>OX637410.1:17455000-18944166 GCA_951799425.1 Ilex aquifolium
TGTCAGCTAATCTAACTATGTTGTTGATCTAGGCAATCTCGATCACAAATCTATAAAAACAATAGCAGGCCTTGTTTCTTGCGGTTGGACCATTCATCTCTCTATTTCTCTCTCTCTCTCACTGTCAGGGAAAGCTTTTTGTGACCTTTCAATGAATGTCCGGTATAGAAAAATGGCACGAGGCCGGCCGGCCACGTTTATCCTCCTTACCTTGATCTCTCCATCCCTTTGTCCTCAACCCATGAGATTATTCTCCATGTTTTCTCATTTAAAGCTCACTCCACTTTCTCTACTGCCATTGCAACACTTGAAAGAAAACCATGGTGAAGCTCTCTCTCTTGACAATCTTCATGTCCTTTGTTGTTCCTTCTTTATGTGATGAATTTACAGATGTCATCACTTCTTGTTTAACTCATAGTAATGTTAATGACTTCACGGTGTATCCGAACGCAGACAATAATTCAACGGTTTACTTTGATCTCCTTTATTTCTCCATCCAAAATCTTCGGTTCTCTGAATCATCTGTTCCTAAACCAAAGGCCATTATTTTCCCAGAAAATAAAGAAGAGTTACTGAACACTGTTTTCTGCTGTAGAAAAGTAGCTTTTGAGATCAGAGTAAGGTGCGGCGGACACAGCTATGAAGGTACTTCATCAGTTGCCACTGATGGAGCTCCATTTGTGGTGATTGACATGATGAAACTGGATCAAGTTTCAGTGAATTTGAACTCCGAAACGGCGTGGCTTGAAGGTGGTGCAACTCTTGGCCAAACTTATTCAGCCATAGCTGAAACAAGCGACGTTCATGGCTTCTCTGCGGGTTCTTGCCCGACGGTGGGAATCGGCGGACACATCTCCGGTGGTGGGTTTGGGCTGCTGTCGAGAAAATATGGACTTGCAGCTGATAATGTGGTGGATGCCCTTCTCATTGATGCAGATGGAAGAGTGTTGGATAGGGAAGCCATGGGAGAAGATGTGTTTTGGGCTATTAGAGGTGGTGGTGGAGGTATATGGGGTATTGTTTATGCATGGAAAATCAAACTGCTAAAAGTACCAAAAACTGTGACAAGTTTCATTGTAAATAGACCTGGCACAAAGCTTCAAGTGGCTGAGCTAGTTCAAAAATGGCAACATGTTGCACCAGAGCTAGATGATGACTTTTACATATCATCTTTTGTTGGTGCTGGTTTGCCACAAAGAGAAACCATTGGAATTTCAGCAACTTTTAAAGGGTTTTATCTTGGTCCAAGAATTGAAGCCATGTCCATCCTCAAAAGGGTCTTTCCTGAGTTGGGAATTCTTGAAGAAGATTGCAAGGAGATGAGTTGGATTGAATCAATTCTTTTCTTCTCTGGGTTGAACAATGGAAGCTCTGTGTCTGACTTGAAGAACAGATACTTGCAAGACAAAGGGTACTTCAAGGTCAAATCAGACTATGTGAGAACCCCAATAGAAAATGGTGGATTAAGTTCAGCTCTGGACATACTTGAGGAAGAACCAAAAGGGTATGTTATTCTGGACCCTAATGGTGGTATTATGCAGAAAATAAGTAGTGACTCCATTGCTTTTCCTCACAGAAAAGGTAACATTTTTACTATACAGTATCTTGTGGAATGGAAGGAAGAAGATAATGATAAAAGCGACGAGTATATGGATTGGATTAGAAGGTTTTATGATTATATGACACCATACGTTTCATGCGGACCAAGGGCTGCATATATAAATTACATTGACCTTGATCTTGGAGTGATGAGGTTGATTAACACTAGTGCTCCATCAGCTGATTCTGTGGAGAAGGCTAGGGTTTGGGGTGAGAAATATTTTTTGAATAACTACGATAGATTGGTAAGAGCAAAGACTTTGATCGATCCGAACAATGTTTTCAGGCATCAACAAGGCATTCCTCCACTGTTGAATGTGAGTGCAGAACAGAGGTATGAGTAACAGGTGAAAACATTTGTGAGAGAGAGAGAGAGAGATGCAACAGATTAGACATGAAAGAAATTCATTAGGTTAGCTTTATGTTTAAGATAATGAGTTCCTGTCCCTATCCAACTTTCATCTTGATTCTGAGCTGTTGTAGTTTATAGATTCTTATCCATAATAATTACAGTATATGCAACTGTGTGCAAGAGGTCCAAACTGGCAAAGTTGTCCCACTAAAGCTCCAATTAGATCACAAGTTTTTGCATCTCATTTTGTCAATAGCTTGTCTCAATTTTTCAAATACCCAAAGTTTTAAACTTTTGGAGACTGCAAAAAATAAGAATATCAATAATAGCCCCTCAGATAAGTTGTGTTGCAACAGAATTTTGCAAGAAAAAAAGGGTATTACAATTAAAACTGAATCTTTATTTTGGTAAACCATATACATCTTTAGAGGAAGGGTTTTAATAAGGCAGACTATATTCTTTATCCGTTGTAGAAGGCCGGTTATCAAGGAAGCACAACCAGTAGATGGGAATAGGGCCTGCATCACCTCTACTTGCAGAGTGAAGCTAGAATACGGCGAGGCGGGTTAAAAGGCCGTCGGGAGTGTAAAACTGCCAAATTATCCAGCAGCAGAATGTCACCTTTCTGCCAAGGTATGGCAACGCTTTCCTCGTCAAGTATTTTCAGGCAGTCATATATGATATGAGCCGGTAAGGGGCTTCCATCTCCAAAGGTGACTGCCTTCACAGGATTATTTCTTGCATCTTCCCAGCCTGTGTAAGCAGCCACCATGCTGTTGAACCAAATTTTGCGCTGCCGCGTCTTTTCAAACTTGATTGCTGGGATTGGGCCCATTATGGTTTTTACTCCATCCTCCATCCATTCCAACTTCATTCCTAGCTTAGCAGCCCTGTTAAATGTCCAAAGTACCATAAACCATATTAAGAAGTTTGTCATTTATTAGCTGCCAAAACCTTTAAATCAAATCATTTGGACTCAACACCTGTACATATTAACAGTCGTATATAAACAGGTGTTTCAAGAAGGTTGTCCTATACACAGATATTAGATAGATGAAAAGTTAGCTGAGTTAGAGAAATTGCTTCTAGCAGGCAAGATGTCAACAGTTTCAATGAGAATCAAAACAGGAAATCTTCAACTTTGGGAACTTAGGAAGACCACAAATTCTCAAAATAGTTCTTGCAATAAAACAGAGCACTATGGAGTTCTAGTGTTGGTCTTATGAGATGAATCTGGGTGAAGGACTAGCTGTGATCAAATTATTTGATCCATTCTTTATTTCTTGTTATCAGTACAAAGTTTTAGGCTACATCAAAGATTCACTACAATAATTGGGTACAACGATTGGTACAACAACCATCACTACAAGTAACTCAATGGTCATCAGTACGAAGAGGAGCAATAGATCAAAACACACAATCTTGCTAATTGAAATAATTTCTCACACTGATTACAGCAAAATACAAACCTTTCCTCAGCCACGCTTTTGTCTTGGGTCAAAAAAGTCGACTTCCACCCACGACCAATTGGGGATGAAGGATCATCATCTTCTCCCAGCACTCGCGTATAGATCAACCCATGCTCTTCCAATTTTTCAACAAACTCTGGGTACTTCTCCTTCACTTTCTCATATACGATATGGCTAAGAACTATAGGAGTTTCTCCCCCACTAGCAGGTTCTACTTCACAAAAGAAAAACAACTTGGATGGGTACACAGGCACCTGTTACAAAAGCTTAGTAAGTCTCAAGAGAGTTAATGACATCCACAACTTATATAGGCTTGATCCTTTAATCAACTTAAATTGAGCACATCAAAGGCTCAAACAACAAATCACCCCAAAAGCCTGAACAAGTTGGTACCATTGACATGACCATTTCAAATCAAAGCAATTAAATTATTAGCAACTTAATTTCAACTTGAACTCCACCATGTAAACTTGGACAAATTCCACCATAATCATAGATTCATAGCAGAAAGAAATCTGAAAATATGCTAAGCAACATTGATAAATTAGCCTCACCTAGTAAATTTTACCCAACTTCATCAAAACAGGCCAATCAAATTCCAACAGATTAGAGAAAAAGACAGCCAAAGTATTAAAGAAAGATACATCACTTGAAAGGTACTAATTAAACAAGGAGAATCATATACCCTATGCAACAGAGCACAAAATTAATCATACTCAAACCAAGCATATAAAATTACAAAGAGACAAACTTCAGCCTGCCATTAAAAGACATGATATCACATCAAATTGGATTACAAAAACAAACCTTTCAGTAATTATTAGTCTAATTGTATGGGAATAGTGGCAAAAATTGCTTGTCAAAGATAAAAAATTTGGAGGTTTCCCTACAATTATTCCTGCTAATTTGAGAATTGACTTATATATGATGCATAGGAGACATTCTAAAGTGATGCAAAACATTGTATAATTATCTTTCAATTAAACCAAATATAATCTAAGGAAATTCATTCGGTTAATAAGTGGAAATAAGTCAGAAATATAAGTGATATTCGAAAAATCACCTGAGCCATTTCATGATGAAAAGGGATTTTCTGATCCGGAGGAGACTCATTAGCCGTGAAAACCCGGCCAACAACGTTAGTCCGAGGCGCAGCGCCGCCGACATACGGCAGTTCCTCGTAGCCAAAAACCTCGACAACGTCATTGAAGTCAGAAGCGGTGGTTAAAGGGAAACCTCTGAAGAGAACAGCCCCAGAACGATGAAGAAGAGAGTCCAACCATGGCTTATGAAGCTTGATAGCCTCTGTTAGAACAGAAACGTCCGAAGTGAGTCTTGTTGGATTTGAAGAGAGGACTGCAGGGAAGAAAACTCCATTGTAGACCTTCTGTTGAGGTATTTCAACTACTGTGAAGAAATTTTCTGACATGTTTGGCTGGAAAAAGCTGATCTTTCTCTCTGGAAGTCTCTCTCTGTGAATTGTTACAATAATATGGAAGTGAGTAGTGGTGAACATATAGAGGGTGGGGGCGCGTGGGAAAGATGCAACTGCTATGTGGATGCCCAGGTGTAGCTTTTTGGCCCCCTTATCAGTATTGGCATCCAGATACAAAGAGTAGGGGTGATAAATAGGAAGGAGGACAAAACGAAAGTGTTGATAATCTTTGAATTGTACAATGTTTTTTTGGATTAATTGCGTGTAGGTGTCCCCTTAGGATTATCACTTGAGTCATTTGGTCCCACTTTTGTTGACCAATTTCCCTTACAAACATGTCTTAACCACTTTGATGCCACAATAATTTGTCATTAAATCAAGGGTTAAATATATTTTTGGTTCTTAAAATATATTTTTTTATTAATTTAATCTTCATTATATTAAGTTTATTAATTTGATTATAAAAGTATTCAATTTGTGTCATTTTTGTCTTTATATAGACTGACGTTAAATTTTTGATACAATGATCACGTGTTGGATACGTGATACCGTATAACTTTCATCAAAAAAATTTGACGGATTGTCTAAGGACCAAAAAGACATGCATCGAATATTTTAGGGACCAAATTAATATAATTAGGACTAAATTGACAAAAAAAAAATTATACATTTTAAGAACCAAAAATACTATTAACCCTTAAATCAAAATTACTTTTGGTTTCCTGTGTCATATAGGGTTGAAATTTGGAATCATATGGTGGTTTGAGAAGCTTTGTGTCAAATCTACAAATTTACTAATTTGGTTTGAGAAGGAAGTGGTTTCCCTGTGGCATATCGTTCTCAGTCTGATTATGGCCACATGCCTTAATCTACTAATTTGGTTTGTAATTTTTGATCTAAGTTGTGTGTGATTTAAGCCAAATTGTTGAAACGAGGGTCAAATTTGAGTAACTTGGATTTTTATGATTTATTTAGCAATTGTAGTTCTTGCTGTTACTATATTTTTTGAACCAAACAAAGAATATAATTTAATGTTTATTGTTATTATAATTTAATTGAAGAGTACAAATTACATGGATTATGCTTGGATTGAATGATTGATACAAGTCGGAGACTTGGACTTGGAGTCTTGTAAGTTAAATAGAGGTATTTTTTTTTATACTTAGCTTTAGATTTACAAATTGTATTAGAAAATAAATGCATTGGATACATGTTTGATGATTTTTCTCTACTTAACTTTATATGTTTGCTGCGATTATCATAATTATTGTGATTTTTTAGTTATTTATTATTATATGACCAGTTCGACCTGTAATCCAACGGTTGAACCAGTGACCCGGTCCCTCTACTTGGTTACCAAAGGAAGATGCCCAATGCTTGCGCTCTTATCATGTCATTCTTGTCTTCGTGACCTATACCACTCAAACACGTTTAAAACCAATTAGTAATTAAATAATTAGCAAGGCATATGGTTTTTATGGAGTAAAGACAGCAGATAGGCTTACCTTTGAGCGAGCATGATTCCTTTAAGTGCTATAAATCAATTGGCTTTAACTGCCATGAAATGGGAACTAATTATAAGCAATACAAAAAGGTAAACTTATGTTATATCCAAGTGAAGCTGACAACAATACAGAACCATTCTTGTGCAAGGTAAAAACACAAAGCAAACTTTATATGTTATAAGGATGATAGACATATCTAATGATAAACCGAATCACAATACCAACTCTTACTAAAGTTTATAGCAGACCAACCCAAATGAACTTGAATTCTCCTTTACAATGACTAGAAACTAAAAGGCACACAAAAAAAAAATAAAAAAAATCAGAGGACATCGAAGGCCCATCCAAGAAACAACTAATTTCCAAATGCACTTTGGTGGTTCCTATAAAGAAAAACCTTCCAATCTGCTCAAATCCATATACATCTAATCAAATCCAAAGAAACTCATGGAGATATTTCATTAAACACATGTTATGCTAAAAATTATATCAAAGTAAAGCACTTGAATGCAAAGATCCAACACCTTCAAACACATGTATTGGCATATTAAGTAAGGGCTTGAGGAGAGAGATTCTGGGTGAGTGTGTGTCGCTGGTGAGTTCCTGTCCCTATCCAACTTTCATCTTGATTCCGAGCTATTGTAGTTTATATATTCTTATCCATAATAGTTACACTTTCTGCAACTGTGTGCAAGAGGTCCAAACTGGCAAAGTTGCCCCACTAAACCTCCAATTGATCCCAAGTTGTTACGTCTCATTTAGTCAATAGCTTGTCTCAAGTTTTACACTTTTGGAGACTGGAAAAAATAAGAATATCAATAATAGCCACTCACATAAGTTGTACCATTGTGTTGCAACAGAATTTTGCAAGAAAAAAAAAAGGGTATTCCAATTAAAACTGAAAATTTCTTTTGGTAAACCATATACATCTTTAGAGGAAGGGTTTTAATAAGGCAGACCCCATACTCTTTATCCGTTGTAGAAGGCCGGTTATCAAGTAAGCACAACCAGTAGATGGGAATAGGGCCTGCATCTCCTCTACTTGCACAGTGAAGCTAGAATGCGGCGAGGAGGGTTAAAAGGCCGTCGAGAGTGTAAAACTGCCAAATTATCCACCAGCAGAATGTCACCTTGCTGCCAAGGTATGGCAACGCTTTCCTCGTCAAGTATTTTCAGGCAGTCATATATGATATGACCAGGTAAGGGGCTTCCATCACCAAAGGTGACTGCCTTCACAGGATTATTTCTTGCATCTTCCCAGCCTGTGTAAGCAATCACCATGCTGTTGAACCAAATCTTGCGCTGCCGTGTCTTTTCAAACTTGATTGCTGGGATTGGGCCCATTATGGTTTTCACTACATCCTCCATCCATTCCAACTTCACTCCTAGCTTAGCAGCCCTGTTAGATGTCCATTGTAACATAAAACACATTAAGAAGTTTGTCATTTATTTGCTGCCAAAACCTTTAAATCAAATCATTTGGACTCAACAGTCAACACCTGTACATGCATATTAACAGTCGTATATAAACAACTGTTTCAAGAAGGTTGTCCTACACACAGATATTAGATTGATGAAAGGTTAGCTGAGTTAGAGAAATTTATTTTAGCAGGCGTTTCAATGATTGGTACAACAAGCATCACTCCAAGTAACTCAATGGTCATTAGTACGAAGAGGAGCAAAAGATCAAAGCACACAATCTTGCCAATTGAAATAATTTCTCTTACTGATTACAGCAAAGTACAAACCTTTCCTCAGCCACACTTTTGTCTTGGGTCAAAAAAGTCGACTTCCAACCACGACCGATTGGGGATGAATTATCATCCTCTTCTCCCAGCACTCGCGTATAGATCAATCCATGCTCGTCCAATTTTTCAACAAACTCTGGGTACTTCTCATTCATTTTCTCATATATGATATGGCTAAGAACTATAGGAGTTTCTCCCCCACTAGCAGGTTCTACTTCACAGAAGAAAAACAACTTCGATGGGTACACGGGCACCTGTTACAAAAGCTTATAAGTCTAAATAGAGTTACAATGACATCCACAGTTCAAAACGTTGGATAATTATCTTCCATTTAAACCAAATATAATCCAAGGGTTAATAAGTGGAAATAAGTCAGAAATATAAGTAATATTCGAAAATACCTGAGCCATTTCATGATGGAAAGGGATTTTCTGATCCGGAGGCGACTCATTAGTCGTGGAAACCCGGCCAACAACTTTGTTCCGAGGCGCAGCGCCGCCGATATACGGCAGTTCCTCGTAGCCAAAAGCCTCGACAGCGTCATTGAAGTCAGAAGCGGTGGTTAAAGGGAAACCTCTGAACAGAACAGCCCCAGAACGATGAAGAAGAAAGTCCAACCATGGCTTATGAAGCTTGATAGCCTCTGTTAGAACAGAAACGTCCGAAGTGAGTGTCGTTGGATCTGAAGAGAGGACTGCAGGGAAGAAAACTCCATTGTAGACCTTCTGTTGAGGTATTTCAACTACTCTGAAGAAATTTTCTGGCATGTTTGGCTGGAAAAAGCTGATCTTTCTCTCTGGAATTCTCTCTCTCTGAATTGTTACAATAATATGGAAGTGAGTAGTGGTGAACATATGGAGGGTGGGGGCGCGTGGGAAAGATGCAACTGCGATGTGGATGTCCAGGTGTAGCTTTTTGGCCCCCTTATCAGTATTGGCGTCCAGATACAAAGAATAAGGGTGATAAATAGGAAGGAGGACAAAACGACAGTGTTGATAATCTGTGAATGGTACAATGTTTTTTTGGATTAATTGCATGGAGGTGTGCCCTTAGGATTATCACTTAGAGTCATTTGGTCCCACTTTTGTTGACCAATTTCCCTTACAAACATGTCTTAAGTAACCACTTTGATGCCACAATAATTTGTCATTAAACCAAGGGTTAAATATATTTTTGAACCTTAAAATATGTATTTTTTATTAATTTAGTTTTCATTATATTAAATTTATCAATTTGATTTTAAAAGTATTTAATTTGTGTCATTCTGGTCTCTATATAGACTGACGTTAAATTTTTGATATAATAATCACGTGTTGGGTACGTGATACCCTCTTATTTTCATCAAAAAAATTTAACGGATTGTTTGATTAAGGACCAAATTGATATAATTAGGACTAAATTGACAAAAAAAAATTATACATTTTAGGAACCAAAAGTACTATTAACCCTTAAATCACATGAACCCCTTTAAATATGAAAAATAACAATGTGATCTCTTAGGTTTTGGTTATGTATAATATATAACAATACTATTGAAACTTAATTTATTGATCTAATTTGATGATCTAATTTACTATAGTTATTGAATTGACTGTGAATTTTATCAAGCATTGAAACTTTATATTAATTCGATGGTTACAATAAAATCATATCATTACCTTATCGTTACTATCAAATTTTTAAGTCTCAATAACATTAGTCTAATATATAATCCCTTTTCGTTATGAAGAGCAATTAAATGAAATTAACATGTTTTTATCCTAAAATTCCCAAAATACCTATAGGACCGCCAAACCTAACTCAACCATGTAGGGATGACAGTGCACCAGGGCAAGGGCACGGGAGGGAGAATAGTCTCAACTCTCATACTCGCTTTAAAAATATTCGCCTACCTTCGTTAGTGGAGAAAATTTTAATCTTCATCCCTGTCCACGCCACCGTCCACAACAATTAATTTTTATGAATTTAAGAAAAAAATTAAAAAAATAAAATCTCACAAATTGTTCTGCAAGAAGAATGAAACTCTATTATATAACAAATAAATCAAAAAAAAAAAAAAAGAGAAAGTAATTTTTTTTTTTGGGTAAAGAGAAGAGTTTGTGGATGGGTAGGGTTTGTGATATTATATATATGTATTAATAAGTAAGTGGGAGGGTGAGTGGATTTTGTGTTTTTGTAATATATATATAGTTTATCTACGCTTCTATTCTCGCAGGGGTTTAAACAAATATTTTTGTATATACTCATTGTTTAATACATACGATCTATTCCGACTATAAACATAACGAGGTTACACAAATATCCGTTTTTCTTCCCTCCACCGCCATCCCTGCAACAATGATATCCCACAACAACCATAATCTCAATTCTGTGTGATAATTGTCAATCACCGCCACCATACAAACAAACACCTAACAGCATGCCACTATCATCACCATCACTGCCACAAGACAAAGCACTACAACGCATCACGCCACCACCATCACCACCACTGCACTGCCACCATCACACTCAAGTCACGTCCCCAAATTCACCCCTTATCATCTAAAATACAAATAAGGGGAGAGACACAAAGAAGCGGTCCTCTACCCTTCATTTTTTCTGAGAACAATGTCACAATCAACCACTAAAAAGTCAGCCCCTAGATTGTCATTCAAATTTGTCATACAAAAATCATTCACTAAAACCACCACACAAATCCACCCCCAAACCAAAGCTCCCCAAGCATCATCCTCCAAATCACCAGCCAAACTCCCCTACAAATCGAACCCCAAAAAACCAGCTACTACCTCACAACCTCAATCTACCGCTTTGCAGTTGCTATTTTGAAACAAAGCCACCCACCCCGCCTCTGTTACTTGCACACTTTTCGAAGATCTAGAAAATAAAAGTAAAATAGAATGTGAGATAAAGAACCCACTTCGAGGGAGGAATTTTCGACTCTTTAGCAAGACCGACAACACTGAATAAGATTCTATTAAAAATCTTCTAATTGGTTGGACCAACTTGTATTTGCAGCACTTCTTTAAACAAATCCCACATACTCAATTCATTGAATTTCATGAGTGGTTGACACCCTAAATGCACACTCCCCAAGTTTGGTAGGCCTAGGCCGGCCCTGGGTAGTGTTTGGTGAGGGTAGTGGAGGGAGGTGATCGAAGAGCCTAAGGACTTCTTGCTTTGATAGAATGAGAAAAAGTCAGTGGAGGAGAGTAGAGACAAAGTGAGGGAGATTGAGGGTGGATTGAGGAAAGTAGGGTTGTGACAGATAGAGAATATATACGTATTAGCGATAATCCGTGCCTGAAAGAACGGTGTAATTCAAGAAAAATAAAAAAAAATTGAACAATAATAGTAAACACAAAATAATCAAGCACTAAACTTGGACGCACACTAACTTAAGAGCTGAAACTACATCTTTTAATAAAATGGTTTCAAATAGGCAAATTGGATAGTGAATAAAACTTTGTTTAATGAACAAAATTAAAAAAAAAAACTTTATAAATTCAATGCAAACATTGTCAATAATTCAATTCAGTTGAACTTCGAATGCTCACTCTATCATCTTAAGCATATTATCCATTTGTGAACTGAAGTGATAGATATACACTTACCATATGAACAAACAAAATGAGTTACAATCATATTACCTTCATAATTTATCAGAACCTCCTTACATTAATTTCTAATACATATTGCTTAGGTACTGTATGAATGAGGACTTTTTTTAAACCTAAGCAAATCAGAAACGTAACACAACTCCACCAAACCAAATACGAAGTGGAGAAAATGGCTCTAGTTCTCTAATTCTTTGTAAACAGAACAAAAAAAAAAACAACTAAAAATATCCTCTCTTCAAAACAAAACAAATAAAAATATTACCCAAAACATAAGCGCATATTATAAACAACATGCTAAAATATTTTATGCAAAAGAATAGCAAAAATAAGTATTTACAATAAAACTACTCTTATCACAAATGCTTATTTTGTATCTTTTTTTTAAAGTTACCAACGATAAAACTTGATATGATTACAGTAATAATTGACGTTAGAACTCGAAAGGATTTAGAAATTCCCTCTTTCCCCTAACTAATTCTTTCCACTTTAGTTTTTTTTTTCAATATCTGACCATTATAACCATCCATCATTAACTAAAAAAATAGGACCCAACAAAAAGTTACCCTTATGCTAAATTTTTGGATCTGTCTTTGATTCGTACATCTACTAAAATAGCCCACCAACAAATTTGGGACTGCCAAGAATTAATGGCAATTAAGGAATGTTTAGAATCATTCTTTTTTTTCATAACCTTACCATATCATATTACAGAAACACATGCCACAACACACCATTCAACTTTGGATTCAATTGGATATGGGTCATTTGTGGAGTTCAAGAAAGATAAAAACTTGAAATTCAATAAAATCATTTAGCTCACTTAAGTTCAAGAGATCAATCAACAAAATACTAAAAAATGCAAAATTTTATGTTCTCTTCCTTTCCTACCAACCTAATAGAAGATACTCTTGTCATAACTCAGTCAAGTAGAGATCCTTAATTTTCAAACATGATTTATCCGGAGGAGAAAAAAGGACTACATCATTGTTAGAATCTCATAAAAAAGCAACAATGCAAATAAATGATAAAATAATCTTCTCTTTATCCAACCAAAATTACAGTTACATTGATAAATAAATTAATATACACAATGTTTTAGACCATTTGACTGGACAAATTCAGTGCAAAACAGGGGTTTAAAAATAAAGGAAAATAAATATTTTCAATAAGCATCAGACATCAAACTTACCGACAAAAAACAATTCGATACCGGGGCTGTGATTTCAAACTTCAAGCAAATTAGCAGTTGTGATTCCATTTGCAGAACCAGCAATAATTTGCAAACAAATACGCTAAGAAACATCTAGCAAAGAAAAATTTGAGTGGCAATCCTACAAAGTTCGCGAGGGATTTGAAATGGCCACTTTTAGTGAACATCAAGGAGAAAAATTAATCAAAGAAACAACTTATAACAATTGGATGTCCACCAAAAATCAATTATAAAAAATATGAACAATACAAAGCACAAATTAATGCATGATCTGATTTGTAACGGCCTCAATATTTCAGCGAATGAGGATGCGGTTCATATACGACACAAAGGGCTCTTTCACAATCCATCACTCAATGCTCACCTCCCCATCAAGGCATTCTCCTTCCCAGTTGTTTTCCAACCTTAGCTACTCATTCTAGCAAAATATACCAATTGGTGTGAAGTTATAAAAGGTGCCACATGCATAGGCCATGGCTATCCCAAGGAGGTTGGGCTCTAATCTCACACAAAAAGGATAATTTACGATACTTACCAAAAACAGAAGGATAATATATGAATTTTGATACCATATAAAAGTTACATTATAATATAAATCAATACTAATTATCAAAAATCAAGAAGCATAATCAACAATACCAATTAAAACTTACCAAAAAAAAGAAGGATAATATATAAATCTTGGTACTGTACAAAAGTTACATTATAACAAAAATCAATTCCAATTACCAAGAATCAAGAAGGATAATCTACAATACTAATTACATTAAACAGTCTTTAAACCTTAAGCAAATGCAGAGGTTTGGGGTTCATTTGAACCTTAAGTTTTTAAATATCATTGAGTCATTGGTAATGGTTCCAAATTTTCAGGACCAAAAATTTTCGTCCTCATGGCAAAAGCAATGGCCAAAAACTAAGAAAAAAGAATTTGAACTCAATAACAAAAAATGAGAGCAATATAAAAACGATGCAATTAAATTAAAATTCTAAAATCTCAAATGCCCCAACTAAAAAAGATGGAATAAAAAATATTGCATGTAATTTGATTCTTACAATTAAAAAACCCTAATCAATCCTCTTGCTATGCTTTGTGCTTTTTATTTTTTATCCAAATTGAACCCCCTCATATTAAGAAGGCAGAAACCAAATGTCCTAAAAAGGATAACATGGAAAATAAACATTGAGACGACACAACAGATAGTTTGTTCAGAGCCTTTGAACTTAAAACATCATGTAATCTTCTACCCTTATAAAACTCTCGGTTGTGTGTGTGTTGTGTGCTTTCTATGTGTGTGTGATGGGTGTGCTATGTTTGTGTATATGTGCTACGTGTGCGATGGGGTGCAATGGGTGTGTCTGCTGTATGTGTGTTTGTGTTGTAAAGAAGAGGAAGAACAGAGAAGAATAAGAGAAGAGAAGAGTGGAGGGGGAGTACACACACATATCCCTTAATGGAAAACCCAATTTGAAAGCACTCAAATTTGGCTGAGGGGTTTTGTGTGGGTCTGTCTATGTGATGGCTGGGGGGTTTGGGTGTGTACTATTTGTATATGAGAAGAGTAGAAGGAGGGACGGAGAGGGTGGGAAAGAAATGTGCTTGTAGACAGCAGTGTGTCAACACATAATGGTGTGTGAGGGAGTGGGGTGTGCGCATTGTGGGTGTGATTTGTGTGTGTGCGTGTCTCTCAGGCATTTCAACAAACACTTAATGGGCATTATGATTGGGGTCTGTGTTTTAGGCATTTCAACAAACATTTCAGTGGGAGGCAGAAAGAGGGGAGGGGAGGGGATATAGAGAATTACCTAGGAGATGGTTGTATTATGTTCACCACAATTATTAAATTAATTAATTAATTTGTCAATTAAGCATTTTGAACTATTTTTCTCTTCAAGAACAACCCATCATGAATAAATAAATGAAAGATATGTCAATTAGCAACCCAATAACAATTCAAATCTCCATCATGATACCTCCAATAAGTCAACCACCAATCAAAACCAAATTGTACCATTGTGTTCTACTTGCAGAGTGAAGCTAGAATGCGGCGAGGTAGGTTAAAAGGCCGTCGAGAGTGTAGAGCTGCCAAATTATCAACCAGCAGAATGTCACCTTTCTGCCAAGGTATGGCAACGCTTTCCTCGTCAAGTATTTTCAGGCAGTCATATATGATATGAGCCGGTAAGGGGCTTCCATCCCCAAAGGTGACTGTCTTCACAGTATTATTTCTTGCATTTTTCCAGCCTATGTAGGCACCCACCATGCTGTTGAACCAAATCTTGCGCTGCCGTGTCTTTTCAAACTTGATTGCTGGGATTGGGCCCATTATGGTTTTCACTACATCCTCCATCCATTCCAACTTCACTCCTAGCTTAGCAGCCCTGTTAAGTGTCAATTGTAACATAAAACACATTAAGAAGTTTATCATTTATTTTCTTCTAGCAGGCAAGATGTCAACAGTTTCAATGATTGGTACAACAAGCATGACCACAACTAACTCAATGGTCATTGGTACGAAGAGGAGCAAAAGATCAAAATACACAATCTTGCTAATTGAAATAATTTCCCTTACAGATTACAGCAAAGTACAAACCTTTTCTCAGCCACGCTTTTGTCTTGGGTCAAAAAAGTCGACTTCCACCCACGACCGACTGAGGATGAAGGATCATCCTCTTCTCCCAGCACTCGCGTATAGATCAATCCATGCTCTTCCAATTTTTCAACAAACTCTGGGTACTTCTCATTCATTTTCTCATATATGATATGGCTAAGAACTATAGGAGTTTCTCCCCCACTAGCAGGTTCTACTTCACAAAAGAAAAACAACTTCGATGGGTACACGGACACCTGTTACAAAAGGTTATTAAGTTTGAGTAGAGTTAACATGACTTCCACAGTTCAAAACGTTGGATAATTATCTTCCATTTAAACCAAATATAATCCAAGGGTTAATAAGTGGAAAAATTACCTGAGCCATTTCATGATGAAAAGAGATTTTCTGATCTGGAGGCGACTCATTAGTCGTGAAAACCCGGCCAACAACTTTGGTCCGTGGCGCAGCGCCGCCGATATACGGCAGTTCCTCGTAGCCAAAAGCCTCGACAACGTCATTGAAGTCAGAAGCGGTGGTTAAAGGGAAACCTCTGAAGAGAACAGCCCCAGAACGATGAAGAAGAGAGTCCAACCATGGCTTATGAAGCTTGATAGCCTCTGTTAGAACAGAAACGTCCGAAGTGAGTGTCGTTGGATCTGAAGAGAGGACTGCAGGGAAAAAAACTCAATTGTAGACCTTCTGCTGAGGTATTTCAACTACTGTGAAGAAATTTTCTGGCATGTTTGGCTGGAAAAAGCTGATCATCTAGAATTCTCTCTCTGTGAATTGTTACAACAATGAGGAAGTGAGTAGTGAGAGGGTGGGGGCGCGTGGGAAAGATGCAACTGCGATGTGGATGCCCAGGTGTAGCTTTTTTGGCCCCCTTGCCAACATGGGCGTCCAGGTACAAAGAGTAGGGTAGGGGTGATAAATACGAAAGTGGACAATGTGTAGAGTGGTGATAAATAGGAAGGTGGACAATGTGCAGGTGTTGATAATCTTTGAATTGTACAATATTTTTTTTTGGATTAATTGCATGTGGGTGTCATCTTAGGATTATTCACTTTAGTCATATTGGCCCCACTTTTGTTCACCAATTTACCTTACAAACATGTCTTAACCTCTTGGATGTCACAATCAAATCTATTAGGTTAAGGAAAATGATTTACTTCCCAAATTTGGTTAAAAGTATGTGTGTATGTATAAAATTATGCCAATAAAGGGATCATCCTCAATACAAACAACTTAACGTGAAAACTATTTCTAGAAAAATCACGGAAATTGATCCTCATTCACTTAACTTAATTCATTATTCTAAAAATCAATTGTAAGGATAAAAGTCTTATATCTTAACCAATACACTCATGGTTAGATGTTTTATTCATTTAATCAATCATCCGAATACATCTATCAAAGTCTTGAGAACTAATTTCACTTGGATGCAATCGTTGCACAATTCGTCCACGATTATCAGCATGCGCACAACCAAAGTGGATTTTTTTAGTTCACCACTAGAGCTTCATTTTCAATGTGTGAAGTTGAATTTGAAGGATCAAATATGATTGATCTTTGAATCTTAGGGATCTAGGACTATTCTTGGCTCTCGAAAGATGAAAGAAGCATATTCTAAGAATATAAGAGAGTTCTCCTAGGTTTGAGAGACTTGCTCTATTTATAAGCCGGAGAGAAGAGTAGTCTTAGAGTTCACGAAAATTAAAATTTGTGAGGGATCACTCGAGTCTTCAAAAAACGGCCAAAGGACAGACATCACAGGAATAAAGAAATTAATCAAACTAGTTTAGTTGAACAAAGACCGTTCAAGCCTTCTACAGGCCGCTCAGCGAACCATCACCACTGTCAATTTCTTTAGGCTCATCCGATTTTTTCCTAAGTGTTCAAAGACTACTCTTACCAAAAAAAACGACCAGAGGATAGTCCCTACTAGTTTTTAAGCTGAAAACCAAATAAAATACTTGCTCTATTTAGCATTAAGGAGTATTGCTCAATAAGGATCCGATACACGACTCTGTCTAATAAGAACACAATTAAATAAGTATAGTGAACTTCACTATTTTATATGGACTAATTATTAGCTTTCACATAGTAGTTATTAAGTTGTGTGCAATTCACTTCCTCATTGTGGTTTTTCTATTGGATGGTAATATCTAGTGATGTTGATGAGTATCACCGTTATATTGAATAACTAGTTATTGCCCGTGCCTGAAAGCACTGTGTGACCAAAAAAAATTAACAACTAAAAAAATGAGTATTAGCAAGAGAAAAAAACACAGGGCACATAACAATAAGAATAAGTATCTAGAGTCGATAATATATATAAAAAAATAGACAAAACCACCTCTAACAACAAAACTAAAAAAAATTAAACACGTATACGCAATTGGCATATTTTATCACTATACCTTAAAAAGGTATTTGTAATTACATATTAATAATTGCTCATGTCTAAATGCATCACTACAAGAAATAAGTTTATAAGTGGCAAAAGTATTACAGACAACTTTTATAGTCACTAAAACCTAATATTTAGTGGCAAGCTAAAAAAATTGTCACTTATTTCATAAAATAGGGTGTTACTACTAACAACATTAGTTTTGTCACTAGTATTAGTCACTAAATTTGTGGCGGGAGATATTTGGAACCAAAAAAAATGGAGGGAAGTACTTTAGTGGCAATTAATTTAATATTGTCGCTAAATAATCAATCAAATGATAACTCTTTAATCACGACTTGTCCACTAATCACTATTTTTATGAACCAAGGTGGTATTAGTGACAAATTTAAATTGTTGCTAATAATTTGAACATTAATTTGGGGACTGGAATTTTTTGGCACAAAAATATGTTGGAGGGAAGAATTTAAGCGGCAACTATTTTAACGTTGTCCCTAAATAAACAATCTAGCTAGGCCCAACTATTTAGTGATGACTTAGTCATGAGTCACTATTTGGTATGAACCAAGGCGCTATTAATGATGAATTCGAACTTGTCACTAATAATTTTATCATTAATTTTGAGACGGGAATTTTTTGGTGCTAAAATGTGTTGGAGGGAAACATTTTTACCAACAAATTTTTAACGTTGTCACTAAATAATAAATTGAACACCAATTATTTAGTGGCTATCTAACCACACATCACTTTTTGCATAAACCAATGAGATACTAGTGATAAATATACTTTTGTCAATAATTATTTTCTCACTGATTATGATGAACTATGAGGTATTAGTGACAAATTTAAGTTTGTCACTTATAACAATGTCAATCACTATTATCAGAATTGGACCGGACCGCCTGGTTTAACCGGTGAACCAGGTCCTTCAACAGTCCGATTTACTAAAAAGATCGCTGGTATAATCAAACCGTTGAAAAATCAAAAAATCGGTCAATTTTGGCCAAAATCGGTGAACTGAAAACTCTTAAAACCACCAGTTCAAAACTTAAACTAACCGACAGCCACTATCCCTTTTTTATGCTTGGAGGACAATTGTTGGCATCATCAGGGACAACATTATTATATGGACCTTGACCCTCTGTGTACTTAAAATAAAGATGCAAATAAATTAGGCTTATAAATAAATTGAATTGAAATCCATATTTGACCTGAATACAAACTTGTATACAAATTTAAATTTAATTAATTGGATATTGATTGAAGTTTTATTTTAGACTATTTGAATTCAAATACGAATCATTTATAATGCATACGATAGATTCAAATTTTGATATATTAAAACCTAGTTTGGTCAAATAATTTGAACCTATTACCGGGTAATGGAATCGGAGTTTTCAAATTGAATTTGTATTTTAATTGGTTTGGTCTAAATCGAATATGGTTATTGGCTGGATAATCGATTGTGCACTTGTCCTAAATGATCAAAAATTGATCCAAATTTGTCATCTCGTATATAGAGTGCCCAAATATGACATGATCTGTTATACACGATATGGACACAACACGAAATTAAATACTTTGAATCTTCTTAAGTCGTCTGTTTTGTAAACTCGTGGACATCGTACTATTACAAACCAAATCGAATATGAGTGAAACTAATCAAAAGAAATACATAATATGACTCGTTTATATTCCGATTATACACTATTCACATAAGATACAAACTCGATATGTCACTTTTCGTGAAACACGAATTAATAAACGAATCGATTATGCGTGAATTATTTTAGGACACAAACTCGTTAAGGCTCGATACGAACCCGTCTTACTCGATACAATTAACAGACCTACTCTTATGTACTATTTATGTTTGTCAATTAATTTTAATAAAAATGAGCTATTTTTGGTATGTGAAAGTCTTAGCTTGTTAACTAGATTAAATATTATTTTTGTCCAAACTAAAAAAGTAATTTATAATTATATTATATTGTTATATCATAACACCACTTTATCACCTAATAGCTAGGTCTGGCATAATGTTTTTAGCAAAAAGGGCGGAGAATAGGAGAAGCAAGCTTGAAGAAAAATTCTCATTCTCTCACTTATCTTCCAACCGACCACGTTCTACCGTTCTAGCTTGTCACAAATTCTCACAGAATTCTACTATGACTGTTTTTCACATCTTGTATCGATACGTTTCTCTCGCTCTCTTGCTCTATACTCTCTCTCTATATCTCTCTCTGCAATTATAAGGGTTACGGTTTCATCACCTCTAATTATAAGTATTTCTTTACTTTTCACGCTTTAATCAATGAATTTGAGTCCATAACACGAAATATATTCCTCGTCATTCAATCAAATTTATGTATTGCTAGTGTTTGTCTCTCTTTTATATTTTTATGCTTCTTCAACGTTCCCAATGATTTTAAACATGTTACAGTCTGTGTTTCATGTATGTTGCGAAATGAAAATGTGTTTGTCTTATTCCTTCCATGGCTATTGGTGGGTGAAAGCATGGTTCACTTATACAAGTATGAGTTTTGCGCATTTTGTCCTTAATTTGAATATTTATGAATTCTTTTAGTTCTAAATTCGTAAATCAAAATTTAAATTATTTGTAATTGGCCTACAATCGATATCTAATTTTCTAAGATCGATGATTGACTTGTTTCAATTAAATTCTAGAAGTATTTAAATAATTTTGCGATTTTGATATAAAATACACACACACACACACATATATACACTAGTTGGTGCAAACTTACGTTGCACGTGGATCATTTTGAATACAAAATATTATATATTAAAATCACAAACCACTTTCCCCAAAATTCACAAATATTAGTAACATTAATGATTAAACAAGGTAGTCAATAGATTTTAGAGTTTGAAATAAAACAAACCTGATTTGTCAAAGAAACCACCCATCAGCTATAAGGTGATCAAAAAAGTTTGATTTAATTATGCTTGAGAGCATCAGAAAAGTCATGTGGCATTGAAATATATGTGACAGTATACACAAATCATTCTCTAAGACTCTAGTAAATCTGGAAACTTTGACTTGAAGATTTTCCACGGTTAATGCTTCACTGCAAGTTGGAACAAACAAATATTAAAATAAGATTAGATTAGATAGTTTTAGACAAGAAAATTAGATATTTCGTACGTAATCACCTTTAAAAATGCAGTGAAACAAAGGTCTCATGATACTTAAAGTTTCGAGTTTGTTATACAATAAAAATGCCATGAAGGTGTTTTGATTAAAATTTAATTGTAAAATTTAAAATATCTTACATTCTTTCTTTGATTGAAGTATTTTTTGTCTAAGTATAATATTTTAAACTTAAAGGGTCTAAGTAATATATGTTTACAAACTTTAGGGGGTCTGAATATAATTTATTAATAGATATATTTACAGCATGAGTCTAAGTGTTACGCGCGTATAAACTTTAGGGGTTTGAGTATAATATTTTAAATGTCAAGGGGTCTGAGTGATTAAGTAACAAACTTCAAGAGGTGTGAGTGTAATTCTCCCAAACTTTTAGCCAACTGACATGGCAAACTGACATGAATTGCAACTGAACATTGTACTCCGATAGGCCCTGCGGCAATGGTAATCACCAGGGGCGGAGCCAGAATTTTGCCTCAGTGGGGGCAACTTAAATTTTTAAATTTCAAACTATAATTGTAACATTGTTTTCATCAAAATATGTATTCTTGATAAATTATTTATAAGCATAATTACTGATGAGGATAGGTTTTTGGGCCTGGGCTGCCATTACAACCCAGCCCAAAGACCTCCAGACTGGATGAGGACTCCAAAGCCCAAAAAAGGGAATGGTCCCAACCGGCCCAAATTCGATTCTCAGCCCACGACCCAGGTTAAAGCCTGTTGCACCACGCGTGCCCAGAACAAGGAAAATCGGCTCTGATTTCTCAGAGTTAGTCCCTGCAAAAACAGAGAGAGATGGTGCCGAATGAACCCATGTGGTCGTGGGAACAGTACCACCGGCGGTCAGAGCAGCTTGCAGAGAAAGGACGAACGGTCCCCACAAGATCAAGAAAAGGGAGAACAAGGGCAAAAAACCCTAGGAATGGACACCATATAAATAGAACAAAAAAGCAGGGAAGGGGATTCCTAAGCCTTCTTCCTCGTCTCCTACCTGGTTCTTTGCCGAGAAACCTAGAACAGTCACAACAGAGAGCGTCGTTCACGGCCCCGCGCCTATAATTTCCTTGTAATCAGTTGAAATCAATATACACAATCAAGGAGCAAGAGCCTCCATTACAGTGGACGTAACCCAAGTCCTCCGGCTAGGGTGAACCACTTACATCAGCTGTCTATCATTGTCTAACTTCAATTTCCTTAAAATCCATTCCATAAAGCCCAAAAGCGCCAGATTGGCTTGGGCCTGGGTGATTGTTTCCGAGGCATCATCAGTTGGCGCCGTCTGTGGGAAACGATTTTCACCGTTTCCTTGTGAATCTAATCTATTTGATGGTCTCTACTCGGAATATGAGTAAAGCTCCTGCCAATCCCCAAGGCCACCATAACCCACCGGAAAGCTTTCCGACGCACATGGAGGACGTTGAGGGCCACCCCCCAGCGGCGAACCTCCCCCCGCTCAACGAACTGGAAACTTATCATAGAACTACAATACAACTGATGAAACAGAATCAGGAGCTGATGGATTGGATACAAACTCACCAGCTCCCCCTTCCCCGATTTCCCCCGGCTCGACAAGAGCCTCCTCCCCTCCAAGAAGAGCACGACGCCGCTCCCCCGCTCCAAGAGCGCCAAGCTCCACCCAACGGGGTGACTGAGCTCCATGAGCGCAGCCATTCTGGCAAAAATCATCAGAGAAGACATCCCGAAGAACGTGACGACGAAGCTCACAGTAGGGCTAGGGCCACCTACCAAGAAGATAGGCCTTACCCCCAGAATGTAAACGACCATGCCTGGGAGCAAGAAATCCGTGAGCTCCAGCGAGAGCTAGGCGATATGAAAAAAGTGGTTAAGGGGCGAACCCCCGACACCATGGACGCCCTAGTACAGCAAACGGAGTCACCGTTCACCCCAGAGGTCCTCCACTTTCCTCTCCCCCAAAAATTTCGGACCCTCTCGATAGAAGCATTTGACGGGACCAAAGACCCCGTTGACCATCTGAACCTGTATAAGAATCAGATGGAGCTTCAAGGATATGCGGACCCTATCCGCTGTCGGGCTTTCGCCATCACCCTCAAAGGGTCAGCCATAGCCTGGTTTAACCAGATACGACCGGCGTCGATCTCATCCTTCAAAGAACTATCCATACAGTTCGTATCCCACTTCATCGGGACAAGGACTTATAAGAAGCCATCCTACCACTTGCTGAGCGTCAAGCAGGGACCCAACGAGTCCCTCCGAAGCTACGTACAACGCTTCAACCAGGAGTGTTTGAAGGTAGAAAGCGTGGACGACAAGTTCGCGCTGACCACCTTCATGTCCGGACTCGGGGTTCAATCCAAGGACCTTCTCTTCTCGATCGCAAAAAATCCTCAAGCCACCATGGCCGAGGTACTGGCGAAAGCCAAGAAATACATAAACGGCGAGGAAGCCCTGCGCCTGAAGGGAAGTACGGCGGTCATAGAGGGAGAGAAGAAGAAGAGGGACCACAGTCCCAAAAAGGAGAAAAGACGCGACCGATCTCCGAGGAGGGACCGCTCCCCAAGAAGAGGGAGAGAGCCTTCTCCTAAGAGGAGAGGGAACGTTCGGGACCGCCTGGGACCTCCTCCCCAGGAACTACAACAGCGGTATGTACCAGCACGGCTCCCACCCCTCGTCACCTCGATAGCCCAGGTCCTTCACGAGGTGCAGAACGAGAGGTTCGTCCGATGGCCTCCCCGGATGAAGTCAAATCCCAGCAGGCGGGATGCCACCAAATACTGCGATTACCACAAAGACACAGGACACGAAGCAAACGACTGCATTCAGTTGAAGAAGGAGATCGAATACTTAATTCAGATAGGCCATCTGCGCCGCTACATCGCAGGGGAACAGAGAGCACAAAACAATCAAGGGCGAGAAGCCCGAGCTGCCGCTGAGCCACCGCAACATCAACAAGCCATCGGAGAGATCCGAGTCATCTCCGGGGGTTTCGCTGGCGGTGGCGAATCAAGCTCGGCTCGGAGAGCTCATGCCAGAAGAGCCCGGTCAGAAGACTTCCTCACAGTCCAAACTGTCACCAAAATGCCCCGCCTAGACGTGGAGATCACCTTTTCAGATGCCGACCTAGAAGAATGCCAACACCCCCATGACGACCCTTTGGTCATAAAAGCGATCATAGCAAACAAGACCATACATCGGGTGCTCGTCGATAACGGTAGCTCGGAAGATATCATCTTCTTAGCGGCATTCGAGAAGCTCGGAATAGAGAAATCGAGATTGGAACCCGTGAAAACCCACCTCTTGGGATTCTCGGGAGAAAGGGTTTTGCCAGTCGGATCTATACCGCTTGTCCTCACCATAGGAGATCCACCCTGCCAAGTCACCACCACGACCCGCTTCCTAGTAGTGGACGCCCCGTCTGCCTACAATGTCTTGTTGGGGAGGTCATCCTTCAACTCCATTAAAGCGGTGCCTTCTGCGTATCATTTGGTGATGAAATTCCCGACAGAGAATGGAGTCGGGGTGGTGAGGGGAGACCAACACCTCGCCAGGGAATGCTACGTGGCATCCATGCGGCAGAAAGAGGTGGAGTCGGTCCAGCTGGAAGACTTGGATATGAGGGATGAGATGGAAGCCCGACCTGCCCCCTCGGAACAGTTGGAGCCAGTACAGCTGGGTGAGGACCCGGAACGCGTAGTCTTTGTGGGCTCCACGCTGTTACCAGTCATCAAGGAGAAACTCATCTCCTTCCTAAAGGAAAACGCTGACGTCTTCGCCTGGAAGCAAGAAGACATGGAAGGGATAGACCCTGCCGTGATCGTACACCGTCTCAGTGTAGATCCTAACTGCAAGCCGGTAAAGCAAAAGAGGAGGAGCTTCGCGCCGGATAGACAGAAGGCAATCAACGAAGAAGTAGCCAAGCTATCGCACACCAAAGCCATCAGAGAGGTCGACTACCCGACCTGGCTAGCTAACGTCGTTCTGGTAAAGAAAGTAAACGGCAAGTGGCGACTCTGCATCGATTTTATCGACCTTAATCGAGCTTGCCCAAAGGACAGTTTCCCGCTGCCTCGGATCGACCTCATAGTCGACGCGATGGCCGGCCATGAGCTCCTGAGCTTCATGGATGCCTTCTCGGGATACAACAAAATCCGGATGGACCCAAACGACCAAGAAAAGACCTCGTTCGTTACAGAGCAGGGGATCTTTTGCTACCAAGTGATGTCGTTCAGACTGAAGAACGCGGGAGCCACCTACCAGAGGTTGGTTAACCAGATGTTCAGGGAGAAGCTAGGCTCGACCATGGAAGTGTATATAGATGATATGCTGGTGAAATCGCTCAAAGCCGAGACCCACATTCAGCACCTCAGGGAGTCATTCGAGATCATGAGGAGGTACCGAATGAAGCTAAACCCCGCAAAATGCGCCTTCGGGGTGTCAGCTGGAAAGTTCTTGGGCTTCATAGTCAACAGCCGGGGCATTGAGGCAAACCCAGAGAAGGTCAGAGCAGTCCTCGAAATGAAGCCCCCCACCACCACAAGAGAAATCCAGCGCCTAACCGGGAGAATAGCGGCGCTCAACCGCTTTGTATCGCGCTCCAGCGATAAATGCCAGCCGTTCTTCAAGGTCCTTAAGGCAGCCTTCCAATGGGATGAAAAATGCGAAGAGGCTTTCCAAGCCCTAAAGATCTACTTGGCATCCACGCCCGTATTGGTAAGCCCACAAGAGGGAGAAGTGCTGACACTTTATCTTGCGGTATCAGATTTCTCGGTCAGCGCCGCGCTGGTTAGAGACAAAGACCGGATCCAGCTACCTGTCTATTTTTGCAGTAAAGCCCTCCGAGGAGCCGAGGAGAGGTACCCAAAGATGGAAAAACTAGTGCTGGCCCTGCTAGTCGCCACTCGGAGGTTGAGACCATATTTTTAGGCGCACACCATCGAAGTCCCAACGGACCAACCAATGAGGCAGGTCCTGCACAAACCTGAAGCCTCAGGAAGATTGATAAAGTGGGCGATGGAGCTTAGCGAGTTTGATATCAAGTTCAAGCCCAGAACCGCCATCAAGGGACAAATCCTGGCAGATTTTCTTGCCGAGTTTACCTCTCCACCCGAGGAAAACGAGGAAAACCAAGACTGTGTGCCCGACGTTCCGACCTGGAAATTATGCGTAGATGGCACTTCGAATGTGCAGGGAAGCGGAGCCGGACTCATCCTGACATCACCGGAAAGGTATGACCTAGAGTATGCCTTAAGGTTTGACTTTCAGGCATCCAACAACGAAGCCGAGTATGAAGCCCTCATAGCCGGTCTGAACCTGGCCCTTTCAATGGAAGCTCAACAGATCGTGATATATAGCGACTCGCAACTGGTAGTCAGACAAGTCGAAGAAGAATACGCCGCCCGGGATGAAAAGATGGCGCTATACCTAACAGAAGTGCAGAGACTACTGAGGAAATTCATCTCGGCCGAGCTAATCCAAATTCCCCGAGAAGCCAATCAGCGGGCTGACGCCCTAGCCAAACTGGCCACTATCGGTAGTCAAGACTTACCGGGGCGAACACCCATCAAAGTCCTAGCACGGCCCAGCATATAGCTTGACGACGAACCAGCCGCAGAAGCTCAGGCTATGCCAGTCGAAGAAGAGGCTTCATGGATGGACCCCATCATATCCTTCTTACAAGACGGGGTACTGCCAGATGACCCGAAGGGCGCCTCCAAACTCAGAACCAGGGCGACGAGGTTCACACTGATCCAAGGTAACCTATACAAAAGAGGTTTTTCCTTTCCTTTGCTGAAATGTGTGACAGGAACGGAAGCAAACTACATCCTAAGGGAAATCCACGAAGGCATGTGCGGCAATCACATCGGTGCTAAGACATTAGCCAGCAAGGCCCTACGTCAAGGCTACTTCTGGCCAACCATGTCCAAAGACGCCAAAGAGATAGTGAAGAGATGCCAAGCTTGTCAGGTCCACGGGAACTTGCCGCATTGCCCGCCTGAACTCTTCACCCCGGTGGTCAGTCCTTGGCCCTTTCAACAGTGGGGGTTGGACATCTTAGGACCCCTACCAATAGGAGTCGGACAATGCAAATTCCTCGTGGTCGTAGTGGACTACTTCACCAAGTGGGCAGAAGCCGAACCCCTGGCAAAGATCACAGCGCAGA
This sequence comes from Ilex aquifolium, assembly GCA_951799425.1. NCBI lineage: Eukaryota > Viridiplantae > Streptophyta > Magnoliopsida > Aquifoliales > Aquifoliaceae > Ilex > Ilex aquifolium. The sequence goes on from OX637410.1 coordinate 17,482,254, forward strand.
AGGTCAAGAACTTCGTTTGGAAGTCTATAATTTGCCGCTTCGGCGTCCCCAGAGCAGTGGTCTCCGACAATGGGAAGCAGTTCGACAATCCGATGTTCACAAATTTCTGTAGCGGATTGGGAATCAAAAACTTCTTCTCAGCACCAGCCCACCTGCAGTCTAATGGGCAAGCCGAGGTGACCATCCGGACTATCAAACTGGCGCTCAAAACCAGGCTCGAGGCGTCCAAGTCCCAATGGGTAGACTACCTCCCCGCAGTGTTATGGGCATACCGAACAACTACTCGAACTGCGACTGGAGAAACGCCTTTCAGCCTAGCATACGGGACGGAGGCCATGGCTCCCGTTGAAGTAGGAGTGTCCTCCGCAAGAACCGAACTGTTCAATCCAACACAGAACGAAAGGTCCCTATTGGTCAACCTCGACCTCCTAGACGAAAAGAGGGACGAGGCCCTGCAACGAATCTCCTCCTACCAAAGGAGTACAACAAGATACTATAACAAGCGAGTAAGAAGGAGGGGATTTAAGCCAGGGGATCTAGTGTTGAAAAAATTGCTCCTAGCCAGGAAGGACCCGGCTCATGGCAAGTTGGGGCCAAACTGGGAAGGACCGTACGTGGTAAAAAGGATTGTCCGACCTGGAAACTACGAGCTGCAAACGGAGGAGGGCGGAGACCTACACCACTCATGGAACGCAGACCACTTGAAGCGTTATTACCAATAGAGTTTCTCGCAAGAAGTGGAGCGTCATTGTAAAAAGATCGGATTTTATCAATGAGAGATACAAAAGTTTCCCAAAAAGTTCGCTTTACTCAGGATCTACAGACTTTTCAGTCTAAGAGCTCGTAAGCTCAGGATCTACAGACTTTTCAGTCTAAGAGCTCGTAAGCTCAAGAGCTCGTAAGCTCAGGATCTACAGACTTTTCAGTCTAAGAGCTCGTAAGCTCAGGATCTACAGACTTTTCAGTCTAAGAGCTCGTAAGCTCAGGATCTACAGACTTTTCAGTCTAAGAGCTCGTAAGCTCAGGACCTACAGACTTTTCAGTCCGAAGAGATCGTAAGCTCAAGAGCTCGTAAGCTCGGGATTTTCCAACTTTCAAGTCTAAAAGCTTGTCAGCTCAGCATCAGCAAATTCTCCTCAGCTTGAGAGCTCGTAAGCTCAAAACCGGCCAAAGACTTTGCTGCTTGAAAGACAACAAACTCAGCAGCTCGACGACTCAGAACAAACAAGTTTCACAGTTCAACAGGTAAACGAATTCCCAGCAAAAAAAAAAATAATAATAATAACTGGGAGATAAAAGCCAGAAATTTCATTTCATCGCGGGGTAAAGCCAACAGTTCAAAAAGAGCCACAACCAACAGGTACATAGAAGTTGCAAAAGAAAACAGGGCCTCTAGTTCTGCCCTCCCTCCCCTACCAGGACCTCCTCCCTTTTCCCCTCCGTCGGAACTTCTTTCTCCACTTTCTCCATCCGAGCAGCATCCGCCTTGAGCCTGGCATTCTCCTCCTTCAAAACATCTCTCTCTCTCTCCTCATCTGCCAACTTCCTCTTCAGGACCTCCACCTCGGGATCTTCCAAGTCAACTTCCTCTCGCTCATTAGCAAAAGAGGGCGTGCGCTGAATCCTGGTTGAACTTCCCCCTATCCCATAACGAACAAGGTTCTGAGGGGTAACGAGAGCAGAGTAAGGACGAGGGGAAGCCCTCTCTACCACCCTAACATGGAATGCCTCCAATGGAGTCAGAGCGGGAATACCTGCACAATACAACAACAACACAAACAAGTTCAGTCAGGAAGCTGCCATCAAAGGATCAGATAGCCTTGAAAATGATGAAGTGATTACCTCTCTCCCGAAAGCTCGTCCAGGAGCGAGGAACCCAAACATGCTGGTCCTCCCCCACAGCAGACTCCCAAGAGTCCCCAGATACAAAAAAGAAGCGTTGGGCCCACCCTTCGGGGGAAGAGGGAATATCGGCAATCAATGGAGGATGGAAATACCATTTAAAGGAGAGAGAGCTGAAGAACGGTGGAAAGTCGAAAGAGAGGTCAAGAAAATGGAAAAATTCCGAAACAGAAGGAAAAGTCTCAAAACCTTGCATACGCCAGAAAATGAAGAAGCCCACCATGGTGGCCCACCCCTCGGGGGAAAGACGAGAGGGGCATAGGCCATGATGAGAAAGAATCCGGGCGAAATCTGGATGAAGGGGAAGTCGAAAGCCATACTCAAATGCGCCCTCGAAAAAAGACACCTCGCCGGGAATAGACATACTGCAAGGTTCGTTAGGAACGGGAGCCCTCACCCTCAGATCCGCCGGAAGGTCATATCGACTCTTCATTGCAGCAGCATCCGCAGCCGTCATCTGGGAGGGAAGGAGAAAGATGGAGCACCAATCGCCCTTGAGTGACTCTCGGGCTCGATGCTTGAAGAGTGGAGAAGAATCCATCGCCACAAGGTTCAAGTAGGAGACGAAGAGTTAAAGAAGAGAGGTTTTCTGAAAAGCGATGAGGCAAACGGGTATAAATAGTACCCAAAGATGACTGTTGGAGTCTCGCAATCAAGATAGCATTGAATGATGGCCCAATTTACGAAGAAGTTGGTCCCTGAAGCTTGTTTAAATCTACATCGTATATTGTAAAAAAAAAAATAATAATAATATATATATATATATATATATATATATATATATATATATATATATATATATATATATATATATATATATATATATATATATATATATATATATATATATATATATCCTATAGGAGGCACATGCGGCAAATCCAAAGTAAGGAAGCCCAGATCTCGAGCAATGATACTACTCCAAACAGGCCAAGGCCTCCTCGGAGTAGGGGGCAAGGGAGTATATAGCAAAAGAAGCAACCAACCAGCAAATACATCACCACAGAGTAAAAGAAGGGAAAGTTCCATTACAAAAAACGTATGTTTACACAAGAAAAGAGCAGCAAGAAAGAAAATCAGCTATGAAAACCCGGGCACTCAAGCCTGATCTGCAGGAGGAGTAGCGTCGAGAGCAGGAGTAACGTCGGGAGCACCACTGCTTGAAGAAGAATCAAACCTTGGCTGAAATTGCTCAAGGTCTAAGTCAGGAAATCTCTCCATCGCCTGATCAGCAAAATTAAAGAACCCATCAACAAAGGCCCTAGCTGCCTCCAGCCTCGCCTTCTCAAGATCTTTTCGTTGATCCTCTACCTGACGTTCAGCAGCTAAAGACCTATTCAGCTCAGAAACAGCAGCCCGGGACTCTTTCAGCTGATCTTCCAGAAGGGTGCGGGTAACAGCAGCATTTAGCAAGTCCTCTTTCTCAGCCTCCCGCTCTTCCTTCAAACGAGCCAACTCGTCCCTTAGAGAAACCTCAGCCGAGGTACTGGCAATCAGCTGCCTAAAGGTCTGAGCCCGCTGTTCAAGAACCTGCTCCAACTCCCTCTCAGTGGCCAGGCCCTAGTTCAACAGCTCGGTGCCGTGCTGACGAGCATCAAGGACCTCGGCACCCCTCCTTTGGACATCATTCCTTAGCATAAAAATCTCCCTCCCAAGAGCGCAAACATGTGTCGCCGACTGGAGATAAGGGACATTATAAGGCACCAAGGAGTTTGAAACAAAGGAAAAGCACCAAGGTATACCTCAAGTAGGGCATAAAGAGCATCACGGCTTCGGACTTGAAAAGGAAGATCTATAGAGCGACGCAGGTCAGCTCGAGGAATCAACTCCATCAGAGCACGACTGCTCAGGCTCACGTCCCGAAGTAGACCGGCCTTAGAGCCAGCAATGAAGGTCTGGGGGGCAAGAGCTGAGCTTGGACCGGCTGCAGCAATTACAGAAGTGCCTCGCCGAACAGGCCCTCCCACGGGGTCAAGCATCACAGTACCCGCAGTGGCCTCGCTTGTGACCAACTCTGATGTCGACCTCGAGGCCTCGGGTGCGGAAACAGGAACATCGGATACAGAAGTGAGGACCTCGGCTGCAGCAATAGGAGCCTCAGCAGCAGGAACGGGGACCTCGCCGGAAGAACTGCCCTGTTCCAACCTCGTCCTCTTTGCAGGGGGTCCTACGGCCCTATCCCGCCTTCTTTCGTCCACGCGCTCCATGATCATGTGGCGCTGAGTCACCAGGTAGGAAGGAACTACGCAAACGAGATCAAAAGCTTAGCAAGGGTTCGAGTAAAGGTATAGAAAAAAAAGAAACATTGATTACGCATGATCACCTGACGCCGAGGGAACCCCGGGAAGCATCAGTTCAATATAGGAAAAAGGGAGGCGAGCACGTGCTTGGTCGACCCGAGCCAGCTCGGAAGCACCAAGGGGAGGGAGCTCTCCTGCATTAGGAATTGGTAACGCCGTTAGAAGGCGAGCACAAGCATCAACAAGCACAAAGCCAAGAGCTTACCTAGGTTTCTGCGGCGCCCCGAGGCGGTAGGAACTCTGACAGACCCCGAAAATTGGGAACCGAACTCCCAACCATCTCCGGAGACGAAGAAATATCTCCTTATCCACCCGTCAGGAGTCGGTGGGAGATCCCGGATGGGAATCTCTCCCCCTCGCCTAGGGACGAAGTGGTAGAACTCGGACACCTCCTCGGGGCGGAAAAAGTGAAGAAACTCCCTTAAATTAGCCCTGGCCTGAGGGAACATCCTTCCCCACGCTGCAGTGAAGGTCAGCAACACCGCCCAACCAGATGGGAGGAGCATGGCGGGGCAGAAGCTGAAGAAATGGAGAACATCTCGTATCAAGCCAGGTAGGGGAAATCGAAGCCCTAATAAGAAGGGGGCCTCGAAGAAGCAAGCTTCACCAGTAACCGGGCTATGGAACCTACGCAAGCCTGCAAGGCGCACGACAACACCAGGGGGAAAGTCGAAGTGCCTAGCAAGGACCTGAGCTTCGTCCTCATAGATTTCGCTAGCCTCGACGTTGCCGAAAACTCGCTCCATAACGTCAAATGGAGAGGGAGTAGCCATGAATACAAGAATGGAAGAGAGTTTTCTTAGGAGCAACAGGTAAAGAAACGTATGTCGCAACAGAAAATAGAGGATTTCTTCTACGCTCGGTAAAGAGCAATCATTCCCCGGAGGTCTATTTATAGGCGCTACAGGACAGGCCTTGTCACTGTCGCTGGAAGCAGTTAATGCACGTCCCTCGCCATTAATGAAGGGGACACGTGGCGTCGTGGGGGTCTCCTGGGCACCACGATCGAGGGATCACTAAACCCTCTGACGGCGCACGTTCTCGAACAAACGAAACCGTCGGACCTCCACTACAAGTAAAGAAACTAGAAATGACCAAAATAGCCCTAGGAAGCTCAAGCGACCCAAGGGGGGAGCATGAAGGTCAGCCTAAATCAAGTAAACTCGGCTACCAGTGAAAAAGCGGGAGTTAGCGCCTAAGAAATGAGCGATGCAACCACAAATGAAAGAAGTCTATAGCAAGACATCACGCGACAAATCATAAAAAGGGAAAAACCACGAGTTCTCATTTCAGCATTTAAAGAAGTTACAATCAAGCATTACACAAAGAAACAACTTGAAGAATCACAAGGAAGTTGGAAACAGCAGGAAGGCCCCACATCAACCTCAAGAAGCGATCTCTTCATCGTCTGCTCCCTCACCAGAAGCCCCTGCCAGCATACATGGCCCCTCCTCCGCTGCCACAACGGAACCAGACGCCTTCTCGGCATCAGGAGCCACACCCTCGTTGAGGTCAGGGGTCTCGGCCTCCTCAGCCACCACTGACGCCTTCTTGAAATCCAGCATTGGCACAAAAGTATCCAAGTCAAGGTCAGGGTAAGCCTCCTCGAGTTGATCCTTAAGATTTAGAAAACCCTTCACAAAACCAGAGGCGCATTCTCTCTCGAGCTCCGAAACACGAGACCGCAAAGATGACAGCTCGGAATCTCTGGCCCTGAGCTCTGAATCCTTGGCTACCAGGTCGGCCTCCGTGGTCTTGAGCTTGTTATCTTTTGAATCCATGAGCTTGGCAAAGTCCTAAAGACGGGCATCCATCTCATCGTTGATCCTCTTCAGTTCAATGGACTCCGAGGACAGAATCTTCACCTTCTCCTCGGCAGCCTCCTTGCTCACTAACAGGGCGGCGATGGACTCATTTGCCCTCGAAAGCTCCTCAGTGTAGTGAAAGCCTAGCATCTTCACACAAGCGAGTGACTGAGAGGAAAATAGGGTCAGACGTAAGAGAAAGACCCGTGAACACCTCGGGAAAAAGGAATATCAGAGATCGAGGAAACTAAGGCTAAGAAAATACCTCCGCCATGCCCCGGATAGCGCGGTTCACCTTCCTATCAAAGGGGACTCGCATGGCCTCCCTAGGATCAGATGTGGAGATCAGCTCGGACAAGGCGGAAACAGCGACCTCAGGGTCACGAAGGAAACCGTCCCCTTGCTCCTTGGATGAAGAGGGAGCAGCACCCACCTTCCTGCCTCCCTGATGGGCAGAACGAGGAGGAGCTGCTGGGGCTTCTTGCTTCGAAGCTCCACCAGTTAAAGATTCACCCAGAGGCCCCTCAACGGAGAGCGGGGGGGGGGAACCACATCCCCAGGGGGAGGAGGGTCTACCTTCTCCTGCGTAAGAGGAACAGGTAGGATCTCGGACACCGATGCATCTTGGGGCAATCGCTGTGGGCCCTTCACCAGTTTCCTCTTCTTCCTCGACCTATCGGTATCCGAGAACATCGCCATTATCAAGTCCTGGTTCATAGGGTCAGGAACAGAGGGCGACTCCGGGGCAGGAGCTTGTTCGACAGAAGGCCCGAGCTCGTAGAGGGCTAGGTTCTCGTCGGTCACCAGGTCGTAGAATAATTGCAACCCCAAGGCCTCGGCCCTAGCGACTCTAGTCGTTTCCTCGACTCCTAGGACAGGGCGGTAATCTGCAAATCAGAAGTTAAGTCAGTAAAGGAAGAACATCGAAAGAAAAAGATGCAGTCGAATTGAAGGGCCTTACTTATGTTCCTTAGAGCTCCCCAAAACCTGGGAATGAGAGGAACGTCCCCTGGTTTCCCGGAAAGCTCCCAAGAATCACCTCTAACAAAGAAAAACTTGGGTTTCCACCCTTTGTTGGAAGAAGGAAGCCCGGCGATCAAATTCCTTGCTTTGACCCTTTTCAAAAAATAAAGGAAACCCGCGGAAGGGGAGGACTTAAGTTGAAAAGGAGAGGCAAATTCATTAATGGAGGGCTGAGAGTCGTTTACGCTCTTCAACCAGTGGACGAGGAATCCGATCAAAAGACCCCAGCCGTTTGGAGAGAGCCGGGCAGGATATATGTTGTAAAAAGCAAGAACGACCCGAATGAAAGGATGAACGGGGAACCACAAGCCAGCACGGAAAGCGGACTCGTAAAAACAGACCAGGCCAGGGATAGAAGAATTACACCTCTCGTGTAACTCCGGAGAGTGTAAGAGAACGGAGTCAGGAAAACGATACTCCCGCCTCAGTTCATCTAAGTCCTCGTCACTGAGACAACTGGGAGTCGTGGCCGCACAACAAGCGAGGTCGGCTTGATCTCGACGAACTCTTTTCCTAGGAGTTGGGGGAAGAGCCGGTTTGGATCTCTTAGTCTTTGTCGCAACAAAAGAAGCAGGTGGAAGGGACGAAAGAGGACGAGCTTCTTCTATAAGGGCGGACCCAGAGGCAGAAGCTCCAAGAGCGGACCCAGACACGGCCCTATCAACGGAACTACCGCTCTGGGAGCCTGAGGTACTTGCCTCGACTTCTTCGCCTACTTGATCCTCGGAATCCGATTCAGAAGAGGAAACGACTCACTTCCCCATCAAAGGTCCAGGCCATAAGCCGGAGTGGAGGGAAGGCAAATGTAAAGCACAGTCCGTCAAAAATGGAGGTCTCAGACACCAACTACGAAGGAAGGACACCCTAAGCGAAGTGGGATGGTCCACGAAGCACGTGAGAGGGGAGAGGCCGTCGGAATGATTCCTAAAGTAACTAAACCTCCATATCAAGAAGTGAAACCCAAAACCCCACTAGGGAGGGTCGAAGGGATCCAGATCGAGCAAGAATGAAGAGAAGAGAAAAGACGTACCTAGTTAAGGCGCTAGATGCAGAAAATAACCGGGGACGCAGAAACCCTAAAAGTCGCCTGAGAGTCTGAAACAAAGCACCCCGAGAGCCAAGGGAGGAGAGGGTAACGCAAGGAGATTCAAAAAACGCGAAAACAACACAGGCGAAGGGACTTCCCCCACTTTATACAAAGCATTCAATGCCCTGATAGGCGAGGCGACAGGACGCGCCTCAGAAATCGTACCGTTGAGATTGCCCGATGGTGACACGTGTAAAAGCCATCCCATCACAGCCGGCACATACCAGAACAACCCAAACCAGCGCAAAGCCGCCTGACCACGCTTTCCGCCACGTATGAAGACCATGAAGAATTCGGAAAAGACACTTCCTATCCCCAGGTCAGAGAAGACGTCATTCTCGTGACCAGGGGCTGGAGGGCAACTGATGAGGATAGGTTTTTGGGCCTGGGCTGCCATTACAACCCAGCCCAAAGACCTCCAGACTGGATGAGGACTCCAAAGCCCAAAAAAGGGAATGGTCCCAACCGGCCCAAATTCGATTCTCAGCCCACGACCCAGGTTAAAGCCTGTTGCACCACGCGCGCCCAGAACAAGGAAAACCGGCTCTGATTTCTCAGAGTTAGTCCCTGCAAAAACAGAGAGAGATGGTGCCGAATGAACCCAGGTGGTCGTGGGAACAGTACCACCAGCGGTCAGAGCAGCTTGTAGAGAAAGGACGAACGGTCCCCACAAGATCAAGAAAAGGGAGAACAAGGGCAAAAAACCCTAGGAATGGACACCATATAAATAGAACAAAAAAGCAGGGAAGGGGATTCCTAAGCCTTCTTCCTCGTCTCCTACCTGGTTCTTTGCCGAGAACCCTAGAACAGTCACAACAGAGAGCGTCGTTCACGGCCCCGCGCCTATAATTTCCTTGTAATCAGTTGAAATCAATATACACAATCAAGGAGCAAGAGCCTCCATTACAGTGGACGTAACCCAAGTCCTCCGGCTAGGGTGAACCACTTACATCAGCTGTCTATCATTGCCTAACTTCAATTTCCTTAAAATCCATTCCATAAAGCCCAAAAGCGCCAGATTGGCTTGGGCCTGGGTGATTGTTTCCAAGGCATCATCAGTTACATAAAAAAAAATGTCATTTAGAGGTGTAATTTATGTATATACTTTGGTCCCAAAATACCCTATACTTTAAGAAAATTTCAAAATACTTAGGTCTGGACGAAGAATACGAAGGCTTACGGAAAAAAAAAAAAAAAAAAGGCGTGGAAAAGAGCTGTCAAAAGTTAGTTTTTAAGGGTTAAAAATTATATTAATATACTCCATACATTAAGAAAATTTTAGTGGGGCAATTTTAAAAAATTCTTGAAATTTTTAAAATTACACCTAAGTCCCAAATTTTTTTAAAATTTCAGTGGGGGCAACTGCTAGGCGTGAAAAATGAGGAGCTGCCAAAAGTTAACTTTTAAGGGTTAAAAATTATATTAATATACCCTATATTATAAGAAAATTTCAGTGGGGGCAAATTTAAGAAATTCTTGAAATTTTTAAAATTACACCTAGGTCCCAAAAATTTTTAAAATTTTGTGGGGGCAGCTGCCCCCACTGCCCCCATACTAAATCCGCCACTGGTAATCACGCTGGGGAGTTGGGGGACTGGGCTATCCCACATCGGATAGTTTTGGGTGTGTAAGTGTGTTTATAAGTCTCCACTTGGCCCTTACTCTGTTAGAGTAAGTGGTTAGGTGTGAATCAAAAAAAAAAACATTGTACTCGGACATTAATATTGTATGTTAAAGTCAAGATTTCAGTGCACCTTTCTCACTCATATATATAGGCTCACAATCACATATGCAAAGATGGAAATTATAGTTTTAAGGTAATTTTTGGGTGGGTATCTAGAGTAACTGATATAACATCGTCTTCTTTACGAAAAAACTAAGAAGTCAATAAAAAGTTTGCCACAATTCAATAATATGTGTAACGGTGTATACAGTGACAGTGTTAATGATGTCATAAGTTACAACATCAATACTTAAGAATATTCAACTAAATTCATCTAATAACCACAAAATTCACCAACTTTTTTTATTCTATGTTCTATTTGGAAACAGAATTATAAGAAACAAAAACCAAGAAGCACTTGTCCAGCCTCAAAAACTTTCATTTCCTCAAAAATGGCACGATGGCTTTGTCCTAAAAGTCATCATGTGGATGAATGGACATCATTGGAACTTAGAAGGGATCACATACAAGGGGACATGCCCAACCCTCCAACCTCGAGGAAAAAGGTAAATATTTTACAGCTCAACCAATATATTTACCCAAAAAAAACTCTTAACCCACATAAACATTCATGTTCTGTTTGGTACGAAAGATGGAAAGTAGAAAGGATACACTTTCTATCCTTCAAGGAAGGAAAGTAGGAATGATACACTTTCATTTATTTGTGTTTGGTTGGATGGATGGAAATAAAAATGACTATTTTTTTTTTTTTTTTGTGCTGGCTAAGATTAGGGGTGACAATCGAGTTGTGTTGTGTCAAATTCGTGTTGAGTCATTACGGGTTTGTGTCGAACATTAGTCAAACCTAACTCAACTCATTTAACTAATTGTGTCTCGAGTTGCGAGTTGACTTGTTTATTTTTATTTTTTATTTTTTAAAAATTTATTTTTAAAAATTTTAAAATATATATATATATACATATTTTATCATTGTATTTTTATATGAAATTAATGTATATATAATATATGTATATATTAAAAGATCTATATAATAAAGTAGCTTACAATTCAAATTTTAAAAGATAAATAAAATGATTTTTGCTATTCGCGGCTGAAATCACTTTAAATTTTACTTTAAAGTTAATCTAACGGCTAATATTAACACCCTAAATTTAATAAGAAAAATAGGGCCCTAAGGGTGTGTTTGGAGTGACTTTTTAAAATTACTTCTAAAAATTATTTCTCATAAGTACTTAAAAAACAAAAAATTAGTGTTTGAAACCGCCCCACCACTACCCTCACCCCCCACCACTGCCACTGTCGCCACCACCACCACCGACGGCCGTCCCGCCACCACCACCATTGCCGCCACCGCCTCCATCACAACCACCATCGCCGCCGCCACCACCACTGTCGCCGCCGTCGCCACCACCGCCGCCGTCGCCACCACCACCACCACCACCACTACCACCGCCACCGCCTCCGCCACCACCACCATCGTCGCCGCTATCGCCGCCACCACCATCACGGTCATTGCCACCTACCACAACCATCACCGTCTCCTACCACCACCACATTTCACCCCCACTGCAACCGATGCTTAAATTCATTTATTTCCCCTCTATGTTTGTGATTTGATTTTGAATATGAATACAAATATGTTTATTGTTTACTATTTTTTATTACTCTGTGCCTTCAGGCACAGGTAATAACTAGTATATCTATATAATAAAGTAGCTTACAATTCAAATTTTAAAAGATAAACAAAATGACTTTTACTTTTCACGGTTCAGATCGCTTTAAATTTTACTTTAAAGTTAATCTAACGGCTAATATTAACACCATAAATTTAATAGGAAAAATAGGCCCCTAAGGGTGTGTTTGAAGTGATTTTTTGAAAGTATTTCTAGAAATTATTTATCATAAATACTTTAAAAAAAAAATAGTGTTTGAAACTGTCCCACTATTACCTCTACCACCACCACCCCCACCATCATTACCTCTACCACCGCCACCACCACCACCACCACCATAACCACCACCATTGCCGCCACCACCACAACCACCACCATCGCCACCACCGCTGCCACCACCGTCATTGTCATCCACCACAACTATCACCGTCTCCTACTACCATCACCTTTCACCCCCACTACAATTGATGTTTAAATTCATTTATCTCTCCCCTATGTTTGTGATTTGATTTTGGATATGAATACAAATATGTTTATTATTTTTTATTTTTTATTACTCTGTGTCTTCAGGCACAGGCAATACTAGTAGACAAATAAGATACATCTCAACACAAATAATTAATTTTTCATCCACTTTCCTTCCGATTTTGGCGGGATTGATTTTAGTGAGTTGGAAGGAAAGTTAATTCATCCACTTTTCCATCATTTTTTACCAAACATGATGTTTTATCTATCCCTCCCACTTTTCATCCTTCCAACTTTCCATTCTTCCACCATCAAGGAATTTTAACCATGGCTAACTAGGGGTGCAATTCGGGCAGGTTGAGAGGTCAACCTAGATATATAATCTTCAACCATAATCTTAACCCTAACCCTATATCAACCCGAGTACTGCCCGAGTTTAATTCGGGAGGGCTCGAGTTGAAATTGGGTTACTTAATTCGGACTGATTTTGGGTAAAAAATCGGGTTAGACTTAGGTTACTTAATTCAGGTTGATTTTTTGAAATGTAGATTTGATTTTTTGAAATGTAGATTTGATTTTTTCAAATGTAAATTTGATTTTTTCAAGTGATTTGAGATGAAGGGTGAAACGCAGATGAATAGATAGGGAATGAGAGAGGGAGGCTGAGAGTGTGAAAGCAGATGAAAAACGAGTGAGAGAGAGATTTGAGAGTAATGGAAGCGCAGGGGTGAAAACTTGAAGTGAAGTGAAAGTCTAAACTCTGAAGAGTGAAGATAAATACTAACTCTAGTTAAATATATTTATTTATTTATTTAATAATCGGGTTCAACCCGATTTTAATATTCGGGTTGAACCCGACAACCCAAGGCCTCAACCCGAGGTTTGCCCGAATTCAATTCGGGTTGGGGTTTTTTTGCTTAGACCCAACCCAAATATTAAAAATTCTAACCCAAACCTTACTTTTTTCGGGTTACGCTCGAGTTAAATTCGGATTTATCCGCCCAAATTGCACCCCTATGGCTAATACACAAAAATAATGATAAAGGAGAGAGATTTGTGCGTTTGTAAATTTAAAGAGAGAAGTATTCTCTAAAAGAATAGATAAGTTCCATAAGAAAACATCAAAATTCTACATCAATACAACAGAAAAAAGAGTTGTCGAATCAGTACCTATATTTGGGGCTATGGATATATTATATTAGAAGTTAGAGTTCATGTTGTTTTCACTTTCTGAATACTGATGCATTGCTTTCCCTTGGCTCCATATTCAGATAATGGATTGTAGCACCCTTATTGACTCTTAATGGAATTGCTTGGGGACAACTTAGAATTGCTTTCAAATTGGTCTTTAACATAATATTTATAATATTTATTTTAAAGGAAAGAAATTTTGTGGACAAACCCTTAAAACAGTGAGGATGACTTTTTAAATTTCTCATGAAGACATGTTGTGCGTGAGAGATATAAAAAAGTGTATGATTGGTGAAGAGGAATAGACACAAAAGTATGAGTTACAAAAGTGATTTTATAGTAGTTAATCAATCTGTCATTAGAGCATCTCCAACAACAGTAGCTATTTTAGCTACCCAAAAAATAATTTTTTCTATTTTAACTACTCACTTTTTCAATATACACTCCAACAGATTCTCTATATTTTTAACTACTCCTTTTAAATATTATTTATCATCCCTTTTGTATTATATTTTTTGGGAATAGTTAAAGGGAGAAAGAGAGAGAATGGAAGAAATAAGAGGAAGAGAGAGAAAATAATATATATTTATGTTTACATACTGCTACAGTGATTCTCTATATTTAGAGAATCACTGTAGCAAAAATGCATTTTAGCTACTATGAAGAGCATCTGTTGGAGCATGAAAAGTGGCTTTGATTAGCTAAATTATACCTATTTTGATGATTTACAGCATCTGTTGGAGATGCTCTTAACAATTGAGGAGGGGGATATGTTTCGGTAGCAGGAGGCATTACGAACAAACACTTTGAATTGGTGAAGCACCTTTTCAACTGTCTATATGAGTAAGTGAAACAGGTGGGAACTGGAGAAGCATGAATGGTTCAAATTCTATTTTATCCAAACTTTCATCTTGATTCTGAGCTATTGTAGCTAATAGATTCTTATCCATAATAGTTACAGTATCTGCAACTGTGTACAAGAGGTCCAAACTGGCAAAGTTGTCCCACTAAAGCTCCAATTAGATCCCAAGTTTTTGCATCTCATTTAGTCAATAGCTTGTCTCAAGTTCTAAACTTTTGGAGACTGGAAAAAATAAGAATATCAATAATAGCCACTCACTTAAGTTGTACCATTGTGTTGCAACAGAATTTTGCAAGAAAAAAAAAAGGGTATTCCAATTAAAACTGAAAATTTCTTTTGGTAAACCATACACATCAGTAGAGGAAGGGTTTTAATAAGGCTGAACCAGTAGACGGGAATAGGGCCTGCATCTCCTCTACTTGCAGAGTGAAGCTAGAATGCGGCGAGGTGGGTTAAAAGGCCGTCGAGAGTGTAAAACCGCCAAATTATCCACCAGCAGGATGTCACCTTTCTGCCAAGGTATGGCAACGCTTTCCTCGTCAAGTATTTTCAGGCAGTCATATATGATATGAGCCGGTAAGGGGCTTCCATCCCCAAAGGTGACTGCCTTCACAGGATTATTTCTTGCATCTTCCCAGCCTGTGTAAGCAGTCACCATGCTGTTGAACCAAGTCTTGCGCTGCCGCATCTTTTCAAACTTGATTGCTGGGATTGGGCCCATTATGGTTTTTACTACATCCTCCATCCATTCCAACTTCATTCCTAGTTTAGCAGCCCTGTTAAATGTCCAAAGTAACATAAAACATATTAAGAAGTTTGCCATTTATTTGCTGCCAAAACCTTTAAATCAAATCATTTGGACTCAACACCTGTACATATTAAGAGTCGTATATAAACAGTTGTTTCAAGAGGGTTGTCCCACACACAGATATTAGATTGATGAAAGGTTAGCTCAGTTAGAGAAATTTCTTCTAGCAAGCAAGATGTCAACAGTTTCAACGATTGGTACAAGAAGCATCACTACAAGTAACTCAATGGTCAGTGTAGTATTATTGTTAGTACAAACCTTTCCTCAGCCACGCTTTTGTCTTTGGTCAAAAAAGTTGAATTCCACCCACGACCGATTGCGTAAGAAGGATCATCCTCTTCTCCCAGCACTCGCGTATAGATCAATCCATGCTCTTCCAATTTTTCAACAAACTCTGGGTACTTCTCATTCATTTTCTCATATATGATATGGCTAAGAACTATAGGAGTTTCTCCCCCACTAGCAGGTTCTACTTCACAGAAGAAAAACAACTTCGATGGGTACACGCGCACCTGTTACAAAAGCTTATAAGTCTAAATAGAGTTAAAATGACTTCCACAGTTCAAAACGTGTGGATAATTATCTTCCCACTAAACCAAATATAATCTAAGGAAATTCATTCGGTTAATAAGTGGAAATAAGTCAGAAATACAAGTGATATTCGAAAATTACCTGAGCCATTTCGTGATGAAAAGGGATTTTCTGATCCGGAGGTGACTCATTAGTCGTGAAAACCCGGCCAAAAACTCTGTTCCGAGGCGCAGTTCCGCCAATATACGGCAGTTCCTCGTAGCCAAAAGCCTCGACAACGTTATTGAAATCAGAAGCGGTGGTTAAAGGGAAACCTCTCAAGAGAACAGCCCCAGAACGGTGAAGAAGAGAGTCCAACCATGGCTTATGAAGCTTGATAGCCTCTGTTAGAACAGAAACGTCCGAAGTGAGTGTCGTTGGATCTGAAGAGAGGACTGCAGGGAAGAAAACTCCATTGTAGGCCTTCTGTTGAGGTATTTCCACAACTGTGAAGAAATTTTCTGGCATGTTTGGCTGGAAAAAGCTGATATTTCTCTCTGTGAATTGTTGCAATACTGTGGAAGTGAATATGTAGGGTGTGGGAGAAGATGCAACTGCGATGTGGATGCCCACTAGCTTGAAGCACGGATACGGACACGAGATACGAATACGATACGATACGGACATGCGATTATTTCTCAAAAAAATAGGATACAGACACGTTGATGACAAGTTGAATAAATATATGTATTTAATTTTTATATGACTAGTAGTTCATAAATCTGACCCAATCCACATTTTTATACATATTTTTGCCTCAAGTAACCAAATGTAGTCTAATTTTAATTCACCCATTAATTTTATTGGACCAAACAAAGACTCATAAAGTAGATCAATTATTAAGTTAGCTCATCTAATGGAATGTATAAGTTTTAAGTTCTCCTTTAATCTGGGCCACATTTGATCTTTTCAAGTTGATAAGAAGATAAGGCAAAAAATTGATAAAATCAATAATGACATGCCACGTGACAATGACTTGATTTAAACCCGATCGTCGGAGATGGGTGATAATTGATAGACACCTTTAGTGTTCTATGGCTCAAGTTTCATCTTTCTCGTCAGCTTCTTCATTATCGTTACTGTCTGTCTTCATCGACCCCAACTGATGTGAACAACCAAAAATTGATAAATTGGAGAAAACGTATTCGGAACGTATTCGATTGTCAAAAAAATAAAAAATAAAAATCAGACACTGATTTTTGGGTATCCGACACGTGTCTGAGCGTATTCATAATCCAAACGTGTCGGATACGGATACCTGTGAGCAAATAACGTGTCGTGCTTCATAGCTGCCCAGGTGTTGATTTTTGGCCCCCTTACCAACATGGTGTCCAGATACAAAGAGTAGGGGTGATAAATAGGGATTCAGATCCCATCCATTACCCTTTCCCTCTAATTTCTCTCAATGGTCTATCTGATAAGCGACACCTCAAAAAAAATATTTTAACGGACAAGATCATTTTTAACTAACTGAAGTCCTTAACCATAGTTAACATTATCTTAACGGCAGCAACACAAACAGACGTCAACATTGTACAAATCAGAAAAATAGAAATTTTCGTCATTTTTGGCGCTCAAATCTCAATCTCCTGCCAATTCGATTTCAGCTTTGGCGCTCAAATCTGATAGATTTTTTCGAGAAAAAGAATTGACCTTCATCAAAAGATTCATCTTTTTTGTTCTTGCTCATCAAATTCTTGATTTCGGACACTAGAATTTCATCTCGATTTCTGGTGATTGAGTTTCATTCAACGTCCCAAGGTTTGTTTAGAACTCCTCTTACTCTTTCAATCCCCAATATATAACGTTCTATTTCCTTAAATACATAATGAATCACGTGTGTAAGGTGTTTGATCAATGGCCTGAATGATCATTTTCTTTTCAGTTGTATTTTGTATATGCCAATGTGGTTATAACATCACCATAAATAATCGTGTATTGCTGGTTTAATGGTTTTAAGATGTTATTTTTAATTAGGTTCTTCACCTACTAGACTTATGTTTTTTATAATAATGAAATACTTCCAGTAGTACATTTTTTTTTTTTGAACTGGTCCAGTAGTACATTTACTTGATATTTGATTCATTAACTTCATGATTGTAGATTTATAAGCATCATGGTTACTTAATCTCAAGATAATAATGTCGATGTTCAGCATTCTAAGCCTCATGTGCCAATGATACTTGGGATGGAGTTTGAGTCTGATTGTGAAGCTTATTTGCAATACAATGAGTATGCTGGGACAATTGGTTTTAGTGTTCGCAAGGAGTATGTCAACAAAAATAAAGTCCATGGTTATGTGACGTCAAGAAAGTTCACATGTTATAAGGAAGGTCATCGAGAGAAAGACAAACGGTATGCCACAGTGTAGAAACCTAGAAAGGAAACTAGAACTGGTTGCTTGGCTCACATGGTTGTTAGCCGTCAACCAAATGGAAAATTTATGGTTAGTTCGTTCGAAGCGAAACATAACCATCCTCTTGCTCCTCCATCGGTTGCTCACATATTACCATCACAGAGGAAGATAAACAGGGTTCAAGCACATGATATCGACATAGCAGATGATTCAGGAATATGTCCTAAATCTTCTTTTAAGTATGCTAGTCGACAAGCAGGTGGTCGAGCTAATTTGGGTTTTCCTATCATAGATCTTAAAAATTATCTTCGTGACAAAAGGAAAAATAATTTGAGGCGGGGGGGAAGCAGGTAGCATATTAGATTATTTTGAGAAACGGAGATTAGATGATCCTGCTTTTCACTTTTCGATTCAATTAGATGATGATGACCTGATAACAAGCATATTTTGGGTTGATGCTAAAATGAAGATTGACTACGATGTTTTTGGGCACATTGGGTCATTCGACACAACCTATAGGACAAACAAAAATTACAGGCCTTTTGCATTGTTTGTTGGAATGAATAATCATAGGCAAATGGTGATTTTTGGAGCTTCCTTGTTATATGATGAGACGATCAAGTCATTTCAATGGTTATTTGAGAGATTTTTAAGAGCTATGTCCGGGAAAAAACCAAAGTCAATCATCACAAATCAAGATCCCGCAATTGTTAAGGCAATTTCACTAGTAATGTCAGAGTCATATCATCGGTTATGTATATGACATTTAGAAAAAAATGCTTGTATACATCTTAACCATGTCTTCCGAGGTCAAGAATCTTTTAGCAGTGATTTTGGTAAGCTTTTCCACCATTATGAGGATGAGCAGGATTTTTTAAATGCTTGGGATGCCATGCTTGAAAAGTATAATCTTAGGGAGAATGAATGGTTAAAGAAGACATTTGACTTGAGAGAGAAATGATCAACTGCATATGGAAGACACTATTTTTCAGCTGACATGAGAAGTACACAACTAAGTGAGAGTTTCAATGGATCCCTTAGGGAGTATTTGAAATCTGATTTGGATTTGGTACAATTTTTTAAGCACTTTCAGAGGGCAATTGATGACAAGCAGTACAATGAATCGAACGCACTTTATGACATGACACAACGAATCCCAATTTTAAAGGTTGATTTTCCATTACTACGGCATGCGAGAGATGTTTATACATCAACCATATTTGATATGTTTCAAGACCAATAGGAGAAATCATTATTTATTACCATCAAATATTACAATGAAGATGATTTTTTTTGTAGATATAAGGTTGGCACACGTGGAAGTACAAGGGAGCATACAATTACTGTAAAATCATCTGAGACAATGGTTTTTTGTAGTTGTCAGTTATTTAATCATCTTGGAATACTTTGCTGCCATGCATTAAAAATTTTGGATGTCATGGATGTAAAAGAGACAATCCCTAGCAACTACATTATGAAAAGATGGACAAAAGATGCTACTGTCATGAATCCTATAGATATAAATAAAGACAAGCAAGATGTTCCTGTAGCTTCTTCAACCCATGCTGAAAATCCACAAGAAGGTAGTAACAGTGTTGAAGTCTTCGTAGACAGTGCAAATGTTACAAAGGTGATGGGTTTAAAGAGGAAAGAGTCAACATATCGTGGTAACACTCGACCCAAAAGTTTCTTGGAAAAGACTTCAAAAAGAAAAAAGAAGCCTTCATCGACACCAACTGCTCAATCTCATGTAGCGCACCCTGTGAACAATCGCACAAGTTCATATACCCACTTTCGATCGGTAGTGAACTACAACTCACTTGTAAAGTTATCAATCCATTACCCGTAATGCTTTCATTTACTCTTGTAGTTTGATTGTAAAAACTTTTTCATTTTTCCATTCTACAAACTGATAGGTATCAGAGGCAACAAATTTTAGTCCATGGAGCACTTCCCAACTATCTCAAGTATTGTCCCAAGGAGGCTTGTCTCAACTTCTAAGGGTTAGTATCCATCAAATTAAATCGTCCATTTTTTTATTAATTTTTTTATAGCACACTATATTTTGTTATGCATTGGTAACAGGAGCCTTTAGACTGGGACTCAAATGGGGATTCACAGGTGTTGAATACTATTCAACAAAATCAGGTATTTAAGTGCACATATTTTCCTTTGACCAAAGAGTGGTGGAGAACTAGAATATTTTTTTTATATTGCAGGAGGGATATTTTTTAATTACATCTTATTTTTGTTGCAGGCAATGAATTTAAGTTTCCAGATGCAGGGTCCAGATGAAGGTCACAATGTATTGTTCAAAGGAAGCTGAAAATGTTATTACTGGCTTTTAAGCAATTTCAAGGGAAACATGAAGTGCCACTTTTTTTTTTCCAGCTCTAGCCCAATAGCATAACAGTAGGTTGGGCATAGTTCTTGGTTCTTTGTTCTTGGTATTTTTTTTTCCCAATAAGTGGCAACATTGTAATTTGTTTTTATCGTTTCCCCTATTGATTTCATCGTACCATGGGGCTTCACTATTTAGGATTCATTGGTTTTGATTTAATGAAATAATCGGCAATTGGCTTTTCAAATGAATTTTCGATGTTCATCAAAATGCCTCCATTTGAGACTTTTTACAAACAACTCATGAGCACAAAAATATATCAGAGGAACTAGAGTCGGACATCCAGAAACAACTTTTGAGAAATAGCAAGGGCAAGAAATGTAATAAATTAGTAGAAGAGGAAATAGAATTGATGATTTAGGTTTATTGGCAAAAGAAGATTTGTTCACTTTGGCATCAAATAATTCAACCATACATCGTTATGCCTTCTTCTTGTTCGATAATCTGCATTGTATATATTATGTATACACAAGGATGATATATAGAAATGAAGAGGAGAAGAACTTGCTGAATGCAAACAAATATGAATTACGGTGCAGTAGATATGCAGATGGGATGAGTCAAATATTTTTGAGAACTTGGTGCCAAAACTCAAGTCATTGCTTTGTTGTCAACGTCTGTTTGTGTTGCTACCGTTAAGATAATGTTAACTATGGTTAAAGACTTCAATTAGTTAGAAATGATCTTGTCCGTTAAAATATTTTTTTTTGAGGTGTTGCTTATCAGATAGACCATTGAGGGAAATTGGAGGGAAGGGGTAATGGAGGGGATCTAAATCCGATAAATAGGAAGGTAAACGATGTGTAGGTGTTGATAACCTTTGAATTGTACAATTTTTTTTTGGATTACTTGCATGTAGGTGTCCTCTTAGGATTATTCACTTTAATCATATTGGCCCCACTTTTGTCCACGTTATTAAAGATTTTTTTTCGATACCATGTTATTAAATAATTTAAAATTATTGATCTATCATAATTCATTTAAAATCATTGATGAAATATCTAATTTTTTATCATTACTCATTAAATCGGTTACTAAGTAGGTGGTGAGAGAAAAGCACTAAAAGAAAAGACGCACAGTAATGCAATTAATATAATTTAATTACGTTTAAATTAATTAATTGAGAGAAAAAGATAATGCATTTTAAAAAAAAAAATTACACAGTAGAATTATTATAAATAAATTCGATTGAGATTAACATAATTTTATTTGTAAACATACAAAATTCATCATTAATGATTATGAATTTTTACATATATAAGGTTTAATTAAGATTAGATTAGTATATTTTGACCAGGTTACGACTTTTTGGGTAAGTTAGCAGTTTTTAGGATAAAGATTCTACTTTATTTGGGAAAAGGTTACTATAAGTTACCATTTTTTGGGTGTAGGTTTTGTTAATAGTTAGCATTTTTTGGTATAAGGAAACTATTGTTGTAAGGATAATTTTACCATTTTTTGGGAGATAAGTTACGATTTTTTTGAATACTAGCAACGCACAACACGAGTTGCTAATAAACAAATTTAAATAACATTATTTTTATTAAAAAAAATATGAATTATATGTGTAATTAAATTAAATAATAAATTAAGTGTCTAATAATTAATTTATATTTTAATTATTGTTAAATTTAATTATTAATTTATTTTATAAGTTTTTGATTACCTAATTTGTCATTTATTTAGGTCTCTTCGACCCTTTTAGACGTTTACACTTTACACCTCTATTTTGTTAAATAGATTGATTAGATCACATATACTATTATTATATTATTGCATAACCAAAAAATAAAATATAAAAGATATTAGATTTTAGAATTCAACCTGATAATTACATGTGTATAATAATTTAACATAGATAAGACTTTACTTCTTCATATAGATATATATAATTTCATGTAACTGCACTACTAATAAATGAGTTTAAAAGAATTTAGAAATCCTTATAAAAGAGGTCAAAATAAGTTGAAAGTCAAATATGTGTAAAATACATAAATTAGATGAAAGTATATATGTGGGTACAATTGACTTTATTATAATAATTAGGGATAGGATAAAAAAAAATTGCAGATGCTCAAATTTATAAGAGCATCTACAATCATGACATAAATTTTTACTCAAATTTAAATTAACATTTGAATAAAAAGTTTGATTTGATACAAATGACTCCAATGGATAAACTCAAATTTTAAAAATGAGAAATTCAAATTTAAATGAGGGTAAATCCAAATTTAAAGAGAATAAAGATGACAATTGGATCTTTAAAAGATGGGGAAATATCACTATTAAAGATTTGGATAAGGATTCGAGTCTCCATTGATTTGAGTAAACAAATGAGTCTCCCTTGATTTTGTATAAAGTCTAAGTCAAATGTTGGAGTAAGGTTTTTGGGCTTTTTTACTCAAATTTATTTGAGTTAGGGTTAGAAATGCTCTAAATATTGTAGATAGTTAATACTTTTGGGAGTAAGTTGACACTTTTTACAGGGGTAAGATTAACACTTTTTGGGTGTAAGTTAACACTTTTTAGAAGTAAGATTAATAGTTTTGGGAATAAGTTTACACTTTTTAGAGGTAAGGATAACACTTTTTGGGTAACTTTACCCCCAAAAAGAGCTAACTTAGCCCCACAGTTATAACCTTACTCCCACAAAATGATAATCTAGCCTAAAAGTGGTAACTTACTCCCAAAAGGTGGTGAACTTATGCCTAATTTTCCTAGTGATCCTAATTTCCCCTAAAACAGTGGTAAATTTACCCAAAAAATGCTAACCTTGTCCAAAAAAATGCTAGCCTCTTGTAATATTTTTTATCTCACCTAAACAAATGTCACTCAATAACCCTAAATATTGTAAGTTTTTCCTTATATTTGTATGTATTTCATATCCACTATTTTAAATAAGAGACAAATAATTATCATTTTTTAAAACTAATTTTAAATTTTGTTATCAGTTCTTATTCTGTAAATATTATACACTAGTTTCAGTGGTTATGAATTTTTGACTTCTTTTTATGTGTAGGTAGCAAATAGAGAAAAGTTTTACTTTTTCGGTATGATACTGAAAAACTAAAAAGTGGTATTGAAATGAAGTCCCACCAATTTCCGTTACCAACATGTCTTACCCTCTTGGATGCCACAATCAAATCTATTATGTTAAAGGAAAATGATCTACTTCCCAAATTTGTATTCCAAATTTACTTCCCAAATCAACAAGGAACAAACATCAATTTTAAAATTTATTGACCACAATTATCAAAATAATTAATTAATTTGTCAATTAAGCATTTTAAACCATTTTTTCCTTCAAGAAAAATCCATCATGGATTAATGACGCAAGATATGTTAATTAACAACTCAACAATAATCCAATCCTCCAACTTGATCCCTCCATTAACTCAACCACTAATCACAACCAAATTGACGAATACATAAAATATTGAAATTAATGAATCATTCCATCAAACATATTGTGAGTGTGTATTATTAAAAGTGTGTGTGTGTAAAATTATGGCAATAAAGGGATCATTTACAACACAAATAATTTAACGTGAAAACTATTTCGGGAAAAATCACATAACCGATCCTCGATCACTTAACTTAATCCACTATTCTGAAAATCAATTGCAAGGGTAAAAGTCTTATATCGTAACCAATACACCCATGGTTAGATGTTTTATTCATTTAATCCATCATCCAGATACATCTACCAAAGTCTTAAGAACTAAATTCACTTGGACGTAATCGCCGCACAATTCATGTAAGTCTTGATCAATCTTCAAGTATGCCTCCCAAAATTATCGGTATGCGCATAACCAATGTGGATTTTGTTAGTTCACCACAAGAGTTTCATTTTCAATGAGTGAAGTTGAATTTGAAGGATCAAATATGATTGATCTTTGAATCTTAGGGATCTAGAACTATTATTGGCTCTCGAAAGATGAAAGAGGCATATTCTAAGAATATAAGAGAGTTCTCCTTGGTTTGAAAGACTTGCTCTATTTATAGGTGTAAAACCCGAGAAAATTTAAACCTTTGTGAAAAAGGGGAAAACGGTAAATTGCCATTACGGTACAGGTTGTAAACCTGAATTTTTTCTAGAACTCGGATGACGAAACAGACCTCACCGTTGGATTCGTCTCGCGAAATCTAGTTACCACGTCAAATTTCGTTGAATTCCGAGATAGTCGGATTTTTCGCGTTTTACGAGACGAACGGGCCCCGGGTGACCCTGTATACGAAATTTTTATAAAGTTTCCAAGTTTGGGGAAATATTATACACAATTTAAAATAAAAATAATTCGAACTTGAACCGGAGCGAAATTTAATAGTTTCGGGATTAAAACGGACCCGAAATTAAATAGGACGTGTGGCGAATTGTGGGCCAAGTATTCTAAAATATAAATAGGGGGAAAAATTAGATTTTTCCCCATTGTTCAGCCGGTTTCAGCCGATAGAGAGAAAGAGGGAGAAAAGAGAGAAAACTCACCTTCTCTCTACGATCTACGGTGCTACGGACCTCGAATCCACGCAAGCCAAGAATTAAAGTCGCTCTACTCATCGAGGGCTACGCGGCTATACCAAAAATCGCAAGTTTTACCGAAGATCAAGGTACGGGATTTTCGAGAAGTGAGGATTTTTGGCTTGAATCGGGTCTTGGAACTTCCCTTGGTCGTTCCTCACGCTTCAAGAGGTAGGGTTTTTTCCTACTAAGGTTTATTCCAAGCCTATAATGTTTTTATGGAATGGGTAGGATGATAACCTATGTATCTCTTGCCTATTGTTGTGAAATTGGGTGAATTGGGTATTGAAATGGGTAAAAGAAATCCTAGCTTGGATGGGTATTTGGAAGTTACTAAATGTGATTTCTATGATTGGATATGTGAAATGAACCCAATATGAATTCATGTGTTATATGAAATTGTGGGCGTGTTATGTGTCTATATATATGCCTTGAAATTTTAGTATGTTGATAACATGCTTGAAATTTGTATTATGGGAATTATATGCTTTTGATATGATTTTGCCATGGAATATGAGAAATGTGTTGAGAATGTTCATATGTCACTCATATCATATCGAACATTGTATTGGTGTTGCAATGGAGCACCACATTGCATATGCACGGGAACATCGCATTTTAGGAGGTGTGTGTGCATGGTTGTTTGTCTTCACCACGCATGGTGGATGACGAGTGAGCTCGGGTAATATGGGTCGATGACCTAGTCGAGTAGCATGGTTTATATGTTGATAGGGTTGGGGTAGCAAGAAGGGCTAGAAAATCCCTCGGGTGAGAGACCCGGTGATTGGATACGCACTCCGTTGGTATAAGAGCCCATAAAGTGTGTCGGTGTACGCGGAACCGTTGGTGGAAGTCCATGAATTCCGTGTAGGTTGGGTGACCTTTGGTGTGAGTCCATGAACATCCACCCCTACAAAGACCCTAGAATGAAATGTCATTTGATGTGAAACATAAATGACGGATTGGTACACATTGGCACTTGCATGTGTAGAGGAGCCGGGAAGGGCTCGGTTGATGTGCATGAGTGAGTCTCACCTCATTTCATAGCATGGCATTACATGTTTCAACATGGAATATATTCTTGTTGTGGATTGTTGATTGATAGCATGTGACATTTCATATGCATTTAGGTTGGGGAGTAGCCTCTTTAGGAGACACCTTATTGAGCGTGGCTCACCCTTTATGGGAAAAACATTTCAGGTGTGCGTTTTGCTCCGGCGGATGGCTCATTTGGAGAGCATCAAGCATGAAAGGGGCCGGCTTGTGGCCTTAGTTTAAGTTTTGTAAAACCTTTAACAAAATTCCATTTTGATGTATATGTATTATGGAATGAATTGTAATAGAGCTTGTATGAGTTGGGTATTATATGGAAAATCTCATTAAACATGTATTGAATGAGTTTTGAGTGTATGAGGTAGCTTTAAGGATGGTTTGGAGAGGAAAGAAATCCATTTTTATGCTCACAGTCTGAAAACCTACCGGAAGGTGTGTGTCGGCCTTCCGGAAGGTTTTGCGAAAAACCCCAGCTTGCCTTGTTCACAGCTAATACCTTCCGGAAGGTTTTGCCCACTGGAATGAACCTTCCGGGAGATTTTAGCTACTGGAGTAAAACCTACCGGAAGGACTTGTCTACTGGAATGGACCTTCCGGAAGGTTTTGCCTTGGGTTTCTTTTTGACTGCCAAATTCTTCCGGAAGGTTTTGTTTTCTGGAATGAACCTTCCGGAAGGTTTTGGCTATTGGAATGGACCTTCCGGAAGGTTTTTGCTACTGATGTAGACCTTCCGGAAGTTCTTGAAATTGATCCTCTTCATTTAACTGTTCTTTCAGCGACCTTCCGGTAGGTGTATGTCGACCTTCCGGAAGGTTTTTCCAAAAATTTGAAATTTTCAAAATGCTTAGTCATGCTTTTGGGATTTGTTTTCTTTGGTTCCTATAACATAAATGGACATAAATAGAGGTATAATTGACCTTGTGGATGGTAAATCCGATTAAAAGCATGTGAATGACGTGGTGTCGGGTTATACGACTATCACGAGTATTTCCGCGGGTTGACGGATGATCAACGGTCAATAAAGGACCCCCGGGTTTTGGGGCGTCACAATAGGCCCGAAAAGAGACTAGCTTTAGAATCCAAGAAAATTGAAATTCGTGAGGGATCACTCAAGTCGTCAAAAAATGTCAGAGGGTAGACATCACTGGAATGAAGAAATGAATCAAACAAGTTGAGTTGAACAATGACTGCTAGCTCAAGCTGTCTACTGACCGCTCGAGCGGCCAAGCGAATCGTCTCAATTGTCAACTTTTTCAGGTTCATTTGATTTTTTTCTAAGTGCTCAAATATCGCTCTAGTCGAAGACAAATGAGCAGAGGACAATCCTTACTAGTTTTTAAGTCGAAAATCAAAGAAAAAACTTGTTCCATTAAGCATTAAGGTGTATTGCTCAATAAGGATACTGTGTCTGATAAGAACACAATTAAATGAATACAATGAACTTCATTATTTTATATGGACTAATTATTAGCTTCCACATACTAGTTATAAGTTGTGTGCAATTCACTTCCTCATTGTGATTTTTCTATTGGATGGCGATATCTGGTGATAAGTATCACGGTTATATTATCAATATAATCCTGAAAATTAAAATTCGTGAGGGATCACTCGAGTCATCAAAAAATGGTCACACGACAGACTTCACTAAAATAAAGAAATAAATCAAACCACTTAAGTTGAACGGGGACTACTCAAGCCTTGTCCAGGCCGCTTGAGCGGGCAAGCGAACCGTCTCCACTGTCAACTTCTTTAAGCTCATTCGATTTTTTCTCAAGTGTTTAAAGACTACTCTAACCAAAGACAAACGAATAGAGGCTAGTCCCTACTAGTTTTTAAGCTGAAAACCAAATAAAATACTTACTCCATTAACCATTAAGGAGTACTGCTCAATAAGGATCCGATACATGACTTTGTCTAATAAGAACACAATTAAATGAGTTTAGTGAACTCCACTAATTTATATGAATTAATTATTGGTTTTCACATAATAGTTATTAAGTTATGTACAATTTACTTTTTTATCGTAATTTATTTATTGGACGGTGGTATTTGGTGACAAGCATACTCTTTCTAAACACCCCCTCCCAAAAAAAAAAGAAAAAAAAAAAAGAAAAAGTAATAGCCCGCCTTATAAATTGTACGAGTGAGAAATTCAAATAGAGAGAGTCGGTCTCGAGGTCTAGTTACCGTTGGCGACAGTCGGACAGAGATCGAAAATGCCGAAGAACAATGACATCATCAAATCGAAATCGAAATCAAAGTCGACGAGGAAGCCACTCAGAGACGTCTCGAATGGAGTCAAATCTACGAAGAAGAAACCCCCTGAAGCCGAAGATCGAGTCGGAGACGACGCACTCGATCGCCTCCTTCTTGTTCACTCCGATCTCTCCTCTCTCGTTCATCAGGTGATCACTAAAGAGAGAATTTCGATGAATTTGTTGAAATTTATTTAAGTTGCCTGAATAACACTGAATGTCTGTAATTTGATTACGAATTTGGTTTCGGGTGAAGGTAATGCTGTGGGAAATCTTGACCCTACCAATGTTGTTTGCCGTCTTGTTGGTACTGTTTAGGGTTTGCTTTTCTACGAAATTCTAAAGAAAACAAATATTTTTCTGGATTTATTTTGGAATTTCTTGGCTGCTTTACGGTTGCTTGTTACATAGTAATGTTAAGTTTTTTTTTTTCTTTCAGAAATACTCTGATTTTTTAAATCATCTAAATTTAAATTGCACGAGTTCAGTGTTCATATGTTTTCAAGCAATGAAAATTGTTATACTAAGTTTGCATGATTTCAGATAAATAGTACGACTACAAATATTGATTTGGTTTCCAAAATTGTATGTTTGAATTAAAATAATATCATGGATTTGCTGTCTTAACTATGAAACAGTCTATTGATTTTGCATTATAGTTGCTTTAACACTGGATGTAAGCACAATAGTATGGCATGGCATCTGTCTTGCGCTAATTTCTTGTCCTTATTTTCGAGTTGATGGCCAGTGATAGTTTTCCGAATTGTTTGAATATGTATGCTTTCCTTTTGTTTGTTTTACTGCTTGCCCATATTATTATTAATGCTTGTATTGTTTGGAATTAAAACATAAAGAGGAAATGGTGATATCCCACTAGATGGCTAAATCATTGGGATGGTTGCAATTCTATAGTGACTTGCCTGGGTTATCAATTGAAAGTCATGAATTGTAACTTGAGCTTTTTGTGGTGGCCCATAGGGTTTTGATTCACATGACCTGTTATGTCAAATGCTTGTTAAAAATCCTTTTTGTAGCTAATCGTGTTGGGGATTTTGGTTTATTATTAGGAATTTTAGGTGTTTACTAGATAATGGGCAATTTTGATTTTAGGGATTCATTCGAAATATTTAATAACTTGATTTGTAATAATGGAACAATAAAAGTATGACTATGATTAGGATACGACATGTATTAAGATAAGATGCATAGTGCTATATGCTCGTTTGGCCAAAGTGAGATATTCAGTAGCTAGTGAGTGTGAAATAGATGGCACATTCATGTAATTCTGTCCCAGTCCATCATAGGAAGAAAAGGGAAGCGAAGCTCTACCCGTGTTCACATCCAGCCGAAGTCTTACAAATTAGTAGTGGAGAAGAAGAATACACCTTCATGTTCCTTCTTATTAAGAGATCCTTCAAATTATCTTCAAGTTGATCAATACAAAGAACAATGTGAAGATCCACCAAAACCATCACCAAATCGAATATAAAAAATCACGCCAACACAACCCTCGTAATCAGCCAAAAATCAGAGGATTGTGCATGTGGAGCCACACCAAAGGGAGTCGACACAAATTTTGTTATCCAAGTCAAAGCATCAAAAAACTGTAATTTGACAATCTTTTGTGTTATTTCATACACGAAATTTGTTGCATGTGTGAGAATCCCTTGTCAGATAGAAAAAGAAGTAAAAGTGTCCTTAATATACTGTGGGTGAACTCATTACCTATAGGCTTAAACTTTTAGTTGGGTATGAGTTCCATACATGTATGTTGGGCTCTGGATCACTAGACTCTCAGTGTTCCAACAATTAGTATTAGAGCAGCAGATGGTTGACAATTCTGAGTGAACTCTTGAAAAAGCGGTGTAGCGTGCCGATATTACCAATGGCTTTTAAGAAAAGTGATAAGACTTTTGATAATGAAGTTATAAAAGCGCACTTGGGGAAAAGGGCAAGGTGCAAGGGCTCTAGATAGAGTGGAAATGTGGTGGCACATAAAGAGCTGTAAAAAGTTTGATTCTTGGAATTGCGGACTCTTATAAAGAGTGGTTGGATGATGTAATCGCACATCAAATACAAAAAAAAAAGTAAAAGTGTCATACTATATTGTGGATTATTTAAGCTTTTAAGTGGGTATGAGTTTCATACATGTATATTGAGCCTTGGATCACTAGGCTCCCTTGCCTCCAACACACACTAGATAGCTAAATCATTGGGATGGTTGCCAGATTTACACTGGCTTGCCTGGTTTATCAATTTAAAAGTCGTGAATTGTAACTTGAGCTTTTCCTGGTGGCCCATAGGGTTTTGGTTCACACGACCTGTTGTAGCCTTTTGTAACTGATTGTGCGGGGGATTTTGGTTTATTATTAGGACTTTAGGTTTTTATTGGATAATGGATAAGTTTAATTTTAGGGATTCGTTCAAAATGTTCAATAACTTGATTTGTAATAATGGAAAAATAAAAGTATGACTAGTATTAGGATATGACATGCATTAAGAATTTAAGATGCATAGTGGTATATGATCGTATGGCCGAAAGTGAGATACTCTGCAGCTAGTCAGTGTGAAATAGATGACACATGCATGTTATTTCTGAGGTCTAACAAAATCCATAAGAAGGTGGAGATGCCATCCTGGTGACCTCGAGATAAGTTGAGCCTTTACTTAGGGGAAGAAAGGCATTTTTATATATATATATATGGATATTTGGCACACTAGAATGCTGATTATTAGCTGACGTTGTGGAAGGGTCTACAGCAGTGAACAATTCAGTTGCTAAATGTGCTGCTTTGCTCCAACAAGAAGTATGTAACTAAACATTAAAATTTTCACACTCTATTAACTGTTGTCTGAGTTGAATGAGCTTTGGAATATATCATATATCATTCATCAGTGATGTCAGTAGTTTTTTTATACTTAGTTTAGTTGAAGATTTTTCGTCCATCCCTGGTTCCTTTGCAGCTATTTACTTGAATTTTGTGGCAAAACCATGTCTGAATGTATCTAGTTGCAGATTGATGAACTTGTTGTGCAAGCCCTTAAATTTAAAGTGACAAACAAGAAGGGGAGAGAAGAAATTGAATCTTTTGCTTGCCTCTTGTCTGATATGCACACTTCTTTAAAGGTTTGAACCCTATATCTCTGATATTATACTGTACTTGTGCTGTTTTGTTGCACAACTTATAATTGTATATTGTTCCCATAATGCAGCCGTGGGTTCCTAGATTTCAGAAAGCACTTGCCTGTCCATCCACAGGGTCCGAGAATCAGTCGGAACATTCTTTGGCGGGTAAAAAAACACTGCCTGCTGCAGATGATGATAAAAGCAATGTTGTTGATAGCCCATATCAAACCAAGTTGGACTCGTTAGTGTCTCCATCTCCTCTTGTGTCCTGGCGTGCTGACTGCACTACAGAAAGTGGTAGACAACTGTTCCTGCTCACACCTCTGCCCCGAGCAAAAGCAAGTTCATTCAAATTTCAGGGACCCTCAAAATCTGTGTTTGAAAATATTACATCCGATAATACTGTTGGGCTACCATCTCTTCTTGCTTTATCTGGACATACAGATGATGATTTGCTAGAAAGTGTAGTGATAAAGCCAACTCCAAGTAAAGTGCCTGATTCTGTTGTGACCAAAAATGAAACTGCTATGCAAAGTGGGTTTGTTTCTCCGGCCAAGTTTTCTCAAAGGGATTGCTCTATGTTTGTTATGACTCCACGCCTGAAAATGTCGCCACCTAAGTCCTGTGTATTGCTTGAACCCATTTCAGAGATCTCTCACAAGGATGTTCATGGGGTCCATAAATCAACCCCATTTCCTGTTGGAGTTCAAAATTTAAGTGGATCTCAAGATTCTGAATCTTCCAGCAGTCAAGTTTCAGAGCATCTGGTCTTGAAGTATCCGGAGCTATTTGGAATAAAAGCAGCTAATAAGTTGGCAAACAGAAGGACAGTGGTAGAAGAATCACCAAATTGGTTTATGTCACCTCCTAAAACTTGCATTTTAATGGAGCCTCCTGATGAAAATTTGTTGACCAACGCTGCTACCAAATGCCAGGTGCCAAGAACTGCTTTCGTCATTAATCAGAGAACACACTTACCCTCAATGAAGGAAAAAAATAATCAAGACAGTCATTGGCCAACCAAAAAATCTTGTAAGCAAGGTACTATGTGTTCTTTTTATGTATTTATCATGTTGAATTTAATCCCCTGAAACTAGACATTGTGTATATCTTTAATTTTACTTGACCTGAAACTAACCATTGTTTTGTATACTTACTGCAATAGCTGGAGGTGGCTCAGAAATCATCGAAAGCACTCCCATGTGGAAGGAGCCTGAAAGCATAGTTCGAGCTGGAAAGCGGCCAGGTGAGAACACCTTAAAGAAGGAGTTGTGGACAAAGTTTGAAGCAGCATCAACTCATGCGATTCGCTTCAATGTCTCTGTTCTTGAGGAGACTTCTCACAGAGGATTTCTTGATCTGTTGGATGAGGCTTGTTGCGAAGAAAGAAGTCGAGGCCCTGAGGGTTTAAGATAATAAATCTCATTTTTCATGTTACGAGATTTTGAAACTGTAGGTGGTGTATGGCTGGTGGTGTTAAGAAGCTCAGGAATGGTTGTATGTATGTATCCTTGTTATGAGATCATCTAAAAGAATTTTGTTTCGTGGAGTGTGAAAGTTTTAAACCAAATATGAGATAACCTGTTCCTCCCACCACCCCACTCGGGTCGGCCTCCCTCTCTTTGCCTGGGCTAGCTAGTAGCTATATGCAAGAATTACATGCCAATTTGTGTTGTTCATGTGTAAGGTGTGTAACATATTCAACCTTTGTGGCAAGGAATTCCAGATTTTGGTAAGTTTTTATAAGGGCATGCAAGAAATTCTAGATTTTTCTAATTAGATCAGGGCAGGATTTGAATGAACTCAACTCAAATTCTAATCTGAAGCTCGAATTATGTAACTTGGACTCGACCAAATTCTAATCCGAAATCTGCCCGAATTACGTAAAGCGAATTCATCACAAACACATAGTATTCACTTAAAGTAACAACCAATAACTTCAATCAAGTATTTAATATAAAGACATAATAGCCAAATGTTTAACATAAGACTGATCTCTAGTGTTTTAACTTGTAAGTTATATTGTTATATTAATTTAATATATTTATTTTAAAATATATTCAAGTTGAACCTGATTTAGAATTCGGGTTGAGCCCGATTTATATATTTTGGTTGAATCCGATTTGAAAATTCGGGTTGAATCCGATTTGAAAATTCCGGTTGAGCTTAATTTATATATTCGAGTTGAATTCTTAAAGTATTGATTGTGTTTTCATGAGACTTCCGTCCAAATTTATCATAACACACTAAACGGTCTGTCAAATTCAAAGGGGCATTTTTGTCAAACTCAACCATTGCCTTCACTTTTCATTCACCTATAATTTGGGCAGGAGAGTCCGAATTCAACCCGAACCCAACCTAGGAACAGGGATTGAGTTGAAAATTTTAATATTTTGGGTTGAAAAACACCAATCCGAATTGAATTCGGGCAATACTCGGGTTGAGTACTTCGAATTAAGATCGGAAGTTAAGAATTATATATTTAGAGTTGGGTTAGAGTTAACTCTTAAACCCGCCCAAATTACGCCTCTACCTACAACTGTTGTCCATGTCCAGAACACAGAAAAAAACTGCTCAAAGATTGGGACTATGCAAGACAGAAAAAAAAAAATTTATGCAACAACTTTTTCACTGTGCACACACAAATCCCACTAAAATGAGTTTTGCAAAGATAAGACCATATTTCGACAGTTAAATTAGTATTTTAATAAGAAAAATTATCTCTTGACCTACACTTCAGGATTGCCATTGTGGCATCTCTAACTTGACCACCCTCAAAGATCTGGTTCGTTTGCTTCTGATGATCGCCTTCATTGTCCAATTCGTATGCTTCCCTCACCAAAGACTTTTTTTGTCTTTAATGGATTAGTTTTTTTTTTGTACTGGTTATGTATAAGTTAAGGGTAATGGTCAATGATATAACTATGGTTAGAGTGTTAGGTGAAGGCAATGGTTGAGTTATACGAAAATACCCATCTGAATTTAATTGACCGTTTGGTATTTTGTGATGAATTTTGACGAAAATCTCTCGTAGAAACACAATTAATACTTTAATAAGGATTAAATTATACAAATCTAAACTTCAAAGACCAAATAGAAGCTGCATCAATACATTAAGGGTATAATTTGCAATTTACCCTCACTTATTTCCCAATTGCCTGATGCAAGAGCTTCAAACTTATATGTGATATTTTTTCCCTATTTTCATGCCCTTTCTAAATTAATCCCTTGCATGGTTCATTGTAATTTACAATGCTTTAGGCTTGAAATTATAAATAATTAAAGGTTATTTACTTAAAAGAATTTATAAAATTTAGATGAAAATAGACAACAAGAAGAGGTGTATTGTTAGAAATAAAATATTGTATATTAGAAAGAAGAAGAAAATATAAGCTGTATATTATTTTTGGGACGTATTGTTACTACGTAACATAACAATATCACCCAAATATTAATATCAAAATAAATCCTTGACGGGTTGTTGCGTTCTGCCTTCTTCATTAACCGTGAATGACAAAATTCGTTAAATGGGATATGATACGAGAACTAGTGTTTACTCTAGTCTCGGTATTGAACATTGGATACACACCATCTTAGACCTTTGTCTACATCTCATGTGTTCGTTTATATGTAAAATAATCGAGTTACTCGAGTTCGGCTCGTTTTGGGTTCGACTTATTTTTTAAATGAGTCAAATTTAAATAAATTTTTAGGCTTATTTAAAAAAACGAAATTAACAGATTCGACTCAAGCTCGTAAAACTCAACTCGATTATGAGCACTAGTAACATATTCAACCTTTGTAGCAAGGAATTCAAGATTTTATAAGTTTTTATAAAGGCATGCAAGGTATTCAAGACTTTTCTGATTAGATCAGGCAGGATTTGGCATTTTGGTGACACCACACTCATTTCCCAATTGCCTGATGCCAAAGCTCAAACTTATTATATTTCATGTGATAATTTTCCTTTATTTTTTTTCCCTATTTTCCCGCCCTTTCTAAATTAATCCTTTGCATGGTTCATTGTAATGGGTTGTTGCGTTTCTACCTTCTACATTAATCGTGAATGACAAAA
This sequence comes from Ilex aquifolium, assembly GCA_951799425.1. NCBI lineage: Eukaryota > Viridiplantae > Streptophyta > Magnoliopsida > Aquifoliales > Aquifoliaceae > Ilex > Ilex aquifolium. Next base: position 17,517,410 of record OX637410.1, read on the forward strand.
TTCGCTAAATGGGATAGTATACGAGAGCTAATGCTTACTCTATTATTGGCGTTGAACATTGGATACACATCATCTTGGACATTTGTCTACATCTCATTAGCTCCCATAACATCAAAGAAGTGTTAATGTTTAAAGATTTTTAAGGAGTAACATAAAACTTTGAATTTTTAGGGGGCCATAGTCAAAATTTGAATTGTTTTGGGGTCAAATAAGAGTAAACACAACTTTCGCGGTTCTCTCCGTTTTTTGCTCGCGTACAACCACAACCGAGTCCCACATCGTTAGAAACTTAGAAAAGCCAAAACCCTCGCCGGTCGCCACCGATAAACCCTTAAACCCCAGTCTCTGTGTATGTCGGGTTCGCGCGCAAAAACAATGGCTGCTTCAGCTGAATATGTGAAGCACATCGAGTTGTATGTTGACTCGTCCAGCTCTGCGACTCAGCAGGTTCAGTATTCAACTCTCTTCTCTAAATTTTTGTAGTGTTCCATTTGTTTTACGAATTACGATCAACCGTAACTTCAGGGAAAAAAGCAATATGAAACGTTATGAAACATTATATTCAAAGTTTTATATTCTTTTAGTTCTATGTATGTGAAGGGTAATTATGTGGAATAGTCTTCTCTTTTGATTTGTTTGGACTAATTTGGTTCGTGTATGAATATGAAGTTGGCAATTAGTTCGTACTTCGTACACATTGTTTGATTATTAGAGTTTTTTTTCAGAACCAGGGGAATTTAGTAGGTTTAATGTTAGTTTTGTCATTGTTGATTAGTTCAATTTGAAGGCCAAAAAACTGGGCAAATATCACTTTACTGACGCCTTTCACCTTAGAAAATAACCACTTAACCCTCAATGTGGTTTGTGGAGCACAGTGCGTCACTGACTCCGTGAATGCTAATGGTTAAATACCCGCAATACCTCCCATGTATAGAATAGATACGTGTAATTTTTTTCCTAAATTGCTTCCCTCTCTACATTTCTCTTTCTCTCTCCTCTTTTATGTTGACATACTTCCTCTTCTTCTGTTATATACAGTTGTAATATACAATTCATACACATAAAAAGTTCCAAGATTTTTTGAAGCTTTGTTGCAAAACCTTTTTTTTCCCCGACTTGGGTCTCTGCCCGTTAAGTGGGAGAATGAAGTTTGGCACTTATCATCTGTTACATTTGATATTTGATATAAACAAACTTGAATTACACAATGACACACAGAATGCAAAAGGATACGTTCACAACATTGTGCAATTTTATCTCAAATAACCTTCTGCTATTCTTTTGCTTGGTAAAACTGAATATTCAGTGGCAGTGCAGAAGAAGAAAAAGTCGGTGCACATTGGTGGCAGTGGTGTAGGGTTGGGATTGTGGCTGAAGATGTGGGTTAGCGGGATTGGACTTCAGAGTTTAAACAATATTGGTGGTTTAAACCCTTGGATGGCTGTTGTCTAGGTTTAGGTGGTCGCTGAGATGATTAAAACTTACTGAGGTGGGTATAGGGTTTGGAATGTGGTGGCGGTTGTTGAAGTCTTTTAGTTAACCTGGGACCGAAATTGTAACTACGCACTTATAGGTCGACAAACTAAATGAGGGTTTTGTGGATATTTGAAGGTGAGGTAGGTGATGCATAGAAGGACCTAACTAACCATGTATAGTAAAGTGAAATTTGCCCAAAAAATTTATTGGCGCTGGGATGTTTAATACTTGCTTGGTATGCTGTTGAATTTCTGGTATGCTGTTGAATTTCAGGCTGCAAGTGTAGATGCAATTGCTACTCTCTTGAAGAATGACATGCTAACTGTAGAAGCACTGGTAAGCTTCAGTTGTAATTCTTGTTGCCATTGCACTTTAACATTGATTGACTCATTATGATCAGTTTTATATATCTTTTTTCGTTTATATACCCTCTCTAATAAGCATTATCATTTGTTATATAGGTTAAAGAGATGGAGATGTATTTGACCACTACAGATAGCATCATTCGCGCTAGAGGTATTCTACTGATATTTTATTGCTGATTGCATTACCCAACATCCCTTCCTTTTCAATAGTAAATCTATAGCCAAATCCAAAAGCTTTCAATGATTATTTGTACAAGGTTTTGAATAAAATCAAAGGATCATCTTGAATATGAGTGCGATTTAACTCTCAACAAGCATATTTTTCTTATTTTGCCCGTATGATAAATCTCGTTCTCTACCTTGTGAATTAGTACGGGAACAATTGGTTTTTATGGCTTCACCTTGGGCCAAAGTCACAGGACGTTTTAGAGGGTTGCCTTTGTTGGATCTTCAAAGGAATTGGATGACGGCTCTACTTTAGTTTTCCTTTCTGCTTTTTTATTCATTTGTGAGGATATCTTGGCCTCTACAGTGTATTATGCTTTTTATTCATTTCTATAATAAAATTCTTCTTTTATCAAGAATAAAAATAAAAATGTGTATGGTAAAATCTAGGATGATTTATAATTTCAAACTACTTTTACCTATTGTACATTGGGCTGGTTATTTAAAATATTCCCTTTTACAGCAGATGACTGAGAGCTTCTCATACAAGCTTCAATATTTGGTGTCATTTTTGTGTATGATACTCTATTATAGCAGATCTTGTACCAATGAACACGTGTGTCCTCTAAACAAAATCGTGCTTATATTTGACACAACTAGAATGGAGGGATAAATAACGTTCATGAACTTCACAGAGAATGGAATGGCCTCTCCTACTACATGGCATTGTTCCTAACTTTCAAGCTAAATTTTCTTGACATAAATTGAATGGCCCTTCTATTTCCCTTTGGTTTACCTTGCTCTACTCATTGAAATTGACTCAAGGGAACTAGCACATACATAGTTTTACTATCTGGATCGAAGAATGAATAAACATAGCTTTTGGGTAAATATCAATAAGCACAGATTCTTTCACTAGGTAGGGAGGGAAGCAAAAAGCCAATTACCCCATTTGAAGTTCTTTCATAATGCATTCTTGTTCCACCTTCATTGATGAATTTATAACTATGTGACACCAATGGAACTCAACATTGGATTTGTGAGGGTAAAGATACATCTTTTCAAGATCAAATGCTATTCAGGGTTTTTAAGAAAAATCCATATTCATCTGCCAAAGACAATCTTAGAGTCAACATTACTGTATTCTAAACCACCTTCAACCTCTAGGAGCTATGGTTTAACATACTATCATTATTACCTCTTACCGTAGGAATTGCTTTGGATCTTCTCAACCCTGAACACAACTTTATAGGGACCTTGAATAACTGGATGATTCTGTAAGAGAGTGATCTTAACAGTAAGCTAAATATGAGTCACTAGACTTGACAATTTTTCAATTAAGCTTCTTCATGAGCAATGATCTTTGGGTTTTAGACATGCTGCCCCCAATCCAGCCCCAGCTGATTTTGTGGTGAGATGCTCCTGTGTGGGCTTAACACATGGGACATATGTTACTGCATCTACGGTTGTCTTTAACAGCATAATTAGATCACGTGAGCATATCGGTGATAAATCATTTTTTTTTCATTCGTACCATGTTTGAGAAATATTATTTTCTATGAAGGTTTCCACATTTTTACTGTCCTGTTGTTGTTCAGGTATCCTCCTCCTCGGAGAATTATTGACAAGTTTAGCATCAAAGCCTTTGGACAATGCTACTATACATAGCTTAATAGGATTCTTCACAGAAAGGCTGGTGAGTAAGCAATCTTGTAATGTAGTGTTATGCACTAAGACTTAGTTGTATTTATGAACATGCCTACATTGTTTTGGCTGTTATTTTCATGGCTTTCATTTTCCGTTTGCTTCATAAATTCATTCTTTTCTCTACTTCTGTTGCTCTTTCTTCCTTGTACTACTAGATATCATATTTTATGCTTTTTGGGTACTAATTGTACTACTAGATATCATATTTTATGCTTTTTGGGTACTAATATTTGATATTAGGATTTGTGCTTGTTTCATTGGCTTAGTCAAGTCATAATCCAAATATTTCCGTTATATACATGTATCTATATTACTAATAAAAATGGTTTAAGTGAAAAACTTTTGATTTCCTTATTTATCTTTCAATAATTCTATAATGTCTACTTGAGAAAAACTTTTTCAAAAATTCTATAATATCTACTTTATCATTTTTTGAGGAATTTTTCATTTTTTTACTAGTTGCACTAATTCAACTAATAAATTCATTATTTGACTTTTGATTATCTTCTTTCCAAACAATATAAATTCGATCTAAATCCGATTTGAACAATGTGATCCGATTCCGATTCAATTGTCCAAGGAATTTTTTTTTTCACAATGCATATATGAATCCGTTAGAATAAATATTTGTTATAATCTGAATAAGTTGATTAGAGATGATTTTAACATTTAATACATGGATTTCTACTCAATTTTATTAAATAATCACCAAATTACATCATATGTTTGTAGGTACGTAGTGCATAACCAAATTCGCTAAAAACCAAACATTTGAATATATCTAATAATCTATATACTACTTTTGAATGTCAGTGCTTGTCAAAAAAACTTAATTGATAATACTATCTTTAAAAAGATAAAAAGACAATAATAACCTATTGTAATAACTTCTTATTGGTCCAAGAAATCAGTAGTCATTCATCTATTATTCACTTACTGAAGTTAAACATTACAGTTTTTAAATACAATACAATGCAATTAAATTTTTTTTTTTTTGAACCTTGTGCAATTCAGGTTATACAACTCAAAATACGAAAAAAATATTTAGCGTAACAGTTATCTCACGTCAGCAATATCACTTTGTGTAACCGTCTACTAATAAGTGGACAAGTAAACCCCATAAAACTCAATAACTATCATGTAATATATAACCATCTCTATTTATAAGAAAATTGGTCCAATTTATCTATTTTTATTGGACAGATACGCTTACATTGAATATTTTATCCTAAAATACAATGGTAATTATTGGGAGTTACTGTCAACTGAAGAAGCATGACTGTTGTACAACTCTGAGAGTTTCATAACTCCAACTCATAATAAAACAGGTGAGAAGTTGGCCGGTCAAGTTTTTGGGTCCTATAAAAATGCCCAAATATTCTCTCCTTGGACCCTTCAAACTTGCGATTTGGAAGGGATCCAGGCTGAAGGTTTGTATTACATTTGGATTGGTATTTATCTGTTGTGAGTAATAAAAGTCTTGATCATTAAAAGTTTAGTAAACATGCATCTGTAATAGTATCTTCAGGGTATGATTGGTCATTGCAAGTTCTGGACCGCATATCTTACAACGCTGAGTCAATTCAGCTCTACCTCTCTGATCTCTTTCTCTCTCACTCACACACACAAACATTTTGTTGAGTTGTAGATTAGTGACACATTTTCAGAAAAAAGTTATATATATTAAGCGGAAGTAAGATTACGGCTAGAAGTGGTGATGAAACTCTTCGAACATTGGACATCTATGTAGTCCTACAGTGGCAAAATATTCCACCCCCTCTCTCTTTGGATGTTGTACTTAATTTGAGATGGTCTTTGAAAAAGGTTGCTTATTGAGATTTCTTTGTTTTTTTGAGACATTTTCTCCTAAATATTTTATAGATTTTATTAGGAAAATATTTGATACGTGAGGGCAACCTATCAATTGTATCTTTTCTCCCAAAGGATAAAATTTTTCAGTAGCATAATAGTCGATTTTAGTGCTTGAGGCAACTTTTATGGCTGGATCACTCATTGTGTTGACATGCCTTGGCCATTATTGATGGATATAGGTTTTTTGAGATTTTTCTAAGAATCAATTATTCATATACTTTTGAATATAAATATCTATGTTCATGTTGATGGAAAATGGAAGTCACACTACAAGAAAAGAATTTTTGGAATGAACTTGAAAGTTAATAAATGCTAGATAGAAAAGGATGGGTCTGGACTTCTCAATAAAACGCTTGAAATGCTCGGCGCTTGTCCCAACGCTGAAGCCAAATGAGACCCTTTTTCTTGTAGTGTCAGTAGTAATGAACCATTCTAGCTAAACTCCTCTATGAGTCGTATAATTGAAACCTTTAATAAAATTATTTGGTATGTACTCAATAGCAAATACAACTTGAATAATAAAAAATTGGAGTCTATTAGTGGGTCCTATGGTAGATGTTGGGAATAAACAGAAATTGATTGATTAATTTAATGCATTGATGTTCTCATCCCATTTCAATTCAAGGATTTTCTATTGGACTCCCTTTGGACCCTAGCTCACTAAGCCCTCTTGGTTGACAATTGTGACATGCTTCTTTTTCTCTTGTTTTGACCGCCCCGTAACGAGGATTAACCGTAGGAAGCTTCCAATTATGGTTAGATGGGGAACATTATTTAAGCGAAACTGTAATAATAAGCCTCAAACTGTGAATTGATAGGGGTAAAGCTATGTAACGGACAGTTGAAAGAATGACAAATGATTTTTTATTTATTCACAAAAAATATGTCAAAATAGTTGGCGTATAACGCACGTGTGCACCAACTAGTATGTATAAATAGGAATAAATCCAAAATTGATACTTGTTGAGATTTATTGTCTATTCATTTAGATCTTCAATGTGATTGGATTTCACTTTTTGAAGGGTCCCTCGTCCTTCTTGTACTGATCTCTGAGTTTTATTTTCAGTAAAATTCTTCTGTTGCTCATCGTAAAGGTAGATGATATTATTTATATCAGGCAGATTGGAGAGCTTTGCGTGGTGCACTTGTCGGTTGTTTGGCCTTAATGAGGAGGAAAAGTAATGTTGGTAGTGTTACTGGCAGTGAAGCAAGAGCAGTTGCCCAATCTTTATTGGAAAACCTGCAAGCACAATCGTTAGGACAGCATGATAGGAAGGTAAAATCTAATGCATCCGCAGGTTAATGCTGATCTGTTTGATAACTTATCTATCAGAATGAAGCTAATATTATGATGTCAACCTATTTCTCTCTTTTTATTTTTTTTATTTTTTATGTATGTCAAAATCAGCTAGTATTCTTGTAGTTTTCTCCATTTGATATTTACCATCTGTTTTTTTTTTGCAGCTATGCTTTGAACTTGTTGAATGCCTTCTAGATGACTACCCTGATGCAGTTGTGGCAATGGTATTTTTCAATTCTTGCTTGTCTCCAACCTTTTCTTTAGATGGTAATCTCTCTTCTATTCATATGATGTGAGTGCGATTTTGATGTGTTGCCTTTTATGATTTCTCTTCTGTAAAAGGCTAAACAATGAGGGAGATAACTACTGCTCTCTGAAGAGATCTATTAAAACCTGGTTAATTTTGATATCAGCTACTTCTGTTTTTAGTGTGGTTGTTGGACTCCATTACCCACGTTGGTCCTGTCTAAGTGGGGTGGACTGAATAAAAGTAAGTTGGAAAAGTACCAACTTTCCAGAGTTAACTTTCAGTCCAATTTGTAAGAAATGCTGTTCATTTAGCCTCACTATGTTGGACAGTTTGAAACTTTTGGGGCTTAGAATCAGTTTCTTAGGGATTGAATGCAAAATATTTCTGCAATTTACAGAATGTTATTGTTGCCTCACCTAGTGGCATACTTTTTTATTAGCCAGCACAAGCTGCATCTCTTTGCATGCTATCCACAGAGTCAAATTTGTCTAGTTTCCACCTTCATTCCTGCCTATCTCTTTGAAATTTGAGTGCGTTTACTTAGGATTAGATTCTGCATCATGACTTTCTTTGGTTGAAATCCATTCTTAATGGCTGGGAGTCCTTTCGGTTTGCATGATCAAGCTTCCAATGTTTCAGAGTTATATACTTTTTTACTTGTTGCTATTTTCATACAGTAATCTACTTATGCAATCTATGTAACTTTAACTTGATCTCTGCCTCCTGCCCACTTGGTGCAAGGTATCTAAAGGCTTTCCCCAATCTTGTGTTTCTTTTATCCCCCCATTATTTTATCACCTTTATACTTGAAATTACTGAGACAGTTGTGTGGTTCAGGGTGATTACCTTGTCTATGGAGTCTGTGAATCTATTGATGGAGAAAAGGATCCTCAATGCTTAAAGCTCACATTTCATATTGTGGAAGATCTGGCACGGTTATTTCCAGATCCGTCTGGTCCGCTAGCAAGTTTTGCTGAAGGACTTTTTGAAATTTTGGGCTGTTACTTTCCTATCCATTTTACACATGTGAGATTGATGAATACAACTCTTGATTGATTTTCTAAATTGTGTTTCCTGCAACTCATTACTTATATAATATTCAGCCAAAAGGTGAAGATGTTGACGTGAAGAGGGAAGAGCTCTCAAGGGCACTAATGGTATGTGATCTATTCGTGACACTGTCATTGTAACATTTGGCTGTCTTTTTATATAGAGATTATTGTACTTTGCATGGCTTGAGGTTTCTGTGGGTCCATTGCCAGTATCATGGTGTACAAATAAACTAACAAGCATTATCGACACAACAATCAAACAGTGTTGATGTTTCAATAATTAATGATTTTTTTTTATTTAACCACATGGTAGAGCTTTTGTTGGGCACCCATTAAAGCTTAGGCACTGAAAGTGAGAGGAGGGCCATTATTCTTCTAGACATTTCATTTGCCGGATCATGGGGAGTATTAAGTTCTACTTTTTGCTATGGGACCCTGGTCAAGAATTTTGTGGAATGCTAAGGGCAATGTCATCATTCTTAGTGTTCATTTGGGACCATTGTTCTAGCTTTTCAAGGACCAGATTTCATGTGAGGCCATTGTGATTGAAAACATTCAGCTTGTGCTGTGTTAGGTTTTGATTGGGTTTATCAAATTTAATTGATATTTGGGAGTTAAGAATGACAGTGAAGAATTAGGAAAGGAAGTAATTTGCAAATGTGCTTCTTTTACATTGCCTGCGGTATTTGGTTGGAAAGAAACTCGTTAATTTGTGAGGATAATAAGGAGGTGGCGGAAGGATTGTGAGATAGAATTTCTTTTTAGCTTCATTTTGGGCCTCCGTGGCTAAGGACTTTGATAATGTTCCCTTTTTGCATCGTGAGTTGGACAACATTGTATGGATTATAATGTGATTATCAGGGTTTTGTAGTGCTTGTTCTTTTTGGGTTGGTCAACTTGTCCAACTTTTCTAGGATAATGTGCCTATTCATTTAACCCATTGATAAAATTTTGTTTCTTATAAAAAAAATGAATGACAAAGGAAGTATAGGTTCTTGCCAAGTACATGAAATAGTTAACCATGTGCATTTGGTTGGGACCAAGAATCTTTCATTCCCTTTGGATCTGGCTGTATTTGAGCTATCTGTGTAAACTTGGAGGGGATTTGTAATTTTCGGTAGTTCTCCAGTGCTGACAGCAATAGTTAACCATGTGCATTTGTTTGGGACCAAGAATCCCTTTGGATCTGGTTGTCTCTGAGCTATCTGTGTAAACTTGGAGGGGATTTGTAATTTTCGGTAGTTCTCCAGTGCTGACAGCATCTGTAACTGGTCTAACAGGAGGTATTTATTTCTTCTAAGCATTTTTTACAATTGTATAGAGATTTGGCTCCATGTATTCTTTCCTTATGGAGACTGATTTCTTTAGAACCAACTCTTGTTAAACTTTTTCCCCAGGTTGAGTTGGTTTGCAATTAAATATTTACTTTTCAATAGACAGAATGCTGTGATTCTTGCTCATGCTTTATTGATGCTGCTTAATTTGCTATGTTATAACATGATTTGGACGTGTGATTTTCCGTCTCAGTTTTTAACTTATTTTAATATCTCCAGTTGGCGTTTGCTGCTACACCTCTCTTTGAGCCGTTTGCCATTCCGTTACTTCTTGAAAAACTTTCGTCTTCTCTGCCATCAGCGAAGGTTGGTGACATTTGAATTTAGTTCTACTTTTGTCCTTGCTTTTAGGGGGCATTTATTATCTGTTCAGGTATATTCGTTTTGATGACTTTCTATGACCACAGGTTGAATCTTTGAAGTATCTTAGCTATTGTGCAGTTAAGTACGGATCAGAAAGAATGGCGAAACATGTTGAAGCTCTTTGGTCTTCATTAAAAGATGCTACTCTTATTTCAGCACAGGCTTCTTTGCCCTTGGAATCAGAATCACTGGATGGTACGGGCTTTCAGGAGAATGAAATTGTGACAGAAGCCCTCAGACTTCTGGAAAAGCTTATTCAACAAAGCAATGGCTTGTTCTTAAGTTTTGTTCTTGGTGATGAAGACATAAAGTCAGCTATAATCACCATTACTAGTTTCAACGGCTATGATGATATTCCCTTGCAAAGCAAACAGAGGCTACATGCAATAGGTCGTATCTTATCTGTTTCTTCCAAAGCTTCCATTGGTTCGTGCAATAGCGTGTTTGAAAGTTTCTTTCCACACCTAATGGATGCTTTGGGGCTTTCAGTTCAAAATTCGTCTGGGAATGGCCATCCAGATGAACCTCATGTATTTACTGCAAACCTAAATTTTGGAGCCCTGTATCTCTCTGTTGAAATCCTAGCTGCGTGCAGATATTTGGTTGTGGGCTCAGATGAGCTTAACTCTCTTCCTGTTTCTTCTCATGAGACATGGTGCAGTATGCTTCATAGCTTTTGTAGTTCATTGACCGAGGTTTTCTGTTCTACCTTTCTGACAAGCATGAATGCAAGAACTCAAAAAGCTTATATTCAATGCGGAGGTGGGTAATTTTGTTTGTTAATCCAGTAGATTATTGTTCTACACGTATATACTATATCCCCCTATTAGTGTAAATAAGTGATTGGCTGCAAGATAGTATTTTTAATTTTGTTAATTTTTTTTAGTTTATTTTGTGTTTTAGTTTACATGCATATGCTTGCGTTGGTTATTATTTGAGAAGCTTGCTCAACACTGATTCACTAGGATCAGCTGTACATGGATTTGGGTATGCACTTGAAATGTAGGATTGTGTCTTGGTATCAGATCTGTCTAATTATCTTATGATGTGGAAACATGGCTGACTTGCTTCCAGGCCTGTGATAAAAAATCAAGTGTCTGTTGTTATATGACATGTCTAACACTTATTTCGAAAGGTGCAGTGATAAAAAATGCTTCTCTTTTTATATTTGTTGGAGATGTTTGCAGCTACTGCATGCCACATACCTGCCCATACCTATTTTATGTGGGATGTAAGCATCGTATGTTCTCATGCATAATTTTGCTATGGCAATGGGCTAGACAGAGTTATCAACATAATATAGACAAATCCAAAATTGGGAAAATCCTATTTTTTTTTTTTGCCATGCAACAAGGCCCAAATAATATGGTGGGATATGATATGACGGGTTTTAGAGAAGAAGAGAATTACAAATAGATATATAGATATGATTAAGGGTGTGCATAAGGGTGCATTGACTTTAATTAGAACAATTGCAGGGGAAAGTAGTGAATTCTCGATCACAGTAGGCCTGTTCCACTTGAAGTTCGTATGTCTTTGCCTTAATTATGGATGAACTGACTAGACACATTGACAATGAGGTTCCATGGTACATATTATTTGCCAGTGTATTGGTTGATGAAACTAAATAAGTATTAACAATAAGCTAGAAGTTTGGAGAGAAACTTTAGAATAAAAAAAAAAAAGGAAAGAAGTACAAAATTGAGGATGTTAAAATGGATGTGAAGTAAAACAAAAAAGCATAGAAGTGGGGATAAGTATATTCGTGAAATCATAAAAGTCGCACTAATAGGAGATAAATTAAGAGAGATTTGAGTTAGCTGGTTTGAACATGTTTACAGAAGACCTAGTAATGCACTAGTAATATGCATATCAGTGGTAATGCCGGAGATAGATGTAGGCCTAAAATAATTTTGAGCAAAATAGTAAAAAAATGATATGATTGCCTATGGTTTGACTGAAAGTATGGCCCTTGATAGGACACAATGGAGAAATATAATTCATGTAGTCCAGCTAAATAGTTGAGATTAAGGCTTTGTTAAGTTTAGTTAAGTTGAGTTTAATAAGGACCAAGTAATGACAGAGGCTTTCATTACAGATGGTTTATTGATCATATCTAAGAGCACTGAACTTCTTATTTGTTTCAGTTTCATGTGAATACCTTTTGGCTACATCAATTGTCTTTTACTACTGTATTTATCAGGACATGCTGAATTTACTTGAGGTTTTGTCATTTTTTCTTCAAAGCGAGACCACTGTATAAAGTTCATGGGGAGCCAAGTTTTTAGATTGTTTTTTGTTGACAGGAAATAATAAATCTTATTAATAAAGTAGAATAAGGAAAGTTACAAAGATCGATCAAAGGTGGACAAGTCGTCCAACCTAATGCAAGGTTAAGACAATCACCATCTAGGCACAACTATGAAAAATGGCCAAAAATACCATCCACTCGAAGCTTTCCAGCTTGCACTAATACACAAATGAGGAATATTCGCAAACGCATTAAACACCGAAGCCCAAAAGGACGCCCATTAATCTTCCATCCTAAAAGGAAACAAGTAAAAAGACAAGAGAAAGAAAACGAAAATGAGGAAGGAAGAGAAGACATTCTTCCAACATGGGCTCCACATCTCTTTTGAAGATTTGATTAATCACATAATGTCCACACTACTTCTGTCTCAAAGATATTAAAAGAGCCTATTAGTGTCATATTTTGGGTTATCATCATAGAGCTAAATATCTTTTTTTTGGGCCACTACTTACGTCTCTTATTCCTTTTCCCCTACTTCAAAATGCAGTGAAGGGTTTGCAGATTTTAGCCACATTTCCTGAAAGCTTCTCACCAGTACCAAAATCCATATTTGAGAATATTTTGCTGCAGTTGATGTCAATCATCCTTTCGGATTTTAACAGGACATTGTTGTGGAAATTGGCACTGAAATCATTGGGGGAGATCGGCTCATTTATTGATAAATATCATGAGTCTGAGAAGGCATTAATCTTCGAGGTTACTGTCATAGAGAAGACTGCTTCAATGATTTCTTGTGAAGATTCTATGATGCCTTTCTCACTGAAAATGGAAGTGGCTACCTGTATTGGTATGGCTGGGTTGCATTTTATGCTGAGAATTGTTGAAATCTTGGATAAGGCGATATCTGCCAATTTGTCTGAGGTCTATGTATGTCTTCTGTTTTTATCCTTATGTAAACGACTCGAATTATTCCTTTTTTGGTTATTCCTTCTGCAAGTCATCAAGAAACTGCAAAATTTAATGTTTCTTTGACATTGCATTTTGTTGGTATAGGCCCATGGAAATTTGAAGTCAGCTGAATTTACAATTCAGCTTTTGGAGTGTTACTGTAATAAGGTGTTTCCCTGGTATGTGATTCTCTTTTGGCAATTGTGATTCCTCCTTCAGTCCTTCTTGCTCCAAATGATTATTCATATTTCTTATGCTTGCTTTTCAACTCAATATTTTTCATATTTGCTTTATTCTCTGCATTTTCCCAAAGTCCAAGTGTAATAGGCATGCTCAAACTTCGATTTACTTAGTGAGCTGGCTTGGTAAAAAAAGGATGCTATTTTTCATTCTTATTACGAAAAATAACTTTAGGTTGGTTTGTAAGAGAAGGCCCACCTCTCCTTCTCAAACATAGTTGTACTAGTCCAGTGAAAATTTTGATCCCAGGTCTGTGGCACCAGTTCTCTCGTGTATTACAGTGTAAAAACAATGAATACGGATTGGAGAAATCAGTGAGGTTAATTAGGAGAAAAAGAATCGAATGAGGAAAATAAATAAAAAAAAAACTCACCTTTAGTAGATGTTTGTAATAGTGAATAACATAATCCACAGGGAAGCTAGAAGTAATGTTATGATTGTAGACAGCGGTTATAAATCATCGTTCTTCATATTTGGTGTTTGTCTTTCCACTTGTGACAGAGGTAGTATTTCAGATAACTTACTGTTGCTTTTTGACATAATTGTCTGCTGGTTGTCTGAATCACTTATTGGCCTAGGCTCAGGTTTGATAATGCTGGAGGTTTTGAGGAAGTACCATTGCATTTCACAGTTAATCTTTGGAACCAAATTGAAAATAACAATTCTTGTAGCAGTGGATTTCAGGACAAAGTAAGTGCTCGTTCATTATTGATGTGTCACATTTCTAGTCAAGTCTCTTTCAAATGTTTAATTGAGGTCTTGCAAGTTCATATTCGATATCCTTAGGCTGGCTTCAGCTCGACTCTAACAGGAGCCGGAGGGGATTTTGCCCTCCGACCACGACTCTAAACTACCATAACTCTGCCTCCGACAAGGCGTTGTTGGAGGCAGAGCGGAGTTTGGGCTAATTTTTGTTGGGCTTTCTTATGTTTTTTTTATACTTTTCCTGGGAGTTGGGCCATTTTTGGATGGGATTTGGACCAATTTTTTTTTTTTTTAAATTTGGGCCAATTTCTAAAAGACCACCAGTAGGCACATAAAATAGAGAAACCAATGTTCAGTTTTAGGATTTCTTATTATAAATTTTCATATAATAATTATTATATCATTTGTAATTTATATAAAATTATTTATTAATAAAGTTGGAGTTGGAGTCGGAGTCCGAGTTTTTTTTGGAAAGAATTTCAGACTCCGATTTCGATCGGAGTTTGAGACCATCCAACTCCGATTCCGATTTCGTTAAACTCCGACGGAGGCGGATTCAGATTTCCAGATTCTTGGACACCCCTAGCTTCAGCTTCAGCATTTACAAGTGTTGGAAATAATGGGAATATCAACTAAGAAATAATAGATATATCTTTTATGTATCCAGAAACTTCTTGGTGCAATAATGGCGGCAATGAAGTATGCTGTTGGATGTTGTATGGAAGAAAGTCAGAGCATAATTGTCCAGAAAGCTTTCAGGGTACTTACATCATGCTGCTGTTTCCAGTTGGAGTCTGTGTTGGGTGTTACTGGGGACCTACTTGAAGGGTTACGACTTACTCATGATTTAGACTCTGTTTCATGTAGAGAGGAATGGATTATTTCATTATTTGCATCAGTTGTTATAGCACTTCGTCCTGAGACGGGCATTCCACATGCTAAAGTGATATTGCAGTTATTCCTGACAACCCTCCTCAAAGGTCATGTTCCATCAGCTCACGCATTGGGTTCTTTGGTTAACAAACTGCCTCTAAAAATAAATGGAACAGATATTTCAAAAGATTGTAGTTTAGAAGAATCAATGGATCTGATCTTTAACAGTAGTTTATGGGGTTCATGTGATAATGGTTTTTTAAGGAGCTGCTTGGGTGATGGCAGTGAGATGGATCTTAGTAGTTTAAGGTTAAGCAGTGTAAACACTCAGGTGTTTCAAATCCACGCTATCATTGGATTAGCATGGATGGGGAAAGGTTTGCTTATGCGGGGTCATGAAAAGGTAAAAGACATAATTATGACTTTTTTGAGTTGCATAATGTCCCACGGAAATATTTTGACCTTTCCATGGAAGCATGAGCCACTAGAGAACAGTAAAGAGCAGGAAGTGCTCCCTCTGATGAAGTATGCAGCAGATGCATTCCAAATTCTAATGAGTGATTCTGAAGCTTGTTTGAACAGAGGATTTCATGCAACAATACGGCCACTTTATAAGCAACGCTTTTTCAATACCGTGATGCCCATTCTACTATCCTCAATAGTGACATCTAATTCATCAATTTCAAGGTATGTAACTGAGTCATGAATCTTCCTTTGCTTTGCAGATTGCTATGTTCCACTTAGTTCTCAGTGTTTTTCCACCAATAATGTGGAATGTGGAGTTTTTACCTCTGATGATATTGATGCCTACATAGCTTGCCATATCACTAATCAAATCCTTTATGGACAGGAGAAAGGGTTTCTGCTATGCATTTCTATTTGGTGCTTTGCACACTGAAGCTTGATATGCTGTCCAACTATTGGATTGCAATTCTGAATTATCTTTTTTATTTATTTTTTCTTGTGGGAAATGATTTAGTTTTTCCGTTATACAAACAGTATTGCCAGTGCTGTAAAGTGTAAACATGTATGATTTTTGTTTAGTTTACTACTGAATGTTTTTCTACTATAAACATTCATATGTGCCTATCAGGATTCTAATATCCAGTACCTTTCAATGTTGTGCTCATACAAACATCAATGTTATCTTTATCTCTGCTGTTGAACCTTTTGTTTTTGATTGTTGTTCATGGTTCCAAGTTATGATATTGGTCGTAATAATGAGTCACAATTTTGGGTCACGACACCTGAGGAATATGTGAACATGTAATGGGGGCCAGCAAACATGAATTTTTGCTTTTGGTAAATACCCATAAATTTGCCGAGGCATGTGTTGAATATTTCAATGCTGAGATTTGCAGAATTTGAACACTCAACAATTCTTATATTGATTTTCTTACAATGGACTAGAATAAAAATTGAAGTTGTGTTAGCCCAGAGATGCCCTTATGTATCGGTGTCGGCCGCTGTCTCGAACCATGTCATTTTCGCTCTAGTTTATTGAAAGAAAAGAAGATATGTAGATCCTTCTTGGTGCTTAATGATTATAAAAAATGGATATGTTTATATGTAGTTAAGTTGTAAAGTCGTTAGGGTTTTTGAGGGAGAGAAGAATAGGAGAAAGAGAGAAGATTGTCAGAATAAGGTAGTGTGTTAAGTTACACAACTACGCCCAACATATATATAGTCACAAAGTACAAAGAACTGAACTACCCTTAATTTAGAAATAATGCATAATATAACACTCCCCCTTAAGTTAGTACATAAATATCTCTTATATCCAACTTGCAAACAATTGGGTGAGAAACGTTGCTACTAAGCCCCTTGTGAAGATGTTGGTCAATTGGTTTTCTGATTTCACAATAGGCATGCAAATCGAATCCTTATTTAATATCTACTTAATAAAGTGTCAGTCAATTTCAACATGCTTAGTTCTATTATGTTGAAATGGATTGCAGATAATATTGATAGCCACCTTATTGTCACAGGATAGTCTCATAGGTCCGTCATCATAAATCCTTAGCTCTCCCAGTAATGTGTGGAGTCACATAAGCTCACAAACTCCGTGCACCTTTTTTTGTATTCAGCCTCCGCATTATACTTAACCACCACTGCTTGCTTGTTGCTTCGCCATGTGACTAAATTACCTCCAATCAAGGTAAATAGCCTGAAGTTGATCTTCTTCAGTCTGCATCACTAAATACTTCTAGTTTCAAGGGACCATTATTAGAAAACATAATTTCTTTTCTTGGAGCTAATTTAAGATACTTCAAAATACGATAAAAAGCTTCAAGATGAGGAATTCGAAGATCATGGATGAATTGATTGACAACACCCATTGCATAAGTAATATCTAGCTGAGTATATGAGAGATATATTAATCTCTCCACAAGTCTTTTGTCTCTCTTCTTTTTCTATTATCTCACCAATACCATCACTTAGTTGATGGTTAAATTCAATAGGAGAATCTATGAGTCTACATTCTAACATCCTTGTCCAGTCAAGAAGCTCAAGAACATTCTCTTTGGGAGATGAAAATGCCTTTATCTGACATGGCAAACCTCAATCCTAAAAAAGTATCGTAATGGACCAAATTCTTTGATTTCAAACTCCTTAGCCAACTGAGCCTTCAATTTGGTGATTTCATTCTCATCATTCCCAGTTATCACTTTGTCATCCACATATACAATCAGGATCGTGATCTTGTCATCAATCTGTTTATATCCAAATTTTAGCATAGCCTTAACGAACCTATCGAACCAAGCTCTGGGGATTTGCTTCAATCCATAGAGACTTTTTCAATTACACTCCTTCCCTTCAGTTGTCTAAGACGAAAAGTCTGGAGGAATGTCCATGTACACATCCTCCTCCAAATCTTTGTGAAGGAAGACATTCTTTAGATTCAACTACTACAAATTCACTCCAAATTAGCTGCACAAAAGATAAGCCCAAGTATGGAGTTCATCTCTCCCACGAGAGCAAAAGTCTTTTGATAATTAATACCATATGCCTACATAAATCCCTTAGCAACCAGCCTAATTTTGTACCTCTCAACAGTCCCATCAGCTTGTTGGTTGACAGTAAACTCCTATTTGCACCCTACTATTCGTACTCTTGGAGAAATGGAAACAAGCTCACACTCATTCTTTTTTAAGACTTTCATTTTCTCTACCTTCTTTCCGCTTAGGATCGGTAAGACCCTTGAGGAATAGATACATAAGACAACGAAGAAACAAATGTGCGATAAGATGGAGACAAAGAATCATAAGAAACAAAATTAGAGAAAAGATGTTGGGTACAAGCTTGAACATTCTTCCTGACTGCAATGGGAAGCTCAGAGTAATCAACAATTGGATTATTCATAACAGAAGTAACACTTGAAAATTCATTACCAGACAAATTGGCGAAGGATGGAACTGGAGTTGGGCAATTCAACCAGTTTGGCGGCACATAGGTAAGCTGTACCTTTTGACGTCGATTATTAATCTTCAGATTATCCTTGTGAAGATAATCACCATGTGGATCACTGATATTACCTTTTTTCTCTACAAGATGTTACTTCTTCTCACTAACATTCTACTGAACAGACAATTGATTGAAATGAAAAAGAGGTTACTGACAAAATATCTCTTCCTCTATAGTGACATTCTCCCCTTGTAGAGATCTCAAGGTAACAGGGTTCAAATTCGTGAAAGGTTACATCCATACTAACATACATTTTCTGAGACTGTAGATTATAGCATTTTTATCCCTTTTTGGATGGCAGAGTAACCAACAAACACATATCAGAGCCCTAAAATCAAGTTTTTCTCCGGAGAGTCTGTAATAATGTACAAAACAAATATACTCAGACTTTAGGACGAAGGGAAAAAATGGAAAGAATGGAAGAATACTTAATCGAACACTCAATTGGAGACTTAAAGTGAAGGACACTTGAGAGTAGGCGATTAATAAGACAAGCAACTGGAAGAACATCTCCCAGAAAGATGGAGGAACATTCACAGTAAACAACAATGAATGAGCAACCTTAAGGTGACGATTTTTTCGCTCAACAATACTATTTTTTTCAGGGGTACTCACATAAGTGGTTTGATATAGAATGCCATTATCATTGAGGTAAGAATGAAAATCTCAATCAATATACTCAGTTTCATTATCACTATGAAGGATTTTGACTTTGTCATTAAACTGGGTACTCACCATTTTATGAAAAAATTTGAAGCACTGGAAAATTTTCACCTTTACTGCATAGTAGGTAAACTCAAGTAAGACAAGAATAATAATTAATAAAGGTAACAAACCTACGATAACAAAAAATAGACGCAACACGGGAATGACCACACAACAGAATAACAACGAAAGGAGTAGTGCTTTCAATTAGTAATACTAAGATAAGATGAATATTTATGCTTGACAAATTCATAAGCATCACAAACAAAAAAATTTCTACTATACTACTTCATTAGATTATGAAAAAGATGATCTAAAACACTAAATGAGAGATGTTCCGAATGTCTGTGCCACTAATTTAAGAACTGAAGGGTCGAAACACCATCTCCCTGGAGAGCTTGACTGGTAGACTGAGGAGAAACTTCAGCATCTAGACAAACCACAATGTGCTTTACTATTGTTAATCGTTTTTCTCGACTTCAGTTCTTGAAAGGTACAATGAGTATGGAAGAAAGTTACTGAACAATTCAAAGATTTTGTAATACTACTAACACAATAAATTAATTGAATCTTTCCCAGAAATAGAGGATAAAGAACCGTTTGTCGCCTTGACTTTATCCCTAATAGAACATGTAGAATATGAAGAGAAAAGACTAGAAGAACTTGTCATGTGATCTGTGGCTCTAGAATCTATTTTCCAAGGAGTGTACGAGGATGATGTAATAAACGCACTAGCAGATACACTTGTATAAGTAAAGTTAGAAGAAGAGGCAGAAATAAGAGTTGTGGTAGAGGAAACATTAAGTCGAGCCATCAGATGCCTAAAATTCTGCATCTCATCATCTTGAGAGAAATTAGAGGGAGTAGATTGAGATGGAGCCTTTGAAGATTCAATCACGTGTGCATGAGATCGCACATTATCCCATTAACCACACCACCTCGGCCACGTGAAGGACGTTCGGTCAGTTTCTAACAAAACTCTCTAGTATGCCAGGTCTTCCCACAATAATCACATTTTAAGGTATCCTAAGTAACGGTGTTAGTCGTCTCAATAGGTTTGGGCAAGACTGAACTCAAGTTACACTGGGGGATAACATCCAATGCAAATTGTTTTTGAGGAGGAGCATAGACCATGGCAATCTTCCGACTCTCCTCTTACTGAATATAGGCACAAGCCTCTTATAAAGTGAGAAATGAAGTACGA
Source organism: Ilex aquifolium (assembly GCA_951799425.1). Classification (NCBI taxonomy): domain Eukaryota; kingdom Viridiplantae; phylum Streptophyta; class Magnoliopsida; order Aquifoliales; family Aquifoliaceae; genus Ilex; species Ilex aquifolium. Next base: position 17,537,685 of record OX637410.1, read on the forward strand.
CCCAAAATTTGAATCCAAATCTAATCATATTTAATATTAAGGTATATTAAGGTCCGCAAGAAAGTCATGCACTCATTCTTTCTCCACCATCTATTGAAATTTGATAGTATCATTAGTACAATCAGCCTGGAAACTCTGACAGTAGTCAAGCTTCGTCCAAAGTAGTCAACTTTGCATAGTACACTACAAGGGTCTTATCATTGTCTTTTTGAGAATATGTATGAGCCACAACAATCCAAATCTTATGTGTTGTATCAAGTAACAAAAAACCTCGACTAATAAAGGGTTGCATTAAATTAAACAATCAAGACATAATTAAGGCATTTTCAGATGTCCATTGCTTCAAGGGGAAACCAGACTCATTAGGCTTCTTAGTCTCCCTAGTCAAATACCGATCCAAGAAGATTGCTTGGATGGATAGTAAATAAGGCCGTGATCTAGTCAAATAATTGCTCTCTTCCAGTTTCTCCAAACTAATATGGAGAGAGGGATTATTTGCTAGGGCCACTACCTCCAGTACTTCCTCCGGTACCAATAGAGGTCGCACTAACTTCCGATATATTCACACAATAGATTCACCGAAAAAAACACAGAAAAAAAGAGGAAATCAGAAATTTAGTCACAAATAGAAAAGCACAGCCCCAAAACTCCTACAACTAGAAAATCATTTCAACAACACTCAAATACTTCTTGTGCAACAATTGGAAGGCAACAGGACCAAAACTGGTCACTATTGAACAACCGCTAGAGAAAGAACTAACGAATAGTCACGTCTGAGGGTCAAAAAGGCAAAAAATTTCCCACAAATCCTCGTGGGCATTGTAGATCAGCTCTAATCACATCCCATAGAGTTAGATCGGGTAAAAAAAACTTCAGATTTCTTGAAAATTGCAGATCTCAATTTCGAGCACCAAAAATCTAAAAAACATTCAAAAATTTGAAAGACCACTCAAAAGATTTCAAAAAATTCCAGAAAAATAACCATAATACTCGGGGTAAGAAGGCGAATTTGAGACTATTTTTTCCCGAAAATTCTGACATCTTCCGTCACCTTGTCTGTCACGTGCTAACGTCATCACGTCAGACGGTGTCTAATAGTCATTGTTCCCGTTTGATTTTCGATGAGTTTGGGACGTTCGATCTGGATCACAGCATTGATACCAAGGTAAGTTATAAAATCGTTAGGATTTTGAAAGAGAAGAACAGGAAAAAGAGAGAGAGGATTGTCAGAATAGAGTAGTGTGTTAGATTACACAACTACACCCAACATATATATAGTCATGAAGTGCAAAGTACTAAATTACCCTTAATCTAGAAATAATGCATAACATAACATATGTTGATCATCCTTGTCATTGATGTTTCAACTGATGTGTACAAGACATGATACAGCTAGCAATCTTGGTAGGATGAATAACTGCTCATTTTTATTTTTACTAATAAAATGTTGTGATTTCAGATCTATGCTATATCGAGCTTTTGCACACGTCGTATCTGATACTCCGCTGAGTGCTGTCTTGGGTGAAGCTAAAAAAGTTAGCACTCTGTAGTCTCAAAACTTCCTAGTACATCTTTTTTGTCAGTCTGCTAGTTTGTTAATTTGGACCGTCTATTGGTTAGTACAATAATGGACCCTTGCGGGGGCAGTCTGCTAGTTTGTTAATTTGGACTGTCTATTGGTTAGTACAATAACGGACCTTTGATACTTTTGCAGCTAATCCCCACACTTCTGGAAGCCTTATCTATGCTGAGTGAGGATACTTTGAATAAAGATATAGTCTATAATGTGCTGCTAGTCTTATCTGGAATACTGATGGATAAGAACGGTAACAGTCGTGCTTTTATTTTTGTGGGAGTTCATCACTTTCTTTACTTATTATGATGATTTATTGACCAGTTTGATTAGGTACATGTACATGTACAATTACATTTTCCATTTTATACGAGAATCGATATTACATATTTACTCTCCTAGTTACAAATTCTAGTCAGGAAGAGTTACTTTTATTTGTTTTTTATTCTAAATTACTGTCTAGTGGCTCTTATGGCTTTATATAACTTTGGTTTACGACTCTTATGAAGAGTTGTGGTATATGGTTTAGTTGCCAGTTAAGTATAAGGATTGGCTTTTTTGTTTTTTTTTTCCTCTTCTCGTGGGAGTGGCACTTGTTGGTTGCTGCTCATGTGAGAGTTGACTCTATCAAATATAGGGATCACTCAGGTCGGGGAGAGTGCCCTTGGAAACTTCGGAGATATCTCCTGATAGTTCCTTCCTTGCGGTTGCCACCTAAGTCTTTCAGGGTGTGGGGCTCTTGAAGTTTGTATTTAACAGAGTGCATATGTCGGACAGTTTGGCATTTATTGGAATACCAGATGTTCACTTCCATTTGACAATGTATAAGGATCTTCACATACATCAAATCAAGAAGTTTTTCAAGTTTTGGAAAGTAAAAATCTATTGCCATACTCCTTCTGGCTAATATTGTTGCTGTGCGTTATTCTAGTTTTTATAGTGGCTTTCACTAGTTTCTCTCATATTGTCAATTCTTGTATGCAGGGCAAGAAGCTGTTGTGGAGAACGTGCATATTATCATCAGTCGCCTAATTGGGCTCATCTCCTACCCTCCAATGATGGTATGATATCATTCCTCAAAGAATTATTTTGCTAGCAATGTGCCTTAAGGATGATATTGTTACAATATGACTTGAAAATATATATATTTCCTATGGGAGGAAAAGATGCCATGGGCCTGGGAAGGCCCATCATCTTCTTTTGCTTCTCTCCTCTCCCCCTTTTTTAACCGACCGATGTAATTGTTTTCCTCATCTGCTCCTTTTTCTTCTTCCTGCCCTTCTTTTTAATTAAGTGGGCCATTAAGGTGGTAGAATTAAAAATTGAATTACATGAGGGCAGTCAATTTGGGGAAGTAATGTCAAAGATTAGGTCTATACCCAATTCACCCCTCGGTCCCCTCCTAGCACATCCTATTAATGGGACAACGGGTTCGTGACTGACCCTTTATGACCCTCATAAATATTAATGTCTCCATTTCTCCTTTCTGCAGAACTATGGATACCTGTCTCATTCTAGTATTCTATTATTACCTTTTATAGGGAAAATTATGTGGTCATTATTTTAATACCTGGTAGACAAGGCAATTATGACACAATAAAATGTCCTGTTTATTGATTGATGAAAGTTGCATGACATGCACAAGCACAAATATATGCATGCATTGATTTTTTTTTGTCATGTTTATAACTCATGACCAATTAGTACACTTGTCAAGCATACAACTATATATTAACCATGAACTTAGATAGTGTACTTCGACAAACAAAATCAATCTAATGCAAAGTTAACTGACTGATAGCTAGCAATTTCCCAATTATTCTGCAGTTATCTCTCAGTACTCATTTCGCAACTTCCTTATAGTACAAGGACTTTGATGGTGTTAACATGAATTGTGTAAATATGGTGTAGCTGCTCCTCGTTGTGCGGCTTGTGCCTAATTATATTATTGCCTTACATAGCTGGTATCGAAATAATCATAGAAAATTTTTCCCAGAATTTTAGATTATCAAAAAGCAAATGCTGTGGCGTGGAATATATTTCCAATTTCTGGCGTAGTATATATTTCCAATTTCTAGCTTTTGTTCTATGGGATATTGCAATAGTCCATTGCAGACATTTTAGAAACTCGTAATCTTTCCATCACTTCATGGTAACAGAAGTTTGAGACATAGTTCGAAGATACATCAAATATTCCAAAACCAGATGGAATGGTCTATTGAGAATGAAAACTAAGAAGTTCATTTGGTTCGGCTAACTTCCATTTCCTTTGAACCCTATTATGCATGAAATTCCCATGAAAACAGCTCTTTTTACCCAAGCCTTCTCCAATACATTACATATTGTTGGATAATTAGGTTTCCCCCTTATCTCATCCCATATTGTATTTGATATGACAAGTTTGGTAAATGAAATTTCAAGTGCAAAAAGAGTGAGCCTGGATCTAGTCCCCTTGCACAGTTTACGGTAATTGTCAACATCCACTGAAGTTTAAGGTGTGCATGCAAGAAGTTTTAGCAATGCATGTTGACATGTCAAGGAATGCATATGGTTTGTTGATGCTGGTAGTTGGAATGGTTGGGGGTGCTTCTTTCCCGAGAGATTAGATTTTTATTAGAACGTGTGGAAAGGAAAGTACTGTACAACTGGAGTTATATCTGAATTTTTAGCACACAGAAAATGCACTGAAAAAAATGGAAAACTTATTTAAAGAAGACCAGTTCATCTCTAGAAACCGTTTACTACCAGCAGATATGTTCTATATATGTGTGTGTGCGCATGTGTGTTAGCCTGTTGGTGTTAATCCCATTGTTATTGAGTCCAAATATTGCTAAAATTGTAATACTTTGTTTTCAACAAGACTTGTGATTCCTTGAACGAAAAGCGGTCAAGTGGATTTTATTCTTTCCTAATTCTGTTTTTTTTTTTTGGGGGTTTTGTCTCGTTTCACTTAACTCATTAATGTAAGCAATTTTCTAATTTTGAGGTAGAAAAGGAAATTTTAATTTTAATTGCAGCTTACAATTTTATTTGTGGGAAAATGTTTGTTGGCTTGTTCAGCTAATTCGAGAGACAGCAATTCAGTGTCTTGTTGCCATGTCTAGCCTCCCCCACGTGAAGATATATCCTTTGAGAACACAGGTTAGTTATTGTGTGGAATGTTGATTACTAACTTGTTTGTATTTCTTTCAATTTTTTATCCTTTGCTTATTTCTGAATTACTAATATTTTTACTCCCGTCTGATGGCATTAGTAACTTGTGGATGGTTGTGGGAGTGCCTTGTATTTGCATTATATGAAGTTACTATTGGTCCTATCTGTGTGTTATACATATGTGTGTGTGTGTGAACTTTCTTTGTAAGTTTCTATTTTCATGTGTAGGTGCTGCAAGCTATATCAAAAGCTCTTGATGATCCGAAGAGGAGCGTTCGCCAAGAAGCTGTCAGATGTCGTCAAGCTTGGTTAGAGATTTAGATATATAATGCTGTTGCTTTGAATCAATCTGCATGTTTGAAGGTAAAACTCATATTTTGTTGTTCGGGTCTTGCTCCTCAATAGGGCTTCAATTGCATCAAGAAGTCTTCATTTCTGAATGACATGGAAGGGTTCTTCAAAGGCCGACTAGGTAAGATCATCTGGGTCATGTTTATTGTTGTCAGCTTGTTCCTATCATTGTTCTTAGGGTAGGTTGGGTAGGTTGAGGTGTCAACCCAAGATATGAAACATTCAACCCAACGCGAGCCCAACCCGTGATTACATTTTTGAATTCGGGTTGAGCTTAGGTTGTAAAATTTGGGTTAAACTTGGATTAAATCAGGTTTCTCATTAATCAACACCAAATTGAACAAAAATAGGGTTCAGTTTTGTGGTCAGCACCGAAATTCAACCTGAATTCTATAACTTTCATTTATCAAAACTAATTAGAAAATAGAAAAACAAATTTCAATAGCTACCAAGTTTTGAAAGATTGGAGATCTTCACTGAGATAGTGTATATCACAGACCCCTTATTATTTATTAAACGAGTCATGAACCATTTGATTGGAGATTATAGGATCTTTTTTTATTCAGTTTCACTTCATATTATTCTTTTATAAATAGACCCCTTTGATGACCCACTTTTCCTTGTTTAATGACTGGATGATGAACCTTCTAGTTTATTTCTGATAGCTAACTTCTTAGTCCCTAGGCTTTAGGGCAGCCAAAAACTTGCCCCTGTTGGAGTTTTCCATCTTGACATTATATGGAAGTGAACTGAATGACCTCTTACAGCTTTAGCAATACAACCAGCTAACTGGTGCTTCCTGCAAGGACCAAAATATCGTTTCGACGCATTGTTTCGAAAATTTTTCGTAAACGTTTCGTAAACATAATAGAAACGGATAAAAAAATGTATTTTTAAAACATTTCAAAACATTGGTCTAAATACATCTAAACATCTTGAAAAACTTCGAAATATTCTAAAACATTGGTGAAAACATGTTGAAACATTTTGAAACAACTCAAAACATTTCAAAATACCTCGAAACATCTTGAAGGACTGGTATTTCGATTCAATCACTGATTCGTTTTGGTCGCCGAGAAACTTTTGGCCGTTTCTTCCATTTCGAAATGATATTTTGATCCTTGGCTGCATGATTAGCTGGCATAAGGTTCATTTCCAGAATGCCAACATGAATTTACTGGGAACTGGATCCTTAGTGATGTGATTTTGCCTCAAGATATGGGACAAAACAACGCTAATCTTCCTGTCTTTCATTTTCCTCAATCATCCTCCTATTTGAATGCCAGAAAGGAAGAGAATGACAGCAGTTTACCCTGTCCTTGCTTATATCTGCCTTAACTAAAATTGGCACGGGACATAACAAGGCAGACGGAGACGAGAAAAGGTACTTCATTGTTTCACACTCATTATGTAGGGATGCCGTACATTCTCAAGAATAATGCTTGTATCCTGATTGCATGTTGACTGTGTATCTCATGCATTCTGCTAGGGTTTGGGGATTCAACTATAATATCATCCACAAAGTGGTAGACGAGCACAACGATCAACAGAAGTGTCAGTATTTGACGCTGCCCAATATAAGAATGCCTTAATTAAGTGTTTGATCCAAACCATAGCTTTGACTTCACGGTCTGTATTAGGAAGGCCTTTTGACACACGAAGTTGCATGGGAAATAACACTTGGCCATGCCAATACGTCCTGTTAGTTGACAAGTTAAAATTACTGGTGTTGATAAAATGAATTTGGTTCAGCCGCGCCTCTTTTACTTAGTCCTAATTAACAGGACAACCATTTAGTTTTTCTGAAAATACAGACACCCCTTGTCTGATAACAAAACTAATGAAACATGCTGTTTTATGCATTTGCCATTGATGAAAGTTGGTTTCTATGTTTTTTTCCCTTGAGTTATAGCTAAGTACAAAGTCATCATCTCTTTCTCTTACACCGACACCCGCCAACACCAACATATCGAACCTCGGAGGCCCGGAACCTACCCAACAACCCACTTCATAAATCCTCGTTTTAGCAGACACCCTAGCCCACCCCCACCCAACCCTGAAAGCCACTTAACCATCCACCATAGAAATTATATCACCCATTGATCACCCCAAAAATCCAACCTGAAACCCACCTACCCCTTCCACCTAAAGCCCACCCAACCATGAAACCCTCCACTCAGCCCCAAAAAATCCTCATAAGCTTAATTACCCTCCTCCCAACTACCTCCAATTGGCGAGCACACCACCTTGAATCTAATTGCACGTCCTTGTCATGACCTTTGTGTCCACAACACCGAATCAAATACCCATTTCAATATCATAATGTAGTTTAGGGGAGGTAGAGGGTCAACCCGAGCATTGGCTGATGCCAATCAAGTTCCCATATCCGGCCAAGTTTACTTAGTTGAGTTGGGCTAATGCCAATCGAAGTTTGACTTTTCATAGATATTGAAATTTAGTAGCCGCCTATTTGTCAAAGAAGCCCGCGATTGAGGAGATCAAACCTTTCATTGAAATTACATAACCAAATCTATTCTGTCCGAAGTAGCAAAGAAATTCCGTAGAATTTCTCAATTCCACTTTATTTCCATTAGTGAATTCAACATTGGAGTTCTGAGGGGAGTCTTCGCTGAAACCACCACATTAAGCTGATTTTCTAATTAGTTGAAGTGAATGATTGATTTGGTGATTGTTTTAGATTTGGATGGTGGTGGTGGTGATGATAGTGATGGGTGGTGGGTTTGTCGTGGCAGAAGGATAGTAGTGATGGGTGGTTGTACGTGGGTCTATTGTGATTGTTTGGTGGTGGGCTTGTCGTGGCTGTGACAGTGTGGAAGTGACACTGGAGAAAGAGGCGTGGTTGTGTCTTTTTGAATGTGAGAAATTGTGGCTGGTGCTTTGCACAGGGTCGTGGTGGGCATTGGACTATGCAGAAGGGGGGGTTAGTTTTTCTGAAAATACAAGTCATATACTGTGTTATTTTCAATATCTGAGGGGGTCTTCTTGTTTGGACAAATGTTGATGTCTAAACAAGAAGAGAGTATAGTGACATTTAAAAAAATCGAGGGATTATCTTGAATATAAAGCATTCTACAAGGCAAACGCTTGTATTTTTCCCAATGAAATTCCTTAAGGCACAAATTAGGAAGGATTCTGAATTGTAAAATTTTGAGGTATTCGACTTAAAAGTGGTAAAGATAAAATGAGGCGCATTATGTAGGTCCTTGTTTAGAATCCTATAAGAACTTCATATTGTCCCCAAAATTTTGGGGGAAGGGGGGATAAGATTCCTGCTGGTGTTGTAATCTCTTGAGGAATGTTGAAACTTACACTGACCAGTCTTTTGGCCTGGATGACTAATGATCATAGTCAGTGAATGTTGTAGAAGGCCCAGGCAGCAACAATGTCTTTTTAATTAGGAAATGTTCAGACAAACTTGCCAAGAGATGACGCAAATAGAACTATAGTATATGACTGTTTACTTTTCCACCTCTAGATGCGGTGTTAATCGCTCCAGCACTAGTGCTTTTCTTCTTGTTCTCCTGTTGAATTTTGTAAATTCAGATCTGGGCATCTTTAGGAGGTCCTATGCTGGACATGCAGGCACATTCAGAGGATAAGCTCTTGGCTCAACATTGTTGCTCATGTCCATTTACTTGGTCAAAATATCCTCTTGTACTGCTAATTACTCACCTCATTTTGTGTCTTAGAAAGGGAAACAAGAAAAAAGGTGGTGCTAGCTTGTTTTGTTCTGTGGTTAGAAAGCATTGTAAAATACAAGTATTTGCTTTTTGTGGAGATAGTTTTCTGTTTAGCAGTAAAGACATCTACAATAAGAGATATTCCTTTATAAAATCGTTACAGGCAATAATAGAATAGTAAGAAGTTTTGACATTTTTGTTGTGAACCCGAGTTCAAAGATGTGAACCATATGGTGTGTAATATTATTTGTTGTATGATGTCACCATGCATATTTTGATTCAGGAAATCTGTGAAATGGGTTATAGTTTCTCTAAACTTTTCTACTTGTATGACTAGGGGAGCCGATTTACAGCACAGCATCAGTTGCTTGTGTACAAAGATGGAGGATTCACTAGATTGGTTTTATGAAGGCTTGGCCGTCTGACTTACCATATACAGCAATCATGTCAGGGATTTAATTATTGATGGTGTAGATATGTACATGCCACCTGAAAATTTAGAGATTAATCTCATGCGCCAAGGTGTGGAATAGCTGTTTAAAATTTGTCTGTAAGAGTTTTATTTTTTTATTTAGATTTTTAATGTTTGTTCCTTCTTCACCTGTAAGATGTTTGCAACTTGCAAGTGTATAAAGCCTATTTTCTTCTACTATGAAAAACGATGTGTAGGGAGGACTACGGTTCGATCCCCCGCAAGCCCGTTGGGAGGAGTTTAAAACCTTAACCCCAGGACCCGCTCCGATACCGGATTAGTCGGCCCAGTGGGTTCGGATACCGGTAGGCTGGACCAAAAAAAAAGAAAAACGATGTGTAGCAAACTGGTGATTAAATCTTCTCGTGTGCGTGTGGAATATGTTAAAGTCAAGATTAAATTGATATTACTTAGCATTTTTGTGGTCTTTTCCGTGTGTGTGTGTGTGTGTGTGTGTGTGAGTGAGAGAGAGAGAGAGAGAGAGAGAGAGAAAATGGTTTGGTGTGAGGTGGTCAAAAAGATTGGAGGAGATCTGAATTTGCAAAAGTCGGGTTAGCGAACCACCAGAGGTCTGGTGGGTTTTTTTTTGGAGCCCCGGGAGGGGGAGGGGGTGGGGGGTGGTCGACGTCCATATCATACAAATCTAAGCTTGGAAGGCGACTCAACTCATACGTTGTTGGGAAATTTTGTATGACGTTACCCATCAATTGACACTTTCCTAAACTAGCTTTAACAAGAAAGTGAACTCCAATAAATTTAAGCAACCAAAAGCTGAAGGGGGTTGAGGCTTTCTTGCTCAAGTATTCTTACCATGGCCAGGCTATCGGGTCAAGCAATATGGACTTTTTCAACAGAAGAGTATCATACAGGGCAAGCAACATGACTGTTGATAGTATAGGCAAATATTATCTAACTAAACGAGAAGAAAATTACAGAAATATTATTATGGATTTTTTAAAAAAACCTCCCCATATATTTTATTTTTTTGGTAACCTAAATACAAGACAGAAATTCTCAAATAAACTAGAAAAAACAGAATTTGTATAGGTCCATCCTTTTTCTCACCCCAACGCTGTCCCCCGAAAAAACAAAAAGAAAAAACTTTTTTCCTTCTGTCCTATATGTTCAATATTTGCATCATCTTCAAATCTCTCAGCGCCTTGATTGTCCGACTATGAGTGCCCAATGTATAGTACCCCTCTTCTGAAAGCCTCCACATCTTCAGCGATCAATCAGACAAATCATATTCAGCTCCACTAGATTGACCCATGTCGGTCTCTTGCACAACCTTCCGTAGTCGGCCAAGGCCAACATCCACGTCCGTTCTTTGTCTCTTCGAATTTAAAGCAGTCCCCTTGGCACTAGAGTAATCCTGCAAGCACAAAAAAATTTAGACCATCATAAGGCTCTAATGGATAAGTGTCAACAAGAAATAAAATCGAAGGGGGCCAAAAAATGGCCTCCAATTCAGCAATTAGAGTTTTTTAGCGATCGGAAAGTCCTACCCCTGATTCCTTCAATTCTACTGCAGACACAACTGATCTCCGCCTTACAGTCACCCTTGAAGGTACAGGAAAATGTTCAATTTCTTCACTGGATTTTCCTTCTTTGGCTCTCTTTTTCCTCAAAACGAGCTTTGTTGGAAGAGGCTGTATCATTGTGGGGATTAGTGAAAAGACACTGATTAAACCAAATGCATGCACACACTGCACACAAAAATTACCGCGTAGTGGGCAGTTGATTCTCCAAATGCCACGAAGTATGTTGTGGGATCATCTGCAACATCACCCCGTACCTGTTGATGCATCAATAAGCAATAATTCAAGCAGCAATTACAATCAAACAAGCTTTGAATTCATCATTACAACAATTTTTTATACATACATCCCAGTGGTACTCCCGAACCCATGAAAACGAGACATCTTCACTTTCATCGTACATATCCTTTGATATCTGGTCCTATAATAATAAACACAAGTATACAACATATAATCAACTATTTAGCTTCAATTTGACAAATAAGGAGCCAGCAGTTTCAAAACTGTGACAAGGGCAAGTCTACCTCATCAAGTGAAGGAACCATATATGCCAAAAATTTATCTGGTTTTCCCGAGTCTGAGCCGGTTGCTACAAAACTTTTCATAATGGCCTGCAGCAGAACATGACGATACAGTAAACAAGAGAAACGCAAATAAACGTCAATCGCATTTCAGTTCCAGCCTATGTACTCCAGCAAATATCCAGAGCTGCAAAAGCATATCTGTCAACCAGAGGTATGATATTCTTGAACCTCGATAGTTACTTGAATTGACATTTAGTCTAAACCGGGATGCAACTTTTAGAACAAAACTCATCAAAGACATGTCGGCCAAGATTGGAACATAACTATGCTGGCAAATGCCACGCATTGGGAAAAAGGGTTATAACCCCAATTTATCGACGATATACTTAGGCTAGATAGACCAAAACTATGCTGGCAAATGCCATAACAATTGTCACAAACAGTAATACTCTTCGAGATTCAAGAGTAGAAATAACAAGAAAATTCCCCATTTCTTTTGATAGGACACCACACAATAAGTTCCAAAGCAGAAGAACAAGTACAAGGATGATATGGGTGAAGAATCCTTCCTAAACCAAAAAGCATTCACAAGCCAGGAGCAGAGTGAAAAAAATATTGTTGTAAAGCAAATTAGCCAACCGGTCCAATACTATGAAGCAGTCACTGGAACATCCATTTCTTAATATACTTACATGCAAACCTTCACTCATTAATATGATGTTTGTTGCTCATCCAAAAAAAAAGTACCTATATGCAAACAATAATCCACTCATATACAGCAAGGGTACAGGGAAGCAGGAGATGCAATTGAGCATGAGAATGTTGTCAGATTTAAGCTCCAAAAACAGAGCTGAATGACACAAGTATCAGCCATAATCAGTTTCAAACTTCTTTCCATACAAGACTTATGCCTTGTCCTCCCCCTACCCCCACCAAAACCCAAAAAGCAAAGAAAAACTTATTCCTTTTATTTGTTCTAAGAAAAAATACAACATATTGCTTTTAGAGAAGGATGCATATGATGCAAATGCATTTGTTAAATCACAACAAAACATTTAGCACTACACTAGAGAAAAAAAATGACTGGTTTCCCTATTTCGTGGAAGTTTCCAAAGGTAAGAACAAAATCCCTTTTTCCAACATTTACACACATCATGAGTATCGCTAACGAATTACCACATATCTGAGACTAAGAACAACAGAAAAGGTGTCACACAGGAGTACACTCGAAAATACCAAAAAAACAACCCACACTTAGTGGACATAGATTCTCACCTACAAATTTGTGGAAGCAGATACACCAAAACTAATGGGGAAATTAAAATCTAGAGACTAGCAAAGAGTGCTCTCCATCGTTCTTCTGTTTTTCCTATTACCATCTTTGACTAATAAGGCATACTTTACAATTGTGTTTTAGCGCCTGCTAATCATCTATTTGCGAGGGTAAACCAAGAGATGGTGGACCAGCAAAGTACCCACATCTGTGCTTACACATCAGCCAGAATTTCACCACATCAATGCAAAATAAACCTCACATAGATCTTACCTGAGATTCGTGGGCATCACGAACAGATTTTTCCAACTTGCTGTAGGTTTCTGAATCAGCTGTAGGAGCACTATCAAAGGTTGCAACAACAAACTGCTCATTGTACCTGGTATAGCATCATCATCTGCAAATTAGCTACAGCTTGACCAGAAAATTATGCAACATCACCATCAGAAAAGAAACTTCAAATGCAGAATAAAATAAATTGGTTCGGCGGGATTGGAGGAAAAATGGAAAGAATGAAAATAAGAGTGATACACTTTTTATATGCAGAGAAAAGAAACCTTCCATCCCTCCATTGTGTTTGATAAGAGGGATTGATTATATAAAGATAAATAACCTACATTTCAATACACATAACTAACTTTCCTTCCACTTTTCCACTCAATTTTGTAGGGATAGATTTTGGTAAGTTAGAAAGAAGACTAATCCCTCCACATTTTCTTCTTTCCTCTTTTCCTTCCTAATCAAACATGATGTTTTATCCACATTTGACGAAATGGAAGGTTACCATAGTAGATATTTCCATCTGTATTTGATTTTCAACAAACCTTTTGCTTACATATTCAGCAATTCACCCTATACACTTAGATCCATAGATATACCTAGCTTGCTTTAGTATAATAATTTGCAAGAAACTACTACCCATGTAAGAAGACCCATTTTGTAAATCTACCATAAATCTTCAAAATGGAAATAGTCTACATCACATCATAAACAATTAAACCAGATAATAATAAAAGATACAAAGCATAAGCATCCACATTATTTTCAAATGGCTTTAAGTTTTGACCGAGAGACTTTGAATTGCTTAAAAAGCTTCCTCCCATTCAGGAAAAGCCACTCGCATCATGCACAATGCAGGTGATCTCGTTAGAATCCAATGTTCATCGCTTGCGGACTAGACGACTGGGAGAGCTTAAAATTAACTTTTGTTTCTTTTCTAATCATCTCGACTGTATTGGCTTCTTGAACATCAAGGTGTTTTGCAAGGATATCATGTGTGTGTGTGTGAGAGATAGAGACACCCGGGGGGGGGGGGGGGGTGTGTTACCTGGAACCCCTTGTTGATATGGCACATAAACTAATCAATATGCCATATCATCCAAGTACCAATGTTTCCATCATATGTTTCATGGGACTTGATGACAAGTACACATAAAGAAATGAAAAACATAAGTACATACCGATCAAAATCAGGTAATAGTGGCAGAATCTCAACAGGTTGTAATTTACTATTGGTTGCATGAACAGGTCGTGACTTGCATGCCTCAAATGAAGCCTCGATGTTTTGGAATGTCCTTTCCCTGGAACAAAATGCTTCTATTAAAACAAAAGATGTCTAACATGTACATATCCTGTCTATATTTGAGTAACATGGAGAGAATGGACCATAACAGACCTACTGTTGATCTCCAAAATGTTGTGGCCTCCCCGTGTTTCACGCAATTCTTTTGCTTGTTTTTCTGTCAGAGACTGTGAATGGAAGTGCAATGACTTAGCTTTCAGCAAACTCATCAAGAAAACAACCTTTGATTCATATTTACCTGTCTTGTTGCTTCCATGCTAAGAGGAGAAATATACTGTGTTTTGACCAGCCAAGAAACACCTTTATCAGTGGGCCTGTCCTTTCTTTTTAAGCCATCTTTTTTAATTGGGGTTACAACATCATCATCACGCAAAAACTCTTCGTCTTCCGGATGAAGGGTTAGCTTTTCACCCTTAGGAGGACTAGTTAAGGAAAGGAGGAGAAAATTAGAGCAGTGTTGTTATAAGAAGCTACTGAATAATTTCACAAAAAAAATTTAAAAAAAAAGGGGAAAAGAAAGGGCTATCAGGAAAATACTTGCATAACCTGAGATCAAGTAGGTAATAGCAAAAAATGAGAAGAAAATTAGAGTTGTACATCTACTAGAATCTGCAGGATTAATTTAAAGAGGAACCCAAAGCAAAGCAAGAGGCTATTAATATAATACTTGTATACGCTGAGATCAAGTAGGTCAAGCGGTATCCCAAGATCTGGCTCGACATATAATTGAGGCTTGTGGACTTTCTCCAATGATGTTATTGCATACTTTGTGAATCTGCAAGTATCATACACAAAACATTAAAACAATGGAAGAAGAACCTCGAAGTTTAAAAAAACTAAGAAAACCAGAGCATAAATTTACATTTCTGTAACTTGTGGGACAAAAACCATTTCAAATTATTTCAATTCTTTTACCTATAAAAACATCGAATATGTTTCATGATAGATGTATCAAGTTAAAAAAATAGTCACATTAGCTTCCTTTATATTGAGAATGTCAGCTGCCTCAATAAAATGAGAAGTATAAAGCTTCAAATATGAACAGATGCAATGAAATGAGTGAAAAATGTCCAAGGCTATTTCTTCCCAAATGAACCACAAAGTTTAGCTACAACAAACAAAACCCGAATAAGCAGCTCTAATCAGAATAATTTTTCCTCCAATTTGCCAATCAAACAAATCTAACCCAGTCACATTCACCAAGTTCAACATTCTCAAACCGAGAAATTCCTAACAGAAAACTCCAACTGAATATATCCCCAATCTTCAACTTCTCAAAGAAATTCTCCCATTTCGCAGCATGCATCACCCGCTATGGTACCAAAATTCGATTGAAAACATCAGGCAGAAGTGAAAAGGACAACATAGCACATAATGTGGAAAAAGGCAACTGAAGCAGGAAACTGCAGCACTATGGCTATAAGTCATCCAGCTTAGTATATGTCAAAAATCACTTCAGAACACACCAAGGCATTATCTAGAAATATATAAAATAATTCCTAATCTGTTTATCAGTCTACTAATTAAAACATAGTCTAAAAATCTTAGTAACCCGGCTTGTGGTAAATCAGATGTCCTTCAGAGGAAAGTAATGGAGTATTCAGATGAAAAAGAATGGAAAAGAGAAAAAGGTTTTCAGATGATTAAATTGATGAGTGGCAACAGACAACAGACCTCAACAGTTGTAAATCTTGTGGTGGAGCTACAGGTGTGCCATGCGTGGAGGTGGTGCTATAGCAGAAAAGAGATGGTCACAGCCGGAATAGTGGTTTTGATGCTGCATAAGAGAGTATTGTAGTCGAATTAGTTGCAGCAGAGCTGAGGTGGGCAACATGTAGTGTCGTTAACCAAAACGAGTAGCCAGGGACTCAGCTCGTTTTGGCTCGTTCAAGCACATTCATTCTCTAATAGTAGCTGAATCTGAACAATTTTTCAAGCTTGTTTCGTATTCGAACCAAGCTTAGCTATCCGCGAGCCGGCTTTCTATAATTCATATTTCTATTGTTGACATCTACCACTGATACAAAACACATTCACTCCAGACGGAATCTTTTCCAAACTCCGCCTCCTCTTTTTCTTGCTCTCCCCCAAAAAAGCCTTCCCACCCACGTGACGTCTATAGCATGGTTTAAAGTATCGGCTTATACGAATACGAGTCAACCAAGTCGTATTCAACTCTGCACCTTCCGAGTCGATACATTACGTATAAATTTCGAGTCTCACTCGACTTGGCCGAGTTGTCCAAGTCGTCTCCCGGTCAATCCCGCTTTGTTGAGCTAGTGTGACCAAATCAGACAAGACCATTCTGCGCCGTAGCCATATTGACCTGAATCTCTCACAATGTTTAACTTCTTCTTTAAGGTCGTATCGCCTGATACCACAATGCGATCGATGTGTCCCAGAACTCTCTGAATTGATGGCTGATACCGCGTCTTTGAATTATGGTCCACATTCAACAGAGAATGGATAAGAAAAAATATTTTCGAACATAATACCTTCTGGTCAAACTGGTTCAGACCGCTAGACATATACAATATTTTCTCGAAATATCCCAACCTAGAGGAGCATCTCATCAACCACAAAATGTTGTGGCATGCAGAATAAGAAAGAGAATCGGAAACACACCTACCTATGGAACATGGAAGGCTTCTTCGAGTCGCTCAACAAAAAACAAAATTAATTTGTTATGGAACATGGAACGGTTTTTCGGATTGAACAATCAATCACACAAACATGCTAACTTAGTCCACACAAACAATTCATTTAGCCAACATTATCTGCAAAATTCTCTTGTTCATAAAAAAGGACAACTTATTATCTGCTTTGAAAGTAGAATGTCACATTTTTAGTTTGATTATATATCATCCCGATAAAATTTTTGAAAATGATCTAGGGATTATACTTGGCAAACACAAGAAGGCTCTATATAGGTGCAAGGTTGTTTATGAGTATTATTTGGCAAGAGTAATGCACTTGCTAGCTAAATTGGCATTTACAAAATATGATTATTCACATGAAGGCTGCCAGCCAGTTGAGGAATGTAGGGTCTTATGACAAGATGGCATGCAGAGTTATGAGGATGGAATCACACTGGCTAAACTCCTTGGTGCATACAATTTTTCTTTACAGGTCCAAGAGATCTTAACAAATTAAAAACTTGAAAAAACAATAGGTAAATGAGTTCTTCCCAAAACAATTCAAAACATAACATATGCGGAAGCTTTTCCTTACGGGTCCAAGAGATCTTGACAAATTAAAAACTTGAAAAAAAATAGGTAAAGGAGTTCTTCCCAAAACAATTCAAAACATACATATGCGGAGGCTTTTCTTTACGGGTCCAAGAGATCTTGACAAATTAAAGACTTAAAAAAATTAGTTAAAGGAGTTCTTCCCAAAACAATTCAAAACATAACATGTGGAGCCCCTCTCTCTCTCTCTCTCTCACACACACACACACACAAACAAAGTGCATGTCACTACCAATCGTCTATCTTCAAACCTTACTAGGAAACTCTCAATTGAACTGCTAAATAAAAGTAGTTATGTGATGCGTTCAAAAATGGAAACCCTAAAATAGGTAAGTGCCTTCTGTGTATTATCTTTGCCTTAATCTAATATAACATTTCCTATCAAAAAACTAAAATTGACATTCCACGACAGTCACCAATTCCGAACACGCGATTTGGATTGCAATGCACTAATAAGGGAGCAATGTTTGGTAATTTTGATCTAATATTTGAATTGGTGATGAAAGAGATCACTCGAGATTTCCAAACATCCAACTAAAATCAACCATCAACCTAAATCTCTAAATCCCTAACTATCAATCCAGTAATAGGGGACCGACGTTTGGTAACTTTGAGCTAATATTTAAATGTGATCACGTCAGGAAATAGATCACTCGAGATTTTCAAAAATCTAACCAAAATCAACTGTCAACCTAAATCCCTAGCTTAACAATATATGAAGTGTTACTAATATCTTTATGCATTCTAACGACACAGCACCCAAGAAAAATTATTCCCTTCCACACCATACGAAGCACATATACTTCATTAAGGTCGACATATCCATATTAAATACGATATTCATCAAAGACTCGAGAATATATATCAGATACACGCCAAATGTATCAAATAATAAATAACATATATGAATACCTCGCGGATACTTCCATATGCAGAGAAATATGTTTAAGTTTTTGTTTTAATCTTTACCCCTTCTTTTTGATTTCACATACAATGCAATATATCAACAAAGATCCATATGACTTTGAAGACACATGAGTATTTTCCAAGTATTATACACTATTACATGTCCAAAGAGTAGAAATGATTGATTACTCTATAATCTTAGCAACAAATACTTCTAAGCAAACAATCTAGTTAAATGTTTGTTATTATTTCTTTAATTAATCATGCTCATTTTATAAATTTACCACAGTGAGGCGATAGGTAACTTTTTAAAATAAAAAATTATTAATGTTGTTTATAATTGTTAAAGAATCACTAAAAACTGTAACTATCAAATCATTACAAAATAGCACAAATATTAAATAAATATATTTATAGACGTATCTTAATTGTACTCATATCTTATTTTTTGGAGTTTTGTCAAATCACTATATCCGTATCGTATCGTATCGTATCCGTATCTCGTATCCGTGCTTCCTAACCCCCACCAAATTGACCACTTCTTTGGAGGAAAAACTAGCATTGTCAATGTGTTATGTCGCGTTGTGTCTCTAAGTCATGTAACTCATGTTGTGTGAATCCATGCCCCCCTCGTTTACAATGGTGCATAGTTGATTCAAATCGTGGTTAGTCAGGTTTACGTCAACCCATTTATTAAGAAAAAATGTGCAATCATTTATGACCAACGACTAAACACATACCTGCTAACTTCATGTTAAATTTGTGTTGTACTGGCAAGTCATATTAGAATTGCCAACTCTATAAACAACACAATTTAAGAAAAGGGCACCTCGACTTTTCACCATTATTACCGCATTTACCTCTCCAAAATAGGAAAAATATCTCTTTTATACACGAATGGTATAAAATATTACATAGTTGAGATTCTATGCGAACAAACATCTTTAATTCTTGATATTTAACATATATCTTGGGATAAACAAAAAGGGAAAGTAATTCATTTATTGTGGGATAAAGGAACAATTCCTTACAATTAGATCAAAATTTACAAAAGAATCGACTTCAAAACCAAAATAATATGAAGTTTGTGTTTTTCCGCGGAAACAATGAAATAGTCGGCACAGTATTGGCCGATATGCTCAAAATACTAGATAAAAACTTCAAAAAAATTTAAAAAAATCATGAAAAAATTTAAAAAATATAAATATCATTATTCATACATCATATGTCCACAATATATCCAAAAATACATTAAACATAATTAAATTGAAACATAAGGACGTTATCGAAAATAATTATCATTTTCAATGTTCAATTTAAGCATTTAAGAACATGCTTATATTTTGACATTTAGTTAATATTTTGAGCTTAAAAAAATTGATATGCTTATTATTTAATGGTCTATAAAAGAGTAAATTTTACCTCAAGTAAACTTGGGCAAAAGTGTACCCAAAAACTATTACCTACAAATAAAATAAATTAATACTACTAAAAGTATATAAAGAAAAAAAAAATATGCCTATTTTTTACTCGTTGGGGCATACCTACAAAAGTGTACCCAAAAATCATTACCCACATAAAATGATTTAACCTAACTAAAAGAATATAAAGAAATAAAAAGAAAACAAAAAAAAATCTGCTAATTCCCAAGAAACAAAGTTTTTTAAGACCCAAAAATCATTAGCCACATAAAATAATTTAATCTAAATAAAAGAAGATAAAGAAAAAAAATGAAAAAAAAAATATAGTCTTTTAGGACTTAACTTCCCAAAGACGCTTCGTGTGTCTGCGTCTCAGTCCACTGAGAGAGAGAAGAAGAATAATCTAAGAGAAGACAAACCGACGAAGGCAACTGGGAAGATGGGCGACAGAGCCACCAATGCCAGAGCTTCTTCAATTTGTTTCGCCACCGATGCGGAGCTTCTCTAACTTATTTCTGTAAAGCTGGGCACGACCAGTTCGCAGTTAGTAACGAGCTTCTCTTTTTCGTTTGATTTTCTGCTACTTCTTTGGGTTTTTTCGCAACTGGTGAGAGCTTTTACAAAGGTGGGTCTTGGAATCCTTCACCCCTTCTCTTTTGCTTTGGATTTTTTCTATTTGTCTGGAATTTTGGGGATTTTGCACAAGATTTGATCATACCGGCCAATTCCAATTTGAATCTTCCGAGTCCTACCGAGTTGAATCCGACTTATGCCGATATGTCCGAGTTTTGCTGAGATATCGCTGATATAGGTTGGACTCGCGAATTTTGCGTTTCGAATAGCATTATCGTATCAAAAGTGGCCGAGTTGTATAGGACTCGGCCAATACCTAGAACCCTAGAGACTGAGCAACAGTTACTAAACATCCTCAGCTCCAAGTAAATGTTTCATCCTCTATTCTTTTTTATCTTGTTTATTCTTTTGGAGTGGCTGGGATTCATTTGACCTTTATCTATACGCAATCTCCGCTTTCATTTGATTCGTAGTTGGCCCTCCTAGCCATTGGTTCCACGATGACACCCTTCGAATGTTTGAAGTCAACTGATTAATACACACTTACTAGGTAAGACTATACCACTTCCCTGATGGGTTAGTGTTATCTACTTTGAAGGTGGTATAAGGACACTAGTATATTGTTTAATATACTGTCTGCTGGCAACTGAGACACAGGGTAAGTAGCCGATAGGTTATGTGCATCCTATTTGCTCAGTTTCTCCAGCCATTAAAACAGGGCCATACCATCTCATTAAACAGATAACATTTTTGAAACAGTCATCGGAAAATGTATTGATTCAATAGCATTCAAAAGATTGCCAACCACAAGAAACGAACATTAGAGCACTGAAAAGAAAATGATAACAACCACATGCATGCACCATGAGACCCTTCATTGATTCTTTGATATGCGTTGCATTAAATGGCCATACGCATGTGAGAGCATGAAGGTGGTGGCAGATGTGTATTTGAGTACATGTATGCGTAAGTTAGTTGACCATCCAGCCGCTACAAACAAATCTCAGGATAAGATTGCATACCGATCTTTGTCTCTCTTTAAAGACAAAAGCTTTGGCTGTGCTGTTGGATCTGGTAGTTCATTCCGAAATCTTCAAAGAGCAAAAAAGTACAAAATAAACGTTCAGTAATAAGAAATAGAGAAACAGCCACTCAGGTGTTGTTGACAGAATGGAGTATGAAAGCCATTGCAGGAAGAGAAAGGAACATATTTACAACAACTACCAAAATCAATATGGTAACATAATAAACATATGGTGGCACGAAGTCACATGTTTAAGTTAAAAAAAGAAAGTGAATTGGACACAATCAAAACAAGGCATGTTTAAAGATTCGTACAAGAAGGCAAAAAAAAAAAAACAAATCTACCTCACAACTCATCATCAAGGCATGCATTCATCAAGAACACATAAAAATCTAAATCAGAGAAATAGAGAATCTATGATTTCCTTTTTTATAGAAATTCTAACCAGCTTAAGAGAACAAACATATAAATGCATGGATTTAATAAAACTAAATTAAAAAATTAAATAGATGCAAGGTAGTTAAAAGATATATGACATAAATAGGAGGTAAGGTTCCTAAACCCTTAATTGTATGTTGCATAGCCTTCAAAGAAACTTTAAAGAAAAAAAAAAGGCTGTAAAATCATGTAATTTCCAACTCTTCATGAGCAAGTTGATCATAAATGATCCATCCGAGATTATGAATGTAAAAAATTTCCCGATATAACCAAGGCTTTTAGCCCAAGTTATTATGACAAATTTTCTCAGTAATCCCAACACCAACAGAGCACAAACCCCAGATTTGATGAAAGGAAATTGCTGTAGAAATAAATAAATAAACTTCTGAAAATGTACCTCCAACAAACCAATACACACCATATCACCAATCAGTACTACTCTGTTAACACAACCTCGCCAAGCACCCTTCACTAGAAGAACCTAGAAACCACATAAATACATTCCCTTCCTCTCCAATAAAAATCCATGACAGGAAAGGTTAGCACAAATTTAACAACTTTCATTTGGGCCTCCTTTAGTTCACAATCTAATGATTGAAACATTAAAACCTATTCAAGAGGACATGCTTCAACAAGTAAATGCTACGTGTATATAGCATATAACATCGCCTCAAACAGTTGTCACTCAAGATGATTTCCTACCTAAAGAAAGCTCAACAATACTTTTCAAATACTAGCATCTACCAAATGTCATTCAAACTAATACTATTCTCATCGGAAAAAAAAAACTAAAACTAACACTCTTCACCAAATATAGTCAATCAGCAAAATATGCGCGAACCTCACTTTTCTATAACATTTATGAACCTTATCTCTAATACCAGTATATCAAGCCTTTCTAACAGAGCAAACATCATGTTGGACACAATTTCTAACAGACCAAAAAACTCAAGTCCTGCCACGATTCAATAGAGATACTAGCTGTGATAGCTCCTCTGACATGACACGAAAATGTTAAATGGTAACTTTTAATATTATCAAACAAAACACATTGCAAAACACAAATCCGAATAGTAGGCCTACAATCACCTTGGAAAGACGCTTCTCTCCCTCTCTAGGTACTCCAAATGCAAAACAAACATTACATATTCCTCCCCCAGAAACATACTAAACAGTACAAGCATTTAACAAGCGCCACTTAACAACATAAAGTTGAACCAAAGCAAATGCATGTAATTCATCTATACACTATATCCATGTTGACAATCAACAAAACTGGTAGTTTTTCTCTAAAACACAACAAATAGATAAACATAATTTGGGGTCACGGCATACTCACTTCAACTTGCAAAGGAATGTTGTAGGCTTCTTCAAACGGTTTTCGATCCTCTCACCACTCAGCAATGGAGCAGTCCTCCTCTCACCCATATGTGATCCGATAATCGACCCGTGCCCCTTCATTCCGGAAGACAACATTTGGGTCTTTTGCAGCACTTTGTTCTGGGAGTCCTTCAATTGGTGCCTGTGTTTCTCCTCTTGCCTTTGCTTCTCTAATTCTCTCTTCTTTCGCAACCTCCTCTCTTCCTCAGTCTCAATCCTCCCAGAAGTCCCATTTGGTTTCTTTACTGGAACCGGAGGAACAGAAGACTTATGCTCCTTATGAGAGGGAACCCCTTGGTTAGAACGGCCTGGTTCGCGCCAACCAGAACCCATTCTATCCTTGGATTCCCCTGTCTCACCAGCTGGCCTACTTTCCTTGCTTCGGTTTGCTGCAGGGATGGAAGAAGGTGGAGGCGGTGGCGATGGCGGGTGTGAAGGAGGCGGAGGTGGAGGGATTGAAGAACTTGGGGGAGGAGATGAAGGAGGAGGTGGTGGTTGCAACGGTTGCAAAGGCTGGTGATTGAATTGGGAAAACTGGGAAGATGGGTAGTACATCGGAGGCAGTGGCGCAGGCGGAGGCGGTGGCGGTAAGTTCATGGCAGCATTTTGGGGCATCGAATGAGGTGGTGGAGGTGGGTATGAAGACTCCGGAGGAGGAGGTGGTGGTGGATACGAAAACTGTTGTTGCTGCTGCTGCTGTTGAGGATGAGATGGTGGTGGTGGTGGTGGTGGTGGTGGTTGTGGAGGAAGTGGATTTCTCTGAGGAGCACCATACGATGATCCGTAATTTACATGTTGATAACTCGGATTCGGATGCATCTGAGTATAATTCTGTGAATACGAAGACCCATCACTGGCATTGTAACCCCAATTTTGCTGCGAATACTGAGTTCCTCGCGATGGTAGCGGCGGTTGTGCAGGTTGCAGAGGGTTTTGATTTGGAGGTGGTGCAAAAGTTGACTGAGGCGGTGGTGGGAATGGCCTGTAAGAAGCCATACCCAGTTGTAGGTTTCTCTCTATTTCACACTCAAAATCCTAGGAGAGAGAACTTAATTGCCAAGGTACATACAAAATCCTAGTAGAGAGAGAGCGAGAACTCAATTGCAAGCTCTGATATGTAAAACCCTAGGAGAGAGAAAATTTGCATTTCCGTCAAGGAATTTGCAATAGAATTGTACAAACCTAAAAACAGAGATAAAGTAGAACTGAAATTCTCGTCTCGAAAATCAAAAAGGAACTAAACGAAACCCCCAATGCAGTACATTCGAATTCCAAATCTCGGCTTAGCTCAATTTTGGAACAAACGAGTTCGAAACCCTATGAGATAGAAAATTGAATTGCTTTTCAGTCAAGAAATTTCAATACAAACCCTAGGGAGAGATAAAATTGGGCAAAAATTCTCACCTAGAAAATCAAAGAAGAAGTAATTGAAACCCTAATGCATTCAATCCGAATTCCTCATCATGCTTTACATCAGATATACCCTAATGCGCATGCAGATGGACAGATAGGAATGCGCTGTGTAATAGAAAGAGAGAGACACTTGTCTAGGAGCGAAATAAAAGGTGGCCACTTTATAGTTTGCAGGAGGAGAGATAGAGAGCACACTATTTTGCTGGTGGGTAACGCCCGAGACGAGTTTCTCGAGTTTGTTTAAAAAAAAATTGTTTAAAATCGACCTGTTTAAAATATGAATTAAATTTTAATTAAATATTATACGAATTAAATTTTAATAGTTCTATTCGATTATCAACTTTAAATTGAGGGCGACAATCAACTCTTTAATTTGAAGTTATTTTGGTACCCTTATGGTATATATTGGTGGCGTTATATTTAAATTTTGAATTATATTTCAACAATATTCGGCATATTTTTCTTAATTAGATTCATTACATGTTGATTTTCATAAATTAAAAATATAGAAATATACTTCATACAATACTAATTAAACGAGTTTAAAGGGGTAGTATTAAACTTTTCGTGTCTAACACTAATTTTATTAGTTTTATGTAGATCGTGTTATTTCAATATCATATTTAATTCTAACTATATTATAAAAACGTGTTTAAATTTTTTATTTTTATTTGCAACCCCTGATTATTTGCATCATACGTTTAGCCTTTTTTTTTTTTTCTTTTTTGTTTTAATTTTTTGTTTGAGAATTTGGCTTGCATGGTCCAAAGGAGAAGAAAAAAAAAATCTTTGAAAAAGGGTTAATCTCTTCTTATAGCCTTTAGTTGAGGTAAGGTGCCTAGTATGGTCTTAATCTTTGTTTTTTTTTATTTAGGTAGATCTCTGATGGGACATTTTGTGAAAGCCTCACAATGACGACACGTGGCCTCAGCACAAAAGTACCACCGAGAATTGTGGAGACGACACGTGGCCTCGGCACAACAGTGCTACCGAGAGATAGGGAGACAACACGTGTCATCGGCGTCATGGGTGCTCCACTTTTTCAGATGGCAACACGTGTTCTCGGCACCAAAGGATTTCAGTGTTCCCCCAGCTCCCACGTGGCCTCGGCTCCAAGTCTTCTCGGAATGCGAAGACCCGACTACACGTCATCTTGGCACCAAAGACGCCCCGACGCCTTCAACCTATTAAACTAAGTCAAGAAATGAGTCACTAGCCTATCTTTTCCATCAAGTCAGAAAGGCAGGGTAAACAGAACTGGCAACCAAGAGGGTAAGGACACGTGGCATTATGAACAGAACCGTACACAGCTTTACAAAAAGGTCCCAGCCACTATGCAGCTGTGCAGGGGATCATTTAATAAATTCTCAGAACGATAGGACGTTTATAATGACTGATGGAGCCCGGAAAGGGGCGCATTAAGTGCCTCAGAGATCAAGCATTTAATGTATTTACATAGAAGAAAGAGCATTTATTGCTCGGGCGCCAGGGGAAGGGATCATTGATTGTTCGAGGTGCCGAGCATTTAAGGACCGGCAGTCATCCCTGCAAAAGGAAGAAAGCACTTCCCCATGACTGGCACAGCCTATTACTCACTAGCTTGTAATGATTACTACCAACAAAGGTATAAATAGTCTTCTAAGAGACAAAATAAGGACGGAAGATACAAACAAAAAAGGATTACACTGTGCTCCCCATATTCCCTCTCTCAAAATCGAACTGACTTAACCGTCGGAGGGGATACGCCGGAGACACTCCGGCGCCCTTCTAACTCTTCTTTTTGTTTCCAGGACACGCCGGAATATACCATTGCCTGTTGGAATCGAACCAACTACCCCGGAGAGGAGCCGTTGTTGACCAAACAAGTTATCTTTGCTTACTTCACGCCTCCCTCTTTATCACGAGGACCTGACGTCAGAGGTAAATACGAGTTCACCTGCGTCCTGTTTCTACTCATACATCTATTGTGCAAAAATCGGTACGCACAATCTGGCGCCGTCTGTGGGAAAGATCATACTTCCCGAGGAGCAGTGACCATGGTGAATACTCGTCAAAAGGGAAAGAGCACTCAGCTAAAGAACGTGGAATTCACAGCCTCCTCCATGTCGAGAACAAAGGATCGCGTGGAAAGCGTGAATAGAGAATGTTCCGTTCACTCAAAAGAGCGGACCCATCGAACCAACGTGGGTGTTGGAACTGAGAAATCTGCCCCGTTGGCACGACAACTCGCCGAGGTGATTGAGGACCAATTCGGAGATCGCCTGAGACAGTTGGAAGAGGACAACGTCAATGTCCTAAACCGACTCAATGAGGTCACACTCCCCAGCGGAGGATCTCGGAACCAGCGGCGACCACACGAGCCCCCCGTCAAGGGAGTGGGGGCCCAAGATTTGAGAAATCGCCTCAGTGGCGGATCGAACAAATCCAGGGCTCCGAAGCACCCGAGGGCTAGAGAGAAGCTTCCGGAGGTCCCAGCCAAAAAGGCAAAGGTCATTGGCGTGGGACGACCTCCGTCGGAGACTCTTTGGGCGAGGGGGCGTGGATGAGTCCGAGGAGGGGTCTACCCTCTCCGTGAGAAACAACAGGCCCGAATGTGCCGTCAGGCTCCGAGATGAGCAAGAGGCCATACCCCGACATCAAGGGGACCTCCGAATGCAGTTGAACTCTGCCAGGAGGGGCAAAGCCGCGTTAGAAGACGATACGGATGACGAGGTCATTCAGTCACCCTTCACTAAGGGTATCGCGGAGATGGAAGTATCAAAGAAATTCGTCGTGCCAATGTTCAAAGTTTATGACGGGCGATCGGACCCTGAGGCTCATCTAAGGCAATATAAGCAAATGATGTCTCTCTATCACTCGGACCACCGATTATTGTGTCGGGTGTTTTCAATGAGTCTGGGCGACTCCGCCATGAAATGGTTTGAAACCCTTCCACCCAGCAGTATAGGATCTTTGAAGGAATTAACCAAGCAATTCTTGGCTCGATTCATTACGGGGAGTAAACGCCCAAAAGATGTCGGATCATTGTTGACTCTAAGACGAAGGGAAGGAGAGACGCTCCGCCAGTACGCCACCCGCTACTGGGAGGAAGTAAACGAAGTGGAGGGTTGCTCTGAGGTCATGGCAGCTGCCTCCTTTAGGCTTGGCCTATTACGAGACACCGACCTCTATAGATCCTTGATGAAGAAGACGCCTATGGGCATGGGAGAGCTGATGGCCCAAATCAATAAATACTCCAGAGTAAAAGACGAAATGCTGGGAGGCAAAGGAAAACTCTTGGCCCCAAGAAATAAGGAAATTGAGAAAGGAGACCTCCCTCGGAAGGGATTAATGCCCTCGCCCGGCAGCTCCTTCAAAGGGATCCATACCGTGTTCAAGGAGCCTATCTACAGGCTACTCAACAGGATCAAGAGGGAGCCCTTCTTTAAGTGGCCGCCTAAAATGCTAGGTGATCCATCCACCAGAAACCAGAATGTAAGGTGTTCATACCACCAAGATGCGGGACATCTCACCGAGGATTGCAGGGTCTACAAGTCTTTCCTGGAAAGGTTGGTGCAAGAGGGGCACCTAAAGGAGTATATTGAGGAAGCGGCTCCAAGGGAAACCCATGTCGCCGGTGGACAGACTAATGTCCAAGGCAATGTCATTGACGTAATCCACTTCTGCCCCACGGATCGCCCGACATCCAACACCCTCAGGTCTGATTTGAAAAGAGTAACTTTCACGAGAAAGGTGGATGAGGAGAAAGGAGACCGGCTCGGTAAGAGAGTCCGGACAAGTAACGAGGATATTACATTCTCCGACGCCGACCTGACGGGCGTTGTCCTTCCTCACGAGGATGCCTTGGTCCTCACCCTGAAAATTGGTGACTTTGATGTTAGGAGGGTCTTGGTGGATTCCGGGAGTTCCTCCGAGGTAATGTACTACGAGGTCTTGAAGCGTATGGGGCTTGGCCCCCAGGATCTCGTCAAGGTGGACACACCCCTCGTCGGGTTTAATGGTTCATATGCTCTGCCTTTAGGAAAGATCACGCTACCGGTCGTCACAGGGCCGGTGACGACAAACACGGAATTCGTGGTGATAGACTCTGATTCGCCTTACAACATAATCATGGGACGTGCCTGGCTACATGCGCTGGGGGCAGTGCATTCCACCTACCACCAGAAGTTGAAATTCCCTACTCCGGAGGGAGTGAAAGAGATCTGCGGGGATTAGGCATCCGCCAAGACGTATTTTTACACTGCAGTGAAGGCGGGGGTCGCCTCCAAGGAAAAGGAACGGCCCCCAGAGGAGTTGCTAAATAAATAGCAATTACAGTCCGGGCGACTCAGGATCGATGAGCCACGAGTCGACCCGGCGGACCGGTCAATGGAGGATCTCCTGAAGGTACCTTTGGTAGAAGGGGACGAGGAAAGATACTTCCTGATTGGTTCCACCTTGTCTCTGGTTGAACAGAGGGACATGACCGACTTTTTGAGAAAAAATGCAGACGTATTTGCGTGGGATTCCATGGAAATGAAGGGGATAAGCTCTAATGTTATCACTCACAGACTTCATGTCGATCCCACTCATAAACCTGTCAAGCAAAAGCCCCGACGTGCGGCCCCGCATCATGCCCAAGCCGTAAATGAAGAGGTGGAAAGACTCCTGGAAGCTGACGCCATTCGGGAAGTCCAGTTTCTGGAGTGGCTATCCAATACTGTTTGTGCAAAGAAAAAAGGTGGAAAGTTGCGCATATGCGTGGATTTCACATATCTGAACAAAGCTTGTCCAAAGGATGACTTCCCCCTCCCAAAGGTGGATCAACTGGTGGACGCCACAACAGGGCACCAACACATGGTTTTCCTGGACGCAAGGGCCGGATACCATCAGATCCCCCTCCATCTGTCTGATCAAGAGAAGACTGCATTCATTACTCCCAGGGGAGTTTATTGTTACAAGGTCATGCATTTCGGCCTAAAGAACGCTGGGGCCACATATCAAAGACTTATGAACCGAATGTTCAAGAGGCAAATAGGGGACACGATGGAAATTTACGTCGACGACATGCTAGTAAAGAGTCGAAGGAAGGATGACCACATCAGGGACCTGGATGATACCTTCTCCACCCTTCGGGAGTATGGTTTAAAGTTGAATGCGGCGAAATGCGTCTTTGGAGTTGGATCCGGGAAATTCCTAGGGTATCTAGTGAGCCGGCGAGGGGTCGAAGCCAACCCAGAGCAGATACAAGCAATCCTAGACGTCCAGAGCCCCCGGACGGTTCGGGAAGTCCAAAGACTCACTGGAATGCTAGCAGCACTAAACCGATTTATGTCTCGGTCGTCAGACAAATGTAGGCCCTTCTTCGATGCTATCAGGAGGTCCAGGAAGGGGACTTGGAACAATAAGTGCGGGGAAGCGCTTGAAGGGATCAAGGAGTACCTTAGAGTCCTCCCAACCCTGTCCGTCCCGGCACCAGGGGAAACACTATTCCTCTATCTGGCAGTATCAGAGTTTGCAGTTAGTGGAGTACTAGTGCATGAGCACGAACGCGAACAAAAGCCAGTTTACTATGTAAGCAAGGCCTTGTTGGATACAGAGACGAGGTACTTACCATTGGAAAAGTTGGCTTTAACATTAATCACAGCTGCGAGGAAGCTAAGGCATTATTTCCAAGCACATCCAATCACGTTCCGCACGGACCAACCTCTGAAGGCTATTTTGAGGAAAGCCGACCTTTCAGGGAGGCTCGCCAAGTGGGCAGTGGAGATGGGGGAACACGATATCCGCTATGAACCTCGTACTGCCATAAAGGGGCAAGTATTGGTGGATTTCATAGCAGAATTCTCCAAGGAGAGACCTCCTCTCCCTCAAGAAGAACCCCCCGGCACTGTCAGACAACCTACGTCTCCATCCCAGGACCTCTCCTCGAATATTTTCGTGGACGGATCCTCCAACAACAGGGGTTCCGGTATCGGGGCGTTACTAGTCTCCCCGGAAGGAGTGGTCATAGAGCAAGCTGTCCGACTAGGGTTCAAAGCATCCAACAACGAAGCAGAGTATGAGGCTCTCATTTCTGGGCTCAAACTCGCCGACGCAGCAGGGGCAACAGGGTTGACAGTCCATTGTGACTCCATGCTAGTGGTTAACCAGGTCAGCGGGGAATTCGAGGCAAGGGACCCTAGGATGAAGGCCTATTATCATGAAGCCGTGACTTTGTTCCACAAATTCCAGAAGAAAGAAATCAAGCAGGTACCCCGAGGCGAGAACGCCCATGCCGACGTCTTGGCGTGTCTGGCCTCGGCGTTGGACTCCACCACAACGCGAAGGATCACCGTGGAGTACCTTCCTGGCCCCACCATAGATCTAGTTCCTTGTGTGGCCGTTATTCAACAGGAAGGGAAGCCCCCTAGCTGGATGGATCCACTACTCGGTTTCCTCCTCTCGGAGGTACTCCTCGAGTGTCCAAAGGAGGCTAGGAAGATAAAGGTAAGAGCCCCAAGGTTCTGGGCTTCTCCGGATCAGAAGCTGTATCGAAAGTCATTTTCCGGGCCGTATCTACTCTGCGTCCGTGAAGACGAAGTCGAACCACTCTTGTATGAGGTGCATGAAGGCATATGTGGGGGGCACTCAGAAGGACGATCCATGGCCCACCGCATCATGTCACAAGGGTACTGGTGGCCGCGAATGCAGAGGGATGCACAAGCATACGTTCGAAGATGTGATCAATGTCAAAGGTTTGCCCCAGCCATTCGACAACCAGCCGGGGACTTGCACCCATTAACTTGTCCCTGGCCGTTCGCCCAGTGGGGACTCGACTTGGTTGGACCCCTCCCTAGGGCCCCCGGCAACAAGAAGTTCCTAATAGTGGGAACCGACTACTTCACGAAGTGGGTCGAGGCAGAGCCCCTAGCTCACATCAGAGACGTGGACACCAAAAAGTTTGTGTGGAGGAACATTGTCACAAGATTTGGAATCCCCCGTGCCCTCGTGTCAGACAATGGGACCCAATTCAACAGCGGACCTTTCAAGTCTTTTTGTGAACATCTCAAGATTCGAAACTACTATTCCACTCCCGCGTACCCTTAGGGGAACGGGCAAGCTGAATCCTCGAACAAGGCTATCATCAACGGTATCAAGAAGAGGTTGGAAAGGGCCAAGGGAAAATGGGTGGAAGAGCTCCTCAACGTTTTATGGGCCTACAGAACCACTCCTCGAAGATCAACAGGGGAGACGTCATATGCCCTCGCATACGGGGTTGAGGCGGTCATCCCTCTTGAAGTAGGTCTTCCAACTATAAGAACACTGGCCTTTGACACAGGAGACAACGATCGCCAACTCGGCTTAGACGCAGACCTCGTGGAAGAAAAGAGATAAATAGCCGCCTTGAAGTTAGCCAAATATCAAGAAGGGGTGTCTAGGCTCTACAACAGGAGGATCAAGTCTCGAGAATTCCGAGTAGGTGATCTTGTGCTCAGGAGAGTGGTGGCAAACACCTGGGATCCGGCGGATGGCAAGCTGGGGCTTAACTGGGAGGGCCCATACAAGGTCACGTCGGTAGGAGGCTCCGGCTCGTATGAGTTACAAGACATGGAAGGAAATATTGTAAAAAGGCCTTGGAATGTAATGAATTTGAAAAAGTATTACTTTTGATATTCAGATCTCATGGTAAACGTACTCCTAGAAAAGGCATGACCCCGAGGGGGGCGGGGTCCCAAACTCCTAACAAACAAACAAGGATGGGCCTCCCGAAGAGGACATGACCCAGAGGGAGAAGCCCCAGACTCCCGCTTCCGAACAAGGAAACAAGAGCATGACTCTTAAAGACACAACCCCTCGAAGCCGAGTGACGAAGGGACTCGACTCCATCTCCTTGGACCAACAAATTAGGGAGATGAAGCTAACCGGAGTGAATAATACGTCGAGTTATCACCCAAGTGGACGCCCGACGACAGGAAATCAAACCCCGATGGGAAGGATCCCTCGACGTCTGCTACATGGGTATAGCATTCGGCCAATGGTCCCGAGGTTTATCAAAGTAATAAACAAAAGGAAGAGTGATATGCAAAAACGAAGCTGATTTTTCATTACGAAAAGGGGAGTTGCGTCCCCAAGCTACAAAAGTTTAAAGTGAAAAGTTACAAAACAAAAAGGAAAGGCTTAAACTACTGAGCTGGGGGTCCGGCCACGTCTCCACCAATGTTGCCCCCTATGTCTCCGAAAAGCTCATCGATACTGGCAGAGAGGGTATCCGCAGCAGGGGCGTCGGCAGGAGGCACCAAGGCAGAAGCTGGGGCAGGAGGATTGGCAGCCGTTTGCGCGACACTTGGCACTTGAACACCTTCTGCACCATCCGCTGCTACTTCCCCCAAGGCAGCTACTATATCAGAAGAAGGGACGTAGACGTGCTCCTGGAAGAGTGGAGAGTCTTCGGGCACCCCCACCACCGTCAGGGCCGCGTCCCATCCAAGCTTAAAGAATTATTTCTTTTGTTCCTCAAAGGCTATAAGGATGTCGTCGGCGCATTCGTCGACAATCTCCTGCCGAGTCTTGTTAGCAGCTTTCAACGCTGCTCGGACTTTGTCCAGTTCCTGAGTAAGGGCTGAGCAAGTCTGCTCCGACTCCACCACCTTAGCCTCCGCCGCCGAGAGCTGCTTGGTTGATTCGGTGATTTTCTTTTCAGCATCGGCAAGGGCAGCATTGGTTTTGTCAAGTTTGCCCTTTGCCCCCTCGGCCTCCTTCAGGAGTGCAGCTATTTGGGCAACTTGAGAAGACAAAGTCTTGTCTCTCGCCACCACTTCCTCCTTGGCTGCAGCAAGAGCCGCCTGCGCCTCGCTTTTCTGCTTCTCCAAATCCTGAAGCATGTCCCTCTGAGAGTAGAAGCGATCGGCAATGGCAGAGACTTGCTGGGCAGTCTGCAAGAAAGTTGAAGGGTCAGCAAAGTTAATGAAGCTAGAAAGTAAAAGAAAAAGGTTGACTTAGATACTCACCACCAACGAGCTCTGAATGATGTTACGAAGGAGTTGATTCAGTGGCCGGCTTCGGTGCTCCTCCATGTCGCCATGAAAGAGGAGGGTCTCACTCACAGCATATGCCACGTGGGGAGAGTTAATGATTGAGTCAGACTCTCGGATCGGCCCGCCTTCACGATCCCGAGCCCGAGGGCGCTACTCTGCTGCTTGAGTCGTTGGCACCGGAGGGGGAGACGGAGTTGTGTCAGGAGCTGATGATGATGAAGGAGGAGCGGGAGTACCCCTACCCCGACCGGCCCCGTCATGTTTTTGTTTTACTCTCCTCTCCTCCTCTGGTTGTGGGTCTCTCTCGCGGCCCCGGCCACGCCCCAACGACCTAGAAGGGGAAGGAGGTGGAGGAAGGTTAGTACGAGAAGTCCCCCTGGGCGGTGGAGGATGATTGACGGGTGGAGTCCCTCTGGGTGGTGGGGGAGGAGGTTCATTCGAGCTGGATCCTCGGCCCCGACTATCCTTGAGGGCGGCTCATTTTTTGATTAAGTTCAGGTCAAGGCGATATCCAGACATCGTGACCTCAAGGGCGTCCTCTGTGTTCAAGCTCTCAAGAACTTCAAAATTTAGCCAAGTCTCCCTCGCCGACGTGCTGGGTTCAGTGTCAGTGGCAGCAGCAGGACCCCTTATCTCAACGACCTCGTCTTCTTCCTCAGCAGCTACACCTTTGGCGACCCCTTCTACCTCGGCTTCAGGGGCCCTGTCGGGGTCGTTCTCCAAGTTTACCTCAGCAAGCTCCTCTTCCGCCGAGGGATGGAAGTTGTGAGGTGTTTGAGTAAACTTCTTGTACCCCGGAGTGTAGTCAAGAAGAAGATGAGCAGCCCGGCCTAGGCCTCTAGTTCCCAGGAAGTTCCACACAAAGCTGATGTCACCAATGTTCACTTGGTTCCGAGGAAGGGCCGCTGTCTCGGCGTCAGGGATCCCTAACAACAAAATAGTCATCAGTTGTTGAACATTAGAAGAAAAGCGTAAACTAAAGTGAGAGAAGGGCCGACGTACTCGTAGTCCTCCACTGCTTGGGGCACCACAAGTCAGCGGCATATTCCGGGCCAAGCCCTTTCTCCCATTGACCGCCGAAGATGAGGAGGTCATCCTTGTACCCTTTGTCGGAGTCCGGAAGGTGGGTGACAAGGTACATGGTGGGGTCCCGAGCCTTGAGATAGTACATCTGTTGAGGCATGACCCTCACCAAGGCGTAACAGAAAAGAATGTCGTCTAGACCGAGGTGAAGATCATGACGCTCGTTCAACACAACGACGCCCATGATGATCCTAAAAGTGTTGAGGCAACATTGCCCGGGGAAGAGTCGAAATCGGTGCAGGAAACAAAGGAGAAGAGGATGAAGAGGAAACCTGATCCCCCCCTCCATAATGCCTTAGTATAGAAAGGCATCTCGGCTTCGGTGCCGATATTGGCCTTGTGCTTATCTGCCTTGAACGGGTCTACCGTCACCTCGGGGGGAATGGAGTAATGGGTTTTAAAGTTCACTATTTGTTGCCGACCCGCTACGGTGTACTTGCGAGGCCGAGAGGGACCAGCCTCGTCTGCCTCGGGGACCTTCTTTGGACGACGTTTGGGCATATCTCGGGGAAAAGGAGACCCAAAGGGGTATTCTTTCTGGTTGATGGACTTATTAGGCTCAACGGAAAGCAGGGCGACGAACGGGAAACGAACGGACAAGGCCACTCTCGACACAGACAAGGAAGGAGAAGGCGATTGGTCGCCGAAAAAATGAAGAAAATAAAGAAAAGGAAGCAAATGGTGCAAGAAAACTCACCGGAATGAGGAAGGAATATGGAGGCAGTGGCAACGGATGGCCTTGGTCTTCAGAAAAACGTCAGACGGGGAGGCAAGGTGAATCAGTAGCAGTGACTCTCCGGCGACAAATGGCCCCAAAGGAATGCTGATTTTCGAAAAGGTGGGCAAGCAGGGGCTAAGTCTCGTTTATATAGGGCCTCTCCCCATCATTGCGCACGAAGCACGATGTTGGGCGCATTTAATACGTACAACTTCCGAAGAGGGGAATGCGGCTACAAAAGTGATGGAGTAGTTGAGCCATTTTCACCTTCTCAACGACACGTGTCCTCTGCCGTACGAAGGCCAAGGGCTGGGGGGCAGTTGATGGGACATTTTGTGAAAGCCTCACAATGACGACACGTGGCCTCGGCACAAAAGTACCACCGATAATTGTGGAGACGACACGTGGCCTCGGCACAACAGTGCTACCGAGAGATAGGGAGACAACACGTGTCCTCGGCGTCATGGGTGCTCCACTTTTCCAGATGGCAACACGTGTTCTCGGCACCAAAGGATTTCAGTGTTCCCCCAGCTCCCACGTGGCCTCGGCTCCAAGTCTTCTCGGAATGCGAAGACCCGACTACACGACATCTCGGCACCAAAGACGCCCCGACGCCTTCAACCTATTAAACTAAGTCAAGAAATGAGTCACTAGCCTATCATTTCCATCAAGTCAGAAAGGCAGGGTAAACAGAGCTGGCCACCAAGAGGGTAAGGACACGTGGCATTATGAACAGAACCGTACACAGCTTTACAGAAAGGTCCCAGCCACTATGCAGCTGTGCAGGGGATCATTTAATAAATTCCCAGAACGATGGGACGTTTATAATGACTGATGGAGCCCGGAAAGGGGCGCATTAAGTGCCTCAAAGATCAGGCATTTAATGTATTTACATAGAAGAAAGAGCATTTATTGCTCGGGCGCCAGGGGAAGGGATCATTGATTGTTCGGGGTGCCGAGCATTTAAGGACCGGCAGTCATCCCTGTAAAAGGAAGAAAGCACTTCCCCATGACTGGCACATCCTATTACTCACTAGCTTGTAATGATTACTACCAACAAAGGTATAAATAGTCTTCTAAGAGACAAAATATGGACGGAAGATACAAACAAAAAAGGATTACACTGTGCTCCCCATATTCCCTCTCTCAAAATCGAACTGACTTAACCGTCGGAGGGGATACGCCGGAGACACTCCGGCGCCCTTCTAACTCTTCTTTTTGTTTCCAGGACACGCCGGAATATACCATTGCCTGTTGGAATCGAACCAACTACCCCGGAGAGGAGCCGTTGTTGACCAAACAAGTTCTCTTTGCTTACTTCACGCCTCCCTCTTTATCACGAGGACCTGACGTCAGAGGTAAATACGAGTTCACCTGTGTCCTGTTTCTACTCATACATCTATTGTGCAAAAATCGGTACGCACAATCTCCGTAAAATTGAAAAGTTCAATCATCTCAACATAGTCCTAAGCCCTTTCCTTACGATGATTCCAAATCATGGAATCTATGTGCGTACATTATAGACTAATCATAGAAGTTTTTCGTGTTTAGTTTTCTGTTGTGCTCATCTTCATTTGTTCGTATTAACAACCACAAAAAAATACATAAAAGACAGATGAGTGAAACCACCCGATAAATGATAATTAAAAATTGTAGCATAATTTTTGTTTAAGAACTTATGCCAACGACTCCAATAGTCTAATCATAAAAAGGTGAAGTATGAGTTTATGGTAACCCCCTTAATTAACAATCAATTTTATATATAACGGGAATCAGTGGAGTTCTAGATATTAAATAGGATACTTTTTAAGAGACTTCAGGCTGAAAATACATGCATAGACAGTGGTCTAATAACAAGGTTGACGACGGAAGCGTGGGACGGAGTCATATGATGCAGAAGTCTCATGTACGGTTCCCTTTATTTTATTTTTATGAAAAAAAGGGGAGAGACGACCAGTAAATAGTAATCCCTCGGACGTGACAATGAGAGTCCTCTACTGTGGAATGTCCGGTTTGAGCCATAACTACTTACCCGAGAAGGCACTCCATCACCACAATACCACTAAAGTCAAGCAACCAACCGAGTTACTCTCGTAAATCAAACCCTATTTGATAATCACATGAGAGTTAGGGACGACCCTAAACGGGCACAACTTACCACTGAACTACTAACACTGGTGGTTAGATAGTTGAATGATCTACAAATCAATTGATATTCTTTTTACTTCAAACTAAACTTAACAAAAATATTGTTGAATAGAAATTGGATGCCACTGTCTAGAGTTAGAAATTGGAGATATGAAAGAGAACAAAATAGAACATAGCCATAGAATGTGGTTCAGTACATGTGTCTACATTCAAAGAACAAAAAATTACATTGAAATATTATAGTCTAACAATCTAATAATTAATTGCATAGAATTTAACCCCATTTATAAGATAAAACACCGATGAGGTAAACGTAAAATGGGTAACTCATATTATTAGATCTCCATGTTTCCGTCACTAATAAACCTATTCACGATACATTAGGGACAAATTTTATTGTGAAAATTGAAGGTGAGTCTCTCCCTAGATAGACTTATAATGACTTGAGTCCTGGAAGAAAACTTATTTGGGGGTAAGTCCATGTTTAAACTTATATGTAGCTCCTTAAGTCTACTTATTTTTTAAATTTCAAAATTACCCCTAACGGTGTTAGTTTTGTCCAGTTATGGAAAGTCACGTAGGTTAGATCATTGAGGTATATATGAAAATCCTTGATTGAGTTATATGGAAACCGTTTATTAAATATTATGATAATTAACGAAAGTTTTATATAGAAGTTATATATTCTGATAGTTATATATGGTAGCTTGATGTACGAATAAATCGTTGGTCTATTAAGTCAAAATCAGATCACAAAATTTCCTTAACATTAGTGTTACTATAGTGACACAAATGAGATTGTTTTCCTTAAAATACTCAATATCCAAAATGAAGAATTCAACCATTTCAAATAGTAACACAAATCCAACC
The DNA here is from genome assembly GCA_951799425.1 of Ilex aquifolium. NCBI lineage: Eukaryota > Viridiplantae > Streptophyta > Magnoliopsida > Aquifoliales > Aquifoliaceae > Ilex > Ilex aquifolium. The sequence goes on from OX637410.1 coordinate 17,576,070, forward strand.
CCAATTTCGATTTTATTCTTCAAGTTTACTGTGGAATCCATTGACAAAGTTACAATTGATTCTTTATTTTTAAAACATCTTTACAACTTTGAGATTCAGAAATAGAGTTAAGATATGTGATTTTACATAAAAGTTGATGTTAATTGTAGGGTTTTAAAAAACTTCTACATAATATATAGTTCAAACTATCCTTTTTTTTTTTTTTTTGATTTAAAAATTGAGATTCATTATTACTAAATTAAACTGTTATATAATTCAATTTTGTTGTTTTATTTGTTGTGTAAGACATTCGAAATACCTTGGTTGTGTGTCTGTGAAATAGATCATGTTACTGTGTGATAACTGGAAAATGGATTTCAGAATTTCGATGTCTTGATGTTCTTGATTGGTGTTGAGTGTCCTAATTCAACTGTCAACGGTGTGTTACTACTAGAAATTTTATAAATTTTCAATTTATGGATTGTATTTTCACTATAATCTTTCGAAAATTGATGTTACTGTGAAAACTCTAATGTCTTGTATTTTGTAAAAGTTGATGTGTTGCTGAGCACAAACCTTTGATGTTATTGTAAAAATTAAATGTGTATATTATATAATATACGTCTAAAGGTTTGCAATTGGTAGTGTAAGTGAAAATTGTGGTTGAGTTTGTGTTACTATTTAAAATGGTGGAATTCTTTATTTTGGTTATTGAGTATTTTAAGGAAAACAATCTCATTCGTGTCACTATAATAACACTCGTGTCACTATAATAAAATTAGTGTCACTATAGTAACACTAATGTTAAGGAAATTCTGAATTGTTAAGAAAATTTTGTGATCTGATTTTGACTTAATAGACCAACGATTTATTCGTACATTAAGCTTTCATATATAACTTCCATATAAAATTTCTATTAATTATCATAATATTTAATAAACGGTTTCCATATATAACTCAATCAAGGATTTTCAAATATACATCAATAATCTAACCTATGTGAAGAAGACGGTAAGTTAGACGTCGGTTATTGTTTTTCCATAGGGTAGAGGTATAATAGTAAACTTGATAAAAAATGGACTTAAAACCAAATAAGTTTTTTTACCGGACTTATTTCCAAATAAGTTTATATAGGAGGACCGGCCTCCAAATTTCCCATTTATTTGTTTCTTATTTGATTTGAGATTCTCACGTGTTGTTAATCGAGAAAAAATCTTCCAATAAACATAGAAACCCATCAGTGGGGCCCAATATAGGAACTATAGCAATAATTATTAAAGCAAAAAACTTCCATCACAAAATATTTTGATTTTTTGATCAAAATATCAAGAGCTTACATGAGAGCCCAAAGCTTCAAAAACCCTACTAGACCCATCCCCCATTTTCTCTTTATTTAACTTAGGAGGGGATGGTGGATCTGCTCATGGGTTATAGAGTACAAATTTCTCCAATGCCATCTTGCCACATCAAAGTTGTCCTTGCTCATATCAATTTGTTTCCTTACTTGGGCCGACATGCTGTCTCAACAGGCCCAACTTGCCTTGCAAACTGACCAAAAAAAAAATTTATTAAATGAGTAATACAACACACTGGGTTAACAAATGCTAATGGAAATTATAACTCTTGAGTCGAGTTATTTGGATTCGGTTCGGATAGGACTCGACTTGATCTCGGCTCGTGTATTAAACGAGCCGAGTTTGAAAATGAGCCTAAAAAAGCTCGACTCGAGCTCACAAAAGTTGCTCGTTTATATGTAACATAATCGAGCTACTCAGGCTCGGCTCCTTTTTTAAACGAGCCGAACTTAAACAATTTATTAGACTCATTTAGAAAAATGAGTTCGAAAAATTCGGCTCGAACTCGCAAAACTCGATTCAATTATCATTCTTAATAGAAACCAAGAGGTTTGAATGTGACTTTAGATTTGAAACCCTCAAATAAATCTCTCTTCTCAATGTTAAATCACTTATAATGAAGTTACCATAGTGTTAAAAAAAAGGAAGTTACGATAAACCCATTATGTGAGTGGGTCTCTTAATATATGGCGATGGCCGATAATAAACAATTTTAAAAAATTGAGTAAAAATGTAATAAAGAAGATAAGTATGGTAGGTATAAATTAGAAATGAACAGAAGGGGACCTGGAAATAAGCTTCAAGCTTCTTTTTAAGTGTTGCATATTCTTTCTTCACTTGCTGAAAAGTCTTCTTGCATCTGCATATAATTTATTCAAAACCATTAGGGCATGTTTGTTACGTGGGTTTGGATGAGATTTTAAGGGTGGATTTTGTGTTCAATATACCTTCTAAATTGTGTTAAGTTTAAGATTTGAGGCTCGAAATTTAGAGGGTAAATGAATTTCGGCCCGCAATAAATAGTGAATTAAAATCCATGTATAGGGGTTTGATGGAACCCATGAGGGATGGGTTTAAAAAATGAGAGATGAAATTTGTAGATAAAATGACTATTTTACCAATTAAAAAATGAGAGATGAGATTTGTAGATAAAAAGCCTTCTTTCCATATCTCATGTTTGCTCTCCATCATGTAACTGAAATTTTTTTGTATGGGTTTAATGTGCACAACAAATGAAAAAATGTTATCTTAGACACATAAGTTGATTTTTTTTTTTTCAAAAATAAAAATAAAAAATTCTAACAAAATGATGAGTGCATTTTTTCTTGAGAATGTACAACTTTGGATTAGTTATATGTTAGACCAATTAGCAGTGTCAAGTGGTGTGTTAAACTCACACAAAAATTTCTCAAATGGAACCATGTGATAAAGTAATAATCCTTAAGACAATGCCAAGTAATTACCAGAGCTTGATAGATTAAATGCTAAAGTTCAACCTCAGCTCTTTAAGTAAAGGACTTGACTATGGTATGGGGAAATTTTTTTTGGTATTGTACCTCTAAAATTTATTACTTTAATGGTGTTTTTATAATTTTTGTGGGTCATTTTATAATTAAAAAATTACCACTTTAATAGGTGATTTATCACATTTATAGATGTTTTTATCATTGTTGTGGTAACTCTTTTTACCTTTTTTCGGTACCAGAACAGTGGTAAAAACACCCACAATAATGATAAAAATATTTACAAATGTGATAAATAGAAGTATAATACCAATTTTTTTTTTTTTGCGGTACCATAGACAAGTCCTTGAGGAAGGAAATCGTCAAATTTATAAGGAATAGAGTGAAAGATGGTTTACCCTTCTCCATTTCCTGCTTTGCAGTATTCCCTGAACTGTGTGCACTCACTCGTCACTTTTTTTGGTCCAATGCTGCACCAAAGTGAGAGAGAGAGAGAGAGAGAGAGAGAGGCTATGTTAATTAAAGCCAGAACAGAATATACTTAACTAAGTTTGTCATCTTTATAATAAACTTGTACCTGGAACAACTCCCTTTGAACTGGTGCATATAGCCATCCAACTTAGTAAAATCAAGAGTGCTCTTATCCCTACATGAATACCAGAACAAAAGCATCACCACTATCATCGTTTTATCATTATTCAAAAATTATAACTAAGGATCGAAACTAAAAAAATTTCCTCACAGTGCTTGGTCTATGTTTTGGATTTGTCGAGCTGAGTCTCTATAGAACAATGTAACAACTTCCTCCACGAAATTAGGATTAGCATTGTCCTGTAACTCTTCCAACTGAATAAACTGTTCGTCCAGATATCCCTGAAGAATATAACGCCAACCAACATCATGTCTCAAGTATTTCAAGAGAAATGCACAACTTGGTAAGATTTAAATCTGCAATGGTTCATGGATCGAAGTAAAATTGTGGTTTTTCCAGTAACTATTTTACTACGATCCCACATTGGTTAAAAATAAGATTAGATATGTGTATATAATCTCTTGCGCACCCTTCTTTTACAAGTCGGTTTTCAGGGGCAAGTTCTACCCATGAGTTTATAACAATTGGTATTAGAGCTAATCACCACCCTCGAGTATGAGATCGAATGTAGTGTGAGTTACGGCTCTTTGTGGTCGAGTCATAGAAGGGGCGACCTATAGGTTAGATTAAGATGACTTGGTATTATGTATGAGTATAATGCTATTTCATTGAATACTGATAGGTGAGTGGAGCCGTGGAATGTTACGATCTCACATAGGTTAAAAATAAGACTAGATGTGTGTATATAAACTCTTAGACACTCTTTCCTTGTAAGCTGGTTTTAACCTGATTTTCATGAGCAAATTCTACCCATGGGTTCATAACATATTTTTTCTCAAGCAATGCTATTGAGACGTTAAGACACCGAGGTTATAAGATTAGTTGTGGGTCTCAAGTTCCCAACATTAAACGTAGTCCACTACCAACCCAAAGGTTACCATCCATTATGTCTCCCCACATTAAGTATAAGTAGCATTATTCGTGTCTATTGACTTTCTGTAGCACACACCCATACTGCACCCACACACAAGTCAGCATATCTACAAGAATGCAAGTAGGGTAGATGGAAATTATGCATAGTATAGTACTGGAAAAAAATCAACAGAGAAGGGTTAGCCTCATGTTTGCAAGGGAGATCAGTCAACAGTGGAGAAGAAGACTAAAACCTGATCGAAAAGAGACTTCCTCATGTTAGCAAGCTGTCGATGCATTTGACTTCTTTCCATTTGAGAGGTGATGAGCAGAAATGAAGTATGGGAGAGGGAGAAAGGAAGAGTATATAGCTAGGAAGAAAGAGAGAGAGACTTGAGTAATGGAAGCTAGACTGAGTCGATAATGCAATAAGACCAGGCAACGGAGAGTTTATATAGGGAAGAGAGAGAGAGAGAGAGGTATTATTGCAGGTTACAGGTATTTGATTCTGCCAGAAAGATATCAGATTTGTCTGCCTTTTCAATGTCCTGAAGCATTTCATGCAAACTGTAGATTAGTAGATATGTGGTACCTCTGGTTTTATACATCTAGAAGGTTTTATATATAAATGTTGGATCAGAAACGAATCCATATTACAATAATATCTGTACTGAATCTACCAGAAATTAATCCCTTTGCTTAAAATTTCGTAATGTAATTCGTTGAAATTCTAGCGTCACAGCCTCATTGGCACCGTTGTTGATCTAAGACAGTATGGAGTCATTGGTAGGTCAGCCACTAGAAATTTAATGTTGGTCGAAGTTAAAAAACTCTATTTGCTAACACTGGCCTTATGTTCTCGTTTATTGATAAAGGAAATTTCGGGAAATTCGGGTTCCTAAGTCCACTTTCCCTCTTCATTTTCACTAGCTTTAGAAGGTCATGGACAGATGATCACACCTTTATTTCCATGCCCGTCCAATAGGGAGAGAGCTAGAAATTTGTTTAAGGGTGGACTCATTTTAATTATAAGTTTTAATTTATCCTATAATAGTACACTAGTTATTGCCTGTGCTTGAAGGCACAAAGTAATAAAAAATGATAAACAATAAACATATTTGTATTCATATCCAAAATCAAATCACAAACATTGAGGAGAGATAAATGAATTTAAGTATCGGTTGTAGTGGGGGTGAGAGGTGGTGGTGGTAGGAGACGGTGATGGTTGTGGTGGGTGGTGGCAGCAACGACGGCGGTGGTGGTGGCGATGGTGGCTGTGGTGGAGGCGATGGCGGTGGTGGCGGCATGGGCGGCGGTGGTGGTGGTGATGGTGATGGTGGTGGTGGTGGTGGTGGTGGTGACGGTGGTGGTGATGGTGGTGGCGGTGACGGTGGCAGTGGTGGTGGTGGTGGCGACAGTGGTGATGATGGTGACGGCGACATTGGCGGCAATGGTAGTGGCGACGGCGGCGGCAATGGTAGTGGCGACGGTGGTGGTGGTGGTGGTGGCGACGACAGTGGTGGTGGTGGGGGCGGTGGCGGTGATGGCGGCGGTGGCGACGACAATGGTGGCGGCGGCTGTGGCGACGACGGTGGTAGTGGTGGCGGCGGCAGCGACGGTGGTGGCGGCGATGATGGTGACGGCGGCGGCGGTGGTGGCGGTGGTGGTAGAGGTAGTAGTGGTAGGGCGGTTTCAAGCACTATCTTTTTTTTTTAAAGTACTTATGAGAAATCATTTTTAAAAGTACTTTTAAAAAGTCACTCCAAACACACCCTTACGGGCCTATTTTTCATATTAAATTTAAGGTGTTAATATTAACCGTTAGATTAACTTTAAAATAAAATTTAAAGCGATCTGAACCGCGAAAAACAAAAGTCATTTTGTTTATCTTTTGAGATTTGAATTGTAACCTACTTTATTATATAAATTTATGTTTTTAACATCATATTTATGTTTAAAGATTCACTAAAGATAAAAAATCAAAAGTCAATATAACTTGTGCAAATAAAAAACAACAAAAAATAATAATAATTATAACCCATTTGCAATAAAATAAAATAAGACTAATTACATCATTCAGTGAGTGGGTCACCTTTTTTTTTTTTTTTTTTTTTTTATGCAGACTTCTAAGAGATTTGTCATGGGAAAATTTTACCCACACTTTTTTCAGTTTATCATGTCTTCAAGGATACTTTTTTTATTTTTTGAATCTTCATTTACACCCCTTATCAAATTAAAAGCCTTAACTAGAATACAATTTTACTAAATTACCCACGATCTATTTTAAGAAAAACTTCATCAACACCCCTCTAGATAGGCATATCTTCAATGAGACCCCTATATTTTATGAATTTTTTTACCTATTAAAATTCGAGCTGATTTAATCAGCTCAAATCGAATTTTAATCAATTCGTATTAAATTTTAATCGGCCTGAATTTTGATATGTAAAAAAATATAAAATTTAATCGACTCAAATTTTAATACGTAAAAAATAAATTTTAATCAACTTGAATTGAATTTTAATTGATACGAATTTTAATGAGTAAAAAATATAAATTTTAATTGACTCGAATCGAATTTTAATCGGCAAGTTGAGCTCAAATCGGCTCGAATTTTGCTCAAATTTTAATTTGTAGAAAAACGAATTTTGATTAGCTTGAATTTTAATATGTAAAAAAATAAATTTTAATCAGCTCAAATTTTAATCGAATTTTATGTAAAAAAATTATTTGAGGTTTATGCAGGGGTAATTTTAGTATTTTAGATGATTTTTTTTTGTTAGAAATGGTGGTTTAACTGTAGGGGGTGTTAGTGATATTTAAATATAAATTAAAATAGGTGTCAATGATATTTTGAATCATTGAAGAGGTGTCATTGAGAATAAGATAAATTAGAAAATGTGTGATTAAAACTTTTCCATTTCCCTTCAACGGGGAGGAGTGGATCCATGAGTTGTTTCACTCCAGTAAATAATAATTTATGATGTGATGAAAAAATAATAATAATAATTTAGGCTAAAGAGTGGGCCCAATTTTATGTATATTGGTCATAAGGGTGGACCAAATTGAAAATAATCTAAAAAATAAATTACAAAACATATGTAAATAAAAAAAAAAATCAGGGTGGACCAGGCCCCTAGCCACTTCTGGCTCCGCCACAGCCGTCCGATAAAGAGACATATACTTTTTTTTGACCTTTTAATTGTACAGTAATCTGCGCTGCTAAAACGTGACACCACCCAAAGTAAATAATGATATGTCCATAAGGAATTGTCTATATATACCTACACTACACTCAAATTGAATCAAGTCTCACCCCTCGCATAACAAATTTTCTCATAAACATAAGTTAGATTTATCTTTGTACATTGTACCCAAAAAAATAAAAAATAAAAATGACGGATATAACCATATAAAATTTTTCTCTATCTTTTTATAATCGAGAATAGTTCAAACCACGTGTCTTTTTGAGTTTTAACTCATTTACAATGTGAATTTCGGATGTTCGTAATCACCCACAAAGTTTACATTCTTTTATTTAAACTAAAGTGTGATTCCTCTTTATACAAAAATATGATATCGATACGCATCTACAGTCAGGAAAGATGTGATTAATCCCAAAAATGTCTGACATAACATGATATGCTGCAAAACATTGCCACAGACATGTTTAAAACCACCTTCCAATAATGGGCATAAGTATCTAATTTTATTCCTTGCATTATGCAGCCCATTCCCAATGTCTAAAGATTACATTTCTTTTTCTCTTCTACAGCAATCTTGGGATTGACGGTTCTTATGAAACTCCTGGAGATAGCATGGTTCTCACCATCCTACTACATCCACTTCTTCCCCATACTCTCTCATATAACTTCATATTGGTTACAATAAAGGATATGATTCATCATCCGGACAGTCTAATCTAATGCACGAGACTTCTATCATACTTGAACCAGTGAGAGTTATGTTATAATGAAATTACATTTACGGTTATGCCCAGATCAGTAACACCCATGTGACGATCGAATTGAGATCGATGAGAAAGATTATGTAATTTTATCTCATGTACAGAGATATTATTTCTGTGAGTTCAACCCGTGACACCCAGGTGAAGATGAAGTAATCTTATTGTTGCGCTGAGATTTACCCTCGATTTGATTTGGTTCATTAGCCAACTAAATGTCTTTACGGGGGGCTAACCATCAAGGCAACTAAAATAGTAGCTGCTCCTTATTCGAGCAACCCTGAATTCACCAACAACATACATTGTTGGTATAATAAATGGATAAGCAGACAAGTTATTCCACATATTCGTCAGAGATCATTATCCCTCAGCACCACACAGCTATCTGCAGGAGATCCCATCGCACATACGTCGAGGCCGAAACTAAGGTCTCACTGCGTGCTCTGGGTGCTAAATAGTAGGTTTAGTTCCACCGAGCTGTCGTAGTTATGGAGACTCAAACTCAAGCATTAAGCAAAAAAATCTAAGTTCTTACTCACTGGACCAATCACTTGGTGGTACCAACAGCCAGCATATATTGAACAAGAAAATAGAATAGAATTCTCAGTTTATTTGCCTCTCTGCCATTAATCAAGTATCTAATTGAAGTAGGAAGATACATTTGGTAAGTGGGATTTGGTGGGTGGGGAATATATAAAACTAACAAGAACACACACCAACAAGACAAGTATCATCAAGCAACCAAATTAGGCAAGAGGAGAAGAACATGGCACAGAAAAATCTCAATAATGATTTACATTAAAAGCTTTTTGCTTGCATCCACTGGTCCTTGTCATGGCTTTTCTCTATCCCTCCTCCTACCTGCAAATGCAATTTTGCAAAGTGTTAAGAAGTGTTTGAGAAGAGATTCCCCCTTTATTCCTCTCCCACACCCAAGTGAGAGAAGAGAGATTTACCTCTCTCTCTCTCTCTCTCTCTCTCTCTCTCTCTCTCTATATATATATATATATGTATATGTTGTTTTCTTTTGTGAATGTGTGGTGACATCTGATCCTTTGTTAAATGTCTAAAAGCTAGTAGTGCTAGGAGTGGAGTGGGATCAGATCAGAATATGGTTTTATACTGGCGCAGATGGTGATTCTCTTCTCATATCACTGTCTCCTATAGATTATGTTGATAAGAATCCACCCTGTACAGCCATAAATCCCCGCTTAGCATTACATTACAAGTGATTTAGTATAACACATACATCAGCAAAACAAGCACTACAAAAGTAGACTTTTACTCTCTTTTCCCAGCCAAAGGCGAAAGAAATCGTGATAATATAAAAGAGCGCGGCTTAATGCACGAGGCTTCCATTATTACAGAGTCTAGGGAATATTAGATATACACAGTTTTACCCTACTTGTGAAGATGCACTGCTTCCAGAAGCTGAGGTGGGATTGCTGCATGAAAGATGATAGCAGGCTTGTGGGACTTCCTCAAGAAATCTCCCTTTTTTTTTTTTAGTTCAACGGTAAAAAGAGTTCGTGTCAATTTACGCGCACATCGACTAATTTTCACTCCGATCCGGTTAAATGCAACTATCCACACTGGGACTAGGGTATTCATAAGGGATAAATCTCTCATAGTCTGGCCTCAAAAAATTGTCAAGATTCGAATTCAATAACGTTTGAATTTACTGTTCATCAAGAGAATAATCCAAACTTGTCAGCAGAGCACCAAAGCAACTTTACAGAAGTTAGCTTTAAGGTTGTTTTCTACTGTCCTTTCACAGATATTCTCCATTTTCACTAGAATGCAACTTCCTAGTAGACATTAAGAAAGATAGCATCCACACAAGAGGTTCCTTCCATTCTCACTTTCGAAACTCTTATCCAAGTGGGAGCGACGTTGGCAAACAAGAATGAGGGCATCTCGTATAATTCATATATTAGATAGATATTAAAAATCTCCGATATTATACTATTGGTACATATTTCATCCTACAAAACAAAAATAAGTATTACTGATAAGTCGGTTGAGCATCGCTCCAATATGTCGTGTTTTTTACTAGTTATTGAATTTTTAGGCCTAGTGAATCGTCAGCCTAGTCATGGTGATCAGTTTCTTTCTTCTTTTAAAAAAATCGACACCCATTGCAAGGCTGAAGAAAGGGCTTTGATTAACCCCAAGAGGTAGCTCAAGTAATAACAAAAACGAACTGTAAATTCAAATGTTCCGAGTTCGAATGCTGACAACTCCTTGAAACCAAGCCAAGAATGATTTAACTCTCATAAATACCCTAGTCCTAAAGTGAATATCCTACCTCTGACCAAACCGAGAAAAAAATTAGTCAAAATACACGTAAACTGACCTAAGGTGTTGAGCTGACAAAGATACACGGCTCAACCACTTTGCAACCGAATCTTGGCAATCTACTTATAAATAGTAAATCCCACTTTATCTATGATAAATAATTTATTATTTAAATAAATTAAACAAAAATGTAATAGAGAGAATCTCAATCCACGACAACAGGCCACGAGCTCCTCAAATGAGAATGTGGGCAAAACCTTTTTTCTTTCTTCCTATTTTTTTATATTTGGTCAAAAATGTAACAAAAGCTTTGAACCAACAATAGAAAACTTAACACAAGCTAGAAATCTTTCGTTGAACTAAACTCAGAACTTTATTGACTACCATCACTTAATCATATCATTTTCTTCTTCCTACCCACCAACCAAAGCATAACTTACAGGATTGAAGGAAATGAGGTACAAATATAAGTAAAAAAAATGACAAAATCATATGAAGTTTGGTACCAAGCAGTATAATGATCTCTGAAAAGATACAACAAACAGTATCTCGATCGCCTTCGTTTACCGGTAGGTTCGATAACTGGGGCTGTACATGCAGCTCTCAGCATAGGCTACCAGATTTTCTGGTTGAGGTAGACGAGTGGCCAACCCTATGAAAAGCAATAACATGTAAACAATAAATCCAGAGAGTCTGGCATTCTCATAATGTTTGAACAAATTCTGGTGGGTTGGGTAAGAATCTCACCAAGTTCATATGCTTTGGCTGCCACTTTAGCAGCAATATGGGCAGAGATCTTTCTGATGTTAGTAAAAGGTGGGTATATGAGTCCATTGTCAAAGTTCTCCTGTGTAACCTCCGCAGCTAGAGTTTCCGCTGAATTAAGGAAACAAAGAAGGTGATAGCGATATAATAGGTTAGAACTAAGAAGGATGAAACGGTAAATGAAAGTCCAATAACAAAGAAATGAAAAGATCAATCCCATCATCTTCCAAATTTTTGAATGTTCGAGGTTTCATAACATTGTGCACTTACAGGCTGCCAGCAGCATGTCATCATGAACACGAATTGCACCGGAGATTATCAGACCCAGACCAAATCCAGGAAAAATGTAGGCGTTATTTGACTAGATAAGAAACAAATGTAACAAAGTCAATCCTCAAGTTGTCATTATCTATAAGCGTAAGGACAAATGTTGACAGATGTGTTTAAAAGTTAGAACCTGGCCAGAAACATGGACCTTCCCCTTAAATTCAACAGGGGCGAATGGGCTCCCACTAGCGAAAATGGCACGACCCTAAAAGCAACAAAAAGAAAAACAGAAATTAAAGGCGAATTATTACAAACAACCAGGATAACTAAAATGTCTCAATGAAAAGAGTGTGTCTGCATGCATGGATATGCAAGAGATAGAAGCAAAGGTATTACCTCACTCCAAGTATAAGCTTCTTCAGCAGTGCATTCAGATTGTGAAGTGGGGTTGGAGAGAGCAAGAATAATGGGTTTCTGCACGTCACTCATTTGCAAAAATGTCAGTTTCTTCCACTTAAATGTATATTTCTTCAGCAAATACATAAACAGACAAGAAAACAAACAAAACAATTACAATACCTCATTGAAGGATGCCATAGACTCAATCACTTCTTTGGTAAATGTTCTTCCTGCTCCTGATGATCCTATTAACACTGTTGGCTTGATTGCCTAACAAAGCAAGCCATGGAAGTGAAGAGACCAAAAAACATGCGTTCCATCCAAGAGAGAAAAAGAGAGAATGATCTCACACCTTAACAGCATCTACAAGATCTTTCACAGGTTCATGTTCATGGGCCCAAGGTTTCTTGAAATGTTGAAGTGATTCCCTGCGCGAGCTAACAATCAAACCCTACAATGAAGCAAAATAAGCATTTATGCCAGGAGGAGGAAAAATTGACTATAAAGAATTAACAGCTAAAAAACTGGTTTTTATTACTTTCGAGTCCACGAGCCAAATCTTCTTGCGAGTCTCTTCCAATGGGGCTCCAGTCTGCATAAAAGTTAAGTATGAACAATACACCCTATTTTGCTCTTTAATGTGGAGTTTTCTAGGAAGAGAAACAAAGGAGACAATGCGTAGAAGATAATAATTTCAATAATACGTTTTTACCTGTTTTGAAATCTCAAGAGCTATGAGTTCTGCAATACCAGTGCCAGCCTGCATTAATCACAAGATACAACGAGGCAAATAATATTTAAAATAAATAAAAATGCCAGAGGAATATAAAAGGGGAAGGGGACAGTAAGGAACACAAATAGGTACTTTCTGGAAAAAGGAACTTCAATAGGCATCAATTGAAGGATACAAGAGCCTTTGAAAAACAAATAAGGTCTTGGAGCAGGAAGGGGCTGAGCAAATACAAGTTGTATAAATTTATCAAACAATTACACTTGAAAATCAATCTTTTTCATTGCTTCGTGATGAGTACAACGATAATAAAGACAACGGAAGCTTAAGAAAAAAGGTAACAAGACTCACCTCTCCCGCTCCAAGGAATAAAAACCTATGCTCAGCTAAGGTTCCCCCAACTAACTTCAGTGCTGCTATAAGCCCTGCAAGAACCACAGATGCTGTCCCCTGAAACAAAGTAAATAAAGTGGCAATTTAAAAAAGGTTAAACCCCACCCCCAACCCGCATCCTCGGGGTGCAAGCCTGCCATATGCAGCCAAAAAATAAGAAAAGAAAAAAGAAGGAAAAATAAACAGACGGAAAGGACTGGAGAGGAAAAACAAAAAGAACCCAAAAATGCATATCAGAAAATCCTCCATTAATTACCTGTATGTCATCATTGAACACGAGATGTGTAGTGCCATACTTTGCAAGGAGATCAAAGGCATTGTGATTTGCAAAGTCTTCAAACTGAATAATGTGGATTAAGGACTTCATGAACCGCATAAAAAATGAACAATTAAATGAATCTGCATGTCGAGGAAAAGTTACCTGAACGAGGACTTTCTCCCCATAGTTCTGCTTGACAGCAGACATAAATTCATGTAGAAGTTCGGCATATTCCTGAAGTGGAGGGTAAAAAATTTTAGTTCACTATCACAGGAACTAGCTCTATCCAGTTCAATAAAGCAAACAATGGACCTGCCCAGTTGCCCTCCTTTGCCTGAGCCCAATGTAGAATTCATCCTTTAATAACTTCTCATTGTTAGTTCCAACGTCGATGGTTATAGGCAAGCACTGAAAATAGCCAACACACCTCATAAACTTATTTGCTACTGGTGAATAAATAAATATGAACAAGAAAAGCAGATGATGACATCATGACCGAATAATTTGATATACGCTGTGTTTTAAGTGTTCTAGGATTTGGAACCCATAAAATGGTTCCTTAATTCAATGAAAACTACAGGCTGCCATGTAAAGTACAGACTACAGAACATGCTGGAAAGCATAGTTATCGCTTCAATCAAAAAATGAAAGAAGTGAATCAATAAACAAATATCTTTTTTTTCTCAACAAAAAATTGTGCCACCATCTTTAGGACTATAAGATCACCCTGTTTATGAAGACCGGTGAGCTACGCCAAAGTTTTGCTGCACAAGTGAGCAATAGAGGAACACAACCTGCTTTCTCTAATCTAGGTTTCGGGGATGTATCGACAGAGACAGCTAATGAAAGCAAGCTATCACAGTAAATTTGATATGATTATAGCCTTAAACACCATTTCAGGAAACATTTCTGTTGAACTAGCAGGTACTTACAGCTGAAGGACGAACTCCTCCGAGTGCAGTGTATAAGGAAAGCTTCCCTACGGGAATCCCCATCCCCTGAGACAACCATAAATTGTTAAAATCACATCAGTCCTGAAAATACATGTGTGCACAAGCATGTGTGATCATGCGTATGTACTCATACTGAGTCATGCATACCCCAAAGGTGCAAAATTACTCTAATCAAGCAGTAAAAATTCGATGGCAAACACTTATAAAGAAAATCATTCCAAATAAATCAAAGAAAACAAATCTAAATATAATCTACCTGACAGCCAAGATCCCCAAGCCCCAAAATCCGCTCCCCGTCAGTGACAACAATTACTTGAATTTTCTTCTCAGGCCAATTCTTCAGTACCTCAAGAATTTTGCCCCTGCATCAGAATATGAATCACTTTCAAGATAGCAATAAGAAAGTGCAGAAACCAGTGAGCCGGGGAACTAATGTAAACAGTGATCAAACCTACTTTTCTTTCAAACTGATAAAAAGACCCTGAGGACGCCTGAAGATACTCCCATATTTTTGGCACGCCTCGCCAACAGTTGGAGTGTAGACAACTGGAAGCAGCTCCTCAACATTTTCAATGAGAAGCTTGTAGAATAGCCTTTCATTATTCTCCTGTAGGCAAATATCAAAATAGGAAGTAGATTAACTTCTTCAACCACCAAACCCAAGCATCTGGATAACTAAGGAATTGAAACAATATGGGCAGAAATGGCTATTGTTGCTGGTTCCCTACACTCGATAAACTATATAGACTGAATTTGGCTGCATATCCTAAGTGCCAGAAGCCTCAGCATTCTTATAGATGTAATGGGGATTAATCACCAAGCTCATAACAGTAAATTGTGCGAATAATGTACCTGTAGATCCATCATGGCCATGTACTTTTGCAATGGTACTTGATACTGGCGGATGTTATGCATCAATTTCTTGACCTGATCAGTAGAATGCAATTTCAGGTCAGGTAAATAGACAGGAGCAAAAGAGGAACACAATGATTCCAAAGTATCTCTCAGATGAGCAATCCATTTTAAATAACCTGAAGCTGCTGACTGATAACAACCGGGGGTAGAAGACCACGCAAGTAGTGGGCATCCCTCTCTTTCTCATTGAAGGCAAGCCCTTTGTTGTGGTGTGGATCCCTCAACAATGAATACCCACTGCAATACAAAAAAGGAACCTATCATCAACTTTTAGACTATCCACATGAAAGACCTGGAGATTTTAGATCTACAATGATTATCCGTTCAGCATCAATATGACATTCAACAGAATTTAAAGAAAAATAACATCCAATGAAATATCAGTACTTGTAGGGAATTTATTTACTATAAAGCACTATTATTCTTTTTTATTTTTTTTTTCTGGTCAGGCACCCATTACAAGAGAGGAGGACGACAAGGTTCAAACCCATGACTTTTAAGGTTCAAGGGGAAAAACTTGAATAGATAGGCCTTACATTCATTCTAGGAACACCCGCCAATCATAATATCATATTTTTCCTACAACTAAAAATGATATATCAAATGTAAAAATTTCTCCATGAAGTAAATAAGATGAACCTTAAAAATAAATCAAAGCACAGAAGTCCAAATCCAACTCATATTTTGTCGAAACAGATCACACAAAAACACGTAAAAAGGCTTCATCTTTATTAGTTGCAAACACCAGTAACATTTATCCTAGGAATTAACAAATTAATAGGATCAAAAAGTGGGAAAGATGAAAATCCTAGAAATCATCGAAACTTCCATTTGTGATTTCTCACCTACCTAGCAACAGAGACCATCCAAGGGGTGATATGGTGATCTTCGGTGGCACTATCCTCGCCGTACACGTCTTCAACCCCACCACCGACGGTGGATTTGGAATCTTTATCAAGTGTTGAGGCACCATCTCTCATCTCCTTGAGAGTATTCTCCATCAAGACGCTGACATTTCGATCTCCTGGTCGGCCGTTTGAGCTCACAGACGCCACCACTGGAGCTGAGACTCTTCTTTGTGATAGAGCTAAGCTTCTGGATACCCCAGAAAGCGAGTTGTTCTGAGACAAATCAAAACATAAGTCGTCTATTTTACTATAATGATCTGAAAAAACTAGACAAATGATTAAGCATTTTGGAACTCCGATGTACCCAACAATGAAAAATTGATCCAGAATGTTAATTTGTTTTCCTTTTTGAGAAATGGGTATGCACAAAAGTCAGAAATTGAAATTGAAAAAAAAAAAGGGTTTGGTTTATACAAATCTGATCCAACAAATTTCCAAAGAAAAATCATGTTGGCTAGAAACTCTGTTTTCTCGATATGAACAGGGGAAACCAGAGGTAGAACAGTTATTTGACGATTGCGAAACAAAAAATTTTCAAGTCGGTTGTGATTGAAAATTGAAATGGGTTTTGATTAATGTTACCAGAAAACTGCTTCCATTTAACGACATCATCGTGCTAGAAGTGAGAGAAAACGAAGAGTCTTCTGCTTATATCCCTGTTAAGCCACCGGAGAGGCAGAGAGAGAAGAGAGAGGAAAAAGAAAAGGAGTCTTTGGGGGCAGCTTCTCCTTATGTATCTCCTACCCTCTTTCTCTCTCTGCTTTCTCTCTCTCTCTCTCTCTCTCTCTTTCCTAGTTGTCCTTCAGTTTGGTTTTAATCAGAACTTATAGTCGGGAAATTGCAGAGAACAAGCAAAAACATGTGACTCTCTCTGTCTCTCTCTCTCTAAAGTGCATGCACAGCAAATATAATAAGTATTAATACCAAGGTACCCCCTCAACCTATTTTTTTGGGTGCATTCAATGGGGAAGACTCACACTCAATCAACATAGATTACATCTGGTGTGGGACCCATAATTGTGGGTCCATTGTAAATATGTGGTTCTGATCTTGGGAGCGTAGCTTGGATAAAGTGGTGGTGGGAGCACCGTATGAAAATCCATGAACGTATATTTTATTATTTTTATGTGGGGAAAGTGTTAAACGTGGAGGGTGGTGAAGCTGACAAGGATGACTTTGAGCATCCAAGGGCAAGATCGCCCGGTGAAACTGACATCTTACAAAAGCTTCAGATTAGAGCACCGAAGTGGGATCCACCACCGCTTCACGCTATACTACAATCTATCAATTATTTCTTTCATATTTTCTTATGGTTACGAGAGATGAAAATTAAAATGATGGAAAAGTGTGGGAATATATTTTTCATTCTTAAAGAAAAAAAAAATATTTTTCTTCATTTGTATTTAGTATGATAGATAAAAAATTAAAATAATCAATTTTTTATTGTTTAGTATTAGAAGAAAAGTGGAAGGAAAGAAAACATACATGTATTTAATTTACCATTATACCCTTATATATATAAATAATTGTTTATTATAAATAATTTTAAGAGATTCATTGTTGCTCTAATTAGTTATAAAAATAAATAAACAAATAAATATAAATATGTATACCAAAAATAATAGACAACAAGTTTGAATCTTGTTGTCTTTTTTTCTAGTAATATTGTCCAATAAAAAAAATTAAATTATTATTTTGTAATATTAGATAAAAGATAATAAAATGTTGAAGAGGGAAAGTTTAGGTGTGGCACTCCCACAATAAAATAAGTAAAAATTGTCAGATTTAGCTGTTGATAGGAATTTCTTAGAGATTTGCATCCCAAAGTTGTCTTTATGGTACACGTCTGATGACCTGCTGCAACAACAAGGTACATGGCCCACACATATTCTTCTTATTTTATTTTTCTTCTGGACAATCAAATTAAATTTTTTTTTTTTTCAATAATAATTCATGCATCATCCACCATCTTGTCTACACCATCTCAAATAAAATTGTATACATCTAACTATTTCCTAATTGTATAATAACGAGAGTTTCTTACATTTAACTATAGTCTCGTAATGTCGGGATCTTCATACACTAAATACACTTTTTTACTTTGAAGGTAATGCACATTGGCAACAAAAATATTAATTGACATTCGTTGTAGTAGATTGAAGTCATGGGCAACTGCTAGATATTTTTCTATGTATTTTTTTCCAAACTGACAATCATGGGCAACAGTCAAGAAATCGTCTGCTAGTGGGTTTTGAACAATGCAATACAGACAATGGGCCGTGAGGATACTACGATGGTGAGCATTGGATGTGTCAATTTTATAAGGTTGTCAATTTTTGACACGATACGAACCGAACACAAAATTAATGGATCAAACACAAAATTAAACGAGTTAATGGATTAAAACGGGTCAACACGTTTAAACACGAAAAAAATTATGTCGAGTTTATGTTAAAATAAGGTCAACCTGATTTTGGCCTGATTAACACGTATATTTTAAACAGATTGATATGATTCGGGCACGAACCCGATCTAACCTATTGTAGACATGTTTAACCCGTTTTATGACAGTATAATTTGCCTATTATGTATGACTGATGTGATCTTAACATTATTAATTATTAGTTCTGGCTTCTATTATGATAATTGACAATATAGTTCTTAACATTATTATCACAGTATATTAGTATAGTTCTTACTTTAATTTTTTGGTTGAAACTTAAATGTATTTTAGTTAATTTCAATAATGATATGTGATATGTTATTTATAAAAAAATCATTTGAAATTTTGGATGAATAATTGAATGATATATTTAATGGTAATGAACTGGTGTGAAAATAGGTTATGTGTGTTAAACAAGTCTATGTAATGTGTGTTAAACAAGTTAAACAGATCATATTATGTGTATTAACTCGAAAACCACATGTTTATTAAACATGTCAAATAGGTCGGGTTCGGGGTAACTCGTTTAATAGGCAAGTCATGTTAGTGTTTACACATTTCGACGCGATTATTAAACATGTCGGTTTTGGGATTTTCGACACATACTCGAAATCAACTCGACACGAAATGACCCAATCCGACACGTTTGACACCCCTACAATTTTCCTATATTATTACGATAATGACATGACTTACAAACAATTTAAAATAACACAATATGAAAATAACGTTATGAATTAATGGAATGCAGGGGGAGGTGGAGAGGACTGCTATGTAGGGTCCTGCCTAATAATGAGTTATTACACTAGTGGCTGCGGTTCAAACACCACATAACAAAACAAGCACCCAACTTTAATTAAGGTACAGGATCATGAAAACCATCCTCGGAACCCACGGTTCTCAATATTTTGGTGCCCACTGTTTGATTAGTGGACATGCCATAGCTACATTAAAATTTTTATTTCCTATCCAATGTATTTCAATTGGTAATAAGAATGAATCGTAAATTTAGACGTCTTGAGTTCAAAATTTGATAATTTTTTGAGGTCTGAATATCTTAGTTCGGACGTGAATGATCTCTTTTTAATCAAATTGAAGGATCAAGGTACGTATAAACTGATTTGAACACCATTTACTACTGAACCAAAAAAATATATATATTTCCTCTCATTCTTCTGTGATGTGACCATCACCACCACCACCACCACTTGATCATTAATGTATCGGTTCGTCAACAATTCGGCACAAATCGATGCAATTGGCTATATTTATTATCCAAACTCGATTTTACGTGACAACACATATATATTGTACAAATTAAATTTATTATGACTAAATCCATTGGGACCATGGGTCTGTTGGTAAGAAGTGCGTGCCCACACAATTAAAAAGAAAATGGGATGTGCTGAGAAGAAAATAAGCAAAGTATTAACGCAGTTGCTTGGGGTAGGTGGCATGACCATGTAGCTAATTACAAGGGAGGGTTGTTGAAAGTAGGTGAAGGTCACGCTGTTTAAGCAACAGAAATTAAATAAGAGTAATGTTAGTGGGACCTAATTTATTAATTTAATTTGTTGATTAAATTTATTATAGTTTTTGGATTAATTATGGAACCCATTAAACATTGAAATTTTGTATTAATCCAATAGTTTCAATAAAAATAACATCATTAGATCAACAAATTATGTCAATTTTATAGGTCTAAATAGTATTATTCATTAAATAATGTGTTAACCTTTTTTCACATCTCGACTAATCTCTTTTCTGATTCGATCAAAAGTAAGTCATCCACGCGCAGGACAAGGGTATTCACGAGAGATAAATTTGAACTCATGACGTCTGAGTTTACAGTTCGTCTCTATTATCACTTGATGCTATGTAAAAGATAAGATTTTTTTTTTTTTTTTGATATTTCGATCAGAAATATCCAAACTAATTTACTCTGTAATTATTGAAGATAACTATACACTAAAACCGGTCTCGTTTGCTTAATGTATATATACATCGTCATAGACATTATGACTGGATATTAGTAAAGCAGTTATGGAGTATTGGTTTAGAAGCGATTAACACAAAGATGTTTTTATGGCAACTTCCTAACAATTCATTAGTTGGTAAAAATCTGAAGGAAAAAATCCTATTGAACAAGGCACGAGTTGGAACTTAGGGGAGAGAATAGGTAAGTTCAATGTTGTGCTTTTTAATATCTATAAGTTTGAAGATAAAAACAAGACTAACTCGTGCAAAATCTTTTTGTCTCATAGTTGAGAGATCCACCACTCTCTCTCACATAGAAGTTGTTCCTCAAAATTAGGGGTGTCGTGTTATTTTTGTGTCAAGTCACTTTTGGTATCTGTCAATTTCGTGTTAATATTCATATCAATAAAAAATTATTTAATTCTAGAATAACTCATATAACACTATTTAAAAAATTAAAAAAATTATGAAATTCTTATTTTATGTTTACAATGCTTGTTAAATACTTATTTTTTTATTTATAGTACTCATTAATCGTGTTATTCGTGTCGAACTTTAATTTGATCTATGTATTACTCGTGTCAACTAATTATGTTATTTTTGAGTTTTGTGTCGAATCGGGTTCGTATTAATGAATAAAATTGACATCCCTACTCAAAATAACATCGTTTTTGCGAAAATACTTTCACATTTTGAAGATAATAAGGTTGTCATGATGTGCTGGTTCCAGGGTTGGCCCAAGAATACTTGAGCCCCTAGGTAAAAATTTTAGATGAGACCTTAAATTATTTTTAAATGAATAATTTAGTTAATTTTGTTTTAAATTTTTAGTATTTAAATTCATATTTAAGGTCGAAAAGAAGGGAAGGAATAGTAAAAACAAAAAAGTCGTACAGTCAATTTACTATTTTCTTTTCTTTCATTTCACTTTCTATCATTTTTATTTTTCATTATTTTTTTATTTCTAACTAAACATATCTTAAAATATTTATCTTTCAAAAATATTCTAATTCTGACGAGAATAACTTTTCTTTGAGCATAAGATCGAATAGGAGATCTATTAAACCCTCATAAATATTGTAGTTCCCTCTCTTTCTTGAACGGTATTTAACAAAAGCAAGTCGGAATTTAAAGTAACCGATTTTGTTTTTTTTTTCTGCCACCGTTTTGTAAACGAGGGGCGATTTTCAAAAACCAAAAAAATTCGTTTTCGATTTTCGTTTTTGAAAAACGAAAAACGGAAACGTTACCAAACGGGCCAATTAATGAACTGATTTTGAGTGTGTGCCAACCAAGTGTGTACATGGCAATGAAAGCCAATGCTAGATGTGTTAGGTGTTGACTCTCTTTCAGCTTTCTTGGTGGCCGAAGAGAAACCGCGTCGACTCGCTCACTGCACCTGGCTCCGTCCATAGCATGGCATAGTGGGCCACTACTAAAAGCGCCTACCACAGAATAGTATTACTTGGATGTAATTTATTCATATGCAAGTTTAGAAGTTAATGCATTTGATTCGTTTGATTATAAATAGACACACATTTAATATTAGGACATACTATTAATTCAACTATGATAAAATATTAGTTCCAATAATATTATTCTCTAACAAAGCACTCACCTCACAGTGCATGTCCTTTGTTATTTTCAGATATGTTACGTGCATATTTTTTATATTTTTTCAATTTAATAATAGGAGTTTGAAGTTGAGTTAAAATAGGAATTGTGGGTCAACAAAGGAATTGTGGGTCAACTTTGTTGAGATTTAGTTTCTTATCTTTAGTTATTTTTTATTAAGAGTTTATATAGAAAAGCAATACCATAAAACTCAGGTGAAACCCAAAAAGTTGTAACACAAATGCATATCATCTTTTGGATGAATGAGTTCCATCAATTTTTTCAATGGGGCTCACTCATCTCACACTCATCCAAGTAGGGCTGTTAGTCGAACGAGCCCATGCCGAGTTCAAGTCGAATTTGAAAAGTTTTTTTTTTAATCGAACCTAAAAAATTGTTCAAGTTCAGCTCGTTTAGGAAACGAGCCGAGCCTGAACGAGCCAAAAACAAGTCTAGTCCGAGTATTTGCACATAAACGAGTCAAGTCTGTAGAGTTTGAGCCGATCTTGTAAGGCTTATTTTATAAACGAGCCTAAAAACTTGTTTAACTTAGAGCTCGTTTAGAAAACGAACCGAGCCTAAACGAGTCGAACTCAAGCCAAACTCGAGTAGCTCAATTTGATTAACAGCCCTACATCCAAGGAATGATATGCATTTGAGTTTTAATGTTTGGGTTTCATTTGCGTTATGTAGCATTTTTCTATAAAGAAATTGAATTAGTGGAATAGTATTAATTGGTCTCTTAGTAGTTATCTAGATGGGGTAACAAGGGTTAGTATTTATTTTATAGTTGGTATGCCTTTGTATTTAAAGAGCTTAATAGAAAATGTAATGAATATTTGTGATAAACTTTCACGTGAAAGACTTAGAAGATTAGGTTTTCTTCGGAGTGAACCACTGGAGGTTTCAACCCTCCTTGAAACGGCTATTTTTTCTCCCATATTCTATTTTATTATTATTTTTTCAATCCTTCAAGAAAATATACACAAAACGAAAAATAGAATTGGAAAAAGGAAACCCTCTTCAAAGGGAGTAGAAACCTCTGGTGGTTCACCACAAATGTAAGTTATCTTTTTTGTTTCATCTAACACCTTTAAATATAAAGAGATAACATCTAAAAGATAACTAGTAAACCTCATGACTCCACTAGGTAGATAACTGTCTAGGAAACCATTAAAACTATACCACTAATCCATTACCTATATAATCTTCTAGTAATTAGCTTATATAACATTCGAATAAAAACATAAAATTAAAAACACGTAACATTCTTTCCCCCTTTGAATAAACTTTGTTCTCAAGGATTGTCATATAAATTGTTTTGCTGTTGTTGTTGAATGTTGCTCCCATGCCACATGTTTATTCATTCCACCTTGTTTCTTCTTCTCTTCCTTTATCTGAGTGGCAACTTGTTTTTGCAATGGATCATGTGTAGTCATTCTCTTAGCCTTTCTCTTGCACAATGGTCTTGGTCCAATCCATCCTAGTCTTCGCCCTTACAATCATGTTTGCCGTTGACTTCTTCATAGACTTCATTACATCTTTTTTGGTTGTTTAATGACTAATTTTATATTCTTTCTCATCAATAAAGCAGTAATCTTCATGGCTAGTTGATTGACCATGATGGTTGACATTTAAAATTTCTTCTCGAATGATTTCTTTAAGGTTGTTGAACTGTTCTTGCATGCTTAGATTTTTCTCGATCAATCTCTTGAAGCAATCAATATACGTATTAATTTCAAAATCTCCAATGAGGTAGATATTAATAGGATCGACTCTGATACCAATTATTACATGCACACTTTTTGAAAAATATAAATAAAAACAAAAAATAGAATTGGAAAAAAGAAACTCGTTTCCGGGGGTAGAAACCATCGTTGATTCACTTCGACGAGAAGCCAACCTCCACAATCTTTACAAGGAAGTTAATTATAAATATCAACTACATTTTCTATTTCTTCTAATGTCTTTTAATTACATAAAGATAACATCTAAAAGATAACTACTAAACTTTATGACCCCAATAACTAGATAATTATCTAGGAAATCTATTAAAATTATACCACTAACGCATTACCTATATAATCTCCTAATAATTAGCTTATATAATATTTAAATAAAAACATAAAATTAAAAGCACCTAACACGATATGTCTATACTTGTGTTACAGGTCATAATCCACTAATCTTATTTTTTTTTTTTTCCAACATATATTGTTAGATTGGTATTACATTCGATAATTAAATATTATAATTTAAAGTAATATAATTGTAGTAGAGAAGAGGTAGCGTGTAATGCGTTTTTAGATTAAAATTAGGAAAATGGGGATGGTGGGTGGGCGATTTCAAGAGCATCGTTAGCCACCCGGCAACTAATTTTCTGTGTCTTAGAATTTTCCAACTACTTTTCCCCTTTTAGAAATGGAAGGGCAAGAAAATGTATTATTAGCAAGGAAGTAATTTTTGTTCAAAAATGGTCGGATCGCCCGAAATATTATCGTTTTCATTGAGACAAAAATAGAAACAAATCATTGAATGAATATCAAATTTTTTTATGTTTTGAGGTGTTTCAATGGAAGACATAATATAAAAATTAAAAAAAAAAATGTACTGGAGCGGGTATAAACTTTATCAGAGCCATTCAATAGTAACATCTAATGATAACTCGAGGCAAAGATGAATGGGTCAATAAATTAAATCAAAAGATTAAGTCGACTCATACTAACAAAAACCAACAATATCCTAGATTGTTATTGAGGTTTGCAACTGTTCTAAACACAGTAAAAATTTTAGGTATTAAAATTACTATACTCTATAGCTGCTGGCTTGTTTTGTTACACTACCTCTGTTGGAAGTTCAAAACCTTAATGCAAAAAGCATACATCAGGGCAAAGAAGACAGTGAAGCCAACCAAAACTCCAGCAACTGGACCCATGAAATCAAGGTCATATCCAAAATGGTTTTGCACATACCATTTGATGCTAGGGTCTGGCTCGATTCCAGGTGCCTTGATTGTGTCTTCCAGGTCGCCATACTGTGACACGATTAGTCCATACACGGTCCATGCCACGGGGCAAATCCAATAGTACCAAGTCCACCACTTGGGAATTCTCTGAAATGCCGAAAGACATGAAAATTTGTTAGCATGTTGTGTTTAATTAACCATGAAATATAGACTGTCTGTGTTTGGAATGGGCTTACTATTCTGGGGATGAAAAAGCCGGAGAAAAGGGTGAAGAGTGCAAAAAATGCAGAAGCAAAGATGGCCGCCACTTCATGATTTGGTGTGATAGAGACCGTCATCATTCCATAGTATGTGAAGTAGAGGAAAGAAAAGAATGAAATGAAGAAGAACCAGAGGAACTTCACCAGCGTCCATTGAAAGCTCACCATCGCATACACTATAAGTGAATAGTATGTAGTTTGAACAAATACATAGGGAATTTCAGCAACCACCTGCATTTGAAAGGGAAAAATTTGTAGTTTAGATAGTCTTAAATTCAAAAATTTTAACACTTCCGTCGTGCCAAAGCTTGTTATGGAATCGACTATTTCCTCACCTGTGCCATGGCATAGGGTAAGGCAGAGTACATCCCGGCAGCTCTTTCCCGATAAAACACTGTTCTTTCAACTGCTACAATTGGCTGTACAGTTGAGCAGTTATTAATTCCAGTGAACAACACAGCGACATACATGGCACCAATGATCATGGTCAAATCAGCGGTGTTTTCCCTGAAATTGGAAAAGTCCAAACAACCAAGCAAGCAAAATTAGTGTTGCATATGCTGGGACATGCATTACAAATGAATGTACCTAAGAAATATTTCAAACTTCTGGTACAAGAGATTAGAAACCAACCTTTTGGTGCCAACCTGCCAGAAGATTGTGCCAAGCACAAGAGCAGCAGCTAAAGTGAAAAAGAATCGAACAAGGTTATAATCCGGACTTCTCCAATAAGTCCACCACTGCTTCCAAAGGCAGGATTTGAACTGCTCCCATGTAGACTGAGAGTACTGTGTCGGATAGTAGAGGTCTTCTGCTCCTTCTGGTGGTGTACTGAGCTCCTCTACTAGATCCTTATTTTTCCTGGTTCAGGACCTCGGATATGTTAGTCCAATAAAGACAAATATTACAACCTTATAAGCTGCTACTTCTTTCATATTAGCCACTTACTGATTCAAGGGTGATGAGTTGTAGTGTTCAGCAAAATCCATTCCAAGTCGGACCTCCATTGCATCTGAGCTTGCTTCTAGCATCCATGCTGCTGGATTGTAATTTTCTCTAATTTTAGGGACACCAGGAATAGCCTGCATAAAACGATTTGGAAACAGATTGGTTTTGTACATTCATTTAACCATTTTGAACAGAAAAGGTTATGTGGAGAAAATGAGAATCACCTCAAAATACTCGATAACTTTATGAGAGTTCTGCCCCATTGGTCCTGAGTAGATCACTTGTCCTCCTCTCTTCATCAGTAGCAACTGGTGCGCAATAATATCAGTATGTATGTGTGTGTTAGAGAGAGGGAGAGAGGGAGAAAGAGAGAGAGAGATGATATATGACCTCATCGAAGGATTCAAAGATATCAATACTAGGCTGATGAATTGTGCAGACAACAGTTCTTCCAGTGTCCACAGTGTTTCTCACAGTCCTCATAACAATGGCTGCTGCCCTCGCATCAAGCCCTGAAGTTGGTTCATCCATAAATATGATTGAAGGATTAGCAACCAGTTCTACTGCTATTGTCAACCTCTTCCTTTGTTCCGTTGACAAGCCCGTGATTCCTGGGAGCCCAACTATGGCATTTTTTAGGGTATTGAGCTCAACTAGCTCCATCACTTCTTTAACAAAAGTCTAAACGAAAAATGCTAAAATAAGTTACTTGAAGATATTAAATTTCAGAGCAATGCTATGTGCACCAAAACACTTGCAACCGTTGGATCGATGAGTCCCATCACTGATCCAACGACTGCTGTTGATTTGGTGCAAGTTTTGGTGCACAAATTTGGTGCACATGGAATTGTTCTAAATTTCACCCTCAAATTGAACATTGAACAAGCTGCAAAATTTTGAGACCTCTTACCATCTTATTTTCGTCATTGACTTCTCTAGGGAGCCTGAGGAAAGCTGAGTAGATAAGGGATTCTTTAACAGTAACTTGGGGAGAGTGGATATCATTCTGCTCACAGTAGCCAGAAATTCTTGCAAAGCTTTCTTGTTTCTTTGGGAATCCAGATATTCTTATATCGCCTTCTATGTAACCTCCTGTTTTCCTTCCTGCTAGAACATCCATCAGCGTCGTCTTTCCAGCCCCACTTACTCCCATTAATGCAGTTAGGACACCTGGCCTGAAAGCCCCAGTTACACCTCGAAGCAATTGTAACCTGTCCTCTGTTACACCTTGTTTCTTCATTTCCTGTAAAAACCAGCAGACTCATGTGTTCAGGTAATTGAGTTGGTTATTCAAACTGAAAATTCAGATATCTGTTATGCACAAGTGCCATCGATAGGCTATAGGTGACAAAAGTGGAACATTTAGATGTCGAATTAGATTGGAGGACGAGAAAGATTCTTACTGAGGGCATGTCGACATAATAATTCACTCTATCAAATGACATGGATAGTGGCATAAAGGGTAGTATCATTCCTTTCTTTGGAGCAACCCCATCTGCAGATTCACTGCTAGCTTGATTGGCATCCAACTGGTTACCTTGTCGTAGAGTTATCATTTCTCCTGAAAAATCCCAAGTTCATGTCAAATAATAAGCACTGATTTCTTGTCCATATTCTTTAAAGATCATCAGAATTTAAGTTGGGAGAAATTGTTAAACTTCTTACTTGACTTATTTCCATTAGCGAGGACATGCCTATTCGACCTTGTATTCAGTTCTCGTCTTTCCATCACCTCTTCTTGATTGGAAGCCACCTTTTTTACAACTTCTTCGGATATGATTGCTTGCGGCTTTCCTAGGGCTATTATATGGTAATGGATCTATCAAATTATTAACCTAACTAAGAGATTGAATATTTAAAATTCAGCTTGGAACAAAAGGCATAATGGGCATAGACAATTCTTGAACTTACGATTTAGGTACATGAGTGAGACAGTGAACAATCCGTTGAAGAGAATGATGAACCCAATAAGGGCCGCAGCTCCAATCCAATACCAATTTTTCTCAGGGAAGACATCGAAGTTCTCCAATACTGCCACACCCAACTGAGTAACATTATCTGATGCCTGCAGTTAATTCCAATTCACTTGTATGAAACAAGTACATTTATCATGCATCTTCAAAATGATCTGTCAATGATTTATAATAATCATATCAATTTGTGAAAAATTGTATCTCTTTTTCTTTTTTCTCCCCCCCTCCTCCCCCCCTTCCTTTTTCTGTTTCACCTATTTGATTATATTGTATTTCAATCAAACGGAAAAGTGGGTAACTGCATAAACTACATACCAATCTGTTCATCCATCTCGAAGAAAGCATCTCATTCACTGACATGGCATTGAAGCCATAGAATAAAGGTGAAATCCAGTGAGCCCACTGCCACCATTTTGGGATTTGACCTGTTACAATGCAATTAATTTTTGGTTACTTGATCAAGCAACAAGATGTACCACTCTTCTGAGTATGAACATGGCAAGCACCAACAATAAAGGGCACTTTTCTCTCCCAATCATTTTCTTGTGATCTTGGCATTGAGGAGTAGCAGATAAATGAATATATTCCAACAAGAAAGTATAGGGTATTAGGGATGCCATCATGAAAAAACGAAAGTGGCATAATTTAATGCTTGAAGCATTGCAGTTTAGAAAGTCGTATTGTATTCATTAATGTATCAATACCGAGTACCGCCAACCAACCTTGTGGAATGATGAAACCTCCTAACAGGAACACAATAAGCAAACAGAGCGCTCCTCCTGTATGAGCAATTATCATGGTCCGGCACACTCCAGCAATGAGCCTAAACAACCCAGCAGCCATTTGTTGGATTAGGTATACTAACAGCAGCTGCTTGAAAAACCTGGAAGAAAAAGGATGGGCAGAAAGCATGACTTACTAAAAGTTACACCAAGAACAGACAGAAAAATGCACAGCAACAAACACTTCATACAATGAGAGGTGTTAGAGATCATTATACGGTCTTGATCAAGTTGAACATACCTGCTAGCTTCTGGTGCAAACCCTATGGTGAAATAGGTCACAATTGTCCAAATTGTGGCCTCTAAAACTGATATAGGGATTCTGAGCAAAAAATTCGGGATGGTGAAAGACCATGCTGGCTGGAATAGAAGATCCCTGTGCTTATAAAAAACTGGAAGCCTTGTGATGGTAAGAGAAAGCTCAGCGAAACCATTGAACATGTTTATGATCATTGAAAATATAATTGCACCAATGAAGAGTGCACCATCACCGTATGTGATGTCAAGTGTTGTCCTCAAGAACACTGTGGATGTTATGACAGCCACGATAAAGATCTGAATGGTCTTGAAAATATAAACAAAGGAATTTCTCTTGATCAAGAGCCATTCTTTATCGAATGAGGCTTTCAGAAGCTCCATTTTTGGGATTCCGTATTTTTTAAACACTAGAGCTGCTTTGTGGCTTTTTGACTTGTCAAAAGGGACCATGATTTCATTCTCAAGCTGCAGGCCAACATGGAAAGCCTTGAACCGGCTAGCAAAATCAGTAACTGATATGTAGTGGTATGGCTTGCTCCTATCTGCCCAGTAGTTCTCTTGATCCTTCTTTGATGTAACCTGTAACCATCCACTTACAAAGCATGATTTAGTTTCTCTGGTTTGGCAACATAATGCCCTCTCATATGATAATAGGATGATATTTTCAATTTATTCCTATAAAACATCAAAACTATTCAACTAGTACCCCAAGTAGACAGCATCCGGCACCTTGGGCTATGACTATTCTAGCTGCATTCTCTAGGATCAAGTGATTGATTTCGTCACTTAAATAAGACATCACATAATATCCTAAACAAGCTAAGGGTCTTACTAATTTTATTGAAAGGGGAAGATAGATGGGGGATATTTTTCTCAATAATCAGAGAGATAAGTGAGTTATTCTGTTGATATTGGCTCAAATACATGCCAAACTATTAATTATAATATCATGAAGTAGATTTTTTACCTCTTGCAAAAAATCAGCAATACCCTTTCTCTGAGGACACTGGAATCCACAGCTCTCGAAGAACTGAAGTACATGTTCTCGTGGGCCCTGGTACACTATCTGGCCTTCTGATAGGAGGATGATGTCATCAAACAGATTGAACGTCTCTGGAGCTGGCTGGAGGAGGGACATCAGGATGGTTGACTCGGAGAGGTGAGCAATCTGCTTCATGCACTTTACTATCTGATATGTTGTCGAGCTATCTAGACCTGTTGATATCTCGTCCATGAGCAGAGTCTTCGATGGTCCTACAATCATTTCCCCTGTATCAACCAAATAATTGGTAAGCAATAAGATATGAACCATAACATTCATTTGGTACTTTATAGTGCTCTCAAAAGTTGATCTATCTGCAAAGCTAAACATATAATTTATATCACAAAGCAGGCCAGGAATCCTTTTTCAGTTAAGGGATGCGGCAAAGGAGTAGAATATGATAGGTTTTACTA
Organism: Ilex aquifolium; assembly: GCA_951799425.1. Lineage (NCBI taxonomy): Eukaryota > Viridiplantae > Streptophyta > Magnoliopsida > Aquifoliales > Aquifoliaceae > Ilex > Ilex aquifolium. Next base: position 17,606,897 of record OX637410.1, read on the forward strand.
CCACTTGACCTAGTTAGTAGGATAAATTTCCATCTTGACCAGCCATTAGAATGAATTATCAAATGCTTCAAGTGGTCTGATAATTTTTTTGGAAGGGTCACAAACAGTCAGTCTGCATGGTTAGACTAGTTTTGGATCCATAATTCTATCATTTGCTTTTTGGGCTCGAGAACATGAAATTTTCATAAGGAGTGAAGTTAGAGAATGGAAACTAACCTGTGGTTACTCGCTTTTTCTGTCCACCAGAAATTCCGCGTTGCATTTGATCTCCAACAATCGTATCCTTACAAATGTCGAGTCCCAATAGCTTCATATCCAACAAAATTATTTAGTGATTGCTTGGTGCAAGGTCATAATCAACACTTATTAACCAGGCATTATATCAATAGACAAATCCAGTTCTTAATGTTCTCTTTTTGTGGTAATATTATCAACAGAATGTCATCACATAATAACTGCTTTAATCTACCCGGTTTGGTGTTTAAAAATAACTATTGAAGAAACACTATGGTAAAGTTTTTGAAGTCTAAAATAACATTACATGGAACGATGTTTTTCGCAAGATAGTAAATGATATCTCAACCACAGCATTTACATATGCCTTTCTTACCCTGAGAATATAATCAGTAATGAGGCTGCTCTCAGCTCCTTCCATTGCTGTAGCCTGTACAAAACAGATATAAGCTTGAAAAATAAAATCATAATAATATGTGTGTATTATTTATATGTATTATTTCGCTTCGCTGTGCTTACGCATACCTTCATGAAAAGGTCAACTTCTGCCTCAGGGATTATTCCATCAGCTTTCTCCATTTCAGCAAGTTCCTTTAGGAGTTCTGAAGCAAAAATCGTTGTTAGTTCTTTGTGAAACAGTGCATATTGGGACAGAGAACTCAAGTTGATTTGACTTAGTTACCATATCGAGCCCCAACCCCTTGGAACCTTGCAGAGAAATCTAGGGTTTCTTTGACAGTCAAGACCCCTATATGTACATCCTTTTGGCTAATATATGCTGCTGTCTTCCGTGGTACAAATTCATTTAGCCTATGTCCGTTGTAAGTAATTTCTCCTTTTACCTGATCCATGCAGAAATTATGGTATTACTGTTAATATGAACCAAAATGATTGTTAGGACATTCGACTGCGATTATTATTCAATGTGGCATGCACTATTTGGCAGAAAGCATTTTAACAAAATTGTTTGACTGCTCAAATTGATTTGGTAGACCTAGATTACTGACCTTTAACATCGGGTCCAACATTCCAGCCAATGCCAACATAAGTGTTGTCTTCCCAGATGAGGGAGGGCCTAACAAAAGGGTCATCCTGTGGCAAGATACAAAAAGATTTCATTACATTTATTGAATTAGCTCAAGCAGAATGCTATTTCTTAAGATTTCATTGAAACTCAATGAGGAAAGAAAGGCTTCAAAGAGAAATAAAATACATAGCACAACTTGCTTGGACATCACTATTACTGTAAATGTTGCACAAGGTGCAATTACTGGTTCAGTGCTTTAAATTCGGCTAAACAACCATGAGGCATGTTGCACAAGGTACATGCCCCCCCCTCTTTTTCTGCCAATGTCTCAGAACAGTTCACAGAGTGCTAATACTCATCATTGTAAGCTGTTTTCCTAACAATAGCTTCCAAAATATATGACTACAGAGTCTACAAATATTTTACCTTGATGGCTTTATTATACCAGACACATCTCTGAGGATTGTAAGTCTTTTTTTCTTAGCCAATTGGATCCCGAGCAAACCAAGTGCCGATTCTATTATGTTCTGTGTGGTATTAAGAAGTGTTGGAAGAGCCCTGGTACCAACATAGCAATCTGCTCCAACCTGTAAATGCTCAAATTTAACCTCTATGGTAGGAAGTTGAATTCCAACCCTGCAATGAAGAAAGTCATAGTACTAGCTGTGATCAGAATACTCATGATGATGCTGATGTAACAGAAACCCCCCCCAAAAAAAAAAAGGATTGTTACTGCTTATAGCTCCTATACATGAATAGACTTAGTGTCTAACTGATTAACTGGCATCAACTCAAAGTAACTAACAAGAATGGTTGACATGTGAAAACCAAACCTTTTTTAAGTCTTAGAATTACATGTTTAATACTGCCATTAAAACCTAATTTACCAACGAACTCCATCTAAAAGACTCATTGGCAATCAAAGATCAGTAAACTAGATAGCATTACTTACTCCTACATATTTCTAGGAAGTTTATTTTTAATTAACAAAAAAAAAACTTACTTATCAATACGTTCTCTAAACTTCTTTAAGAACTTCTCATTATCTTCCTCAGCAACCCTGAAATTCCTCTGAATGAACTGTTGGCGGTCACTCGCATCAATCTTCTGAACATCTACCTCCTTGTGCACTGTTTTTCCCTCTTGAGAGACTACATTACATTGCAATATACTGGTTCTCAACCTATCGTAGGTCGGCAGTTTCTGCAAAGCAGCCCATCTCAGTGCCTCTTCGTCATCCTTCCTCGACCCTGACCAACTCTCGAACACGTCTTCTGCTCCCAAATTCCCACTCATTGTTCCTACTACGCACTCTTTGTCTACAATTTCAACAAACTATTTGTCTTTTTGTGTGAATCAACACTCTACCTAGGTCTCTATCTGTCTCTCTCTCTCTCTCTCAACGTCTGTACAATTTTTGAGAAATCGTTGTTTGATTTGAATGAAAGAGAAGTAGTAGTAGTAGTATCCTGGTAGGATTCTGTGAGGAGTGAGACTGCGGTTTATGGGGGAGAGCCATGCGGAACATGCAAAGGCGGTGACACGTACAAAAATTATTCTTTTGAGCAATTATCGGCGGGCCGGTAAAAAAATTGTTCAATTTCTTTTTGTTGTGACAAACATTAAAGATAAACAATCTTTGTGGTAAGTACTTATCAATGTAGTAAAGATGATGAAATATGTACAAAAAGAAAGAGATGAGAGGGAGGCATCTTTGTGACTATGGTATTAGAATTGAGAAATAAACAATCACCCTTTACTAATAAAAAAATGGAAATTATTTAAAATAAAACTAAGGGTTTGTTTGTTAACATGAATTCAACACTTAAAATGAATGTGTTCGACACTTACTAATTAAGCTTGTTTGATAACTAAAATTTAAACTATCTTAATGTATTAAGTGCTATTTCATAATAGACTATAATATTAAGTAGGAAACTCCTTACTTAATCTTGAAAACTGAAAGCACTTAGGAAAACTATCTTTAATAATATTTATAATATAACAATTATACCCCGAAATATTTTACAATTCTTCTAAAACTTTAAGTAGTATTCTCTCCAAAAACCCCTAATCTATCTATTCTGCTTGCCAATCTCTTCTTTAGCAGGTAACAAGTAAGTCTTCTTCCTTATCTTCTTCTTCTTTTTTTTCCCTTGTCTTCTTATGCAACAAAAATATACATACATAATTACACACATAGACACACACACTACACATACACAATTACATACACATACACACACACACCCTGTAGACCCACCCACCCACACGAACTGCACACACACACACATATTGTTAATGAAATATAATTTATTATATATTTTTAATATTATTCGATTATTTATTAGTTATTTTTCTTATTTTTTTATCAAATGTTATTATTCACTCATTATGTTATTCAATTTGTTATTGTTCACTTATTATTATTCGATTATTTATTAGTTATTGTTCTTTTTTTAATCAGATATTATTATTCACTTATTGTATTATTCAGATTTTTTTTATCATATGTTTGTTAAATGTAGATTATTATATGATAATAGTGATTATGGTTTATGTTATGACATTTTAATAAATATTTTTAAATTAAAGAGTGGAGGGATAAAATTAAAAATTAGGCCCCCAATTTTAAAGGGCTTCTATGTATAAAATAGCACATATAATTTGACCCAATAATAATAAAAAAAAAGCCACCCAAAAAAAGATAAGTAGGCCTAAAATAAATTAGAAAATATAATTGAACACATACCTTATCTCTTCAACTATTGCACAAGAACCCCTCTCTCTCTCTCTCTCTCTCTCTCTCTCTCTCTCTCTCTCTCTCTCTCTCTCTCAATTAAAATAAACATAATGACATTATTCACCAAAAATAACATCAACAAACCAAATTGCTCTATTCTTACTAAATTAGGTAATACAAGAAATTTCGATCTTAGTAATGTTGTTTATTGATTTGGATTTTTATTTTTAAAAATCTTTTTTTGCTTGAATATGTTCATTATAAAATATAAATCGCCATATGAAAAGCATAAAAAAAGAAAATGAATGATGAATTTAATCCAAAAATGGAGAGCCATTGATATATTTGTTACCAGTAATATAAAAAAGGTTAATCACAAATTATACCCCAAAAGATTTCTTGAATCTCAATTTATATCCTCAAAGATTAAAAATCTCAATTTTCACTCTAAAAGATATAAATTTGTATCAATACGCGCCTGAATCTAACAGCCGTCAGTTTATCGTCTAAAACTAGTTGGATAAGTTACATCTAAACCCCGTCAAGTTTGTCACTTAAGCATTTGGACCCCCTCACATTTAGAATATTAATCATGCACCTCTTGACGTTTGTGTACGTGTAACACATAATCCTTTGTCGTTGATATCTATTAATATAACCATTAAAAAACATGATTTCATCGTAATAAAAAATTATAATTTTCATACTACCCTTTATTTTGTGAACTCGTTATACTCTAAAGTTTAAAACCAAGAAAATCATTTGAATGTCTAATATAATGCAGGTATTTATATAATATTTTTTATATCCAATGCAATACATCACTTGAATAGAATTATTTGATGTCCAATTGGGGGAACATTTTTAGTCATATTTGGATTCTTAGGGAATATAGGTGTAATATTTCAAATGTGAGGGGTCTCGGTGATTAAATGACAAATATAAGGGGATTTAGGTGTAATTTATCTATTTAGTTTTAGACGGTAAACTGATGGTTGTTAGCTTCAAGTGCGCATGAATACAGATTTATATTTTTGAGAGTGCAAATTGATATTTTTTATCTTTGAGGGTGCAAATTGATATTCGAATAATCTTTCGGGGGTGTAATTTATAATTAATCCTATAAAAAATATGACAATAACTTGAAGCGAAAATCTAATAGTTGAACAATCCATCACATTTAACATAATCACAAATAATGAGATAATTGTACAAAAAAAATTATAATGAGCATTAAGTTATTTAAAAGTGAAACAAATAAAGATGAAAATGATATAAAAAATAAAGTGGATCATATTATAGTAAATATTTATTTTTTTAAATAAAATTATTAATATAGTATTTTAATATTTATATTAAATTATTAAGGGCCCTATTTAATATTTCGCTTAGGACCACAATTTTCATTGGGCCGACCCTATAGAGACAAAAAAACACTTGATCACTATGAACGGGAAGTGAGATCATTTTAATATATTTCTTTTTAATTTCACCTAAGGGTTGATCACAATCACAAATTCATTTAAAAGTCCTATAAAATAGTGGTTGTAATAACTCAATCTCACATCGACTAGCGAGGTGGATGTGGAGTAGTAAATAAGTGTGAACTTTGAACTTTTATTGTATAACACATTTTAAAGTTGTGCAGGTCTAGCCTAAAACAGATAACATTGACTGGGGCAATTAGCGTGGTGGGAGTAATCCCCCGAAAAGCCCACATCATTCGGGTCTAGGTAGGACCCAAATGAGGACATTTGGGTTTAAGGGGAGTAGATTGTGATAATCCAATCCCACTAACGAGGTAGATACTGAGTGGTACATAAGCGTGAATTTTGAACCTTCATTATATAACACGTTTTAAAGTTATGCAAGTCTAGCCCAAAGCAAACAATATTATACAATGTGAGTCTGGGCGTTAGCGACTCTTAATGTTTAAGAAAATTGCATGGACCCCCTTAATGTTTAGATATCATGGCCCCCTTAATGTTTCAATAATTGCATTTTGATCTTCCAAGTTTTGCTTCCTACATCCTATACCATATCTTTTCTTAATCTGACTTAGTCTCCCAATTTGGATTGTCTTGCCCCTGCCCCAGCTATCAACTCTAACCACTTTTGGTTAGCTTACTATTACTAGGTTTTGATCTTATTTTTAATAGAAAATCTGTCTGCAATCAACACGCATGCTCACACATGTAAGAAAAACTTTTAATTGCATATCTAATTGAAGCTTGAAATTAACCTATCAACCCACATGTAAAAACTTTTTTTTTTGTCAAACACTATTATAGGTAGGAGAACGTCAAGATTCAAATTAGCGATCTTAAAGTCCAACGGTAGAGGTGGTCATTAGATTAATCGCTAACCTGCACATGCAAGTACAAAATAGATTTCGTCATTCTATTGGGCCCATCTCCGGCCAGCACAAGATTGTGGTCCAATCTTGGTTTTAATTCCGTAAATGGCCCAACGTATGCTCTTGGCTCCATAGCCTTCATTCTTGCATCTTGGGATTTACATTAGCCATAATTATATTTGTTGATTTTTTTTTTTGTTTTTCTGTGTACATTTGACCGTTGTCACTAAAAAATAGGCAGCGTAGTGCACTAAACTTATGGTACTGCAAGTTCTACGAGACTCATATGTATGTAGACTTATTTTAAATTACGGGCGGAGCTATCATATGAGGTATGATTCTAATATTTTGAGAATTAATAGTAATTCAAGTTTTTTTATTTTTTTATTTTAAACAACTTAGTGGTTCACCGCCTCCTCGCCCCCTTGAAACCAATGTTTTATTTTTGGATTGAGGAAAGCAAATGTGAAATTCCTTAAACCGAATATATATTGACTAAAAGTAATACATTTTTTCTATCCAATACCTCTTATTTTTTAAAAACAAGTGTATAATTAATTATCCCTAACCTTTTTCCATAGTTTAAAGAATTGTAAGGAAACACAAGCATTGCTGCTTGATCATGTTCACCCTAATCTCTAAACACTAACCCGGATAAAGTGTATATGGCTTATAAGAATAGGTGAGTGTCACTCACCCTCGGGTTCGGTGCTAGAAATGGGGAAAACGTGTGTGTGGATGAAAATGTGTGTTGGTGTGCAAAAGTGCTCTCCAAGCGAAGAGAGACTTTCGAGTGTCGTATTTTACTTGGAATGGGTATTTCAATGACATCTCCTTAGAGAATGAAGGTTAAATTGTGTGAAGGTGATTTGTGAAAATGAAAAAGTGTAAAATTTTGTGGATTTGTGTGTTAGTGAGTTGTGTTCTTGATGAAATGTAATGGAAATAAGGTTAGCTAACCCAAAGAGGTCATTCCAATGGAAATGTCAAATCAACTTAAGACATTCTTCCAATGATGTCTAGGTGTTCGATTGATTCGTAGGAAGTGAGGGACTAAAATGGAGGTGTAGGCTCAAGCATACCCCGTGACAAGTCTATGGTGTATCAAGAGCTTACAACCACGTCCGCACTCAACTCAGTCAAACCAAACAACCTTACACTACGAGAATGAATGAAAAAGAGTTGATTTAGCATACCCAAGAGGAAATCTCCCTTGGATTAACCGACTTAAAGCTTAGCTACTCATATTTAATGCAAAGACATACATAATGTAAAGAGACATTGTCAAGAGATGAAGATTGAAACTTGTATTAATGCAAGAAAAGTTAAACTACAAGAAGTGCATTTAATACCCATTTGAAAAGCTTGAAGTGAAAAACCAAATACAACAATGGTAGATCCCAAGATACATGACTAAACTTGAAATACACTTGAAATAAATGACATTAAGTGAAATAAATGACGATTACAAGAGTATTCTAGCTTAAAATTACTATACTCTATAGCTGCTGGCTTGTTTTGTTACACTACCTCTGTTGGAAGTTCAAAACCTTAATGCAAAAAGCATACATCAGGGCAAAGAAGACAGTGAAGCCAACCAAAACTCCAGCAACTGGACCCATGAAATCAAGGTCATATCCAAAATGGTTTTGCACATACCATTTGATGCTAGGGTCTGGCTCGATTCCAGGTGCCTTGATTGTGTCTTCCAGGTCGCCATACTGTGACACGATTAGTCCATACACGGTCCATGCCACGGGGCAAATCCAATAGTACCAAGTCCACCACTTGGGAATTCTCTGAAATGCAGAAAGACATGAAAATTTGTTAGCATGTTGTGCTTAATTAACCATGAAATATAGACCGTCTGTGTTTGGAATGGGCTTACTATTCTGGGGATGAAAAAGCCGGAGAAAAGGGTGAAGAGTGCAAAAAATGCAGAAGCAAAGATGGCCGCCACTTCATGATTTGGTGTGATAGAGACCGTCATCATTCCATAGTATGTGAAGTAGAGGAAAGAAAAGAATGAAATGAAGAAGAACCAGAGGAACTTCACCACCGTCCATTGAAAGCTCACCATCGCATACACTATAAGTGAATAGTATGTAGTTTGAACAAATACATAGGGAATTTCAGCAACCACCTGCATTTGAAAGGGAAAATTTTGTAGTTTAGATAGTCTTAAATTCAAAACTTTTTAACACTTTCGTCGTGCCAAAGCTTGTTATGGAATCCACTATTTCCTCACCTGTGCCATGGCATAGGGTAAGGCAGAGTACATCCCGGCAGCTCTTTCCCGATAAAACACTGTTCTTTCAACTGCTACAATTGGCTGTACAGTTGAGCAGTTATTAATTCCAGTGAACAACACAGCGACATACATGGCACCAATGATCATGGTCAAATCAGCGGTGTTTTCCCTGAAATTGGAAAAGTCCAAACAACCAAGCAAGCAAAATTAGTGTTGCATATGCTGGGACATGCATTACAAATGAATGTACCTAAGAAATATTTCAAACTTCTGGTACAAGAGATTAGAAACCAACCTTTTGGTGCCAACCTGCCAGAAGATTGTGCCAAGCACAAGAGCAGCAGCTAAAGTGAAAAAGAATCGAACAAGGTTATAATCTGGACTTCTCCAATAAGTCCACCACTGCTTCCAAAGGCAGGATTTGAACTGCTCCCATGTAGACTGAGAGTACTGTGTCGGATAGTAGAGGTCTTCTGCTCCTTCTGGTGGTGTACTGAGCTCCTCTACTAGATCCTTATTTTTCCTGGTTCAGGACCTCGGATATGTTAGTCCAATAAAGACAAATATTACAACCTTATAAGCTGCTACTTCTTTCATATTAGCCACTTACTGATTCAAGGGTGATGAGTTGTAGTGTTCAGCAAAATCCATTCCAAGTCGGACCTCCATTGCATCTGAGCTTGCTTCTAGCATCCATGCTGCTGGATTGTAATTTTCTCTAATTTTAGGGACACCAGGAATAGCCTGCGTAAAACGATTTGGAAACAGATTGGTTTTGTACATTCATTTAACCATTTTGAACAGAAAAGGTTATGTGGAGAAAATGAGAATCACCTCAAAATACTCGATAACTTTATGAGAGTTCTGCCCCATTGGTCCTGAGTAGATCACTTGTCCTCCTCTCTTCATCAGTAGCAACTGGTGCGCAATAATATCAGTATGTATGTGTGTGTTAGAGAGAGGGAGAGAGGGAGAAAGAGAGAGAGAGATGATATATGACCTCATCGAAGGATTCAAAGATATCAATACTAGGCTGATGAATTGTGCAGACAACAGTTCTTCCAGTGTCCACAGTGTTTCTCACAGTCCTCATAACAATGGCTGCTGCCCTCGCATCAAGCCCTGAAGTTGGTTCATCCATAAATATGATTGAAGGATTAGCAACCAGTTCTACTGCTATTGTCAACCTCTTCCTTTGTTCCGTTGACAAGCCCGTGATTCCTGGGAGCCCAACTATGGCATTTTTTAGGGTATTGAGCTCAACTAGCTCCATCACTTCTTTAACAAAAGTCTAAACGAAAAATGCTAAAATAAGTTACTTGAAGATATTAAATTTCAGAGCAATGCTATGTGCACCAAAACACTTGCAACCGTTGGATCGATGAGTCCCATCACTGATCCAACGACTGCTGTTGATTTGGTGCAAGTTTTGGTGCACAAATTTGGTGCACATGGAATTGTTCTAAATTTCACCCTCAAATTGAACATTGAACAAGCTGCAAAATTTTGAGACCTCTTACCATCTTATTTTCGTCATTGACTTCTCTAGGGAGCCTGAGGAAAGCTGAGTAGATAAGGGATTCTTTAACAGTAACTTGGGGAGAGTGGATATCATTCTGCTCACAGTAGCCAGAAATTCTTGCAAAGCTTTCTTGTTTCTTTGGGAATCCAGATATTCTTATATCGCCTTCTATGTAACCTCCTGTTTTCCTTCCTGCTAGAACATCCATCAGCGTCGTCTTTCCAGCCCCACTTACTCCCATTAATGCAGTTAGGACACCTGGCCTGAAAGCCCCAGTTACACCTCGAAGCAATTGTAACCTGTCCTCTGTTACACCTTGTTTCTTCATTTCCTGTAAAAACCAGCAGACTCATGTGTTCAGGTAATTGAGTTGGTTATTCAAACTGAAAATTCAGATATCTGTTATGCACAAGTGCCATCGATAGGCTATAGGTGACAAAAGTGGAACATTTAGATGTCGAATTAGATTGGAGGACGAGAAAGATTCTTACTGAGGGCATGTCGACATAATAATTCACTCTATCAAATGACATGGATAGTGGCATAAAGGGTAGTATCATTCCTTTCTTTGGAGCAACCCCATCTGCAGATTCACTGCTAGCTTGATTGGCATCCAACTGGTTACCTTGTCGTAGAGTTATCATTTCTCCTGAAAAATCCCAAGTTCATGTCAAATAATAAGCACTGATTTCTTGTCCATATTCTTTAAAGATCATCAGAATTTAAGTTGGGAGAAATTGTTAAACTTCTTACTTGACTTATTTCCATTAGCGAGGACATGCCTATTCGACCTTGTATTCAGTTCTCGTCTTTCCATCACCTCTTCTTGATTGGAAGCCACCTTTTTTACAACTTCTTCGGATATGATTGCTTGCGGCTTTCCTAGGGCTATTATATGGTAATGGATCTATCAAATTATTAACCTAACTAAGAGATTGAATATTTAAAATTCAGCTTGGAACAAAAGGCATAATGGGCATAGACAATTCTTGAACTTACGATTTAGGTACATGAGTGAGACAGTGAACAATCCGTTGAAGAGAATGATGAACCCAATAAGGGCCGCAGCTCCAATCCAATACCAATTTTTCTCAGGGAAGACATCGAAGTTCTCCAATACTGCCACACCCAACTGAGTAACATTATCTGATGCCTGCAGTTAATTCCAATTCACTTGTATGAAACAAGTACATTTATCATGCATCTTCAAAATGATCTGTCAATGATTTATAATAATCATATCAATTTGTGAAAAATTGTATCTCTTTTTCTTTTTTCTCCCCCCCTCCTCCCCCCCTTCCTTTTTCTGTTTCACCTATTTGATTATATTGTATTTCAATCAAACGGAAAAGTGGGTAACTGCATAAACTACATACCAATCTGTTCATCCATCTCGAAGAAAGCATCTCATTCACTGACATGGCATTGAAGCCATAGAATAAAGGTGAAATCCAGTGAGCCCACTGCCACCATTTTGGGATTTGACCTGTTACAATGCAATTAATTTTTGGTTACTTGATCAAGCAACAAGATGTACCACTCTTCTGAGTATGAACATGGCAAGCACCAACAATAAAGGGCACTTTTCTCTCCCAATCATTTTCTTGTGATCTTGGCATTGAGGAGTAGCAGATAAATGAATATATTCCAACAAGAAAGTATAGGGTATTAGGGATGCCATCATGAAAAAACGAAAGTGGCATAATTTAATGCTTGAAGCATTGCAGTTTAGAAAGTCGTATTGTATTCATTAATGTATCAATACCGAGTACCGCCAACCAACCTTGTGGAATGATGAAACCTCCTAACAGGAACACAATAAGCAAACAGAGCGCTCCTCCTGTATGAGCAATTATCATGGTCCGGCACACTCCAGCAATGAGCCTAAACAACCCAGCAGCCATTTGTTGGATTAGGTATACTAACAGCAGCTGCTTGAAAAACCTGGAAGAAAAAGGATGGGCAGAAAGCATGACTTACTAAAAGTTACACCAAGAACAGACAGAAAAATGCACAGCAACAAACACTTCATACAATGAGAGGTGTTAGAGATCATTATACGGTCTTGATCAAGTTGAACATACCTGCTAGCTTCTGGTGCAAACCCTATGGTGAAATAGGTCACAATTGTCCAAATTGTGGCCTCTAAAACTGATATAGGGATTCTGAGCAAAAAATTCGGGATGGTGAAAGACCATGCTGGCTGGAATAGAAGATCCCTGTGCTTATAAAAAACTGGAAGCCTTGTGATGGTAAGAGAAAGCTCAGCGAAACCATTGAACATGTTTATGATCATTGAAAATATAATTGCACCAATGAAGAGTGCACCATCACCGTATGTGATGTCAAGTGTTGTCCTCAAGAACACTGTGGATGTTATGACAGCCACGATAAAGATCTGAATGGTCTTGAAAATATAAACAAAGGAATTTCTCTTGATCAAGAGCCATTCTTTATCGAATGAGGCTTTCAGAAGCTCCATTTTTGGGATTCCGTATTTTTTAAACACTAGAGCTGCTTTGTGGCTTTTTGACTTGTCAAAAGGGACCATGATTTCATTCTCAAGCTGCAGGCCAACATGGAAAGCCTTGAACCGGCTAGCAAAATCAGTAACTGATATGTAGTGGTATGGCTTGCTCCTATCTGCCCAGTAGTTCTCTTGATCCTTCTTTGATGTAACCTGTAACCATCCACTTACAAAGCATGATTTAGTTTCTCTGGTTTGGCAACATAATGCCCTCTCATATGATAATAGGATGATATTTTCAATTTATTCCTATAAAACATCAAAACTATTCAACTAGTACCCCAAGTAGACAGCATCCGGCACCTTGGGCTATGACTATTCTAGCTGCATTCTCTAGGATCAAGTGATTGATTTCGTCACTTAAATAAGATATCACATAATATCCTAAACAAGCTAAGGGTCTTACTAATTTTATTGAAAGGGGAAGATAGATGGGGGATATTTTTCTCAATAATCAGAGAGATAAGTGAGTTATTCTGTTGATATTGGCTCAAATACATGCCAAACTATTAATTATAATATCATGAAGTAGATTTTTTACCTCTTGCAAAAAATCAGCAATACCCTTTCTCTGAGGACACTGGAATCCACAGCTCTCGAAGAACTGAAGTACATGTTCTCGTGGGCCCTGGTACACTATCTGGCCTTCTGATAGGAGGATGATGTCATCAAACAGATTGAACGTCTCTGGAGCTGGCTGGAGGAGGGACATCAGGATGGTTGACTCGGAGAGGTGAGCAATCTGCTGCATGCACTTCACTATCTGATATGTTGTCGAGCTATCTAGACCTGTTGATATCTCGTCCATGAGCAGAGTCTTCGATGGTCCTACAATCATTTCCCCTGTATCAACCAAATAATTGGTAAGCAATAAGATATGAACCATAACATTCATTTGGTACTTTATAGTGCTCTCAAAAGTTGATCTATCTGCAAAGCTAAACATATAATTTATATCACAAAGCAGGCCAGGAATCCTTTTTCAGTTAAGGGATGCGGCAAAGGAGTAGAATATGATAGGTTTTACTACCACTTGACCTAGTTAGTAGGATAAATTTCCATCTTGACCAGCCATTAGAATGAATTATCAAATGCTTCAAGTGGTCTGATAATTTTTTTGGAAGGTTCACAAACAGTCAGTCTGCATGGTTAGACTAGTTTTGGATCCATAATTCTATCATTTGCTTTTTGGGCTCGAGAACATGAAATTTTCATAAGGAGTGAAGTTAGAGAATGGAAACTAACCTGTGGTTACTCGCTTTTTCTGTCCACCAGAAATTCCGCGTTGCATTTGATCTCCAACAATCGTATCCTTACAAATGTCGAGTCCCAATAGCTTCATATCCAACAAAATTATTTAGTGATTGCTTGGTGCAAGGTCATAATCGACACTTATTAACCAGGCATTATATCAATAGACAAATCCAGTTCTTAATGTTCTCTTTTTGTGGTAATATTATCAACAGAATGTCATCACATAATAACTGCTTTAATCTACCCGGTTTGGTGTTTAAAAATAACTATTGAAGAAACACTATGGTAAAGTTTTTGAAGTCTAAAATAACATTACATGGAACGATGTTTTTCGCAAGATAGTAAATGATATCTCAACCACAGCATTTACATATGCCTTTCTTACCCTGAGAATATAATCAGTAATGAGGCTGCTCTCAGCTCCTTCCATTGCTGTAGCCTGTACAAAACAGATATAAGCTTGAAAAATAAAATCATAATAATATGTGTGTATTATTTATATGTATTATTTCGCTTCGCTGTGCTTACGCATACCTTCATGAAAAGGTCAACTTCTGCCTCAGGGATTATTCCATCAGCTTTCTCCATTTCAGCAAGTTCCTTTAGGAGTTCTGAAGCAAAAATCGTTGTTAGTTCTTTGTGAAACAGTGCATATTGGGACAGAGAACTCAAGTTGATTTGACTTAGTTACCATATCGAGCCCCAACCCCTTGGAACCTTGCAGAGAAATCTAGGGTTTCTTTGACAGTCAAGACCCCTATATGTACATCCTTTTGGCTAATATATGCTGCTGTCTTCCGTGGTACAAATTCATTTAGCCTATGTCCGTTGTAAGTAATTTCTCCTTTTACCTGATCCATGCAGAAATTATGGTATTACTGTTAATATGAACCAAAATGATTGTTAGGACATTCGACTGCGATTATTATTCAATGTGGCATGCACTATTTGGCAGAAAGCATTTTAACAAAATTGTTTGACTACTCAAATTGATTTGGTAGACCTAGATTACTGACCTTTAACATCGGGTCCAACATTCCAGCCAATGCCAACATAAGTGTTGTCTTCCCAGATGAGGGAGGGCCTAACAAAAGGGTCATCCTGTGGCAAGATACAAAAAGATTTCATTACATTTATTGAATCAGCTCAAGCAGAATGCTATTTCTTAAGATTTCATTGAAACTCAATGAGGAAAGAAAGGCTTCAAAGAGAAATAAAATACATAGCACAACTTGCTTGGACATCACTATTACTGTAAATGTTGCACAAGGTGCGATTACTGGTTCAGTGCTTTAAATTCGGCTAAACAACCATGAGGCATGTTGCACAAGGTACATGCCCCCCCCTCTTTTTCTGCCAATGTCTCAGAACAGTTCACAGAGTGCTAATACTCATCATTGTAAGCTGTTTTCCTAACAATAGCTTCCAAAATATATGACTACAGAGTCTACAAATATTTTACCTTGATGGCTTTATTATACCAGACACATCTCTGAGGATTGCAAGTCTTTTTTTCTTAGCCAATTGGATCCCGAGCAAACCAAGTGCCGATTCTATTATGTTCTGTGTGGTATTAAGAAGTGTTGGAAGAGCCCTGGTACCAACATAGCAATCTGCTCCAACCTGTAAATGCTCAAATTTAACCTCTATGGTAGGAAGTTGAATTCCAACCCTGCAATGAAGAAAGTCATAGTACTAGCTGTGATCAGAATACTCATGATGATGCTGATGTAACAGAAACCCCCCCCAAAAAAAAAAAGGATTGTTACTGCTTATAGCTCCTATACATGAATAGACTTAGTGTCTAACTGATTAACTGGCATCAACTCAAAGTAACTAACAAGAATGGTTGACATGTGAAAACCAAACCTTTTTTAAGTCTTAGAATTACATGTTTAATACTGCCATTAAAACCTAATTTACCAACGAACTCCATCTAAAAGACTCATTGGCAATCAAAGATCAGTAAACTAGATAGCATTACTTACTCCTACATATTTCTAGGAAGTTTATTTTTAATTAACAAAAAAAAAACTTACTTATCAATACGTTCTCTAAACTTCTTTAAGAACTTCTCATTATCTTCCTCAGCAACCCTGAAATTCCTCTGAATGAACTGTTGGCGGTCACTCGCATCAATCTTCTGAACATCTACCTCCTTGTGCACTGTTTTTCCCTCTTGAGAGACTACATTACATTGCAATATACTGGTTCTCAACCTATCGTAGGTCGGCAGTTTCTGCAAAGCAGCCCATCTCAGTGCCTCTTCGTCATCCTTCCTCGACCCTGACCAACTCTCGAACACGTCTTCTGCTCCCAAATTCCCACTCATTGTTCCTACTACGCACTCTTTGTCTACAATTTCAACAAACTATTTGTCTTTTTGTGTGAATCAACACTCTACCTAGGTCTCTATCTGTCTCTCTCTCTCTCTCTCAACGTCTGTACAATTTTTGAGAAATCGTTGTTTGATTTGAATGAAAGAGAAGTAGTAGTAGTAGTATCCTGGTAGGATTCTGTGAGGAGTGAGACTGCGGTTTATGGGGGAGAGCCATGCGGAACATGCAAAGGCGGTGACACGTACAAAAATTATTCTTTTGAGCAATTATCGGCGGGCCGGTAAAAAAATTGTTCAATTTCTTTTTGTTGTGACAAACATTAAAGATAAACAATCTTTGTGGTAAGTACTTATCAATGTAGTAAAGATGATGAAATATGTACAAAAAGAAAGAGATGAGAGGGAGGCATCTTTGTGACTATGGTATTAGAATTGAGAAATAAACAATCACCCTTTACTAATAAAAAAATGGAAATTATTTAAAATAAAACTAAGGGTTTGTTTGTTAACATGAATTCAACACTTAAAATGAATGTGTTCGACACTTACTAATTAAGCTTGTTTGATAACTAAAATTTAAACTATCTTAATGTATTAAGTGCTATTTCATAATAGACTATAATATTAAGTAGGAAACTCCTTACTTAATCTTGAAAACTGAAAGCACTTAGGAAAACTATCTTTAATAATATTTATAATATAACAATTATACCCCGAAATATTTTACAATTCTTCTAAAACTTTAAGTAGTATTCTCTCCAAAAACCCCTAATCTATCTATTCTGCTTGCCAATCTCTTCTTTAGCAGGTAACAAGTAAGTCTTCTTCCTTATCTTCTTCTTTTTTTTTTTCCCTTGTCTTCTTATGCAACAAAAATATACATACATAATTACACACATAGACACACACACTATACATACACAATTACATACACATACACACACACACCCTGTAGACCCACCCACCCACACGAACTGCACACACACACACACATATTGTTAATGAAATATAATTTATTATATATTTTTAATATTATTCGATTATTTATTAGTTATTTTTCTTATTTTTTTATCAAATGTTATTATTCACTCATTATGTTATTCAATTTGTTATTGTTCACTTATTATTATTCGATTATTTATTAGTTATTGTTTTTTTTTTAATCAGATATTATTATTCACTTATTGTATTATTCAGATTTTTTTTATCATATGTTTGTTAAATGTAGATTATTATATGATAATAGTGATTATGGTTTATGTTATGACATTTTAATAAATATTTTTAAATTAAAGAGTGGAGGGATAAAATTAAAAATTAGGCCCCCAATTTTAAAGGGCTTCTATGTATAAAATAGCACATATAATTTGACCCAATAATAATAAAAAAAAAGCCACCCAAAAAAAGATAAGTAGGCCTAAAATAAATTAGAAAATATAATTGAACACATACCTTATCTCTTCAACTATTGCACAAGAACCCCTCTCTCTCTCAATTAAAATAAACATAATGACATTATTCACCAAAAATAACATCAACAAACCAAATTGCTCTATTCTTACTAAATTAGGTAATACAAGAAATTTCGATATTAGTAATGTTGTTTATTGATTTGGATTTTTATTTTTAAAAATCTTTTTTTGCTTGAATATGTTCATTATAAAATATAAATCGTCATACGAAAAGCATAAAAAAAGAAAATGAATGATGAATTTAATCCAAAAATGGAGAGCCATTGATATATTTGTTACCAGTAATATAAAAAAGGTTAATCACAAATTATACCCCAAAAGATTTCTCGAATCTCAATTTATATCCTCAAAGATTAAAAATCTCAATTTTCACTCTAAAAGATATAAATTTGTATCAATACGCGCCTGAATCTAACAGCCGTCAGTTTATCGTCTAAAACTAGTTGGATAAGTTACATCTAAACCCCGTCAAGTTTGTCACTTAAGCATTTGGA
Organism: Ilex aquifolium; assembly: GCA_951799425.1. Lineage (NCBI taxonomy): Eukaryota > Viridiplantae > Streptophyta > Magnoliopsida > Aquifoliales > Aquifoliaceae > Ilex > Ilex aquifolium. Next base: position 17,625,115 of record OX637410.1, read on the forward strand.
CTCCCTCACATTTAGAATATTAATCCTGCACCTCTTGACGTTTGTGTACGTGTAACACATAATCCTTTGTCGTTGATATCTATTAATATAACCATTAAAAAACATGATTTCATCGTAATAAAAAATTATAATTTTCATACTACCCTTTATTTTGTGAACTCGTTATACTCTAAAGTTTAAAACCAAGCTTATCATTTGAATGTCTAATATAATGCAGGTATTTATATAATATTTTTTATATCCAATGCAATACATCACTTGAATAGAATTATTTGGATGTCCAATTGGGGGAACATTTTTAGTCATATTTGGATTCTTAGGGAATATAGGTGTAATATTTCAAATGTGAGGGGTCTCGGTGATTAAATGACAAATATAAGGGGATTTAGGTGTAATTTATCTATTTAGTTTTAGACGGTAAACTGATGGTTGTTAGCTTCAAGTGCGCATGAATACAGATTTATATTTTTGAGAGTGCAAATTGATATTTTTTATCTTTGAAGGTGCAAATTGATATTCGAATGATCTTTCGGGGGTGTAATTTATAATTAATCCTATAAAAAATATGACAATAACTTGAAGCGAAAATCTAATAGTTGAACAATCCATCACATTTAACATAATCACAAATAATGAGATAATTGTACAAAAAAAATTATAATGAGCATTAAGTTATTTAAAAGTGAAACAAATAAAGATGAAAATGATATAAAACATAAAGTGGATCATATTATAGTAAATATTTATTTTTTTAAATAAAATTATTAATATAGTATTTTAATATTTATATTAAATTATTAAGGGCCCTATTTAATATTTCGCTTAGGACCACAATTTTCATTGGGCCGACCCTATAGAGACAAAAAAACACTTGATCACTATGAACGGGAAGTGAGATCATTTTAATATATTTCCTTTTAATTTCACCTAAGGGTTGATCACAATCACAAATTCATTTAAAAGTCCTATAAAATAGTGGTTGTAATAACTCAATCCCACATCGACTAGCGAGGTGGATGTGGAGTAGTAAATAAGTGTGAACTTTGAACTTTTATTGTATAACACATTTTAAAGTTGTGCAGGTCTAGCCTAAAACAGATAACATTGACTGGGGCAATTAGCGTGGTGGGAGTAATCCCCCGAAAAGCCCACATCATTCGGGTCTAGGTAGGACCCAAACGAGGACATTTGGGTTTAAGGGGAGTAGATTGTGATAATCCAATCCCACTAACGAGGTAGATACTGAGTGGTACATAAGCGTGAATTTTGAACCTTCATTATATAACACGTTTTAAAGTTATGCAAGTCTAGCCCAAAGCAAACAATATTATACAATGTGAGTTTGGGCGTTAGCGACTCTTAATGTTTAAGAAAATTGCATGGACCCCCTTAATGTTTAGATATCATGGCCCCCTTAATGTTTCAATAATTGCATTTTGATCTTCCAAGTTTTGCTTCCTACATCCTATACCATATCTTTTCTTAATCTGACTTAGTCTCCCAATTTGGATTGTCTTGCCCCTGCCCCAGCTATCAACTCTAACCACTTTTGGTTAGCTTACTATTACTAGGTTTTGATCTTATTTTTAATAGAAAATCTGTCTGCAATCAACACGCATGCTCACACATGTAAGAAAAACTTTTAATTGCATATCTAATTGAAGCTTGAAATTAACCTATCAACCCACATGTAAAAACTTTTTTTTTTGTCAAACACTATTATAGGTAGGAGAATGTCAAGATTCAAATTAGCGATCTTAAGGTCCAACGGTAGAGGTGGTCATTAAATTAATCGCTAACCTGCACATGCAAGTACAAAATAGATTTCGTCATTCTATTGGGCCCATCTCCGGCCAGCACAAGATTGTGGTCCAATCTTGGTTTTAATTCCGTAAATGGCCCAACGTATGCTCTTGGCTCCATAGCCTTCATTCTTGCGTCTTGGGATTTACATTAGCCATAATTATATTTGTTGATTTTTTTTTTGTTTTTCTGTGTACATTTGACCGTTGTCACTAAAAAATAGGCAGCGTAGTGCACTAAACTTATGGTACTGCAAGTTCTACGAGACTCATATGTATGTAGACTTATTTTAAATTACGGGCGGAGCTATCATATGAGGTATGATTCTAATATTTTGAGAATTAATAGTAATTCAAGTTTTTTTATTTTTTTATTTTAAACAACTTAGTGGTTCACCGCCTCCTCGCCCCCTTGAAACCAATGTTTTATTTTTGGATTGAGGAAAGCAAATGTGAAATTCCTTAAACCGAATATATATTGACTAAAAGTAATACATTTTTTCTATCCAATACCTCTTATTTTTTAAAAACAAGTGTATAATTAATTATCCCTAACCTTTTTCCATAGTTTAAAGAATTGTAAGGAAACACAAGCATTGCTGCTTGATCATGTTCACCCTAATCTCTAAACACTAACCCGGATAAAGTGTATATGGCTTATAAGAATAGGTGAGTGTCACTCACCCTCGGGTTCGGTGCTAGAAATGGGAAAAACGTGTGTGTGGATGAAAATGTGTGTTGGTGTGCAAAAGTGCTCTCCAAGCGAAGAGAGACTTTCGAGTGTCGTATTTTACTTGGAATGGGTATTTCAATGACATCTCCTTAGAGAATGAAGGTTAAATTGTGTGAAGGTGATTTGTGAAAATGAAAAAGTGTAAAATTTTGTGGATTTGTGTGTTAGTGAGTTGTGTTCTTGATGAAATGTAATGGAAATAAGGTTAGCTAACCCAAAGAGGTCATTCCAATGGAAATGTCAAATCAACTTAAGACATTCTTCCAATGATGTCTAAGTGTTCGATTGATTCGTAGGAAGTGAGGGACTAAAATGGAGGTGTAGGCTCAAGCATACCCCGTGACAAGTCTATGGTGTATCAAGAGCTTACAACCACGTCCGCACTCAACTCAGTCAAACCAAACAACCTTACACTACGAGAATGAATGAAAAAGAGTTGATTTAGCATACCCAAGAGGAAATCTCCCTTGGATTAACCGACTTAAAGCTTAGCTACTCATATTTAATGCAAAGACATACATAATGTAAAGAGACATTGTCAAGAGATGAAGATTGAAACTTGTATTAATGCAAGAAAAGTTAAACTACAAGAAGTGCATTTAATACCCATTTGAAAAGCTTGAAGTGAAAAACCAAATACAACAATGGTAGATCCCAAGATACATGACTAAACTTGAAATACACTTGAAATAAATGACATTAAGTGAAATAAATGACGATTACAAGAGTATTCTAGCTTACAACAAGTGAAATGGAGTATAAAATGCACTCAACGAACGAATGAAAAGAGAAAAAAAAGAGAGAGATGAAAAAATATTTGTACCTTCTAGTTATATGTTTTGTCTTAATTAGCAGATGTTTGATGTGAAACGTAAGTTCATAGAGTTGATATTGAGTATCTCCTATAGAGCGCTTGATTACGCAAATGTATCTGGGTGATGACTAGCTTGAACAGTTTGGATATATACATGTATTTAAAGGGTCATGAGCGGAGGTAAAATTAAGGAGTATGTTGAATTGTTAGACTTTACATTGTTTTGAAATTTCCCGTGAATTATTTTTTGTAGTAACTTTTGGGGCAATTATTCAGATTCATATTAATCCATTGTTTGAGTAGTTGGTTGTTAGACTAGGCCACAATTCAATGGTAAATAATCAAAAGAAAAAGGTAAAATGCCTCGATTTCAAGAATTCCTTATTCTTTTTAGAATCAATTTCTTAATAAGATGGAGAACGGTTTCGATTAGGCTTCACCGTAAAAATAATAATACTTTTATTATGGAATTTGTTGTTGTCTACACTAAAAAAAAAAATTACAGTGAAATTTAGTTAAAATCAATCACTTATAACTAGGGGTGTCAATCGTGTTGGGTTAAACGGTTACATGTCGGGTTAAACGGGTGACGGATAAAAAATATACAAACCCATACACGACACGTTTAATAAACAGGTAAAAATTTTGAACACGAACACGAACTGTTTAATAAACGGGTAACACAACACGACTCGTTTAACTCATTTAAAAATTAAAAAAAAAAACAAAAAAAATTATTATTTTTACAAATTTTTATACTCTATTTTTTTTTCAACTGTACTTTCCTCAATTAGAGGAATTCCAACCAACAATTGTCAGCCACGTTATAATAAGCCACACAACAATAGTCAGCCACGTGATAAACCACACCACAGTCCACATGATAAGGCAACAATCATTGCCTTTTATACTGCCAACAGCCACTGTCTTTTATATAGCTAACAACCACTATTCTCTTCACCTGGCGATGTGGGATTCAAAGAAGTGGTACTCTCTTCACTCCCTAGCCAACAACCACTACTCTCTTCACTCACCGCCTCTTATATAGCCAACAGCCACTGCCTCTTATATAAGCAAATTTTTTTTTACTGTTTTTTATTTACTCATTCATTATTTTATATATATATAAAATAATTATTAATTTATTATTATATTAATTTTATTTAAACGGGTAAACGTGTGATAAACGGTTTGACAGGTCTCACCCGAACACGACCCGTTTATTAAACGTGTTTGGCGTGTCAACCCGTTTATCACCCAAACTCGTTAAGGTCTCACCTAAACCCGCTTAATTCGTGCCGATTCATGTTGGTTAATCGTGTCGTATCGGATTTTGACAGCCCTACTTATAACCTATTTTTGAGATTTAAAAGTTATTTGATAATCATATTTTAAATGAAATTTCATTTTGTAGTTTGATATAGTAATTTATTCTTGATTCTAAATACACTTTGTCATGCTTGAACTTAAATTTTTTTTATATTAATTAGTAAATTTCTTTTAGTCATTTTTTGCCCTCTCTAAGAGAGGATCCTTACTAACGAGTCTTTGATCCAATGATACTTCTTCCCTTATAAATGATTTGTCTTCTTGAGATTAAAAGTTCAAGTCCCTTTCCCCTTCCCCCTCCGCCCCCCCCCCCCCCCCCCCCCCCAAAAAAAATGACTCCACCTTTACCTTGAATGCGGAGAAATTATTTTTATTATTCGAACCTTTGAAAAAAAATAATATGGAAGAATATCCACATCTTCCCCAATTAATTACTCTTCATCTCATGGGCCGCATTTGGTAGAAAATCGCTGCGGAGTAGAGTATAGTCCAAGTCCAATTAAGGTGGCGTTTGGTAACCGGCCGTTTTTGTTTTTTTCCGTTTTTGTTTTCATTTTATGGCTAAAAAAAAAACAAAAATACGTTTGGTGATTGTTTTTATTTTTTTTTAACATCCCCGTTTTAAAAACAAGGCTAAAATATGGAAACATCTAAAATGATGTTTTTGAAAACATCCAAAAAAGAAACACGCGCAAAGTTTTAATGAGGTATTGACTTCAATCCTCCATAGCAACAAAAATCATCCTTTTTTTTGCTTGGGTATAAAAGGCCCATCTCTTTCACCCCTCTATGTCGTCTCTTTCTGCCCTATCTGTCTCTCGATGCCAACGACGAAGACGAAGGATCACGAAGACAAAGGATCACTCGACGAAGACAAAATCTCTTTCTGCCCTCTCTGTCTCTCGATGCCAACGATGAAGACAAAGGATCGCTGGTGGGTGTTGGATTTTGGTGGTTGTGGTGGTGGGGGTGGGTTTCGATGGTGGGGGTTGGGGGTTTCAATTGTTGGGGTTGGGGGTTGGATTGGGGGTGGGTTTCGGTAGTGGTGGGGGTGAGTTTCGGTGGTGGGATTGGGGTTAGGTTTCGGTGGTTATGGTTGTGGTGGTGGATTTCGGTAGTTGTGGTGACTCTGCCGCAATGATAGGGTTTCAGTGGTGGTTTGGGGTGGGTTTTGGTGGTGGGTTTTCAGTGGTGGGGGTGGGTTTCGGTGGGTGGGGTTAGGTGGTCAGTGGGGTTGGGTGGTGGTTTTGGGTGGTGAATAATAGGTATAATACCAAATAAGTTTTTTATTTTTGTTTTCAAAATTTTTTAAATATAAATGACTACCAAACATGTTTTATATTTTTAATTTTTATCACCAAAAAAACAAAATTTAGTTTTCTTTTTTTTATCAAAAAAAATATAAAAACGAAAACGTTATCAAACACACCCTAACACTACGAGGTGGGCCCAACAGGTGGGTAACCAAGTCATTGGTCTCACACGTGGCAAGAACAGATTGGGCAACTGACAATATAGCATTCTATCATCGACGAGAATCCCACCTGCGTCAGAAAGACCTCTCTGCCCTTTACCAACTGAAAATCCTTGTGAAAATCCCAACTCCCCCCCCCCCCCCCCCCCTCTCTCTGTCTCTCGTCTCTCTCACACACTCACAGAGACTCTAACACTTAGAGAGAGAAATGGATGAGCTTGAGTCAGCAGAAATGGAGGATGCTCTTCCGGAGTTTACCTTAGCTGAGGTGAGTTCAATCCTCTCTCTTTTCTCGGAAGATTTTATCACTACATTTCTTTCTTATTACAGAACTCTCTGGTGTCCAGAGCATCTTCAAAAGAAAAATAACCTCTATGCTGTGATTGTGATGTTAATACACTTAATTGATTTATGCTTTGCATGCCTTCTGCCTTGTGTCCCCCCCCCCTCTTCTCTATCTCTTTGTGATTTTAGCTTGTGAGGTTTCTCCGGTGCAATGCTTTTTGCTTTGATTTTTGTTATCAGGATATATTTGGGACGTTAATTCGTGTTTTAGGAACTCAACAATTTCACTTCCAGCTATATGTGATATAATTTGGTTGGCACACTTAAGGAAATTGGGCTAAGATTTTACACTTTGGTGTGTATGGGCTTAATTTCTCCGAGGAGGTGGAGATGAGTTTTTTACTTCAATTACTTCATGATGGAGTTTCCAGTGGCTAGTTAAGTTGGATCCCATCGTGTAATGAAGGTGGTGGTTGCCATTTGATTGGCAAATTGAGGGTTTTCAGTATTTCGTGTGATATGGCTTTGGGACTGAACAAGGTTGGCTTACTCCTACCCACCATTATGTGGTACAATGTGACTGATGATTGGCTACTGATCACAAATTGAATGAGAATGCAAGGAGTGGCATTGATTCGGCCATGAGCTAGGAAGTGATGTGACTCGTCTTCTTCAATGTCCACGTGGACGTGGTACACTTAAAAAGAAATGTAACCATTGTCATCCTTGCTTAAATATCCCTTATCCATTCTAATCTAGTTTTTCCGTTTATTTTGGCCTTGAACTGATCATTTTGAATTATTGGATGGTTGGCAATGTGATACTCATGGTGCATTCCATGTTTGGATCTTCAAAATTCAAATTCTAACAATGGTCTAGCATAACATTGCCTACTTGTATAGGTTGATAAGTCCCCTTTTCTTCAGTAGCTCATAAAGTCTGGTATAGCTTATTGTTTAGTTTTAGCCATCATGATTTGGGAGGCATTGGAATTCATGTTGGAAATTTTTTGTAGTATTTAGGATTTCTTTTCAGTAAATAATTCTTTGTTAAAGCACCATGAGGGCTCTACATCAATGGTCTGCCAAGTGCCAACAACTCATAGTCAGGCATCACTATTCTTTAGTAATGTCGCGGTGAAACACCGAAGCTGTATAGAATGGACAGTTTGTGCTGACTGCTGCAGATTTATTCAATTTCTTTTATTTTTTTATTTTTATTTTTTTTTGGGCGGGGGGCAATTTGTGTTCATCTTGTTGGACACGAGCTTTAAATTACTTTGTTAGACGTGAGCTTTAAATTGCTTTGTGTCTCCAGCATATAACCTCTTCAATTTGAGTTGTGCTGATGTTTGTTTTCCCTGTATTTTGTCATAAATACGTCAATTTCTGTAGTTCCTATAATTTTTAGTTATATCCAAATGTGTTACGGAAACTGATATTTTTTTTTTGCTTTCCCTAATAGATCATGGAGATGGAGATCTTATTTAAAAGAAAAGGAAAAGAATATCTGAATCAGGAATTCTGTCAAGACCTGGCAACCAGTTTTAGGTGAACTCCATTCTATCCGTATTTCCTAGAGTCTTGGATATGTAAGGCATATCTTTTTTGATTGGAAATAATTTTCCAGGGCTTAGCAAAGCATTGAATTTTTTTCTTCTTTGCTGCTCTTTTCTATGCAGTTGCTCACCTCATCGTACTGGAAAAAGTTCCATAAAATGGGAACAGGTTCTTTTTCTGTTCTCATCCAAAAAATTTCGTTTTATGCATTTGACCCCTTTTATAGCCTCTATTTGCACTTTTGAAGGTACAAAGTTGGTTCAGTGAGAAACAGAAAGCAGTAGCTGCTAGAGTAAATTCCTCACCTATTGCCGTCAAAGATTTTGCTGCCCCTTATGCAGTTAAAAGATCTTCGCCTGTTGCGCTCACAGAACTTTTTGCTTCAAGCACAACACCACCAGAGAATACAATTGAAAGACCTCAAAAGCCCATAGGTGATTCTTTTTCATCAGCATGAATCTGAATTCTCATTAGTAGATGTTGAGTTGTGTATTCTGGTTTCTCGTTATGGCCTCCAATGCTTCTGTTGCAGTTTCAGACATCTAAAAAACATACTATGTTGTTTCATCGATAATGTAATCTTGAAAGTGCTGTCCTCTTTGTAGTTGTCAGGGGCTTTCCTCTTTGTCAAATGCCTCGGGAAAGTTTATTGAGACCGTAGACAGTACAATATTTGCCATCTATTCACAAAGTATGCTTTATTTTGACTGGCAACCCATTAAGATGGTGCTTATTGGGAAGTTTGTTTTGATGGGCTTGCTCACACACTGTTGTAAAATACTTTTATCTACATTGAAGGTTGTATCTAATGATTATGCCATTTTTTAGTGACTCTTAGTCTTACAAAATTCTATGTTATGAGGCTGAGATACAATGTTTTAAATGCTGGTCAATTACATTTTTTTATATAGCTCTAAACTTGGAAAGCTACCATGTTTTACTTTGTGCTTCCTTAAATTTGTAACCTTTTTACTAATCACAACAGCAATATTTCTTCAGGTGAAAGGGTTGCAGAGCTTTCAGAGTTGGTTTTTGAAGCTCTATCGTCAAAGGATGAAGCTTGGTGAGTAGTCAATCTTATTATTCAAAGAACTAAAAGAGGTGGTGCTGAAATGTCACGCCTGCATCATTTGTATTTAAAAAACGTCCAACATGTTTGCTTTACATTTGAAACATTTCATATTTTTCTAATAAATTTTAGATGAGCATATTCCCCTAACATATCAGAGGAATTTTAGGCATAAAAGACTGGCATAACGTTCTTAATATTTTTCTAGTCTTTTCTTTAGAGCATTGAACAGTTTATTTGAATCTTTGTTTAATTTTTTTGTTTGCATTGACAATCTCGAGCTTATTGATGGTAGTTCTATTGGATGTCCAAACTCCCGAGTTATGTCATTATGTGGTTCTTGGCGATCTTTTTTGGGGGAAAACAAAGTTGTACTGCAAAAGAGAAATCATCACAATCTGGGGCTGAGTGGCAGAAGTTACCTGGCCCAGTAATTGTTGAAGTGAAAAAGTTCAACCTTATTTTTGACCCGTTGCAAAAGAATCTACTCATTAAAATATGCTGAAAACAGTTGTCAGAAATGTTGCTGCACCTATGTTTCGTGTTTGGAGTATGATCAGATCTGATCAGATCAGAAGAATTTAATGTTCCTATTAATTAAATGTCTCCATAAAGACTTCTCAGGGTAGCATTTAGTTCATGAATAGGGATGGCAAATGATAATGTGGCTGCACCCACACTGCAAGTAGGTCATGTTTAAGTCATTAGTGAGGACACACCGGGCGCTTACAAAACTGGAAGTGTCATTATTGTATATAATTTTGTACTCGTGTTGCTGGTTGTGTGAAGCAAGGACAAGTTTAAGAAGGAATGTTTAGTGAAGTCAGGACATGTTTTAGTCAGGAATGTTACGATGGCATGAAGTAGGGTGATCCTTGCTAGACACATTGTATGCTTAAACAGCTGGAATTGTCATTATTGTAGATAACTTTGTACTCGTCTTTGTGGTTGTGTGAAGTCAGGAGAAGTTTTAAGAAGGAATGTCTTGTGAAGTTGGGACATGTTTTAGTTAGGAATGTTAAGATGAGATAAAGTATGCAAATCCTCTCAAAGTAAAGTACATGAAAAAATAAGGTCACAGGCCCATAGTTTTATTACCGTTTATGACAGCGTTCAGTTACTTCATAAGATGAATGGTCAGCATGTAACACATGCACAGTTTTAGCAATACACCAACTTACAACTTCAGTAAGTGTGTTGTGCAACACATATGTAAAAGATACACGCTGATACATACACAAATTCATAATCTAAGGTTATCATATCTTAATTTGATCAATGAAATCAGCTGCTAATAGCTGGGATTAAGAATTCTTGGTTCTAAATCTGATTAATGTAGGAGGAGCAATGAATCAGAAGTAGCTCATCCAACATCTAGAAGGCTGATATTTTCCATTTTTATTGAAGTATGAAACTATGAATCACTGTCATCCAAACTCTTCCCCTCTGCCCACCACCTGTTCGTTCAATAACTGCTGTCATGCTTTCATAGCAGAGTTAAAGTTTCAAGCATTTTCAGCCTTCCTCTTACAATTTTGTTTCAATCAGTATACTCTTTCTAATCGAACTAATACTTACAGCTATTTCCTATGGCTTTCCAGGTTTGACGTTGCTGCTTTCCTCAATTACAGAGTTCTTAGTACGGGCGAACTAGTAAGATTCTTTTATCTTTACCATTCACCTTCATTCTGTGCATTTGTTATCTTCCTTGCCACTTTAGTTGCCTAAGTTTTTTTAGCTACCTAAGTTTATCCTTCATATATACATCTTTATGGATTTCTGTGCAATCTTAGTTGAATCTTTCCATAAAGGCTAGTTGTACGCTCAATTGTATATTTGTTTCAAACCTGCAAGTATTTTGGAAGAGGGCATAGTGATATCAGATCAGGCTGGCTTTATGGACTGAGTTTTTTTAATTCTCTTTTCTTTACCGAGTTCTTTTGGATAAGTTAGAGAATATTGAAAAGATTTCTTTGCTGAGTTGAAAAGCAAGGATTTTTTGTTTTTCCTTGTTTTTAAGAAGGAGGAGAGAGAGAGTTGGGGGGGGGGGGGGGGGGGGGTGTTAATGTTCCTACATGAGGACATGTGAGTGCTGTGTAGTGGAACAATATGACTTGAACTAGCTTGGCCATGTTACATTCCCAAGGGAAACGCAACTGAATTGACAAAAGTTTGTCACTTAGCTGCTGCTAAGTCCATGCTATAAGGCACATTGATGCTGGTATGAAGTCTAGGGGCGGCGCCCACAAAGCTCTTAAAGAGTCCAATGCCCCTCCGGGTGTAATGTTGGTATCATGCCCTGAGGTACTTTGACTTAGTGGCTACAGGTGGGATCTAGCTGAGATAAACCCTATTGTGAAGAGGGGCTTGAAGGCAGTGGATATTGTTTTGCCTGGATTCAAGGAAAGAGGAGCCGCTTTGCCACAAAACCTACTGCAATCCAAACATTCCTTGCTACATTTTTTGCTAAAACATTCCTTGCTACATCAGAATTTAACATTCTGCTGATGCTATTCCACACCAGCTTGCAAACCCCTGCCCCGGAGGTTGCAGGCTCGTGGCTTGTTGGTTAACAATGGCTCTTGGCCCATTTGGCCACCATATCTACGAGCTTCCATATTAGGGTCTGCTGTCTGGTCAAACAAGGAGGATTATGGCCTTGGAGTCCTCAGGCTAGAATGCATACCTGCTAGGCATACCATTGCTACCTTCTCTAGTGGCCACCTTCCTCTTGCCAAAGTTCAAGCTCCTATCGTCCCACACCTACGTGTATTACTTTCTTCATCAAGAATCCTACCAACACACTTTTATAGCCTCGTATTGGGCACCCCTTTGATAGCAAGGTGATGCCACGTCTCTGCAAAATCGAAGTCTCATCAGATAACTCTTAACTTTGATACAAGGCCACTGGATCTGATGACATCTTGTTCTCACATATTGGGCTTCTGCTGTAGTCTCTGGACATGATCATGTATCACATTATCTATATGATTATAACATGTAAATTGACGCGATTGACTATATTCGAAAACTCTAAAACTGAATTCCGTCATACATTAAAGAAGTGCACAAGGCTTTGCATGCTAGGAGCGTAATGAATAGATTTGGAGAAAAAGAAAATATGCATGGAATCACACGGCTGAAACTTCCACAGGAACACACTTTACACTGTCTAATTAGTCCGGATAATTGGCTGGAGTAAATTATATCTGACACATGCTTAGGACTGCCAAGGGCTTACCCTCAGCCATGTGCTGTTATAAACATCATGATGCTTGGACATATCACATCCTGCTCCTCTCATTTCTACATAATTAGTAATGAAAAAGTATTCACATAAGGGATATAATTTTGGATAATATTACATCCACCTCCTTTGAGGTTTAGTCTGATAATATCATAATAATTAGTTAGTTTTGTACAGACGTTGAACCTCTAGTTAGTTTTGTCACATCCAATCACCCAATGCCACATCATGCCGCTATAAAACAAAAAAAAAATTAATGGTAACAATTTACTGAATTAATGAAATTGATTCTCAAAAAGAAACAAAATCTAATTTATTCCATTAATGAAATTAATTTTTTTCAAAACTTATAACAAATCTAATCAATTTATTAACTAAGGTAAATTTGTCTTTAAATTCAAATCAAAATCTAAACAACTTTGTTAGTTAAGTTAATTTTGTCCTTAAATCCATACAAAATCTAAATTTTTTGTTAATTAAACAATATTTATCTCAAATTCAGATAAAATCTAATCCAGTTAATTAGTTGAGCAAAATTTACCTCAAAATTTAAATCAATTCTATTAATTTACTTAATTTTGCACCCAAAATTCAACTTTGATTTGAAGAGAAAATTAATTACATAATAATTCATTTAATTTTAATATTAAATCACAAAAAGATACAATTAATTACATAATTTATCCACTAATCATGTTGCTAAACCTTGAGTTACTAAACAGATATTGTCTTTCACTGCCATTGATAAATTCCCTTTTATATCAATAGGGAGCTACGAGCAAGGCAGCTCTGCTCCGGAAAGAAAAGGAGCTAGCACCCTAGAGCTTGCTTGCACTATCACTACAGTGGGAGAGAAAAGGTGTGAAATGGAGCGACTGAAGCTTTGGCCATTATCCGAACTAGAGCTCAGTCACACGCCTTGATCATCAGAGAGCGCCACCACCTCTACTTCCCCACCATTGGCAATGACCAACCTAGCCACCTCAGGACAAATCCATCCATCTCCATTACCGGTGAGCTCAACCCCCTTTTCAATGAATACCCATGTCAGAAAAATTGAGACCATTTCAACAACCAATTTTAGAGCAGAATCAATACCCATTTCAATGAACACCACTTCCGGATCCAATGATATCACCATCGGTTCAACACCTATTGTAGATCTAGGTTTTCGTAATGGAGATCAAACACACAGTGAACGGGGTTGGATTTGGCTCGTGGTGATCACTGTTCCATTTCGTTATGGTGCATGCTATGGTTCTTTTTGGTCGCAAAAGGAGCACTACTGAACAGGTGAGAGAGAGAGAGAGAGAGAGAGATCCACGGCAGTGCAAAGTGGGGAGAGGCTACTGTTTCAAGGGGGGGGGGGGGGGGGAGAGAGAGAGAGAGTGTGTGTGTATAAATATGTGTGTGTTTGGGAAATAATAATATGAATATGGCTTGGTTGGCAGTGGGTTTAGCTTGTCTATAAACTTAGTAAAGGTAATGTTGGCATTTATAAAAAAAAATGGGTTGCTTACATCATCAAACTATGAACGTCCCTCTAACGGCACCGTAAAGGTTGGGGAAACCTGTTACATGCAACTATAGCAGAAGTGAGGCCAATGTTATTTCCCATACAAGATGGAGTCTTCTTGTTATTTGACCCATCCTTAGGGAAAGTGAATGTAATTTACCTTATCATTTTTCATAGTTGTTATACGACTTCTGTTAACATTACAGGAAGTTCGTGTGAGATTTGCTGGCTTTGGTAATGGGGAAGATGAGTGGGTGAATGTGAAAAGGGCAGTACGTGAACGTTCAATTCCTTTAGAACCATCGGAGTGTCACAGGGTCAAGGTTGGAGATATTGTGCTATGCTACAGAGTATGTATTTATTCTATTTTCCGGTAATCTTTTTAATTTGCAGTTGTTTGACATGGAAAAGTTACTTTCTCTTTCTTAGAATTCACCTTTGATGAAATGTGATATCGCATCCATCATAGTCAAAGAGATACTGGCGTCTGGACATCAAAGATGGCAAATATGGGACACTTCTTTTTGAGTAGCCTGAAAAATTTTACCTAACTTTTGTAATCATTTTAATTTTGGCATTTATTGTTGATTTTCAGGAAAATGAGGATCATGCCCTATACTCTGATGCACGTGTTGTGGAAATTGAAAGGAAATTACACGACATCAAAGGCTGCAGGTGCATCTTTGTGGTTCGTTTTAACTATGATCACGCTGAGGTAAATCACTAAATCCATGAAATTTTGAATTTTCATTAGACTTTCAAATCTTTCCACTTGTGTATAGGACTGATAATTGAGTTGAGTTACTTGGGCTCGGGGTCGGTCTCGGATAGGACTCAAAACGAGTCGAGCCTAATAAGTTCAGCTCGTTTATGTGTAAAATATGACACACACCCTCACAGATAGGTGGGGCTGATAAACAAACCGAGATTGAACAATTTTTTAGGCTCGTTTAAAAAAACGAGTGCGACAGGTTATGCTTGAGCTCGCAAAGGTTGGCTTGATTATCAGCGTGTGTGTCATATTATAAGTCCATTTGCGAACTCCTTTTTACACCCATGTACTTTCTGATTATGTGAAAACCTGTACATTTATGTTAGCTGATCTTGATGTTTCTCCCTCAATGCCAGGAAAAAGTTGAGCTAAGCAGAATATGTTGCAGGCCAACATAATGAGTTTTCCGGGTTAGGCAGAAACGACAACTGCAAAACAACACTCTTCTTTCCCTTTTGTTGTTAAGTATTGCACTGAATATGACAGGGGAAGCTTTGCACAGGTAAAACATTGTACGTGGAATGTGTCTGCTAAGCTCTCTAGTAAGACTCTTCTTAGTCCCACATCGAATAACTACAACTATCCAAGGTTTTGCTTAAAAGGTCTTTCTGGTGCCGTCACTTAGTTTTGGGTTGAATGTTTGAGCATCGTATCATAGTTGGGCTTTAGGTGGCCAGTGGATTCAGTCTCTTACTAATTTGAAGGTATGCGTGTTCTAGCATCTAGGATCACTTAAGGTTAGTTTATATATTTAAAGGGTCTCTTCATTCATTGTGAATTGATTTTGAGTAGGGTCATCCATCCACTTCTAATAGTCTCAGCAAGACCAACATGGACGTTACTACTGCAACCTCCACTTCTAATTTTCAATTTGTGCTTTCAAACATAAAAAAATTTAATTTACACCCTCAATGTTATGAATTGGTAGCAATGTGGGATTAATCCAATTTGTCTTTCAGTTTTTTATTGTAAATTGAAGCATCTGAGGTGCAAGTGTTTCAGGTATAAGGATGAAATATGTCAATTGTTGTAGGTTTTCGTCTGTGATCAATTTGACACTGTTTTGTATATCGAAAATTAGGGTTTCATTACTCAAATAGACTAATCCTATCATGCACAATTCATTTGAGACGCCAACAATATATGAATTTATATATAAGCTTATGTCTAAAACATTTGCAATTCATTTGCTTCAATTTATGACGGAAAATTGTAGGCAATTTGGGTGATGTCTACATTGATACAATTCATAACCTTGAGGGTGAAAATTGAGAATTTTATTGTTTAAGGGTGCATATTGAAAATCGAAACATTTTTTAAGGTGCAAAATAAAATTAGTGCCAAAAAAAATTCAGTTTCACATCGTTGGTTGTGATGTGTGTATGAATTTTGTTTTGTAAGTAAATTTTTCACCCTAAAATTCCATGTACCCTTGATGGTTTAAAAAAAAAATTAGAAGCTATGGTAAATATTAATCCATCCTAATAATGAATCACAAGTTTGACTTGGCAATTTAACCCATAATTAATCTATATTTCTAGATCATTTTATGGATGGGGTTTTTTTTTTTTTAATCCAAAAGCTCTTCAAAATACCCTCCACAAAGATTTGCACATAAAAACTCCTTCAAAAATGATTCAAGGATACATCGAAAGTTATTTATTTTCATCCACCAGCCACAATTCCACAAAGGGTTATCTAGATATCAGCAGATATTCTAATTCAGAGCGTGCTTAGTACACATAGGAATGCTTCATCCATCATAGGCTTTGCACACCGATGATAAAAAAAACTCGGGATAGTTGCACGGTGTTTCCTCTCAACTTTGAAGCTTATCCCCCATCGTCTCACTAACCAACCTCCGGTTATTTTGAGGTCATATCTAATATTTAAAATTGTCTCGATTTGAAGCTTATCCCCCATCGTCTCACTAACCAACCTCCGGTTATTTTGAGGTCATATCTAATATTTAAAATTTTGTCTCGATTTGATACTGCCCTCAGCCCGCACCAAAACGGTTGGTTTTTCATTAGGCTCCAAACTGTTGCTCAATCAATTAGTTATGAAATACCATTAAATCTATGTTATCAATATCTCTACGTGTGATAAGTTAAGAAATAAATTTTCCCTATTTTTTTTTTCTAATAATTAATTATTGGGGACCGGCAGACCGGTAAAACAGCAGTACACCAGAAAAGGAAAAAAGCAATAAACCAGCCAGTATTAAATTATCCAGATTCCAGTCCAATCCCATGCATACAATGTCAAATAGGATCATCAAAAAACATGACAATGGGCACAAAGCCCTCTACCAAGAACTTATTGTCCTAGAGTATACAAACTTGAAGGCAACAAGGGCACGCACCCATAATTTTCTTCAGCGTTGGGTGAGAGCGATGCTGGACATTAGCTAAACACGGTATCCACACAACTAAAAGACGACTTCAGACCCTACTTATACCTCCTGTACTACGGTTAAGTTATAGCTTCAGCCCATCAAGACTTACTCTAGTCTGGATGCCTCTTCAGAAATCCAGCGTCACTACTTCCCAACACGACAACTCAATAAGAGCAGGCAGGAAAGAATCTTGAAGACATCGGGCACTGCCTCAAAACAAATTCTGGCAGGCTTATGAAACTGTACGACCATAACAAACAGATGCAATATAAAGATTTTTCGCCCATTTTTCCTGCAAGGACCCAATGATATAATGGTTTTATATGCCAATAAAATTGATATAAAATAAATACTGGAGAATTAAGACGAATATTAAAACTCCACCTTGACATGTGTACTAGGAAAAGCAGAAGTACGAAGCGTCTCCTGTGTTTCATCAGCTGGCTTTCTTCTTGGCACGCTGAGAACAAGAGCGGTCTGATCTGAAGTTGCTGCAACAGCAGTGATACGATATCCATAATCCCACCGCTTATGAATGCCTTCGCTAGGGTAAAGGAAATCTAATTCAACAACCTGAAATTATGAACAAAAGTCAGCCCTGTATATTCCTTGGTAAAACAGAGTGCATTGATATCTAATGTATATATCCAAGAAAACCTGATCTTGAAATCCTGCGCCACGAGACATAACGACTCCCCATCTACTCCCTGAGGTGGCCATGGAGGTAACATAGAAACCCTCTCTCCATTTTTTGTTTATCCATTTGAAAGGAAAAGAATCACTAACTTTGTAGGACTGCTGCAAATATTGTGTACCTGGATTCAAATAAGTAAACAAAATCAAGAAAATATCAATAAAAGTAGTCAAAAGAATCCAATGATTTTAGACTTACCCTTAGACATTACTACCAAAGAACTCCCATTTGCCGCTCCTGCTATCGCACTTATATAGTAGTTCTTTTCCCACTGCTCCATTATCCATTCCTTCAGACAACAAAAAGATTCAGAAGTCACTTTGTCAAACATATATATGCTAAAGCAATCTAAGGAAAATGGTCTGTGACCAAATATACCCATATAATTCAATTATGAAACACCCAGAAAAAGTTGGTTCAGGTTGAAGGATAATACAAGTTTGCACCTTGTGAAGAAAATAGGGTGAGAGTTCAAAAACTTGTGAACTGAAGCCGGTTCCCGCATCCATGATTAGGGCCCACAAATTTTGACAAGATGCAACACTACTGATAAATAAGCCATCTTCATTTCCTTTTTCAATGTGCTGGGAAAGCCTCGTGTCCGCCACATTGTAGTGATACCTACAGCAAAATGACAACACAAAATCCTCAACTTTACCGCACTACTTTTTACAATTTCACTTTTCATCTTCACAATTCTTCATTTGATACACCTCAAAACTTAGCCCTGTTGGGAGAAAATAGTAGAGGCGAAAATATACCTTTGCTTCATTGGTCGACGAGCATTATAAATGCTTATCCATTGTGTAGCAGGCATCCCCATACGAACCTTCTTCTTGGGCTGTTCATCTTCTTCTTCCTCAAAAGTTAACCGACCTCTCTTCTGACCAACCTGGTAGATAAGCTACATATCACAAAAAAATTTCAAGTTAGGCACATTAAAGAACAATATACACTCATAATAATCCAGAAGAATATTTAGTACATAATCTCTAAAAACATAATTAACTTTAGCTTGGCAATGTTTCGTTATATAAATATGAAAGAACATCCTCAACACCTTCTGTGCACCATCTGTGTTAATTGGCCTGATATCTGGATTTGGGCCTACGATCCCATCAAAGAGGGAAATATATTTAGCATAGTTAGGTTCCTCGTCAAATTTCAAGTTCACCACATATTCCACAAACAGTCTAAAGGGCTGTGGAAAGAAGGAACATAGATTCTCTGGAGAAGTAGTCATCTTCCTTTTGCAGACAAGAAACCCCTTATTCTCACCCTAAGAAACAACAACATATTGTCAAAAAATTATAGATGGCACAGCACATAATTTTTTTTAGAAGAGATTTGGAAAGGGCCTACCTGGTATCCTTGCCAAGGCAAACGACCACGGAGAAGGAAAATGAGTGTGTAAGCGAGTGATTCGAGATCATCTCTCCTGCTACCAGTTCGGCCTAAATGAGCATGCACACTAGCATACCGAACTGTTCCCCTGCCAGACCAGAATGCTAAAATCATCCAAGGAGCAACAAAGTTTATGAAAGAAAATAAAAAGGCCACGGATCAGGAAATTAATAATCATTTTCCACATGGAGAATAATACAGTTAAATGATGTACCTGAAAACATCAGGCCTTTGGTCATAGTCAACATGCAGACCAGTTGAACCATCTCTCCATCTAGTAGCTGATAGCCCAAACACATTAAACATAATGAGATGCTTAACTTCATTCCAGAATTATAGCTGCGAACTAAGAATATGTGATCAACAAAGTACCTAATCCAAGATCAACTAAAAAAAGCTTTTTCTCATCAGGAGTCCCCGGAGGACCAAGCAAAAAGTTTTCAGGTTTCACATCTCCATGCACATACCTGCCAAAATTTCTTGCAATTTAGTGCAATAAGTCATATAACATGCACAGTCTCAAGATAACTTATATTCATCCGAAAAAGAGGTGGTCTGTATCATTAATTATAACAACATAAGGCGAGGTAGCATATTTGGATAAATAAATTTTCCAGTTGCAAATTGTATTCTCAACAGAGATTGGATGAGCAGACTCCAGGTTTCCACCAGGCTTCCACATCAATGCCACAATTTGTGAAATATGGAAGCATCACATGTGGAACCCCTCAACCAGGGAAAGGCTCACCGAATAGCAAGAAAAGATTAGCGCATCTTTGGTTGATCCATTATTATAAAAATTCTAAATCTTACAAATCAAACAGAAGAAAGTTAAGGACAGATTCATCTATCAGACAACTGACATGAATTTCAACAAGATAATAGAAGACCAAGAAAATAAAATTATATATTTACGGTAGACTTTCCCTGATGCATGTATTAATCAAAGAGTGCCATAAAAAAATAAGAAGAGAAAAAGTCAAAAAACTCCTCATAAAAGGAGAACAAATTAATATGTTCCTAAGTAATAAACAATAAAAAAAACCCAAGAGGAGGAAAAATTAAGTGAAAAGGAAATAACTACAAAATTAAGGAAGGATGCATGTCGTGACAAATGAAAAAAAGGCTCACCCTCTAGAGTGCAACTTCTCCAGTATAGATATTGCTTCAATGGCAATGCATGCTACCATTTCAATGGACATCCTGAATTTTAAATTACAAAAAAGAACCCTAATCAGGCAACCAGAACACTTAATATACCAAAGAAATAGAGCCAAATACATATGAATATTTGTAATCAATGCTTTACACACATCTGAGAGTTATTATTCCAAACATCCCACAAGCTTGGTCCCAGCATATCCATAACCTGCAGAAATTAAGGAATTCTCTTGTATATCACAGATGCTGACTAACAAAAAAAAAGACTTCAATTGAATAAAACCAGTAATCAACAGTAATGACTGCATACCATTATATAGTATTCGCCTTGCCGACCCTTGAAGTGTACACGTGGTACACCATGACTTCCACCAAGAGTGCTGTTCAAAAGACAAAAATAGAGTGAAAAATTCATGCACATAACAAAAGCAAACCTCGCAACAAGAGATACTAAGGGGACCATACTTACTTGTAAACTTGCCACTCATATGGTGGTCCATAAGGGCATCCTTTACTACTTCGGTGCTCAAATTTTAACGCTACCTGAAACACACGGGTCCCAAATATGTCTATATTTTTCTGAATAAGATGATGATGAAAAACTCAATTATTGAAAACTGAACAGCATATGCTACATACTTCATCAGGGCCAGTTCTGACACCAAAAAGATCAGGAACCCGGCGACCTACATACACTTGTCCAAAACCTCCCTTACCGAGCTTCTTTTCTATTTTGTACCAAGGGGAACCACCAACCTGAACCTGTAACCAAAAAAAAGTTCTGCCTTCAGTACTCCATTCAACACAGGAGCAATTTTACAACTAAAATTGTACATCATTATATGCATTTCAAAAAAAATTATGTTTTTAGCTCAAAACAATCTCACGGCTAAGATCTCACCACATTCGATGCGGTCCAAAATTTCTCCCACTTCTTAGCTCAATATTTAACTCTCCAACCTTTTATTAGGGCTACGTAGATGCCATTTTTTTATTATTTTCTTTGCACACTGAGGTAAATTCACATAGTCAGAAGGGAAAGATGGCCGAGGTTCGTACAAGACAACCAAATCAACTGAGTAGAAAAGCAACAACCCCTTGTTGGCAGTTTGCCACAAAATTAGATAGATCAAATGTCCAATGCAAGCTCTGCAGCAACAAGTACTGAGGCGAGAAAAAAAAAAGTGAAATTATGGGAGTTTATTAAATATCTATTCAAGACTTGCATGCCGTGAATTCGAGCACCATAGATATATGATTCAAAGTTGCAGCATCGGCCATCAATTCGGAGGACTCTGAGACACATTGGTCGTGGTATATCATAGAACAGTATTGAGCAATACGACCTAGCAAAAAGGAATTGGACATAATGAGAAATTAAAACTATATTGCAACGTCGCATAACAGTATCGGCCGATTTGATGACGATAACTCGGCGACTCAGGATGGACTTAAAGACATCTTGGACGAATCAAACGAGTAGTGTAAGACTCGGAGTTTTCACGTAACATGAAGCGGTTTCGCCTCGGAAAGTGTCCAATCGGATACGACTCGGTCGACTCGTATCGGTATCGAGTCTATTGATCGATACTTTGAACCTTGCCATAGATGCTCCAATTCTCATGAATCTTGCTTGAAATTAGATGAGAGATTCTCAATTCTAGAGAAAAGCAAGGTTTGGAACCTAGGCTAGAAGTACGATGTAACAATATATTCTCAAACCTTAAGGGCAAATTATGCTGTGTATACTATATACTGCCTAGGCACATTACTCCCCACCCCACCCCAACCCAAAAAAAAAGTCAAAAGGAAAAAAGTTTTTTTTTTTTTTTGAGACTCAGAAATTTAACTGTGATTATGGAACAAATTCAATTCCCGCCAGACTGTAGAAATCCAGTCAGATCAATAGAGCAAAAGTGTATGTTGTTTCAATTCGGTTTCCGGTTTGTTCCATAAAGTTTCAGTTAACCAATTTGGAAATTTTTGAGATACTGTGATAACCATGCAAGGGAAATAAACTGAATGCATCCCCTAGGCTGTATACTGATTGTGGATCTCACCAGAGAACTCTTTGCCTCTAACGAAACAGATCGCTCTTGAGGAACCAGATCTGATCAATTTAACCTCAGGTCTATTACTAGATTTCTAGATCAGCTAGAAATCAAATCTAAATACAGGTAGATTTCTACTTCCAGCATCACACAAGCTATCCTATACGCCGCAACTAAAATTTTTCTCTGGCTACTTTACAAAAGGTGATTTCCAGAATCAACCAACCAAAAAATACGCAGCCTTGGTGACTCTTTCATAGCCTCCCTCCCTCACAAAATGAGATGGATGAATCAAATCAACAATTTTTTTGATTTTTTCAGTGTGTAGCGACGCCAAATTTAGTCAAGGCAAGAGGTTTTCTTGATGCTGAGTTATTCTTCTCGTATTTAGCTTTAAGACTTTATGGATGACCCCAACAACTCAAACTTAGTATTAACTGAACGTTAGCTCTAGTGTGTTCTATCTTTTATACCTTTTTCCTTTCTTCAGAGTAGTTTTCATCATGCCATAAACAACGACAGAACTTTTAGTAGTATATCTATAAGAGAAGATAATCTAGACATACACAAACTTGCTAAATAAAAATTAGTGCTTAAATGTTCACTCCAAATTGACTCCCAGCTTTACACTAGGAACATATATGGTGAGTCAATTAATATTACACTTATTTTGTTGATCACCGACAATAATGCTTTCATTAAATCAAATAATATTATTTGTAACATTAACTCTCCAAAGCAATCCAAGAAAAGTCAATGCCAAAACTCGCTGTAATAAAATTTAGTGCCATGAGTCAAACAAGGAGGTTTTCATTATTTAGTTTACCACATTATGAAACATAATTGCCGGTTGCAGTGGTAAAAGCACTGAATGCACATATAGCCAACCTATGTATGTAAACAGGTCACCCATCCCGAAATCCATGATACCAGGGACCAATGGGATAAGGGATTAATAACTTGCCAATTTGTACAAAGAAAACTCTTTCTAGCACACTCCACAAAACAAAAAGTCATTGTACGGCCGAAGCTCAAATAGCTCAAAGTTCTACCTCAATAGAACTGCAATCTTTTTCAGAAGAGCTTCTACCATGATAGAATTGGAATTCAATATGCGCAACAAAAAGCCAGCTGATAAATTATGAAGATAGCCATACACATCACTTTATCCTCACCATTTAGCAACCAATTATTCGCAGGACAATACAAAACCAGCTGATAAATAAGAAGATGGCCATCCATACACACGCATATTAAATAGAGGAATGGGTATCAAAAGTATCACCTTTTCGGGAAGCGGAGCAGTGCTTCCTTCATCTTCGCCGGCATGAACTTTGTCCGCGCTCCGAGCACCACTACCGTAATCATCCATCGGCTTCTCCGCCACCTCCTCAGGCTCACCACCACCGACACCAACCGGCTCTTCCAAAATCCTCTCCTCCACTTGTCTTACCTCTGCCACCGGTGCCCCTGCAACAACTTCGTTCTCATCAATTGCCTGATTGTTATCAGTATCCTTCACCGCCGCAGCCGCCGCCGCTCTCCTCCTCCTAGTCCTCGTCGCAATCGCCTCCCCTTCGATCGGATTCTGATTGGGATTGAGATTAGGCTGCTGCTTCGCTGCCCGGCCTCTGCGCACTCCGCTACGCAGTACCGGCATCGTTCATCCTCCGATTCTCATCCCTATCAAACCCTAATTCTTCTCCACGTACAAGAACCTTTCACTTTCCTTCGTACCGTCACACACACTGCGATCAACCACCCCACAAGAACAATTATAGCAGAAAAGAAGAAGACAACGACGATTACAACAAAAACAACCAGAAAATGTAACAAATTTTGAACTTTAACACACGAAAAAGTGATGATCAGAGAATGTGTTTGAAATCCTTAGCTGAAGGAGCTGATCAAACACAAAATTATGGTTAGGAGACTGAAATAATTTTAGGGATCTCGGAAGAGAAAATTGATTTCGAACCAGAGAGAAAGAGGGCGTCGAGTACTTTTGAGAGACAGAGATGAGACAAAGGTGTGTGCGTATATATTTTTCTATAAATTTTACAAATTAAGATGGGATTCGATGGCCGTTGATGGGGATGTGATGGACGGTGAGATTGGGGGTTTTAATGGAATTAGTGTTAAGAAGAATGGAGTAGGTGTGAAATTATAACATAGGGCTTAGATTTGGGTATTGTATTACGAATCGGTATATTGGTCGGGGACTTAAAAAGAGAAAATGTGTTGTTGAGACTAACCAGGTATCTCAATTCTGTCGGGTAAGACGGGTTCTTGTTGGGTCTAAACGAATTTTTTTATTTATACATGATTCGTGTATTAATTTGTATCTAATTAATTATATTATATTGAGTTCGTATCGTATATGAATTGTGTATAACTAATATATAAACGAATCGAATCGTGTATTTTTTTTAATTGACTTCATTCATACCTAGACCTGTCAATCGTGTCGGGTGAGGCGGATTCATGTTGGTTTTTAGTGGGTTCGTGTGAAAAAATATTCCACGCATACCCAATTCATTTATTAATTCGTGTTTAACGAATTATAACATATCGAATTCGTGTTGTATATAAACCGTGTATAATTGTTATATAAATAAGTCATGTCGTGTATTTCTTCTGATTGACTTCACCCTCATATTTGATAAATATGCGTATATAAAAGTTTACATTGCAAACATAAATAAAAAAGCACACATGGTGAGAGTATTTCTCATTCAATGTTTAGGTTCAAGTTTTTATAACTATAGTTGTTCGATGAGATTAAATCTACTTTTTAGTGCTTAAAATACATAATGGAACCTTAATTTCGGCTCTAACATAAATGTGATCGAATCTCCCGCTACATAACTATTTTACGGACAAATAAAAAAAAAGATCTAGGTAATTTGATAATATAAATGTGAGACAATTAAATTCCAAGGAAACGTAATAAAAAATAATCATAAGCTTTCCATAAAAAAAAAAATATTTCTTGTCTGATCTAGATCCATATTTCATCAATAAATATGGGGAAACTTTCGATTGCATATACACTTTTTTTCCTTTCAAAGTCAATAGTACTATACATTATAGTTTTTATTTATATTCAGGAACAAAAAGGGAACATTTGAAACAATTACCAAACCCAGTGGATTCTAACTCCCATGTTAGAGGTGTTCACCTTACCGTACGAGTAATAATTATGATATTTTGTCTTTCTATTCGATATTTTGCGGAAATTTTTTTTCTTAACCGACTCTACTCGATCAAGTGTATTATTCCTATCTGCATTCTGTCCAAAACAATCAGGTAGGAAGTCGAGTTGAAAATTGGGTGAAGACATATTTTTTAGTTATTAATTTTTTGATCATTTTAACAATTCAATTGAGTAATTTGCATCAATTAACCAATTCAACAAACTAATAACACTAAATAAAACACAATAAATTCGATAATTCATAAACAATTATAATAAAAACACAATAAGAAAGCCATACACATTAACACACACACACACATATGTATATATAGGTTCGGGTAGGAATATATAATTTTTATGGGTATTTCCCATTCCTATCCAATTTTTGTAGAATATCAAAAATATTTTCATTGGTCTGCCTGATTTTTTGCGGTAGCCAATGAGTAGGGTCGGATAGGATCAAGTAGGATAGGAATATACGGGTAATAAAAAATTTGAACATCCATACTCTCATGCCGCCAAAAGCAACCAAAAAATTCCTTGGTGAATTGGGCGAAAACTTAAACTACGTACATATATACTTTTTAAAAAAAGTAAAACCAATAAACGTATAAAAATGGGGTGCTATTGCGGCTACACCTCCCTATTTGTCAGGTATACTGCGAAGAATGACATGGATTAATAAGACATACAATTCCTGCACAATATGAGGTGGTGT
Organism: Ilex aquifolium; assembly: GCA_951799425.1. Classification (NCBI taxonomy): domain Eukaryota; kingdom Viridiplantae; phylum Streptophyta; class Magnoliopsida; order Aquifoliales; family Aquifoliaceae; genus Ilex; species Ilex aquifolium. Next base: position 17,651,340 of record OX637410.1, read on the forward strand.
GGCCATCGGATTAGCAGATACATAATTGTCGGGATGCCCCATAACATTAGGAGCATAAAAAATCCAAATGGAAGAAAAGATAGGAAAAGGTACCCAACTACTAGATCCTTTACATAAAAATAAAGGTAAGAAGAAATTTTATCCATCTCTCAATGTACACTGGATTATTTGATCCATATTGACGCAGTGGTGGCAGCGCAAAAAAGATAAATTATTATGTTTAATTATGGAAAGTATAATAAGCCAATCAAGTTGCCCGTCTAGCTCAGTTGGTAGAGCGCAAGGCTCTTAACCTTGTGGTCGTGGGTTCGAGCCCCACGGTGGGCGTTTCAGTGTTTACTTTTTTGACCTTTCTTTTTGGGCTGCTCCATCCTGATATGATAAAGAAGGCCAACGGGCTTAAAAGGCTTGAATCGCTTTCAGCTGAATATGACCAGAGGGCCAATCTGTTGATCCATATCATACAGACCATGAGTCCATTCCTGGTTGGATACATTTTGTTAAAACCCATCAAATACATTTTATAATCGCGTATAGAATGGTTCTGTGTCATAAAATATTGAATTTGTGTTATGTATATATCCAAGTGTGTGTTGAACAACTTCTTAGACGTATTTGGTGGGGTCAGCCCAATTATAGCCCAAAACACTCGCACTAAACTCTTAATTGGTATTTTCGTGCCCATTTTGTCTTACATTGATAGTAGGGGTGTCAAACGTGTCGGGTTAAACGGTTACGTGTCGGGTTAAACGGGTGAAAAACATATAAACCCGTATACGACACGTTTAATAAACAGGTGAAAAATTTCAACACGAACACGACTCGTTTAATAAACGGGTAACACGACACGACTCGTTTAACCCGTTTAATTTTAAAAAATTATTCTATTAAAATTTTAACCCACACTAAAAAATTATTCTATTAAAAATTTAAACTCCATTAATTACTCACAACAATTGTACTCTCTTTATTAAAAGATTTCCACTTAGTTGATGCTTGCAAAAGCAAGTGAAAAAATTGAATCACTAGAGAAAGGGGCAGCAGCTTTTTATAGGCAAGGGGGAGAGGTCTCCTTCTATAGATTTGTCGATGTGGGATTGAAGAGAAAGGGGCAGCAGCTTCACTATGCCTTCACTGTGTAGACTCACAAGAAAACCTTGTAAGTTGTCCCACATCGAGCAGTGCAAGGCAATGGGTAAAGCAATAATATGTACTTAATGCAATGCAATGGGCCAATCTCTCATTCCTTAGCTTGGTTTCTTGTTTGAATATGTATATAATATTTTAATTCTGATTATTTTTTTAAAAATAAAATATTTATTAATTTATTATTATATTATTTTTTTTAAACGGGTTAAACGGATTAAACATGTCTCACCTGAACACGACACGTTTATTAAACGTGTTAAACGGGTTGACCCGTTTAACACGCGAACCCGTTAAGGTCTCACCCAAACCCGTTTAATCCGCGGTTAATCATGTCGGTTAATCGTGTCGTGTTAGATTTTGACAGGCCTAATTGATAGATCTTGTTAAAAAATTGGCAATCTAGCGGGGAAGTGCTTTGATTGTAATAAAATATTCAGTAGAAGTGTCCTATTGGTTATCCTTTTCTTTGTTTTCTTCTTTTAATATGGAACTTTTGGTAATAGACACAAACTAGAATATAATGAAAAGAAGGGACAAAAGGCCCGTGAACCATGGACTGAATAGCCCATCACATGGCAAGCTACGTCAACACATTGGCCCAGCCTAGAATGGCAGTCCTACCCACAGATCCGCTAGAACTCAAAAAATGAAACGATGGGTCAAATTTTGAAAAATTTGAAAAATATAGGACCATTAAGACCCTGATGTACAGACCATGGTCTTTTTTCCTAGCAGACTGGCCTGGCCCATTTGATTTGTGCTACTATTGCCTTTCTTAAAAAAAAACTAAATAGTAAATTAGGCTAGGGCCTCATTTGGTGTATAAATTAATTTTCGAATTTTCAGTATAAAAAAAGGTCCTCCAGTTTTTGAAAAAACTTGCATGCGATCCCTGTATTGGCGTGAATGTTAAGGGATTGGTTAGGTATTAGTTTTCATTACCCATTTTGCCTTCGTCATATGATTTCAATTTAAAAATAGCTATTTTTTTTTTTTGCGCTTGTTATTGAGATTTTTGCGGTGTTGTCTATCAGTTTTGAAATTCAAACTCTTGAACCAAACAATTTGGACATGATGATGACGTCTAACGATCTATGTTTTTGTACCTATTTGACGATCTGTATTTATGAAGAGGAGATACATTAACGATCTGTGTTTTAGTGTACTTTATCTGTATTTTAGTGTACCATCTAACGATTTGTGTTTTACATGTCTGACGATCTGTGTTTATGGAGAAGAAAGTACATGAACAATATGTGTTTTAGTGTATCTATCTGACAATTATTGCGTACCTGTAATTTTTTATATTTTTTTATTACATACCTATTATTTTTTATTGTGTACCTATTATTTTTTAACGTACTTGTTTTCCGATTTGTGTTTATGAAAAAAAAAATTTACATTATGATAACGTAATTTTTATAATAGATGTTTCAATTAAGTGATGACATTGTCGTTAATTTTTACAATTGTAAACAACGCTATTTATGTCAATTACTTTGACTTTTCAATAGGGACCTAATCTAATAAAAAATTGACAAATTTTATTTTTTTTTGGGGGGGAGGGAATACAATTTTTGTTTTCTTTTAGGTAGCGTTGTATAACGTTTTTATTTTAATTTTCTTTTTAGGTACCCTTCCTCAAAATTTAATCACATGTATATAGATGACAAAATACACCAATATATAAGTGTATTTATTATATATTAAAAGCATATATATGATAACTTCTACAAAATTGTAATGGCTTATTCTTTTGCTTTTCGACAAAATTGTTTTTAACTCAAAAATAATTAAAAAAATTACTACCAAACAGTGCATTATTTTTTGTTGAGTTCTAATAAAGGGTTTAGACTTTTTTTTTTTTTGGTTTAATCTGTGGATTAATTAACAACTCACAAACTGTGAGTGGCTGGAAAGCATGGTAACTAAAGTCTCTTTAACATGCAATATGAATATACATACCATGTGGAACCAAAAGCTTGGTAATGCTTCACCTACTGTATGACTTTTTGCTTAATTATATATGTATAATGGCCACTGATATGGAAGCCATAAGTCTAATAAAATGGCCCTGCTTAAATCTATAATGCATTTTAAAATCGTGCGGGTCCAATCCAAAACGAATAATATTATATATATAATGATGGGTCTAGAACATTAGTGTTGATTAATATCAGTTCTAATACTCCTTGTTGGAATTAATTTCTTTGGGACAACTCTGATAGCATTGTTGGGAGATATGAATTGAAGATAAGAATTTTATGGTTGAGCTAGCACACCTTGCCTACATTCACAGACCAAAAGCTACATATGTATTATTATCTGATAATCTAACTATTGATTATATGATACTAAAACCAGGGTCGGCCCAATGAAAATTGAGATCCTAAACGAAAATTATAAATGAAACCCTTTAAAATTAATAATAAATTTCATTAAAAATTATTGTTCTAGTTTTTTTTTGTGATGCAAAATTAATAATTAAGTTTTTATATTCAAATTTTGTTGATATGTGTTTTTTAGTTGATAATATGACTAACCATTGCAATTTCTTTTGAATATTGTTAAAAATGAAATGAAACAATAGTAGCTGATAAATAGAGTTTGTATATAAACTTTGATTCTTTGTTTGTATTTCAAATCGTCTATTAAGTTTTGACATTCGCCAATAAGAAGAACAATGAAATTGGATTAAATTATATTATTAAAAATATAAAATTATCAAATAAAAAAAGTTTAATGCATTTACCATCCAACTTAGGGGTAAGATGATTTATATGTATATATGGGATGAAGAGATGACAGGCTAACCCTAGGGTTTTTACTTAGTAAAGCAGGGTAATGCAATATTTTTTTTTTTTATAATTGTGGGGAGTTCAAATTGTGGTATTCTGGAGATGAGTAATATTATTTGAACCTAAAAATTTGATCTAATTTTGCTGACATAATGATGTGGCTTCAATAGAACTATTGAATCAATATCAAGTTTTAATGTTTGATGGGCCCCACAGTCAATCCAAAGGTCATAGTGAATTAGGTCAACAAATTAGGTCAATAAATTAGGTTCCAAAAACATTGCTCGTGTAGGTGTGTGCTATTTTTTATGTGACAATATTTGTTGTTATTAATAAAAAGAGAGAAGTGTTGTCATTAATGAAAAGATAGAAGTAGGACCATTTTCTTTCTAATATGGGCGTGCTATATATGGGCCTTATTAATCTTGAATTTTACTGGGTCAAATAAAATTACTTGATAAAAACTACAAATAAAATTAGAGTTCCTAGGCGGAGGTTTAAGTGGTTTACCCTGTGAGCCAGCCCCGACTAAATCTTATTTATAAGGTGAGGAATTAAAGATAAATTATGCAACTCATGACTAATCAGATACTAGATCACTATGTTTGCCGTCAATTTTGAATAGAGCAATGCTGTTAGGATCTAATTTATTGACTTAATTTTCTGACCTAATTCATTATGGTCTTTGGATTGACTATGAATCTCATTAAATATTCGAACTTAGTGTTAATCCAATGATTCTACTGAAGCCACATCATTAAATCAACAAATTATGTCAGATTTTATATTAAAATACCCTAAATGTGTTTTCTATTCGATGCGGAATTCTCACTCAATGTCACAACACAGTGCACTAAGAGGGGATTAACATTCTAAACTAGTGCATCAGTGGGGCAAACATCCTTTACAGTTTGCAATATCCCCACGAAAGAGGGGCAATGCAGTCCTTACACCATCTTGAAAGTAGAGAAAAGGGAAAAGAAAAAGAGAAAGCACTTCTTGAACTCTCATTAATCTAACTTCTTCAAAAGATTCAGAGGATATGAATGGATCCTATCTACTTCAAAGGAAGGAGAGAGAGAGAGAGAGAGAGAGAGTATATACCCAGATGTGAATTATTTGGAGAGTTCTGGTAAAGGGTTTGGACATCTGTTTAGGTTTTGTATTGACAAACATTTCCATGTTGTGAGTGGCCAAAAAGCTAGCTAATACCTAGAAAATATCTTTAAAGTGCAATTTGATGCTGAAGACAACCTGGGAGAGAATATATAATACAACGGTGATATCATATCAGTATTGATAACATGATATCATCAATCAATAATAAAATTTCAAATGATCGAGCAAAGTGGACTCCAATTGAGTAGTTCTCTGCTTACATGGACTGATAATTATTGACTTATCTGGGGTTTTTATCCTTATTTATCTGTATATTATTGATTGATGATATCATGTGATAATCTTGACGTGATATTACTGTTAAAATGGATATTTTTTTGGGTTTTATGACCTTTTAACCATGCTTTGAGGTTGGCAAGACCACAACAGTGCATTCAACGAGGCTACTGATAGTTATAGGTATATATAATATAGTCGATGTCTCCCAGCTGTTAAATGGATATTTAAGTGTAACTGCAAGGTATTAATTAGTTCTAACAGCTTTATCAAAGATATTCTATGCATGGGGGAGGGTCAAAAGTCTAATCATAGGCCGAATAACAGCAAAAAAATGCATACTTCTTCAACTACGCTAAGGAATTAACAATCAGTAAACATGTTAGGATAAGTTGGATGAAAGTACAGACCAAAAAAATAATTGGATTACAGAGATTTAGTAGTTGAAAAGTTGAGGTTGGCAAATTTGAGTTTTGTAAGAGACGGATTGATAAACCCGATAAATATAATTTGTAAGTAATTATATGCATTTTAAATTTATATTCGGATCAGAACCTTAAAAAAAAACTCGTGATTAAGATGCTCTTTCGGTTATCCAAAAAGAGTTCCAAAAAAAAAACTGGCTTGCTATCGTTAATCTCGCTGTAGAAGTCGACATACTTGTAAAATCATTTCATTATTTTTGTCTATAATAAAACACGTGTAGCTTTGTTTACCCTTTGATGGAATTTGTCTTTGCTTCTCTATACATGTGTCTGCCAAGTCTCAATCAAGGGGTTTACGTGTGGACCCAAGTGTGGCACATTTGCAATGATTTGAAGTTAAACAGGGCCAAATGAATCATTCGAAGTATGTTCTGTGCATATGTGTTTGAGAGAGAGAGAGAGAGAGAGAGAGAGAGAGAGATTTGTGCATGGTGAAGGGTCAATAATAGAGCACTAGCTCTCCAACAGACATCCCACCCACTCTTAACTTTGGAGTCGCTTTCTTCATTAACTTTTTCTCATGGGATCTAAAGTATGTGGGTATGGCATTCCATCGATCCATTATAGATTACTAAAAACCTAATTACAAAACAAAAGATGTAGCCCACTAGGCATGCACCAATATTTTACGTGCAAACAAATCCATGGGCAAACATATCTATTGAGAGAACGTTCAAAAATTTCACTGCTTGATTAAGATATCTTTTAATCTATATTTTTTTAAACTTTCTCTTAGATATAAACCACTTATCAACTATTGGGTAGGGCTGTTAATCAAACTAAGTTACTCGAGCTTAGCTTGAGTTCGGCTCGTTCAGGCTCAGTTCGTTTTCTAAACAAGCCTAAACTTGAACAAGTTTTTAAACTCGTTTAGAAAACAAGCCCTACAAGCTCGGCTCAAACTCGACAGGTTCGGCTCGTTTATGTGCAACTATTCGGGCTTGGCTCTGGCTCGATTTGTTTTTAACTCGTTCAGGCTCGGCTCGTTTCCTAAACGAGCTAAACTTGAATAATTTTTTAAGCTCGATAAAGAAACAAATTTTTCAAGCTCGGCTCGAACTCGTTCGACTAACAACCCTACTGTTGGGTGGCATCCGATCATGCATTAAAAGTCCAATAGAATTCATGACAAATAATTTACAATTAGTAAAATATTAAAAAAAATCTCAATCCGATCTCACCTAGAGAAGATATTTAAGTTGCTTAAGTTCATGATTAACCTTGCAAAGTTAATGGATAATCATCCATCTAAATGTATGTCATGCATGCACATCTGCGATGGGCCGGTGGCATGGTCATGCATGCACATACATTTACATGGTTGATTATCCATTAACTTTGTTTAGTTTTGGAGAAAGCTTTGCATGAAAGAAATCAGACTTTTTTGAAAGCCTGCTTTTTGCATGCCACTTTGAGCAAGCAGCCTTCCAAGCTCATGGTTTTCGACATGTGGAAGCAATAATGCATTCAAGCACCTTGTGTGTATGTGCTTTTTAAAACAATATGGGAAATCGTTTTGTGTTTTTTTTAAAATGAAAAATCGTCGTCTTTACTCGAGCATTTTGCAAAACTCGAACACACATAATTCTAGTAAAAATTATGTCCATCCGTATAATTCATGTTCAAAAAATTCAAACTCAAAACGTACAAATTTATCTCTTAATCTTAATCGTGTTCAATCATAACTATGTGTTTTCTCTCACCTTGTTTATTGTTTTCTTCTTAGCATATTGGGTTTGGCAGCCATTTCACTTTAAGCGACATGATTGTCCATTTGACTTTCTCATATGCATTTTAAACTTTAAATTTATGGGGGACTCCACAAGTTAAGGGATTTAAAACTTAGAAACATTTGCACAGAATTGAAAAGTAGATTCTCACACAAAAATGTGAGACAAAAAGGAAAAAAAAAGGTATATTTATGTGATTGGACATCAAAAAGGGGCACACTAAGTAAATACCAACCTTTCCAAATTTCTTTCAAATTCCAATTAATATTTTTTTAGATCTGAATATTCTTTTTCACAATAAAGGCTTTGTCTTAATTAGCACAAGATTTATCTTGAATGGTTTTACTTGGTGTTTGAATTCGTCCAAGAGCATCCTGAATTGAAATCTTTCAGCTAATTCCAATAACAAAATGACAAAAATATCAAAAGTTGCAATAGTGGAAAGAAACTAGCTCATAGCTTTGAGGTTACGTGGAGATTGTGTTATATCTAGATCGTATTATTTTAAGTTCACGTCATTTAATATTTTGGTTTCATGTCATTTTTGAATAGCTTGAAAATTAGAAATTATGAACAATCAAGAAAGAAAAAAGATTAATAACAATGGACATGAACGTTAGTGGTTTGATAGAAAATGTTTTCGGAAAGTGTTCGATAGAAAGTGTTATTTACCTCACGAGAGTGGTATATTTTTTAGTATATCAAAATCTTAATAGGGTTACACCTTATTTATAGGCGCATCAGTTAATAAATCCACTTTCTATTGAACTAGAAAGTACATTGGAAAACCCTACTCTCATACACTCGATCCTTGTAAAACTCATATACCCATTGGAAATTTACAATCAAATAAAGAATAATTCTTTCACTATAAGTTAAACAAACTTATCGTATAAAAAATGATTAGGTTGTGCTGATACTTCTTTCACTCTATTTATTATTCGTATTAATCCATCATGTTATTTTTAAGTCTATATAGAGTTTGCGTATATTACTATGTCAAATATTATAACCCATGATTATAATTAATTAGGAGTACATCAAATTATTGAACCATAAACTTAGGCCAAAAATTTTAATTAATTATTATCAATTAGTCTACGTAATTCGTATCTTTTCAGACCACCCCTACATGCCCAACACTTGGCAACCAAATAGGATGTCAAAGCCTAAAAAAAATACCTGGGCCCCTCAAAATTAGATATCTATAAGTAAAACATATGGGTCCCATGTGTAGGATTCTGATTACTAATCATTGATAAGATCAAATCTACTTGAAATTATCTTATATTTTAATTATAAAATCTTATGCTTAAAGATTATTTTTTGTGGCCAGGGCAATAATTTTGAGCCAAGTGGTTTCTAATCATCTAATCAATCGTGTCTAGAAGGATCCATTTTGTGCAGTGCTAGACAAAGAGCTGTTTCTAAGAAACTTTATATAGGCTTATAACTGAAATTTAGAAGATTTAATAAGAAAATTGGCTTAATAACTGACCTAGAAATAAGTCAAAGTTGAGTTTAATCAGGTGTTTATCTCAGGTTTAAACGAATCGAGTTTGAGTAGCACTCCTTGACTAGTAAAAATGTTCAAAAGACGAACAACACGAATTGATTATCACCCCAACCGAAAAATAGATCGACTTGAGGATATGACGTTCCCTCTCCCTTAGACCAATAATCAAGTAGGCATGATAATTACTAAAAAAAAAAAAACATTTCAATTGTTCATTATGAAAGTCCTTCCAATAGAAAGAAGACTAATCGGGGTCAAAATTGGTGAGATATACGCCTTTAGTAATGAAATAATTAGAGAACCGCGATGCTGATGTAAGTATCAGTTATGGTATGACGTTTCAAACAAATCAAAATTCAAATTTCTCTTTTCTATCATTGTATGTTAAAATAATCGTATACCCGCATCATTCCAAACCCTTCCACCAATCATATTCTTAACCCAAAAATTCCCACATCAACTAAGTAGTGTTGAACAACCATAGTGGAATTTAGCTGGATTGTTATTTCTTGCGGACAATTTCTACTTCGTTTCGGCTTGAAAATTGTAGGCAAAGACAAGAGAGTTTTTAGCTTTTTCTCGTTCATATAACAAATTGGGACCAATTAAAGCCAAAAGTTTCGGTAATATGTTAGGTGAGAATGAAAATAAGGGCAAATGGGGGACACTTGTCGCAATTTTAACTTACTTTTCCATTTCTTTCGACGTGCTTTACGTATAATTTCAGTATGGTCCCATAATAATTGTCTTTTTTCTGAAATCTATCTTTATTTGGTTGTAGGCTTGTAGCTCACAGTTTTCCGTTTACCTGATTTTGCGTTCGTGACTTCCACACTTAAACTTTTGTAACTCAACCAACATCAACATTTTCTACTTTTGGTTAATCTAGATTGGAATATTTCCACCCACAAGCATTTGGATAATATACATATATATTTTTTTAACATTTAGGGGCGATTTAGTGTAAGAGATCTCAGATTCGATACTTCCCACATTCTCTAAGAGTCAGCCACCCTTACTCCTCATGAGACATGTCATTAAACTAGCTCGAACTATATTGGCTGATCTCAGAGCTCGAAGGACTAGTCGGCGCAAATCTAAATACCCTATAACAAAAAAAAAAAGGACATTTTTTTTATCTTTATTAAAGTTAATAATTTTTAACACGACATGTTAATTGATAGGAAATCGATACAAAACAGATAACTATGAATTCAATCTTAATAAGTTTTGAGTTATTCTGAGTAGACTTGTCAAATTTATTTAATAAATGAATCAATACAGAAGGTTTATGCATGATACGAACATGACTATACCTTGTATGAATTTTTTTTTTTGGGAGGGGAGGGAGGAGGCGGATTTGAAACCTAGATTTCAACAAGACAAAATCTTGACAAGGTAAAGAGTACCATTGGACTAAAGACCCGTTGATAACCTTGTATGAATCGACAAGGCGTGACCAATTGTTAACACTAACCATATGAAGCTAGGTTTATAAGTTCAACCATGATTACAAATTGGATGCCTGACCCCAAAAAAAAAAAAAACAAATTGGATGGGGCTTGTTCACCAACACAAACCTAAGGGTTGAATTTTCCATTTTTCCCTTCAAAGGGATCTTCTGGTAGGGCTTGAGACTAATAATGAAGGAATATATCTTTACCCTACGAATAGGTATATGGTACTTAAGTACCTTTCTAGCTAATTTTGAACAATTGATTGTTTTGCTTGTAAGTTTCGGATTTGTTAATGAAGTAAGTTTTTAATTTCTTGAAGCCAACTTTAAAAGGAAGAAGTTGCTTTGCAAAATATTTTAAAAATAAAAAAGAAAAAGAAAAGGTATAATTTTAAAAAGATTTGGAAAGGGGGGACCTTCTATAGGTTTACTTTAACAGAGTGGGATCATATCAGACCATGTTTGTAAACTAGTATAACCTTTAGTCATAGTGGTTGTTTTATTGTTGGGGTTATCATGGTAAGTTTGCTGAATGGCAAGGATTAATTTTTTTTTTTTGGTTTAACAGTCAGAGGTGTTTAGACTAGTTTACGTGTATCTCGACTAATTCCCTCCCTAGTCTAGTTAAAGGTAGGTCATTCATACCGAGACTAGGATTTTCACGAGGAATAAATATCTCATAATTTAACTTTAAGGGATGGTTAAGATTCAAATTCAAAACATCTGAATTTACAGCAGAATCGAGAAGTGTACTGAGATGCATGAAATTTGGTGACCTAATTGCCTCTTGTTATTAGACTAATAATATATCTCAATATTAGACAGAACCATTAAGCTAATAAACAAATTATTTTTAACTAATTAGGGCAAAATAGTGTTATTTGTTGAGAATTAATTATGATATAAAAGGAGTAATTTTTTTTTCTTTTTTCGTTTATTACTTAATTGATTTTTTTTTCTCTAAATACAAAATTTCGGTTCACAAAGTGTAATTAACAAGCTTTTTGTACAACCCCATGCAACCTTTTTAGTTCATAGCCATGCCTGAACTAGCTAGAGTCCTAGACCCATCGGCCATTATTGCATGTCAAGAAAGAAGCATGGCGCCGGAATACGACAACACTCGCCGGAACTTCTTAACGTGGACAGAGAGCAGCCATTGAATTCTGCTGCCTCAAATCATTGTAGAACTTCACTATAAACTCCTCAGCAGCCTCGTCAACATAGTTATCTTCATCCAAGTCCCGTAACGGAAACGGCGAGTCCGTTATCCTCAGCTGCCTCACCATCGGACTCCGCCCAAACCCAGGAAGTGCCGGAGACGCCGCTTCGCTGTGTTGCAGAATCTCTAACGCCTTCACAACCGCATTAACTGTCACCAAGTCGTCGTCCGTCGGCGGAGGGTGGGCGCAAGAGAAGAGGTGAGAGTGGTGGTGTTTGCGTTTTGTGAGGTGGAAGGGGAACTGGAAGTAAGCTGGGCTGTTACTGCAGCTGAACTCGTACTCGCCGGGGGCTGAGAATGATATCCGTCCGTCGTATGACCGGCGGTGGGAGGAGGAGGAGGAGGAGGAGGAGGAGGAGAAACGGTGGTGGGTATGGTGGAACATGAGATTTTGTATAGCCTTTCCGGCAATTTTGCCACGCTTCATCATCATGTTGAGATCAAGCATTAGTTTTCTCTTTGATATGCCTTTCCTCAGCATGAAGAAAACAACTCGTACCATGCTCCAAAATTTCTTTGCCATAACTGGTAGATTTGGTTCCATTTCTATGAATTTTTTGGGCCACTTTTGACTTGTGGGTATTGATTGATTTTCTGTTTGGAGAGAGAGAGAGAGAGAGAGAGAGAGGAATTTTGGTTTTAGGAGGAAGAGAAGAAAGAAATATTTGATATGAGCAGAAGGAAAGGAGGGAGGTGGGCGGTATATAAAGGCCTCCGTGGAAGAGAGGGCACACACAAGGTTGTACTTGAAGTTGAAGGTTAAACTTGAACTAGAATCACCTATGGGTGCATGGATGTTTAGGGTTACTTTCTTCTATATTTTATTACTTGCTCAATTATTAATGGAGATGAGCTTTAAGTCGGTTTCTTTAATTTGGTTCAAATAAATCAACGCCTTTATCTTTTAATAATTTATGCAAGAAACCCTAAAAGGTTAGTATACTAGTAGTTTAGTCACGTGATAAATTCTTAGAGGTTCAAATATCCCACGAAACGTAATCCTTTGAGACCACCATCCATGAATTTATCCTTTTACGTGGTGAGGCGACTTTGCACAAGGTTCAACATTAATCAAGTATGTAAGAAGAAAATACTGCAGTGATCTACTGGGATAGTTGGGATATCAAAAAAAAAAAAAAAAATTTGTACGTAAGAATCAAAATTTTGTTACAATATATAGTTTCAATTAGCTCATAAAAACGAATATTAAGTTTGAAAATTTATTTTCTAAATATATTGGATTATTAATCGAAACAACTTGAAACACAAAAATTTCAAGTATTTAATCACTTATTCATATAGATTTCTCTAAAATTAGGACTATTAAAATGGTTATCTAAGATGAAATGATAAATTAATGGAGTACTGAAATCGAATTTTTCTTAATTCTAGATCATTTACCATCAATTTTTTTAAGACCGCATCTACCATCAATTCAAGTAAAACAGACAAGGTAAGTAATTTATGATTGAGTAAAATTGATAAAAAGGGTTGCAAGGGCTAGGGGTGACCGGTGTGACCATAGCAACCCAAACCGGCTAAGGTAGTCCTTTAATAGATGGACTTAGATAGTGGGCTCTGCATGTGTTCCATAAGAACAACTAGAGTCATAACTTGACCCCAATTCCACCAAGTCAATAAAACAAATCAACTGTCTAACCTCTGCGAATTAAACCTCGGTAATCACTACCAGAACGACTCTTACGAATCGCTATCTTGCTACTAGACCACCGAGGTCGGTGATAATTGCAAAGAAGAGTTGATAAGAGAAGTTAAGATCTTGGTTCAACAGTTTTGTTTCCAAGTTTTGTTCCATAGGTTTACAGTTGAGAATTGTGGTGAACTATTTTCTATTTTCCTATTTTATTTTCAATTTTGTATTTTAATATGATAAAGTAAGTGCACACATCTTTTGGCCAAAAAAGAAAACAGTAATTAGGCTGATACATTATTTTAGGGTTAAAGCTATCCCTTTTAAATAGATGCAAGTGTAATGTAGCTTCCAAACACCTGTATTTGACGGAAAGAGTAAACTTGGGCGCTGAGAAAGGTTTTCTTAGTAAGAGAGGTTTCTTTATTTTCACGTGTTCCTTGCTGTCAAAAGAAGCATCAACCCCTAACCTATTATTTCATGTCCTAAGTTTCATCTTTTTAATTATAGCAATTAACGACAAGTCGGTGTGCGATGCACGAGTTTCGTAATTCTTTCCTTTTGTCTCTCTCTCTCTCCTTCTTCTTCACCCTTCATCCCTTTTGGAGCTAAGAAAGAAAATTGTGGGAAGTTTTATGATGGTAAATTTATTTTTAAAAAGAAAAATTTGAATAAATAGTGTCCAAGAGGTAGTTATAAAGACTGCTTCAAAGAATTTCACTGGATGAAATACGTGATTTTAATTAAATAAATTATAATTTTTTATCATTATCCCGCTAAACAAACAGATCCTTAGTTTTACTAGAGAGAGAGAGAGAGAAGTGAGATCTATCAAATAGTTTTCTTCAACACTAATGCCGGGACTCACTAATAATTTAATGGTTACAATTATTATTTATGTCCTCAGATTATGTCTTAATATCATTGCTCTTTTTTTTAATTAATTTAGGAACATAATGTATTGTGACCATTGAATTGATAGTAGATTGCATTTAATATTGTGACCCACTAATAATCTAATCAGTAATACTATATTGACCGAATAAAGTGACCAAATAAAAAGCCCAAATAATGTGACGACTGATATAGAAGGCTGATTAGGCAAAATTAGTATTTGACTAAACCTATAAATTTTTTCCCAAAATTCAAGCCCCAAATCAATGAGAGATATGACAAAATTTACTTTTTTTTTTTTATCGCAATGATTAGGGGTGTTAATTTGACCGAGCTTGAGTCCATGTTTGTCGAGTTCGGTTTTCTAAAAGAGTCCAAAAATTTGTTCAAGTTTGGCTTGTTTAGAACTTGAGCCCAGTCGAACCCGAGTAGCTCGACTATTTTAGATATAAACAAGTCAAACTTTGTAAGTTCGAATCGAGCCTTTTTATGTTCGTTCTTATAAACGAGCGTAAAAAATTGTTCAAATTCAGCTCATTTAGAACACGGCTCGAATTCAAGCGAAGTCTTACCCGAACTGAACTCGATTAGTTTGTCTCGATTAACACTCCTAACATTGATTTAAGTGGGAGGTGTGGAGGGAACGAGGGAGAAGATTTGATACATGCACCTTGCGCACTCAAATTTGATACCTGTCCATTTCCCTATATTTTCTTCGATTGAGATATGTATTAAATGGAGATAAGGAGGCTGGTAGCTATATAGAAACAAACTCAATCGAAAATGGGATCAAATGTGTTGGTCCCATCACATCAAATGGGTCGAAGACATTCACCCTAGAAAACGAACAAGAAAGAAAAAAAGCCCACACAATAGGTCTTGGATCTGGCATGGTTATCCGTAAGGCCCATACAAAAATCACATATATAGCCCAATGAAGTTAATCCCAATCCGGCTTTTAGTTTTTTTTTTCGACAAGTTCTTTCTAAATATAATTAAATCTAATTTAAAAATAAGTCATACCCAAAAAATTGAGAGTCCCAAATTTATTATTTGATGGTACCGCAAAATAACTAAGGATGAGCTTGGTTCCCCAGGTTAGCCAGATCGGGAGCTCAACTCATCAGTATCACATGTGGACCTCAACTCCCTGTATCCATACCTCACAGAAGTTTGTTCAAAGGACAGCTGGATCCCACCAAGTCCCTCATCTGTTTTTGGCGTCAATCACCCAACTGGCGCAAGTCTCGTTGCGCAATAAGCGGGAACTATAACAACTAAGGGGCGATGATCTCCTCCCAGATCAAACAAACCCTAGGAATATCTATAAATAAGAGGCAAAGCCCTCGAGAAAGATATAACCATTTTAGCCTAGCAAAGTACTCTCTTTAAACCACATGCAATTGATTAATATATATTTAGGAGCAAAAAACTTCATTGAGAGTGGATTAACCGAGCTCCCGAATTGGTGAATCACTATAAATACTCTGTGTGACCCCCCCTCCCAAATTATTCAGAAAATCTTATTCCCAAGAGCCCTGGAGTTCAGATTGATTTTAATCCTACCATTTAGAGCACTTTAAATCCACAACATTGCTCAATTGTATTAATAACATCATAATTATTAAATAGCTCTGAGATGGGCTAAGAAATTGACTACTTGAGGATTCATCACTTAAGTTATGGAGTTCATTGGCCAAATTTGAAAGAGAGAAACTTGCGGGGTAAAAAGAGTCAGAAATCTTGCAATTCAAAAAGCCAGACTTCACTGACCAAAAAAATAAAAGAGGAAAAAAATTTCAGTCACTCCCCTTTTAGTTTATCATATCTTCAAATGCATTCTTTCTATTATCCAAAACATCATTCACACAACTTCTAGTTTATATTTAAACATGACTGACACCCCCTTACCGTTAAACAAGCATTTCTAACAAAACAAAACAAAAATCATCTAAAATACTAAAATTGCCTCTATAAAATCCCAAATAATTTTTCTACACAAAATTCGATTAAAATTGGATCCGATTAAAATTTATTTTTAATATATTAAAATTCGAGCTGATTAAAATTTATTTTTTTACATATTAAAATTTGAGCTAATTAAAATTCGATTCGAGCAGATTAAATTTTATTTTTTTTACGTATTAAAATTTGAGCCTATTAATTTTTTTTAGGTATTAAAATTCGAGCTGATTTGAGTTCAACTTGAGCTGTTAGCGCCGATTAAAATTCAATTCAAGTATATTAAAATTTATATTTTTTTACTTATTAAAATTTGTACCACTTAAAATTCGATTTAAATTGATTGAATCGATTAAATATTTTTTTATGTATCAAAATTTATACCAATTAAAATTCAATGTGAATTGATTAAAATTTCAATCTGTCCGAATTTTAATATGTAAAAAAATTCATAAAATAGATAAGGTCTCATTGAAAATATGCTCATCTAAAAGGAGTGTGGATAAAATTTTTTCTAAAATATATAATGGACAATTTAATAAAATTGTATTCTATGTAAGACTTTTAATCTGAAAGGAGTGTTAGTGAAGATTCAAAAAATAGAAGAGATGTTGTTAAAAATATAATAAATTAAAAAGAGTGTGACTGAAAACAAAAAGCCAGACTTCAATGGGACATAGGGATGGCAATCTTTCTTTTATTTCTTCCCGTATTACCTAAACCACCCACCCCCCCCCCCCCCCCCCCCCCCCCCCCCCAACGACCTCCAAAGCAAATGGAAATTTCGAAAAACAACCAAGGGCAAAATTGGGATCTGGGGATAACAAAAAATAACGCCTCTATTGGGTTTTCAGCCATTTTCAAGCTTTCAACGTTATATACTTTTCTTACTCCACAAAAAAAGTTCAACTGACTTTTGCCCATGCAAGACTCTTCCATGTGAACAAACCCAAATTCCAAAACACACACACACACGCACATATATACACATATATATATATATATATGTATACATATAACAATTGTCTTCATTTTCGAGTTCAGCAATCTCAAATTACTGATATGAAAGACCGTTAGATATAAGAGGAGGTTCTCTCACACAATCCATGACTCTCTAACTTCATCCAATTCCTTTTGAATCCCTGCAGAAAAGGTAAATTTACAGTTAATGTTCGTTCAATTGTAGGTAGCGAATACTATGACTATCCTTAAGATGGCATTGTTTAAAGGTAAGACTACTTACTATTCATGCATGCCTGATATTCTTCATGTAACCGACCTCAAAGTTATTGGAATAAGGCTTTGTTGAGTTGAATTGTAAGAACTTCATTAATAAGGAAAAAGAGATTGAAGCTTGAACTCGGGTTGAAAACCTGGAAAAGATAAAAGACTGCACTTACTAAAAAATTGGGCTAGATTTTTTCTTCATATTAGGCCTAAAGTATTGAGAATAACATGTTTGGCAAGTTTCTATTGTCTAAACTAGGTTCTTGTTAAAAAAGATAAATATTATGATGTTCACATATAGGAACAATGCATCTTTCTTTGTTAGCTGGAGGAGAGAGCTATGAGTACGTTCCCTCATTCCCACTAGAATAGATAAATTAATTAGGCTTTTAACCTTCGACCAAAAGACGTTGCTTGCTTTCTCTTGAATCGAAAAGGAAGAACCACCAAGAAGTGATTTTTTTCTAGAAAACTTCAAATAATTTCATGCTTCTTGCTGCTTGTTTTCTTTCTTTTGGGGGAATTTCACATTGACTTTTGTTAAACATTCTTGCACTGCAACATATATTTTCATTCTCTAAAATATTCTCTATCAGCCTGAGTTTCTAACTAAATTTCATTGATTTTAGGGAAAAAAGGCATGATACTATACCACTCCTGTGGTCGGAATCGTAGACTGGAAGTGTTTAAGGCACTTCAACTAGCTCTGCTTTTAGCAATCAGCATTTGGTTGTTATTCCATATCAGATATCTGCGCGAGAAGCCTATTAGTTGTGGTGGGAATATGCTAATATTGCTCATGGGACGCAAAGGAAATGTTGGCCTCCAAGTTGGAAATATATACTCTGATGGGAGTGGGATAAGAGAAGTTGACCAATGGAGAGAAGCGCGCTCGGTCGAGGGTGATGTAGAAGAAGAAGAAGAAGAGTCGGCACACAATGGGAGTGAAAATTCATGGGGTGTTAACAACATAAGAAATGTCGAAAAAGGGCATGAAATGGAGCAAGAAAGAGCATCGAAGAATGAAGGAGCAGAACATGAATCCGACAGGGGAAGTGGGGCTTGCTGTTTTCATGATGAAAACGGAGTTCCACCTGACTTCAATTAGCAGGAACGTGCACCACCACGAGAGTTCGTTGGATTAACAATGGATCCTGACTATCAAATGAAATTGTTAAAGATCACTACTTCAGTTAATTAGATCGTCAGTTGTTGTCTTCCTAATTCCCTCGTACACTATTTCTCAAGACTAATGCTACTTAGAATTAACAAGAAGATTCAATGTTGAATTAGATCCGCTATCAATCCAATAACTATAATGAATTAAATCAAAAAATTAAGTCAAGCACGGTTGCAAGCAAATAGAGGTGTACGTGCATGACTATTGTTGAGGTGGGTAATGAACAGCCCCAATCAAGTCCATTCAATGGGCATCCAAGCTCCCTAGAAGGTTGGTTCAAAATAGAGAAAAAAAGATATCTGAAGGAACAAAAAACCCAAGATTGACACCCCCATTTTCTATTTCAACCCGATGAAACACCACACCGACCCATGCGGCCAAGGTCACCTATGCACCCTTGCTGCATCCCCCATTGGCAATTTGGCATGCACCACCGCACTTGGGTTGGTGTGTTCATGGACATGTCTACCGTTAGATAAGATGGCTAGGGCGTTGCAAGAAACACAGCACAATATTTTACACACAGCAGAAGCACGACAAACATGTCACCGGTCCTAGCCAGTTTGTCAAGGTTTCATACCAAAAATATGAACAAAATAGAAAAGGTCAGTCTTTAAGAGTTGCGCCTTTTCTAGTCTTGTCTAGTGTTGTTGATCCTTAAACATAAACTTAGACGAACGACCAATTGATAAACATAAAGCAAATGCAATGGGGGTTCTCTTCTTCGTTCAGCACTTTCCACGCTACAGCCCTTTCATAAGAAACTGGCCTGCCCATGCTCGATAAGCATATGCCACCTTGAAGACAAGCAAAACCCTGCCAACAAAAAACCACCAGCCTGATTAGATGGTAGTCGATATTGCCTACTCTGTGCTTGGTGGTGTTAAGAAAAGTGAATCTCATGCTAATCCAATTAGTCTCCCAAAGAAGAATTAGATACATATTCACCCAGGAAAAAGAAAAATAAAACAATTAACAATGAGAATCATGGAAACAAAAATCCAAATGTGCATTGACATGTAATGAACTTGAATCATTTTGATTACGCTTGAAATTACGCAATTTCATAAATGCCATTAACATTCTATTTATAATTGTAATGCCCATTGCGATGACTCATAATGGATGAAATTGCTTTTTTTTTCCTCCCAGAATCACTCTCTTCCCCTAAACATGACTGTATGAATAGCAGTATGTGTATGCCCCTGTAAATGTGTCTCAACCCTCTGTGTATACCATTTGCGGAAAATAGTCATCAAATGCGTAAGTACTTTTTTACTTTAGATTTAAGCAAAATGCAAAACCCATTAACAGATACTACTTTTTAACTTATTCAGAGTGCTTTTGACAAGCATTAGCTTTGCCTTAACTAATTTATTTTGATTGTTCCGTAAGGAAATGGCTAACCTGCTGCATTATCAATGGGAACTCAGAGCAGAGATTTTTTCTTCCATGATCATCAAAGATCTTTTCCAAAGTTATGTCTTGAAGTGCAACCAATGTTGTCTCAAGCATATCAAGACCAGCCTGGTTTGCAAAAGTGAATACTGGCAAGGCCTGCATTAATTTGAACTCAAGTTAACAGAAATGGTAGTGTGCTATTATAAGAATAAAGATCTCTGGAAGTTTAGCTTAAAATGGTCATGTGGTCATAAGCATTTAGCAACCCCCCTTTTGAATTTTAGTGGCCTATGAGTTAGGAAGCATAGACTGATACATGGTTTCACCTTTGAAAAAAACAAGATTTGTAATCGACCATGGCATGCATAAGCATGGGACGGAATAGAAAGGAATATGAACTGCTTTGCATTATATATTTATGTTACTGGTAAACTGCTTCTATTCATGAAAATGTTTTTCACATACAGAAGAATGTCTTCTCACATACAAAAGGAAAAGAAATTTTGTTTTAAGCATGACCAGGGAAAACCAACTGGAATGATAAGAAAAGAGAAAAACTGAAAAAAACAATGCATGTTCAAGTCAAACAAGTCATTACACGTGTTATATCTGAAGATGGACATTTGCGAATCATGGGTTTTCTGATCTCAGAAACAAAATGCTGAACTCGACAAAAAAGTGTCTGGCTCCCACTATGGGTTATTTTCTACCCCCCCCCCCCCTCTCCCAAAAAAAAAAAAAAACTTAGCTACATTCATACCTGCAGAAGTGTCGAAACAGATTTTTTTTTTAAGAAATTATAAAAAGCTTTGAGGTTCAGTTTGACAAAACAGAATTTTCATTAAGAAATTATAAAAAGCTCAAAATGAATTGAATTTATCCCCAAAGGATGGTTTACTGACTACTACAGGCTTAGTTATAAAGCATTGGGCTCCAGATGTAAATGCCATGGCCTATCAAGGGAAGGAAAAAATAATAAGATATAATAAATGCACTAAGATTTTCTATCCTACACGTAACTCATAACTTTGTAAGACCAATCCCTGACTTCCAAAATTGACAGTTTCATTGTTCTAGAATAGGAAAACAATTCAAATTTCTATGTATATGTATATTTGCAAGGCATGTGTGCAACAATGCATCATAGCCTGCACGCCCATGCATGTGTGTGTGAGAGACAAAGAGGGGTAAGAGCTTAAAGTGCACACCTTCAAAGAGCAGCACATAATAGCATCTGAGTGATGCCATAGAGTTTTAAGGATGGAATCACTTCCTTCACCGCTGGATTTGAGTAGTTCGACCCCCAGATAGCACCTACAAAAGAAAAGGACAGCACAAAGCACAAAGCTATTTCAAAAGGGGTTCATTAACTACTAGAGATCATTCCCTACTAGTGTAACAAATCAGTCTTGACACAAAGATTCCGCAAGAGGAACATAAAGTGTAGTTAGTATATCCTCCATAAGCGTTCATACGTGTAAATACAAAAAACTTCCATGTTCTATACTGGGTTGAAGTTTTTTTTGAAAAAAACTTGCCGTCTTTTTTAATCTGAACCTTACAGTACACCTATTGAACATTTCACATATTTTATGTCCTGAGTTATTCATTGTATTTTTCATGAAAATAATCCCATAATACATGCCTGGTATAATGTACCATCTTACCTTTTTCCCATATATAACCACATCTGATGGAAAGACTATTTCTAAAAGGAAATGTGGATTTTTTTGATATCCTAGAAGGGAAACAGCAAAATTTGAAAAAGGAACAAGATGTTCATCTTACCAATTTCGAGCAAGAAATTTACTATTTATGAGAGGATAAAACAACCTAAAATTAGAAATTTCAATGATTATTCCCTTGTGTATCCAAAAAAAGAAAAAAATTCGAAGGCAAAGAGTTGCATATAGATTACCAAATTATACATAGGAGAATGTCAGAGATTGTCAACAGAATCTAAATCTTTGTTTGCCAAATTATGTCGTGGTTTCCACAAAACACCCTAATGCACAAGCATTGGCCCGAAATAGATCATATTAGTCATGGAGATATCTATGGTCAAAAACTCAAATGATGCACCTGTAACTGTGGCAGATCCACCGAGCAAGTGTATGTGCTTCAGGAGTGCCCAGAGGAGGTCGAAGACCCCCATGGGCACTTAGATGAGATGGAGAGAGTGCTAATGCCACCCTCTGAACAGATGATATAATGCTGCGGACGTATTGTCGGGCCATTGAAGCAACACTATCTTGCATGTGGATCTCAAAAGCATATTCAAATGCTATTGTCATCACAGATCTTGTACTGCCGCTCATAACATTATGATCATTAGAAGTCTTGTTTCCTGCAGACCCAATCTCAAGAGCCGAAGCAAGATCGAGGGTGCGATTTGGACTGGAAGCTTCCTGCATAATATTGCAAATCATCAAATTAATAGAAGCCAAAGTAATACGCTGAGCCTGTGATATAATGCTATCCCACGTCGGAAAATTAAGAGGACCCAAGGCTGGTTTAAATACTTGAGAGGCCACTCCACTCATTGCCAATTGGTTTTGGTATGGATCCTCTTATAGGATACAACAATTCACAGCATAATATGAATACTAACCTTTCCAGAATCAAGAGGAATAATGCGAAAACCAGAAGGCAGAAGAGGTGCATCATCGGCGAAAGAGGCATCGATGGGCGCAAATATTAGTTCTGCACAAGTGCCAATGGCATTTTCATCCATTCCACTGCATAGCTGTGAAAATAAATAACAGGAGCATTCAGGAAAAATGTTAACAGCATAACAATGAGAAATATCGGAAAAGCTTGGACTTCCCAAATAGGTTTACTAGAAGTGAGAGACAAAAATTGAAAAAAATAAGTCTGGATTTTCCTCTGAGGAAAAAAAAAATTCTTTCCTTGCCCATGACTAAATCTGAAAATAATAACATGTTGATGGTCTAACATCCAGTTTTTGTCCCAATCTAAACCACAGCCACGCAGCACTAAACAAGATAAAACCTAACTTCTTGACTCCAAATATTGTTGAGACATAACCAAGCTACACCAAATGATCACGGGGTTAACAAGAAACTTGAACGTATAGTCATTTAAGATTCAAGGATTTAATCACGGATAATTTTAAAGATTAGAACCATCCTCTGCAACTGTTATTCTGATAGGAATATGGTCAAACACATATTGGGAGCCATGTTATACTGCCTATTTACTTTATTTCTCTATCTCAGGTGTTCAATAACAACAATAATATGAAGGAAGAGTGCTTTCCAACCAAGCACCTAGTGGATCACTGCAAGCGTATCATTGGAACCAGTTGCATAAAAAGTATTGCATACATTTGAGAGAGGGTAACCACCATGCAGACCGTTTAAACTCCACCAGCAACGCACTTAACTATCTTGAGAGCAAACATAGTGAGCATAAGTTTTGTAAGGTAACCAAGGTGGCTGAAAGTTACCCCCATAAAAAATAATATGATATACAACCTGTAGATCTAGTAAGCATACACCTAGTGTGTAAGTTTTACGAGTTCATGACATGCCCGTTTAAGCGGATGCCAGTGCATAACAGATCGGTTTGGGCTGATAGGCATCTACATGTACACATTAAAAGAGTACAATCTCAAATTAAAAAAAAAAATGCTAAGACTGACGAAAACCGATAATAACCTCGTGTAGCACAAATTCCTCCAAGCTCATATATCCGAACTCACCCATAGTGACCTCTAGATCAGGTCCAGCCCAGGGTTTCAAATAGGTTCTCTGTATTATTATTCACATGGCAATACACAAGAAAAGATGTGAAGTAATAAAACTTACTTGCAATAGAAACATGTCTCTGGGCATCATTGTGTCTTCAGTGCAATGGCCAACACCTTCCAACTTAATAACCTCCAGCAACTAATAGCCAACAAAAACACATATAAAATAAAGATCCATACTTTGAAAAGGAGAACTCAATTTAGAAAAAAATGTCACAAAAATAATGAACCAATGATAATAGGAAAATGAGTTCAAATTACTTGCCTCTTCGTGCTCAATGCTGTGGGCCAGTGGAAGTATAACTTGACCCCCGATGTTCGGAACTCGGGACCCTGGAAAGCTACAGGGACCAACTTTAACAGCAGCAGCTGAGTAAGCATCAATACTGTTATCTGCCCATTCTGACCTGTGCTCACGCAAGAACCTAAGAAGTATTGCTGGAGGCACATTCTAGAAGAAGCAAAAGTGCAGAGCAGGAAAGAGACAGATGAACAAAAATTAAGCCATCAACAAAGTGTGGAGATAATACAAAAAAGAAGGATAAAAACTCAAAAGCTTGCCTTAATTGACCAGGAAATCAACGATCATTTTAAATGTACTTCACTTTTTTAGCAGCTACCATCATTAATACATTAATAAACAAATGCAACAAAAAAAAAAAAAAAACATTTCATAACCCATGCACCCCCAATCCAAGGATAACTGGCTGCAAATAAATGCAGAGGCAATACTAACTCTGCCAAAAATATATATAATGATACGTGCAGACTATATGCAGAGCTTGAAAGTACTGCAAATCCACGTCAAATACCTAAAGTAAGATGAGGTGCCGAGTAAGTTGCCTAGAGGATGCAATGCATGAACTATTGATGGATCAAGGCCATCTATAAGCTCTCTCGCCGGATTAGTAACATATGGGCCAATATGGCCTCTTTCCAGCAGTCCGTAGGTGTATTTGCCAGGCCGCAAGACTAAGTATTATGGGCATATCTTCAGTAGTGACCAAGAACAATATAAAGAAGATGGAAAGTTACAAGTAGTGCATTATCAGTTATTTAACAGCATAAGATAAACTGAATACAAACTACACCAAGCTGAGGATTGAATAACTGTTTGATCCCTTTGGAAAACTTAAACATATGTTAGATAAAACTCTAGATAGCCTAACTTTATCTTCTATGTAGGTTTGGCCAAGCCATGCTCAAGCTTGATCCTGAATCGAAGCATGGTAATTCAGTAGTCAGTTTCAACATTCATTTGCTCTGCGAGAATCTGATAAATCTAATTTTACCAATGCACTCCCGACTGCACGAGACTAAATCAGAGTGCCATTTCACTAAACAAGCATCATATAAGGCTCAATATTAAGTTGCATTTGCGCTCTTCATAAGCGGCGACAACCAGACAGCATTTCTTATTTCAAGATATCCCCTATTATGCTTACTTGCAGAAGCATTGATGCTTTCGCACATAGGACTGCATTGCTGACGGAAGTAAATCCATTTGCAAAGGAAAGATTCAATCCCATCAGTTTCTCAGGGGAAGAGTTCACAAGTATAGTAACATCATCCATGCCATCGTTTGCCATCATTGACCAGCCCTCATCAGTAAATCCATTAAGAGCCTCATTGAAACCCCTGCCAAAAGTATATGTTGGAATCTACCCAATGAAGTACCACAAAAAAATACATATATAGAAAAATTGATATCAAACTAGTACACGGTACAAACCTGCTCAACCTCTGGCTAAATGCTCGTAGAGTTGCTGGACGTCTGCCCCAGTTGGTGACATTTGAGTGGGAGACCTCCTGAGCTATCTGCCTTAATTGGCGTAGAGCCTGCATGAAACAAGGACATCTTTGAGCAATCCATAGTATTGACTCCTTTGTTTCTATTTACCCAAATGGATAAAAAAGTGGAAGGAATTCTTACTGTCATAGTTGTCTTTTGAGCAAGCACTGTCGAAGATTCATACAGTGGGCGCAACACTTCAGGCACACTCCATGCCTAGTCATTGATATGAAATGCCCACAATAACAGTAAATTATGGTATATGGCATATCTCAGATTTAAGTAGAGGAAGTAAATATCAAATACACAACCTAAGGCAACTGCCTTACCTCCAAATTCATATGATCAACAATGTGGATAATAGAGCCGCCCCCTTCACAAGGTCTAATAAGGTATCCACTAGGCAGCATTTCTGCTCTCACAAAATTCTGCACGGGTGGCATGCTTGGACCATTTTGAGTATTGCTAAGTGATCTTTCACAGACCTGATCATGGAAACTAGATTAGTGGTTTAACTGTTTAAATAGGAGATAAGGAGAACAGCTTAACAAATTACATATTTCATAACCTAAATCATCATATACCACTAGACTGCCATCCTCCATGACAGAAGTATAGCGTAGCAGCCAGAAGTCACGAGCCGGTGCCAAAGTTGTTGGCGCATACAGCTAAAGCATCAACAGATTTCATAAGTCCTTTAAGCAAAATTGTAAAAAAATAATCAACGAATTGTAACAAATTCGTAAGACTAAATACCTACCTGCATGTACAGAAGTTCGATGGTTCCACCATTGGCAGTGGGCAGCACATTCAGAACATCCACGGCACGGCAATCACGAAACCACGAAGGCCGATCCTTGAGGATTTCTACAACCTGCAAGAAACATAGCCATTCATACCCCAACAACCACAGTAGCGGAAATGGATGAAACAAGAAGAAACCAAGAGAACTTACCCTTGTAGGCTCTAGACCGACGAGGCCACAGGCTCGTGCTGCCACACCTGTGCAACCATGAGAAATAGCAACGATTCCAATGGAATCCGGACCAGGCTACGGATAAGACAAAAAAAAAAGACAAAAGAGTTTAACTTGGGTACCTATAATCAACTAACTGCCAATCAAAGTAGTTTTAACATAACCCAACAAACATAGAAACTAGAGGAAAAAAATATAATCTCCACATTTCAACATAGCATTAGGAAGCCTGGAAAAGATGACACGAGGGAGTGTCATGGATATTAATATTTAATATTGTGTTATGCTAAGTACGATAAGACCAGTTCTATTCTTTTAACCTTCCATTATCTGATGACATTCTAAAAAACAGACATTAGTAATCACGTATTGCATACATTTGCGTGTAAATATATATTATAAGTAACAGGGATACCTTCATTCCAGGCATTTGGACCCACTCAACAGCAGTTCCAGTGGCCTTTGAAAGAAACTCTGTTAAAGTCTCTTCTGCAATGGACAAAAGCCTGGAAAAAATACAAAAGCATACAAATTCCATAAGCCACGCACAAACACACATAACAAGGTATGTCACAAAGCACAATGACAAAGAAAAGGACCCAACAACCATAACCCCACTAACCCTGCAGGACTAGCATCTCTCGGCGGATGCTGAGGCGTCAAGTGGTGTTGACCGCTTGTCACCACTGACTCACAACTTGTGTCTTTGGTCGGAAGAGCCGTCTGCAATGGAAACAACTCTTATTTCTTAATAACCACACCTAATGAACTCAAATAATTAGATTTACATACAAAATCAAAATTACTTTGGACAATGATCCAAAGAGAGGAAAAAAAGACATGAAAAAATTCTTACATTCTGAGTATGCTGGCGAAAGTAGCCATTTTCATAAACTAATTGTGACACCTGCTTCTGCAATCTATCATTCTCTTCCATTAGAAGCTTGTTCATAGCCGTCAGCTTCCTATTCACAGCTTGAAGGCGTGAAGCCTCTTTCCTCTGTTTCTCTCTGCATCTGTATACAAAGAGGCGCAGTGCACAATACATTCTCAACATCATTAGTTACTTTCAAACAATATGAGGAAACAGCAACGAGATTAATTTGTAGCCTCCTGATTTTTCATTAATCATAGCCCAAGAAAATTAAAACCTCCATTCAACTGAATCAAATATTAAGAAAGACCCAATTTAACTGATCAAAAGACCAAAATTTTCACTATTTTCCCCTTCTCAGATTCACTTTTCTTGCCTGTTAAAGAAAGCGTTAGGGGTGTTAAACGCAAACCAAAAAAGTAACCATCGAAGACCAGGTGACTTTACCGTCGGTTCTGAAACCAGACTTTGATTTGCTTGGGCTCGATATTGGAGAGGATAGGACATTCGCGAATGAGCTGTTGGCGGCGAATCGAACTGGGTTTGGGGCACTCATGATAGAGCCTCTCAAGGGCTTCAACCTGCTCAGGTGTGTAGCGGACATATTTGCCATTGTCCATCATCCCTCCCTTACCATCCTTGCAGGACATTGCCATCCTCACTTCACCCACTCAAAGGGACTTCTTTTGTGTTCGCAAAATAAAACTAGGATGCAACCGAAGTAGCTTCTTTATTCCCTGCAATTCAAACTCTTGAGACCAGCACTAACCCCATCGATATCTCCAAACAGAATTAGTGCGTAACGAGAGTGAATGTCGCTAAATCCTCAGTATCTTGAATTCTTCAATGTTGTTAATAAAATAGATCATGAAATAGGAGGAATCGACAAAAGATAACCGAACCGAAACGTAGTTCCCCTTCCTTTTACTATCAATTTAAACAGCTTCAAACACTAGAGAATAATTAATAAATCTTTCGATTTCAGAGCTTCCAAACACCACCGAAGATCCAACTTTACTAAATCAATCCAAGCACGCACAATTTCTTTCTTGAAACACCAAACCGTCATTACATATCTGCCACGCGCGTTCCTATCCACAATACCGATTCCCGAGATTCGAAGCCTGTTCTTCTCTCTCACTGACGCTAAAAAAGCTACCGATTAGCAATGAAGTCCCGCAAGAACTACAGTACCGACACGATTAGAACTTCGAAGCATTTACCGCAGGATCGGAGCTTCCGAGTCTCACACTTAAGAAATCAAACCGAACGTACACACCAAACACCGCCGATCTTCACCATCCTCCTGAAGATTCCTTCCTCTGGTACTTCTCTCGAATCTTCCAAACATCTTCTAGGGTTTCACAAGCAACATCCAGCAAAAACTCCTATACATATATCTACAAGCACATATATATATATATATAGATAAAGATAGAGAGAGAGAGAGAGAGTAGTTGGTGT
This sequence comes from Ilex aquifolium, assembly GCA_951799425.1. Taxonomy (NCBI): domain Eukaryota; kingdom Viridiplantae; phylum Streptophyta; class Magnoliopsida; order Aquifoliales; family Aquifoliaceae; genus Ilex; species Ilex aquifolium. Next base: position 17,680,284 of record OX637410.1, read on the forward strand.
GAATGGGAGGTCTCAGAGATGGTGATTCTCTGAGAGTGCGGATCTTGGTGAATAAATTGGAGAGAGAGAGAGAGAGAGAGAAAGCAATAAAAGCAACAGGAAAACCCTAAATTTCTGAGATGGAAGAAAAGTGAGTGGGTTTTTACTTGTGGATGGATTGGTTTGGTTCATAAGAAAGGTGTTTGATTTGTTGGCTCAATGGGATATATGCTGGCTGGGGCTTTTCATTGGTTCGTCACTTTCTGCTTTACTGTGCTCTGCAGCAATACTGGCACTGGAATATATTTTTGAATCCAACAGTGACATGACCAAACTGCCCATGGTTCTCTACCAAATAAAAAAAAAATGCCCTAGAATTTCATCTAATTTGCAAAACTTGCAGATATATACCCCCCAAGTCCCAAAATCAAACAACCCACCACATTGACTTAAATATTGGGGGGTAACGGTAACACCACATAACTATTATTATATGGTGTCACCATCTAATAATAAATTTATAAATGTATAATATGAACCCCACTTGATAGTTATTTTCTTATATTGACATGCTATTTTTTAAATTAAGTTATACGTAAGTTTGTTAATCATGTGGGATGAAGCGAGTTCGTGTTGAGTCTTAACGAGTTTGTGTCAAAAAATATTTCCCTCGTGTTTGGTTCGTTTATTAATTTGTATCTAATGAGTTGCGTCATATTGAGTTTGTGTCATGTATCAATCATGTATATCCGATATATAAATGAACCGTATTATATATTTCTTTTGATTGAATTTCACTCATACCTGATTCGTTTATTAATCGTGTTATGTTGGGTACACCTATTTACGAAATGGGTGACTTAAAGAAGACTCTAATCCTTTTACTTCGTGTCATGTTAACAAATCATTTTATATTTTATTACCCTCAATTATATATTTATTTGATATTCGTTAGTAATACCACTTATTAATAGTGACATGTTATCACTCGGTTACATTCAATATTTTTTGCGGACTCCATCACAAGTCCTCGTCGCGTTCTAGCCAATTCAACTACAAGTCGTGGTCTACTTTGACCTTGAATTGGGAAACACCATGACTTATGCATTAGAATGTTGTTTGCAACAATACAATTTTGGGTAAGTTTGTTTGGAATAATTTGGACAAGTTAATTCAACAGTGATTCAAGTCAAATAAAAATTTTATTCCATGCATAGATAGATATTTTTGAATAACCAAATTGTCTTCGAGAAATCAATTGGAGCATCGCCTTGTGCATCACTATTGATTATTTTGAGATTCTATCAATCAAAATATTAAGATGTCAATTTTTGTTATATAGATAGCTCTCATTTTGTATGTTCCCCTCATTGGGTTGTATTATATCATTTTCAAGTTTCTCTTAACTCAGTTTTCATGTGTGTGTTTTTTATTTGTTATATATAAATTGTTCGAAGTTATAACAGTTGATTGTTCATTAGCCCTATCAAGAACGAAGGCCCGTGCGACACCTGACGTTAACATTCTCCAATCTGAAAATATTAATCACAGTTTCAATAATAACGAGAATATGTCTAAGAAAGCATACAAAGAGAGTGACACTTTCATTGCTTAGATTTAGGGCGATAGGACGCACCACAAATACGAGAAGCAGCACCAAAAATTTAATATGATTTGTTACCTAAGTGAAAGCATGTTATTTTTCTTACTTAAGTGAAAGCATGTTAGACTTGGGAGTTAGGGGGAGTGAAGGTGCAATTTCGCAAAAAGAAAGTGAGGAATGGCAAAGGTTGTGAATTACTAAAAACAAGAGGGGGCAATACAGGAATACAAAGCGCGAATCAGAAGCTTCAAATAAAGAGAGGCAAGGCAAAGGAAGGTTTTGCGTGGGTCATAGAGGACAGAATGATGAGGGCTTTGCATGCGCCTCGATTCTTCTAGCCTATTTATTACTACTTTTTTATTATCTAAATTTTTTACTTAGATATGTTGTTGATCTGTCAATCGTCTCCGATAAAAACAAGTTTATGTAGAGTTTATTAAATTTTAAAAAACATTTTATTTATATAAGAGTTATTTATTAATTTATATTTAATGATTTATATTATAGTGAGTTTGTATCGTGTGTAATTGATATTTTTTTTTCTTTCGGTTCAATAGTTAGAGGTGTCCAAATCAGTTTAAATGCACATCGAGTAATTCTCTCTCCGGTCTAATCAAAGACAAGTTATTTACACTGAGACTAAGATATTCATTAAAGATAAATCTCTTATGACCTGGTCCCAATAAATTGTTAAGATTGAAATTCAATACGACTGAATTTACAATTCGTCTCTATTACCACTTGTATTACCCTTTAAAATTATATAATTAATATATAAATAAATCGTATTGTGTATAATTTTTAATTAATTTCATATAATTTTTAATTTATTTATTAATTATGTTATAGTTTGAGTTCGTGTGGAGTTAATTTATCGTGTCTTTCACGAAGAAGCTCACATCATCGTCATCATCACACTGCTATCATCCGTATGCCTACGGCATAACATACTCGCATACATGAGATGACAGAAGTATATGACATGACAGTGTGACAAATGACATATGGATGGGATGGTAGGTGGTGATATTAATATATGTGGGGACATCTGACTGGTTGGCCGTTCAATTTGTCCGTTCAGTTGGTTGAGACCTAGCCGTACAATTTTTTTTCATAAAAACGAATTTTAATTATTTCTCGAAATAAGATTATAATATTAAAAAAATATCATACTAAAAAATAGTTCATTCTTGTAATCTTTTATTGCTTATTATTGAATTAAAAGTAATAAAATACAAGAAAATAAAATATAAATTTTTTTATACATATATATTTTTATAAGATCAAAAAAAAAAAATATTTGTCAATACCTATTTTCAACTATTTTTATTTTATAATTGAGTATTACATGAATTTTTAATAAATTTTATTGATTTAACCGTATGATATTTTTCATCATCGTTGATAAGAGTGACAATCTTATATCATGTACGCAGTCCGCATGCCTATTGTACTAAACATCATGTACAGTTACATGTCATGTGCATACGTTTACTGCGGGTGGGACTGTACAAATGTGGCATGGTACTACATACCATACGATTGACATACGGTTGTTAAGGCACACTGATTTTGGACAGTAAGAAGATCTTAGTGGGAGACACGACAGGCATGACCCGACAACGAAATCTGTGGGGCCCACAGTCACGATATGCCAAACATAAACCTGTTGCTGAGCTGGACAACGACGTGGCAAATGCTGTAAATCGTGGTTGTCAACATAAAGCTTTATCCTTTTAATAAAACCGGACTTTTTACTCCTAAAATATCGCATAATTCCCACTTTAACCACCAATATTTTTTATTTTTACAATTTCATCACCAACATATGAGAATACTAATTAATACTTAGGGTGTGTTTAGATTAGGTATTAGGATGCATCAGATTGGACAACCCCAACTATTCTACTATTCACCTAGAAAAGAAAGATAAACTGATCCGATTTTAGAACATGAACGTATATTTAACTTAAATCAATACGGATGCTTCACATTATATTTTTAAAACAAATTTTGCCCCTACATTGGTGCTTATGGACCTCCTTTGAATTTTTGTCTCACAGAATACAATGATTGAATACACACAGAAGTAACACTACAATCTGAGTGTCTGGCGAGCTAATTGAAATTGTGTTTTGTACTCTCTAGAATGAATACTTGATAGATTGTAATTTGTAATGACTGATGTAATGACATAATGTTCAACTATTAATGTAGAATTAATCTCGACATATTTATAGATGCAGAGATGAGTCTTCGAAATGGTTACCAATGATCAGATGCAATCCAGAAACACACAAGAGGTGTCGATGCAGGAAAAAGTCAAGAAAATTAAATTCGAACTAATGGAAAATTGGAACCCAAACCGATGCGCAATTTGAATCTAATGGACAAAAAATTAAAATCGGGTAAGAAATTAAGGACTTCATTAGCAAACGAATTTTATCCAAAAAGATAAAGTTAGATCAACACTTATTCCCGTATTGAGATTGGTCCAACGTGTATGGTCGAATCCAAGCTCATCTAAATCCTCCCGCCCACAAAAGTGGGGTGCCCCTTAAGGCCCAACTCCTAGAGCAAACTAGGAGTATATATGCTCATTAAAGATTGTTTCTCCAATCAATGTAGAATTAATGTTAAATCCTACATGTTTCAAACTCTATTTTCACATTAAACGTGGGTCACGTAGGAGCGTATTTTCTTATTCACCTTTTATCTGATTTGAGTAAGTGAATATACTATGTTAATCAACTCTCGAAATAGAATACAAGCACGAAAATTTACTCAAAACAATGAGCGAGATCCAAAAATATTTTGTTGGTCAAACAAAGTGATCATGCACATTTCACTTAACCATACTTGAGGGGTTATTTTAGTCTCTCAGCTTTGCAATATGTATCACTTTGATTCCCCTCAAGTGTAGCCATGTAAGATGCCCATGACCACTGTTTTTGGTCAATTTAAATCAGTGTTTTCAATTAAACAAAAATTTACTAAAAATTAAAAACTTAAATAACTAATAATAACACAATCAAAAATTAAAGTAAAAAATTGTAACATCCCACCCCCACCGTAAAGCAAAAGACTCTTAAAACATTTTTTTTATCTCTCAACTACTACACATATTTTCAATAATCTAAAAATCCACTAAATCTTGTTAATGACAAAAATTAAGTAAAAAAAAAAAAAATTCTCTTATTTAACTAGTCCGATAAATGATAAAAATCTTGAGGTTTTTTTTTTTCATGCAATGATAGTCAAAAGTATTTATCGTGTCAATTTCTGGTTATTCGCGTTTGATATTAATCAGAATAATTTACTATACATGCTGAGACGTCGTGTCATTTTAAAATTCGTGTAAAAAATTAATCAAATATAATTCATTAATTTTAAGTCGGGTTGGTATTTTATATCCAAAATCGTCCCCCTTACTGCAAACTAGTTTCCAATCATTTATTTTTTCTGTGCTCCCTTCTGTGTCACTGGGCCTGTAGTCGTAAGTTGGCAATCGGTAGCCTGTTTTCTTATATTTGGAGTCATGAATCAGGAAGAAAATTTCAAGAGAATTTTGGCATAATTTGGATGAATTATAATTTCTCCAATCAAATTATTAATTTTTTGTCACCTTGTCCCCTAAACTACACCAATGATTAACATTCGTTCGATATTTAATGGAGAGTTGTTTCATTTTGCGTACTTATCAAAATAGGAAAAAATCTTGGTAAACTAACTCCAATTGATATGGTCATTGAACTGGATGCACGATGTCGTTTTGTGCTTTGAAATTGATCTAAGTTTCCATTTATTACCTAGATTAGAATTAACAATCATCGTTAAAAGATTGAATGTTACGGAATACACAGTGGAAAATACATAGATGTTGTATTTATCTTTGCAAATTAAAAGATTGAATGTTACGGAATACACAGTGGAAAATACATAGATGTTGTATTTATCTTTGCAAAAACCCGAACCATGTGATTTTGTTTCACTTTACTCTGTAACATTGATATTTCCCATCCAAAATATACCAGAAGTTTATGTTTTGGGCAATTTGAAATAATTCAAGTAATTGAGATGGCAATGTGAAAGATTCAATAGTTGAAGGGAAAAAAATAAGACAAACCTCATATTTTTAGTGTGATAAGTGTAATAACCCCCGTGTTGGGAAAAAGTGGCCTTGAATACATTTACAATACCTATTTTGTCAATTAGTCCAAACAATAATTTTTTTAATTCATTAAATTTCATGTCAACTGAACTTTTTTGTCTTCTAATCCAAACTAATCTGCCTCTTTTTTTTATATTACAATATATTTTTTTATATTACAATATTACATTGTAACACGCGAATGATATGATCTTTTGCTATTTTCTCCGTGTTTATTACTTTCCAATAGTGCTTACCTTAAACGGAGTTTCTTATTTTGAATTTGGCAGTTGTATTCGACTGTAATTACAGGTGTATTCGATTTCAGGAGAAGACATTCATATTAATACATCCGTTTTGAATTTGAAGGCTTTTACTTGTTGTATACAAAATTTTATAAAAACGAATGTTCTAGTTTATATTTGTCATTGAAGAACCGAATTTATACAAGATAATCTGTATTTTTTTCGAAGAATTAGTGAGAGTTGCAGTGATTGTTTGATCAAGGTAACTTGTTACACTGATTCGCTACACTGCGCGTGTTTCTAAGATTTTAGTTATAGTTAAAATAAACATAAATAGATGTTTTTCGGAATTTGTATTTGAATTTGTTTGTGTTTTTTTGCTAGTAATGATTATGATTATTGTTTTGTTATTCACGTCATTTTATTTTTGGTACTTCTATTTCTGATAATAATTCATATATTTTGTTCTCACCGAATATTGTTTTCATCTTTGTTTTTCTATGTTTTCACTATTTTCTCCATTGTTAGATTCTTGTATTTATTGTTAATGTACAATCAAATGTCATTTGTTTTATTCTTAAATTTTGCTGTTATGAACATCATTGTTTTGTGTTGTTTACTTAGATGATTTCAATGTTTGATTTGTGTATTTGCATTTTGGTTGTCACTTTCTTTAATGTTTCAATTCATTGTCATATTCATTCATTGTGTTTTGTAGAGCATATTGATATTATATTCAATGTTCATACGTTACATTATTTTCGTTTTGATTCAAGATTTTATTTTTAGGTCACTGTCATTCATATTGATTACTAGAGGTAACCCGTACCTGAAGGCACGGTATAATGTGAATAATTTTGAAAGAAATGTTGGTAGCTGTTGGATGAGTTTATTTGAGACAGTCGGATGAGCTTATTAAAACCCGTTCTGTTTTATATTATAGATTTTATACCCTACTTGACACTGTTTTAATTTTTAGATATCAACAGGTGATGTTGTTATGTTGTTGTGCAAGTAGAATAATCGTACAATAGTATTAATGATATATGACAATACTCATTACAAGGGCAGAGTTGGAAAATTTTTTAGGGTGGACACATTAGCAAGTTTAATTATTTTTTTTTTTCAGTTGATTGTACAAGTTCATAAATTCATATTTATTGAAATTATATTTAATACTTAAAATTTCAGTAAACATAGAAAATTAAAAAAGTGATATTCATAACATGAACAAAAAGAATAATTAAAATTTCTTATTCGTTGTAATAATATTCCATTTATGCTTCTATAGTTTACTACATAACAACACACATTTTTATACAATAACAAAATAACCCTACAATTTTAAAAAATTATAAAATAACCTAAATATGATCAAAACATATTTGAACATGTTTGAAACATGTCTAAAAGTTAACAATAATATTAGTTGAACATAATTTGAGATTTAATTGGTGGAGACCCAATGGTTTGTGACCATTGGATAGATAATATCGTTTTATTAAATATTGAGATTCACTATTAGACTTAATATCACAATGTATTAAGTCCTTAAATTAGGTCTTAATAACATTGTTCAAAAAGTTAACAATTATTTAGGTAGGAGTCTTTTCAAATCGATATCACCCGATAATAGGGTAGTCACAATTAAATATGTCTAAATTTTATTTCAAAAAAATACATGCCTAATAAGAAGAAAAAAAATTGAGGGGGCATGTGCCCACCCTAGCTCAAGGGTGGCTCCGCCCCTGCCCATGGCCAGATTTTCAGGCCAGATAACTCTGTTTTCGGGCAATTGGGGGCCGGGAACAACTGGTGTAAGGAGCATTACATGGAAGGTATTGAGCTTATTGATTTGTTTGGTCAACTATTCAATCGAATGATATTGAGCATGTTTTCCATTTGATGACACTTCTATGATTGTTCTAGGGATGACTCATGAGATTGACCCTAAAATTTTTTGTGCTTCTTTAGAAAACCTCCCAAAAATATTTAAAATATGTGTGCCTAAAATATGAATAACTGGCCTTTAACAGTCTACCATGTGTAAGGAGTAGGAGAAACCACTAAAATATGTTTGTATCAATAGGTCTTCATATTGTTCATTTGAAACAATGAAAACCCTTATTTAGCGGATGATTATAAATTCGTGATCCTTTTCAAAAATCAAAATTCTTGATCAATGGTGGACGAATGTACCATTTGTGTTCAATAAGATACCAAAGTGGATGATTGACTAATCCTATACTTTCAACCCTTTATGCAAGTTCTAAGACTTGATAGGTTGATATTTCAAGACAAGTATTGCTTCAACTAGATAGAAACACCCAACCAGACTAATTCTTCTAGTCAAGAATTGTTCTTCTGATCAACAAAAACTTAAATCTGAACTACTTGGCAGAATCTATGAAACCATAAGTAATTTTCTGTTAAAATGTTAAGAAAATTAAATTTATTTCCCACTTGTTTTTAGTGTACAAAAACATGGATCTGCCACCCCCCCTTTTTTTTTTCTCGACTATACTTGATTACCAGGCTTACTACTTTTGTGTCATTTGATTCTCGAACCAACTTTTCCATTCAAAGCAATTTTCAGTGTGCAATCTATTATTCGTCTTTGAGAAATTTTGCTACAATATAAGAAGAAAGAGACTTTGTCTTTGAGAAATTTTGCAATTTTGTTGCAATGAAATTTCTCATACATCACTTTCCCTTGGTGCTGGTACAATACAGGAGTTCAGGTATGTCATTCTTTTGGGGGTGGAACGGGGTCTGGAATGGGCACCCTTCTCATTTCCAAGATCAGAGAAGAATACCCTGATAGAATGATGATGACATTCTCTGTCTTTCCATCTCCAAAGGTCTCGGACATAGTCATAGAGCCTTATAACGCTACCTTTTCTGTTCATCAGCTGGTGAAGAATGCTGATGAGTGTATGGTCCTTGACAACGAAGCTTTGTATGGCATCTGCTTTAGGACTCTCAAGCTCACAACCCCAAGCTGCAAGTATAACCAACATGTGCCACAGAGATATTTAGAGATTTGTGTTAGTTTTTGTTCGAACTGTTGTTTGGTTCGAATTGTTGAAGTACATGAACACTTATATTACATCCTCTCTTACAGCTTGAGTTTTTTGAACAATTGGTAGTTTAACTCAAACAAGTCGTGTTATGAAGCTAGCTTTGGTCAATTTCTAATGTATATTTTGTGAATCAGTTGGGGACTTGAATCATCTCATCTCGGTGACAATGAGTGGAGTAATATGGTGCCTTCGCTTTCCTGGGCTGCTGAACTCGGGCCTTAGAAAGCTAGTGGTGAACTTGATCCCATTCCTATGACTTCACTTTTTCATGGTGGGGTTCGCTCCCCTGACATCTCGAGGACCTCAGCAGTATCGCGCTCTTACTGTCTCAGAACTTACACAACAAATGTGGGATGTGAAGAACATGATGTGTGCTGCTGATCCACGCCATGGTCGTTACCTCACTGCATCAACTATGTTTAGGGGTAAAATGAGCACAAAAGAGGATCCAAAACAATGTCAAGTCTAGTGTTTGTGACATTGTGCCTAAAGGGCTTTCCATGGCCTCAACTTTCATTGGGAATTCGACTTCTATTCAGGAGATGTTTAGAAGAGTGGGTGAGCAGTTCACTGTCATGTTTAGGAGGGAGGCTTCCTTGTATTGGTATACTGGAGAAGGAATGGATGAGATGGAATTAATTGAGGCAGAATGTAATATGAATGATCTTGTGGCCAAGTATCAGCAGTAGCAGGATGCCACGGATGATGAAGATGTTGACTATGAAGACGATGACAGAAGGGTGGGGAACTGAAGGTGTTCAATCAATTTGCTGCTACATATGCTTCAGCCAGCAATACATTAATAAATTGATATCTTAGTATTGTGATAATGAGTATGGATCATGAGTGATATGAGTTTTCATTACTTGATCTCTATTGGCCTGTAATAGTTTGGGTAGTAGTATGGCCTGCCTTTGTCTTTTCAGTAACTTTGTTCTACCCCCACAAGAACTGTTTAGTGGAATTTGAAGTAATTTTTTCGTTACCCTAGCACTATACATGACAAATGTGGGTAAAAACCTTTCGGCTAATCAATTTGGGAAACTGTTTGGGTTTTGGGGTTGGCCAATTGGTCACAATTTACATTGCCAATTTGTCATTCCCCATTACCATGATAAAGCCTAGAGATTGTGCAACCTTGATTGAAAAAAATTGTAATAATTAAGAGCTAGGCAAATAAATTTTCGTTCTAGGATGGTAAACTTCAATCGGTAACATGAAAAACAACTGTTGTCTTCTGCTTCTTAAGTGTGTACTAAAAAGAATAGAGCAATGAGCTTGAAAAAGTCGACTTGTTATGACCCGATAATGACCGTTACAGGCCGGTAATGGCCGTTACTAACTTGAGTTTTATTCTGTCTGTTATATCGACCTGTAACGAGAACGCCACCTTTCAAAACCACGGGCAGACGTTGTTTGGGCAAAGATCACAAAACCAAAGGTGGGAAAGCCTCAAGAATCCTCAGGATTCAAAGAAAGCTTTGATGCTCAGATAAATCTGGTACATCTTTAGGCGAATTTATGGGCTGAATGGGCAAGGCCATTTTATTTAAGAGTAGTTTAGAATAGATGAGCAATAAACTATTGGGCTTGAGACTTCTACTTGACAAATGTGGGAACCATGCGAGGCTCATCAAGCCAATCCACGCTCAAGCCATAACACATGATCTCTTGGATTACAACCAACCGGTCCAACCCTTTGCATGCAAACTTCTCAACAGCTACGCAAAACTTAGCAAATCCATTGCAGTCCAGGGGATCTTCAACCAAATACAAAGCATTGACATAGTCTCATGGACCTGTCTCATCTCTCTCTACCTAAACACTGAACGTCCAGCTAACGCTTTCTTTGTTTTCTCTGACTTGATAAATACTGGTTTCAGGCAGGATGAGTTTGCCGTTGTGGGTGTTCTCTCGGCTTGTCGCTGTAAGAATGATCTTTAGATATGAGTTGGGCCCCTCTGAACCCATGGTGGGTAATGCTCTGATTGATATGTATAGCTGAAATGGAAAAATGCAAATGGCTAAATTGGTGTTTGGTACAATGGAATTCAGAGATATAGCTACATGGACTAGTTTATTCAACGGGTTCGTAATGTGTGATGACATAGGATCTACTGGCCAACTGTTTGAGGAAATGCCTCAGAGAAACACAATTTCGTGGACTACTAGATTGTGGGCTATGTACGTGGAAAACCCCCAATCTAGGCATGGAACTGTTTCGAAAAATGAGAGTAGAAGGTGAAGATCATCATACTTCAATCACCATTGTTTCTGTCCTTGCAGGTTGTGCTGATTTAGGAGCTCTTGATTTTGGTCAATCAATTCATGGCTATGTTTACAAATTTGCTGGTCTTGCTGGTGATATTGTCGTCAATAATGGTCTGATTGATATGTATTCAAAAAGCGGCAACCTTGGCTTGACTACAAAGATTTTCAGTGAATTGTTGAATAATGTTTTGTTAACATGGACTACCATGATATCCGGATTGGCACTTCATGGTAAAAGGAGATAAGCAGTCGATGTTTTCGATTACATGTTGGCATCTGGGGTGACCCCAAATGAGGTTACATTTCTTTCGTTGTTATCTTGTAGCCATGGACTACCATGCAGGATTGGTTAGTGAGCGGCACGGTACCAAAACGAAATAAAAAAATAAAAAAATTTGGTACAGTAGACGAACCCTAATTTTTTAGGTCTTAATAATATTAGTGAAAATTGGAAGTGGTATGTTTAAAATTATATGTAATGACTTAAGTCCATTTTTTTTTTTATCTCAAAAATACCCTTCCTTGAAAGAAAGTTAAATTAATTTATATATATATATATATATATATATATATATATATATATATACTAGTTATTGTCCGTGCCTGAAGACACTATTCAAAAAAAAAAAAATTACAGTTGAAAGCAATGTATAACATAAAGTATCAATCAATATAGACCCATTCTTCAAAAAATAAAAATCGATAAAATAAACTCAAAAAACACAACCTTTGGATAATATCAATTTGCATACACAATTTTATAATTAAAATAATAAAGAATACAAATTTTTATTTTAAAAAAAAAATGACTCACGCCACGGTCTTTCATAATATAAACCTCTTCCTCCCGAGAATAATTCTCAAAACTCCATTTTCATGAAAAATTGAATGGAATACTGAAAATATTTTACTTTTTTATTTTTTGAATTGAAAAATATTTTACTTGAATTAGAAAATTAGAATAAGTGGGACTTATTTACTCATTATCTAAATACACAATAGTCCCCAAACTCAAGCTATTATTTTTTGTTCTCTTTGTATTAAAAAACTAAAATTCTATACTGCTCGCATTAATCCAAAAATTAAAGTTATATAACACAAAAAAAATATTCACTCATTCGATGAAATCATAAATGAAAAAAAAAAAGCTTTCATGAAATGCTAAAATCAAATGTGTCACTCTAGTTCATCAATAATGAATTTAAAAATCGTCATTGTATAATCCAAAAGATAAATATCCAAATATTAAAGAGATTAAATTAATTACCATAAAAGAGTGAATGCATTAAAGTATGCATAATTTGAAGAAGATATGTGTATAATTTGTTGGGGTGAATATAAAAATCAGGGAGCCGTGAATGGAATGTAAAAACTGAAGAGTATTAATTTGGGGTAATTAAAAATAGAAGGTGTCTTAAATAGGAAAAAAAAATTCGTCTGTCAATCTAACCCGTGCCTAAAGGCATGAAATTTTAAAAAAAAATTCCCCTATGACACTTATCAAAACAACACTTTTAATATTTTTCAATACTTTTATCTGTACGCAACGTTGGAAAACAAAGACCTATTGCATAACCAAATCTCAACATTGAATTACTTCTCAATACTTTTAGCAATGGACATGTGCCTGAAGGCAGTGTGTAATAAAAAATAACCAATTAGAAAAATGATAATCCACAAGTTTGTCATTTTTACAGAAATAAGATGATACACAAAGAAATCAAACGAATAGATGAAAGCAACAGGAACTCATCAACATGAAAGCAAAGATATCCATGGGCAAAAGAGGAATACACTATGAACTACTATGAGAATATCAAGCAATTGAATTTCTTCAAACCACATAGCTTGTAAAACAAATCTACCCTACGCTCCATCTTTTTCTCCGCCAACCCAAGTACCTGCTCAAAAGAAAAGAATTCAACACATAGCTTATTTTCAAAATACAGTTTGAGATGATACACTTTCATAAATGCAACTTTCCTAAGTACTCTTCTCTAATTTGAAAGATAAGTGAAATATACGTACACAACTTCCACAGTTAAAAAAAAAAAAAAATCGCACTCAATTCTTAACTAAGCAATGTTGCTTTCAAAATTTAACATAGAGGGAATACCTGCGAGCTAATCTCTCAATAACAAAAAAGTAACAAAAAAGTAATCACACAATTGTGAACTCAAACCCGATCAAGATCTATCAATTACAAATTAATATCTGAGTTGAATAGAATATGATGAGGAACATGAGAAGACTGAACAATGTAAAAGGCCAAAAACAATGCAATAAGACATAAATATAAAAATTCACTGCAACAGAAAACAACCAAAAAATAAACAACATAATACATAATAGTTCATTGTCCTTATCCACCTTTTTTTGTATTACTTCCTATGAAATGAAAGTGTTACTTCTTATCAAAAAATTTTAGAACACCATAAAAAAAAAACTTTGGACAGTGACATCAAGTATGGTTGTTGTAGCACCAAGAAGATCTAATCTTCACTGTTCTGTTTGCATGATCAATTGTTGCCCCTAACATCAGTCTCAAAGCTCCAGTCCAAGCATAAAGTCATTCAAACCCACATGTCACAACTCACATATGTCCGTAACACCTATATAGAGATGGGAAATGCTATTTGAAACTTATTTGGGGACCTTATTTAGGGACTTAATGATGTACAACCATTGGATTGGTTGTGGGTATAGAGATATATGTACAGAAAATATATAGAATTCCCAAACCAAAAAGAATGAGTAACAATTCCAATCAATAAAATTTCACATAAATCTCTTCTTGAACTATCACCAAACAAACTATAAAAAATCGCATTAAGAAATAATTAAGTGTGTAGAACTTGATACCTAAAATGGAAGAAGTACCGCCGGGGAAGAAGACCCATATTTGCGTATAAGCCATTGTGTGACTGTTCAACTTTGCACCAATGTTAAACCGTGCACAAAGCTCTTGATAGTCTCATGAACATTTTTTAAAAGCATGAAAAGCTTTATTCCACTGTTAAAGCAAAACTATCAAACAATTCAACTGAAACGACAATAATTTGTCCTATTAACTTTAAGAAACCTCATAATAATTTTTTATGTACGCAGTAAAAATCTGGAAGGCTATGGTTATAGTATGGTTATTTCTAATAAACATCTACATAAGCAATCAGAATACATTTGTAGCCTATATTAAAAAAGTGAAAAATCAATCACATATGAATTGGAAAACTGAAAAATAGGCACAACCTCCTTAAAAGTAGATAATCCACTGCGTGCACCATTAGATACCAATCATAGATTAGAAAATACTTCTTAAAACACACTCATAAAGCCATACAATGAATTCAAATTTCTTTGGTTCATCTCAGAGCAATCAATCAAAGGATGATGTTTGACAAACTTAACCAAACAACAAAATACAAATTTTCCATACCTACTGTAATTCACCCCTTCGACAGTCATTGGGTCCATTTCTTGACAAGCATAACTTTTTCATTCTCATCATTCCACTCATTGGCCACCACAGTTGTAGCACTGACTTGATCTCATAAGTTGATAACAATTTTTTTCATAGTTCAAACAATTATAAGTCACCCAACACCAAAATGAAGTTCCAGAGATGAAACTTAACCTACATATCGGCTTCACGTCAACCTCTTCCCCAATATGTAAATGAACTCCTGTAACAATCAAGCCATATATTAAAGATTGTTACATCATTCCAAGAAAAATCAAAACTTAAATACTACATTAAAGAACTTAGAATGTAAATTGATTATACCCAAATAGAGTTGAATTTAGGTACTTACTGCAAAAAAAGGATAATCTATGAATTTAGGTATGGTATTAATATTACAATCAATAGTCAGTTGCATAGAAATTAAAATAATTCTCGTTTCTAATTTTTATCGGCCAAAAAAATGTCAATGAAACAATAGTTAATAGTTAATAGTTAATAGTTAGATTGAGAATGAATTCCTTGCCTAATCTTAGAGTTTATAATAATGCAAAATGACGAATCAATTGCATCAGAGCATCAAGAGTTGAAGGCATACCCATGTGAGAGATTCGTTGAGTGGCGTGGAATCGATCCTCAAATAGCTACATGAGAAATGTTAAACCATTGTATTGAAGAAGAATGCGAAATGCAAAGAATACCTCTATTTCGCCCAATGCCAATCAATGTCATATTAAAGAAAGCAAACCAAAGTGAAAGTCTCATTCAGCAATGCACACTGCAGAATTAACTATATATCTTCCTAAACAAATAGAGCAGAAATCCTAAATCCTAAGTTGATCAGATAACTCTAATACTTCAGCGATCAACATAATTCACAAATTCTTTGTGAAATAACATATTATTACCCTGTTAAGAAATAAATAAGAAAGATAGGGAAAAGAAAAGGAATTGAAAAAATCATTAACCTCATCATGTTTCAACGACTGTAATAGTTTGAGATTCACATTTGCTGTATATGTTGAGTTTTCTACGGAGCTTACTGAGAAAAACCACAATTTTTACAATTCAAAACTCAATCAAAACAGCATGAAATTAAATTAAATAAAATACAAAAATTCCAAACTATTGTTATAACTCCACGCAACCAAGAATAGATTATTGATTCCACAAAGGGAAATTAAAAACTGGATCAATTCCATCAAGCTTGCCCTAATCGAAACAATAAAACCCTAGGTTTTGTACAATTAAAATCAGAGAAGTGGTCAGGTGAATCAAGCCGCTTAGGCAGAGAGGGAGAGGAGATGAATAGAGAGAGAGGGATACATACTTGGGTAGCGTCGAAGGCGGTGAGTCAAAGTCATCGTGGCTGTTGGTGGCATCGTGGTTGTTGTTGGCGACTTGGTTGTGATGATGCAAAGAGGGTGCAGAGAGTGATGAGGGAGAAGAGAGGGATATATAAGAAATAGGGACGTGAAATTAGGGTAGAGAAGGGGGAAAGAGGAAGGGAAGAAGGAGAGAGAACGAGAAATACGTGAGATTAGGGCGCACCCCTGTTCGCTCGAGTGTCATGGGAGAGGAGAAGAGATACTGGCGGAGAGAAAAAAATAAAGAAAAGGGAATGGGTTGGAGATTAGGGCAAGATGGGAGAGAGAAGGCAGATTGAGGGGATTCAAACAAATAAGGCCTGAGATTTGGGAGATTTGAGAGGAAAGAGATAGGCATTATGGGTGAATTCAGAGGAGAGAGAGAGAGGCATGAGTATGGAAAATTGGCCTTGAGGCCATAAAGGAACGAGAAAGGGAGATTTGGAGAAAGTTAAAAGCTCTGATAATTAAACAAAGAAATGTTGTTGGGCGGAAAAATAAAATTTAGTACTCACTGTAGACTGTCGGATCAGTATTTATGAGATGATTTGAACCTTCTTTTTATGTTGGGATTATATTGTCCGTTGGATCTGTTTATGTTTTGTCTCAAAACGATCTTGATCTCTATTTGTCTCTAAAATTCAAACTCAGCTCTACTTTATTATATAGATATATACACTGGGTTGTTATGGAGATGATGCAAGTATAGTGGTGGCGGTGGTGTGGAGTAAAAAGGAGTTATCGGAGTGGAATTGGAATGGACTTTTGTGTGGTGGTGATGATTTTGAGCATGTTATTGTTTTTGTTGAGCATATTACTACTATTATTTTACTAAATATTAATATTCAATGTTACTATTTTTTTTTTTTTTGAATATTACTATTTTTTGTGTTTGAATGGTACTATTTTTTGCGTTTGAATTTGAGAGAAATAATTACTGTTAAGTATGTTACAGTTTTTATTAAGCATGTTACTATTTTTGTTGAACATGTTAATATTTTTGTTGAACATGTTACTGTTGTTATTTTTTAAAAATATTAATATTGAATGTTTCAATTTTTTTTATGTTTAAATGTTACTATTTTTTTGTGTTTAAATGTATTATTTTTTGTGTCCAAATGATAATTTTTTTTGTATTTGAATGTTACTATTTTTTATTTTTAATGTTACTATATATATACATATATATGGATATAGATAGATAAGAGAGAGATAAAATTTAAATGTTAGTTAAACTCTTAACCTATATATGGATATAGATAGATATGAGAGAGAAAAGATTTTAATGTTAGTCAAACTCCTAAGATTTATGAGTTTTTAATTTTTAGTTTTATTTCACTTCTAAAGGGAATGGATAGTATGATAAAATTGACAAAAAACGGACTTCATAACAAATAAGTTTTCTTGACGGACTTAAGTCCAAACAAGTCCATATAGGGGGACCGGTCTCCAAATTTCCCATAATATTATGTGTGAACCCAATAGGTGATATTTATCAAAAGTACTATCTGATGGGCCTGACTCAAACTAGGCCCAGATTAGAGATGCAGACTTTTTTTTTTTTGGAGGAGGAGGAGAGGGACTTGAACCCTTGACCTTAAGAAGGCAAAACATTCACAAGGTAAGTAGTACCATTGGACCAAAGGCCCAGATTAGAGGTGCAGACTAGGCCCAGACAACTGATGCAGATCAACAAAGGTCTAGTCACAATTTCAGTGAGGACTCAGTCATCAGGGACACATCGCCAGTCTCGCGAGATCACCTCGCCCGTTACGAGATAGGGCGAGTTTAAAGGAATCACCCTGCTATCATCTCGCCCCGTTATGAGGATAAGACGAGCTTCATGGAATCACCCAGCTCCTTGCTACGAGGATGACGCCTCAATCAGAACTCCTCGGAGCCAACTTCACTTGCCTATAAATTGTAAGCTCCGCCTACACATGAGGGGCATCACACACATTTCAACACACTACATCTCTTGAGTAATAAGATTCTCCGATCACCGTCATCATTCCCAGTGGAGAAGGTCACTTAGACCGAACTACCTAATCTTTTTGTTTTGTGTTGAGTCTCCTTTTTAATTACTGTATTAGATACTTGATAGTTGGTGCATAAACACATTTTGTGCATCATCAGTTTGGCGCCGTCTGTGGGAACGACTTAGTTTTCATTCAACTGTGTTTTTGTGTGTTTATGGCTATTACGACTAGATCCATGCATCAACAAACAGAGGATGATCAACAACGCCAGAAGGAGGTCCTGCCCCCACCCAGCAAATCCCGTCTTTGAACCATAGCAAAAGTGGTTGGAGACTATGCAGCTGTTGATGAATCAAAACTAGCAGATCCTTTAGTTGATGCTCGCCGGGCACCCTCAAGGAGTTGTGCCCCAGCACCCAGGAAGGGAAGTACTCCATACACCTCGCCCAGGGCATCAAGGCACCCCCAGCAGAGCCAGGGCATCCCCTTGTAGCACCAGGGCGCCCCCCAGCACCAAGACGCCCCTCCTCCGCACCAGGGAGCATCGGCTTCCCCTCCTTGCGTGCCGGCTTCGTCCTCCCACACTGGTGACCCTCCTTTCCAAGAAGACGAGGAATAAAATCAATAGATGGACCACGAGAGCCACTACAATGACCATTCGGAAGGCGTCCCCAACCACTGGGACAAAAAAATAAAAAAAGTGCAGAACTAACTTGGCGACGTTTTCAACGCCATGAAGGCGCAAGGGTCTAAAACGGTCGAGTACTCTATGAGGCGTACTGACACGCCCTTTGTAGTTGATGTGGCCAACTACCCTCTCCCTCAAGGTTCAAGATGCCAACCGTGAAAGTTTTTTATGGCTCCAAAGATCCATTGGACAACCTTAATACCTACAAATCCCTGATGCAGTTGTACAACTCCCTAATGTAGTTGTACAACATACCAGACCAGATCATGAGTAGTGTTTTTCCTACCACCCTCAAGGGATTTGCTCGTCAGTGGTTTGCCAAGCTTACATCGGCTTTCATGAACTCTTTCACTGAACTAAGTAAGTCCTTCGTCTAACACTTCATTGGGGGACGCCGACACCAGAAGCCTACTACCCATCTGCTCACCATCAAGCAGGACTGGGATGAAAGCCTAAGAGTTAGCTCACTCGTTTTAACAAGGAAGTCCTCCAAATTGAAGAATCAGATGACAAAGTCGCCATGGCGGCCTTCACAGAAGGCCTGCGCTAATCTAGTCTTATATTTTCAGTTTTGAAGTGCTCGCCAAAGAATATTCTAGAATTACTATCAAAAACCCAGAAATACATGCACGTTGAGGAAGTTGCAAAAGCCAGGCGAGATGAATCATCACGTGGAGGGGAATACGAAAAGTAGAGACAGTAGAGTTGACGTTTTTAGAGGCTAAACTTTGAATATTTGTGAATGTATACTGGTTATCTAGTGTGAGTTGGGAATTGTATTGGGTTACAATATTTTATTCTTATAAATAGGGTTGAGTATAATGTAATCAATTATCAAATAACTAGTTTTTTAGTAAATAATAAATCGACGTAAGGGATGACTGATCATTTCAGGAAAGACAAGCATCAAGACGAGCATCAAGACAAAAAAGATGTTTTCCCTCGTCCAAGAGAGAGACCCCCCGCTAAATGGTGATTAAATATAGATGTACTAGTAATAACCCGTGCCTAAAGACACTTTGTAATTAAAAAAAAATTATTCAATTTGAAATAGTTTTTTCGGCAAAATTTATTCTAAAATTAGGAGCTCAAAAAAATCTCAACCTGCCTACAGAGTATATATATCTCATTGTATGTATCATTATCCGACAAACCATTGCATTGCCAAATACAAATCATTGCATAATCAATCTCAAAATAAATTACTCAACCTAATTCAAAGACATTATCATATTATAGTCACTAAAAAAATCTTCCCAATTAATTCATACAGAAAAAAAAGTAAAGAAACAAATCTAAACTAATCTATAACCTCTTCAATAAAATGTAACATTGTCCATAAATCAAATCAAACCAAACCACCCAAGAAGATTACAAACTTGCAACAACCATTCTGTCAAAAATGGTCCACCAAACCCAATATTTCATATCAAATAGAATTTAAAAAAGTCCAAGAACAAAAACAAATTTTACAAACATCAATAGAAAATAATACAACCATTAATATAAATTCAAAAAAGAATGTATAATGTATAGGGCATTCGAGAAACTCATGGACAATTTTCTTGAGATGAATCATAGTTTACGTTGTTGTAAGGCTTCACCTACGCCAACCAAAATCAAAACTCCACCACACCTTCACAATATAACACCACCCTGCAAAATTAATATGATTTCAAAATTAAAATCAAGTAATTCTTTATATGAATCATCACAATAGGATTCAATAACTAAAAAAAACATTTTCAACAAATAGGGGTTAAAGTAATGACTAAAATATATTGCGCCTAAAAACTGGTACCCATTATGGTATCTCATCTTCTTACTAAGCTTTAAAATATAATTGAAACTTAAGTAATACAAAACTTTTAAAAAATTTAAAGAGAGCAAGGGTAACAAAAACTCATATAAACCTATTAACTTTCTCTAACAACGCAACTAACTCACAATGTTGTTGGAACCTTAAAATTGAAACCACTACACAAAAAACCTCAATTTAAAAACCCTAGTTTATTCAAATACAAATAGACAAAAAAGGATAACAAAAAAAACTTTGCAAGTGCTATAATCCCTTTTAAACACAAATATTTACCAACTATCACATCAGTTTTTCTTTTGCTCACCATCAATTTCAATTCACTAACAACAATTAGCAAATGGAAGTATGTGTGAGGGGAGTGTGAGTGTGAATTGTTGTTGGTGTGTACTGTGTGATGTTTTGTGTACTATGTGTGCGTGTGATTTTGAGTGTGTATTGAAGGCAGAGAGAGGGGGGACCTGGACTGTGTTCGGTCACTTGTCCATGGTGTCAATTGGACAACCTTTGATACATCTATTGCACTATCCAAAGCAATTTAAACCCAAATGAATAAGCATCAAATATCAACCCTATAAACCCAATAGAGGCCATACGATTAATGGACATTATATATTGACATAAAAAGTAGCATTATAGCGAGGGAAATTACCCCGTTCAGAAAAGACATAATATCATATTCAAAACACACACACATACACAAAGCACTCGACTTAACCTACATAGGAAAAAAATTGAATGTTTGTCTCGCGCCTCAATTCAGGTTCTGCAAAATTTAGCGAGCACAAAATAATAAACAAAAGAAATACTAAAATTATGCAATTAAAAGCTCATAAGCCATCAGTACACAACAACAATGTAATTTCCAAAAACTAAGTGTGTGTTCCAGTTTTGCACGTGTGGGTGCTCTGTGTGCATGTGTGTATAGTGTTATATACTGTTGACTCTGTGTGTGTGTGTGATTGTGTGTTGAAGACAAAGAGATCAATATAGAGAGAGAAACAGAGACCTAACCTGTGTTGGGTCGCTTGTCCATGGCGTCATACTTTTTCTTTGTCATAATGCAAATCAAGTTTCAAGATCAACTACTGTTAGAACAACTAATAAGCAAAAAAATTATTATAAATTCTTAGTCAATCAAATTCCATTCAACTAACCACTCTGAACATCAAAAAATCAAAAGAGTCCAAACTAAGAACATTAAATCATCTAACTAATCAAAAAACCAAAAATAAATACAAAACCATGAATCAAACCTAGATTAATACCTTACATTTGAACATCAAAATAATTATGGGGGACAAAATCATATTTCCATAAATGTACACATAAATTGGATTTTCTAGGAACAAAAGAAAAAAGATAGATTCATCTTATCCACAAAACTCATATTAAATTAATGAAACCTTGAGTAATAATTAAATTAGAATTACCCAGCTCGCATATACACATAATACTTATACACACCTACAATAAAAGACACAAAACTACTCCTCTACAAAACTAATCCTCAAGAAACATATAACTCAAATTGACTAAATCAATAAATCATAAATAGTTGTTAAATCCACAGATTCATTCTATTGTAAAAATGCCAAAATCGGATACATATAAATGTATAAGGTCTCCAATTTTTTGCCCCTTTATCCTATACTTAAATTGATCCAAGTAGACCCACATTAATCAACTTTAAAACCAATACATGGCATAAGATTTAAATAATCAAGTAGAACCACATTAACAAACTACAAAACCAATACATGACTTAGGATTTAAATAACTTAAAACTTATTAAAGTCTCAAATTTCACTATTTTCAAGCAAATCCACATTAATCTACTTCAAAATCAATCGGTTGACGGTAAAAATCAATATGTATAGATAACACTTGATCAAATATTTGATTTCAATTTCATTAACAAACTCTAACTAAGCATAACATGAAAATTGAAAATTTCTAGTGTTTTGAAAATTACCTAGCTATTCTCAAAAGAAAAAAAAAATACCTTGCGACATGAGAGTTGAGTGGACACGATTGCCGGTTGAATTCAACCACAACAGAAATTTCCTCCCAATTAACATCAAATCAAGAACAGAAAAACACAATTGCTGTTAACCATATAGAGAAGAGAAACAATTTAATTTCCAAAATAATTTAATAGCATAACCAAAATTGTGCGTGTGAAAAACATGATTTGGGGAGGGTATTGTCATTGTGCGCAGCGAGATGTGTGTGAAAAACAGAGTGTGTGTGCGTGTGTTGGGGTTTTTTTATGTGGTGATGGTGGATGAATGTGTATGCATCCGCGTCTGTGTGTATGTTTGCGTGTACATGTGTGTGTGCATGTGTGTGTTGTGTCTGTGAGTGGATGTGTGTTGTGTCTGTGTGTGTGTTACTATGAAGACAGAGAGAGGAAGAATGCGACTGTGCGTGTGTTACTGTAAAGAGAGAGAGAGAGAGGGAGGGAGATTACCTGGATCCATTGCAGAGAAGAGGGGTTGATCTATGGTGGGTGGATCCATGACAGAGAGAGAAGAGGGAGAATTAAGATCGATGGTGGGTCGATGCATCACCGTTGGTGGCTTTATCGACGAGAGAGAGGTAAGAGTCGTGAGACAGAGAAAGGGAGATGTTGGTTGATCGTCGGTGGTTGAACCAGTGCAGGGGAGCGAGAGGTCAGAATTCTTCTAAGAGAGAGAGAGAGAGAAAGAGGAAAGAGAGAGAGTGTCTAATGAGTTGGGTTTGGGTAACGTGTAGGAGTGTTCTAATTTGGGCAGGACTTTGGTTGGGTGGGATGTATTGTGAACCTTTGGATTAAATTAAAAGAATTGAGATGAAATCTAGACCATTGAGTTAAAATTAGATTAAATTTGAGCGGTTCTTATGCTTTCTCAATTGAATTAAAAGTGGAATAAATTTTGAAGTAAAAATGAATTCAAAATGCACTCTATCTTATTATAGATAATATAAAAAAAAAAAAAATATATATATATATATATATATATAGAGAGAGAGAGAGAGAGAGAGAGAGAGAGAGAAGATGAAATAATGTGCGTTTAAAACGTCTAAGAGACAGAAGAGAAAAGGAGTTATATGAGAGATAGGAGTGTTACAGTTAAGTCCAATTATGATCGTCGGATCAAAAGCCTGAAAATGATCTGAGCCGCGAAAAACTCAAGACAAACCAAACTAGCCACTTTATTATATAGATAATAGAGAAAGAGAGTGATTTGTCTACTTTGTTAATACGGTAAGGAAACGAACTTCAAGTATTTTGTAGGACGAGGAAGAAGACTTATTTATAATATAAGACACGAACAACCTTTCACTTGAGTACGATCAAAACGAAAAAAAAAATGAACTGGGTAAATATAAATGGAAAAGAGATGTTTCCAATTCATCACAATTAGTTGTTTTTTCTACATCCATATGATCTACAAAAGAAGATTTAGGTAGAATTTATCAAGGTGAGTACATTGTATCAAAAACGTTTCTCAGCTTCCTAATGATGCTATGCAATGAACAAATAAAATTTAGGAAAATTTCCATTTTATAGCCCTATAGTTTGGGATTGTAGCACTTCATCCCCTCATGGTTCAAATATAACCATGTAACCTACTTATGCTTTTGGACTAATCTGCACAACTAACAGCGTTAACAGAAATAATTAAATATTAAATTACCCGAATACCCTCAGTATCGTCTGTTGCTTCTTCAAACTGCCGGACGGGAATTTTCTAGAGAAAACTATGCAATACTATCCATTATCCATTGCAAATTGTTTCTCAAATATTCATTGAAGACATAGCTACATTAAGACTTTTGATCATTATTTTTCGTGCTTGATTTTTAAGTCATTCTTTGACCGAATAACTTATTCTTCAATGAAATGGGAAAATGAAAATAGATTAGACGAACCCAAAGGTTCCTTCCACACTGTCATGGGTGATCGATCATGTGAATGGTTGGTGCATATGCACACAAACCCTCCATAACTTGCACTTGCCTCTGAATTTTTTGATTTTGGTGCCGGTGTTCTCCACCATGTTTTGAATTCTAGAGAGGACTGTGTTTCTGAACGCACATGGGTAAGCATTTTCACTATTGGAGTTGGGTTTTTTTATTCAAGGACTTCTGAATAACCAACTCATACAGTAACAAAGTAGAGTTGACGTTTTCATAGGCTAAACTTTAAACATTTGTGAATGTATACTAGTTATCTAACGTGAATTGAGAATTGTATTGAGTTACAATATTTTATTCTTATAAATAGGGTTGAGTATGATGTAATCAATTATCAAATGACTAGTTTTTTAGTAAATAATAAATCGACGTAAGGGATGATTGATCATTTCATTAAGACAAGCATCAAGATGAGAATTAAGACAAAAAAGCTGCATTCCTCCGCCCAAGAGAGAGACCCCCCACTAAATGGTGATGCAATATAGATTTATAATAGAGAAAGAGAGTGATTTGTCTACTTTGTTAAATAAGGTAAGGAAACGAACTTCAAGTATTTCGTAGGACGAGGATGAAGACTTATTTATAATATAAGACACGGACAACCTTTCACTTGAGTACGATCAAAACGAAAAAAAAATATGAACTGCATAAATAGAAATGGAAAAGAGATGTTTCCAATTCATCACAATTAGTTTTTTTTTCTACATCCATATGATCTACTAAAGTAGATTTAGGTAGAATTTATCAAGGTGAGTACATTGTATCAAAAACGTTTCTCAGCTTCCTAATGATGCTATGCAATGAACAAATAAAATTTAGGAAAATTCCCATTTTACAGCCCTATAGTTTGGGATTGTAGCACTTCATCCCCTCATGGTTCAAATATAACCACATAACCTACTTATGCTTTTGGACTAATCTGCACAACTAACAGTGTTAGCAGAATTAATTAAATATTAAATTACCCGAATACCCTCAGTATCGTCTGTTGCTTCTTCAAACTGTCGGAGGAGAGTTTTCTAGAGAAAACTATGCAATACTATCCACTATCCATTGCAAATTGTTTCTCAAATATTCATTGAAGACATAGCTAGATTAAGACTTTTGATCATTCTTTTTCGTGCTTGATTTTTAAGTCATTCTTTGACCGAATAACGTATTCTTCAATGAAATGGGAAAATGAAAATAGATTAGACGAACCCAAAGGTTCCTTCCACACTGTCATGGGTGATTGATCATGTGAATGGTAGGTGCATATGCACACAAACCCTCCATAACTTGCACTTGCCTCTCAATTTTTGATTTTGGTGCGGGTGTTCTCCACCATGTTTTGAATTCTAGAGAGGACATTGTTTCTGAACGCACATGGGTAAGCATTTGCACTATTGGAGTTGGGGTTTTTTTATTCAAGGACTTCTGAATTC
This sequence comes from Ilex aquifolium, assembly GCA_951799425.1. Taxonomy (NCBI): domain Eukaryota; kingdom Viridiplantae; phylum Streptophyta; class Magnoliopsida; order Aquifoliales; family Aquifoliaceae; genus Ilex; species Ilex aquifolium. Next base: position 17,706,312 of record OX637410.1, read on the forward strand.
CAAAATCATATAGTAACAAAGTAGAGTTGACGTTTTCATAGGCTAAACTTTGAACATTTGTGAATGTATACTAGTTATCTAACGTGAATTGAGAATTGTATTGAATTACAATATTTTATTCTTATAAATAGGGTTGAGTATGATGTAATCAATTATCAAATAACTAGTTTTTTAGTAAATAATAAATCGACGTAAGGGATGACTGATCATTTCATTAAGACAAGCATCAAGACGAGCATTAAGACCAAAAAGCTGCTTTCCCCCGCCCAAGAGAGAGACCCCCCGCTAATTGGTGATTCAATATAGATTTTTAATAGAGAAAGAGAGTGATTTGTCTACTTGTTAATAAGGTAAGGAAACGAACTTCAAGTATTTCATAGGACGAGGATGAAGACTTATTTATAATATAAGGCACGAACAACCTTTCACTTGAGTACGATCAAAACGAAAAAATAATATGAACTGCGTAAATAGAAATGGAAAGGAGATGTTTCCAATTCATCACAATTAGTTGTTTTTTCTACATCCATATGATCTACAAAAGAAGATTTAGGTAGAATTTATCAAGGTGAGTACATTGTATCAAAAACGTTTCTCAGCTTCCTAATGATGCTATGCAATGAACAAATAAAATTTAGGAAAATTTCCATTTTATAGCCCTATAGTTTGGGATTGTAGCACTTCATCCCCTCATGGTTCAAATATAACCATGTAACCTACTTATGCTTTTGGACTAATCTGCACAACTAACAGCGTTAACAGAAATAATTAAATATTAAATTACCCGAATACCCTCAGTATCGTCTGTTGCTTCTTCAAACTGCCGGACGGGAATTTTCTAGAGAAAACTATGCAATACTATCCATTATCCATTGCAAATTGTTTCTCAAATATTCATTGAAGACATAGCTACATTAAGACTTTTGATCATTATTTTTCGTGCTTGATTTTTAAGTCATTCTTTGACCGAATAACTTATTCTTCAATGAAATGGGAAAATGAAAATAGATTAGACGAACCCAAAGGTTCCTTCCACACTGTCATGGGTGATCGATCATGTGAATGGTTGGTGCATATGCACACAAACCCTCCATAACTTGCACTTGCCTCTGAATTTTTTGATTTTGGTGCCGGTGTTCTCCACCATGTTTTGAATTCTAGAGAGGACTGTGTTTCTGAACGCACATGGGTAAGCATTTTCACTATTGGAGTTGGGTTTTTTTATTCAAGGACTTCTGAATAACCAACTCATACAGTAACAAAGTAGAGTTGACGTTTTCATAGGCTAAACTTTAAACATTTGTGAATGTATACTAGTTATCTAACGTGAATTGAGAATTGTATTGAGTTACAATATTTTATTCTTATAAATAGGGTTGAGTATGATGTAATCAATTATCAAATGACTAGTTTTTTAGTAAATAATAAATCGACGTAAGGGATGATTGATCATTTCATTAAGACAAGCATCAAGATGAGAATTAAGACAAAAAAGCTGCATTCCTCCGCCCAAGAGAGAGACCCCCCACTAAATGGTGATGCAATATAGATTTATAATAGAGAAAGAGAGTGATTTGTCTACTTTGTTAAATAAGGTAAGGAAACGAACTTCAAGTATTTCGTAGGACGAGGATGAAGACTTATTTATAATATAAGACACGGACAACCTTTCACTTGAGTACGATCAAAACGAAAAAAAAATATGAACTGCATAAATAGAAATGGAAAAGAGATGTTTCCAATTCATCACAATTAGTTTTTTTTTCTACATCCATATGATCTACTAAAGTAGATTTAGGTAGAATTTATCAAGGTGAGTACATTGTATCAAAAACGTTTCTCAGCTTCCTAATGATGCTATGCAATGAACAAATAAAATTTAGGAAAATTCCCATTTTACAGCCCTATAGTTTGGGATTGTAGCACTTCATCCCCTCATGGTTCAAATATAACCACATAACCTACTTATGCTTTTGGACTAATCTGCACAACTAACAGTGTTAGCAGAATTAATTAAATATTAAATTACCCGAATACCCTCAGTATCGTCTGTTGCTTCTTCAAACTGTCGGAGGAGAGTTTTCTAGAGAAAACTATGCAATACTATCCACTATCCATTGCAAATTGTTTCTCAAATATTCATTGAAGACATAGCTAGATTAAGACTTTTGATCATTCTTTTTCGTGCTTGATTTTTAAGTCATTCTTTGACCGAATAACGTATTCTTCAATGAAATGGGAAAATGAAAATAGATTAGACGAACCCAAAGGTTCCTTCCACACTGTCATGGGTGATTGATCATGTGAATGGTAGGTGCATATGCACACAAACCCTCCATAACTTGCACTTGCCTCTCAATTTTTGATTTTGGTGCGGGTGTTCTCCACCATGTTTTGAATTCTAGAGAGGACATTGTTTCTGAACGCACATGGGTAAGCATTTGCACTATTGGAGTTGGGGTTTTTTTATTCAAGGACTTCTGAATTCCAAAATCATATAGTAACAAAGTAGAGTTGACGTTTTCATAGGCTAAACTTTGAACATTTGTGAATGTATACTAGTTATCTAACGTGAATTGAGAATTGTATTGAATTACAATATTTTATTCTTATAAATAGGGTTGAGTATGATGTAATCAATTATCAAATAACTAGTTTTTTAGTAAATAATAAATCGACGTAAGGGATGACTGATCATTTCATTAAGACAAGCATCAAGACGAGCATTAAGACCAAAAAGCTGCTTTCCCCCGCCCAAGAGAGAGACCCCCCGCTAATTGGTGATTCAATATAGATTTTTAATAGAGAAAGAGAGTGATTTGTCTACTTGTTAATAAGGTAAGGAAACGAACTTCAAGTATTTCATAGGACGAGGATGAAGACTTATTTATAATATAAGGCACGAACAACCTTTCACTTGAGTACGATCAAAACGAAAAAATAATATGAACTGCGTAAATAGAAATGGAAAGGAGATGTTTCCAATTCATCACAATTAGTTGTTTTTTCTACATCCATATGATCTACAAAAGAAGATTTAGGTAGAATTTATCAAGGTGAGTACATTGTATCAAAAACGTTTCTCAGCTTCCTAATGATGCTATGCAATGAACAAATAAAATTTAGGAAAATTTCCATTTTATAGCCCTATAGTTTGGGATTGTAGCACTTCATCCCCTCATGGTTCAAATATAACCATGTAACCTACTTATGCTTTTGGACTAATCTGCACAACTAACAGCGTTAACAGAAATAATTAAATATTAAATTACCCGAATACCCTCAGTATCGTCTGTTGCTTCTTCAAACTGCCGGACGGGAATTTTCTAGAGAAAACTATGCAATACTATCCATTATCCATTGCAAATTGTTTCTCAAATATTCATTGAAGACATAGCTACATTAAGACTTTTGATCATTATTTTTCGTGCTTGATTTTTAAGTCATTCTTTGACCGAATAACTTATTCTTCAATGAAATGGGAAAATGAAAATAGATTAGACGAACCCAAAGGTTCCTTCCACACTGTCATGGGTGATCGATCATGTGAATGGTTGGTGCATATGCACACAAACCCTCCATAACTTGCACTTGCCTCTGAATTTTTTGATTTTGGTGCCGGTGTTCTCCACCATGTTTTGAATTCTAGAGAGGACTGTGTTTCTGAACGCACATGGGTAAGCATTTTCACTATTGGAGTTGGGTTTTTTTATTCAAGGACTTCTGAATAACCAACTCATACAGTAACAAAGTAGAGTTGACGTTTTCATAGGCTAAACTTTAAACATTTGTGAATGTATACTAGTTATCTAACGTGAATTGAGAATTGTATTGAGTTACAATATTTTATTCTTATAAATAGGGTTGAGTATGATGTAATCAATTATCAAATGACTAGTTTTTTAGTAAATAATAAATCGACGTAAGGGATGATTGATCATTTCATTAAGACAAGCATCAAGATGAGAATTAAGACAAAAAAGCTGCATTCCTCCGCCCAAGAGAGAGACCCCCCACTAAATGGTGATGCAATATAGATTTATAATAGAGAAAGAGAGTGATTTGTCTACTTTGTTAAATAAGGTAAGGAAACGAACTTCAAGTATTTCGTAGGACGAGGATGAAGACTTATTTATAATATAAGACACGGACAACCTTTCACTTGAGTACGATCAAAACGAAAAAAAAATATGAACTGCATAAATAGAAATGGAAAAGAGATGTTTCCAATTCATCACAATTAGTTTTTTTTTCTACATCCATATGATCTACTAAAGTAGATTTAGGTAGAATTTATCAAGGTGAGTACATTGTATCAAAAACGTTTCTCAGCTTCCTAATGATGCTATGCAATGAACAAATAAAATTTAGGAAAATTCCCATTTTACAGCCCTATAGTTTGGGATTGTAGCACTTCATCCCCTCATGGTTCAAATATAACCACATAACCTACTTATGCTTTTGGACTAATCTGCACAACTAACAGTGTTAGCAGAATTAATTAAATATTAAATTACCCGAATACCCTCAGTATCGTCTGTTGCTTCTTCAAACTGTCGGAGGAGAGTTTTCTAGAGAAAACTATGCAATACTATCCACTATCCATTGCAAATTGTTTCTCAAATATTCATTGAAGACATAGCTAGATTAAGACTTTTGATCATTCTTTTTCGTGCTTGATTTTTAAGTCATTCTTTGACCGAATAACGTATTCTTCAATGAAATGGGAAAATGAAAATAGATTAGACGAACCCAAAGGTTCCTTCCACACTGTCATGGGTGATTGATCATGTGAATGGTAGGTGCATATGCACACAAACCCTCCATAACTTGCACTTGCCTCTCAATTTTTGATTTTGGTGCGGGTGTTCTCCACCATGTTTTGAATTCTAGAGAGGACATTGTTTCTGAACGCACATGGGTAAGCATTTGCACTATTGGAGTTGGGGTTTTTTTATTCAAGGACTTCTGAATTCCAAAATCATATAGTAACAAAGTAGAGTTGACGTTTTCATAGGCTAAACTTTGAACATTTGTGAATGTATACTAGTTATCTAACGTGAATTGAGAATTGTATTGAATTACAATATTTTATTCTTATAAATAGGGTTGAGTATGATGTAATCAATTATCAAATAACTAGTTTTTTAGTAAATAATAAATCGACGTAAGGGATGACTGATCATTTCATTAAGACAAGCATCAAGACGAGCATTAAGACCAAAAAGCTGCTTTCCCCCGCCCAAGAGAGAGACCCCCCGCTAATTGGTGATTCAATATAGATTTTTAATAGAGAAAGAGAGTGATTTGTCTACTTGTTAATAAGGTAAGGAAACGAACTTCAAGTATTTCATAGGACGAGGATGAAGACTTATTTATAATATAAGGCACGAACAACCTTTCACTTGAGTACGATCAAAACGAAAAAATAATATGAACTGCGTAAATAGAAATGGAAAGGAGATGTTTCCAATTCATCACAATTAGTTGTTTTTTCTACATCCATATGATCTACAAAAGAAGATTTAGGTAGAATTTATCAAGGTGAGTACATTGTATCAAAAACGTTTCTCAGCTTCCTAATGATGCTATGCAATGAACAAATAAAATTTAGGAAAATTTCCATTTTATAGCCCTATAGTTTGGGATTGTAGCACTTCATCCCCTCATGGTTCAAATATAACCATGTAACCTACTTATGCTTTTGGACTAATCTGCACAACTAACAGCGTTAACAGAAATAATTAAATATTAAATTACCCGAATACCCTCAGTATCGTCTGTTGCTTCTTCAAACTGCCGGACGGGAATTTTCTAGAGAAAACTATGCAATACTATCCATTATCCATTGCAAATTGTTTCTCAAATATTCATTGAAGACATAGCTACATTAAGACTTTTGATCATTATTTTTCGTGCTTGATTTTTAAGTCATTCTTTGACCGAATAACTTATTCTTCAATGAAATGGGAAAATGAAAATAGATTAGACGAACCCAAAGGTTCCTTCCACACTGTCATGGGTGATCGATCATGTGAATGGTTGGTGCATATGCACACAAACCCTCCATAACTTGCACTTGCCTCTGAATTTTTTGATTTTGGTGCCGGTGTTCTCCACCATGTTTTGAATTCTAGAGAGGACTGTGTTTCTGAACGCACATGGGTAAGCATTTTCACTATTGGAGTTGGGTTTTTTTATTCAAGGACTTCTGAATAACCAACTCATACAGTAACAAAGTAGAGTTGACGTTTTCATAGGCTAAACTTTAAACATTTGTGAATGTATACTAGTTATCTAACGTGAATTGAGAATTGTATTGAGTTACAATATTTTATTCTTATAAATAGGGTTGAGTATGATGTAATCAATTATCAAATGACTAGTTTTTTAGTAAATAATAAATCGACGTAAGGGATGATTGATCATTTCATTAAGACAAGCATCAAGATGAGAATTAAGACAAAAAAGCTGCATTCCTCCGCCCAAGAGAGAGACCCCCCACTAAATGGTGATGCAATATAGATTTATAATAGAGAAAGAGAGTGATTTGTCTACTTTGTTAAATAAGGTAAGGAAACGAACTTCAAGTATTTCGTAGGACGAGGATGAAGACTTATTTATAATATAAGACACGGACAACCTTTCACTTGAGTACGATCAAAACGAAAAAAAAATATGAACTGCATAAATAGAAATGGAAAAGAGATGTTTCCAATTCATCACAATTAGTTTTTTTTTCTACATCCATATGATCTACTAAAGTAGATTTAGGTAGAATTTATCAAGGTGAGTACATTGTATCAAAAACGTTTCTCAGCTTCCTAATGATGCTATGCAATGAACAAATAAAATTTAGGAAAATTCCCATTTTACAGCCCTATAGTTTGGGATTGTAGCACTTCATCCCCTCATGGTTCAAATATAACCACATAACCTACTTATGCTTTTGGACTAATCTGCACAACTAACAGTGTTAGCAGAATTAATTAAATATTAAATTACCCGAATACCCTCAGTATCGTCTGTTGCTTCTTCAAACTGTCGGAGGAGAGTTTTCTAGAGAAAACTATGCAATACTATCCACTATCCATTGCAAATTGTTTCTCAAATATTCATTGAAGACATAGCTAGATTAAGACTTTTGATCATTCTTTTTCGTGCTTGATTTTTAAGTCATTCTTTGACCGAATAACGTATTCTTCAATGAAATGGGAAAATGAAAATAGATTAGACGAACCCAAAGGTTCCTTCCACACTGTCATGGGTGATTGATCATGTGAATGGTAGGTGCATATGCACACAAACCCTCCATAACTTGCACTTGCCTCTCAATTTTTGATTTTGGTGCGGGTGTTCTCCACCATGTTTTGAATTCTAGAGAGGACATTGTTTCTGAACGCACATGGGTAAGCATTTGCACTATTGGAGTTGGGGTTTTTTTATTCAAGGACTTCTGAATTCCAAAATCATATAGTAACAAAGTAGAGTTGACGTTTTCATAGGCTAAACTTTGAACATTTGTGAATGTATACTAGTTATCTAACGTGAATTGAGAATTGTATTGAATTACAATATTTTATTCTTATAAATAGGGTTGAGTATGATGTAATCAATTATCAAATAACTAGTTTTTTAGTAAATAATAAATCGACGTAAGGGATGACTGATCATTTCATTAAGACAAGCATCAAGACGAGCATTAAGACCAAAAAGCTGCTTTCCCCCGCCCAAGAGAGAGACCCCCCGCTAATTGGTGATTCAATATAGATTTTTAATAGAGAAAGAGAGTGATTTGTCTACTTGTTAATAAGGTAAGGAAACGAACTTCAAGTATTTCATAGGACGAGGATGAAGACTTATTTATAATATAAGGCACGAACAACCTTTCACTTGAGTACGATCAAAACGAAAAAATAATATGAACTGCGTAAATAGAAATGGAAAGGAGATGTTTCCAATTCATCACAATTAGTCGTTTTTTCTACATCCATATGATCTACTAAAGTAGATTTAGGTATAATTTATCAAGGTGAGTACATTGTATCAAAAACGTTTCTCAGCTTCCTAATGATGCTATGCAAGGAACAAATAAAATTTTGGAAAATTTCCATTTTACAGCCTTATAGTTTGGGATTGTAGCACTTCATCCCCTCATGGTTCAAATATAACCACATAACCTACTTAGGCTATTGGACTAATCTGCACAACTAATAGCGTTAACAGAAATAATTAAATATTAAATTACCCGAATACCCTCACTATCATCTGTTGCTTCTTCAAATTGCCGGAGGAGAGTTTTCTAGAGAAAACTATGCAATATTATCCACAATCCATTGCAAATTGTTTCTCAAATATTCATTGAAGACATTGCTAGATTAAGACTTTTGATCATTCTTTTTCGTGCTTGATTTTTAAGTCATTCTTTGACCGAATAACTTATTCTTCAATGAAATGGGAAAATGAAAATATATTAGATGAACCCAAAGGTTCCTTCCATACTGTCTTGGGTGATTGATCATGTGAATGGTTGGTGCATATGCACACAAACCCTCCATAACTTGCACTTGCCTCTGAATTTTTTGATTTTGGTGCTGGTATTCTCCACCATGTTTTGAATTCTAGAGAGGACTGTGTTTCTGAACGCACATGGGTAAACATTTGCACTATTGGGGTTGGGTTTTTTTATTCAAGGACTTCTGAATTCCCAACTCATACAATAACAAAGTAGAGTTGACGTTTTCGGAGGCTAAACTTTGAACATTTGTGAATGTATACTAGTTATCTAACGTGAATTGAGAATTGTATTGAGTTACAATATTTTATTCTTATAAATAGGGTTGAGTATGATGTAATCAATTATCAAATAACTAGTTTTTTAGTTAATAATAAATCGACGTAAGGGATGACTGATCATTTCATTAAGACAAGCATGAAGACAAGCATGAAGACAAAAAAGCTGCTTTCCCCCGCCCAAGGGAGATACCCCCCGCTAAATGGTGATTCAATATAGATTTATAATAGAGAAAGAGAGTGATTTGTCTACTTTGTTAATAAGGTAAGGAAACGAACTTCAAGTATTTCGTAGGACGAGGATGAAGACTTATTTATAATATAAGGCACGAACAACCTTTCACTTGAGTACGATCAAAACGAAAAAAAAATATGACCTAGGTAAATAGAAATGGAAAAGAGATGTTTCCAATTCATCAAAATTAGTTGTTTTTTCTACATCCATATGATCTACTAAAGTAGATTTAGGTATAATTTATCAAGGTGAGTACATTGTTTTCTACATCCATACGAACTTATGCTTTTGGACTAATCTGCACAACTAACAGTGTTAGCAGAAATAATTAAATATTAAATTACCCGAATACACTCACTATCGTTTGTTGCTTCTTCAAACTGCCGAAGGGGAGTTTTCTAAAGAAAACTATGCAATACTTTAAACATTCAAACCTTGAATTCATACGGTATCACCTAACCAGAGTTCTATGATGTTGAAATATTTGGGAATGGCAGGATAATTTAAGCAAATTACAATGCCTTTATTGTAAGGTATCCTGAAATTTAGCAATCAACTCTAGTTTTTAATTGAGAGATTGAAATCATGTACGGTGCACTATGTGCAATTAGGATTAAAATATAATTATGTCAGTAGTATCTTTTGTAAAGGCTTGTTGAAGAAACAATATTGGTGGTTGGTGGCTGAATTGCCTTACCAGACTAACCCACCACTTTTTCTTCTTCTTGTTCTTCTTCTTTTGTTTGTTTACTAGAAACTTTCTTGAAGCATGGGAAACATTTGGTCCTGCATCTCGCCCTTAATCAATAGCCTGACACCTTGCGCTCGTGATTGGATAGTTGAGCAAGTCAATCATGTAATCAAATTTGAGGAAAACCTGGATAGATTAAAGTCTGATTTGGATGAATTGAAGCGGATCAGAAACGACCTGGAGACACGGGTTGCTGTTGCCGAGGAGCAACCAATGATGCAGCGGCTGCACAAAGTAGAAGGGTGGCTTTCAGATTTTCAAACCATGGAAACTGAATTAAATGAAGTGATAGAAAATGGCTCCAAGGAGATTGAGAAGAATTTTTGTTGTGGATGTCCCAAGAATTGCTGCTCAAGGTACGAGTTGGGAAAGAAAGTAGCCAAAAAACTAACAGATGCTGCTACTTTAAAGAGCAATGGAGTTTTTGAAGCGGTAGCTCAGAGGGTATCTTCACCTCCAGCTACGGTAAGACCCAGTGAAGGAATAATAGTGGGGACGAAAAATAATTTCAGTGAGATTTGGGGGCACCTCGAAAAAGAAGATGTGGGAATCATCGGCATATATGGGTTAGGAGGAGTTGGGAAGACCACTCTGCTAACTGAAGTCAACAACAAGTTTGTCAATACAACTCATGATTTTGATGTTGTGATTTGGGTAACGGTGTCCAGTTATCTAGATTTGAATCAGGTTCAGGATGACATCGGGAAAAAGATAGGACTTTGTGACGAGAAATGGAAGAATAAAAGACTAGAAGAGAAGAAAGATGATATATGTGGAGTGTTGAGCAAAAAGAAGTTTGTTTTGTTGTTGGATGATATGTGGGGGCGCCTTGATCTCTCAGCGGTTGGGATTCCACTTCAAAACTCCAAGATAGTATTCACAACTCGTTCTCAAGAGGTGTGCGGCCAAATGGACGCTCAGAAAACAATTGAAGTGGAGTGTTTGCAGTGGGGGGAGGCTTGGGATTTGTTCCAAAAGAAGGTTGGTGAAACGACCATTAAATCCCATCCAAACATACCTGAGCTAGCTAAACTTGTTGCCAAAGAATGTGACGGTTTGCCTCTTGCACTTGTTACCGTAGGTAGAGCCATGGCTTACAAGCAAACACCCCAAGCGTGGAAGCATGCTCTTAACGTGTTGAAGAACTATGCTTTGCGATTTAGAGGTATGGAAACAAAGGTGTTTCGTCCTTTACATTTAAGTTATGATAGTCTACCTAGTGACACAGAGAGATCTTGTTTCTTATATTGCTCTTTGTATCCTGAAGACTCGAAAATTATTGTAGAGGGCTTGATACACAAATGGATTGGTGAGGGATTTTTAAATGAATGGAATGACAATGAAGATGGAGCTGAAAACCAAGGGTATTACATTATTGACACTCTTCTTCAAGCATGTTTGCTGGAAAAGGTATCTAGTGACACTGTAAAAATGCATGACGTGATACGTGAGATGGCATTGTGGATAGGTCGTGAATATGAGAAGCAGACCGACAAGTTTTTGGTGCGAGCAGGTGGGGGGGAGACTGAAGCACCAGAAGTTTCAAAATGGAAAGAGGTAAAGAGGATGTCATTGATGGTAAATAAAATTGAGAGACTAATAGGAAAACCAACATGCCCTCAGCTCACAACTTTGCTTCTGAATGAAAATCGGTTGAAGAAGATCAGTAGTGGCTTCTTCCAATCTATGCTTGCTCTCAAAGTTCTAGACCTGTCATGGAATATAAATTTAGTTGATTTACCATTGGAAATTGGTGAATTGACTTCATTGCAGTATCTGAATATATCTAGAACATATATAAATCGGTTACCAGTTCAGCTCCAAAACTTGGTAAATTTGAAAATTTTGGATATGGAAGGTACATATTGTGATGAAACTTCAATACTCCAAGTGATATCAGGTTTATCATCCTTGCAAGTGTTGAAGATTGACAGTGTTTACATCAAAACTGAAGCTTTGGTAGAGGAATTGGATGCTTTGAAATTCTTATATTATTTGCGTATGACAATGAGAAATGCCTCTGTTCTCCAAAGACTTAAAAACTGCCACAAGTTACAAAGCTGCACTCGACATTTACGCTTGGAATCCTTCAGTCGTTGCATCACTTTCAATATATCTTCTCTGCAATATATGAAGTGTCTAAATTCCCTTGATGTCTGGGGTTGGGATTATTGTGAAGATTGGGTGATTGATTGGAGTGTAGAAGGAAAGGAGATAGAAACTAGTAATAATCCCCTCGACTCTCATATCAGAAACCGACCATTCTTCCACAGCCTTCGTGAAGTATATATTTCGGGATGCCAAAGGTTGAAAAACGTAAAATGGCTTCTCTTTGTTCCAAACCTCGAGTATCTTTGCATAAGGTTTTGTTATAAGATGGAAGAAGTAATTAGTAGAGATGAATGGATGGAAGCTGCAGAGAAAGGGAAAATTTCAAAACCATTTGCAAAACTGGAAACTTTAAAATTTCATTCTCTTCCACAACTAAAGAGCATCTACCACAGTCCCCTGCCCTTCCCTTGCTTGAAATTCCTCTATGTAAGGGAGTGTCCAGAGCTGAAGAAGCTTCCACTCAACTCTGATAGCGCTAAAGAACATCGAACTATCATTACTGGAACCAGAGACTGGTTTTATAAGTTGGAATGGCAGGACGAAGCCACACGAAATGCTTTTCTTCCAAATTCGGTGATGGTTCCCAAATCCCCTGATGAGATCTTAGGTTACAGATAGCATAATGGAAGTGATCCAGGTGGGCTCTTATTCTCTACAATATCCCAATTGTTCTTCATGTATTCATGGATATTTTTTCTATCTGATATTTCTTATTCTAATGTTAAGATTATTTGATGAATCGCTATGTAGATCTCTAAATCCTGTGCTGCAGAATTCTCTCCGTGACAAATAAGCTACTTCAGCTCAACAAATAAGCTTGTGTATTGTCTTCACAGATGTGATACCTACCCATTACTGCTTCTCGGGTGTGGTGGCTGCGTTGCAATTGCTCACCAACCATTTCCATGATGTATTTCTATTTCTTTCTTATTCGGTGGTGCTTATGTAAGAGTGTTTCTATGTCTATTCAATGTAGTGCTTTGGTGTTTGAACTTCGAACAATGTTAATGTTTTTTCACTTCACTTCTTGTTAGGAACACAATTTGTCAATTTCTATCTATGCGTATATGTAATTTTGACAGTTGAAACACTGGTAGCTCATTCATTTTGAAATTGCTTGAATTATTACTACCCACGATCTATTAAGTCACCAGATTCGATCAAACTTTTAGGTCTCAATAGCATTAGTCATTGACATGAACTACATTGTAGAGTTGTTGTAATAGAAAATAATATTCGTACTTAGATATTAAACCATAGACCAAAACTCTTCCAGTCTGCAATATTTTCTTACTATCAATAATGGTTGGAAAATTGCATAATCTTTGCTGTAATTTTGATCCAAATTAGGTCAACAAAACTGTTAACTAGGCCATATATATCTTCCAGTATTTCATAGCTTCAAAATAAGATCAAAGCCCGTTGAAAGCTGTAGGTGCAAAATTAAACACAATAAAGTTGGGAGTAAAAAATAGCAAAAAAAAAAAGTTGTAGATTCTAGAGTTCGTTCTTTCAATTTTCCAAAGCAAATGGAATTGAAACACCTTGATCTCACATTTCCCGTCCTTTGCTTGAGGCCGACCCTCTGTGGCCACTTGTCTTAAGTGGCTGCCTATTGGGGCCCCAATATCTAAAGTTGAATACTTTTTGCAATAAGATGATTAATCCTTGTTTTTTAATCATGGTGATCTCATCTAGTATTAATTTAAATCATTGTGCTTACAATTTCTTTGCTCTTAATTGGATGTCTCCTTTTTTTGTTATTCATCTTCACAGTGCACATGAGAGGAGATCGTTCCCAAGCCTATGGCTTGTTAGGACTTGGAGTCCTTACCTTCCTTCTAGGTCTATGAAATACAAATCTTTTATACTTCGGTTGTTGTGGTTAAACAAGAAAAAATCGCCATTATATACAGTGAATGTTCAACATTATTTTCGGAAAAAACATGTTTAATGTGGCACTTTACTGCAGATTCATATCTAAAATAGCCAAGCTAAATTCTAGTTGTTTTATGATTAATCTAGATACCACTCAGACCCAACTGTTATGTGCATGATTGGTTGGTTATTGGTACACATAATGTGTCAAATTATTTACTTTATACAATTTTTACTTTGGACTTGACTTCGTCAATAATTTGAATTGTTTCTTATTTTTTCTATTATCATTCGTAGCATGTAAGATAAGTTTATAGATAGCCCACAGTCTCTTCGGTTCAATAACAAAGAAACTCAATCGCTTCGACATTTGAACTTTTGGTGGATTGCTAGCTAGATGACTAATTTTGTCACTTAGTAGTTTTTAGCGCACACACTCAATTTCACACCCACAACGATACCCACCTCTGCGCACACACACTCGTTCTCTTTCTTCTCATGTTTGCTTATCTTTGAATGTCATGGTGGCAAAAGGGTCTCATCTGATGATGTTTCGCTATTTTCTATTTATGTGCTAATCATTGTCTTTTAATTTCTATGGCAGCAAAAGAGGAACGCTAGTGAAGTTCAATGTTTTATACTTTATAGGTATTTTGTGAAGCCTAAATCTTTTTTTTTCCCTTAACTATCAACAGTTGCGAGTTGATGCGGACTGTTGTGATTTTGATTTCATAATTTCAGAGATAATTTGATGTTAATTTTGTTGGGAATTAATTAATTTTGATGCAACCTTTTTGTTGGAAATTATTTAATTTTGATGAGATTTAATAATGATTGGGTTCACGATATCTTAGATTTTGGATTAAGATTATATTATAGTTTTGATGCTCTTAGATTATATCTTAGATTTTGGATTGAGATTATACCTTAGATTTTGGATTGAACGCGCAAATAGAAATTGGGTTTTGATCAAGAATAATGGGCTAAAACATGTGTCATTTGCTTAATTTCCGGTCAAAATTGAGATTTGTTTTTTGCATGTTGTTCTCTAAAAAGGGTCACCCAGTGAGAAAGAAGCTTGCATCCATTACTACTTTAACATTAGTAACATATAATAATACCAGAAATTTTTACAGCGCCTTTATCATTTCTCCAGTTGAAATAATCAACTGATCTAACAGAATGTGCTGTCAGAAACAACATAGAAACAATATAGTTATAATTTCAAGACTCCCCTTACATTTAACCTCCATGTATAGGCCATTTCCATGAGAAAATTAAATATATTCAGGAGAGAATGAGGTACCGACACAAGACTTTCTAGCTCTTATAGCATAAAAACGACCAATTGCAGTAAAATTACATTAGGAATTTTAATAAGAAACTGTGTTGATATGGTTCAACAACTACAAAAAAAGCTAATTGGTTATAGTAGTAGTCCTGGTGATCAATGATGAGAAGGTAATGCGATAAAAAGGACAGAAGGGAAAACATGAGTTGGCTTATTCTCATTTGATATATTGTGGAAAATCGGTAGAGTACTTGATTTAAATAGGCATCATTCCACATTTTTTAGAATGTCAAATTGTTTGCAAGGAACTGCTTCTCAATCCCTGACTCACCGTAGGCACTGCAAATATCCTACAAAAATAAATTAGCAACACGCAAATACATACACACCAAATGATACCAAAACCTGATAAGCAACCCAAAGTTTACACCCTTCAGAAGCCAAATTGGACAAATGGGTTGAAGTTAATAGCCCTGAACTTATGAACTTTGAAGTAAAGGAGGTCTTTGGAATTGAACTCATATGGATACTTGTGTACGCTTTTATAGAGTGATTGTGTTGGGTGCTCTTGTTTTTCACTCAATTGTTATACATAATGTTAGACTGGCGTATTATGACTAATTCCTATTTACTGCTAGAATCCCCATTGACAAAAAGTTAGAATATTTACGGCCTTAACTCATAGCCTCAAGATCAGATACCTACAAAATGTATTATCTGCAATAATCCCACTGATTGTGCCAACAAGATTAAATGGATATGATACTTTATCATTGTTTATACTCATATAAAATTGCACTTATACCTTAGATGAATATGTTGAAAAATTACCTAAAAAATAAAGGTTACCATTGTCACTTAACCTTGAAAAACATTATTGTTATTCAGCTCAACCACCTATTGAAATAAAATGATCAAAACCGAATCCTTGATCAGATTGTGGCAACCATAAGAGAAGGAATACACAATATTAGAAAGTGGTCCAGAAATATACCATTGTGTGGATATGGAGAGGTAGCAACCGTGAGATACCCATTCTAACAACTTTGCTTCACATAACTGTGAGTCTGTGACAACAGATTTTGAAACTTAGCACCAATTTCAAATCAAGAACTTCAATTAATAGACTAGTATGAATATAAAGAAACAACTCTCTCTTAATTTTTAAGTCACATTGGATCAAAAGTCAAACTAAGGATTTGATGAAAACTAATTATTAAAGTGCTTTGTATCTGATGGAAACTAACAGTAAAAAAAGAGAGGCTATCGACCATTTACTGATCTGAAAATTGGATTAAGGGGAAGAAAATTTTGAGTGACTAAAACTTTGAGGGGCCTTTCCCCATATAAACTCACAAAAGGCTGCATTTTTGTGCTAGACACCGATAGATCCATGAAATGGCTCTAGAAAATCCCATTACCATAAGTTTACAACACAATATTAAAAATTATGAATAAGAACACCTTCGCTGAGAAAAAGGTAAACTTCAAATGAAAACTCCCAGCAGTAAAGATATCATAAAAACACTTTCCGAATTCAATAACCAATTTGTTTACTCAAACTCAAACTCAGCACTTCATCATTAAGTCATTAACATACAAGTTGTATGGACCACAATTATTCAATATAAATAGAACAAATTTAAAAGATATAAATTAAAAAAAAAATCAAATTATCACAAGTCTATCAAACCGAACTTCAATATATGAACAATTTAACCCATCACATGGTTCTATCCACTAAAATACTATAATCCAAATGTAATACATAATCAAAAAATTCCAAATGTATAAATCAAATTGAATATAACAACATTTAATTGACATAATCTGGTAAAACTTCAACTTATCATAAATCAAGCAAACTTAAATTTCAAGCAATATAGCAAAACAATCTAATCCATGATAGAAAATTTTAAAATTCCAGTGAAAAATTCTAGTTCCAAATGAAAACTTTCAAAACTAAAACAAAGAAAATCTAGGTGTTTCGTATAGTATGTGTTTATTATGCTATCCATGTTCAAAAGTTTAATAGGTATGAAAACATTGAACAAAGCATTAAGACAATCAACCTTGACAAAAAACAAAACAAAGGAATGTCCATTCTATGAATCAATATTATTGAACGTGTTCAATAATCTATAACACCCTGTTCCTTCAATAGGATATACTTAGAGTAATTATACAAGAATGTGTCAAAATCAGAATTATGACACATGAATTAGCTAATTAATAGGGTGCATTGGTGGAGACAAAAATGATAAGCTTAATTGAGGTTGTGGCTGTGCTATTTTGTTTTTGCTTTGATCTTTGATCTTTGCACCATTTTTTGAGATTCTTAGATTGAGCAGGCACTTTCAGAGAATGAGTGGACTTTAGATTTACTTTAAAACATAACTCAAATGTGGCTACTGTTGTACTTTATATCTTCACAGGATAAAAAAAGAAATGGTGGAATAGATTCCCAACAACAAATACAACAAACTGAGTAAATCAATCATCAACCAAAAACAAATAGAAAAAAAAAAAAAAGAGAAATACTATAAGAAAAGAGAAACAGAGTACCTGTTGAAGAAGAAAAAAGCTCCATGGGTTTGACAATAGTGTGTCTGTGTCTGAGAGAGCAAGGGACCAGAAGAAACATGCAAATATTGGTGTAAAACAACACCGTTGGGTCGGCTTTTGTGAGATACTCATTTGTAACTGAAGTAGCTATTACTGCTACCAGCAATGTTTGGAATCTAAACAGCCGAAAGATGAGAGATGAGGCTTAGAAAATCAGCCGATAAAAGGAGGGAGATGAATGGGTGACGTTAGTTCCAACGGCAGGTGGTGGAATTTAAGGCAAGTATATAACGATAGGTGTAATGCCCTAATTAACACAATTAGGTTTATGAGAATGAGTTAATGAATGAATTAATGAATAGTATAATACTCAATGTGTGCGGTTGGTTTTTGAGTTGTGAAAATCTCTAGGTTTGTTGTAAGTTTTGCGAATTTTGGTTATTGTGGTGTGATAGTGAGACTTTAAATAGTTTTTTTGGGTATGAAAATAAATTGTATATATAGGATGAAAATTTTTTGGGGTTCCATTTTTAGGAAAAATTCTGGCCAATTTTTTTTAAAAATATATTGGGTTTAACTTTTTATGCAATGAATTTTTGTTACTAATTGTTACTTTGTTTTTAGTTACTTAGCGTCTAAAGGCACATACATAAGATCAATTGCACCTATCACAGTGATTTATTTCAATTTTGCTTGGATTTTTAACTTTTGTTGTAACAATTTTTATATTGGAGTTGATATGGATGTTAATTAAATGCGTGGATTTGGAATTGTGGGTTGGATTTGATCAAATGTCTTCAGGCACGGGTTTTGTCTATTTTTTTTTCTTTAAAAGTGATTGTCGCGATTTGATAATGTGGGTTTAATTCTTTGCAGTGTTGATTTTTATATTGCAATGAGTTTTTAGGCACAGGTTATTACTAGTAATCATACATAAAACGATTAGATTATTTTTCAAATGCCACCATTACTTATTGAATAGTGTAAATAATGTCATTAAGAGTTTATTATACTTAAAAAATGTATTTCTAATTATAAATTGATAAAATCTTATCAACAGTCAATTTTGTTATCAGAAAAAAAAAAAAAAAAGAAGAGAGTAGGTATATTATCTATTGACAATTGTATATTAGTAAATTTCAATCTGAAAACTTGATTAATATTTTTGCATCTTAAAAGGCAAAAAATAAATTAAAAATTGATCAATGATATTATGTAATAGATTACTCAAGGATATATTTATGGGGCCTCATTTTAACATTTCGCCTGCGGCTCCAACTTGCAAATTATGATAGTTCTCCGGAACTTCTATAGAGCCTCTACTCGTGTCTTAGTTCGTCGGAGAGTTAGATTTGTCTCAATTTTTGGTTGTTTTTCTTCAACTTTTCTCAAATTAACTTCCGTTATTTTAAGAGTTTGATGAGCCTCTCGTATCTCAATGTCACTGTTTTTTTCTACGTTGAGATACATTCTTGTGGTAGTATAATTGTATACTAATTATGATTTTTTATGAAAAATTAAATTTTTATTTTTATTTTATTTTAATAAATGACATAATAGAACATGGATTTTGGTTGTAAAATTTAAAATATTTGATATTCTATCTTTGATTAGAGTATTTTTGGTCTAAGTATAATATTTTAAACTTGAAAAGTCTAAGTATTATATGTCTACAAACTTCATAGAGTCTGAGTATAATTTACTAATGGATATATTAATAGACATTTGATGGCAGAGGTCTAAGTGTCACGCGCGTACAAACCGCAGGGGTCTGTGTGTAATATTTCAAATATTATGGGGTCTAGAATATAAAATGTACTAGTAATTGCCATAAAAAAAAATTGTGATCAATTAAAAGGCATAACAAATAAAAGAGCGCTGAGAACATGGAGAACTCACAATATATACATATAGTTATGACTATACACGTGAATCTCATATCAAAATAATTGATGTAACAAATAAAATTTCAGTGGATGATATAAACCAACTGTTATGTTTTAAAAAAATTTGATAGGGTTCCCTTTAAAAACATGATCTAATTGACAATACCAACATGTGTGTACAACTCACAATCAAACCTTTACGTAAATAAAAAAACTACATTACATCAATAATCTCATTACATCACGGTAATATCACTATTACCACTATTTATCGACTACTGTAATATGATAACCCAAACATCTAATACTAAAATGAATAAGATACAAATATAAACTAAATTAACATCAAACTGGAGGTAATCAATAACTAAGTACATTCACTCATCTCGTAGAAGCCAAATAACCTAGTTAATGCTCGTGGCTAAAGGCACTTTATAATAAATAAATAAAAATTGTCAACTAAAAATCGCTAAACAAAGTTGAAATTCGAGCACCGGTTGATTTTCAACCGAGTTAAAATTAATTGAGATCCACCAACCATAATCCTATCTTAATAAAAAAAATTTACCAACTATCACAACATAGGCCCAGTAATGTTCATTCACTCAATGACCAAACAACAAACCGTTTTCCCGGAACAACACAAATCCATATGAAATCACACACATTTCTCATTATAGGCTCTCTTGGCTATAAAAAAAATTAGAGTTTAACCATCAACGTATTTTGTGTCAATGTGGACCCCAATTAATTAATAGAGACATCATAACAAATTTGAGTACACACTTTATGCTTTTTATGGGTATCACGAAGTCATTATAAAATTAAACAAAGCAAGGAACATCTCCCATACCAGTTGCATCAAATTCACACATTACACCAAGAAAAAATAACAAAAAAAAATAAATTGAGGTGTAACGGTGGAAAACTTTTTAGAAAGTGGGTGTTGCATCAATCCATAAAACCCAGTTTCTTGGTCAATGAACCCAATAGGGCAACAAACTTGGGTTTTAAGTGGGCTCTTGACTTAATTAATTCTAGAAATTTATTTACACTATCATCTTTTAATATTATGATATTTCAGAATAAGTTCACTATTCTTCACCTCAATATTTTTAGTTTCTTGTAAGGACTAGGATTCCCCCACCCCACCCAGCCCCTCTTTTAGATTAACAGTTTGGAATAACACACCCTTTTAGTTGCGTTGATATTTAAAAATATATTCACATTTTTACCTTATTCCTGTGTTTCATATGGAATTGACTCTTTTAATACGAGATTCTCTCAATTTCTTCAAGTTGAGATGTGAGTCCAAGTAAAATTCACTTATAATCACGATAGATGGTCTAGAATTGTAAAAGTCGGGGAATCAGTACAAAATAGAATCCTAATAATTTTTATATTACACTTATGTGTCAACATTGAGGAAGAACAAGGGAAATCCTATGTTTACAAAAAAAAAAAAAAATATCAAATGAATGTGGATGTGTGGATCAGTGAGTCCTATCAAAAAAAATTAATAAGACTCACTGATTCAATCTTTCACATTGATTTGATAAACTTGTTGGTAGGCATAATAGTACGGAAGCGAAATTGATTCAACCTTCCACATTGATTCTATCTTAAATTTCAAAGTTTGCGTTTTTGTCCCCCTACGTGATGGCCAATATGACTCGGTCCTTAGTTATAAGAGCCAATTTTTTATGATAACTTGCACGCAATTACAATAGTAAAAAAGAGCACATGACAACTCATTTTTTTTATGGTTAATTATGAATTACCCCTTTCAACTTTGGGTAATTTACAATTCACTCATTTACATTTTAATTTCAACAAATAGTCTTTTTTAAGTTCGAATACTTTGCAATCAACTTCAATTGTTACTTTTAGAACAAAAAAATTAATGAAAGTTAAATATGTGAAATTCACGTGATCCCTATTTTGTTAAAAAGATATAATTAACCTTGCACATATTTTTTCTCTGTATTACATATCCATACTTTCCCAACTAGACTATAACCGCCCAAACTCAAAACTCTTCCATCCTTCCTTATCTTATATGGTTAACTCTCATTCCTGTCCCCTTTCCGGTAAAAATCCTCTCTTCCCTCTAATGAGGCGGAGACAAAGGCAAAAGTAAATATGATGTTATGTAGTGTGTTGGTGTTGGATTGAACAACTGTAATTTTTGTCTTGATTTTTTGTTTCCTTATTTTTTAGGGTCAAAATTTGTATCTCAAGAAAAATATGAGAAATAATGTACAAGATGGAGGGTGTAATAGTTATTTCAAATGTTTAGGAACTGTTGTTAGTCAATGTAATCCACTTGAAACTTGTAGCGACAAATTACAGTATTTGAAATCACAGGGGGTTGATTGCAACAAGTGACATAGTTGGATGGGGCATATTAAAATTAACCATTTTTTCTATCACTAGTTGGTGCACACATGCGTTGCATGTGGGCTATTTTAAATATCAAATAGCATATATTACTGGTGCAAAGATTACGTAATATTTATATTATTCAAATCATCATAAAACATGAATGTAGAAAATTGTAATTCTAGTGCTATAGATGACAGAAAGAAAATATACACTTCAAAAATATTATAATTATTTACACACTATTTTACGTTATGGATGTGAATATGCTTAAGAAAATCATTTTAATTCTTCAAAACCATGAAAACGTGCAACATGCCTTTGTCGTTATATCTCATGACACATTCAGTATCACATTCTTTTTCTCCTACACGAATGCAATAAAACAAATTTGTAGATCCTAAACTATGGATACATGTGCATACTGAAATTACTGAAACTAAAAGTGTTGCCTAACCAAATGGAGCCCAGGAAGAAATTAATCGAGATCATATGCATGATCACTATCAAAATATAATATCTACACCATGATTCCTTTATCCTTGACTCGTTAATCCATTCCATCCAGAACAAATCTATTCAACTTGAAACTATCAAACCTGGTAGAAGTGGTTGCATAAGAGTCGATGAACCAAATTTTCACAAACAATTACAATAGGGATTTGTCATGTCGCTTCTTTTACGTTTCTTACTTGTACTAAATTCTACAATATCAAGTGAATCTTTAAATTGGAAAGAAGCTAGAATCAAATAAAAAAAAAATTAGATGCAGCCCATATGTCTAAGTAGTTTACGACACCTAACAAAAAAAACATTACATGCACTATAAATCAGAATGACAAGACCAGATGCTATTTAATTCAAAGGACCTAAAATTATTGTATGTACACAACGAGGAAAACCCAAAAAAAAAAAAAAAAAAATCCCAAATAAGAAGCAGAGATAGAGGGACGCACGACAAAAACAATTGAAATCGGAAAAATCATGGGAACTGTGTCGTTGAACTAAAAACAAAAGTACCAACCCAAGCGGCACGAGAAACACATACATGCCTAAATCCAAGAACCATCACCAACAAAAACACACCCTTGTTTGAGATCCAATGTCTTTAGGTTTAGATTATGACCACTGTAACCTTTGTACACCGAAAAAGAGAAAAAACTAAAATAAAAATACAAAATCAATCAGTGAAAATTATCAAACCTATAACAATTCGAAAACCTAATTTGATAATTCATTAGAATGATAGTTGTAGTTTTTGTCGGCAGCTGCAAAAGAGAAGACGAAGCTAATGGGTATTTGTTGGTGAGGAAAATATCTCATGGGTATTTTTAGTGACCTCTTAGCCCTTTTTAACTTCAATCCGGAGAAAGCTTTGACAATGGCCAAACAACTTCCGCTCTTTTTTTTTTTGTAATGGAGTCAGGTTTCCACAATTCAAATGATGTTGTAATTTAACTCAAGTAAGTAACCTAGTTATGTTGATGAACAATAGTTGCTAATAGCTCAATAAAAAAATAGTGCAATAGATAGATTAATTAATTAATTAATTTGTTTGAGGGTAAAGATGACAAAAAAAAAGTTTTTTTATTTAGTAGCCTTTTAAGAGTAACTAGTTAAAGCACACGTGCGTTGCACGTGGACCATTTTGAATGTGCCCTATAACAGCTCATATGAGATATCTAAACATGTTAAAATACAACTGTTTTTTGTGCGTTGCACGTGGACCATTTTGAATGTGCCCTATAACAGCTCATATGAGAGATCTAAACATGTTAAAATACAACTATTTTTTTTTCCATAATACAATTGTATTTTGTTGATGGGCAGAATTGGCGTTACAACTAAAGGAGAAAATTTGTCGAAACCCCATTGAACAAGTACAAGGCAACAAAGTCCAATGCAGTTATTGACCAAAAAACATTCTAAATTTATACCAAGCAAATAGTAAGAAGGCTACTCGCCAACTTACTAAAAAAAAAACAAGAAGGCTACTCGTCCACTACGTCTACAGAAACACTTGTCCAAAGTCAATAACCAACAGAGATCAATAATTATATTAGTATTGTATTATCAATAGACTGGTAGATTCCAAATCAATGTCATTTGTTTATTTCTTGAAGAATTTGGAACATTTACAGATGACAATCATAGCACAATGTTTGGAACTTTTTTCAAAAACTTGCCCTTCCATTTGTCTGGCCGTTATTGTACCCACAGAAGGCCTTGAAATCTACTGTAATGATATTCCACAACAACTCCTGAATGAAGTTCAGATTTTTTTGCGAATAAGAACAAGGGCAGAAAAAAATCTTAAAAGTTGCATTGTCATATTGTTATTTTTTAAAGAACAACGAAATAGGTTTGTACTAAATGCATTTTCAATAAGTTTGAGAGGCTAATAGGAGGTTTAAACTTCTGAATCGAAACAACGCAATACACAACAAAATCTAATAATATATATATACTTGATTAGAGTGGAAAAATTGTTCTACCATAGTGATTGATAAGTAAAAAGCTTGCACTTAAAGGGTAAAGCAAATTACACCACCCAAGTCGATGAATTGTCAGATCTTAATAAAAAATTGACATGAACAATGTGAAGTAGCTGAACTAAACTCAACAAGAGGGTGATTATATATTTGGGGGCAAGGGAGGAGTCACAGACTAAAAAAATCTAAATCTCTATTTCGTTGGCATGAAACCAGAAAGAGGAGATGATGGAAACCACTACAATCACCCATAGTTACGTACATCAGGCTATATTGAGAAGCAAAAATGGAAATGACTGACAAAATAGCAACTTAGGAATTACCATGAAAGAAGTCATTGTCTTGCATATCTTGCTGCTTCGCATTTCAAAACAAATGTGCTTTATCACGTTAAACTAAATCGTAGTGATTACGAATTAGTACGGCAGATGACTACATGAAAGCTAAGTCTATTTCTATAATTTTGACAGTTACTCGACCACTTTTTAGGTGGTTGAAAATGTATTTTAACATCATATAATTATCTGCAAGAAACCCTACAGCACCTACATCGAGGCAGAAAGTTAAGGTTTTACCATGTGTTCTAGACACTGAAAAGTAAGTTTAACCCCATCAAACTATCGTAACTGTGGAGACTTAAATCCCAAGCATTAAACGTAAAAATTTGAATTCTTATCCATTGAACCAACCATCGGATGGTAAGTCACAGGTTCTTCAAGTCGTTGGATAAGCACAACATGATATAGATATTATTGAGGTCTAACTAAAGTAGCTTCGGGCATTGACAATGACAATGAAACAAGATCATACCTTATGTTTCTCTCCTGAGGGAAGGTCTTCTGCTCTGTTGTAACCGTGACTTCAGTGGGCCCTACTTATTGTGGTCTTGACACTGTCCATTATCATCTTGTCTGCCTTGGTCTACTTCTTCAGGAAAACACATTCTGCACTGAAATGACACATAAAAATGGAAGTGTGTCTCCAGACACTAAGTGGCCAATTGGATAACGGACAATTGATGAGCAGCAACAGAGAATCACCAGCGATTGATATTCGAAGACAGAAGTATTTCATCAGCAGAAAAGTAAGAAGGTAGTAATTTTGCTCTCACTGAGAGAGGTATTGCTTGCTTCACCACTTGTACTTTTAATTTAAGAGTTCCATTAGAAATACCAAATCAAGAGTAGCCAAAACTGTTCCACGGGAACAGTTTTTCTTTGGGGGTAACACATAGAACAACTTTTATAGTGATGTTTCCCACCCTAGGGATAGCCCAAGAAGGATTTCACGCATCAGTGTTGTAGGACTTGTACAAATTCTTTCAATACAAACTTAAAGCAATTTTGAGAGGGATATCAACATGGCAGCCTCAGCATGAGTGAGACAAACACAGTTCCAGCTAGCGTTATATAATTTAGATTTTAGACCTTTGATAGCAACCAAACCCTCCCCTATCCCCACATCCCCGAGCCTCACAAGAGAAAAATAAAAAGGGAAATTAAAGACTTCCATTCTAGAATATATGAAAGTCTTCCATTCTAGAATAAAAAGGGAGTAATGATGCATACCTGCCAATACATGAATGTCTGCAGTATGTTGCGCTGCCACCTGCATGCACATATTGCAAATTAAAAGAGAGAATGCGAAATAAGATTATAAGGGAAAAAGGAAAAAAAAGTCAATGAATATTGAGTTGAGATACTGACGAAAATAATGAGGTAATAAGAACAAACCCAATTCCAATCTCAGCTTGCGAAAACAGTATGCTAGGCGTAGTAGTGTTTGATTCCCACCCATACACAAGGCTCTTCCAAGTACTTTCTGTAAATACACTAAAAGATATAGAATAAGTAGACAAACTCTTTTAACAAGTTTTCCTTTGAATTTATCTCTTACACCATCCCCTAACCCCTCCCCCCCTCTCGGCCATAGGGGCCAACACACCGTGTGACAAGTTTTAGGCTAGAATACCAACGGGCTGCCTTCAAGCCCCTTAAAATGCTAGTTTGGTAGGAACTCCATTTAACTCAAGGTGCAAAACAAAATTTGTATCTAATTAACTATTAACTAACACATAAGTATACATATACAGATATATATAGATACACACAGAGAAAGAAGAGATGTTTGTATATAATACAGAGTGTATACCATTAGTGACGTCGCTGGACCACCATTCTGGACATAAGCAGTCCAAGAAACCTCCTACCCCTCTATGCGACATTTCATCAAACATTAGTCGTGCATCATCCAAAGCATCACACTTTCCACATACAGTTACAATGGCATTACAAACAAAAAAATTACCATCAAATTCATAACTACAAAGTAAACCCATAGACAGTAGACGAGCAAATGCATAAACAAATTACAAAAGAGGTAAAACCAAGACCAATCAGTGACTCGAATGAAGGAACAAAATAAAAAATGAGACCAGTTCGATCTCAAAATTGAATAAAATCTCAATACATACACCCAATGAGAAATTCAACATAGAAACCAAAACACTAATGTATGAATACATGTGAACATCCAGCTACCAATCAAATTAAATAAAACACAGCTACCAATTTCCGGGGAAAAAAAATTAACACAACTATCACCAAAATGTGCTAAAGCTCAAGTGGTTTGTGGATGAGACGCAAAATCGTTACCTGCTGAAGCATTTCACCGATAGTTGCACAATGCGAATACACAAAATCTGTAGACGTCTGATAGAGAAGGACGACAGAATGTGTATAGTCACAAAAGAAGCATTAAACAAAAGAGAGCAGGAGTTGTTAACATTAATCTGTAATGGTCTATGAACAAAAAAAATCTGTAATGGTAAAGAGAGCAGGGCATTTTGATCTGTAACTGAATTCTTTAATTGCATTTTTGTAATGACCGAAGGAATGGAGAAGCCCTAAAATCTGTGCAACCGCTAAGAAGTTGTACACTTATGGTTGAATTTTGTAACTGAAGTGTTGTAATTAAAAAAAATTTAGAGATAATATATAATGGAGGAGACAGAGGGAGATGGGGAAGGTGAAGAGAGGCAGATGACTTCTTCTTCACCGAGTGGAGCAATAATGATAAATGATAAAATCACAGAAAAATGATTGAGTTTTTGTGCTAGAATTTAATTTTTCTGTGCTGGTTGGTTTTCACCGCAAGAAAGGGGGAGAGAGAGAGAGAGAGAGAGAGAGAGAGAGAGAGAGAGAGAGAGAGAGAGAGAGAGAAAGGGAGGGGGGGGGAATAAATAATTGTAACTGCAAAACTCCAACTTTAAGGGTGAGAGATAAGAATGATATAGTTTTGATTTTAGAGGGTAGAGGTGAAAAAAAAAAGTTTTTCACATATCTTGATATTTTAAAATAGTATAAATTAACATTTTAGAGTAGTTTAATATAATATCGATAACATATAACAAAGCAGAGAAAAGACAGTGAAAATGATCAAGGTAGAGGCGTTTTTTTAATCAGCAGAAAGATTTATTTATTGTGAGAGACAATGAGTTATAAATATTTTAGAGGTAATTAACAAAATTAAATATAATTAGTTTCATACTAAAAGAAGACCAAAAGACATTGGAGGATATGATTGACTTTATATCAATAGTTAAGGGTAAAAGTGGAATATAAATGTTTTTCAAGTATCCCCACTTTTTAAAGTAGTATAGATATAGATATAGAGATATAGTATAGATTGATAGATATATAGAGGAAGATGAACAATCTTTTAGGAGTTGTGTCCCTCCATCTCCCTTGTTTTATAAACTAATAATTTAATGGAGAAATTAGAACATGAGAAATATGTAATAAATGATATTAATATAATAAATAAAAGGTGTATTGTATTGTCTTTATAATATATTTATTTGTGGTAGTTTAGATAATTAAGAAATGTTAGAGGGTAAAAGAGGAAAATAAAAGTTTTTCAAAGATACATACTTTTTAAAGTAGTATAGATTAGCAATGCACCCTTTAACAATTCGAAGGAATAAATATCTGAAGAAAATCTATAAAAAAATGGCTTGTTATAATATCCAAGTTTATATATTTGTATTACAATAACATTTCTCCCATAATTAAAAAGTATTATATGAGAGAAATCTAATAATAAATCAAATTAAAAGTAGATTGTTTAAGTTAGAAGTATAGTTTGCCCCAATGAACTTTTTTAAGGATTTTATAGTGATTAGAATTTTTTCAGGATCTTGACATTTAGAACTTCTATTTTGTTTTTGTTTTTTTTTTGATATAGATATAGATGTAGATATAAAGATAAATGAATGGATATATATGTGTGTGTGTGTGTTGAAATGTTAAATGGTAGTTACGTATTAGATATGAATGAGGATTTATATTTTTTTAGGATTATTAACGAATAGTCGAATATTAAGGTGGCAAAGTATTTTAAAAAGGTCACTTTGGCCAGTCAAAAACATTTCAAGATGGTAATACAAATATAAATAGATACAGATATACATTACCCAAAAAAAAAATAAAAAAAGAGATGTTCAAGAATAATTTGGCCAATTAAATACACAGGACATAATGGTAATTTTAATAAGAAGGACATGAGGGCATAATTACATTTATTTTTTTTTATAAGCCAAAATAATGAATTAAATTTTTTTATATTAAGGTACTTTTGTTAGTAATATAAAAATAAAAAGAAAAAAATAAATAAAAATCCAAGGTTGAATGGTTTGCTTTTGGACTCTTTAAATTGTGGGCCATTTATTTTTAAATTCATTTGTCCATAACATTCAATATTATTTTGTACCAATACTCTTCGGATACATTTAAATTTAACGGTGAATGATTAATTTAATCACGATTGATTAAACAGGATGTAAATCCACCACATCCGACATAGTGGCTTAGTAACACTTGTGAAATTACTAATTACCCAGTCTGCATCATTTTTTTTTCGACAATGTTACACACACCATTTTTATGTACTACCTTTGTGCATCATCTCAAAATAGATTAATAGGTTCACAAAATTATTAAATATCTAATAATTCTAATTATGCCACATCAAGTAGTGCATAAAAGTGATGACCACAATATCTTTTTTAATGCTAAGAAATTGACCGACAAATCAAAGCACTATTTACTAAGCCGGCAAGGCTACATGAAACTGCGACCTGGCATAAATTTATAATAATAATAATAATAATAATATAATAAATAAATAAATAAGTTAGAATCCATTTCAAACTTTTTAATTAAAAAAATAAAAGAGCGGTTACAATTTAATTAAAGTTTAAGTAAATGATTTAGGTGGCATTTGATAAAACTGAAAACTGAAAGTTGAATGCTGAATTTGTGGACTGTTTAGTATTCACTAAAATTTAAGTACTGGATTGAATTAAACTGTTTGATAACTACACAAAGTTGACGTTTAAAAATAAATTAATTTTCAGTTTGACCATTACACTCTTTAATTTGAAAATATTTATAAAATAGGACATAACATAAATCATAAATCACTATTATTATATTGTAGTATACATTTAACAAATATTTGATCAAAATAAATAAATAAATAACATCTGAATAACACAATAAGTGAACAATAACAAATTGAATAACATAATAAGTGAACAATAACATCTGATAAGAAAAAAGAACAATAACTAATAAATAATCAAATAATATTGAAAAAATACGATAAATTACATTTCATTAACAATATGTGTGTGCGCTGTGTGTGTGTAAGTATGTGTGTGTGCAGCGCATATGTATGTGTGTAATTGTGTGTGTGCAGTGCGTGCGTTTGCATGTGTAATTATAATTATGTATGCATATTTTTGTTATAGAAGACAAGAGAAAAGAAAAATAAAAATATCGACAAGGAGAATATATAGGTTAGGGGTTTTGAAGAGAAGACTAATTAGAGTTTTAATAGGATTGTAAAATATTTCGGGGTATAATTGTCATATTATAAATATTATTAAAAATAATGTTGTTGAACACTTTCAACTTTCAGAATTAAGTAAGAGATCTTCTACTTAATATTGTAGCCTATTTTTAAGGAGCACTTAACATATTAAGAGAGTTTAAATTTTAATTATCAAACGGATTTAATTAATAAGTGCTGAATACATTCATTTTAAGTGTTGAATTTGGGTTAACAAATATCTCGTCGAAACTCATTTAATTAAATTTAATGGCTCATAATCCATTCCACTAAAAACCCAAATCTAAGCCCAACTTTAGCAACACACATGCCACCTCGGGCATCCTCTCTCTCTGTCTCTCACACACATACTCTGCCATGGCTTCAGTAGTCAATCTCGCCCAAACCCAGTCGCTCCTCTGCCATGGTCTCCTAGGTACCTCCCTCTCTCTCTCTCCACTCGCACCTTCTCTGTCTCACACACACACATAGTCGAACACACACAAACACACATCGCACATACACATACAAACACACATCGCACATACACACACACAGAGTCGAACACATACACAGACACACTCATACACACATACAACTCGCACAGACCAGATTCACCAAATTACTTTCAATTCATACATTTTCCCCAATTTGCTCCTTTGAATAATTTCGTGAACATGAATTGTTTCTGACAGAGTTTCTTGCGCCTCTCTGATGTTCGACAAAAATGTCACATTGAGCCGTTGACATCCAACATTACGCACATTGGGGTATGTTCTCTTCATGTTTCTGATTTTTTTTGCTTATTTTGTTGTATTTAAACAATTTTATTTTGTTCTATTGATGTTTCTGAGAGTTTAGTTATTTATTATGTTGGAGGAAAATATGATTCTTTGCTCGCCAATCATGCTGATTGGCATAATCGCAGCAGTCGTTGGTGTGAAGGTTTCAATGTTCATTTCCATAGTTTTTCCTTTTAGGAGTCTCCCTAAAAAGAAGTTGGTGGAAGTGATGGCTTTGACAAGAATTTTGGGATGAATACAGTTTGTGTGGTGGATGTTTTGGTGATGTCATGGGTGAAGTCGTGGATGGTATCATCCAAGTCAATATGCTGGAAGACTATTGTTCTTTTCTCCTATTGTAGATTTTCTGCTTATGTTTCAATAGAACAATTTGATTTTGGGCATGTCCTATATTCCGTTACTTAAGGAGTGGATGATCTGAGCTCTAGATGGTTGCAAGCGAGAAATATCACATTTTTATGGAATGTTCATAAGCATGTGCTCATAAGCATGTAGGCATGATTCTTTGAAGCGGGTCTTTGTTTAAAGGATAAATTAGTGAGGTTTAATGCATATGATACATCCAAATTGTGGGGTTGTGATTTGGTTTAAAATTTGGTTAAATTAGCTTGAGGGTGAGTTAAATATATGTGGAATTTAGGAAGGAGGAGGCGACTGAAAATCTGGACTAAATCAGACCAAGTTTAATTTGACCAAGTTTTTACCTTGATGATTTATTTTGACCAAGGCATTTGCCTTGATAAATTTGAATTTGAGAATCTCTCCCATCTCTCACTACCTCAGCAGATTTTGATATTCTCACTTTTCTCTCATCTTGCTCGATTTCTTATGGCCAAGTCGAATTGTTTTGCTAAAGTAGTCTTCATCTCTGTAATTAAAGTTTTGCTTGCCTCTATTTTTGGTACAAAAATATTCAGAACATAACGTAGAGACAATCCGTTGTATATTATCTTCCAAAACAATCCATTATATAGTTTGTTTCTTTCTAATTATCTGGGTTTTGTTTGATCTACATCTGTTCTTCTCATATTTCAAAGACTAAGTGGGTATAGAAGTGATTGTGGAGTTAAAGAACGACTTTGTCACTCGAGGCAACTTCCATTCGGTTGATCAATACCACCGAGGTTGAGAACACTAGGGCTGTCCATCAAGGCAAGTACCCGTATATGCTATTTCTTAGATGTAAGATTCAATTCTTGTTTTTTTTTTTTAATTTTTTTTGCGCTATATTTATTCATGGTGATTGGGTTATCTTGGTCTACACATGTTTAATTTGTTGGTTTTTGCCGAAAATAACTCTACCAATGCACTGATGTGGATTTTGTACATCGTTACACATAGAAATTATGCATATTTTTTGTTTGGCGCTTCATCTCATTTATTAGAAATTCGACTTTTTTTTTTCCGGAACTTAGGCAGTGGATTTACCCAATCAAGAACCTGTTTGGATCACTTTTTGCTTTGTCGATTTGCTGTGATGTACACACATATAATTTAAAACATTGCCTAAATTGCTAAATTTGTTGAAAATCCAAATGGCCTTTATTACTTAATCATTCAAGTGGTAACTATTTGGAGTTTATTTTCTTAGCAATGCTAAATTGGATTTTTAGTGTTGGCTTTGGTAGAATTCTTTGCACAAGATTGCACACATTCAAGCATCCATATTTGAAGTTGTTGTCAAGTGGAGTGATGTGGTGGGGTTTGAGTGCATTAGCTGTTGTTGGAGGCATTTATCTTGGCTATGAGATTCCCATATTTTTTTTCGATGATGCTTGCAGCTGGCAAAAAACATGTTCTAGAGGATGATATTTGTTATGTTGGTAATCTATGAAATGTTACAGTTATTGAGACTAATATCCAATGCCCAGTGTTGTGAGAGTTTCATTTTATCACTATTACAATCATTGTACTTCTATTTATTTTAATTATTCGTACTTTAGTTTGCTAGAGCACAGCCTTCATTGTTGGTAATGCCTTTGTGTTTAGGTCTTATAGTTGAGTACTTAATGGTGGATCTTTCATGATTCTAGTGTTCAAGACTTTGTTGGCCTCTAAACTATGTTCATGTATTTGAGATTTTTAGGTACCATTAATCTTACAACTGTTGACAAGGTGGTTATTTTATGTCTTTTATTTTTCTCTCTATACTTGGTGCAATGAAAATTAGTTTCTTCTAATGGTATATATTTGCAAAGAATTGACTTTTGAGTATTTCTTTTTGGGCACAACTGTGAGTAAAACTAGGTTTAAATTGTTTCAAGCATATAAATTTTATTAGTCTTCAGTTCAAACTTATGGGACGTTGATTCTTAAAGTTGTGTTTTCTTTATCTCTTATTGTATTACTTTTGTTTGGTTAATTAAAATTAGTTCATACACGGCTTCCAAATTATTGTTTTAGTTCGAAATAGTATGCATTGTGTTGTTAATTAAAATGTGTAGGTAATGCTTTGTTGAGCCTAATGTGTCCACGATTAATGTTTTTTTTTCTTTTGTGTTGCACATTGACTTTAGTTGCGGGTTATTACTAGATATAAGTTGAGCCTAATTTGTCCACGATCAATGCTTTTTTTTCTTTTGTTTTAAGTTGTAAAGTGCCTTTAGACAATGTTGTATTCTTTGAGTTTTAATTTAATTTTTCATTACCAATCCAACAGTCATTGCCAAACACTCCCTCAAGCCCTTTGTGGGAGAGTCACTAGTACTTACAAAGTTCTCACTTTCCCAACTTTGACCCTGAGCATTAAAACCATTTCCATGCCAAAATGCGTGAAATTCTCCACATTTAGGAAGGCCAATTTGGGAACCAAATTGGATCAAAATTCTGGGAAGTTGTATGTGATGAGCATGGCATTGATCCCACTAGAAGATTATGATTAAAATTTTATTAAAAATTATTGTTCTTACTTTTTTGTGATGCAAATTTAATAATTAAGTTTCTATATTCAAATTTTGTTAATATATGTTTTTTAGTTTATAATATGACTAACCCATTGCAAATTCTTTAGAATATTGTTAAAAATGAAATGAAATAATAGTAACTGATAAATAGGGATTGTATATAAACTTTGGTTCTTTGTTTGTATTTCAAATCGTCTATTAAGTCTGACATTTGCCAATAAGAACAATGAAATTGAATTAAATTATATTATTAAAAATATAAAATTATTAAATAAAAGAAGTTTAATGCCATTGCAATCCAACGTAGACGTAAGATGATCTATATGTGTATATTTGTTTATGGACGGATAAAGAGATGACAGACTAGCCCTAGGGTTTTCTTTAGTAAAGGAGAGAGAAAGAGAGAGACGTAGGATTTTTTGGTGTTGTAGGTGTGTATTATTTTTTATTATATAAAATTATTTGTTGTCATTAATAAAAAGCGAGAAGTGTTGCCATTAATGAAGAGAGAGAAGTTGTGCCCTTTTCGTTCCAATATAAGCTTTGTTATTTATGGGAATCCTTAATTTTATTGGATCAAATCCAATAAAATTACTTGATAAATGTTACAAGAGATTAACAGAGAGAGAGAGAGAAAGAGTAATGGAGTAATGAATGACCTTTTAGTTTTTTTTTCCCAAAAAAATGCACTTACGATCAAATAAGTTTTCTTAATATAGTTTAACTCAGTTAAGTCTAAATTTTTGTGGCTTAGCCTCTAAACCTAGACGGAGGTTTAAGTGGCTTAGTGTCACGGGTGTTAAATCACACTCGAATTTTCTGTCTCGTGATGACACTGAGATCCACACTCGGTCTCAGCCAATGCACATAATCGCTCATAGAACCGCACAATTCGAGCCCACTGGCTAGCCTTGCTTGCTTATGCCCAACGTGCCCATGCATGAGCTGACTTTCTCAACAATGCATGGGGCTTCAATCAACCCAATAGTCGTGCCCATGCATGCGCTGCCTTCTTCAAGTATGCATGGGGTTTCCGCCAATGACGGGTCCCATCGATCATTTGCCCCGCATCTTGGGTCTCGGACTTTGGAATGCCTTACCTTTATCCATGACAAGCATTTGTTGGGGCCATGTTTTTCACCAAAGCACAACCCAATTTGGCTAAGGCATGGGCGCCTTTGGGCGAGGCAACCACATGCCAATGCCGAGCCAACAAACTAAGGGAGTAACACTTAGCCTCTAAGCAGGCCCTGACAGTACGTGCCACGGGTAGTGCTCATGGACCTTGAACCAGACACTATGGACAGTGTGAGGACTGGTCCCCATGGCCAGATTTTTAGGCCAGATAACTTTGTTCTTGGGCAGTCGGGGGCCGGGAACAACTGGGCTAAGGGGCATTACATTGAAGGTGCTGAGCTTATTGATTCGGTCCTTGATGTTGTGAGGAAGGAAGCTAAGAACTGTGATTGCTTGCAAGATTTGTGCTGAGTACTTATAAATTGAAATTTGTTTTTTGTTATGTAATTTGTGAGTACTCCTAATGATGTTTCTATGATTGTTCTAGGGATGACTCATGAGATTATTGAAAATTTTTGTGCTTTTTAGGAAAACCTCTCAAAAATATTTAAAATATTTGTGCCTAAAATATGAATAACTGGCCTTTAATAGTCTACCATGTGTAAGGAGTAGGAGAAACCATTAAAATATGTTAGAATCAATAGGTCTTCATATTGTTCATTTGAAACAATGAAAACCTTTATTTATTGGATGATTATAAATTCGTGATCCTTTTCAAAAATCAAAATTCTTGATCAAAGGTGGACGAATGTACCATTTGTGTTCAATAAAATACCAAAGTGGATGATTGACTAATCCCATACTTTCAGCCCCCCCACCCTTGGCGGGTAAATGGTGAAGCAACTAAGAATTGATTGGTTGAACCTTTTATGCAAGTTCTAAGACTTGAGAGGTTGATATTTCAAGACAAGTTTTGCTTCAACTAGATAGAAACACCCAACCAGACTAATTCTTCTAGTCAAGAATTATTCTTCTGATCAACAAAAACTTAAATCTGAACTACTTGGCAGAATCTATGAAGCCGTAAGTAATTTATTGTTAAAATGTTAAAAAAACTAATCTATTTCCCACTTGTTTTTAGTGTACGAAAACATGGATCTGCCCTTGTTTTCTTAACTATAGTTGATTACCAGGCTTACTACTTTTGTGTCATTTGATTCTCGAACAAACTTTTCCATTTAAAGCAGTTTTTAGTGTGCAATCTATTATCCGTCTTTGAGGAATTTTGCTGCAATATAAGAATAAGAGACTATGGCTTTAACGGGCTACCATTATTGTTGCAGTCTAAAGAAAACTTTTGCAATGAAATTTCTCATACATCACTTTCCCTTGGTGGTGGTACAATACAGGGTTTTAGGTATGTCATTCTTTTGGGGGTGGAATGGGGTCTGGAATGGGCACCCCAACTCATTTCCAAGATCAGAGAAGAATACCCTAATAGAATGATGCTAACATTCTCTGTCTTCCCATCTCCAAAGGTCTCAGACACAGTCATAGAGCCTTATAACGCTACCTTCTCTGTTCATCAACTGGTGGAGAATGTTGATGAGTGTATGGTCCTTGACAACGAAGCGTTGTATGACATCTGCTGTAGGACTCTCAAGCTCACAACCCCAAGCTGTAAGTATAACCAACATGTGGCACAGAGATATTTGGCGATTTGTGTTAGTTTTTGTTTGAACTGGCATATTGGTTGAAGTAGATTCTTCTTTGGTTCGAATTGTTGAAGTACATGAACACTCATATTTCATCCTTTTTAATAGCTTGAGCTTGTTGAACAATTGGTAGTTTAACTCTAACAAGTATTGTTATGAAGCTAGCTTTGGTCAATTTCTAATATATATTTTGTGGATCAGTTGGGGACTTGAATCATCTCATCTCGGCAACAATGAGTGGAGTAATATGTTGCCTGCGCTTTCCTGGGCAGCTGAACTCAGACCTTAGAAAGCTAGTGGTGAACTTGATCCCATTCCCTCGACTTCACTTTTTCATGGTGGGGTTTGCTCCCCTGACATCACGAGGATCTCAGCAGTATCGCGCTCTTATTGTCCCGGAACTTACACAATAAATATGGGATGCCAAGATCATGATGTGCACTGCTGATCCACGCCATGGTCGTTACCTCATTGCATCAACCATGTTTAGGGGTAAAATGAGCACAAAAGAGGATCCAAAACAATGTCAAGTCCAGTGTTTGTGACATTGTGCCTAAAGGGCTTTCCATGGCCTCAACTTTCATTGAGAATTCGACTTCTATTCGGGAGATGTTTAGAAGAGTGGGTGAGCAATTCACTGTCATGTTTAGGAGGAAGGCTTTCTTGCATTGGTATACTGGAGAAGGAATGGATGAGATGGAATTAACTTGAGGTAGAAAGTAATATGAATGATCTTGTTGCCGAGTATCAGCAGTAGCAGGATGCCACAGATGATGAAGATGCTGACTATGAAGACGATGACAAGCGTGGGGAATTGAAGGTGTTCAATCAATTTGTTGCTACATATGCTTCAGCCAGCAATACATCAATAAATTGATATCTTAGTATTGTGATAATGAGTATGGATCATGAGTGATATGAGTTTTCACTACTTGATCTCTATTGGACTGCAATAGTTTGGGTAGTACCGTAGTAGTATGGCCTGCCTTTGTCTTTTCAGTAACTTTCTTCTACCCTCACAAGAACTGTTTTTCTATGAAAATTTTTGTTTTTGTTCGCATCTTTTTTCCTAAATGGTTTAGTGGAATTTGATGTAATTTTTTCGTTACCTTGGCACTATACATGACAAATGTGGGTAAAACCTTTTGGCTAATCAATTTGGGAAACTGTTTGGGTTTTGAGGTTAGCCAATTGGTCACAATTTACATTGCCATTTTGTCATTCCCCATTACCATGATAAAGCCTAGAGACTGTGCAACCTTGATTGAAAAAACTCGTAATAATCAAGAGTAGGGCAAATAAATTTTTGTTTTAGGATGGTAAACTTCAATAATTAACATGAAAAACAACTGTTGTCTTCTGCTTCTTAAGTGCGTACTAAAAAGAATTGAGTAATGAGCTTGAAAAAGTCGACCTATTATGACTCGGTAACGGCGTTACGGACCGGTAATGGTCGTTACTGACGTGAGTTTTTTTTCTGTCGGCCCGTAACGAGAACGCCGCCTTTCAAAACCACGGGCAGACGTGGGATCTTCAGCCAAATACAAAGCAATGACATAGTCTCATGGACCTGTTTCATCTCTTTCTTCCTTAACACTGAATGTCCAACTAACGCTTTCTTTGTTTTCTCTGACTTGATAAATACTGGTTTCAGGCAGGATGAGTTTGTCGTTGTGGGTGGTCTTTCGGCTTGTCGCTATAAGAATGATCTTTAGATATGAGTTGGGCCCCTCTGAACCCATTGTAGGTAATGCTCTGATTGATATGTATAGCTGAAATGGAAAAATGCAAATAGCTAAACTGGTGTTCGGTACAATGGAATTTAGAGATGTAGCTACACAGACTAGTTTGCTCAACGGGTTCGTAATGTGTGATGACATAGGATCTCCTGGCCAACTGTTTGAGGAAATGCCTTAGAGAAACACAATTTCGTGGACTGCTAGATTCTGGGCTATGTACGTGGAAAAACCCCAATCTGGGCATGGAACTATTTTGAAAAATGAGTAGAAAGTGAAGATAATCCTAATCACCATTGTTTCTGTCCTTGCAGGTTGTGCTGTTTTAGGAGTTCTTGATTTTGGTCAATCAATTCATGGTTATGTTTACAAATTTGCTGGTCTTGCTGGTGATATTGTCGTCAATAGTGGTCTGATTGATATGTATTCAAAAAGCGGCAACCTTGACTTGACTACAAAGATTTTCAGTGAAATGTTGAATAATGATTTGTTAACATGGACTACCATGATATCCGGATTGGCATTTTAGAAGAATTGATTTTGGTGAATTGGAAGGATAACTAAATATTCACCCATGGATTACATGTTGGCATCTGGGGTGACCCCAAATGAGGTTACATTTCTTTCGTTGTTATCTTGTAGCCATGGACTACCATGTAGGATTGGTTAGTGAGCGGCACGGTACCAAAACGAAATAAAAAAATAAAAAAATTTGGTACAATAGACGAACCCTAATTTTTTAGGTCTCAATAATATTATTTGTGAACCCAATAGGTGATATTTATCAAAAGTACTATTTGATGGGCCTGACTCAAACTAGGCTCAAATTAGAGATGCAGACTTTTTTTTTGGGGAGGGGGAGGGGGACTTGAACTCTTAACTTTAAGAAGACAAAACCTTCACAAGATAAGGAGTACCATTGAACCAAAGGCCCAGATTAGAGATGCAGATTAGGCCCAGACAACTAATGCAGATCAACAAAGGTCTAGTCACAATTTCAGTGAGGACTCAGTCATCAAGGACACATCGCCAGTCTCGCGAGATCACCTCGCCCGTTACGAGAGAGGGTGAGTTTAAAGGAATCACCTTGCTATCACCTCGCCTGTTATGAGGATAAGACGAGCTTCACGGAATCACCCAGCTCCTTGCTACGAGGATGACGCCTCAATCAGAACCCCTCGGAGCCAACTTCACTTGCCTATAAATTGTAAGCCTCGCCTACACATGGGGGGCATCACACACATTTCAACGCACTACATCTCTTGAGTAATAAGATTCTCCAGTCACCGTCGCCATTCCCAGTGGAGAAGGTCACTTAGACCGAACTACCTAATCTTTTTGTTTTGTGTTGAGTCTCCTTTTTAATTACTGTATTAGATACTTGATAAGTGGTGCATAAACACATTTTGTGCATCATCAGTTTGGCGCCGTCTGTGGGAATGACTTAGTTTTCACTCAATTGTGTTTTTGTGTGTTTATGGCTATTACGACTAGATCCATGCATCAACAAACAGAGGATGATCAACAATGCTAGGAGGAGGTCCTGCCCCCACCAGCAAATCCCGTCTCTAAACCATAGCAAAAGTGGTTGGAGACTATGCAGCTGTTGGTGAATCAAAACCAGCAGATCCTTTAGTTGATGCTCGCCGGGCACCCTCAAGGAGTTGTGCCCTAGCACCCAAGAGGGGAAGCACTCCAGACACCTCGCTCAGGGAGCCAAGGCGCCCCCAACAGAGCCAGGGCATCCCCTTGTAGCACCAGGGCGCCCCCAGCACCAAGACGCCCCTCCTCAGCACCGGCTCCCCCTCCTCGCGTGCCGGCTCTGTCCTCCCACACTAGTGACCCTCCTTTCCAAGAAGACGAGGGGAAAAATCAGTATATGGACCACGAGAGCCACTACAATGACCATTTGGAAGGCGTCCACAACCACTGGAACGAAAAAATAAAAAAAGTACAGAACTAACTCGGCGACGTTTTCAACGCCATGAAGGCGCAAGGGTCTAAAACGGTCGAGTACTCTGTGAGGCGTATTGACACGCCCTTTGTAGCTGATGTGGCCAACTACCTCTCCCCCAAGGTTCAAGATGCCAACCGTGAAAGTTTTTTAGGGCTCCAAAGATCCATTGGACCACCTGAATACTTACAAATCCTTGATGTAGTTGTACAACTCCCTAATGTAGTTGTACAACATACCAGACGAGATCATGAGTAGGGTTTTTCCTATCACCCTCAAGGGATTTTCTCGCCAATGGTTCGCCAAACTTACCCTGGCTTTCATTAACTCTTTCACTGAACTAAGTAAGTCTTTCGTCTAACACTTCATTGGGGGACGCCGACACCAGAAGCCTACTACCCTTCTGCTCACCATCAAGCAGGACTGGGATGAAAGTCTAAGAGTTACTTCACTCGTTTTAATGAGGAAGTCCTCCAGATTGAAGAATCAGATGACAAAGTCGCCATGGCGGCCTTCACATAAGGTTTGCGCTAATCTAGTCTTATGTTTTCAGTTTTGAAGTGCCCGCCAAAGAATATTATAGAATTACTATCAAAAACCCATAAATACATGCACGCTGAGGAAGTCGCAAAAGCCAGGCGAGATGAATCATCACGTGGAGGGGAATACGAAAAGTAGAGACAGTAGAGTTGACGTTTTCAGAGGCTAAACTTTGAACATTTGTGAATGTATACTAGTTATCTAGTGTGAGTTGGGAATTGTATTGAGTTACAATATTTTATTTTTATAAATAGGGTTGAGTATGATGTAATCAATTATCAAATAACTAGTTTTTTAGTAAATAATAAATCAATGTAAGGGATGACTGATCATTCCATTAAGACGAGCATTAAGACAAAAAAGCTGCTTTCCCCCGCCCAAGAGAGAGACCCCCCGCTAAATGGTGATTCAGTATAGATCTATAATAGAGAAAGAGAGTGATTTGTCTACTTTGTTAATAAGGTAAGGAAACGAACTTCAAGTATTTCGTAGGATGAGAACGAAGAATTATTTATAATATAAGGCACGAACAACCTTTCACTTGAGTACAATCAAAACGAAAAAAAAAATATGAACTGGGTAAATAGAAATGGAAAAGAGATGTTTCAAATTCATCACAATTAGTTGTTTTTTCTACATCCATATGATCTACTAAAGTAGATTTAGGTAGAATTTATCAAGGTGAGTACATTGTATCAAAAACTTTTCTCAGCTTCCTAATGATGCTATGCAATGAACAAATAAAATTTAGGAAAATTTCCATTTTACAGCCTTATAGTTTGGGATTGTAGCACTTCATCCCCTCATGGTTCAAATATAACCACATAACCTACTTATGCTTTTGGACTAATATGCACAACTAACAGCGTTAACAGAATTAATTAAATATTAAATTACCCGAATACCCTCACTATCGTCTGTTGCTTCTTCAAAGTGTCGGAGGGGAGTTTTCTAGAGAAAACTATGCAATACTATCCACTATCCATTGCAAATTGTTTCTCAAATATTCATTGAAGACATAGCTAGATTAAGACTTTTGATCATTCTTTTTTGTGCTTAATTTTTAAGTCATTCTTTGACCGAATAACTTATTCTTCAATGAAATGGGAAAATGAAAATAGATTAGACGAACCCAAAGGTTCCTTCCACACTGTCATGGGTGATCGATCATGTGAATGGTTGGTGCATATGCACACAAACCCTCCATAACTTGCACTTGCCTCTGAATTTTTTGATTTTGGTGCCAGTGTTCTCCACCATGTTTTGAATTCTAGAGAGGACTGTGTTTCTGAACGCACATGGGTAAGCATTTGCACTATTGGAGTTGGGTTTTTTGATTCAAGGACTTCTGAATTCCCAACTCATACAGTAACAAAGTAGAGTTGACGTTTTCATAGGCTAAACTTCAAATATTTGTGAATGTATACTAGTTATCTAACGTGAATTGAGAATTGTATTGAGTTACAATATTTTATTCTTATACATAGGGTTGAGTATGATGTAATCAATTATCAAATAACTAGTTTTTTGGTAAATAATAAATCGACGTAAGGGATGACTGATCATTCCATTAAGACAAGCATCAAGACGAGCATTAAGACAAAAAAGCTGCTTTCCCCCGCCCAAGAGAGGGACCCCCCGCTAAATGGTGATTCAATATAGATTTATAACAGAGAAAGAGAG
The DNA here is from genome assembly GCA_951799425.1 of Ilex aquifolium. Classification (NCBI taxonomy): domain Eukaryota; kingdom Viridiplantae; phylum Streptophyta; class Magnoliopsida; order Aquifoliales; family Aquifoliaceae; genus Ilex; species Ilex aquifolium. The sequence goes on from OX637410.1 coordinate 17,748,940, forward strand.
TGATTTTTCTACTTTGTTAATAAGGTAAGGAAACGAACTTCAAGTATTTCGTAGGATGAGGACGAAGACTTATTTATAATATAAGGCATGAACAACCTTTCACTTGAGTACGATCAAAACGAAAAAAAAATATGAACTGGAAAAATAGAAATGGAAAAGAGATGTTTCAAATTCATCACAATTAGTTGTTTTTTCTACATCCATATGATCTACTAAAGTAGATTTAGGTAGAATTTATCAAGGTGAGTACATTGTATCAAAAACGTTTCTCAGCTTCCTAATGATGCTATGCAATGAACAAATAAAATTTAGGAAAATTTCCATTTTACAGCCTTATAGTTTGGGATTGTAGCACTTCATCCCCTCATGATTCAAATATAACCACATAACCTACTTATGCTTTTGACTAATCTGCACAACTAACAGCGTTAATAGAAATAATTAAATATTAAATTACCCAAATACCATCACTATCGTGTGTTGCTTCTTCAAACTGCTGGAGGGGAGTTTTCTAGAGAAAACTATGCAATACTTTAACATTCAAACCTTGAATTCATACGGTATCACTTAACCAGAACTCTATGATGTTGATCAAACTAGACCAACAATTTCATAGATTTATCCTTAATGATGGATCATAGATTTACCTCAAATACGTAATTTCATTTTTAGAAAGTATATTGAAACCTTAAAATATAATATCTTTCGGTACGATGCTAACTTTTTTTTTTTACCATAATTGGAGAGAGAAGTGCTACACTACACTCAACGAGTTCAGCCCACTCCACTACAACCTTTAAAACTATTTGCTTCTTATTCCACCACAACCTAGAGAAATTCTGGAACTCCTCTCTCCCCACTAGCAGGAGAGAGAGAGAGAGAGAGAGAGAGAGAGAGAGAGAGAGAGAGAGAGAGAGAGAGGAATCTTTTTGTCTATTTTGACAGACAGTGTAACAAGAGCTGAAGAGATTATTTTAAAATTATAAGTGAGTAAAGTGTTACAACCCCAAACTAAAAAAAGAGTTATGTGTTTATTTTAATAGATGACATATTTTACCCTTACCCTCAAAAACCAAACGAAGAATTGAGGAGAAATATTGGCACTGAAATCATGATTGTTATTTTGCTGACATAATAATCATGAGCCTTGTTGATATTAAAATATTAGGGAATGGCAGGATAATTTAAGCAAATTACAATGCCTTTATTGTAAGGTATCCTGAAATTTAGCAATCAACTTTAGTTTTTTATTGAGAGATTGAAATCTTGTAGGGTGCATTATGTGCAATTAGGATTAAAATATAATTATGTATGTCAGTAGTATCTTTTGTAAAGGCTTGTTGAAGAAACAATATTGGTGGTTGGTGGCTGAATTGCTCTCTCCAATCTCCATACACTAGGCCCAAAGTGGTCTTAGTTTGCCTTACCAGACTAACCCACCACTTTTTCTTCTTCTTCTTCTGTTTGGTTACTAGAAACTTTCTTGAAGCATGGGAAACATTTGGTCCTGCATCTCGCCCTTAATCAATTGTCTGACACCTTGCGCTGGTGATTGGATAGCTGAGCAAGTCAATCATGTAATCAAATTTGAGGAAAACCTGGATAGATTAAAGTCTGATTTGGTTGAATTGAAGCGGATCAGAAGCGACCTGGAGGCACAGGTTGCTGTTGCCGAGGAGCAATCAATGATGCAGCGGCTGGACAAAGTAAAAGGGTGGCTTTCAGATTTTCAAACCATGGAAACTGAATTAAATGAAGTGATAGAAAATGGCTCCAAGGAGATTGAGAAGAATTTTTGCTGTGGATGTCCCAAGAATTGCTGCTCAAGGTACGAGTTGGGAAAGAAAGTAGCCGAAAGCCTAAAAGATGCTGCTACTTTAAAGAGCAATGGAATTTTTGAAACGGTAGCTCAAAGGTTACCTTCACCTCCAGCTATGGTAAGACCCAGTGAAGATATAGTGGGCATGAAAAATAATTTCAGTGAGATTTGGGGGCACCTCAAAAAAGAAGATGTGGGAATCATCGGCTTATATGGGTTAGGAGGAGTTGGGACTTGGGAAGACCACTCTGCTAACTGAAGTCAACAACAAGTTTGTCAATACAACTCATGATTTTGATGTTGTGATTTGGGTAACGGTGTCCAGTTATCTAGATTTGAATCAGGTTCAGGATGACATTGGGAAAAAGATAGGACTTTATGACGAGATATGGAAGAATAAAAGACCAGAAGAAAAGAAAGAAGATATATGTGAAGTGTTGAGCAAAAAGAAGTTTGTTTTGTTGTTGGATGATATGTGGGAGCGCCTTGATCTCTTAGACGTTGGGATTCCACTTCAAAACAAGCAAAACTCCAAGATAATATTCACAACCCGTTCTAAAAAGGTGTGTGGCCAAATGGACGCTCATAAAACAATTGAAGTGAGGTGTTTGCAGTGGGGGGAGGCTTGGGATTTGTTCCAAAAGAAGGTTGGTGAAACGACCCTTAAATCCCATCCAGACATACCTGAGTTAGCTCAACTTGTTGCCAAAGAATGTGACGGTTTGCCGCTTGCACTTATTACCGTAGGTAGAGCCATGGCTTACAAGCAAACACCCCAAGCGTGGAAGCATGCTATTAAAGAGTTGACGAACTATGCAGTGCGATTTCCAGATATGGAAACAAAGGTGTTTCGTCCTTTACATTTAAGTTATGATAGTCTACTTAGCGACACAGTGAAGTCTTGTTTCTTATATTGCTCTTTATACCCTGAAGACTATGATATTAATGTAGAGGACTTGATAAACAAATGGATTGGTGAGGAATTTTTAAATGAATGGAATGACAATGAAGATGGAGCTGAAAACCAAGGGTATGACATTATTGACACTCTTCTTCAAGCATGTTTGCTGGAAAAGGTAAGGAGTGACACTGTAAAAATGCATGACGTGATACGTGAGATGGCATTGTGGATAGGTCGTGAATATGAGAAGCAGCTTGACAAGTTTTTGGTGCGAGCAGGTGGGAGGGAGACTGAAGCACCAGAAGTTTCAAAATGGAAATAGGTAAAGAGGATGTCATTGATGAAAAATAAAATTGAGAGACTAATAGGAACACCAACATGCCCTCAACTCACAACTTTGCTTCTGAATGGAAATCAGTTGAAGATGATCAGTAGTGGCTTCTTCCAATCTATGCATGCTCTCAAAGTTCTAGACCTGTCAAGGAATGGAAATTTAGTTGATTTACCATTGGAAATTTGTGAATTGACTTCATTGCAGTATCTAAATATATCTTGCACAAAAATACGTCGGTTACCAGTTCAGTTCCAAAACTTGGTAAATTTGAAAATTTTGGATATGGAAGATACATATTGTGATCAAACTTCAATACTCCAAGTGATATCAGGTTTATCATCCTTGCAAGTGTTGAATATTTCTGGTGTTTACATCGACAATGAAGCTTTGGTAGAGAAATTGGATGCTTTGAAATTCTTATATTATTTGCATATGACAATGAAAAATGCCTCTGTTTTCCAAAGACTTAAAAAGTGCCACAAGTTACACAGCTGCACTCGATATTTATGATTGCAATCCTTCCGTCGTTGCATCACTTTCAATATATCTTCTCTGCAATATTTGAAGTGTCTAAATTCCCTTCTTGTCGTGAATTGGGATGATTGTGAAGATTGGGTGATTGATTGGACTGTAGAAGGAAATGAGATAGAAGCTAGTAATAATCCCCTCGACTCTCATATCAGAAACCGACCATGCTTCGACAGCCTTCGCAGAGTATTTATAGTGGATTGCAAAAGGTTGAAAAACGCAAAATGGCTTCTCTTTGCTCCAAACATCGAGTCTCTCTCTATAACTTGGTGTTATAATATGGAAGAAGTAATTAGTAGAGATGAATGGATGGAAGCTGCAGAGAAAGGGAAAATTCCAAAACCATTTGCAAAACTGGAAACTTTAAGTTTTCGAGCTCTTCCACAACTAAAGAGCATCTACCAGAGTCCCCTGCCCTTCCCTTGCTTGAAATTCCTCGACGTAAGGAAGTGTCCACAGCTGAAGAAGCTTCCACTCAACTCTGATAGCGCTAAAGAACATCAAACTGTCATTACTGGAACCAGAGACTGGTTTGATAAGTTGGAATGGCAGGACGAAGCCACACGAAATGCCTGTTAGGACTTGGAATGCTTACCTTCCTTCTAAGTCTATGGCATTGTATTATAGAATTCGTATCTAAAATAGTCAAGCTAAATTCTAGTTGTTTTATGATAAATCCAGATATCACTCAGACCCAACTGTTATGTGCACAATTGGTTGGTTATTGGTACACATAATGAGTCAAAATATTTACTTTATACAATTTTTACTTTGGACTTAACTTCGTCAATAATTTGAATTGATAGTTTCTTATTTTTTCTATTATCATTCGTAGCACGTAAGATAAGTTTATAGGTAGTTCACAGTCTCTTTGGTTCGATAACAAAGAAACTCAATCGGTTCGACATTTGAGCTTTTAGTGGATTGCTAGCTAGATGACTAATTTTGTCACTTAGTAGTTTTTAGCACACACACTCTCAATTTCACACCCACACCCATACCCATCTCTGCGCACACACACTCATTCTCTTTCTTCTCATGTTTGCTTATCTTTGAATGTCATGGTGGCAAAAGGGTCTCACCTGATGCTTCGCTATTTTCTATTTATGTGCCTAATTATTGTCTTTTAATTTCCATGGTAGCAAAAGAGGAACGCCAGGGAAGTCCAATGCTTTATCCTTTTTAAGTATTTTGTGAAGCCCAAAGCTCTTTTTTTTTTTCTTAACTACCAATAGTTGCGAGTTGATGCGGATTGTTGCGATTTTGGTTTCGTAATTTCAGAGAGAATTTAATGTTAATTTTATTGGGAATTAATTAATTTTAATGCAACTTTTTTGTTGGGAATTATTTAATTTTGATGAGATCTAATAATAATTTGGTTCACGATATCTTAGATTTTGGATTGAGATTATATCTTAGATTTTGGATTGAACGCGCAAATAAAAATTGAGTTTTGATCAAGAATAATGGGCTAAAACATGTATCATTTGCTTATATTCCGGTCGAAATTGAGATTTTTTTTTTGCATGCTGTTCTCTAGATGGGGTCACTCAGTGGTGCCTCCAGTACTACTGATGCTGGTCTTAATCTGGTTTTAAAGAATATGTAATGACCTTTCTCTCTGTTGGGTATTTGCTCTCTTAATGTTTTGAGTTTTCTTTGTGTACATATATTGTTTTCATGCTAGATTTTTGAAACACTTTTTTTGGCAGCTGAGAAAAAAATAAAAAATCTTGAAGTGGGTGTTTAGTATCACGTTCTATGTTGTGTTTGCTATCAATCACTTGTTTAATTTTGTTGCTATTGTGTTAAGTTTGAATAAGTTCAATTTTACTTTGTCGTTGATTGTTAACTATTGTTGAATTGGTACAATCTATGATATGGTAGCACCGGATAGGCGTCAGACTCTATACATCGTGTTACCACTTAGCAGAATCCTGTGTTTTTAATAAACAGTCGCTACCCCATATATTAGAATATAACATTATGAAGCCCCCATAAAATAAGAAACCTAGCTTTTCATAGGAGAATCAATGCACTTGCAATTCCATGATTTAGTTTTTGAATTTTTGTGGGTAATCGTCTTCAAGGCATATTTCGTTTTCTTAGTCGAAGACTTTTACATTTTGTTTTAATGGTTTTGGCTTTCATAATTGTAATTAAGTTTGATTTGATGCCGTCAATTGACTTGCATTGTGTTTGGTGTGGAAGTTTTTTTTTGAATTAGTAGCAGTAGCTTATTACTACAGCGAATGAGTTAATGAACAAATTAATGAATAGTAGAAGTCTCCATGTGATGGTTGGTGCTCAAATGGGTTGCGCTAATTTCTTAATTTTGAGATCTGAGTTGTGAAAATCTCCTGGGTTTGTTGTGAGTTTTGCGGATTTTGGTTACTGTGGCATGATAGTGAGACTTTTAATTGCCTTTTTGGGTATGAAAATAAATTGTATATACAAGTTGAAAATTTTTTGGGGTTCCATTTTTAGGAAAAATTCTAGCCAAATTTTTCTAAAATATATTGAGTTTAACTTTTTATCCAATGAATTTTTGTTACTAATTCTCGTTTTGTTTTTAGTTACTCAGCGTCTAACAACATAGACATAAGATCAATTGCACCATCATCTTGACTTGTTTCAATTTTGCTTGGATTTTGAACTTTTGTTGTAACATTTTTTATATGGAAGTTGATATGGATGTTAATTAAATGCGTGGATTTGGAATTGTGGGTTAGATTTGATCAAATGTCTTTAGGCACGGGTTTTGTCCATTTTTTTTAATTTTTAAAAAGTGATTGTCGTGATTTGATATAATGGGCTTGATTCTTTGGGATGCTCGATTTTTATATTGCAAACGTGCCTTCATGTACAGGTTATTACTAATAATCATACATAAAACGATTAGATTCTTTTTCAAATGCCTCCATTATTTATTGAATAATGTAAATAATGTCATTAAGAGTTTATTCTACTTAAAAAAGGTATTTCTAATTATAAATTTATAAAATCTTATCAATTTTGTTATCAAAAAAAAGAAGAAGAGAGTAGGTATATTATCTATTGACAATTGTATATTAGTAAATTTCAATCTGAAAATTTGATTAATATTTTTGCATCTTAAAAGACAAAAAATAAAATAAAAATTGGTCAATGTTATTATGTAATATATTACTCAAGTATATCTTTATGGGGCCTTTTAACATTTCGCCTAGGGCTCAAACTTGCAAATTATGATTGTTCTTCGGAACTTCTTGAGGGCCTCTACTCGTGTCCTAGTTCGTCGGAGAGCTACATTTGTCTAAATTGTTTGTTGCTTTTTTTCAACTTTTCTCTAATTAACTTCCATTATTTTAAGAGTTTGTTGAGCTTCTTGTATCTCAATGTCACTGTTCTTCTCTACATCATTTACTAAAACAATAATCTCATTTCCTTCTTTTTCGTCTAATCATGACTTCAACAGAGGGTTAGAGAATCAACTCAATTAGCAGTTTAAACTCAGACGGAATTTTAATTACTAAATTGGTTGCCCCCTAAATATCTTAAATAAAATTCCAATTATAATTACTAAATCGGTTGTCACTGTAGGGGGAGACATTCTTGTGGTGGTAGTAAATGTGAGCATCTCTCTTCATCTCTTACTGTGCATAATAATTTAGAGTGGACCAAATATTTGGAATAATTTGTTAATATCTAATTAAGTTGGATATAATGATTGTGAACATAAAATCTATTTGATATTTGGATTGGATTGGGATTGAAATTGATAAGTTTGATTTGAATTCCAGTAACATGAAATTAAATTCGAATCAAAAATTAAGCACACGATCAAACAATTTGAACAACTACCAGAACATGATTGAGCATCATTACTTAAATTTTTGTATGTTTTATTTTATATAATAATCAATGACAATATAAATTAATAAAAAAAAATTAAATTATAAATCCCTTTTTTTCTTTGTTATTGGATATCATAGTCTTTGTCCAAGACTTAAAAATGGTTCGGTTTGCTTTTAAAAAAAAGTGATTAAAATGTGGCCGACAAAGTATACCCAATAGTCAATAGTCACCCTTAATTAGAAATTTATTATTATATTTAAAAAAAAAAAATACAAGTGCAACACAAGAAAAGATAAGATTGAAAAATAAATAATCAGAGCTTTATGAAGACAGCCAAACAGGTTAATGTAGAAAGAACTTTTCCAAAATCAGAGAATTTATATTACAAACATGCAAAGAAGACCTCACAAACCCATACTTTCTTCTTTGTTTCTCCACTAGAGTATGGGAAACTTTTGCTCCATCTCTCTCTCGATCGATAACTTGATCTCTCGTTGCTTTGATTGCACTGCTGCACAAGTCAACTATGTCAGAAGACCTGAGGATTGGTTGGTTAATTTAGGGACTGCATTGGAAGAATTGAAGCAGTTGAGGAACGATGTGAAGACAGAGGTTGATGTTGCTGAGAGGCAACCAATGATGAAGCGGCTGGACCAAGTACAAGGGTGGCTTTTACAGGTGGAATCCATGGAAACTGAAGTAAATAAGCTGATAGTAAATGGCACTCAAGAGATTGACAAGAATTGTTACAATAGGTACAAGTTGGGGAAGAAAGTGGCCAAAAAGATAAAAGATGTGGCTGCTTTGAAGAGCAAAGGAGTTTTTGAAGTGGTGGCTAAGAGGTTACCTTCAGATATAGTTGATATAAGACCCAGCGAGTCAACTGTGGGCACGGAATCGGATTTTAACAAGATCTGGAGGCACCTGCAAGAAGAACATGTGGGAATTATCGGGTTATATGGGTTAGGAGGAGTCGGGAAGACCACTCTGTTGACCCAAATTAACAAGTTTGCCAACACAACTCATGATTTTGATGTTGTGATATGGGTAACGGTGTCTAGTACTGTAGATATGGATAAGGTTCAGGAAGGCATCGGAAAAAAAATAGGGCTTTATGACGAAACATGGAACACTAAAAGCCGAGATGAGAAAGCTATACAAATACATGGAGTGTTGAGCAAAAAGAAGTTTGTTTTATTGTAGGATGATATATGGGAGCGTCTTCATCTCTCAAAGATTGGGATTCCAATTCCAAACGAGCAAAATAAGTTCAAGGTAGCATTCACAACGCGCTCTGAGGAAGTGTGCGGCAAAATGGAAGCTCAAAAAAAGGTTAGAGTCGAGTGTTTGCCATGGGGGAAGGCTTGGGATTTGTTTCAAAAGAAAGTTGGTGACGAGACCCTTAAATCAGATCCAGTCATACCCGGGTTAGCTGAACTTGTTGCCAAAGAATGTGGAGGTTTGCCGCTTGCACTTATTACCGTAGGTCGAGCCATGGCTTGCAAAAAGAAATCCCAAGAATGGAAATATGCCATTGAAGTGCTGAAGAAATATGCTATGCAATTTCCAGGTATGGAAAATGAGGTGTTTCGTCCTTTACATTTCAGTTATGAGAGTCTACCTAGTGACACAGTGAGATCTTGTTTCTTATATTGCTCTTTAGACCTTGAAGACTCGAATATTATTGTAGAGAACTTGATAAACAAACGGATTGGTGAGGGATTTTTAAATGAATGGAATGACAATGAAGATGGTGCTGAAAACCAAGGGTATGACATTATTGGCACTCTTCTTCACACGTGTGTGCTGGAAGAGGTCTCAAGTGACTATGTAAAAATGCATGACGTAATACATGAGATGGCATTGTGGATATGACGAGGACTGACAGGTTTTTGGTGCGAACAGGTGGGAGGGAGACTAAAGCACCTCAATTTTCAAAATGGAAAGGAGTAAAGAGAATGTCATTGATGCAAAACAAAATTGATAAACTAGTAGAAACAATGCCAACATGCCCTAAGCTCACCACTTTGTTTCTGAATGAAAATTCTTTGAAGATGATCAATACTGGCTTCTTCCAATCTATGCATGCTCTCAAACTTCTAGACCTGTCAAGGAATGGAAATTTATATGATTTACCATTGGAAATTGGTGAATTGATTTCATTGCAGTATCTTAATATATCTTACACAAAAATAAGTCGGTTGCTAGGAAACTTGGTAAATTTGAAAATTTTGGACTTTACACTTTGTGACCAAACTTCAGTGCTGCAAATGATATCAGGTTTATCATCCTTGCAAGTATTGAATCTTGAAAGTGTTTTGGTCGACGATGAAGCTTTGATAGAGAAATTGGATGCTTTGAAATTCTTATATAATTTGCATATGGCAACGACAAATGCCTTTATTTTCCAAAGACTTGCAAGCTCCCACAAGTTACACAGTTGCACTCGACATTTGTGCTTGCCCTCCTTCAGTCGTTGCACCACTTTCAATATATCTTCTCTACAATATATGAAGCGTCTAAATTCCCTTCATCTCTTGTATTGGGATGATTATGAAGATTGGGTCGATTGGACTGTAGAAAAAAAGGAGAAAGAAACTAGTAATAATCCCCTCAACTCTCATATCAGAAACTGACAATGCTTCCACAGCCTTAAATGCAAAAGGTTGAAAAACACAAAATGGCTTCTCTTTGCTCCAAACATCGAGTGTCTCTCTATAACTAGATGTGAGAATATGGAAGAAGTAATTAGTGGGGATGAATGGACGGAAGCTGCAGAGGAAGGGAAAATTCCGAAACCAATTGCAAAATTGAACGTTTTGAATTTAGATTATCTTCCAAAACTAAAAAGCATCTACCACAGTCCCCTGCCCTTCGCTTGCTTGAAAATCATCAACGTTGTCGGATGTCCAGAGCTAAAGAAGCTTCCACTCAACTCTGATAGCGCTAAAGAACATCGAACTTTGATTAGTGGAACCAGAGATTGGCTTGATAAGTTGGAATGGCAGGATGAAGCCACACGAAATGCTTTTCTTCCCGGTGCCCAAATTTAGGAATGAGATGTCAGTTTGCAGCTAGCATAATGGAAGTAATCCAGGTGAGCTCTTATTCTCTACAAATAAGCTTGTGTATTGTCTTCACAGATGAGATACCTTCCCATTACTGCTTCTTCTGTGTGGTGGCTGTGTTGCAATTGCTCACTCTCATTTCTTTCTTATTCAGTGGTGTTTTTGTAAGATTCTATCTGTCTATTCAATGTAGTGTTTTGGTGTTTGAACTTCGAACAATGTTGATGTTTTTGGCTTATTGAACTGGTGTTTGATTTTGATCCTTCAACAGCTCACTAGTTTTTCACTGACTGAATTGGTGTTTGATCCTTGTATAGTGTTTGTTAATACTTGTTTTCACTTCACTTCTTGTTAGGAACACAATTTGTCAATTTCTATCTATGCATATATGTAATTTTGATAGTTAAAACACATGTAGTCCATTCATTGTAAAATTGCTTGAATTACTGGCCACGATCTATTAAGTCAGCAAATTAGATTAAACTTTTAGGTCTCAATAACATAACTCATTGACATGAATTACATTATGGAGTTGTCTATAATAGAAGATAATACTCGTACTTAGATAATAAACCATAGACTTACTCTTCCAGCAATTAATTTCTCAGTGCAATATTTTCCTAGGATAATTACTCCCGTAACTCTTAAAGTTTGTCACCTAATTATTTAGACTCTCTGACATTTAAAATATTACACACAAACTCCTTGAAGTTTATACACGCGTAACACTTATACTCCTGCTGTCAATGTCCGTTAGTAAATTACACCCAAACTTTCTGAAATCTGTAGGCGTGTAATACTTAGACCCCTTTAAGTTTAAAATGTTATACTTAGACAAAAAATACTCTAATCAAATATAGAATATCAAATATTTTAAATTTCTAACCAAAATTCATGTTCTATTATGACATTTATTAAAATAAAATTAAAAATAAAAATCTAATTTAAAAAAAAAAAATTATAATTAGTATACAATTATACTATCTATTAGAATTTAATTTAGTCGTTTAAACGACCAAATTAAACTACCAAATTACTCCAATTAAAATTAGAATATATTGTGTTCATTACAATTTGACATTTTGTTTGATTTTTTAGTTCTATTTCAATAGATAGTATAATTTTATACTAATTACGATTTTTTAAGAAAAATTAGGATTTTATTTTTGATTTTATTTCAATAAATGACATAATAGAACATAATTTTGATTGTAAAATTCATGTTCTATTATGAATGACTTAGATCCCTTACTTGATTTTTTAATTTTATTTCAATAAATAGTATAATTGTATACTAATTACGAATTTTTAAGAAAAAATTGACTTTTTATTTTTGATTTTGTTTCAATAAATGATATAATATAACATAAATTTTAGTTGTAAAATTTAAAATTTCTGATATTTTATCTTTAATTGGAGTATTTTTTGTCTAAGTTTAATATTTTAAACTTAAAGACTCTAAATATTATACGTCTATAAACTTCAGAGAGTGTGGATATAATTTACTAACGGATGTACTAACGGATATACTAACAGACATTTGATGGCAGAGTCGTACAAACTTCAAGAGGTCTATATGTAATATTTCAAATGTCAAGGGGTCTAGAATATAGAATGTACTAGCAATTGCCCGTGTGCCTAAAAGCACGGAGTAACAAAAAAAAATGTGGTCAATTAAAAGGCATATCAAATAAAAGAGCACTGAGAACATTGAGAAATGAATCTTTCGTTACACCAAAATCCATTATTTCAACATTCAACCACCTGTTCAGCAACACTCCTACTAACAATATATACATATAATTATGACTATACACATGAATCTCATATCAAAATAATTAGTGTAACAAATAAAATTTCAATGGATGATATATACCAACTGTTATGTTTAAAAAAAAATCGATGTGGATGTGATGATTATTATACTAAAAAAAAATAAAAAAATTCGATAGAGTTTCAATTAAAAACATGACCTAATTTACAATACCAACATGTGTGTACAACTTATAATCAAACCTTTATGTAAATAAAAAAATTACCTTACGTCAATAATCTTATAACATCATGTTCATATTGCTATTACCACTATTTATCGACTACTGCAATATAATCTAAACATCTAATACTAAAATGAATAAGTTATAAGTATAAACTAAACTAACACCAAAATGAAGCTAATCAATAACTAAGTACATTCACTCATCTCGTAGAAGCCAAATAACTTAGTGTTCATGCCTACAGGTACTTTATACTACAAAAATCGTCAATTAAAATCCACAAAATAAAGTTGAAACTCGAGCATGGGTTGATTTTGAACCGAGTTGAAATTAATTGGGATCCAGCAACCACAATCATATCTTAATAAAAAGATTTACCAACTACCACAACATAAACCCAGTAATATTCATGCACTCAATGACCAAACAACAAACCGTTTTTCCGGAACAACACAAATCCATATAAAATCACACACATTTCTTATTATAGACTCTATTGGTTATAAAAGAATTACAGTTTAACCATTCATTTATTTTGTGTCAATATGGGCCCCAATTAATTAATAGAGACATCATAACAATTTTGAGTACACACCTGCTTTTTATGGGTATTGCGAATCCATTATAGAATTAAGGGTAAATTGAACCAATAGTCCCTAAGATTTGTCACTTGTTGAACTTTAGTCCCTAAAATTTCAATTTCGTCAATTTCATCTTCAACGTTCGAACATTGAGTCAATATTTTCCTTGGCACTAACTACCGTTAAAAAAAAAGACGGAAACAATCATGTGCGTGTCAGGTGCATTTCTTTAAGGGCATTTTTGGTATTTTATAGATAACAAAGAAGGCAAAATGAAAAAAAATGCTGGCCCTCTCTCTCTCTCCATCTGAACTCAAAAGCCTTGTCCCAACCGTAAATCACCACCCGCCTCCGCCATTTGCAACTCCCCATTGTCGGCTACCACCACCTCTGTTACCCCTCCCTCATCAGAAATCCGTTCACCACCACCTCCTCCGCAAAGCCAACTTAATCAATCAACACAGCCAACCCCTCCTCTGTTACCTGTAAGCCCATCACCACCACCCACACACCCAAACACGACAACCTCCACCACAAAAAAGCAAACACAAAATCGATGACCCGCACCAATTTCAGAGAACTAACCTGAGATTCAAGGAGCAATTCCGAAAATTTGAAGGTCTCACAACAGCCACTCACTGTGTCAAAAAATCTGTATGTTTCTCTTTCTCTTTCTCCTTCTCAGATTTTCTGTTTTTTCTCTTCCTCTCAACAATTCTCTCACTCTCTCTCCGCACAAAGGGCGGCTCAAGCCGATTTGAGGCGCGGAAATATTAAATGGAACTTTTTTTGTTTTTAGTATTATTTTTAAAAAAAATTAATTTATTTTTAATTTTTTATGTGAGAGAGGAACAAAAGAATGATGTGTTAATATTGTCGAGAAAGAGATTTTAATTTTTGTTTTTGCTTTTGTTTTTTACCACATAGAGGGAGAGAGCGTTTAATTTCAACTTTTATTTTTATTTTTTATTTTTTTTACCAGAGAGAGAAAGAGTGGGGTGAGAGTAAATATGAGTTAACTTTTGAATATTTTTTTAATTTTTAAGTTTTTAATATTATGGATTAGATTATAGGCCCAAATTATTACAATAAAAATTTTGATTAGATTTAATTTTTTGGGACTTTTTTATAGAACTTAAAATTTAATGGATTTAATTTTTTTTGTGGGTAAGTGATATATTTAAAATTATGGGTTCTTCTAAAAAATTGACACCTGTGTTTTTTTCAAACTGGGCCGGCCCTTTGCACACACTGCCCTAAACCCAGTAGTCTCTGTCTCTTTCAAACACAAGCACACAGAACACACACTAATGCATTGCGCCACCACCACTCTGCTACACTCATGCTGTCATGCACACTGTTTCTCTCCCTCTCCAAATTTTTTATTCCTGCACACAACATACCAAACTCACTGCCAAAACACTTCCAGTCATCATGGGACAGCGGTTGTCGCCACCGTCACGTGTATCATCATATGCAGCCTAACTCAACTAATTACAATCTTCAATATTTTTATTTATTTATTTATTTATTTTAAGAAAAGAGGAATTTTATTTAATGAAATCCAAAGATTACAAGAATCAAAAACAGTAACTGTTAAGCAAAACACTAACTGTTTTAACAAACAAAACAAGTAAACTGTACAAAACAAACAGAAAAATTCTATTATCAGAAAAAATCCTGTACAGCTACTATTTTTTGGCCCTGCAGCTCCCCCGTCTGATCAAAATACTGCAGCTTCAACTCTGCAATCCATCAGACTGTAAAAATAGCAGCTCAGAACACTGCATCACCATCCCACTCATCAGACTGCAACATCATAACCCAGAAGCTTCATAAAAGCAGCTAATAAAATTGTGAACACTTTCAACAGAGCAGAATAAGAACTGATCCGCAGTTTGTATCCTCAAAATTCATGAATTGGCTGTAATCCTTCAAGAGAACCTAAACCAATTCTACTTGCATTAAAAGTCATATTTAACCCTTGTCATCAAACACCAACATCCTCTTTTTCCTCACCACAGGGAGGCCCTGCAGATCTTGCAACATAATCAATTTCAGTGCAGCAGGCAATTGCATAGACCCAGTAAAAGAAGAAGAAAAACCATCCTTTACTGCTCTGTTGGCCAAATGATCAGCTACTGAATTTGCCTCTCTATATACATGTCTTACCTGAAATGTTAATCTACTGAGTCTGTCTCGGATCTGATCTGAGACAGACCACAGAGACCAAGCACAGCAGAAAGCACCCAACACAGTCTTTACAAGTACCAAGGAATCTGACTCGATCAAAATTTTATGTACACCCAAACCATGTTCTTCTAATAATCTCAAGCCATCAAGTAATGCCCTAAATTCTGCCTCCATATCTGAGCAAGTACCATAAAAACATGATGCAGCAATAACCATTTTTCCCCACCCATTTCTCACAATAACACCTCCACCAGCTGGCCCTGGATTACCCTTGGCAGCACCATCAACATTTACTTTCAATAAACCCTCATCTGGACATTTCCAACAAATCCATAATGCTCTAATCACAATCTTATAAGAAAAATCAATCCCTAGCTGCTGCAACCATAACCTGCTAAAACCAGTATCCTGCGCCTCAGGCCTGATATTTCTGACCTGGTACCTCATAACACAACAAATTTTAAGAAAAATACCATAAGGATTCAACATGCCTACCCCTGACCTCCTTCTACACCTTTCCTTCCAGATCTGCCAAAAAATTAGCAAAGGGATACTCCTCACCAACCCATAACCAACAGATCTCTTTCTAAAGATTCTGCACATCCTTCTAAATCTCACCATAGGATACTCGTTATGTAGAAGTTGAAACCCAAAGAAATCAGCCATTCTTTTCCAAACAGCATCAACATACTCACATGAGACAAACAAATATGAAAAATGTAATCACAATCCAAAATCAATTCAATTCCACCCTATACAAACTCGAAACCACCGCCCAAAAATAAAATCAAAAGTAAAATGGAACGATGTGGGTGGTCTTGAAGAGGATTTTCGACAGTCAGAAGGGGGAATCAAACCAAGATTCCTACCGGGGGATGCTGGTCAGCTGGAGGAAGAACTTGACAAGAAAATCAAAGAAGGAGATGGAGTGGTGTGGTAGGGGTGGAGGCGACACGGTGGCAGTGGAGGCGCCATAGTTGTGCACCGTCGACACAAATATCAGGGTTTGAGCCTTTGAGCAAAGAGCCAGAGAGATTGAAAGTGTAATTTTATAGATTTATTTTTTCAATAATAAGAATTTATTGTAAGGTTACATTTATATCTCACTTGGCTTAAAAAATGACCTCAATACCCTGGTGTGTTTGGTTTGCTGGATAAAGTGGAATAAAACAAGTAGAATTGAATAAAATAATCTGGTGGCCTACATATCTCTTGTTTGGATCCACATTTGCTCATGGGATACTCGTTGGGCTTGATTTACTCGGCCCGTAGGAAATCGGCCTTTTATCCCGCCTGACCCGGATCCGCGTATACCACTTGAATTTTGGGATTAGTAATCCCAACAATAAGATATTATGTGAATTTACATAAATGTCCTCCAGCAGTGCAATATTCTAGGGTTTTTTTATTCCATTTTCTCTCCACTTCTTCAGCCTGGTCCCCTCCCACAGCGGTGCTCATTAGTCCCCATTGCCGAAGGTATGTCTCTCTCTCTCTCTCTCTTCTCTCTCTACATTTCAATGTGGATATATACATACATATATACATATACATACAAATATATATATATATATATATATATATATAAAATAAAGTATAATACAATTCAAATCTCAAAAAATAAACAAAATGACTTTTGTTATTCGCGGTTAAGATCGTTTTAAATTTTACTTTAAAGTTAATCTAACGGTTAATATTAACACCCAAAATTTAATAGGAAAAATAAGTCCTTAAAGGTGTGTTTGGAGTGACTTTTTAAAAATACTTCTAGGAATTATTTTTCATAAGTACTTTAAAAAAAAATAGTGTTTGAAACCGCCCTACCACTACCTCTACCACCACCACCCCTACCATTCCGCCACCATTATCACTACCACCCCCACCACCATCACTATTGCCGCCACCACCATACCCACCACCTCACTACCACCATTACCACGCTGCCACCACCTTACCACCACCGCCCACCACCGCCCACCACACTATCATCACTACCACTACCACCACCGTCCTACCACCACCACCACCATCCCAACTACCACTGTTGTCGCACACTACCATCATTACCACCGCTGCCACACATTACCACCAACGTTTACTGTCCCACCATCACTCCTACCATCCCCACCGCCTCACCACCACCCCCATGACCATCACAACTACCACCACCATCGCTATTGCCCCACCTTCACCCCCACCCCACTCTCACTGCCCCATCGCCACCACCACCCACTACCGATTGTTACCATCGTCGTCCATGGCCACCACCCACCACCATCGTCATTTTATTCTTATATTTATTACCATTACCACCAACATCCCACTACCACCGTCGCCCATCCGTCAGCAGCCATCACTACCCATTGTCCCTTACCATCACCACCAGCCATTGTCACCTATCCCACCACACCTACCACCACTAACCATCATCATTTGTTATCGCCCACAACTACAACCACCCATTGTCACTTATCCCCACCATACTTACCACCGCCGCTATTCGTCATCACCTATCACACTGTCACCTAGAAGCATCCATTGTTGCCCACCACCACTATCATCATAGCTCACCACCACCGTCGTCGTCCCACCACCACCACTGCTAACCACCATCACCGTCGTCCACCACCACCCACACCCACTACCACCACCGTTGCCACTCACGACTGTCACTACCATCATCATCACTCAAAACCCACTACCACCATCACCATTGCCACCCACGACTGTTACTGCCACCACGATTATCGCCTTACCCACCACAACCACAACCATCACCATCTCCCACCATCACCACTGTCGTCCACCACCACTACCACCATTACAATTGGTGTTTAAATTTTTTTAACTCCTTTATGTTTGTGATTTGATTTTAGGTGTGAATACAAATATGTTGACCATTTTTTTTTATTACTCTGTACCTTCAAGTATGGGGAATAACTAGTATATATATATATACATAAATTGTAAAAAAAAAAAGGTAAATTTTACCCGAAGATTGGGCTGTGATCTTCGATTTTGACCCCCCAGGCTACCTCTCTGTTAAGTATGAAGTGGGTTTTTTTTTCCTCCAATGATCGATGATTTGTTCATATATATGTGTATAAATCAGGCTTTACTTACCCGTCTCTTCCCTTCCCTTCTTTTTCTTGTTGAACCAATTTTTCCTAGATTGGAGTGTTGATCCTTTTAGGTTGTGCAATGATGGATGTGTGGTTGTTATGAAGGATAATTTTCCCTTCCCTTCCCTTCCCTTTTTTTTTTTCTCATACCAAAATACAGAGCATAGTTTAATTCTTTTTTTTTTCTCGTATTTTTCATGTGTTGATTTGTTGCCGAAAATTGTAAAGTTGATGTTGCTGCAGGACCGAAGAAGGCTGCCAGTTGTTAGAGTAAAAAATGTGTTCATTTTTTATGATAAAGGCTAAGACAGATTGACTGTATAGGGATTTTGTATAGAATTTTTCTTTTTAAGAGAAGTTTTGTTGTTTTTACATGTTTTGAAGGAGGTTTGTATATGGTTTTCCCCATACTGGCTTCTTGTAATTATTTTGGTGATTGGAAATAAAATTTTATTCTTTTTTTTTTAAAAAAAAATGGTTAATTAATGTTATGGTTTATGTGAATTTGAGTTGTGAAGTATTTTCTCGTATATTCAGGCATTTTTTTCCTAATTTTTTTAATATCTTTGGTGGATGAAATAAATTTATGAGCGACTTATAAACTTGTATTATAAAATCAACGTGTAATAGCATGTATTTAGTGAATACATAAGCATTCTTCTATTTTTCACAATATTAAAGTTGTAATCAACGTTGATCCAAAAAAAAAAAGTGGTAACCAACAATTGTCAAGCCAAAAAGGAGATAGGATTGGATAGGATTCAAGGGTAAAATGGTCAATTAATGTCAAAGATATTAGATGTTTAATAAAAAATTATAGTTTATCTATATCTCAACCACATCATAATGCACTATTCAAAGCAGGGATTGGATAACACAAATTACTTTTATCCCCCTACAAATTCGGCCCATTGGGATTTCACTGGACTAGTTTGGGATTTAAATCCAAGCCAGTCCAGTCCATCCATGAATTGCCAAACACATCCTTAAAGTCAGTCATATGACCTGCACGTAATGATTTTTCATTACTAATTTGGACGGCAGTTAGTACGAGGGACTGCATTGATTCAATATTGGAACGTTGAGGACAAAATTGACGAAATTGAAATTTTAGGGACCAAAGTTCAACAAGTGGTAAACCTCAAGGACTATTAATGTAATTTACCCTAAAATTAAACAAAGCAAGAAACATCTCCTATCTAAGTTGCATCAAAGTCACACACTACACAAAGAAAAAATAACCAAAAAAGATAACTTGAAGTATAACAATGAAAAACTTTTTCAAAAGCCATAATTAGGTGTTGCATCAGTCTATAAAACCCAATTTCTCACCACCACAATTGCACAGCACAACCACCCCAATCCACTTCACCGGTGCATCACCACTAAAACATTTATCCATATGTATCCCAAATCACACATTCGGTCACACATTCAATCATCGTTGGAATGATCACATTACTAGTTAAAACTCTAATACTAAACGCTCCCCAAATTATTATTTTCAACATACTATTATTTTAAGTTCTCACTACAATATCAAATTTGGAATTCCCGACTCCGCAATAAAAAAAGGGGAGAAGGGGAAAAAGGGAGGGAAAAAAAACACTCAGTCAAAAACACTCAATTTGTAAACAAAAAAAGGTTGCTATGACATTGCCCAAAAGCATATATAATTGTAAAAGGAGCAAATATTGTGGGTGAATATAAATATTAATCAATAGCAATTGAATATAAATATTTCCATCCAATAAGAAATGCTTTTTTTTTTTCTCCATGGCTTACTACAACTCATACTTTTAATTTTGCAGTAAAATACCTACTTCTCAATTCATTGTGCAACTGCATCAAGCCATACTCATTATCTGAGATCATTCATACTATTAACCTTATGTGTGTTCAATAAGCAAGAGTTCATACACTTACCTTCAATAATTAAATGTTCATACACCAAAGAATCAAGTCACTTTCCTTGCGACATGCTTCAAAAACCAACACAGATATCAATTTAAAAATAAAAAATAGGAACCAATTTAACATTCAAAACACCCAAACTATAATATTCAAACTACAACATTTAAGCTATACCAAAACCTATCAAACTTATTTGAAAAAAACACCCAAATTAACACCCGATTTGATTTAATTAATTGGATGTTAATTGTACAATTCATACAATTTAACATCCAATTTGATTTAATTGACAAACCAAGTTCATACATTTTAAAACTCATTTCATACAATCAACATCTCATTTAATCAAAATACGACTAAAAACGATAACATTCAATAATACTTTTACAATCCGAATTTAAAAATCTTATTCTTAAAAATATAACATTCAAAAACCTTACAACAGTGAAAATCCCATTTGAAAATTCCAACGACATACATTCCTATTTCATAATTTAAAAAATAAATACGTTTGTGAAATTTCCTACAAACCCAATTTAAAAACAAATTAACCTACAATCTTAACTTTGATGGGGCGGTTTTCAGCTCTTCGGCTTGCTCTGGTGTGGGTGTTGTTATTAGAGACAGTCATGGAAATTTTTTGGCTGGTCTAAGTTAGAAAATTGAAGGCATCTTAAGTGCAATTAATGTAAAGGCCGTTGCTGCTCTTTGTGCTGTGCAATTGGCATTTGATCTTGGGTTTTCTAACATCATGCTTGAGGCAATTCCAAGTCTATCATTGAAGCTATTTTACATGAGCAGGCAATTTTATCTGAAGTGGGTAACTTTATAGACCAAGTTAATGTGTTGAAGACAAGGTTTCAATCTTTCTCAGTGGTTTGGATATGCAGGAAGGGAAATGAAATTGCTCATAGTTTAGCGAAATTTGCTATTAACTATAATACTTTTATGCTGTGGAAGGAAGAGATTCCGTCGTTTCTATTATCTCCTCTCCACAATGATGTATATTGTGTTGCTCAATAAATTAATATCTCTATTTCTCAAAAAAAAAAAATACCCCAAATTAATAACACTGGACTAGTTTGCTTAATGGGGTTCATACTGTGTGATGACATAAGATCTGCAGGCCAACTGTTTGAGGAAATGCCTCAGAGAAATACAATTTCGTGGACTGCTATGATTGTGGGCTATGTACGTGGAAAAACCCCAATCTGGGCATTGGAACTATTTCGGAAAATGAGAGTTGAAAGTGAAGATCATCCTACTTCAATCACCATTGTTTCTGTCCTTGCAGGTTGTGCTGATTTAGGAGCTCTTGATTTTGGTCAATCAATTCATGGCTATGTTTACAAATTTGCTGGTCTTGGTTGTGATATTGCCGTCAATAATGGTCTGATTGATATGTATTCAAAAAGCGGCAGCCTTGACTTGGCTACAAAGATTTTCAGGGGAATGTTGGATAAGGATTTGTTAACATGGACCACCATGATATCCGGATTAGCGCTTCATGGTGAAGGGAGATATGCACTCGAGGTTTTTGATTACATGTTGGCATCTGGAGTGACCCCAAATGAGATTACATTTCTTTCGCTGTTATCTGCTTGTAGCCATGCAGGATTGGTCAGTGAAGGGCAGAGCTTGTTCAAGAGCTTGCTTGATTGTCATGGTTTTAAACCAATGATTGAGTACTATGGGTGTATGGTGGACCTTCTTGGCCGAGCAGGATATTTGGAGGAAGCGTTAGAGTTAATTCAGTGGATGCCCATCAACCCAGATGTTGTGATCTGGAGATCCCTTTTGAGTGCTTGCTTAGGAAGAGGGAATTTGGAAATAGCTGAAACGGCGGGAAAGAAGGTTCTCGAATTAGAACCTGATGATGATGGGGTATATATACTTCTACAGAATATTTATTGCTCGGCCAATAAGTGGGAACATGTATTAAAGACAAGAAAGAGGATGAGAGATCAAAAGATTAAAAAGAAGCCAGGGTGTAGTTGGATTGAGGTGAATGGCACTGTGCATGAATTCCTTGTCGAAGACACAATGCCTCGTGTATTCACAGATATGTATATTCTTTTAGTAGCTATTACTGAGAATTCAAAAATTGATATTGATCTCTCTATTTTTGAATAGACACAGTTTAGTGGCGAAGGAAGAGTAATTTGGGAGATTATTATGGTTCAACAAAGGATATATTAAGGAAAATAATGAAAGTCAGCCGTGGATTTACCGAGGAAAGCCACAAAAATAGGATGAGGTACAATTATCATAAATTTTGTTCTATAGTATAATGATCCATCTGAAAGTCTAGCATATGGCCCTTTTCTGGTGTCACTAAGTCATTCTCCATTCAGTATTGAAAGACCAGCGACAACATGGTTACCACAATTTATTAAACTCTTAACGACTCATGATCTGGGTACATCGATCCCAAATAAAGTGGGTTTGTGATCCAGATCACCAAAATTGACGACACCAAATTATAATATTAACCCTAAGTCAATTCGTTTTAGAACATGTAGTACAAATATAATCACATAACCTATTTATGCTTTTGGACAAATCCGCACAACTAACAGCTAGTGTTATCAGAACTGGACTGAATCGGACCGGTTCAACCTTGACCCCGGGTCTTAACCGGTCCGGTTCCCTAATTAGAACGCATAAAGAAGAGAACCGACTAAAAACTGAAAAATCGGTCGATTTTTATAATGAACCGAACATTTTTATAAAACAGGACAGTTTCAAGACAAATGAAAAATTAATGACTTAATTCCTAATTCCTAAATCGCAGAAGCCATTCTTTTGCCCTAATTCCTAAATCGCAGAAGCCACCACTCCACTCCCAGGCGACCAACGAGCAGCAACCACCGATCAGCATAACAGGGAGCAGCAACCACCGATCAGCAACCAGCGACTGCGACCAGCGACCAGCCAGGAACTCAGGCGATCTCTCTCCCCTGATCTCTGCTGTCATCTCCTCCCTTTACCTGCTTCTATCAGATCAGACTGTAACATTAAGGTAAAAACTTCCTACAGCTAATATATGCATCCTGGGCTAGATCAAATACCCTCTCCTGCAATCTCAATTTTATCAAGTAATTTGGTTGTGTAACTACAGAGAGAATGTGTGTCATGCTCTTACTTATTTTTTAATCAGTAATTGCAAATTATATAAATCAAAATCAACTACTAGAAATGAATTTCGGTGCAACACTGAGTGGGTATCGTAATTTTATCCTTATAGAGATACACGGACAAGAACAATTCAAGCTAACAAATCACTATTTTGTGAATAGTTATCTGTCATATGAATATCTAGCACATCTTTCAAGTAAATACATTTGAAAAATTGTGGAATCGCAATTAATTAAATTGAGATTCCAATACCCTCTAAAGTTCAACTTGGATTGGAGCTTTAAAGTTCAACTTTGATATTTGGCACAGGTGTTTCTTTTACTTAACTTCATTAATTTTATTACAAATTGTATGCATTTTAGACATATTTTATATTTTTTTAGCTAAATTATGATGTTTTATAATTATTATATATTTTTTATTATTATATGACCATTCTGACTAGTTGACCCACCGGTTGAACCATTGATCCAGTCCCCTAGCCGGTTCGAAGACGGATCCGGTTCCGATAACATTGCTAACAGCGTTAACAGAAATAATTAAATATTAAATTACCCGAATACCCTTACCATCGTCTGTTGCTTCTTCAAACTGCTGGAGGGGAGTTTTCTAGAGAAAACTATGCCAAACACGTAACTTCATTTTTAGAAAATATATTGAAACCTTAAAAAATACTAACTAGATGCTGACTTTTTTTTTGCCATAATTGGAGAGAGAAGTTCTACACTACCCATAAATTCTGGAACTCCTCTCTCCCCACTCAACGAGTTCAGCCCACTCCACTACAACCTTTGACACTGTTTGCTTCTCATTCCACCACAACCTACAGAAATTCTGCAACTCCTCTCCCCCCACTAGCAGGAGAGAGAGAGAGAGAGAGAGAGAGAGGGGAATCTTTTTGTTATTTTTAAGAATTTGTATGGGCACTTTGTTTATTTTGACAGAGTGTAACAAGAGCTGAAGAGAATATTAATCCAAAAGTAAAAGTAGAAGGGGGTTATAAATATTGGCACTGAAATCATGATTGTTATTTTGCTGACGGTATATTTATATTAAAATCATAATGATCATGAGCATTGTTGATATTAAAATATTAGGGAATGGCAGGATAATTTAAGCAAATTAAAATGCCTTTATTGTAAGGTATCCCAAAATTTAGCAATCAACTTTAGTTTTTTATTGAGAGATTGAAATCATGTAGGGTGCACCATGTGCAATTAGGATTAAAATATAATTATGTGAGTAGTATCTTTTGTAAAGGCTTGTTGAAGAAACAATATTGGTGGTTGGTGGCTGAATTGCTCTCTCCATACACAAGGCCCAAAGTGGTCTTGGTTTGCCTTACCAGACTAAGCCACCACTTTTTCTTCTTCTTCTTTTGTTTGTTTACTAGAAACTTTCTGGAAGCTAGCATGGGAAACATTTGGTCCTGCATCTCACCCTTAATCAATTGCCTGACACCTTGCGCTGGTGATTGGATAGCTGAGCAAGTCAATCATGTAATCAAATTTGAGGAAAACCTGGACAGATTAAAGTCTGATTTGGATGAATTGAAGCGGATCAGAAACGACCTGGAGACACAGGTTGCTGTTGCCGAGGAGCAATCAATGATGCAGCGGCTGCACAAAGTAAAAGGGTGGCTTTTAGATTTTCAAACCATGGAAACTGAATTAAATGAAGTGATAGAAAATGGCAACAAGGAGATTGAGAAGATTTTTTGCTGTGGATGTCCCAAGAATTGCTGCTCAAGGTACGAGTTGGGAAAGAAAGTAGCCGAAAAACTAAAAGATGCTGCTACTTTAAAGAGCAATGGAGTTTTTGAAGCGGTAGCTCAAAGGTTACCTTCACCTCCAGTTACGGTAAGACCCAGTGAAGGAATAATAGTGGGCATGAAAAATAATTTCAGTCAAATTTGGGGGCACCTCAAAAAAGAAGATGTGGGAATCATCGGCTTATATGGGTTAGGAGGAGTTGGGAAGACCACTCTGCTAACTGAAGTCAACAACAAGTTTGTCAATGCAACTCATGATTTTGATGTTGTGATTTGGGTAACGGTGTCCAGTAATCTAGATTTGAATCAGGTTCAGGATGACATTGGGAAAAAGATAGGACTTTATGACGAGAAATGGAAGAATAAAAGACCAGAAGGAAAGAAAGAAGATATATGTGGAGTGTTGAGCAAAAAAAAGTTTGTTTTGTTGTTGGATGATATGTGGGAGCGCCTTGATCTCTTAGAGGTTGGGATTCCACTTCAAAACAAACAAAACTCCAAGATAGTATTCACAACCCGTTCTAAAAAGGTGTGCGGCCAAATGGACGCTCAGAAAACAATTGAAGTGGAGTGTTTGCCGTGGGTGGAGGCTTGGGATTTGTTCCAAAAGAAGGTTGGTGAAACGACCCTTAAATCCGATCCAGACATACCTGAGCTAGCTAAACTTGTTGCCAAGGAATGTGACGGTTTGCCGCTTGCACTTACTACCGTAGGTAGAGCCATGGCTTACAAGCAAACACCACAAGCGTGGAAGCATGCTATTGAAGTGTTGAAGAAATATGCTGTGCGATTTCCAGGTATGGAAACAAAGGTGTTTCGTCCTTTACATTTAAGTTATGATAGTCTACCTAGCGACACAGTGAGGTCTTGTTTCTTATATTGCTCTTTATACCCTGAAGACTCGTCTATTCCTATAGCGGACTTGATAAACAAATGGATTGGTGAGGGATTTTTAAATGAATGGAATGATAATGAAGATGGAGCTGAAAACCAAGGGTATGACATTATTGACACTCTTCTTCAAGCATGTTTGCTGGAAAAGGTAAGTAGTGACACTGTAAAAATGCATGACGTGATACGTGAGATGGCATTGTGGATAGGTCGTGAATACGAGAAGCAGACCGACAAGTTTTTGGTGCGAGCAGGTGGGAGGGAGACTAATGCACCAGAAGTTTCAAAATGGAAAGAGGTAAAGAGGATGTCATTGATGGTAAATAAAATTGAGAGACTAATAGGAACACCAACATGCCCTCAGCTCACAACTTTGCTTCTGAATCGAAATCAGTTGAAGATGATCAGTAGTGGCTTCTTCCAATCTATGCATGCTCTCAAAGTTCTAGACCTGTCAATGAATGATGAATTAGTTGATTTACCATTGGAAATTGGTGAATTGACTTCATTGCAGTATCTTAATATATCTAGCACAACAATAAGTCATTTACCAGTTCAACTCCAAAACTTGGTAAATTTGAAAATTTTGGATATGGATAATACATATTGTGATCAAACTTCAGTACTCCAAGTGATATCAGGTTTATCATCCTTGCAAGTGTTGAAGATTGACGGTGTTTTCATCGACAATGAAGCTTTGGTAGAGAAATTGGATGCTTTGAAATTCTTATATTATTTGAGTATGACAATGACAAATGCCTCTGTTTTCCAAAGATTTATAAACTGCCACAAGTTCCAGAGCTGCACTCGATATTTATGCTTGACATCCTTCGGGCATTGCACCACTTTCAATATATCTTCTCTGCAACATATGAAGTGTCTAAATTCTCTTATGGTCTTTCTTTGGAATGATTATGAAGATTGGGAGATTGATTGGAGTGTAGAAGGAAAGGAGGTAGAAACTAGTAATAATCCCCTCGACTCTCATATCAAAAACCGACCATGCTTCCACAGTCTTCGTATAGTATATATTTGGAGATGCGAAAGGTTGAAAAACATAAAATGGCTTCTCTTTGTGCCAAACCTCGAGGATCTTGAGATAGAGTTTTGTCATAAGATGGAAGATGTAATTAGTAGAGATGAATGGATGGAAGCTGCAGAGAAAGGGGAAATTTCAAAACCATTTGCAAAACTAGAAACTTTAAAATTTCATTTTCTTCCACAACTAAAGAGCATCTACCACAGTCCCCTGCCCTTCCCTTGCTTGAAAATCCTCAACGTAAGCAAGTGTCCAGAGCTGAAGAAGCTTCCACTCAACTTTGATAGCGCTAAAGAACATCGAACTGTCATTACTGGAACCAGAGACTGGTTTGATAAGCTGGAATGGCAGGACGAAGCCACACGAAATGCTTTTCTTCCAGGTTCCCAAATTCGGCAATGAGGTCTCAGTTTACAGATAGCATAAGGAAGTGATTCAGGTGGGCTCTTATTCTCTATAATATCCCAATTGTTCTTCATGTATTCATGAATATTTTGTCTATCTGCTATTTCTTATTCTAATGTTAAGATTATTTGATGAATCGCTTTGTAGATCTCTAAATCCTGTGCTGCAGAATTCTCTCCGTGACAAATAAGCTTGTGTAATGTCTTCACAGATGTGACACCTGCCCATTACTGCTTCTCGGGTGTGGTGGCTGTGTTGCAATTGCTCACCAACCATTTCCATGATGTATTTCTATGTCTATCTATGTATTTCTATTTCTTTCTTATTCAGTGGTGCTTATGTAAAGAGTGTTTCTATGTCTATCCAATGTAGTGCTTTGGTGTTAATGTTTTTTCACTTATTGAATTGGTGTTTGATCATTCTATAGTGTTTGTTAATATTTGTTTTCACTTCACTTCTTGTTAGGAACACAATTTGTTAATTTCTATCTATGCGTTTATGTAGTTTTGACAGTTGAAACACTGGTAGCTCATTCATTGTGAAATTGCTTGAATTATTATTACCCGCGATCAAATTTTTAGGTCTCAATAGCATTACTCATTGACATGAATTACGTGGAGTTGTCTATAATAAAAAATAATACTTGTACTTAGATAGTAAACCATAAACTAAAACTCTTCCAGTATGCAATATTTTCTTACTATCAATAATGGTTGGAAAATTGCATAATCTTTGCTGTAATTTTGATCCCAATTAGGTCAACGAAACTGTTAACTAGGCCATCTATATCTTCTAGTGTTTCATAGCTTCAAAATAAGATTAAAAAAAAAAAGCAAAAAATACAATTTTCCTTTCAAAAAATACAACAAAGTTGGGAGTAAAAAATAGCAAAAAAAAAAAAAAAAGTTGAAAATTCTAGAGTTCGTCCTTTCAATTTTCCAAAGCAAATGGAATTGAAACACGTTGATCTCACATTTTCCAGTCCTTTGCTTAAGGCCTAACCATATATGTGGCCACTTGTCCATGCTGATAGCAGGGCCAACCCTAGGCATAGGCCACCTATTCGAGCCCAATATCTAAAGTTGAAGACTTTTTGCAAAAAAATGATTAATCATTGTTTTTTAATCATGGTGATCTAATTTGGTATTGATTTAAATCACTGTGTTACAATTTTCTTACTTTTACTTGGATGTTTCCTCTTTTTGTTATTTATCTTCACAGTTCACATGAGAGGAGATCGTTCCCAAGCCTGTGGCCTGTTAGGACTTAGAATGCTTACCTTCCTTCTAGGTTTATGAAATACAATTCACTCATATTTCGGTTGTTGTGGCTAAACAAGAAAAAATTGTTATTATATACAATGAATGTTCAATATGACTTCTCAAAAAAACATGTTTAATGTGGCACTTAATTATAGGATTCGTATCTAAAATAGTCAAAGTTAAATTCTAATTGTTTTATGATTAATCCAGATACCACTCAAACTCAACTGTTATGTGCACAATTGGTTGGTTATTGGTACACATAATGAGTCAAAATATTTACTTTATACAATTTTTACTTTGGACTTGACTTGGTCAACAATTTGAATTGATAATTTCTTATTTTTTCTATTATCATTCGTAGCACGTAAGATAAGTTTATAGGTAATCTGCAGTCTCTTAGGTTCGATAACAAAGAAACTCAATCGATTCCACATTTGAACTTTTGGTGGATTGCTAGCTAGATGAATAATTTTGTCACTTAAGTAGTTTTTAGCACACACACACTCAATTTCACACCCATACCCATACCCATACCCATACCCACCTCTGCACACACACACACTAATTCTCTTTCTTCTCATGTTTGCTTATCTGTGAATGTCATGGTGGCAAAAGGGTCTCACCTGATGATGCTTCGCTATTTTCTATTTATGTTCTAATTATTGTCTTTTAATTTCCATGGTAGCAAAAGAGGAACGCCGGGGAAGTCCAATGCTTTATCTTTTTTAGGTATTTTTGTGAAGCCCAAAGTTTTTTTTTTCTTAACTATCAATAGTTACGAGTTGATGCGGATTGTTTTGATTTTGATTTCGTAATTTCAGAGAGAATTTGATGTTAATTTTGTTGCGAATTAATTAACTTTGATGCAGCTTTTTTGTTGGGAATTATTTAATTTTGATGAGATCTAATAATGATTTGGTTCACGATATCTTAGATTTTGGATCAAGATTAAATTATAGTTTTGGTGCTCTTATATTATATCTTAGATTTTGGATTGAATGCGCAAATAGAAATTGGGTTTTGATCAAGAATAATGGGCTAAAGCATGTGTCATTTGTTTATATTCCGGTCAAAATTGAGATTTTTATAGCATATGTTATGACCTTTCTCTCTGTTGGGTATTTGCTCTCTTAATGTTTTGAGTTTCTTTGTGTATATTTATTGGATTTAACTATTTCACAATAGATTTTTGAAACATTTTTTTTTGGCAGCCGAGAAAAAAAGAAAAAAAATCATGAAGTGGGTGTTTTAGTATCACGTTAGAGCATCTCCAACAATACTAGCTATTTTAGCTACCAAAAAAATAATTTTTTTTATTTTAACTACTCACTTTTTCAATACACACTCCAACAGATTCTCTATATTTTTAACTACTCCTTTTAAATATTATTTATCATCCCTTTTGTATTATATTTTTTGGGAATAGTGAAAGGGAGAAAGAGAGAGAATGGAAGAAATGAGAGGAAGAGAGAGAAAATAATATATATTATGTTTACATATTGCTACAGTGATGCTCTATATTTAGAGCATCACTGTAGCAAAAATCTATTTTACAGCATATGAACATAATCTGTTGGAGTACTGTTTTTGGCTTTGATTAGCTAAAATTTGCCTATTTTGGACATTTGAAGCATCTGTTGGAGATGCTCTTATATGTAGTGTTTGCTATCAATTACTTGTTTAATTTTGTTACTATTGCGTTAAGTTTGAATAAGTTCAATTTTACTTTGTCGTTGATTGTTAAATATTGTTAAATTTCTTGGTACAATCTATGCTATGGTAGCACTGAGTAGACGTCAGACTCTATACATCATGTTATCACTTAGCAGAATCCTATGTTTTTAATAAACAGTCGCTACCCTATATATTAGAATATAACATTGTGAAACCCCCATAAAATAAGAAAGCTAGCTTTTCATAGGAGAATCAATGCACTTGCAATTCCATGATTTAGTTTTTTAATTTTTGTGGGTAATCGTCTTCAGAAAAAAATAAGAAGAGAGTAGGTATACTATCTATTGACAATTGTATATTAGTAAATTTCAATCGTGATTTTATGGGGCCTCGTTTTAACATTTCGCCTGCGGCTCCAACTTGCAAATTATGATGGTTCTCTAGAACTTCTTCAGAGCCTCTGCTCGTGTCCTAATTCGTCGGAGAGCTAGATTTGTCTCAATTGTTTGTTATTTTTCTTCATCTTTTTTCAAATTAACTTTCGTTATTTTAAAAGTTTGATGAGCTTTTCGTACCTCAATGTCACTTTTCTTCTCTGCATCATTTACTAGAACAATAATCTCATTTCCTTCTTTTTCGTCTCATCATGACTCCAACAGAGGGCTAGAGAATCAACTCAATTAGAGGTTTAAACTCAGACGAAATTTTAATTACTAAATTGATTGCCTCCTAAATATTTGAAATAAAATTCCAATTATAATTACTAAATCGGTTGTCACTGTAGGGGGAGACATTCTTGTAGTGGTAGTAAATGTGAGCATCTCTCTTCATCTCTTACTGTGCATTATAATTTAGAGTGGACCAAATATTTGGAATAATTTGTTAATATCTAATTAAGTTGGATATAATGATTGTGAACATAAAATCTATTTGATATTTGGATTGGATTGGGATTGAAATTGATAAGTTTGATTTGAATTCTAATAACATGAAATTAAATTCGAATATAATCTGACGGAGATGAAAAACACAAAAATTAAGTACACGACCAAACAATTTGAACAACTACTAGAACATGATGGATAATTGAGCATCATTACTTAAATTTTTTTATGTTTTATTTTATTTTATTATTTTAATGTTCAATGACTATATAAATTAATAAAAAAAATTAAATTATAAACCCCTTTTTAATATTACACCCATTTTTTTTTTTGTTATTGGATATCATAGTCTTTGTCCAAGACTTAAAAATGGTTCGGTTTACTTTTAAAAAAAAACTGTATAGGCAGGCTTTTAATTTCATAAAATTGCATTTATATCCCTGAAGTTTTACTGCACTGCAGATAATTCCCTCCTATTTTTTTTTTAAATTACGTTAATGTTTCAAAAAAAACGAATGTTAAAGGCATGTCTTTCAATTTTATTTTCAGCCTAAACCTTTGTTAAGACAATTGCATCCTTATAACCAAACACATCCAATCGCAAAGTGACCACCACCCCTTACTAGAGTTAACCTAGTAATTTAGTCATGTTATTATGTCTTTAATTATTGTGTTTTATTTGTATTGTGTCTAAAATTACGTAAAATATGTATGGGTGACTAAATTAAACAGGTATGTATGGTACACACAAAACAAATAATGTGTATATAGATTTACCCATTAGAAGTTTTCTAAAATGCAACTTTTTCTTGAAGTCAATTTTGTCTAAATTATTGTGAAAATATTCATATAAAGCCTTGGTAGGATAATGAACATAGTTTCGCTAGATAGGCTATTATATACATACAATATCAAAATATAATTTTGGGCCACAAATCTTGATTTTTGTTATTTATAGTCATTAATTATAAAAATAATAAAATAGAGTAAAATTATACAATAATAAATTTTTTTTTGGGTACATATTGATGGTGTGAATAACTAAGAGGTATGAACAATTGTAACCAAACGAGTTGTGAGCAATGCAGGAGACTTAGAAGTGAGTAAGTCGTAGGTAGAATCAAGCAGAGACTCTTAAACTCTGTAATTAATGGGGATAGGCGTGTGAGCTCAGTATTCAGTATGTGGTGGGGGGGGGGTGTAATAGGAAAGCTCAATAAAAGATGGAAGATACAAGAGAAATGAGTGGTTCAGCAGCTTAAAAACTTGACTAGTCCACTGTAATGGAGGTTCTTACTCCTTTCATTTCGTGATATATTGCTTGAGAAAGAAGAAGACCAATAAAAGATGGTTCCAATCCCCTTTTAGGAAGGGTGTGTGCTTTATTTATACAAGGATGGGGGTTGTGGTCCTCACCCATGTTGGTGTGGTCTCCTCAAATCTATTAGAATTACTTGGAGAATATTTAACCGTTAGAGATAATCTTTCCGAGGGTCATATGGACTTCTAAAAAAAGTGATGTGGCATTTCTTATGGCGGTGGCTTGATGTTCAAAGTAACCCCATTGTCCTGTGTTCTCTTCCTTCCCTTCATGTCGATTCCTAAGCTATCCCGGTGAGAACTGATCTGCATTAGCTCTTTGGATGAGTTGGAGTTATGTCAAGTTAGATGACTTTAGTCAAGTCGGCTGCACTGAGAACGATTAGTTTGAGCAGTTATGAACCTAATTTGAGCTGTAACTTGCAATACCATGACATATTATATTGTATTGGATAGAAAAATAATTTCTCAGTACCAAAGTCTTGAATATGGGGAGGTTGGTCTTCCAAAAAAGATAAAACAAAAGGGGATGAAACTGTCATTCTCACAAAATGACAGCCTTACTTACGTGGCACCACCATAATAACACAAAACAAGTCCCATCACACAATGCCATCAAAAGTCGACACGTGACCCGACAACGACGGGGTGGAAGATATAAAGGCAGTTGCCACTCCACCCACGTCTTGACTCTGATTGGTTGCTTTCTTGACACATGGGTCCCTTCTATTCGTGGAAAATTACACTCACACGGCTCTTCCCAAAGGTCTTTTGGGGCCTTGATTGGATTGTGGGGGCCCACCCTAGGCCGGCGAATCTGAAAAATAAGATTGGTTTTGGGCTCTGTACGGTTGCGCGTGTACAGTTCTTTGTGGACCCCAGTTTTTGTGTGGGCGACCAGTATGAATGTTGTGGAAAAGTCTATACCAAACTTTGATATTAAAAGTGAAAATTGGAAGTGAGTCCTCTTAGATGTATTTGTTTGGAGATAAGTCCTGCAAGGAAACTTATAAGGGGTTAAGTCCATGTTTAAAATTATATGTAATGACTTAAGTTCACTTTTTTTTTTATCTCAAAAATACCCTTCCTTGAAAGGAAGTTAAATTAATTTCCTATTTTAGAAATTGTTATCCCTTAATTCAAGGTCAATTAAAATATGTCAATAAAATCTCCATCATAAATTCAAATTCAAAACTCTCTCTTTCTATATATATATACTAGTTATTGCCTGTGCCTGAAGGCACAAAGTAATAAAAAATGGTAAACAATAAACATATTTGTATTCATATCCAAAATTAAATCACAAACATAGAGGAGAGATAAATGAATTTAAGTATCGGTTTGTAGTGGGGGTGAGAGGTGGTGGTGGTAGGAGATGGTGATGGTTGTGGTGGGTGACAATGACCGTGGTGGTGGTGGTGGCGGCGGTGGCGGTGGTGGCGACAGCGGCTACGGTGGTGGTGGTGGCGACGACGGCGATGACAGCGGCAGTGGTGGTGGCGGCGGCAGCGGTGGGGTAGTGGCGATGGCGGCGGTGATGGTGGCATCGGTGGCGGCAGTGGTGGTGGTGATGGCGACGGCGGCGACGGTGGTGGTGGTGGCGGCGACGACGGTGGTGGCGGCGACGGCGGTGGCAGTGGTGGTGGTGGTGGTAGAGGTAGTGGTGGGGCAGTCTCAAACACTATTTTTTTTTTTTTAAAGTACTTATGAGAAATAATTTTTAAAAGTACTTTTAAAAAATCACTCCAAACACACCATTAGGGCCATATTTTTCTTATTAAATTTAGGGTGTTAATATTAACCTTTAGATTAATTTTAAAGTAAAATTTAAAGCGATCTCAACCGCGAATAGCAAAAGTCATTTTGTTTATCTTTTGAGATTTGAATTGTAAGCTACTTTATTATATAGATATATATATATATATATATATATATATATATATGTCTCTCTCTCTCTCTATATATACACACATATATATATATATATACATATATGTCTCTCTCTCTCTATATATACACACATATATATATATACATATATATATATATATACACACACACACACACACACACATATATATATATAATCAAATTCATGTTACTATTTTTTTTATTATGTTACTATTCATGTTACTATTTTTTTTTATTATGTTACTGTTCATGTTACTGCTTTTGTTGAGTATGTTACTGTTCATGTTACTATTATGTTGAACATGTTACTGTTTTTGTTGAGTATGTTACTACTATTATTTTACTAAATATTAATATTAATATTCAATGTTATTATTATTTTTTGTGTTTGAATGGTACTATTTTTTGCATTTGAATTTGAGAGAAATAATTATTGGCAAGTATGTTACAGTTTTTGTTAAGCATGTTACTATTTTTTAAAAATATTAATATTGAATGTTTCAATTTTTTTTTATGTTTAAATGTTACTATTTTTTTGTGTTTAAATGTATTATTTTTTGTGTCCAAATGATAACTTTTTTTTTGTATTTAAATGTTACTATTTTTTATTTTTAATGTTACTATATATACATCTAACATATATATGGATATAGATAGATAAGAGAGAGAAAAAATTTTAATGTTAGTCAAACTCTTAACCTATATATGGATATAGATAGATATGAGAGAGAAAAGATTTTAATGTTAGTCAGACTCCTAAGATTTAGGAGTTTTTAATTTTTAGTTTTATCTCACCTCTAAAGGGAAGGGATAGTATGGTAAAATTGACAAAAAATGGACTTCATAACAAATAAGTTTTCTTGACGGACTTAAGTCCAAACAAGTCCATATAGGGGGACCGGCCTCCAAATTTCCCATATTAAAAAGCACGAAATTGGAAGGCAGGTTTGCTTTTGGGGGCCCGTGTAGTTCACGTGCTTGGTTTAATGAAAATCCTCTCTAATTTAGGCTGATCAATTCCAACTTCATCTAGAAATTTTTAGTTTTAGTATCGGTACATGTAATTATAGTATTAAAATTAAGTTTGAGCAAAAAATTAAATCCAATTTAAAAATTCAAGCATTACTCAAAAGTAAATGTCGGATTCTCGAAATTTTGTACGAATTCATTTATTTGAATTCAACTTAGTTTTTAATTGAATTTTGATTTGAGTTGAGTGACCAAAGCCACAAAAGTAGGTACACACAACACTAGGTTGTGGGTCGAATTCGAGGTAAGGTCGGAGTGAAGTTTTTTGTAGCAAGTTAGGTAAGGGTTAGCCTTTTCACGACCCATTCTAAAGGAATTGTATCTCTAATATAATTCATTTAATTTAACCTATTAAGTGTAATAAATAATTGATTTAGAATTAAAGATTCTGGCATGATATAAGTATACTCCATATTACATGGAATTGGAGAATAGAACACATACTTAATAAATATACACTACAAGAAATTATGTTTTTGCCAAACATAATATTGCCAGAAATACATATTTATGATAAAAGTACGCATTTTTCAGCGAAAAGAAAAAATTTGCGGGCAAAGAAATAAATAGAAAATAGAACTTGTTTATCGGAAAAAATTCACTGGAAAAACTATTGCCAACAAAAAAAAGTCATTGGAAAAACTGTGGCGCCAAATGTTTCTCCACATCCGTTTTACACTGAATTTTCATAATATACTCAGTATTCGCAAATAACTTTCTCGCTCTTTCTTTTTTCTTTCTCTCAAGTCCTCGCTTCATCATAGCATCATCATGGTAAATCATTGCTTAAGAATCTTAGACTCACCATTGAGTTCATTAATTTTGAACAGTGATGCACCCAAAAACTTTCCAATCTAGACCAGATATCATCTTGAACATGAAAATGCCTGTTAGAATTTCAAATCAAATAGGCTTCAAAAGGACATGCAAGCCTACAAATCCAAATATGGAATGGCTTATCTTGTAGTTGGAATAGAAGGCCAGGCCATTTCTGTGTGCCAGAGCTGAAAGGTGGTCCATGCTAGTAGGTGACCAGACTTTATTAATTTGTATTAAATGCAAGTGAGAATTCTGGTTGATTTTCATTTATTAAACATGATTTTAGTTTTTTTTTTGGGGGGTCGTAACCATATATGAGAGGGGGATGATTCGAACATTGCACGCTAAGGTGCACAACTGGAGAGGCTAGGCATACCGATAAACCCTGAGATCCACATGATTTTTAATATAGAGGTGACAATAAAATAACCACGTTAGTGGTCTAGTGGTTAAAGCGTCAAATGGTAAGAATATGAAAAGTCAATTTTGAAAATGCCCTTCAAGTTCAAATCCCATTATCCTCATTGAAGATTGAATGAAGTATTACTTTGCTATATGGATTAATTGTTGGATCTCTTTATTGGGATACTCAGATTTGGGATGCGAGTCTAGATTCCATCAATCCCCCCTTTACTAGTTTTGCATTGCAAAAAAGGTGGCACTAAAGTGTACTAACATCCTAAAAAACATCTAATTCTCATTTCTTATATACTAAAGGTTACTACTACATTGACCAAAACATAAGACAAAATAAATAAATAAATCTATATAATAAAGTAACTTACAATTCAAATATCAAAAGATAAACAAAATGACTTTTGCTATTCGTGGTTGAGATCGCTTTAAATTTTATTTTAAAGTTAATCTAACGGCTAATATTAACACCCTATATTTAATAGAGAAAAATCGGTCCTTAAGGGTGTATTTGGAGTGACTTTTTAAAAATACTTCTACAAATTATTTTTCGTAAGTACTTAAAAAAAAAATAGTGTTTAAAACTGCCCTACCACTACCTCTACCACTACCACCACCGTCACCGTGCACCATCACCACCACTGCCACAACCCCCCACCACCGTCGTCGCCCCCACCACCACCACCGCCGCCGCCGTCGTCCCCACCACCACCGCCACTGTCGCCTCCACCACCGCCACCCCCACCATCACCACCCCCACCGTTACCGCCACCACCACCACCACCTCCACCATAGTTGTCGCCATCACCACCACCATCATCACCGTCGCCGCCGTAACTACCGCCGCAACCGTCACTACCATCATCGTCACTCAAAACCCACCACCACCATCACCATTCCCACCCACGACTGCTACCACCACCACGATCATCGTCTTACTCACCACAATCATCACCGTCTCCCACCATCACCATTGTCGCCCACCACCGACCACTCTCACTACAATCGATACTTAAATTTTTTTATCTCTCTTTTATGTTTGCGATTTGATTTTGGGTGTGAATACAAATATGTTAACCTGTTTTTTATTACTCCGTGCCTTCAGGCACGAGAAATAACTAGTAAATAAATAAAATAATGTAAAGTTAATATTATGGTACATTTAATCTTACTTTTACTCATTTAAAATATAATTTTTACCATGTCAGTGCTATATGATTTGGTTCTTATTTTTATCATTTTTTTACAAATGTAAGTTGTGAAATTTTGTCCAAAATGCTTAATTTTTTTGATTTATGTCCTCTCTAAATTCTAATAATTTTCACACACATACAGATTTGGATGCTTGTGAACTAGGTTTTGCTGAATTGTAATTTATGAAAGGAATGGGTGGAAACCAAGAGAGAAAATGTTAAATAATAAAAAAGAAAGAAAGAAAGAGAGAAATGTTTGATCTTGTGTGAGTGAGTGCAGAAGGCGCGTGGATATGGTGATTGTAGTGGTGATAATGAATGGTGGTGGGAGTCCACAAGTGGACAAAAGGAGCCCAAATAATTTGGTTTTATATTTGGGATTTGGTGGGATATTTAATATTCTTGTAGAAAAAGCTTGCGTCTTCAATGGGTTTCTAGCAAAGAAAAGAAAAGAACACGCCGACAAAGCAAGGATCCGGCTCCTCTGCTGTGCGGCAGGAACAGCAGCGCCTGCTGTTCCTTAAAACGGCACAGTTTTGTGCCTTTTTTTTTAAAACCAATAAAATCCAAATAGATAGATCAATGATTCATGTAGTATAATTTTTTTTTAAAATTTTTGTATGTATTAAAATTCGAACCGATTAAATTTAATCCGAATTAATTAAAATTTAACTCGATTAAAAATTATATTTTTACGTATTAAAATTTGAACCGATTAAAATTCTATTCGAGGCTCAAATCAAATTTTAATCGATCCAATTTTTTATACATTAAAAAATATAAATTTTCATTGACTCAAATTTTAATACGTAAAAAATAAATTTGAATCAGGACTAATAGTTTAAGTAGAGCTCAAATCGACTCGAATTTTAATACGCAAAAGAATTTTAATAGGCTCAAATTTTAATACGCAAAAAAAATAAATTTAATCAGTTCGAATCAAATTTTAAACAACTCAAATTTTAATATGTAAAAAAAAAAAAAAGAATTTTAGTCCGCTCAAATTTTAATACGTAGAAAAATAAATTTTAATCGACTCAAATTTTAATATAATTTTATATAGAAAGATTGTTTAGAGTTTATACAGGGAAAATTTTAGTATTTTAGATAATTTATTTTTATTATAAATGGTGGTTTAATAAAAAGGGGATGTCAGTGATATTTTTAATAATCGAATGAGTGTCTTTAAAGATATAATAAACTAGAAAATTTTTCAAAAAAAATTTGTTTTGTACGGAACATACTAGTGTTCTAGTCCCGATTAAAATTTGATTTGAATCGATTAAAATTGATTAAAATTTATTTTTTACGTATTAAATTTGAGTCAATTAAAATTTATATTTTTTAATGTATAAAAAATTGGATGGATTAAAATTTGATTTGAGTCTCGAATAGAATTTTAATCGGTTCAAATTTTAATACGTAAAAATATAATTTTTAATCGAGTTAAATTTTAATTAGTTCGGATTAAATTTAATCGGTTCGAATTTTAATACATACAAAAATTTTAAAAAAAAATTATACTATATGAATCATTGATCTATCTATTTGGATTTTATTGGTTTTAAAAAAAAAGGCACAAAACTGTGCCGTTTTAAGGAACAGCAGGCGCTGCTGTTCCTGCCGCACAGCAGAGGAGCCGGATCCTTGTCGGATCCGGCTCAAATCGACTCGAATTTTAATACGCAAAAGAATTTTAATAGGCTCAAATTTTAATACGCAAAAAAAATAAATTTAATCAGTTCGAATCAAATTTTAAACAACTCAAATTTTAATATGTAAAAAAAAAAAAAAGAATTTTAGTCCGCTCAAATTTTAATACGTAGAAAAATAAATTTTAATCGACTCGAATTTTAATATAATTTTATATAGAAAGATTGTTTAGAGTTTATACAGGGAAAATTTTAGTATTTTAGATAATTTATTTTTATTATAAATGGTGGTTTAATAAAAATGGGATGTCAGTGATATTTTTAATAATCGAATGAGTGTCTTTAAAGATATAATAAACTAGAAAATTTTTCAAAAAAAATTTGTTTTGTACGGAACATACTAGTGTTCTAGTCCCGATTAAAATTTGATTTGAATCGATTAAAATTGATTAAAATTTATTTTTTACGTATTAAATTTGAGTCAATTAAAATTTATATTTTTTAATGTATAAAAAATTGGATGGATTAAAATTTGATTTGAGTCTCGAATAGAATTTTAATCGGTTCAAATTTTAATACGTAAAAATATAATTTTTAATCGAGTTAAATTTTAATTAGTTCGGATTAAATTTAATCGGTTCGAATTTTAATACATACAAAAATTTTAAAAAAAAATTATACTATATGAATCATTGATCTATCTATTTGGGTTTTATTGGTTTTAAAAAAAAAGGCACAAAACTGTGCCGTTTTAAGGAACAGCAGGCGCTGCTGTTCCTGCCGCACAGCAGAGGAGCCGGATCCACTGCGTAGGCAAAAGTTTTCACCTTTGCCTATCGTGATAGCTGCCCACCACCTCACCCTTAATTAGAGATTTAATATTATATTTTTTTATGAAAAATAGAGGTGCAACACCAGAAGACATAAGATTGAAAAATAAATAGGATTAATTGTATTGGAGATTCTTAAAATATGAGATTTATCTCATTTTGGTCTTTAATGTTTCAATTTTATTATTTCGATCGCTAAAGTATTAAATATATTATTATATAGTCCCTCAAACAGATAGTGTCCAAATTATTAACAAAAATCGGTCCAATTAAAATTTAATGCGAGTTGATCAAAATTTGATTTGAGCCTCTAATAAAATTTTAATAGGCTCAAATTTTAATACGTAAAAAATATAATTTTTAATCGACTTAAATTTTAATATATAAAAAATAAATTTTAATTAGATCGAATCAAATTTTAATCAATTTGAATTTTAATACTTAAAAAAAATTTAAAAAATAGAGGGGTCTCATTAAAGATATGTCTATCTAGAAGGGGTGTAGATGAAATTTTTTCTAAAATATATCATAGGCAATTTAGTAAAATTATATTCTAATTAATACATTTAATCTGACAAGAGTGAGATTTAGAAAATAAAGAGGGTGCTATGACAAACTAGAAATTGCGTTGTTGAAATTTTTCATATTTTATTTTATTATTTTGATGATCAATGACTACATAAATTAATAAAAAAATTAAATTATTAATCCCTTTTTAATATTGCACCCATTTTTTTTCTTTGTTATTGGATATCATCATCTTTGTCCAAGACTTAAAAATGGTTTTGTTTAGTTTTAAAAAAACGTGATTGAAATGTGGCCGACAAAGGATACCGCATAGTCAAAAGTTTTGACCTTTGCCGGTCGAGATAGCTGGCCACCTTAATTAAAGATTTATTATTATACGTTTTTAAAAAAATAATCAGAGAATTTATATTACAAACATGAAAAGAAGAAACCTAAAATTTCTTCAGATAGCCTAAAATGTCTTGATAAAATATCTAAAAGGCATAGAGTGGTCTAGTTGTGCCTTTCCAGCCCTCACTAACCCATACTTTCTTCTTTGTTTCTCCACTAGAGTATGGGAAACTTTTGCTCCGTCTCTCTCTCGATCGAGAACTTGATCTCTCGCTGCTTTAATTGCACAGCTGCACAAGTCAATTATTTCAGAAGACTTGAGGATTGGTTGGTTAATTTAGGGACTGCGTTGGAAGAATTGAAGCAGTTGAGGGACGATGTGAAGACAGAGGTTGATTTTGCCGAGAGGCAACCAATGATGAAGCGGCTGGAGCAAGTACAAGGGTGGCTTTTAAAGGTGGAATCCATGGAAACTGAAGTAAATAAGCTGATAGTAAATGGCACTCAAGAGATTGAGAAGAATTGCTACAATAGGTACAAGTTGGGGAAGAAAGTGGCCAAAAAGATAAAAGATGTGGCTGCTTTGAAGAGCAAAGGAGTTTTTGAAGTGGTGGCTAAGAGGTTACCTTCAGATATAGTTGATATAAGACCCAGCGAACCAACTGTGGGCATGGAATCGGATTTTAACAAGATCTGGAGGCACCTCGAAAAAGAAGATGCGGGAATCATCGGCGTATATGGGTTAGGAGGAGTTGGGAAGACCACTCTGCTAACTGAAGTCAACAACAAGTTTGCCAACACAACTCATGATTTTGATATTGTGATATGGGTAACGGTGTCTAGTACTGTAGATATGGATAAGGTTCAGGATGTCATCGGGGAAAAAATTGGGTTTTATGGCAACACATGGCAAACTAAAAGCCTAGAGGAGAAAGCTGTACAAATATATGGAGTGTTGAGCAAAAAGAAGTTTGTTTTATTGTTGGACGATATATGGGAGCGTCTTCATCTCTCAAAGATTGGGATTCCAATTCCAAACGAGCAAAATAAGTGCAAGGTAGCATTCACAACGCGCTCTGAGGAAGTGTGCGGCAAAATGGAAGCTCAAAAAAAGGTTAGAGTCGAGTGTTTGCCATGGGAGAAGGCTTGGGATTTGTTTCAAAAGAAAGTTGGTGACGAGACCCTTAAATCAGATCCAGCCATACCCGGGTTAGCTGAACTTGTTGCCAAAGAATGTGGAGGTTTGCCGCTTGCACTTATTACCGTAGGTCGAGCCATGACTTGCAACAAGAAATCCCAAGAATGGGAATATGCGATTGAAGTGCTGAAGAATTATGCTTTGCAATTTCCAGGTATGGAAAATGAGGTGTTACGTCCTTTACATTTCAGTTATGAGAGTCTACCTAATGATACAGTGAGATCTTGTTTCTTATATTGCTCTTTGTACCCTGAAGACTCGAATATTATTGTAGAGGACTTGATACACAAATGGATTGGTGAGGGATTTTTAAATGATGGTGCTGAAAACCAAGGGTATCACATTATTGGCACTCTTCTTCACACGTGTTTACTGGAACAGGTCTATAGTGAAACTGTAAAAATGCATGACGTGATACGTGAGATGGCATTGTGGATAGGTCGTGAATATGGGAAGCAGACCGACAAGTTTTTGGTGCGAGCAGGTAGGAGGGAGACTGAAGCACCAGAAGTTTCAAAATGGAAAGAGGTAAAGAGGATGTCATTGATGGTAAATAAAATTGAGAGACTAACAGAAACACCAACATGCCCTCAGCTCACAACTTTGCTTCTGAATGAAACTCGGTTGGAGATGATCAGTAGTGGCTTCTTCCAATCTATGCCTGCTCTCAAAGTTCTAGACCTTTCAAGGAATTCAAAATTATTTGATTTACCATTGGAAATTGGTGAATTGACTTCATTGCAGTATCTGAATATATCTTGGACAAATATAAGTCGGTTACCAGTTCAGCTCCAAAACTTGGTAAATTTGAAAATTTTGGATATGAATTATACAGATTGTGATCAAACTTCAATACTCCAAGTGATATCAGGTTTATCATCCTTGGAAGTGTTGAAGATTAACGGGGTTGACATGGACAATGAAGCTTTGGTAGAGAAAGTGGATGCTTTGAAATTCTTATATTATTTGAGTATGAAAACGACAAATGTCTCTGTTTTCCAAAGACTTACAAAGTGCCACAAGTTACAGAGTTGCACTCGATATATATGCTTGCAATTCATGAGTCATTGCATCACTTTCAATATATCTTCTCTGCAATTTATGAAGTGTCTAAATTTCCTTCATGTCTCGAAGTGGCATGATTGTGAAGATTGGGTGATTGATTGGACTGTAGAAGGAAAGGAGATAGAAACTAGAGATAATCCCCTCGACTCTCATATCAGAAACCGACCATGCTTCCACAACCTTCGTACAGTATTTATTTTGGGATGCCAAAGGTTGAAAAACGCAAAATGGCTTCTCTTTGCTCCAAACATCGAGTATCTCTTAATAGAGGACTGTGATAATATGGAAGAAGTAATTAGTGGGGATGCATGGACGAAAGCTGCAGAGGAAGGGAAAATTCCAAAACCATTTGCAAAAATGGAAACTTTACATTTAGTATGTCTTCCACAACTAAAGAGCATCTACCACAGTCCCCTGCCCTTCCCTTGCTTGGAAATCCTCCGCGTAAGAGAGTGTCCAGAGCTGAAGAAGCTTCCACTCAACTCTGATAGCGCTAAAGAACATCTAACTGAAATTGGTGGAACCAGAGGCTGGTTTGATAAGTTGGAGTGGCAGGACGAAGCCACACGAAATGCTTTTCTTCCATTTTCCCAAATTCGGTGATGAGGTCTCAGTTTACAGATAGGATGAGGAAGTGATCCCAATTGTTCTTCATGTATTCATGAATATTTTTTCTATCCGCTATTTCTCATTCTAATGTTAAGATTGTTTTGACGAATCGCTATGTAGATCTCTAAATCCTGTGCTGCAGAATTCTCTCCGTGACAAATAAGCTACTTTTGCTCAACAAATAAGCTTGTGTATTGTCTTCATAGATGTGATACCTGCCCATTACTGCTTCTCGGGTGTGGTGGCTGCGTTGCAATTGCTCACCAACCATTTCCATGATGTATTTCTATTTCTTTCTTAATCGGTGGTGCTTATGTAAGAGTGGTTCTATGTCTATTCAATGTAGTGCTTTGGTGTTTGAACTGCAACAGGTCACTTGTTTTTCACCGACTGAATTGGTGTTTGATCCTTTCA
Organism: Ilex aquifolium; assembly: GCA_951799425.1. Classification (NCBI taxonomy): domain Eukaryota; kingdom Viridiplantae; phylum Streptophyta; class Magnoliopsida; order Aquifoliales; family Aquifoliaceae; genus Ilex; species Ilex aquifolium. Next base: position 17,793,613 of record OX637410.1, read on the forward strand.
GTTTTCCAAAGCAAATGGAATTGAAACACATTGATCTCACATTTTCCCGTCCTTTGCATGAGGCTTGACCCTCTATGTGGCCACTTGTCCATGCTGATAACAGGGCCGACCCTAGGCATGGGCCACTTAAGTGGCTGCCTATTGGGGCCCCAATATCCAAAGTTGAATATTTTTTGCAATAAGATGATTAATCCTTGTTTTTTAATCATGGTGATCTCATCTAGTATTGATTTAAATCATTGTGCTTACAATTTATTTGCTCTTAATTGGATGTCTCCTCTTTTTGTTATTCATCTTCACAGTGCACATGAGAGGAGATCGTTCCCATGCCTATGGCTTGTTAGGACTTGGAGTCCTTACCTTCCTTGTAGGTCTATGAAATATAATTCTTTTATACTTCGGTTGTTGTGGTTAAATAAGTAAAAATCGTCATTATATACAGTGAATGTTCAACATTACTTTCCGAAAAAACATGTTTAATGTGGCACTTTATTATAGGATTCGTATCTAAAATAGCCAAGCTAAATTCTAGTTGGTTTATGATTAATCTAGATACCACTCAGACCCAACTGCTATGTGCACAATTGGGTGGTTATTGGTACACATAATGAGTCAAAATATTTACTTTATACAATTTTTATTTTGGACTTGACTTCGTTAATAATTTGAATTGATAATTTCTTATTTTTTCTATTATCATTCATAGCACGTAAGATAAGTTTATAGGTAGTTCACAGTCTCTTCGATTCGATAACAAAGAAACTCAATCGGTTCCAGATTTGAGCTTTTGGTGGATTGCTAGCTAGATGACTAATTTTGTCACTTAGTAGTTTTTAGCACACACACTCTCAATTTCACACCCACACCCATACCCACCTCTGTGCACACACATTCATTCTATTTCTTCTCATGTTTGCTTATCTTTGAATGTCATGGTGGCAAAAGGGTTTCACCTGATGAAGCTTCGCTATTTTCTATTTATGTGCTAATTATTGTCTTTTAATTTCCATGGCAGCAAAATAGGAATGTCAGGGAAGTCCAATGCTTTATCCTTTTTAGGTATTTTGTGAAGCCCAAAGCTTTTTTTTTTTCTTAACTATCAATAGTTGCGAGTTAATGCGGAGTGTTGTGATTTTGATTGCGTAATTTCATAGAGAATTTGATGTTAATTTTTTTGGGAATTAATTAATTTTGATGCAACTTTTTTGTTGGGAAATATTTTATTTTGATGAGATCTAATAATGATTAGGTTCACGATATCTTAGATTTTGGATTGAGATTATATCTTAGATTTTGGATTGAACGCGCAAATAGAAATTGGGTTTTGATCAAGAATAATGGGCTAAAACATGTGTCATTTGCTTACATTCAGATCAAAATTGAGATTTTTTTTTTTGCATGTTGTTCTCTAAAATGGGTCACTCAGTGGTGCCTCCAGTACTATTGATGCTGGCCTTAACATGGTTTTAAAGCATATGTTATGACCTTTCTCTCTGTTGGGTATTTGCTCTCTTAATGTTTTGAGTTTTCTTTGTGTATATTTATTGGATTTAACTATTTCACACTAGATTTTTGAAACATTTTTTTTGGGAGCTGAGAAAAAAAGAAAAAATCATGAAGTGGGTGTTTAGTATCACGTTATATGTTGTGTTTGCTATCAATCACTTGTTTAATTTTGTTGCAATTGCGTTAAGTTTGAATAAGTTCAATTTTACTTTGTCGTTGATTGTTAACTATTGTTAAATTTCTTGGTACAATCTATGTTGTGGTAGCACCAAGTAGGCGTCAGACTATATACATCGTGTTACCAATTAGCAGAATCCTGTGTTTTTAATTAACAGTTGCTACCCCATATATTAGAATATAACATTATGACCCCCCCCCCCCCCTCCATAAAATAAGAAAGCTAGCTTTTCATAGGAGAATCAATGCACTTGCAATTCCATGATTTAGTTTTTGAATTTTTGTGGGTAATCGTCTTCAAGGCATATTTCGTATTCTTAGTCGAATTAGTCTTTTTCATTTTGTTTTAATGGTTTTGGCTTTCATAATTGTAATTAGGTTTGATTTGATGCAGTCAATTGACTTGCATTGTGTTTGGTGTGGAAGTTTTTTTTTTGTTATTTGAATTAGTAGCAGTAGCTTATTACTATAGTGAATGAGTTAATGAACAAATTAATGAATAGTAGAAGTCTTAATGTGTGTGGTTGGTGCTCAAATGGGTTGCGCAAATTTCTTAATTTTGAAATCTGCGTTGTGAAAATCTCCTAGGTTTGTTGTGAGTTTTGCGGATTTATGTTACTTTGGCGTGATAGTGAGACTTTTAATAGTTTTTTGGGTATGAAAATAAATTGTATATACAGGTTAAAAAATTTTTAGGGTTCCATTTTTATGAAAAAATGTAGCCAATTTTTTTTAAAAAATATAGAGTTTAAATTTTTATCCAACGAATTTTTGTTACTAATTGTTGTTTTGTTTTTAGTTACTCAACTTCTAAAGGCACAGGCATAAGATCAATTGAACCTATGATCTTGATTTGTTTTAATTTTGCTTGGATTTTAAACTTTTTTTGTAACAATTTTTATATGAGAGTTGATATGGATGTTAATTAAATGCGTGGACTTGGAATTGTAGGTTGAATTTGATCAAATATTTTTTGGGTAATTTGGAAGTCGGTACAAAAATTTAGACTTATTTAAGTTAAACTATATTAATGAAACTTACTTGGCCCTAAGTACATTTTTTTGAAAAAAAAATAAAAAGGATATTTATTATTCCATTACTCTCTCTCCATTACTCTCTCACTTTCTCTTCCCTATTTTCTCTCTATTTCTCTCTCTTTCTCTCATATTGATAATTTTTTTTAAATATGTAAAGATTTGATTTAATTTTTTCATCTCTCTCCCTATTATTTCTCTCTCTCTCTCACTCCTCTCTCCTTATTTCCTTATTCTCTCACTTTTTCTCTCTCCTTATATCAACGTTACACAATACAATTACACTAATCAGTTACATCAATTAGTTACAATTATCCTATAATACACTAAACAGTTACTCATATGTTTTAATAAACCAAATAGTTACACTAAACAATTATACGAAATTACAACACCAACCCAATTTGTCATTTTGTTATTTATATAAATCAAAGAGTTACACAATTTAGTATCACGACATGGTTACACCAATTATATATACCAAATTGGGTTTATCATTACACAAAAGACTTTACCAATATACTAAATTTGATATATATGATTAATGTAACGATGTCGTGATACTAAATAGTGCAACTATTTAGTTTATGTAAACAACTGAATGACAAATTGGGTCGATGTTATAAATTTGTGTAATTGTTTGGTGTAACTGTTTGGTTTATTAGAATGCATGAGTAACTATTTGGTGTATTATAAGACAATTATAATTGATTGGTGTAATTATGTTGTTGTAATGTTGATATAAATAGAGAGAGAAAATAGGGAGAGAGAAATGGTTAGAGAAAATAGGGGAGAGAGATGAAAAATAAATCAAATCTTTACATATTTGAAAAGAAAATAAATGATCAATGATAGATATAGAGAGAAAATAAGCGAGATATGGGGAAAGTAATGGGGAAAGAGAGATAGATGGAGAGAAAATATGGGAGAGATAGTGAGAGAGTCTAATGAAATATTTACATATTTGTTTAAATATATATTTGTCAATCAAGAATGCATAATTTAAGGGAGGGTATTTAGGTAAAACAGTTTTGATTTCATTTGAATTTTGTACCTAAACACAATATGTTTTATTAAAATTGAACTTAATAGAGTAAATAATTTATTCATACACTATTTTCTCAAATAAGTCTAAAAAATTGTACCCACAGCCAAAAAACCCATGTTTTTAGGCACGAGTTTTGTCCATTTTTTAAAAAAAAAAAAACTGATTATTGTGATTTGATATAGTGGGCTTGATTCTTTAGGGTGCTCAATTTTTATATTGAAATGAGTTTTTAGGCACATATTATTACTTGTAACCATACATAAAATGATTAGATTCTTTTTCAAATGCCTCAATTACTTATTGAATAGTGTAAATAATGTCATTAAGAGTTTATTCTACTTAAAAAAAGGTATTTTTAATTATAAATTGATAAAATCTTATCTACAGTCAATTTTGTTATCAAAAAAAAAGGAGAAGAGAGTAGGTATATTATCTATTGACAATTGTATATTAGTAAATTTCAATCTGAAAACTTGATTAATATTTTTGCATCTTAAAAAGCAAAAATAAAATAAAAATTGGTCAATGTTATTATGTAATATATTACTCAAGGATATATTTATGGGGCCTCGTTTTAACATTTCGCTTGCGGCTCCAACTTGCAAATTATGATGGTTTTCCGGAACTTCTTCAGAGCCTCTACTTGTGTCCTAGTTCGTCGGAGAGCTAGATTTGTAATTGTTTGTTGTTTATCTTCAATTTTTTTCAAATTAACTTCCGTTATTTTAAGAGTTTTCTAAGCTTCTCGTACCTCAATGTCACTGTTCTTCTCTGCATCATTTAGTAAAAAAAATCTCATTTCCTTCTTTTTCGTCTTAGCATGATTCCAACAAAGGGCTAGAGAATCAACTCAATTAGCGGTTTAAACTCAGACGAAATTGGATATAAGAACTTTATTCTGTCAAATTTTTTTCTTCCCTTTTTTTGGGTTTTAACAACTCTCTGAATCTTGGGATTGACACTTTTCCTTCTTTTTTATTTTTTAGGTTTTAACAGACTTATCTTTTGCCATTATTTTTCCAAAATGACTGTTTTTTCAATGTGAACTTACACTCTCAAGGTTGTTGGACAGAATTTTAATAACTAAATTGGTTGCCCCCCTAAATTTCTGAAATAAAATTCCAATTTTAATTACTAAATTGGTTGTCAACATTCTTGTGATAGTAAATGTGAGCATCTCTCTTCATCTCTTACTATGCATAATAATTTAGAGTGGACCAAATATTTGGAATAATTTGTTAATATCTAATTAAGTTGGATATAAGATTGTGAACATCAAATCTATTTGATATTTGGATTGGATTGAGATTGAAATTGATAAGTTTAATTTAAATTGCAATAACATGAAATTAAATTCGAATCTAATTTGATGGAGATGAAAGACACATAAATTAAGCACACGATCAAACAATTTGAACAATTTTCAGAACATAATCGATAATTGAGCATCATTACTTAAATTTTTTTATGTTTTATTTTATTTTATTATTTTAATGTCCAATGACTATATAAATTGATGGGTCAAGCCCAAATAGCCCAATTTATGTGAAAATGCCCAACCTCGATTGAAGAGCCCAACCATGCAAAGACCCACCAAGTCTAAGTTCAAGTCCAATCCAGCTGGGGCCCTCCTCCGAAGGAATTGGAGTACGAGAGAGAGAAATGCGGCGCACAGAGAAACCCTACCAAATTTGTAATTACCAAAACAAGTAGGAAACCCCTCCCTCACGTCACCGCCTCACCTCAAAATCCTAACTCTATAAATGTAAGCCCTCTCATCATCTAGGGCACGCCTCCCAAAAAATATCCTCTCCTACCTTGCACAACATTGTTGTTCCTCTCTCCCTCAAAGCACCGTAGCTCTCCGGTGACGATTATTCATTAATAAAGATCACCAAGGCCACCGCTGCCATTCGAAGTGGACGTAGGCCACGGCCGAACCACTATAAACCTCTTTGTTGATCCTTTATTTGCTATTTTTGGCCATTGATTGTTTGTTTACTGCACATTGATTATACCTATTCACCTTCTTGACTGATTAACTTGCACGGAAATCGATTTGTGCATCATCAGTTTGGCGCCGTCTGTGGGAACGATAGAATTCTCACTTCAAAACATTCCATTTTTACTGAAACAATGGCGATCACTACCAGATCCATGAACCAGCATAAAGACAATCCTCCACGAGAGGAGGAGGATGTTCCTGCCAACCATGCGCCCAATGCTCCAGCTTCAAATCCTCAACAAATGTTGGAGACCATGCAGCAGCTGGTGGCCCAAAACCAGCAGATGCTGCAACTTATACTCGCTAGACGAGAAGGGGCACAACTTGGCGAAGCACAACTCAGCGAAGCACAGCTTGGAGGAGCTCCACGTCCTGGAGGTCAAGGAGCGCCACGCCCTGCTGCTCCACATCCAGGCGCCCCCGTAGGGCTGGGCGCTCCCTTTGGAGTCCCCCTAGGCGCCCCACACAGGGAAGCTCATCACGAGGGACCTCCACCCCCTCCTCCTCCTGCTTCCCATTGTGAGGACCCTCCTCTCCAAGAGGACGAGGGCGAAAACCAAAGCATGAAGCATGAGAGTCACTTTCATGATCATTCCAGAGGAGCTCCCAACCTTTGGGATGAGAAAATCAAGGAAGTGCAAAACCAACTAGGTGACGTCTTCAATGCCATGAAGGCGTAAGGACCAGAAACAGTGGACTATCTTATGCGGCGAACAGACATGCCTTTCAAGCCCGACGTGGCAAACTACCCTCTACCCCAAAAGTTCAAAATGCCCTCTGTGGAGGTCTTTGATGGAACAAGAGCGAAGGACCCACTAGATCATCTCGACACCTACAAAACTCTAATGCAGTTGCACAACGTCCCAGACGAAATCATGTGCAGGGCATTCCCAACCACATTAAAGGGGTCCGCCCGACAATGGTTTGCTAAGCTCTCCCCGGCATCCATTGCCTCCTTTGCTGAGCTGAGCAGGTCATTCGTGTCACATTTCATTGGAGGGCGTCACCACCAGAAGCCAGTCACCCACCTGCTTAGTATAAAGCAGGACCGTGAGGAGAGCCTGAGGAGCTACCTCACTCGTTTTAACGAGGAGGTACTTCAGGTTGATGAACCTGATGACAAAGTGACGATGACCGCCTTCCTAGGAGGCCTCCGCTCATCAAGCTTCCTCTTCTCAGTGATGAAGCGCCCACCAAAGAGCATGTCAAAGCTGCTAGCAAAAGTCCAGAAATACATAAACGCTGAGGACATCACAAGGGCCAGGTGAGGTGAGTCCTCCAGATCTGGGGACAAGAGGAAGGAAAGAGAGAGGGACGAGAAGAAGGAGGCTAGCAACAAGCACAACAGAATAGAGAGGGTTCCCATCAAAGACCGGTTAGGTCCAGCCCCTCAGAAGGATCGACAAGCCTTCACGCCCCTCAATGCCGCTGTCGGGCACATCCTATTCCAGATCCAGGATGACCCCGCAGTAAAGTGGCCAGGGAAGATGAAGTCTCCTCCAAATCGCAGAAATCCTAACAAGTATTGCTGCTTCCACCGCGACCACGGGCACGACACCGACGACTGCTATGACCTCAAAAGGTAAATTGAGGATCTCATTCAACGTGGCCACCTACGCCAGTATGTTGCTGGTAGAGGACAGGCGCCGCCGCCACCCCATAACCAGGAAGATCAACATCTCGTCGGGAAAATTCACACTATCTCGGGAGAATTATCAGGAGGTGGAGAGTCCCTCTCTGCTATGAAGGCCCACGCCAGGAAGGCAAGGCACCTTGACGAAGGGCGCCCGTCCAAAGCGCCCAGGCAAGGCACCAACGAGGTCATATCCTTCTCAGATAAGGACCTGGAAGGAATTCAGCACCCCCATGACGACCCTTTCGTGCTCACCATGACGGTTGCCAATTTCCAGGTGCGCAGACTCCTAGTGGACAGCGGCAGCTCTGCAGATATCCTATTTGCAGAAGCTTATGACAAGCTCAACCTGGGCAGGGAGAGACTGCAGCCCATTAGATCTCCCCTCATTGGGTTTTCAGGGGAGAAGGTGTATCCCCTAGGGTCCATCACCCTACCAGTCACAGCCGGAGCAGCGCCCCGAAGCTCCTCAGTCATGGTCAATTTTCTGGTGATAGACTGCACATCAGCTTATAATATCATATTAGGGCAACCTGCTCTCAACACATTAAGAGCCGTGCCCTCCACCTATCACCTCATTCTCCGATTTCCAACCCTTAACGGAGTTGGAGAGGTCAGAGGAGACCAGGTAGCAGCAAGGGAATGTTATGTCTCCTCCATGAAGACCAGGAAGCCACAGGAAGCGTTGTAAGTTGAAATCCTCGACCCGAGGGATGACTCCACTATAGAAAGAAGAGAACCGGTGGATGAGCTCACCCCCGTGGTTTTGGATGAAGATTTCCCAGACAGAAGAGTATACGTTGGCTCTTCCCTTTCTGAAGATCTGGAGGGCCCGCTAATAGATCTTTTGAAATGTAACATGGACGTCTTTGCATGGTCGCATGCAGACCTTGAGGGCATCGACCCAAAAGTGGTCACGGACCGACTCAATGTTGACCCACGCCACAAGCCTGTTCGCCAAAAGCTAAGGGGCACTTCCACTGAAAGGGCCCAAGCTATGGACAAGGAGGTGAGAAAGTTAGTAGACAACGTGGCCGTCAGAGAAGTAGCATATCCTGAATGGCTCTCCAACGTGGTGATGGTCACTAAGACTAATGCGTCGACTTCACAGAACGTAACAAGGCATGCCCAAAAGACAGCTACCCGCTACCACGGGTCGATCTCCTCATCGACGCAACTGCAGGGCATTAGTTGCTCACTTTCCTGGATGCATACTCTGGGTATAACCAGATTAGCATGTACCCCTCGGACCAGGAAAAGATTTCATTTATTACTCCAAAGGGGACCTACTGCTACAAGGTCATGCCCTTTAGACTAAAAAACGCAGGAGCAGCCTACCAACGGTTGGTGAACAAGATGTTCGAGTCTCAAATTGGGCAAACGATGGAAGTATACGTGGATGATATGTTGGTGAAAAGTCTCGTAGCAGTAGACCACATCGATCACCTCCAGGAAAACCTTTAATGTCCTGAAGTCCTATCACATGAAGCTCAATCCTGAGAAGTGCGCCTTTGACGTGGGGACACGAAAATTCTTGGGCTTTATGGTCAATCAAAGGGGAATTGAGGCAAACCCCGACAAGATCAAGGCCATCCTCGACATGAAGTCGCCCTCCTCAACTAAGGAGCTCCAACGCCTCAATGGGAGAATCGCAGCACTCAATAGGTTCGTCTCCAAATCTGCAGACAAATGTCTCCCATTCTTCAAAATTCTCCGAAAGGCTTTTGAGTGGGGACCTAAGGCAGAGGAAGCCTTCCAAAGACTCAAAGCCTACCTGGCTGCACCTCCCCTCCTATCGCATGCCACTCCAGGAGAAGCTCTCCATCTATACATTTCTACTTCGTCATCAGCAGTAAGCTCTGTACTCATCAGAAACAATAATGGAATGCAGAAACCTATTTATTACGTGAGCAGGGCATACCGAGGGACAGAGGTGAGGTATTCGGAGCTAGAAAAGCTAGCACTTGCCCTGGTCACGACGGCGAGACGACTACGACATTACTTTCAGAGTCACAACATCGTTGTCATCACAGACCAACCTCTAAAAAGAGTACTGGGGAAGCCAGACGTATCTGGAAGACTTCTTAAGTGGGCAGTGGAGCTAGGCGAGTTTGATATTCAGTACTAATCAAGAGCAGCCATCAAAACACAAGTCATTGCAGATTTCGTTGCCGAGCTTACACCATCAGAGAAAGAAAGCAACGAGGATACCTAGATGCCCAACGGGGACACCAAGGAGCCTAGCAGCGACACCCAGGCAACCCTTCCAGGCGCCCAGGTCCTTCCAGGCGCCCAGGTTGGCTTTCCAGACGCACAGGCTAGCTCTGTAGGCGCCCAGCTTTCATCCTCGGGCGCCCAGACAACCTTTCCAGGCGCCTAGGCTGGCTCCCCAGGCGCCCAGGTCCTTCCAGGCACCCAGGCTGGCTCTCCAGGCGCCCAAGCAACTCTCCAAGCTCCCAGGCTGATCCTTCAGACACCCAGGCAGCTCTTCCAGGTGCCCAGTCCCCCATATTAATCTCAAAACTCGGCTCTCTTCTACTCTGGAAACTCTATGTAGATGGATCCTCCACCAGTGAAGGAGGAGGAGCGGGCCTAATCTTGATCATCCTAGATGGTACAACTCTCAAGTATGTAGTGAAACTTCACTTTATTGCCTCCAACAATGAGGCGGAATACGAAGCCCTCCTCTCTGGATTAAGATTGGCAGCTGAAATGGAAGCCCAACATCTTACCACTTACAGCGACTCTCGGCTGGTAGTTAATCAAGTAAATGGCGAGTTTGAAGCAAAAGGAGCCAGAATGCAAGAGTACCTTGGTATGGTAAAAAGCTTAATCACGAAGTTCCAATACTTTCAGATCTATCACATCCCAAGAGAGGATAACATGACTGTAGATGCACTCGCTAAACTCGCCTCATCTTTGGAAGCTCCACCAGGAGGACCAGGACCAGTATTCATTGGTCACCAATTCGAGCCAAGCAAGTTGGACATGGTGGCCACAAATGTCAACTGTGCAACACCGAGTCAAATTGGATGACTCCAGTAAGGGCATACCTCCAAGAAGGTGTGCTGCCAGATGATCCTCTAGAGGCCAGGAAGCTGAGGATAAGAGCCTCCAAATTCACCATCCTGCAGGACACTTTGTACAAGAAAGGCTATTCCATACCGTTGCTGCGATGCCTTTCACCCGAAGAAGCTCACTATGCCCTGTGAGAGATCCACGAGGGAATCTGTGGGAACCATTTCGGAGGGCGCTCCCTTGCCCACAAAGCGCTCAGACAATGCTACTTCTGGCCTTCCATGGCAAGGGACGCCCAGGAGTTCTCCAAAAAGTGTGACAAGTGTCAACGCTTTGCAACTGTGTCCAAACAACCACCCAAGGAGCTAACAACCATCTCAAGTCCGTGGTCTTTCTCCAAGTGGGGCATCGACATCTTAGGCCCTTTGCCTCTCAGCAAAGGACAGTGCAAGTTCGTGGTGGTAGCAGTCGACTATTTCACCAAGTGGGCAGAAGCCGAACCCTTAGCCAAGATCACAGACGCAAAGGTCAAAGATTTTATCTGGAAGAACCTAGTCTATCGTTTCAGGATTCCCCATGCCATCGTTAGTGACAACGCTAAGCAATTCGACAATAAGCTGTTGAACTCCTTCTGCTCCGACCTTCAGATAAAATAACCTTACTCCAGCCCAGCACACCCGCAGGCAAATGGAGAAGCAGAGGTCATGGTGAGAACGGTGCTACGAACTTAAAGACAAGGATTGAAAGAGCGAAGGGTCTTTGGGTGGACAAGCTACCAGGCGTACTGTGGGCCTATAGAACCACGCCAAGAACCCCTACTGGGGAGACCCTTTTCTCCCTCGCCTTTGGAACTGAGGCGGTTATCCCTGTGGAGATAGGGGTGCACTCTCTAAGGGTTCAGCACCACAACCCCATCACCAATGAGGAAGGACTCCGCATCAACCTCGACTTGGTGGAGGAGGCAAGGGAGATGGCTGTGGTCCGCAACGCGGAGTACAAGTGACGTATGGCCAGGTACTACAATTCGAGGGTGAAGCCTCGTTCCTTTCAACCAGGGGACTTGATCCTCAAGAAAGTGATCCTCGCCACAAAAGATGCACGCGAGGGGAAGCTATGACCGAATTGGGAAGGATTCTACCTCATAACAAAAATAGTAAGGCCGGGCACCTACAAAATCCAAGATGCTGAGGGAAAAGTCTTGCTCCATCCATGGAATATGGAGCACTTGAAGAGGTATTACCAATGACACCTTGAGAGCACCAAAGTAGTAGAAGTTGGGGACTGAGTTTTATTTTCTACTCTTTCTGGGGTCATTACCAAATGTTCGATGTACCTTTTGGGGATTATTACTCAATATTGCTTTATATAAGCAGTAGATAAATAAAATTTTCTATGTTTTACTCCAAAAACGATCTTTGCATTTCATTTCAAAGGAGTATCAGTACAAAAACAAGGCTACAGACTGCCTTTCTTAAAAACAAAAATTATCAAAAGTCCCTAACACTCTAACTACTCTCATGGTCGTCCTCCACCTCCTCCTGGTCACCTTCAGCATCATTCTCATCTTCGCCAGATCCTCCTTCATCTTCATCAGACGCCCCAGTAGGCAAGAAACCTGAAACATCAATATCCGGATAGGCAACAGAGATCCTCCCTCGTCGCTAAGTCTCTCTCAGCTATGACAGCCTTCTCTTCAGCCTGCGAAGCTCTCTCGTGAGCCGCCTTCAACTCTGCCTCCAAAGCTGCCTCTCTGAGCATGACCCTCTCACGGGTCACTAAAAGCTCAGCCTCCCTGAGCGCGTCCCTCCTACAGGTCGCTAAAAACTCAGTCTCAAGCTTAGTTGCCCTCTCGCGGGCCACAACTAGCTCATCTTCTCTGAGCGCATCCCTCTCACGGGATGCCGAAAGCTCGGACTCAAGTCTGGACACCTTCTCATGGGCCAGCACAAGCTCATCCCTAGAAGCCCTGCCAGCAGCTTCGAGCTCAGCAATCTTCCCCTGAGCGGCAAGAAGTTCCTTTTGGACGGCAACATGATCCTGCCTCAGGATGCCGTGGGCATAGGCTCTCGAAGACAGGCAGAGAGACATAGTCGAGACCTGAAAGAAATAAAAGACAAAGGTATGATAAAAGACATAAGAAAGGACTGGAGAAAAGGGAATAACAAACCCTTACCTGAGCCAGACCTTCCAAGTACATGTTGACGACCCTCTCGGTGCTCAGAGTATTCATCTGATTAACCTCGGGGATATACACAAACCTCCCAAGTCTTTCTCTAATGACTGCCGAGTTGCCTAGCATGGGGCGAGACCAAAACGGTGTCTCTGCAAAAGTTCCCACGGGAGGAGAAGACGGAGGAGCAGAGGCAGTGCCCGGCAAGGAAGTCTCTGGAGCAGCAACTGGAGGGGTCACTTGATGAGGACACATCTGAGGATCTATCGAATGGGATGCTTGAGATGTGTCCGCCTCGTACATCGCCGAAATCACTTGGGGGGCATCATCTGTCCTTGCCACCTTGGAAGGAGGAGGACTCCTGCTAGAGATGCGAGACCCAATCACTCCTTTATATATAACTGCAAAGAAAATGTAGTGTCAGACACACACGAGACACCAAGTAAAATAAGAGGACATACAAGAATCAACTCACCCTTCCTCTTTGAAGAGGAGCCACCAGACTTTAGGAGGGAGCATCGGCCTTAGCATGAATTGGAGGAGAGCCTTTGACCCCACGATTTTTTGGCAAAAGAACTCCCAAGCTTTTTTCAGGATAGTCTCTCACGGCCTGTAATTTCCACTCTTGAACTTCGGGTAACACAGGCACGTCTGCAAGGGATAGTGAACACGTAAAAAAAAATGATGAAAAAGTAGTGAAGAGTAAACGAAGGGCATACCGGGTTTCCTAACTGCACCCCACCGTGTTGGAACCAAGGCCCTGTCGTCTTCTGCAGCCCATTCTCCACCAACAAAGAAGAAACAAGATTTCCAGCTACCACAATTAGAGCGTAATCCCGTGAACATGTTCATACCGTGCCTCGTGGTAAAGTAGTACCACCCTCTATTTGGAGTAGGAGTCTCACTCAAATTATAAGCCGCATGGAATTCCGCGGGAGAAGCATCCTCATGATGCACCTTCCTCCACAGTGCAAGAAAGCCCAACAAGACTCTCCAACCATTAGGCGCCAACCGCCCCAGAGTCAAGGAAAAGTGATGTAGGATTTCACAAATGGGAGAGGATATGGGGAACCTGAGCTCCGCCTCAAGCATCTCCTCGTAGATGACAATGTCACCAGAGGAGTCATCGCAAGCAAACTCACCCTCCTCGGCCCGGCGACACAGCAGGGTGGGAGGAATACGATAAACAAAAATAAGCCTCGAGATATCATCAGAATTGAGCGAACTGAAAAGGGTACTAACTTTAGACCCGTCATCATCCAGGGCCAATTTGCCTTTACGAATTTTCTTTCGGAGCCTTAAGGAGTGGCCTGAATCACCATCTGGGAGGTCTCGAGGAGCTTGGATTGGAGGAGTCATTGTCAGGTCCTGATCATCAAAAGCGGCACCCAAAGCTTCCTTGCTGCCTGCAGTCTCCAACCCAACACTGGGAGGGGTGCCCGACCGCCTTTGCTCGCCAAAACGGAGCAGCCCAACAGCTAGGGAGGTGTCAGGCCCTTCAAAATTGCACAAAACAGCACTTTCGGCACCAAAATCAGCGCCTACGGTGCCCGGATCAGCGCCTGGAGTGGCACCCAAACCTGCCCCTGCACCCAAGCTGCTGCACAGCTCTCCACGCTGCTCCCTGGGTTGATTTCCTGCACTTTCTATTGAAAAAATGCTGCTGCCCAGGACAGCAGAATCTGCGCTGCCCAGCACGTTTGAGCTGTCCAGAACAGTAGAAACAGCATCCAAACTGCTGCCCAGCGCTCCTGAGCTATCCAGGACAGCAGTACCGGTGCCTAGGCTGCTGCCCAGCGCGCCTGGGCTGTCCATGACAGCAGAACCAGCGCCCAGGCAGCTGCCCAGCGTGCCAGAACCGCCTAGACCAGCGCTGATCAACGCCTGCTGCTCGCCCGCCTCTGCTTCGCGCCCAAGGGGCTGTCCGCCCGCCTCTGCTGCGCGCCCAAGGGGCTGTCCACCAGCCTCTACTGCACGCCCAATGGGCAGCTCGCCCAAACCTCTCTGCTCGCCTAGCCCCTGCACGCCGAAACCACCCACAGCTGGACGCCCAAACTCGCCTACACCCATCTCCTTCTCCACTTCATCTCTTTCGGCCTCCACCATTCCAATGGAGCTTTGCTCACTGCCATCTTCAATCGGCATAGTCCCCTGGATACTCCACTCAGAAAATCTTTGAAAAACTCAAGAAAAGTAACCTCCCCCACTACTCAAGTCTCAATGGAATAAGGGAACTTGGGATCTCAAAGTTTTCAAGAATGGGTTCTCAATAAATGAAGGAAATGGGTAGAGAAAAGAAAGAGCTTCTATTTATATCCTAGGATTTTTAAAGAGGGAAAGCCCAAATTAAAAATCAAGGGCTCTCTTAAAAATCCAAGCAAAAATAGAAAAAGACTTGGGTATCCGCAAGAAACATTGTGAAAGGGAAGAAGACATCTATCAGAAGAGGGAGTCTCCACCGCCAAGATTCAAACAAATGCCCCCTTCTCCAAGTTTCCTCAGACACGGGGCATTGGGGGGCAAATGATGGGTCAAGCCCAAATAGTCCAATTTATGTGAAAAGACCCAACCTCGATTGAAGAGCCCAACCATGCAAAGACCCACAAAGTCCAAGTTCAAGTCCAATCTAGCTGGGGCCCTCCTCCGAAGGAATTGGAGTACGAGGGAGAGAAACGCGGCGCACGGAGAAACTCTATCAAATTTGTAATTACCAAAACAAGTAGGAAACCCCTCCCTCACGTCACCGCCTCACCTCAAAACCCTAACTCCATAAATGTAAGCCCTCTCATCATCTAGGGCACGCCTCCCAAAAAACCTCATCTCCTATCTTGCACAACATTGTTGTTCCTCTCTCCCTCAAAGCACCGTAGCTCTCCGGTGTAAACCCTCCGGTGACGATTATTCATTAATAAAGAACACTAAGGCCACCGCTGCCATTCAAAGTGGACATAGGCCACGGCCGAACCACTATAAACCTCTTTGTTGATCCTTTATTTGCTATTTTGGTCATTGATTGTTTGTTTACTGCACATTGATTATATCTATTCACCTTCTTGACTGATTAACTTGTACGGAAACCGATTTGTGCATCATCATAAATTAATAAAAAATAAATTATAAACCCCTTTTTAATATTTCACTTATTTTTTTTTGGTTATTGGATATCATAGTCTTTGTCAAAGACTTAAAAATGGTTCGGTTTACTTTTAAAAAAAGTGATTGAAATGTGGCCGACAAAGTATACTGCATAGTCAAAAGTTTTCACCTTTGCCTACCGTGATATCTGGCCACCACCTCACCCTTAATTAGAGATTTATTATTATATTTTTAAAAAAAAATAGAGGTGCAATACTTGAAGAGATAAGATAGAAAAATAAATAGGGTTAATTGTACTAGAGGTCTTTATAGTATGAGATTTATCTCATTTTAGTTCTCAATGTTTTAATTGTATCATTTTGGTCCCTAAAGTATCGAATATCTATATAATAAAGTAGCTTACAATTCAAATCTCAAAAGATAAACAAAATGACTTTTGTTATTCGCGGTTGAGATCGCGTTAAATTTTACTTTAAAATAAATCTAACGGCTAATATTAACACCCTAAATTTAATAGGAAAAATAAGTCCCTAAGGGTGTGTTTGGAGTGATTTTTTAAAAGTACTTCTAGAAATTATTTATCATAAGTATTTTAAAAAAAATAATAGTGTTTGAAACCGCCTCACCATTACCACTCCCACCACCACCACCGCCGCCACCACCACCATCGCCGCTGCCACCACCACGGCCACCGCTGCCACCACCACCACCACCGCCGCCACCCTCGTCGCCATCACCGCCACCATGGTCATTGCCACCCACCACAACCATCACCGTCTCCTACCACCATCACCTCTCACTCCACTATAATCGATACTTAAATTCATTTATCTCTCTTTTATGTTTGTGATTTGATTTTGGATATGAATACAAATATGTTTATTGTTTATCATTTTTTATTACTCTGTGCCTTCAGGCACAGACAATAACTAGTATTTTTATATGGTCCCTCAAGCAGACAGCGTCCAGATTGCTAACGATTTTTTATCATAAACTTGTCACGTGATACTTAAAGATGGACAAAAAAATAATTTGGATAATTTTTGACCAAATTTCTACTCAAATTTTTGTTAAATAGCTACCCAAATTACACAGTTTTGATCAAGAACTCTCCAAATTTTGGTAAAAAACTACCCATACTACACATTTTTTGTCAAGAACTACCCAAATTTTGTTTAAAATATTGTGATTAATAAGTCAACAAATCATGTCAATATTTTAAGTTCAAATTACATTTCTTAAAAAAAAAAAAAAAAAAGCCCCTTCTTTTAAAATGAGAAACCTAATTCATTATAGGCATTGTTAGTTATGAGTCCAACAAGAGTGATCAATTACGTCCTCATATGAGATCCCAAATTCGGTTCAAAATAGCAAGAGTTATTTTTGATTTTAAATACCAAAAAAAAAAAAAGACTATAAAGAAAGGATTCTCGATCAACATACAACATTACACAGAGTTAGTCTCTTTCTTTCTAAGTTTATTTCTTGCAAATTACTTTTATTCTGCATCCGTCACTTCAGTTACATTTTTTTTCAATTAGTGCTAAGTACAGTAGTTTGCTTTTCTCCAGATGAATAATACCCGAAATTTTAATTGGATAGAGAATTTTTTGCCCAAAGTTCGTATAGAGAAATTCTCATTCTTAATAAAGAATATTTTAAACTAGTTCAAATTGGGTTTGAATTAATTCACTAAGTAGCATCCCTACGTGCTGATATCAGGAGTTTATATTGCAATATCACAAATTCAAAAAATTCATAGTGGGGATGAATCTACGTGATTGAAAAAAGAATTTTTACTTTCCGAAAAGAAAAAGAAAAATGAATTTTAGTCGAATCTTGGTGATATGATAGAAGGAACATTGTTTGGAAGAAAGTCATTAGAAGTTGTTACTGATATGTAATTCTCTCCAGCTTTCCGGATTAGAGTTGACTACCAACAACTCCATAATGTCTATAGTTGGAAATTAGAGGCCATTCTCAATTATTGAAAGCATTTGGACCCCAACCCAATCCCAACTTAACGTACTTCGAGTGATAATAAATACGAATTATAAATTTATTAGTTATTGCCTGTGCCTGAAGGCACAAAGTAATAAAAATTGGTAAACAATAAACATATTTGTATTCATATCCAAAATCAAATCACAAACATAGAGGAGACATAAATGAATTTAAACATCGGTTGTAGTGAAGGTGAGAGGTGGTGGTGGTAGGAGACGGTGATGGTTGTGGTGGGTGGCAATGACTGTGGTGGTGGTGGTGGCGGCGACGGCGGCGATTGTGGTTGTGGTGGTGGTGGGGGCGACAATGGAGACGATGGTGGTGGTGGCGACGACGGTGGTGGTGGTGGTGGCGGCAGAGGCGGTGGTGGTGTTGGTGGCGGTGGTGGTGGTAGAGATAGTGGTGAGGCGATTTCAAACAATATTTTTTTTTTAAAGTAATTATGAGAAATAATTTCTAGAAGTACTTTTAAAAAGTCACTCCAAACACACCCTTAGGGATCTATTTTTCCTATTAAATTTAAGGTGTTAATATTAGCCGTTAGATTAACTTTAAAGTAAATTTTAAAATGATCTGAACCGCGAAAAGCAAAAGTCATTTTGTTTATCTTTTAAAATTTGAATTGTAAGCTACTTTATTATATAGATATATTTTGAATTTAAATTTTAATAATTTTTTGAATTTAAATTTTAATAAATTCTTCATAAATTTTTAATTTTGACGTAGATGACTTGTATTTGACCAGACTAAAAAAAAATTAGTCGAGATGTGTATAAATTAACCTAAATATTCCTAACGGTTTAAAAAAAGAAGCATCATTTGGACCTCTCTACATACAGCAAGCTCAAAGCAACACGTAAAAGCATCCCCCCTCTTTGATGCGCCCACCACCACTTTCACTTAAATACATTGTTTTATAATATCATTGTATATGGTTTATCTAGTCAGCCATTTCTCTATTTACGATTCAAACAAATGATGAATTGAGGAGAAATATTTTGCTAACATAATGATCATGAGCCTTGTAAATATTAAAATATTAGGGAATGGAAGGATAATTTAAGCAAATTACAATGCCTTTATTGTAAGGTATCCTGAAATTTAGCAAACAACTTTAGTTTTTTATTGAGAGACTGAAATCATGTAGGGTGCATTATGTGCAATTAGGATTAAAATATAATTATGTCAGTAGTATCTTTTGTAAAGGTTTGTTGAAGAAACATTATTGGTGGTTGGTGGCTGAATTGCTCTCTCCATACACAAGGCCCAAAGTGGTCTTGGTTTGCCTTACCAGACTAACCCACCACTACTACTTCTTCTTCTTCTTCTGTTTGGTTACTAGAAACTTTCTTGAAGCATGGGAAACATTTGGTCGTACATCTCGCCCTTAATCAACGAGCCCACAAACCACCATAGCCACCACACAGCCACAACCACCGCAACTACCAACCACCGCAGCCACAATCAACCAACCAACAAACCATTGTAGCCACCACCCAACCACCTAGTCACCCAACTACAAACCACCGCAGCCACCACCCAACTAACTAGCCAACAACCACCGCAGCTACCAACCTAGCCACAAACCATCGTAGCAACTACCTAGCGACCCAAACCACAAACCACCGCAGCCACCACTTAACCACCTAGCGACAAAACCACCAGATTCATAGTGGAGGGGGACGGTTTCGGTGGGGGTGGGTTTCAGTTTCAGTGGAGTTGACGGAAGGGTAAGGGTGGGTTTCGGTTTCAGTAAGGGGGGTTGGAGGGATTTGAGTCTCGGTTCAGTTGATGGGGAGGGATTAGGGAGTTGAAGGAAGGGTGGAGGTGGGTTTTCGATTTCAATGGAGGGGTGGGAGGGATTTGGGTTTCGGTTCAATGAAAGGGGAGGGATTAGGGGGTTGAGGGAAGGGAAGGGGGTGGGTTTCAGTGGAGGGGGGAGGGATTTAGGGTTTTCATTGAAGTTGAGTTTTTTCTGGAATTGAGTTTTTTTCTTTTTCTTTTGATTTTTTATTTTTATTTTTATACAAAATATTAAAACAAGGGTAGTTGTGGGTTTTTGATTAATTGAAGTCATTTTTAACAGTTGTCAACTAAAGATAAAAGTTAATTGGAAATTATTCAAACATTAAGGGGACAAATTGTTCAATTTTAGAACTTGAAGGGGCAAATTGTTAAACCAGAGGGTCTTGATTGAAATAAGACCCAAAGTTCAAGGGGATATTTTGTAATTAACCCTTGATTAATTTAAGTCATTTTTAACCGTGGTCAACTAAAGATAAAAGTTATTGATCAAAAAAAAAAAACTAAAGATAAAAGTTAATTGAAAATTATTCAAACATTAAGGGGACAAATTGTTCAATTTCAGAACTTGAATGGGGCAAATTGTTCAATTTTAAACCAGAGGGTCTTGATTAAAATAAGACCCAAAGTTCAAGGGGACATTTTGTAATTAACTGAAAAACTAATGATTAAACAAATGTAACTGAACACAATATAAAACAATGAAAAATAAATTAAAAAGATCTAGCATTTGAGAGTCTGTGAGGCACGTTAAAACGTTGTCCTAAAGCAACTGAGCCTCCCTACGTGAAGGTATTAGCGGACTGCAGCGGCTTCAAGATTCAACCCAGATTCAAAAGCAAGAACTCCTCAGGATTCACGTACACTGAAGAGTGAGAATGAATCTGACTCTAATCGAATTGCTCAAAAACTAGTATAATCAAAATACTCAAGAATATAGAGAAGAATAAAACCCTTTGGGAACAACCAATGTAAAATGAGACTAAAAGTTCCTTCCGACTTTTCCTTGTATGAAGACCAAATGAAAACAAAACTTTTTCAAGTTGCTGGAAGGTTTTTTTTATATATCTAAATACTCATTTATTTTGTCTTTTTATAGGCTGAAGATTTGCCCAATCGCTGGGAACAAAACCAGTGGAAAAAGTGTTGCTGCGATGCAACGGTTTGGACTTCAATTGCAATGGTTTAAAATTCAAGTTTCAACTCCTTCACCAACCGTCATATCTCATAGATATATATAATATATAATAATTCAGAATATATTATATAAATCTTAGGGAACAAAAGAAAAAATAGAAGTGTTATTAGAAAAAATAAAAAACTTAATTTATTCCAACAGTTATGGGCTTGTGGAGTGAGGCTGGTGAGAGAAAGATGAAGACAGAGAGAGTGAGAGAAAGAGAAACAGAGGTGATGACAGAGAGATATAAAGGCGGAGAGAGGAAGAGACAGCGATGGAGAGGGAGTCAAAGAGCGAAACCTAGATATGAGCGGGGGCTTTAGTGGTGGATCTGGCGAGGGCGTGTTTGTGTGTGTGTGTTTGTGTGTGTGAGTTGAGAGAGAGAGAGAGAGAGAGAGAGGGGTACCTGGGCCATGGCAGAGGAATGATCGGGAAGAGAGAAAGAGAGAGGGGGTCTAGGCCTCTGGCCGCCTGGTCTTCTTCTTCCGGTAGAGGAGCGAGAGGTGAGAGAGAAATTATGCTCCAGGGCAGGCGTGCAGTGTTAATGGAGAGAGAAGGAAAGATGGGTATCGACCGTTGATGGGGTTGTGTGCCATGCGTGCAATGTGTTTGGGCGGGATTTGGGTTTTAAGTGGGATGAATTGTGAACCATAAGATTTAATTTGATGGATTTAGATAAGATCTGAACCGTATATCTAAATCTCAATTAAATCTTAGTCGTTCTTCTGCTTTTCTAAATTGGGAGAGTCGATTTTAATTTGGAAAGTTTGAAATGAGCTCTATCTTATTAGTATAGATATAACATTATGAAGCCCCCATAAAATAAGGAAGCTGACTTTTCATAGGAGAATCAATGCACTTGCAATTCCATGATTGTTTTTCGATTTTTGTGGGTAATCATCTTCAATGCATATTTCGTATTCTTAGTCGAATAAGGCTTTTACATTTTTTTTTAATGGTTGTGGCTTTCATAATTGTAATTAAGTTTGATTTGATGCAATCAATTAGCTTGCATCGTGTTTGGTGTGGAAGTTTTTTTTTTTGTTATTTGAATTAGTGGCAGTAGCTTATGACTGCAGTGAATGAGTCAATGAACGAATTAATGAATAGTAAAAGTCTCAATGTGTGTGGTTGGTGCTCAAATGGGTTATACTAATTTTTTAATTTTGAGATTTGAGTTGTGAAAATCTTCTCGGTTTGTCGTGAGCTTTGCGAATTTTGGTTACTGTGGCGTGATAGTGAGACTTTTAATAGCCTTTTTGGGTATGAAAATAAATTGTATATACATGTTGAAAATTTTTTGGTGTTCCATATTTAGGAAAAATTGTAGCCAATTTTTTTAAAAATATATTGAGTTTAACTTTTTACCCAGTGAATTGTTGTTACTAATTGTTGTTTTGTTTTTAGTTACTCAGGGTCTAAAGGCACAAGCATAAGACCAATTGCACCTATTATCTTAATTTGTTTCAATTTTGCTTGGATTTTGAACTTTTGTTGTAACAGTTTTCATATGAGAGTTGATATGTATGTTAATTAAATGCATAGATTTAGAATTGTGGGTTGGATTTGATCAAATGTCTTCAGGCACGGATTTTGTCCATTTTTTTTTTTAAAAGTGATTATTGTGATTTGATATAGTGGGCTTGATTATTTAGGATGCTCAATTTTTATATTGCAAACATGCCTTTAGGCACATATTATTACTAGTAATCATACATAAAACGATTAGATTCTTTTTCAAATACCTCCATTATTTATTGAATAATATAAATAATGTCATTAAGAGTTTATTCTACTTAAAAAATGTATTTCTAATTATAAATTTATAAAATCTTATCTACAATCAATTTTGTTATCAGCAAAAAGAAGAAGAGAGTAAGTACATTATCTATTGACAATTGTATATTAGTAAATTTCAATCTGAAAATTTGATTAATATTTTTGCATCTTAAAAGATAAAAAATAAAATAAAAATTGGTCAATGTTATTATGTAATATATTACTCAAGTATATATTTATGGGGCTTTTTAACATTTCGGCTGGGGCTCAAACTTGCAAATTTTGATGGTTCTTCGGAACTTCTTGAGGGCCTCTACTCGTGTCCAGTTTGTTGGTGAGCCAGATTTGTATCAATTGTTTGTTGTTTTTTTTTCAACTTTTCTCAAATTAACTTCCGTTATTTTAAGAGTTTGTTGAGATTGTTGTACCTCAATGTAACTGTTCTTCTCTGCATCATTTAGTAAAAAAATAATCTCATTTCCTTCTTTTTAGTCTCATCATGATTCTAGCAAAGGGCTAGAGAATTAACTCAATTAGCGATTTAAACTCAGATAGAATTTTAATTAGTAAATTGGTTGCCCCGTAAATGTCTGAAATAAAATCCCAATTTTAATTACTAAATCGGTTGTCACTGTAGGGGGAGACATTCTTGTGGTAGTAAATGTGAGCATCTCTCTTCATCTCTTACTATGCATAATAATTTAGAGTGGACCAAATATTTGGAATAATTTGTTAATATCTAATTAAGTTGGATATAAGGATTGTGAACATCAAATCTATTTGATATTTGGATTGGATTGAGATTGAAATTGATAAGTTTAATTTAGATTGCAATAACATGAAATTAAATTCGAATATAATCTGGTGGAGATAAAAGACACAGAAATCAAGAACACGATCAAACAATTTGAACAACTTTCAGAACATAATCGATAATTGAGCATCATTACTTAAATTTTTTTATGTTTTATTTTATTTTATTATTTTAATGTTCAATGACTATATAAATTAATAAAAAAATAAATTATAAACCCCTTTTTAATATTTCACCTTTTTTTTTTTATTATTGGATATCATAGTCTTTGTCCAAGACTTAAAAATGGTTCGGTTTAGTTTTAAAAAAAGTGATTGAATTGTGGCCGACAAAGTATACTGCATAGTCAAAAGTTTTCACCTCTGCCTACCGTGATGGCGTGATAGCTGGCCACCATCTCACCCTTAATTAGAGATTTATTATTATATATATATTTTTTAAAATAGAGGTGCAATACTTGTAAAGATAAGATTGAAAAATATATAGGATTAATTATACTAGAGGTCTTTAAAGTATGAGATTTATCTCATTTTAGTTTTCAATGTTTCAATTATATCATTTTGATCCCTAAGTATCAAATATATTTTTATATGGTCCCTAAAGCAGACATCGTCTAGATTGCTAATGATTTTTTATCATAAACTTGTCACGTGATACTTAAATATGGACAAAAAAAAAATTGGATAATTTTTTACCAAATTTCTACTCAAATTTTTGTTAGATAGCTACCAAAATTACACAGTTTTGATCAAGAACTCTCCAAATTTTGGTCAAAAACTACCCATACTGCACATTTTTTGTCAAGAACTACCCAAATTTTGTTTAAAATATTGTGATTAATAAGTCAACAAATCATGTCAATATTTTAAGTTCAAATTGCATTTCTTAAAAAAAAAAAAAAGCCCCTTCTTTTAAAATGAGAAACCTAATTCATTATAGGCATTGTTAGTTATGAGTCCAACAAGAGTGATCAATTACGTCCTCATATGAGATCCCAAATTCGGTTCAAAATAGCAAGAGTTATTTTTGATTTTAAATACCAAAAAAAAAAAAAAGACTATAAAGAAAGGATCCTCGATCAACATACAACATTACACAGAGTTAGTCTTTTTCTTACTAAGTTTATTTCTTGCAAATTACTTTTATTCTGCAACCGTCACTTCAGTTACATTTCTTTTCAATTAATGCTAAGTACAATAGTTTGCTTCTCTCTAGCTGAATAATATCCGAAATTTCTTTTCACGTGAATTTGGGTCCAAAACTTTAACCCGAATAATACCCAAAATTTTAATCGGATAGAGAATTTTTGGCACAAAGTTCGTATAGAGAAATTCTCGTTCTTAATAAAGAATATTTTAAACTGGTTCGAATTGGGTTTGAATTAATTCACTAAGTAGCATCCCTACGTGCTGATATCAGGAGTTTATATTGCAATATCACAAATTCAAAAAATTCATAGTGGGGATGAATCTACGTGATTGAAAAAAGAATTTTTACTTTCTGAAAAGATAAAGAAAAATGAATTTTAGTCGAATCTTGGTTGGATGACAGAAGGAACATTGTTTTAAATTATTGGAAGAAAGTCATTAGAAGTTGTTACTGATATGTAATTCTCTCCAGCTTTCTGCATTAGAATTGACTACCAACAACTCCATAATGTCTACAGTTGGAAATTAGAGGCATTCTCAATTATTGAAAGCATTTGGACCCCAACCCAATCCCAACTTAACGTATTTCGAGTGATAATAAGTACGAATTATAAATTCATATATTGTGACTAGATTATGAAGAATTTATTTTTCATAAATTCTTAATTTTGACGTAGATGACTTGTATTTGACCAGACTTAAAAAAAAAAATTAATCGAAATACTTATAAATTAACCTAAATATTCCCTACAGGTTTAAAAAAAGAAGCATCATTTGGACCTCTCTACATACATAGCAAGCTCAAAGCAACACGTAAAAGCATCCCCCCTCTTTGATGCCCCCACCACCACTTTCACTGAAATACACAGCCATCTCTCTATTTACGATTCAAACAAATGAAGAATTGAGGAGAAATATTTTGCTGACATAATGATCATGAGCCTTGTTAATATTAAAATATTAGGGAATGGCAGGATAATTTAAGCAAATTACAATGCCTTTATTGTAAGGTATCCTGAAATTTAACAGTCAACTTTAGTTTTTTATTGAGAGATTGAAATATAATTATGTCAGTAGTATCTTTTGTAATGGCTTGTTGAAGAAACATTATTGGTGGTTGGTGGCTGAATTGCTCTCTCCATACACACAAGGCCCAAAGTGGTCTTGGTTTGCCTTACCAGACTAACCCACCACTTTTTCTTCTTCTTCTTCTTTTGTTTGTTTACTAGAAACTTTCTTGAAGCATGGGAAACATTTGGTCCTGCATCTCGCCTATTTGGTCCTGCATCTCGCCCTTAATCAATTGCCTGACACGGTGACACCTTGCGCTCGTGATTGGATAGCTGAGCAAGTCAATCATGTAATCAAATTTGAGGATAACCTGGATAGATTAAAGTCTGATTTGGTTGAATTGAAGCAGATCAGAAACGACGTGGAAACACAGGTTGCTGTTGCTGAGGAGCAACCAATGATGCAGCGGCTGCACCGAGTAGATAGGTGGCTTTCAGATGTTCAAACCATGGAAACTGAATTAAATGAAGTGATAGAAAATGGCTCTTACGAGATTCAGAAGAATTCTTGCTGTGGATGTCCCAAGAATTGCTGCTCAAGGTACGATTTGGGAAAGAAAGTAGCCGAAAATCTAAAAGCTGGTGCTACTTTAAAGAGCAATGCAGTTTTTGAAGCGGTAGCTCAAAGGTTACCTTCACCTCCAGCTACGGTAAGACCCAGTGAAGGAATAATAGTGGGCATGACAAATAATTTCAGTGAGATTTGGGGGCACCTCAAAAAAGAAGATGTGGGAATCATCGGCTTATATGGGTTAGGAGGAGTTGGGAAGACCACTCTGCTAACTGAAATCAACAAGAAGTTTGTCAATACAACTCATGATTTTGATGTTGTGATTTGGGTAACGGTGTCCAGTAAGCTAGATTCGAATCAAGTTCAAGATGACATCGGGGAAAAGATAGGACTTTATGACGAGAAATGGAAGAATAAAAGACCAGAAAGAAAAAAAGAAGATATATGTGGAGTGTTGAGCAAAAAGAAGTTTGTTTTGTTGTTGGATGATATGTGGGAGTGCCTTGATCTCTTAGAGGTTGGGATTCCACTTCAAAACAAGCAAAACTCCAAGATAGTATTCACAACCCGTTCTCAAGAGGTGTGTGGCCAAATGGACGCTCAGAAAACAATTGAAGTGAAGTGTTTGCAGTGGGGGGAGGCTTGGGATTTGTTCCAAAAGAAGGTTGGTGAAACGATCCTTAAATCCGATGCAGACATACCTGAGCTAGCTAAACTTGTTGCCAAAGAATGTGACGGTTTGCCGCTTGCACTTATTACCGTAGGTACAGCCATGGCTTAAAAGCAAACACCCCAAGCGTGGAAGCATGCTATTAAAGTGTTGAAGAACTATGCTGTGCGATCAGGGGCGGCCCAACAAATCCGGAGGCCCTAGACGAGAATATGAAAGTGGGCCCTATTAATAGGCAATAATTATTAAAATATATTCATTTAAAAGATATTTTTCTAGTTTTTTGAGATGCAAAAATATTGATTAAATTTTTATATTCAAGTTTTGTTAATATATCTTTTTCAATAGATAATATAGCTAATCCATTTAATCTTTCTTGTGACATAGTTGATCGGAGATAAGATTTTATTAATTTAAGTTTTGAAAAACTTCTCTCCGCTGAAGCAACTGTTACTGGTATTGTTAACAATATTCTAAAAGCTATACATGCATTTGGAAAACAATCTAATCGTTTTATGTAAGTTAGGGTTTCAGCTGGAGTATTAATTTCAGATTGTAGAACTTTTCTTAATACAATCAATTCTTGAAATAAATCTAAACCATCAATATCAGAAAATAAGTCATGCTTCAAAAAAGTTTCAAGGTTAAGACAATAACTTTTCAAACTATCATCATCTAAGGATTTTAATTTTTTAAAACAAAATAAAAAACCAAAAATATTTTCATATATTTTGAATTGTTCAAATCTACTCTTGATCGAAGAAATAGCTAGATCAACTATAAATAAAAAATACTCAATTCTAAAAGACTCTTCAGCTAGTGTTACTGCATTCTCAATTGTATCACCAAATTGTTTTTTCCTAAAAATTTTACGTTTTTCTCGAAATACTGGTTCTATTTCCATTTCAAGTGCAATATCTTTTGATGAAATCAAAGCAAAGTAAAATCCATTTTCTCTATATGATTCCAAAAAAAAAAATAAGTCCTTTTAATTTATCAATAGCAACATCAATATGCATATCTTTGGATTGTAAATTTTTACTAACTGTGTTGACAACAAATAATATATCATACCAAATATTCATACCCAATAAAAATTCAAAGTTTTCAATCTCATATGTAGCTAAGCATGTGGCTTCACTCCTTGTTTTAGGATCTTCACTAATTTTTGCTAATTGAATTAAAGCATCTCGTATTTTCGGAGTCTGATACTTGATTGCTTTAACACTTTCGATACGACTTTCCCATCGCGTTTGAGATAATGATTTAAGAGTTAACATATATATTATTTTGTAAAATTTTCCATCGTTTTGTTGAAGAAGAAAATAATTAGTATATACGTTGTAATACTCCAAAAAAAGATATGGCTTTAGGACAAGAGTTAGCTGTATCACAAAGTACAAGATTAAGATTATGACATCCACATGGTGTATAAAACGCTCTTGGATTTATATCTAGTAGTCTTTTTTGTACACCTTGGTGTTTTCCTTTCATATTAGATCCATTATCATATCCTTGTCCTCTTACATCATTTACATCAAGTCCAAGTTTTTTAATTACATTTATAAGTTCATCAAAAAGGCCTTTCCTAGAGGTATCATCTACTTCCAAAAATTCTAAAAAATATTATTCTATTTTTATTGGACTTGTTGAAATATCTACACATTGCAGTATAAGAGTCATTTGTTCTTGATGACTTGCATCAGGAGTACAATCAAGTATTACTGAAAAATATTTTGCTTCTTTAATATTATTAATGATTACACTTTTAATTTCAGAAGCTAACATTTGTATTAATTCATTTTGTATCTTATGCCCGAGATAATGATTATGAATTTCACCATCTTTAATTCGTCGAACATGTTCTTGCATTATTGGATCAAATTCCGCAATCATTTCAATTAAACTTAAAAAGTTTTCATTGTTGTCTTGATATATTTTCTCATTCTTCCCACGAAATGCCAAATTATTTTTAGCAAGAGTTTTTACTACAACTAAAATTCTTACAAGTACTTTTTTCCAATAATCTTTCTCTTTGTTAATTTGTTCTTGAATATTTTCATCAATAGTTTTATTTTTTGACAATCTTATTTCTAAATCAACCGAATTCATGTTAGTGATATGCTCATTAGTTGTTTCATGAGTTTTGAGCTTATAACTAAGATTTTTCCAATCTTTAGTTCCTTCATTAACTAATTGACTTGTGCTAGGTTTTGAATTGATTAACTTACAACAAATGCAATATACTCTATCTAAATCTTTTGAATATATTAACCATTTTCTATCATGCTTTTCTCCGTTTGACAATTTTCGAGTGTAATATGTAATAGAAAAATGTCTATTATTTTCATCATTAGGAAAGTCTAAATCATTTTCCCTAAGAGGACCTCTTTCAACTAATAAGTCTCTTAATTTTGTGTCAATATTTTTTCATTGTCCTGGATCATAGATATTTATTGGAACATAATCTAATAGTTCACTAACATGTTCACATTTTTTTATCACTTTCTACTTCACTAACAAGTTCACATTCTTTACTAATTTCATTTTCTTTTAAATCTTTTTGGCATTCCATTGATTTTGATATATTATCTAATTGTTCAATCGTTGAATCATCATTTGAATTTTTTGTCGCAGTTGGTTTATCACTAATAACAAATTTATCGAGTGCTCCTTTTTGAGATTCAATAAATTCATCTTGTTTTCTCTTCTTTTTACGTTTTTCACATCCAGAATCATATCTTCGAATAGACATACTAATTATATAACTTGCAATTACTACAATGAAAAATTATAACACAAAATTTATAAAAAATAAATTAAACTAAAATAAAAGTTAAAGAACAACACAACCTGGTACTGTTGGCAACAAGGATTGATCCTTTTGTTTTGTAGCAACAGCCTTCGAGCAAAAAAAACTTTTGTAGCATAAGCCTTCCAACAAATTTTGTGCTATAATTTGTAGCAACAGCCTTCCAACTTGGGTCGCCCCTGCTTCCAAGTTCCAACAAAAGGCAGCCTTCCAGTTCCAACTTTGGTGTTCTTTGTTCAGATTCAAACTTCACACACACACACACACAGAGGAGTTAGGCGTTAAATCCTGAACAAAAAAAAAAATCTGTCGTTAAATCTTGACAGTCCACAATAGCTGTAGAAGTCCAACAGTCTAACAGGAGAGAGAGAGAGACATTATCTTTCCTTGTAGAAGTCTAACAGTCTACTACAATTAAGAGCACTTTTCTAGGTAAGTTGTTAAGTGTTAATGGACCTATCAAATTTGGGCCCTTTCAAGTCTTAAACCAATCTATCCAATATATATATACCCATAACTAAAATTCTTAACAGGGGGCCCCAAAATTTTGCAAAAATTGGGGGCCCTAGGCAGCCAACTAAGTGGCCTAGGCCTAGGGCCAGCCCTGTGTGCGATTTCCAGGTATGGAAACAAAGGTGTTTCGTCCTTTACATTTAAGTTATGATAGTCTACCTAGCGACACAATGAGGTCATGTTTCTTATATTGCTCTTTATACCCTGAAAACTCATGGATTCCTATAGCGGACTTGATAAACAAATGGATTGGTGAGGGATTTTTAAATGAATGGAATGACAATGAAGATGGAGCTGAAACCAAAGGGTATGACATTATTGACACTCTTCTTCAAGCATGTTTGCTGGAAAAGGTATTTAGTGGCACTAT
This sequence comes from Ilex aquifolium, assembly GCA_951799425.1. Lineage (NCBI taxonomy): Eukaryota > Viridiplantae > Streptophyta > Magnoliopsida > Aquifoliales > Aquifoliaceae > Ilex > Ilex aquifolium. The sequence continues at coordinate 17,823,974 of OX637410.1, forward strand.
AAAAATGCATGACGTGATATGTGAGATGGCATTGTGGATAGGTTGTGAATATGAGAAGCAGACCGACAAATTTTTGGTGCGAGCAGGTGGGAGGGAGACTGAAGCACCATAAGTTTCAAAATGGAAAGAGGTAAAGAGGATGTCATTGATGGCAAATAAAATTGAGAGACTAATAGGAACACCAACATGCCCTCAGCTCACAACTTTGCTTCTGAATAAAAATTGGTTGGAGATGATCAGTAGTGGCTTCTTTCAATCTATGCATGCTCTCAAAGTTCTAGACCTGTCAATGAATAATTATTTAGTTGATTTACCATTGAAAATTGGTGAATTGACTTCATTGCAGTATCTGAATATATCTCGCACAAATATAAGGCGGTTACCAGTTCAGCTCCAAAACTTGGTAAATTTGAAAATTTTGGATATGAATAATACATATTGTGATCAAACTTCAATACTCCCAGTGATACCAGGTTTATCATCCTTGCAAGTGTTGAAGATTGACAGTGTTGAAATCGACAATGAAGCTTTGGTAGAGAAATTGGATGCTTTGAAATTCTTATATTATTTGAGTATGACAACGACAAATGTCTCTGTTTTCCAAAGACTTACAAAGTGCCACAAGTTATAGAGTTGCACTCGATATTTAGGCTTGCAATCCATGAGTCGTTGCATCACTTTCAATATATCTTCTCTGCAATATATGGAGTGTCTAAATTCCCTTGATATCTGGGAATGGGATGATTGTGAAGATTGGGAGATTGATTGGACTGTAGAACGAAAGGAGATAGAAACTAGTAATAATCCCCTCGACTCTCAAATCATAAACCGACCATGCTTCCACAGCCTTCGTTGAGTATGTATAGAGACATGCCCAATGCAAGGGTGGCCCAAAGCAAATTGAGGTCTAAAGCGAAAGTTTTACTGAGACCTCATTTAATATTTTAAGAAGATAATAAATATTTTTAACTATTATTAAACGTTTTATAGAGAGTTGCGGTATGATTTATTTTCAATATTTTAGGGTTTTTGGGATTGGGCGGGATTAGATAAAAAATTGGGTGCAATTATGAAGTCAGAATCTTATAGATGAATAAATTGAATAAAATTTTAAAGAGACAACAAGAGAGTTTGAGATTTGGAGAAAGAACAGGGGCAAGACAACAAGAGTTTGAGGGAGAGAAAAAGTTGGAAATAGGTGGTGAGAGTAGAGGAAAAAATTGTGAAAAATAATTTGAGAGAGATTGCTACTTTTAAAGTTAGAAATTATTACTTTTAGATTTTTTTAGAAGATTTTGTTATATTTTAGGATTTTATATATGTAAGGCATTATATAGACCTGTGAAAATATTGTTACATTTTAGAACTTTCTATAAAGTTTTAGATAGATTTTTGAAATATATTGAGCCTTATATGGACAGGATTCATCATCTTTGGAGGATTTTTAGGAAATTCAGCATTTTAGAATTATCTATTATTTTATTTCCATGTAATTATCATGCATTAGAATTTTTTTAATTACTTAATTATTATAATTAGATTGCATCGGGAGGTATAGTACATACGTCCCCCCTAACTATGTGTAATTTAATTTTTAATCAATAAAATTTCCTCGTACCATCAAGGTTCGCCAAAAAAAAAAAAAAACTTGGTCTATTCAAAAGGGTCTCAAAACATGAAGCTCACCTAATGACTGAATAAGTAAATTAGGACTCTAGGAGACTATTTTAATGGTTAGGCATGCTATATCTCCTCCCATTCAAATGATCGAAGTATTTGTGCATTTCACAACAATTGTAGTCTCTGTTTGCATCTCATTATCGAGTCTTCGTCTATGGAACCGATTAAGTGAGACAAATTAATTAATGGATGACGTGTAAGGAATAAAGGTAATATGTGTTACTTCATATTTTATGCATTTTTTAAATTTGTCAAAAATAATGCGTGGACATTTTCAAGGGATATTGTCATAGTAAAGATGTTCAATGTTATAACGTGATGTCGCATAATTTTTATTTTTAATAATTTTGGCATTTAATATATAATAAACATTAGATATGTGTTATTTCATAATCATACTATATGAGTGCAATTATTCAATGGTAAAATTCATAGGAATTGAAAATATACATAGATCATCATGGCTATAAGTACATATTTTTTAACAAACAGATCCGCACATCTATTTGTCTCTCTCGTCTTTTGCTTGAACCACACTTTTCAGAACATAATATATTATTTCATTACTATTTTTATGTTCTTTTTATTTGTTTTGTATATTCTTCATGAAAATTGTGGTATTAGATTATCGACCATCAGTATATATTCATAATTTTTTGTTATCTTGTTATCTTGTTATTGAATTATTTTATTATTTTTTAATTTTTTATGATCCATAACTTGTTTATAGATATAACGCTCACCTATTGTTTTGTTGTGTTTTACTTTCTCTGATAATAACTTTATCGAATTGTTTTTGATATTAATTAGTTTTTATTGTGGATCCTTTACGAGAATGAATAATTTAATTAGTTGGTGTTTTTGTATTGAAATGAGAGCAAAATTGAGTTTGAGATAAATAGAAAATGTGTTTGATTTATTTTAATTTGTGGAAGAGAGAGATACTTATTATATTTTTTTATTAAAGTGTTAACTTTTTTTTGTCCTTTTATAAATATGTATATGTAATGTATATTTGTAAGGTGGACTACACTTTTAAACCTAAATTCTAAATTTTATTTTGACTTAATCTTTTAGAAGTTTTTTTGTTATACTAAATTATAATGAGTTTTAATTTTTGATCTATACTAAATTATTGAACTTTAAAATTTGAGGCTTTTTTTATGTGTGGGCCTAAAGCCCATGCTTTTTCCACTCCATTGTTGAGCCGGCCATGGCCCAATGTTGAAAAACGTAAAATGGCTTCTCTTTGTTCCAAACCTCGAGTTTCTTGAGATAGTGTCATGTGATAATATGCAAGAAGTAATTAGTGAGGTTGCATGGATGGAAGCTGCACAGAAAGGGAAAATTTCAAAACCATTTGCAAAACTGGAAACTTTAAATTTTGCTTTTCTTGAACAACTAAAGAGCATCTACCACAGTCCCCTGCCCTTCCCTTGCTTGAAATTCCTCAACGTAAGGAAGTGTCCAGAGCTGAAGAAGCTTCCACTCAACTCTGATAGCGCTAAAGAACATCGAACTGAAATTGGTGGTACCAGAGGCTGGTTTGATAAGTTGGAATGGCAGGACGAAGCCACACGAAATGCTTTTCTTCCAGGTTTCCGAATTCTGCCATGAGGTCTCAGTTTACAGATAGCATAAGGAAGTGATCCAGGTGGGCTCTTATTCTCTACAATATCCCAATTGTTCTTCATGTATTCATGAATATTTTTGCTATCTGCTATTTCTTATTCTAATGTTAAGATTATTTGATGAATCGCTTTGTAGATCTCTAAATCCTGTGCTGCATAATTCTCTCCGTGACAAATAAGCTACTTCAGCTCAACAAATAAGCTTGTGTATTGTCTTCACAGATGTGATACCTACCCATTACTGCTTCTCGGGTGTGGTGGCTGCGTTGCAATTGCTCACCAACCATTTCCATGATGTGTTTCTATTTCTTTCTTATTCGGTGGTGCTTATGTAAGAGTGTTTCTATGTCTATTCAATGTAGTGTTTTGGTGTTTGAACTTCGAACAATGTTAATGTTTTTTCACTCATTGAATTGGTGTTTGATCCTTCAACAGGTCACTTGTTTTTCACCAAGTGAATTGGTGTTTGATCCTTCTATAGTGTTTGTTAATACTTGTTTTCACTTCACTTCTTGTTAGGAACACAATTTGTTAATTTCAATCTATGCGTATATGTAGTTTTGACAGTTGAAACATTGGTAGCCCATTCATTGTGAAATTGCTTGAATTATTACTACTCATGATCTATTAGGTCTGCAAATTCGATCAAATTTTTAGGTCTCAATAACATTATTCATCGACATGAACTACATTGTGGAGTTGTCTGTAATAGAAAATAATACTCGTACTTAGATAATAAACCATAAATCAAAACTCTTCCGGTATGCAATATTTTCTTACTATCAATAATGGTTGGAAAATTGCATAATCTTTGTTGTAATTGTGATCCCAATTAGGTCAACAAAACTGTTAACTACGCCATATATATTTTCTAGTATTTCATAGCTTCAAAATAAGATAAAAAAAAATAGCAAAAAATATAATTTTCCTTTCAAAAAATACAACAAAGTTGGGAGTTAAAAATAGCAAAAAAAAAAAAAGTTGAAAATTCTAGAGTACGTCCTTTCAATTTTCCAGAGCAAATGGAATTGAAACACATTGATCTCACATTTTCCGATCCTTTGCTTGAGGCATAGAGCCACTTGTCAATGCTGATAGCAGGGCCAACCCTAGGCGTAGGCCACTTAAGGGGCTGCCTATTGGGGCCCCAATATCTAAAGTTGAAGACTTTTTGCAAAAAAATGATTAATCATTGTTTTTTAATCAAGGTGATCTGATTTGGTATTGATTTAAATCATTGTGATACAATTTTCTTACTCTTATTTGGATGTTTCTTCGTTTTGTTATTTATCTTTGGGGAATTCTACGGTACTGACTTGGGTACCGTACCGTCACTTACTACTTTTATAGTAAAGTTACAACTATTCAAGGGAACCATGATTAATCACAGATACAAATGATCGATCATGGATCTCCCCTGAACAGTCGTAATTTCTCTCTTATGAGTTGTAACTTGACCTTTAAAGGTTGTAACTTCAGTATCAATCTCAATCTATCATGATCGATCATGTTGTAACTTTTACCTCAAAAAAGTTATAATTTAACCTTAAATGATGATAAATTTCGGCACAATACCGAAGTCGGTAACGGCAGCATTCCCCTTTATCTTCACAGTTCACATGAGAGGAGATCGTTCCCAAGCCTGTGGCCTGTTAGGACTTGGAATTCTTACCTTCCTTCTAGGTTTATGACATATTATTCACTCATATTTCGGTTGTTTTGGTTAAACAAGAAAAAATCGTCATTATATACTATGAATGTTCAATACAACTTCCCAAAAAAAAATGTTTAATGTGACACTATACTGCAGGATTCATATATAAAATAGCCAAGCTAAATTTAAGTTGTTTTTATGATTAATCCAGATACCACTCAAACCCAACTGTTATGTGCACAATTGGTTGGTTATTGGTATACATAATTGAGTAAAAATATTTACTTTATACAATTTTTACTTTGGACTTGACTTCGTCAATAATTTGAATTGATACTTTCTTATTTTTTTCTATTATCATTCGTAGCACGTAAGCTAAATTTATAGGTAACTCACAGTCTCTTAGGTTTCGATAACAAAAAAACTCAATCGGTTCGACATTGAACTTTTGGTGGATTGCTAGCTAGATGACAAATTTGGTCACTTAGTAGTTTTTAGCGCGCGCACACTCTCAATTTCAAACCCACACCCATACCCACCTCTGCGCACACACACTCATCCTCTTTCTTCTCATGTTTGCTTATCTTTGGATGTCATGGTGGCAAAAGGGTCTTAGTTGATGATGTTTCGCTATTTTCTATTTATGTACTAATTATTGTCTTTTAATTTCCATGGCAGCAAAAGAGGCACGCCAGGGAAGTCCAATGCTTTATCCTTTTTAAGTATTTTGTGAAGCCAAAAGCTCTTCTTTTTTTTTTTCTCTTAACTATCAATAGTTGTGAGTTGATGCCGATTGTTGCGATTTTGATTTCATAATTCAAGAGAGAATTTGATGATAATTTTTTTGGGAATTAATTAATTTTGAGGCAACTTTTTTGTTGGGAATTATTTAATTTTGATGAGATCTGATGATGCACAAAATCGTTTTTGGCAAGATCAACAGTCAAGAATATGAACAGAGGCAATCAATGAACAATAAACAGATAATTAATGGTAAAGCAGTAAATAATAGATCAACGCAGTGAGTTATAGTGGTTCGGTCTCGGATGACCTACGTCCACTCTCTGGAATGACAGCGATGACCGGTGTTCTTTATTAATGAACAATTGTCACCGGGCGGTGTATATCGGAGTTACAGTGCTTCTAGAGAGAGAGCAGCGTGTAAGAGGGTAAGTGTAGGGGTTTCAAGGCGTGTAGAGGTTTTCAAGGTGTGTCCCTCTTTCATATGGAGAGGACTTACATTTATATAGGTTGAGAGAGGCGGTGAGGCGATCACTATAATTTAGTAGGTACAGTTATGGTAGGACTCTACCATGTTGGAAAGTTCTATTTTGGTAGGACTTGATCTTCTCAATCTTCATCCCGGTATTCTCTCACTCGTGCTCCTATTCAGTCGGAGGAAGATCTTGGACTGGTCTTGACCTGTCTTGACTTGAGTTTGAGTGGGCCACGTTCGTTTGAACTTGCATCGGAGTCATTCCCATGGCACTGAGGTGGACTGAGGGAAAGACAACGGAGGAGGACGAAGGAGGGCTCAAGGGGCTGCCTATGGGCGGCGCCCTAAGGGACCCTATGGGCGGCGCCCATTTGGGGACCTTGGGCGGCGCCCTCCTAGGGGCCTTGGGCGGCGCCCCCCTTGGTCCTGGTGCTGGCCTCTTGCTTCATTTGGTGTTTTGGCATCCTTCTAAAAGGGTTGACTCAGCCTTGATTTGGAACTTCTTTCGAACTTTCTTGGTTCATTTAAATTGGGCTCGGCCCAGTCAATTTCGAACTCGTCATTTGCCCTCCATGCCCCAAGCCTCTGATTTTTTACGAGAGGAAGGGGTTGAGGGCATGTGTTTCGTCTTCACTTGAGTGAGTAAAAATTTTCTAATTTTCCACGGTGCTTTTTTATCTTCGAAGACCTACTGAATTTATCGGTATCGGATATACATATATATATATATATACATATATATATATATTTCTTTTCAAAAAGTTTTGCCCACCATCTTTGACTTTTCTTACCTCTTTTTTTTTTTTTTTTCCTCTTGGACTCCCTGGGCGCCGCCCTCCATTCGTCTTTCTTTTTTTTTGGTTTCTTCCTTTCTTGCTTGACTTGGGCGCCACCCTTTGCTTCTTTTTTTTTTTTTTTTTCTTCTTGGTCTGCCTGGGCGCCTCCTCTTGCATTTTTTTTTTTTCAAATAAATTAGGCAAAAAAAGTCGTACTTAACATAGAATTTCAAATGCAAACAATTCAATTCACATACCTACTTCCTTTCCATGACCCTTTGCATCGATCACGCCACTTGATTTTCAAAAAGTTAGTTGAAAAAAGGGTTCTCGACTTAAGTGCATATCACCTCACCTAAAGTGCCTTAAGTGTAATTCAAAACCCCACATTCACGTCAAAATATTCAACCAACAGTAATGCCCTTATACCTAGGTCTCTTATATACATGCCCTTAGACAATGTCATACATAACGCAAACATGTATATATACGTATTTTTGTGACTTGTCAAAACAGAACTTAAGATCAAAATTGCTCAATTTCTCAACTGCATAACTCTCGACATCATTACATACCAACAAATTATGGCCCAAACTCACTAATCACCTCACATCATCAAACAAATCAGTAAAAATAAATAGCAAAAAAAATTATCGCGATCAAAATGACCCTAGTTGTAGTAAAAAAGAATAGAATTACAATCGGAATTAATTGAAATGATTTGTTTGTGCCTTGAATTAATATACCGCATAACTATCGAAATTAATTGAATTACATGCACACACTCACATACACACATAGTCAAACCAAATTCACCAAATTCACTACCATAGCAACTAACCATTACCATTAACACCAATATTCAATGGATCATCAAACAATCTTAAGAGGAAGCAACCGGTTACAATGTTAATGTAATGCATAATCCAGTGATAAGATGATATTGTAGTTCAAGAATTCATTGACCATGGCAAAGCTTGAAAGTGCAAGGTTCATATATGTTCCTCGTCGAAGTAAACTTGGTTCCATCAAGTAACATGAAACTCATCCACTGATTCCTATATTGAAACAAAATGAAAGAGCTGGAAAAAAATAATATTTAGAAAACAAAGTAAATTTATAACTAAAATATCGGAGTTCTCTAGCATTACAGGCTGAGCTAGCTCCCACCATGAAAGGGAATAAGAGTCAAGCACTCTCATCCATACTGTCCAAGCTGAAGGTCATTAAATTAGTCCTTTGTTTGAGCTAGCCTGGATTGCCAATAAAAAAATTAATAAGTACATTATTTAAGTTGAGCATTATGATTTGTTATAAACCCATACCAAAACTAAACATGTCTAACCCATATCAACACTAAACATGTCTAAAAATATACACCCGTTAACTTTCTCTTACAATGCAACTAAACAATAATTAACATGTAATTAAAACTTAAGTAATACATACCTTTAAAAATGTTAAAGAGAGCAAGGATTTCAGACCAAATTCATCACTCAATTTTGGGTTTTGTTTGTAGGGCTGTAGTTATTGCTGTGATTGTTCACAGTTATTTGAGAAATTTCATCAAACACGTGGTGGGGTTGAAAATTCGTCACAATTTTTTTGGGGCTACCCAACTGGTGGCGCAAAAAGTTCATCACAAAGAAAAAGTAAAAAATATGTAGTTGTTCTTTAGCTAACCAACTGGTGGGTGGGGTCTGGATCTGGATTTGCATACAAAAATGGAGTCGTGTGTGTGTGTGTGTGAAAAGCAGAGATGAATGTATTGGGGTTGTTGGACTGTGGAGTGAGGCTGGTGAGAGAAAGATGAAGACAGAGAGAGTGAGAGAAAGAGAAACAGAGGTGATGACAAAGAGAGATAAAGGCGGAGAGAGAGGAAGAGACAGCGATGGAGAGGGAGTCAAAGAGCGAAACCTGTCTCTGTGTGTGAGTTGAGAGAGAGATAGAGAAAGAGAGAGGTACCTGGGCCATGGCAGAGGAACGATTGGGAAGAGAGAAAGAGAGAGAGGGTATGGGCCTCTGGCCGCCTGGTCTTCTTCTTCCGGCAGAGGAGCTAGAGGTGAGAGAGAAATTATGTTCTAGGGCAGGCGTGTAGTGTTAATGGGGAGAGAAGGAAAGATGGGTATCGACCGTTGATAGGGTTGTGTGCCAGGCGTGCAGTGTGTTTGGGCGGGATTTCGGTTTTAAGTGGGATGAATTGTGAACCATAGGACTTAATTTGATGGAATTAGATGAGATCTGAACCATATATCTAAATCTCAATTAAATCTTAACCATTCTTTTGTTTTTCTAAATTGAGAGAGTTGATTTTAGTTTGGAAAGTTTGAAATGAATTCTATCTTATTAGTATAATAATAATAATAATAATATATAAATTTTAAAAAAAAATATTAAAATACTTATTTTTTTCCTACAGTGCTCATTAAATAGTTATTTTTTGTTTAAAGTTAGACACGACAAGACACACTCGAGAGTTATTTAACAAGTATTAATGGATGTAATTCTTTTTGGATCATAAATATGAAATATTTAAATTTTGAGGGTGCAATTTATAATTAGCCCAAACTTTTTTAATGGCAAAATGAACGACAGTTAGCTCCAGATGTACATTGATACGACTTTATATCTGTCAAGGTGTAAATTAATATTTTTAAATTTTAAGGGTGTAAATTGAGATTCAATTAATCTTTCGGGGTGCAAGTTAAGATTAACTCTTTTTTTATTCAAAGGCTTCTGAATTCATAACTCATACGATAACAAAGTAGAGTTGACGTTTTCAGAGGCTAAATTTTGAACATTTGTGAATGTATACTAGTTATCTAGTGTGAGTTGGGAATTGTATTGGGTTGCAATATTTTATCGGGTTAAGTATGATGTAATCAATTATCAAATAATTAGTTTTCTAGTGAATAATAAATCGATGTAAATTTTTGATCCGTGAATAAGGTAGAGTTTATCAAAGTGAGTACATTGTATCAAAAGACGTTTCTCAGCTTTCTAATGATGCCATGCCATGAACAAATAAAATTTAGGAAAATTTCCATTTTACACCCTTATAGTTTGGGATTGTAGCACTTCATCCCCTCATGGTTCAAATATAACCACATAACCTACTTAGTCCTTTGAATTCATACGGTATCACCTAACTAGAGCTCTATGATGTTGATCAAACTAGACCAGCAATATTTTAGTCAAACACATACAAATTTCTTAAATGTAGAGTTATATCTGCTTAGATATATTAATGATGGATCATAGATTTACCTCAACACACTATATCTTTTGAGTAATAAGATTCTCCGGCCACCATCGTCATTCTTAGTGGAGTAGGTCACCTAAACCAAGCTACCTAATTTTTGTATTTGCTAATCTTGGATGTCATTCTTAATTACTAAATTAAATACTTGATAGGTAATACATAAACACATTTTGTGTATCATCGCTATCCACAAATAACTAATTCTTTGACCGAATAACTAGTTCTTCAATGAAATGGGAAAATGAAAATAGATTAGACGAACCCAAAGGTTCCTTCCACACAGCCATGGGTGATCGATCATGTGAATGGTTGGTGCACATGCACACAAACCCTCCATAACTTGCTTTCTTTAATCCCACTTGCCTGAATTTTTTGATTTTGGTGCTGGCGTTCTCCACCATGTTTTGAATTTTAGAGAGGACTGTGTTTCTGAACGGACATGGGTAAGCATTTGCACTATTGGAGTTGGGTTTTTTTATTCAAGGGCTTCTGAATTCCCAACTCATACAGTAACAGAGTAGAGTTGATATTTTTAGAGGCTAAACTTTGAACATTTGAACAATTTGAATTTAAAATGCTGATCTGATTTGCTAACTTAATTACCACTACTATTAATTTAACTGTGAGTCTCAATATTTATTGAAATCCACTACCTATTTAATGATTGTGATTAATAAGTCAATAAATCATGTCAATATTTTAAGTTCAAATTGCATTTCTTAAAAAAAAAAAAAAAAAAGCCCCTTCTTTTAAAATGAGATACCTAACTCATTATAGGCTTTGTTAGTTATGAGTCAAACAACAGTGATCAATTACGTCCTCATCTCAGCGAGTAGAGATGAGCTTATGTCGCTCAGGCTCGTGAGTTCGAGTAGAACTCAGGACAAACCGCAGGTATATGAACCGATCCCTCAATCCATACACCAGTTAAATCAAGACTTGCACTTTGGTGGGGATTCAAACTCATATCAGAGACTCTAATACGATTCGTCCAAACAACTGAAGTTCGTCTGATCAACTAACCACGTTTTTATCGCCTAGAAGATTTGAACCCTTAACCTCAAGGCAAAACTTTTATAAGGAAGGGGCACCATTAGACCAAAAGTTTGGTGGTAGTTTGCAATTATCCTTGTCATTTACTCTATTGTTTTTAATACCAGTAGCTTTTTTGAATCGTAGTTCATTAAGTTGTTTCAATAGAAATAACAGTTATAATTTTATAATCTCACAGTGATTCAAATAAGTAAAATCGTAAATGTTTGAATTTTAAATCCGTCTCACAATCTAAAAATCTGCTAAACACATTGCAAATTGTTTCTCAACATTTCTCCCATAAAGTAATCGAAATCTGATTTACAATTCATGTTAACTTTCTTTCCTTCTCCACCATATCCATCCATCTCTAAAGACCGCTCGCTATAAACTCCATTTCCATATCCCTCTAGCTCCCAAGGACCCCTCAATTCTTCAAATCCAATTTTGTAGAAATGAAATCTTGAAAAAAAAAAAAAAAATTCAGATCTGCGAAAAATTGAAGACAAAGACTTTTGATCATTGTTTTTCGTGCTTGATTTTTTAAGTCATTCTCTGACCGAATAACTTATTATGCAATGAAGTGGGAAAATGAAAATGAAAATAGATTAGACGACTGCCATGGCCCATGGGTGATCGATCATGTGAATAGTTGGTGCACATGCACACAAACCCTCCATAACTTGCTTCCTTTAATCCCACTTGCCACTGATTTTTTTGATTTTGGTGCCGGTGTTCTTCTCCACCATGCTTTGAATTCTAGAGAGGACTGATTATCTGAACGCACATGGGTAACAACTTGCACTACTGTGGAGCTGGGCGTATTTTTTTAATCAAGGGCTTCTGAATTCCCAACTCATATAGTACAAGGTAGAGTTGACATTTTTGGAGGCTAAACTTCGAACATTTGTGAATGTATACTAGTTATTTAGTGTGAGTTGGGAATTGTATTGGTATTGGGTTATAATATTTTATTTTTATAAATATGGTTGAGTATGATGTAATTAATTATTAACTGACTAATTTTCTGGTGAATAATAAATGGATGTAAGTTTTTAATCCGTGAATGTGGGTAGAGTTTATCTTTTTTTTTTTTGTGAACACACACTAGACACAACCTCTTAAAAGAGGAAGTGCCAGCGAGATATTTAAATAACACACACACCCAAAGCAATCCCGATGTGGGATTGCCCAGTCCCCCAACTCCCCGGTGGATTATCATAATCGCAGGGCCTTTGGTCCAAAGTGGGGGATTCCAGCCCAACACCGAAATGCCCAACCAGGAGCCCCAAAGGGCTTTTTTCATTTTTTTTGAACACACACTAGACACAACCTCTTAAAAGAGGAAGTGCTAGTGAGATATTTAAATAACACACACACCCAAAGCAATCTCGATGTGGGATCGCCCTGTAGAGTTTATCAAGGTAGGTACATTATATCAAAAAAACGTTTCTCAGCTTCCTAATGATGCTACGCCATGAACAAATAAAATGGATACACCCTTATAGTTCGGGATTGTAGCACTTCATCCCCTCATGGTTCAAATATAACCACATAACCTACTTATACTTTTGGACTAATCTGCACAACTAACAGCGTTAACATAAATACTTAAATATTAAATTACCCGAATACCCTCACTATCGTCTGTTGCTTCTTCAAACTACCGGATGGGAGTTTTCTAGAGTAAACTATGCAATACTTTAAACATTCAAACCTTGAATTCATACGGTATTTCCTAACTAGAGCTCTATGATGTTGATTAAACTAGACCAGCAATATTTTAGTCAAACGCATACAAATTTCTTAAATGTAGAGTTATAACTACTTAGAAATATTAATGATGGATCATAGATTTACCTCAAACATGTAATTTTATTTTTAGAAAGTATATTGAAACCTTAGAAAGTATATTGAAACCTTAAAAAATAATAACTTTCGATGCTGATTTTTTTTTGTTTACCATAATTGGAGAGAGAAGTGCTACACTACCCATACATTCTAGAACTCCTCTCTCCCCACTAGCAGGAGAGAGAGAGAGAGAGAGAGAGAGAGGGGAATCTTTTTTTTATTTTTAAGAATTTTGAATGGGCACTTTGTTTATTTTGACAGTGTGTAACAAGAGCTGATGAGAATATTAGTCCAAAAGTAAAAGTAGAAGGGGGTTATGTGATTATTTTAAAATTATAAGTGAGTAAAGTGTTACAGCCCCAAACTAAAAAAGGGGTTATGTGTTTGTTTTACTCTTACCCTCAAAAATCAAACGAAGAATTGTGGAGAAATATTGGCACTGAAATCATGATTGTTATTTTGCTGACATAATGATCATGATCCTTGTTGATATTAAAATATTAGGGAATGGCAGGATAATTTAAGCAAATTACAATGCCTTTATTGTAAAGTATCCTGAAATTTAGCAATCTACTTTAGTTTTTTATTGAGATTGAAATCATGTAGGGTGCATTATGTGCAATTAGGATTAAAATATAATTATGTCAGTAGTATCTTTTGTAAAGGCTTGTTGAAGAAACAGTATTGGTGGTTGGTGGCTGAATTGCTCTCTCCATACACAAGGCCCAAAGTGGTCTTGGTTTGCCTTACCAGACTAACCCACCACTTCTTCTTCTTCTTCTTCTTCTTCTTTTGGTTGTTTACTAGAAACTTTCTTGAAGCATGGGAAACATTTGCTCCTGCATCTCGCCTATTTGGTCCTGCATCTCGCCCTTAATCAATTGCCTGACACCTTGCGCTCGTGATTGGATAGCTGAGCAAGTCAATCATGTAATCAAATTTGAGGAAAACCTGGGTAGGTTAAAGTCTGATTTGGATGAATTGAAGCGGATCAGAAACGACTTGGAGACACAGGTCGCTGTTGCCGAGGAGCAACTAATGATACAGCGGCTGGACAAAGTAAAAGGGTGGCTTTCAGATGTTCAAACCGTGGAAACTGAATTAAAAGAAGTGATAGAAAATGGCTCCAAGGAGATTGAGAAGAATTTTTGCTGTGGATGTCCCAAGAATTGCTGCTCAAGGTACGAGTTGGGAAAGGAAGTAGCCGAAAAACTAAAAGATGCTGCTACTTTAAAGAGCAATGGAGTTTTTGAGCCGGTAGCTCAGAGGTTACCTTCACCTCCAGCTACGGTAAGACCCAGTGAAGGAATAATAGTGGGCATGAAAAATAATTTGAGTGAGATTTGGGGGCACCTCAAAAAAGATGTGGGAATCATCGGCATATATGGGTTAGGAGGAGTTGGGAAGACCACTCTGCTAACTGAAGTCAACAACAAGTTTGTCAATACACCTCATGATTTTGATGTTGTGATTTGGGTAACCGTGTCCTGTAATCTAGATTTGAATCAGGTTCAGGATGGCATCGGAAAAAAGATAGGACTTTATGACGAGATATGGAAGAAAAAAAGACCAGAAGGAAAGAAAGAAGATATATGTGGAGTGTTGAGCAAAAAGAAGTTTGTTTTGTTGTTGGATGATATGTGGGAGCGCCTTGATCTATTAGAGGTTGGGATTCCACTTCAAAACAAGCAAAACTCCAAGATAGTATTCACAACCCGTTCTAAAATGGTGTGCGGCCAAATGAACGCTCAGAAAACAATTGAAGTGGAGTGTTTGCCGTGGGAGGAGGCTTGGGATTTGTTCCAAAAGAAGGTTGGTGAAACGACCCTTAAATCCGATCCAGACATACCTGAGCTAGCTAAACTTGTTGCCAAAGAATGCGACGGTTTGCCGCTTGCACTAACTACCGTAGGTAGAGCCATGGCTTACAAGCAAACAACCCAAGCGTGGAAGCATGCTATTATACTGTTGAAGAACTATGCTGTGCAATTTCCAGGTATGGAAACAAAGGTGTTTCGTCCTTTACATTTAAGTTATGATAGTCTACCTAGCGGCACAGTGAGGTCTTGTTTCTTATATTGCTCTTTATACCCTGAAGACGAATGTATTCCTAAAGCAGACTTGATAAACAAATGGATTGGTGAGGGATTTTTAAATGAATGGAATGACAATGAAGATGGAGCTGAAAACCAAGGGCATGACATTATTGACACTCTTCTTCAAGCATGTTTGCTGGAAAAGGTATCTAGTGACACTGTAAAAATGCATGACGTGACATGTGAGATGGCATTGTGAATAGGTCGTGAATATGAGAAGCAGACCGACAAGTTTTTTGTGCGAGCAGGTGGGAGGGAGACTGAAGCACCAGAAGTTTCAAAATGGAAAGAGGTAAAGAGGATGTCATTGATGGTAAATAAAATTGAGAGACTAATAGGAACACCAACATGCCCTCGGCTCACAACTTTGCTTCTAAATCGAAATCAGTTGAAGATGATCGATTGTGGCTTCTTCCAATCTATGCATGCTCTCAAAGTTCTAGACCTGTCAAGGAATGGAAATTTAGTTGATTTACCATTGGAAATTGGTGAATTGACTTCATTGCAGTATCTGAATATATCTACCACAAAAATAAGTCGGTTACCAGTTCAGCTCCAAAACTTGGTAAATTTGAAAATTTTGGATATGACAAGTACATATTGTAATCAAACTTCAATACTCCAAGTGATATCAGGTTTATCATCCTTGCAAGTGTTGAAGATTGACACTGTTTTCATCGACAATGAAGCTTTGGTAGAGAAATTGGATGCTTTGAAATTCTTATATTATTTGAGTATGACAATGAGTGATGCCTCTGTTTTCCAAAGACTTAAAAAGTGCCATAAGTTACAGAGCTGCACTCGATATTTAGGGTTGCAATCCTACAGTCGTTGCATCACTTTCAATATATCTTCTCTACAATTTATGAAGTGTCTAAATTCTCTTCATCTCTTTTATTGGGATGATTGTGAAGATTGGGAGATTGATTGGAGTGTAGAAGGAAAGGAGGTAGAAACTAGTAATAATCCCCTCGACTCTCATATCAGAAACCGACCATGCTTCCACAGCCTTCGTAGAGTATATATTATGAGATGCGAAAGGTTGAAAAACGTAAAATGGCTTCTCTTTGTTCCAAACCTCGAGTATCTTAAGATAGAGTCTTGTTATGAGATGGAAGAAGTAATTAGTAGAGATGAATGGATGGAAGCTGCAGAGAAAGGGAAAATTTCAAAACCATTTGCAAAACTGGAAATTTTAAATTTTCAATTCCTTCTACAACTAAAGAGCATCTACCACAGTCCCCTGCCCTTCCCTTGTTTGAAAATGCTCCACGTAATCTGGTGTCCAAAGCTGAAGAAGCTTCCACTCAACTCTGATAGCGCTAAAGAACATCGAACTGTCATTACTGGAACCAGAGGCTGGTTTCACTTCACTTCTTGTTAGGAACACAATTTGTCAATTTCTATCTATGCGTATATGTAGTTTTGACAGTTGAAACACTGGTAGCCCATTCATTGTGAAATTGATTGAATTATTACTACTCACGATCTATTAGGTCAGCAGATTCGATAAAACTTTTAGGTCTCAATAACATTAGTCATCAACATGAACTACATTGTAGATTTCTTTGTAATAGAAAATAATACTCGTACTTAGATAGTAAACCATAGACCAAAACTCTTCCAGTCTGCAATATTTTCTTACTATCAATAATGGTTGGAAAATTGCATAATCTTTGTTGTAATTTTGATCCCAATTAGGTCAACAAAACTGTTAACTAGACCATATATATCCTAGTATTTCATAGCTTCAAAATAAGATCAAAAAAAATATAGCAAAAAATACAATTTTCCTCTCAAAAAAACAACAAAGTTGGGAGTAAAAAATAGCAAAAAAAAGTTGGAAATTCTAGAGTTCGTCCTTTCAATTTTCCAAAGCAAATGGAATTGAAACACATTGATCTCACATTTTCCAGTCCTTTGCTTGAGGCTTGACCCTCTATGTGCCACTTGTCCATGCTGATAGCAGGCCAGCCCTAGGCATAGACCACTACTAGAAGTCATCTGATTTGGTATTGATTTAAATCATTGTGCTTACAATTTTCTTACTCTTACGTGAATGTCTCCTCTTTTTGTTATTCATCTTCACAGGTCACATGAGAGGAGATAGTTCCCATGCCTATGGCTGTTCGGACTTGGAATCCTTACCTTCCTTCTAGGTTTATGAAACACAATTCCCTCATATTTCGGTTGTTGTGGTTAAACAAGAAAAAATCGCCATTATATCCAGTGAATGTTCAACATTACTTTCTGAAAAAACATGTTTAATGTAGCACTTTACTGCAGATTCATATCTAAAATAGTCAAGCTAAATTTTAATTGTTTTATGATTAATCTAAATACCACTCAAACCCAACTGTTATGTGCACAATTGGTTAGTTATTGGTGCACATAATGAGTCAAAACATTTAATTTATACAATTTTTACTTTTGACTTGACTTCGTCAATAATTTGAATTGATAGTTTCTTATTTTTTCTATTATCATTTGTAGAACGTAAGATAAGTTTATAGATATTTCTAATTATAAATTGATAAAATCTTATCAACAGTCAATTTTGTTATCAGAAAAAAGAAGAAGAGAGTGAGTATATTATCTATTGACAATTGTATATTAGTAAATTTCAATTTAAACACTTGATTAATATTTTCGCATCTTAAAAGACAAAAAATAAAATGAAAATTGGTCAATGTTATTATGTAATATATTACTCAAGTATATATTTATTGGGCTTTTTAACATTTCGTCTGGGGCTCAAACTTGCAAATTATGATGGTTCTTTGGAACTTCTTAAGGGCCTCTATTCGTGTCCTAGTTCATTGGAGAGCTAGATTTGTCTCAATTGTTTGTTGTTTTTCTTCAACTTTTTTCAAATTAACTTCCGTTATTTTAAGAGTTTGACGAGTTTCTCGTATCTCAATGTCACTGTTCTTCTTTAGATCATTTACTAAAACAATAATTTCATTTCCTTCTTTTTCGTCTCATCATGACTCCAACAGAGGGCTAAAGAATCAACTCAATTAACGGTTTAAACTCAGCTGAAATTTTAATTAATAAATTGGTTGCCCCCTAAATATCTGAACTAAAATTCCAATTTTAATTACTAAATCGGTTGTCACTGTAGGAGGAGACATTCTTGTGGTGGTAAATGTGAGCATCTCTCTTCATCACTTACTGTGCAATAACATGAAATTAAATTTGAACCTAATTTGATGGAGATGAAAGACACAGAAATTAAAAACACGATCAAATAATTTGAACAACATGATGGATAATTGAGCATCATTACTTAAATTTTTTTATGTTTTATTTTATTTTATTATTTTAATGTTCGATGACTATATAAATTAATAAAAAAAATTAAATTATAAACCCCTTTTTAATATTACACCCAATTTTTTTTTTTTGGATATCATAGTCTTTGTCCAAGACTTAAAAATGGTTCGGTTTACTTTTAAAAAAAGTGATTGAAATGTGGCGGACAAAGTATACTGCATAGTCAAAAGTTTTCACCTTTGCCTATCGTGATAGCTGCCCACCACCTCACCCTAAATTAGAGATTTAATATTATATTTTTTTTTTAAAAATAGAGGTGCAAGACCAGTAGACATAAGATTGAAAAACAAATAGGGTTAATTGCATTAGAGATTCCTAAAGTATGAGATTTATCTTATTTTGTTTCTCAATGTTTCAATTGTATTATTTTAATTTTTAAAGTATTGAATATGTTTTTATATGTTCTCTCAAACAGACAACGTTCAGATTGTTAACGATTTTTTATCATAAACTTGTCACATGATACTTAAAATCTATTTGATATTTGATTTTATTGATAAGTTTAATTTGGAATCCAATAACATGAAATTAAATTCGAATCGAGATGAAAAACGCAGAAATTAAGCACGCGACCAAATAATTTGAACAACTACTAGAAAATGATCGATAATTGAGCATCATTCGTTAAATTTTTTTATGTTTATTTTATTAAAAAAAATTCTACCACACTTTTTTAGTTTACTATATCTTCAAACACACCCCTTCTATATAAAAAATATCACTGATACCCCTTTTAATTTATATTTAAACATCACTGACACCCCTGCCATTAAACCACCATTTATAATAAAAATAAATTCTCTCAAATACCAAAATTACTCTTACATAAACTTCAAACAATCTTTCTACATAAAATTAGATTAAAATTTGTCTTTCTACATATTAAAATTCAGATAATAAAATTTGAGTAGATTAAAATTCGATTCAAGCTGATTAAATTTTATTTTTTTTATGTATTAAAATTTGACACTATTAAAAACCTTTTTTTAAGTATTAAAATTTGAGTCAATTTAAACTCTACTTGAATTGTTAGCCCCAATTAAAATTCGTTTCGAATAGATTAAAATTTATATATTTTTATTTATTAAAATTCAATTTAAGTTGATTAAAATTTAGTTTTTACATATTAAAATTTGAATTAATTAAAATTTATATTTTTTTATATATCAAAAATCGGTCTGATTAAAATTTAATGCGAGTTGAACAAAATTTAATTTGAGCATCGAATAGAATTTTAATAGGCTCAAATTTTAATACGTAACAAAATATAATTTTTAATCTAATCAAATTTTAATATATAAAAAATAAATTTTAATTAGCTCGAATCAAATTTTAATCAACTTGAATTTTAATACGTAAAAAAATTTTAAAAATAGAGGGGGTCTCATTGAATATATGTCTATCTAGAGGGGGTGTAGATAAAATTTTTTCTAAAATATATCATAGGCAATTTAGTAAAATTACATTCTAATTAACACCTTTAATCTGACACGAGGTGTTAGTGAGATTTAGAAAATAGAAGGGGTACCCTTAAATATATGACAAACTAGAAAGAGTGTTGTTGAAATTTTTCAGATTTTATTTTATTATTTTGATGATCAATGACTATATAAATTAATAAAAAAATTAAATTATAAATCCTTTTTAAATATTACACCCATTTTTTTTCCTTTGTTATTGGATATCATAGTCTATGTCCAAGACTTAAAAATGGTTCGGGTTTTTTTTAGAGTAATATTATTTAAATTTAAAATTTTGACTTAATATATTGATATAATGATATGATTTCATATGAATTATTAGATCAATATTAAATTTTAATGTTTGATAGGGTCTATAATAAATACAAAGGTCACAGTAAATTAAGTCAATAAATTAGGTATAAGGAGGATTGGATTTTTATTTTTTTGGTCAGTTAAAAAAAAATGTTTCGGTTTAGTTTTCAAAAAAGTGATTGAAATGTGGCCGACAAAGTTTACTGCACATAGTCAAAAGTTCTCACCTTTGCCTACCGTGATAGCTGGCCACCACCTCACCCTTAATTAGAGATTTATTATTATATTTTTTTAAAAAAAATAACAGAAGAGTGGTCTAGTTGTGCCTTACCAGACCTCACTATCCCATACTTTCTTCTTTGTTTCTCCACTAGAGTATGGGAAACTTTTGCTCCGTCTCTCTCTCAATCGATAACCTGATCCCTCGCTGCTTTGATTGCACAGCTGCACAAGTCAATTATTTCAGAAGCCCTGAGTATTGGTTGGGTAAGTTAAGGACTGCATTGGAAGAATTGAAGCAGTTGAGGAACGATGTGAAGACAGAGGTTGATGTTGCTGAGAGGCAACCAATGATGAAGCGGCTGGACCAAGTACAAGGGTGGCTTTTACAGGTGGAATCCATGGAAACTGAAGTAAATAAGCTGATAGTAAATGGCACTCAAGAGATTGACAAGAATTGCTACAATAGGTACAAGTTGGTGACGAGACCCTTAAATCAGATCCAGTCATACCCGGGTTAGCTGAACTTGTTGCCAAAGAATGTGGAGGTTTGCCGCTTGCACTTATTACCGTAGGTCGAGCCATGGCTTGCAAGAAGACATCCCAAGAATGGAAATATGCGATTGAAGTGCTGAAGAAATCTGCTGTGCAATTTCCACGTATGGAAAATGAGGTGTTTCGACCTTTACATTTCAGTTATGAGAGTCTACCTAATGACACAGTGAGATCTTGTTTCTTATATTGCTCTTTGTACCCTGAAGACTCGAAAATATGTGTAGCGGACTTGATAGACAAATGGATTGGTGAGGGATTTTTAAATGAATGGAATGACAATGAAGATGGTGCTGAAAACCAAGGGTATGACATTATTGACACTCTTCTTCACACGTGTTTGCTGGAAGAGGTCTCAAGTGTCACTGTAAAAATGCATGACGTGATACGTGAGATGGCATTGTGGATAGGTTGTGAATATGAGAAGCAGACCGACAAGTTTTTGGTGCGAGCAGGTGGGACGGAGATTGAAGCACCAGAAGTTTCAAAATGGAAAGAGGTAAAGAGGATGTCATTGATGGTAAATAAAATTGAGAGACTAATAGGAAAACCAACATGCCCTCAGCTCACAACTTTGCTTCTGAATGAAAATCGGTTGAAGAAGATCAGTAGTGGCTTCTTTCAATCTATGCGTGCTCTCAAAGTTCTAGACCTGTCATGGAATATAAATTTAGTTGATTTACCATTGGAAATTGGTGAATTGACTTCATTGCAGTATCTGAATATATCTCACACAAAAATAAGTCGGTTACCAGTTCAGCTCCAAAACTTGGTAAATTTGAAAATTTTGGATATGGATGGTACACCTTGTGATCAAACTTCAATACTCCAAGTGATATCAAGTTTATCATCCTTGCAAGTGTTGAAGATGATTGACAGTGTTTTCATCGACAATGAAGCTTTGGTAGAGAAATTGGATGCTTTGAAATTCTTATATTATTTGCGTATGACAACGACAAATGTCTCTGTTTTCCAAAGACTTACAAAGTGCCACAAGTTACAGAGCTGCACTCGATATTTATGGTTAGATTCCTTCAGTCGTTGCATCACTTTCAATATATCTTCTCTACAATATATGAAGTGTCTAAATATCCTTGTTGTCTTGCATTGGGATGATTGTGAAGATTGGGTGATTGATTGGAGTGTAGAAGGAAAGGAGATAGAAACTAGTAATAATCCCCTCGACTCTCATATCAGAAACCGACCATGCTTCCACAGCCTTCGTAGTCTATTTATAGTGGAATGCCGAAGGTTGAAAAACGTAAAATGGCTTCTCTTTGCTCCAAACATCGACCATCTCTTAATAACTGACTGTGATAATATGGAAGAAGTAATTAGTGGGGATGCATGGACGGAAGCTGCAGAGGAAGGGAAAATTCCAAAACCATTTGCAAAAATGGAAACTTTATGTTTACAATCTCTTCCAAAACTAAAGAGCATCTACCACAGTCCCCTGCCCTTCCCTTGCTTGAAAAACCTGGACGTAAGCCTGTGTCCAGAGCTGAAGAAGCTTCCACTCAACTCTGTCATTACTGGAAGCAGAGACTGGTTTGATGAGTTGGAATGGCAGGACGAAGCCACACAAAATGCTTTTCTTCCAGGTTCCCGAATTCGGCAATGAGGTCTCAGTTTACAGATAGCATAAGGAAGTGATCCAGGTGGGCTCTTAATCTCTACAATATCCCAATTGTTCTTCATGTATTCATGAATATTTTTTCTATCTGCTATTTCTTATTCTAATGTTAAGATTATTTTGATGAATAGCTATGTAGATCTCTAAATCCTGTGCTGCAGAATTCTCTCGGTGACAAATAAGCTACTTCAGCTCAACAAATAAGCTTGTGTATTGTCTTCATAGATGTGATACCTGCCCATTACTGCTTCTCGGGTGTGGTGGCTGCGTTGCAATTGCTCACCAACCATTTCCATGATGTATTTCTTTTTCTTTCTTAATCGGTGGTGCTTATGTAAGAGCGGTTCTATGTCTGTCTATTCAATGTAGTGCTTTGGTGTTTGAACTTCAACAGGTCACTTGTTTTTCACTTATTGAATTGGTGTTTGATTTACCATTGGAAATTGGTGAATTGATTTCATTGCAGTATCTGAATATATCTCACACAAAAATAAGTCGGTTACCAGTTCAGCTCCAAAACTTGGTAAATTTGAAAATTTTGGATATGGATGGTACACCTTGTGATCAAACTTCAATACTCCAAGTGATATCAGGTTTATCATCCTTGCAAGTATTGAAGATTAACAGGGTTGACATCGACAATGAAGCTTTGGTAGAGAAATTGGATGCTTTGAAATTCTTATATTATCCGAGTATGACAACAACAAATGTCTCTGTTTTCCAAAGACTTAAAAAGTGCCACAAGTTACAGAGCTGCACTCGATATTTACGCTTGCAATCCATCAGTCATTGCATCACTTTCAATATATCTTCTCTGCAATATATGAAGTGTCTAAATTCCCTTCATGTCTGGGATTGGGTTGATTGTGAAGATTGGGTGATTGATTGGAGTGTAGGAGGAAAGGAGATAGAAACTAGTAATAATCCCCTCGTCTCTCATATCAGAAACCGACCATGCTTCCACAGCCTTCGTAGAGTATCTATTATTAATTGCACCAGGTTGAAAAACACAAAATGGCTTCTCTTTGCTCCAAACATCGAGTCTCTCTTTATAATTTTGTGTTATAATTTGGAAGAAGTAATTAGTGGGGATGCATGGACGGAAGCCGCAGAGGAAGGGAAAATTCCAAAACCATTTGCAAAAATGGAAGCTTTACATTTAACATCTCTTCCACAACTAAAGAGCATCTACCACAGTCCCCTGCCCTTCCCTTGCTTGAAAATCCTCGACGTAAGCAAGTGTCCAGAGCTGAAAAAGCTTCCACTCAACTCTGATAGCACTAAAGAACATCGAACTGTCATTACTGGGACCAGAGACTGGTTTGATAAGTTGGAATGGCAGGACGAAGCCACACGAAATGCTTTTCTTCCATGTTCCCAAATTCAGCCATGAGATCTCAGTTTACAGATAGCATAAGGAAGTGATCCAGGTGGGCTCTTATTCTCTACAATATTCCTGGTGGGCTCTTATTCTCTACAATATCCCAATTGTTCTTCATGTATTCATGAATATTTTTTCTATCTGCTATTTCTCATTCTAATGTTAAGATTATTTTGATGAATCGCTATGTAGATCTCTAAATCCTGTGCTGCAGAATTCTCTCCGTGACAAATAAGCTACTTCAGCTCAACAAATAAGCTTGTGTATTATCTTCACAGATGTGATACCTGCCCATTACTGCTTCTCGGGTTTGTTAATACTTGTTTTCACTTCACTTCTTGTTGGGAACACAATTTGCCACTTGTCCATGCTGAAAACAGGGCCGACCCTAGGCATGGGCCACTTAAGTGGCTGCCTATTGGGGCCCCAATATCCAAAGTTGAATACTTTTTGCAATAAGATTATTAATCCTTGTTTTTTAATCATGGTGATCTCATCTAGTATTGATTTAAATCATTGTGCTTACAATTTATTTGCTCTTAATTGGATGTCTCCTCTTTTTGTTATTCATCTTCGCAGTGCACATGAGAGGAGATCGTTCCCATGCCTATGGCTTGTTAGGACTTGGAGTCCTTACCTTCCTTGTAGGTCTATGAAATATAATTCTTTTATACTTCGGTTGTTGTGGTTAAACAAGTAAAAATCGTCATTATATACAGTGAATGTTCAACATTATTTTTCGAAAAAACATGTTTAATGTGGCACTTTATTATAGGATTCGTATCTAAAATAGTCAAGCTAAATTCTAGTTGGTTTATGATTAATCTAGATACCACTCAGACTCAACTGCTATGTGCACAATTGGGTGATTATTGGTACACATAATGAGTCAAAATATTTACTTTATACAATTTTTACTTTGGACTTGACTTTGTCAATAATTTGAATTGATAATTTCTTATTTTTTCTATTATCATTCGTAGCACGTAAGATAAGTTTATAGGTAGTTCACAGTCTTTTCGGTTCGATAACAAAGAAACTCAATCGCTTCGACATTTGAGCTTTTGGTGGATTGCTAACTAGATGACTAATTTTGTCACTTAGTAGTTTTTAGCACACACACTCTCAATTTCACCCCCACACCCATACCCACCTCTGCGCACACACACTCATTCTCTTTCTTATCATGTTTGCTTATCTTTGAAGGTCATGGTCCATAAAGCCCCTAAGCCATTTCACAATTGAAGGTAGAATCAAGAATTAAGAACATGTTCATAAGTTGTAATACTCTAAATAGAATTATTGTGCACCCTCAAATTTATCCTACAAAAGTAAAAACGAGAACACTTACCTAAATTGCAATCGCTCTGGTTGAGCCCCATATTGCTTCCATTTATCATGCAATAAAATAAATATTTTAATTACCTACTTACATTTAGGGTGGGAATTTTTTATACGATATGATAAAATAGCTCAAACCAAATACGAAGTTCACGGGTTAATGTTCACTATTTTTTGAAACGAATTAAAAAATATATGAATTGCCAACACGATTAATAAACGGGAAAGGTTCGCGTTAGACAAAAATGATGTAAAATTTACATGATGAAGTATTGGACTTCGCTGACGTTTGATATATTAATTAGAGATTGATATTGTGATTGACTAGACACTCGATGACAACATAGATCCATTAAATTACTTTGTCATGGTTGTTAAGATTTGATAATAAAGCAATAATGTGACAGTTGAATTTTTTGACTTTAAGTTTGAGTTAACTATTATTGATTAGATATTCAGCTCATTACCATATTTGGAAGATTAGCTTTTATTTAGTTGATGCAATCATTTTGAGCAAAACATTTATGTTTGTCAAGCATGGTGGCCTTTTTTCATAAGATTCATGCTTTTTGGTGATTTATTCTTTTTTCTTTTAATCATGTAAGTATTGTTGTGCTTGTGGACAATGGGAAGTAGTTGATGTAATGAGCTCCATGATATATACTAGAAATTGTGTGTTCTTTAATGATGATCATCTATAGTCTTTCGTGTTAAACCTCCCTTAACAATGCTAAAAGTGCTACAATACATTTTCTAAGAGTGCAAAGTGCAATACATTGTTATCAGAAATTAGAAGGACCATTTGGTTGGTTACCACTCAGTCTAAACCTTTGATAATAAGTGTTGGAGTTTTGTTTCTTGTGTTGCATAGAGTGAAGAGCAGTTTGAAAATAAGATTTAGACATTACCAAGTCTATATTTTTATGACCACATTTTTGCCCAAGCTTTTACTATTTTATGTGATTTAAAATTAAAGAGTTGTGACAGCTATTATGGTGTTTAATTTTTGCCAGGGTGGTTATCTTTGCGACATCTTTATGAGAATAGAAGATCGTGTTCAAAGGATTAGAATTAATCCAAAAGCACTGTGTACATTTGTTGTCCGTCATGAAATTTGCTTTAGATCTTCTCATGGTTATAGAAGGAATAAAGACCAACAGTTATTGTTAATTTTTTATTTTGTTGCTTGAGGAAAACTTTTTTTTTATTGCTTTTTTTTTTTTGAAGTATTCGTTGGATTGTTTAAAATTTTATGATAATTCCATAAGTTTTTGATTTTATAATTAAATTATGATTGAATTTCGATTTGTTTCGAATGATATTGAAAGATTAGGATATTTTAATTACATGTCAATTTTATACAGGATTTGTGAAAGTTGTTATGAATTATTATGTGAGTGACAACCATTAAAGTCATCACCTATGAAGCACGGACACTCTCGAGAAGGTGACGTATCCGTGTCGAACACATGTCGGACACCGACACTCTTCGGACACGTGTCCGATATTCTCTTATCTGTGTCCATAATTAAATAATAAAATTTTAATTTCGAACACGTATTCGACACTTCTTTGGTGACGTGTTTGACACTTATTTAGAACTTGTTTACTACTAAACAATAAATATGTGTTGAAATGTGATTAACAAAGTTTAAAATTTTGAAGACATATAATTACCAACACTTGACATATTAAAGTTGTCCTCCAAATATAATAATAAAAACAAAAGATGCATAAAAGTTTTAAAAAAGAGTAATGGAGAAAATGAGAGCAATTATTTAAATTATATATTAAGTACACATTGTCTACAAAAAAAAAAAAAAACTGATGATTATTGACTATTAAGAGAATGTTTTAGTCCAAAAATTCGCATAGATGATTAGACATAAGATTTACTTATCAGAAAATATTGGATCTTTTATGAATTGTATATCATTATCACTATATTTGTAATAAATTATATAATGTTATATATAAAATAAATTTTTTGTAACGTATCCCCAACGTGTCTGTGTCCTATTTTTTTTAGAAATGTTGTGTTCGTGTATCCGTGTAGTGTCGTATCCGTATCTCGTGTCCGTGTCCATGCTTCTTAGGTCATCACTATAGAGTTTTTTAGTGACTACTATAAAATTTGTCACAAAAATAATTTGAAATTTTATAGTGACAACAGAAAATATGGTCACTGAACAATTCTTTAGTGACGATTATAAAGCTGGCAATTAAAAATAAACAAAAATTGTTAGTGACAATCAAAACATTGTCACTACCATCGATAATTTAGTGGCAATAAAACTTTATCCTAATTAGGGACGAAAGTTTGAAATTGTCACTAAACATATTAGTGACAACAAAATATTTTGTCACTAATGATTGATGGATACTAATTAATGTCAATATATTTCGACACTAATTTTTTTTTTTTTGGACTGAAAATATTTTTAAGTAGTGAAAACATACGTTTTAGTGATGAAAGTTTAAAATATTAGTGGCGACAAATGTTGTCGCTATTGAGAGTGATTCAGTGATGATACAGAATCGTCACTAAAGGTCTAGATTATTTGTGACAACTAGTGTAGCTTGTCACTATTAACTTTTAGTGACACATCTATAGTGACAACCTAGTGACAATTTTTTTTTTTTTTTTGGTGACAAATTTAAGAGTTTTAGTGACGACTTATTCCTAAAGGAAGGTCAAAAAAGTGATTGTCTGCTGGGTTCGACTATGTGTATTTGTGTGCTGCTGTCTGTGTGTGTGTGTGCAGTTGTGTGTTTTTTGTGTGTTGTTGTGTATGTGTATGTGTGTGTTGGGGGTTTGAGAGAGACACAGAGAGAGAGAAAGAGAGGGGGGGGTGTACCTGGGCGGCGTGAGAGGAACCAGAGGGAGCCATTGCTGCTGGTTTATCCATGGCAGATGAGAGAGAAAGAGAAAAAATAAGGAGAGAAGTCGTGTCTATGGGTTATCAAGTGGCGTGTGTGTCGTTAAAATGGGCGGGAGAAGCTATTTGTGTGGGATGCATTCTCAGCCTTTGGATTGGAAGAATTGAGATAAGATTTGGGCTATTAAATTAAAAGTAGATTAAATATGAACCGTCATTGTGCTTTCCTAATTGGATTAAAAGTAAATTAAATTTTAGAGTGAAAAAAAAATTCAAATATACCTCTATCTTATTACTATAGATGTTAATTTAACCTGTGTTGTTCGCCATAGAGTTTACCGTGTCTAACTTTGCGTCAATCTGAATTCATTTGTAATAAAGAAATTGATGTTGTAAAATGCAAAGACAGACCTGTATTCGGCAACTATATATTGTCAATTCATAAGGGGTAATCATGTATTTGCATAATAAGTTGGAAATTAGTATTTGCATAACAAGTTGAAAAGTTAAATAAATAATTATATTTAAGCTTTTGGGTGATAAAAAGTGATTTTTTTTGAGAAAATTTAAAAAAAATAATAGTTAGTTATTAAAGAATTGGTAGGTAGTTACTAATGATACATGTCAGCGTCTGATTGAAAGTAACCTTAAATTTTGAATTAAAAAAATTATAAATTCTAAGAAAAAAAGAAAGTAGGAGAAAAAGCTTCTCAAACCACCTCCCACCTAATTTGATTGTTTCATAACAACGGGTAAATGTTAGATTTTGATGATGATCATACATTTGAGTTAGAAATATGCAATTATTTTTTAGTAGGGCTAAAGTCTCTATGGCAAAGCTTCATATATATGGGCTAACGGAATTTTCTGAATGATGGTCTCTTTTTAGGGGTGTTAATCGAGCTGAATTCGAGCCTAATTCAAGCCTAATTTACACATAAACGAGCTGGCTCGTTTGACTATTTACACATAAACGAGCCTAAAAATATGTTCAAGCTTGGCTTGATTAACAGCCCTATCTCTTTTAGTATTGATTTTCACTGGTGCTTGGCAGTGTGAACTGAACGAAAACTCTCTTTACGGTCTGTGACATCTACAGTGGGATCTAATTACTATTGACCGCTAACTAAACGGAAAGTGGAAAGAAATATATATATATATATATATATATATATATATATATATATATATATATATATAATAAAGTAGCTTACAATTCAAATCTCAAAAGATAAACCAAATGACTTTTGCTATTCGCAGTTGAGATCGTTTTAAATTTTACTTTAAAATTAATCTAACGGCTAATATTAACACTCTAAATTTAATAGGAAAAATAGCTCCTAAGGGTGTTTTTGGAGTGATTTTTTAAAACTATTTCTAGAAATTATTTCTCATAAGTACTTTAAAAAAAATAATAGTGTGTTAAAACCGCCTCACCACTACCTCTACCCACACCACCGCCGCCACTGCCACCACCACCACCGCCGCCGCCACCACCGTCGTCGTCGCCACCACCACCCCCGTCATCGCTGCCACCACCACCATCGCCGCCACCGCCACCACTATCACCGTCGCCACCACCACTGCCGCCGCCGCCGCCACCACCATTGTCGCCACCGGCCCCCCACCATCACTACCACCGCCCCCGCCACCACCACCGTCGTTGTCGCCGCTGCCACCACTACCGCCACTACAGTCATTGCCACCCACTACAATCATCACCGTCTCCTACCACCACTACCTCTCACCCCCACTATAATCGATGCTTAAATTCATATATCTCTCATCTATGTTTGTGATTTGATTTTGGATATGAATACAAATATATTTATTGTTTATCATTTTTTATTACTTTGTGTCTTTAGGCACATGCAATAAATAGTCTATATAATAAAGTACAATACAATTCAAATCTCAAAAGATAAATAAAATGACTTTTGCTATTCGCGGTTGAGATCGCTTTAAATTTTACATTAAAGTTAATCTAACGGCTAATATTAATACCCTAAATTTAATATGAAAAATAGGGCACTAAGGGTATGTTTGGAGTGGTTTTTTAAAAGTATTTTTAGAAATTATTTCTCATAACTACTTTAAAAAAAATAATAGTACTTGAAACCACCACCACCACCGCCGTCGCCACCGTCACCCTCTCCGCCACCACCTTCGCCGCCACCATCACCATCGTCGCCGCCACCACCACCACCGCCACCACGGTCATTGCCACCCACCACAACCATCACCGTCTCCTACCACCACCACTGTCGCCCACCACCTCTCACCCCCACTACAAACCGATGCTTAAATTCCTTTATATCTTCTCTATTTTTGTGATTTAATTTTGGATATAAATACAAATATATTTATTGTTTACCATTTTTTATTACACTGTACCTTCAGGCACAGGCAATAACTAGTATATATATAAAGTACAATACAATTCAAATCTCAAATGATAAACAAAATGACTTTTGTTATTCGCGATTGAGATCGCTTTAAATTTTATTTTAAAGTTAATCTAACGGCTAATATTAACACCCCAAATTTAATAGGAAAAATAGACCCTTAAGGGTGTATTTGGAGTGACTTTTTAAAAATACTTCTACAAATTATTTCTCATAATTACTTTAAAAACAATAGATCACCCCACCACTACTTCTACCACCACCACCAACACCACCATTGCCGCCGCCGCCGCCGCCACCCCACCACCATCACTATCCCCACCCTACCATACCCACCGTCGTTGCTACGACCTTACGACCATCACCACCATCGTCGCTGTTACAACCTTACCACCACCACCATCACCATTGCCACCCACGACTACTACCACCACCACGGTTGTCGCCTTACCCACTACAACCATCACCGTCTCCCATCATCACCACTATCGCCCACCACCACTACCACCACTCACTCCCACTACAATTGGTGTTTAAATTTTTTTATCTCTCTTCTATGTTTGTGATTTGATTTTGAATGTGAATACAAATATGTTGACTATTTTTTTTTATTACTCCGTACCTTCAGGTACGGGGAATAACTAGTATATATGTAAAGTGCTAGATTTTGTCACAAACGAAGAAAGGTGTTCGACAGCTGAATCTAACATGAAAAGAAATAGAAAGAAAATGAGGAATGGGAGGTCCTGTAAGAATAGCATAATTGTTACTGTTCTTAAACTAGTTGGTTGGATACAAGGGGGAACATTGGCTAATGAAAATCAACACTTTAGTTATATGTCTTTTAGTTATCGCGACACTTTTAAGGGCTGACAACACAACAAATGTCAGACATAGATTTGTTTTCCACTGATCAGTTTATGCTTCTTTTGAGGCTAAAGGTGCTGTTAAATTAATTGGACAAATCTCATTCATTTATTGAAGAAAAGTAATGTTTTAGTTGGCACAATTTCATCATTCTCTCGGTTGTAGAGAAATGTTATTTGGTAGCATTAGAGAACAAAAATGTCTATTACTGCTTGAAGAGAGATGCTAAACTTTGAGGAAGGGCCTTGACAATGAATACTAATAGGCAAAATTCATCGCATCGCAACAATACGGCTTAAATGAAAATTCAAGATAGCCGAGTGGTGATTCAAGACGAAGCAAAAAACACCTACATAGTTCCACAAATAATACACTAAACAATCATCAATGCTTTAATTCGGAAAGAACTAAGACTGAGAATCCATAGAAATTAGAACAAAAAAATTATGGTTAATAGATTACTTCTCCGTAGCTTCAACATTATCGTCTAAGATTTCTTCCAAAGCTGATTTGCATAACGATTGAACTAGTAGGCTGAATTGTTAATAAATATGCCAAAGGAGGTAACCAAGATACCAAAGAAAAAGGAAGAAGAGAGGTTGCATCGGTTGATGAAGAAAGGGCCGAGACTGACATTCGTGAACAAGACGAGTAAAGGGCATGAAGGGTGAGGCTGCCAACATTATATTTTAATGGTTTCAAAATTATACTAATCCACCCTATACTTTATGAAAATTTCAGTGGAGGTAAAATTCCGATTTTTTTGAAATTTTTAAAATTTTACTTAGGTCTCAAATTTGTTTAAAATTCCAATAGGGGCAGTTGTCTCTACTGCCCCATACCAAATCTGCCCATGTGAACGACTATCATGAACCACTCGAGCAGAATAAGACATTATGCAGTCCTTTTCTTTTGCCCATTTTTTTTTTAACTCTTTTTGGACATGTTCATTTATTTTAATGTAAGGACATTATCCACGTGCAATGTACATGTACAACAACTAGTAATATATACAAGTGGTAATCATAACAAGAATTTTGACTCTTTTTTATACCCTTTATTCAATCTCGTTTATTTATAAACTATTCATGATTAATTTAAGTAAAACCGGTTATATATAACTGGATCTTTCACTAAACATGGTGAGTGATGTATCATGGAACGAAATTGAATACAATGGGTATAATGGGAAAGTTGTACAATTTACAAGAATTTCCAAATTGGGATTGGAGATGCAAGATAAACCCAATTTTGTTCTTTCTTCTTGTTCCCGATATTGCATTAATCCGGAAATGTTAGTCCTATCTCTACAAACAAACACCTCTATATCGTCTTTGCCCTCCTCCAATAACGCTGTTGCTTTGTATAAATTGTTCGCCGCTTTCCTCTCCAGCGCGACTGGAAGTTTCAGTACAACTCATTAGTTATTCTCACCAGGTTCGACTATCTCTCTAGATGTACTCAATTGATTCGATTTTCCAGTAATTTGTCATGATTCTTTGTTTGATTCGATCTGTTTTGTGGAATTTGATTCGATATGTGCATGGTTCACTGTGCGATGAAATTCTTTTACCTCCAATTCTGTGTATTTGCTGTTATTTATCAGAATTTCTGCACGACTAGATCGATATGTTCATCCTAAACTGTGTGATGAAATCTCTAACTCTATTGATTGGGATTAGTTTTGGGGCATCTGAAAATAAATGGGGGGTAGAAAGCCCTAATTTCTGTTGCATTTCTATTTTCTCCGTTGCTTTTTTTTTAATTTATTACAGAAGAGCAGGGAAATATTTTGTACTGATCGATCCTCCACATAAAGGTACCAGTTTGACTTGGTAGAAATTTGTTATTTAGTTCTCAGTGCGGTGGTCACTAGAAAGTTGCCTCTAGAGAAGGGGGAATATAAGCTAGCCAGCAGTAAGGAAGGCTGCCTATTGGATGAGAAAGTTGCAATTCTGTTGCAATTACAACACACGTTAGATGTCAGTTTCTGGATCATGTTCTGTGGTAAATTGGAATCTCAGATGATGATCCTCAGATGAGTCTACTACTCACATATTCACCAGAACAATAGTATAATGGAAGATTGGAAGAGATACGTAACAATCACATACGTTTTAACTCTATTGAGTCTGCTGCACAATCTGCCGCTCCACTTTATTTAGGACTCTTTTGTAACTCATTGGAAACCAATATTTTTTGTTTTGTTTTTCTTTCTTTTATCTTATTTCTTATTTTCTGAGTGTCGCAAATGATGTTTTTCTTCCCCTGTATGGTATGTTTTATATTTCACCACACTAGTGCGTAACACAAGAATTTTTACTGCAGTGAAACATGTTTATAATCGAACTAATAACATGTTTGTTCCACCAAAATACTCTACTAAAAGCTGTAGCACAATAGTATATGTATATCTAGAGTTTTAATTGTTTAGCCTCCAAGTAAATAACTATGTGACAGAACGACTGAACATCTTAGATAACTCCTATGTAGTAACAAGTAATTGAACTAAACTCTATCAAATCCATGGTTACCTAAAAATATAACTAAACATATTCAAAATAGATTTTTTTTTCTTTTTAATCATACATGGCAGAGTATTATTCGTCTAACCCAAAACAATCTTGACCAGTCATCACCTCAATTGGTTGGACTTTAACCACCTTTAAGATACTGTTTTAGAGCAACAAAACTTCAAGGTTAGGGAAACACTGAATCAATACCTTTTGGGACACTGCAATAATGCTATCTCACAAGTACCACCTTTTTATACACTGGCATTGCAGTTAGAATAGGGAAATGTCAGGATTTCATAAACGATCTACTATTCGACCAAAATTGATCACCATTTTTTGGTCAATTCAAAAGTGGCCGTTCTTATATGTCACTAACTTTTTTTCTCCACAATTTGTGTAGGAGTAATTTGATTGAGGTATAGAGATGCTTCAATTCCTCTTTATTTTCATTTTATGATGTTTAATTTTTCTTCGTTTCTCTAAAAAATTTTTCTCCAAGGAGAACTAGCGGGCATTTTTGTTTTGTATGATGTGTTTCTTTGTTCTCTTTTCTTGATCCCGTTAGTTCATTACTATGCTGGCTGGTCTCCTTTAATGTTGGCAGGGTTACCAAACTGTATACATGCATGACTCTACGATCAATCCAGTTTCCTATGTTCATATGCTTTATTCATATTTTAATAACTCACTCCTTCAGTCAAATATATTTAGATCTATATGTGCAATGCTATTGATCACTTAGAGTCATCATGAAATCGATTGTCTTTTGTTCTTTGTTAACATTGTTTAACAAAACCTAGGTGGTGGAAACAGGGCTCTGATGCTCTGATAAATCTGGTAGATCTTCACTGCTAAGGCGAATTTATGGGCTGAATGAGCAAGAACCATTTTATTTAAGAGTAGTTTAGAATAGATGACCAATAAGCTATCGGGCTTGAGACTTCTACTTGACAAATGTGGAAACCATGAGAGGCTCATCAAGCAAATCCACACACAAGCCATAACACAAGGTTTCTTGAATCACAACCAACCCTTTGCATGCAAACTACTTAACACCTACGCAAAACTGGGCAAATCCATTGCAGCCCAGGGGATCTTCAACCAAATACAAAGTCCCGACATAGTCTCATGGACCTGTCTCATCTCTCTCTACCTTAACACTGAACGTCCAGCTAACGCTTTCTCTGTTTTCTTTGACTTGATAAATAATGGTTTCAGGCCAGATGGGTTTGCAGTTGTGGGTGCTCTCTCGGCTTGTGGCCGTAAGAATGATCTACTCAATGGGAGAGTAGTTCATGGAATGATCTATAGATATGAACTGGGCTGCTCTGAACCCATTGTGGGTAATGCTCTGATTGATATGTATAGCCGAAATGGAAAAATGCAAATGGCTCAACTGGTGTTTGGTACAATGGAATTCAGAGATGTGGCTACATGGACTAGTTTGCTTAATGGGTTCATACTGTGTGATGACATAAGATCTGCAGGCCAACTGTTTGAGGAAATGCCTCAGAGAAACACAATTTCGTGGACTGCTATGATTGTGGGCTATGTACGTGGAAAAACCCCAATCTGGGCATTGGAACTATTTCGGAAAATGAGAATTGAAGGTGAAGATCATCCTACTTCAATCACCATTGTTTCTGTCCTTGCAGGTTGTGCTGATTTAGGAGCTCTTGATTTTGGTCAATCAATTCATGGCTATGTTTACAAATTTGCTGGTCTTGCTTGTGATATTGCCGTCAATAATGGTCTGATTGATATGTATTCAAAAAGCGGCAGCCTTGACTTGGCTACAAAGATTTTCAGGGGAATGTTGGATAAGGATTTGTTAACATGGACCACCATGATATCCGGATTAGCGCTTCATGGTGAAGGGAGATATGCACTCGAGGTTTTCGATTACATGTTGGCATCTGGGGTGACCCCAAATGAGATTACATTTCTTTCGCTGTTATCTGCTTGTAGCCATGCAGGATTGGTCAGTGAAGGGCAGAGGTTGTTCAAGAGCTTGCTTGATTGTCATGGTTTTAGACCAATGATTGAGCACTATGGGTGTATGGTGGACCTTCTTGGCCGAGCAGGATATTTGGAGGAAGCGTTAGAGTTAATTCAGTGGATGCCCATCAACCCAGATGCTGTGATCTGGAGATCCCTTTTGAGTGCTTGCTTAGGAAGAGGGAATTTGGAAATAGCTGAAATGGCGGGAAAGAAGGTTCTCGAATTAGAACCTGATGATGATGGGGTATATATACTTCTACAGAATATTTATTGCTCGGCCAATAAGTGGGAACATGTATTAAAGACAAGAAAGAGGATGAGAGATCAAAAGATTAAAAAGAAGCCAGGGTGTAGTTGGATTGAGGTGAATGGCATTGTGCATGAATTCCTTGCCGAAGACACAATGCCTCATGTATTCACAGATATGTATATTCTTTTAGTAGCTATTACTGAGAATTCGAAAATTGATATTGATCTCTCTATTTTTGAATAGACACAGTTCGGTGGCGAAGGAAGAGTAATTTGGGAGATTATTATGGTTCAACAAAGGATATATTAAGGAAAATAATGAAAGTCAGCCGTGGATTTACCGAGGAAAGCCACAAAAATAGGATGAGGTACAATTATCATAATATTTTGTTCTATAGTATAATGATCCATCTGAAAGTCTAGCATATGGCCCTTTCTGGTGTAACTAAGTCATTCTTCATTTAGTAGTGAAAGACCAGCAACAACATGGTTACCACAATTTACTAAACTCTTAACGACCCATGATTTGGGTACATCGATTCCAAATAAAGTGGGTTTGCTATCCAGATCACCAAAATTGACGACCCCAAATTGTAATATTAACCCTAACTCAATTCGTTTTAGAACATGTAGTACAAATATAAAATTCATATTAATTGACTACATTTATATAGATTTATAATTATATATTGTTTTAGATAATAGAAATTCAAGCACAAGTATAAGATAAATGGTATCTAACTTAGTGTTTATGAATTTTTTGTAATATATAATGTTGTATAGTAGTGAAAACAATTTCCATAGGAGTTTCAAAATAAATTGCGACCCAAAATACCGTACCAGTTAAACCTATCCCCATCGTATCGCATACCTAAAAAAATGTCGTACTATGTATCCGTACTCGTACCACGTACCAAAGCGACCTACAATTCAGGTAACATTACTTTAGATTCATAAGTGCAATTGAGAGATCATTGTGTCACCGGGAACATTCAAGTTGAGCATTGTGGTTACTTGCATTGGTAATCACATTTATTCTCTTTTTTAAAGTTTAGCTCGAAATTCTTGCTTACTCTCATGAAATGAAAGTTTTGTTTGTGTTTGTCCTCTTTAGGAAACTTGTAGAAACCAAATTTGAAAGTGTGCTGCCAATTCTATGAAGCAAGAGTGTTCCCAAAAGTGTGATTCACGGCTTGTTTGATAGATACCATGTGGTTGTGTATAGTGGTTCCGGGATAAAGTTTTAAAACTAAAAGGTGAATCTTACCTGAACCTATACTTTCAAAATGAATAGTTTTATATTTTATGTTACAGAAACTGGTCAAGAATGTTAGATGGACATTGGATGAATTTATGTTTGCATCAGCAACCAGTGGCAGAAGACACATACAACTCATTTGATGTTTAATAAGTATTAAACAACATTATGCGACCAAATGATATAATCGAGATTATTTTTTGATTGACATGGTGTTCTTCGACTCATCATTACTCTAGATGGTGAAGATGTTATTGACTATGAACCAATATTGGGTTATTTACACAGAGGAATGGAAAAAATTATAGAAAACCGAACAATTATACAATATTTGCCTTATGTGACATGTTGGGATTATTTAGCTACTACGTTTAAAGAAAAAAACAGGTAAAAGGACTTGCTGTAGGGTTTGTTGCTCTTTA
This sequence comes from Ilex aquifolium, assembly GCA_951799425.1. Lineage (NCBI taxonomy): Eukaryota > Viridiplantae > Streptophyta > Magnoliopsida > Aquifoliales > Aquifoliaceae > Ilex > Ilex aquifolium. Next base: position 17,862,006 of record OX637410.1, read on the forward strand.
GTAATCTTTATATCAATGTGGTTATTGAATCCAATGATGGAGGTGATCTGTTTATTATTTGAGGTAAGTGCGTTCATACAGATTCACCACAATCTTTTGTGCACATCAAGGAATCATTGCTTTGAGGTTCATAGTTCATTTGCCTTCGTGGAAACATTAGGCTGATGGAACAAATTATTTTGAATTTTTGGACTTCTAAGTGAAGGACCTAGGATGTTGTACAAATAAAAGAAATTTGCACCTTTTGCTTGTAAATCAAGGGAAAACACTAGTGGTAGATGATGTAAAATATTGATAGGAGTCGCATATACAATTTTTGGAATCTCGGGGGTAGATACTTTTACATACTAGTTGATTTTAAGTATGAAACATAACAATATTGGTTACTGGTGACAAGTAGAATACTTCTGAATCTATCTTTGTTGCAGACAAGCTTGCATACTCTAGAAAATATTTCTTTGCTTATGCTAAATAGTGCAAATACTTGCAAGTTTTGTTATACTTAGCATATTTTGCAGTTGTGATGGTCCCTATGTGATAAAAATATTTGTGTAATTGAGTTTATCCCAAAATTCACTTAATAGTTTCTCCACTAATGTAAAATTTATCTTTTTCATCCAGAACTCGCACTTGTTCTTCTTAGCATCTCTTCGTAGCATATTGGCTTTGATATAGGTTCCTCAGATTACATTCTTCCAATCATACATCATACCAACAATTTTCAACTCTAACCTATTTAGTTTTCTCTCAATGATGTATTAAGAGACACAGAAAAACTCTATACTCCACCACATACCTCCAATAATATTAACAAATTTCACTCCTCGATAAAGTTCACACCAAACATTGAGTGTCATTCTTATTCTAATAATTGTCTGCTATATTTGATCGAGAGTTTTTAAACATCTATAGTTTTTTGTCCAACAATATTGAAAGTAAAGGATAACTCCAAATAATTAATCAAGGTTCCTAGGTTTCCTTATCATGTCTCTAAATTTGTACCTATACCCTTGACCTCAATTTTCAATTAAAATTTGTTTGTGTGAGTCAACTATCAATCTCAAGCTCAACCAAGAGATTTCCAATTTACTGCTTATTGTCTTTCTAACAATTCAAAGAACCCAAATGTACCAAAGTTGTGTTCCTATCTTACTTTTAATTCTACCCCAAGCATCACTAGCCACTTGCCATAATACTTCTAAACCAATACTAATACTTTCAAACAATGTTGTGAAAGTCGCGCTTAGACGAGAAGTGAAGCAAAGCGAGACTCTTTCGCCTTGAACATTCCAAGCGAAGCAAAGCTGAGGGAAGCGAGGTTAAAGGGTGAAAAGCGAGTGATTGTCGCTCGAGCGACTTTGTTAAGTTTTTTAAGTCGTTTTATTTTTATTATGAATCGTTGGATTGGGGCAATTGAAATAAAATTGTGATATGTCCATATACCCGATTGTCCCTTATCCCAATATATCCAACACCTAAACCCTTAATGGCCTAAATAATGACTGGAAGCTTCTGTTTCTCTCCATCTTAAAGAAGTCCCGACGGAAGGCAGACAATCTACATCTGAATAGGTTTTTCCTTCTTTGCTTCTTCTTTTAATTCTTCTTCTTCTTCGACATAAAGCCTAGATTGGCTGCTTCTGCTACTGTTTCTGTCTTCTTATTTGACAGAATACGGGTAAGATATTATTTTCTCCTCCTACTCCTCTTTCTCCCTATCTTCTTCTTCTCCTACTTGTTCTTTTAATTCTTTTTCTTCTTCTTTTTCTTCTTCAATAGAAAACACAACTTAGACCCGATCTACTGCTGCTTTTTCTTCTGTCTTCTTCTTCGACAGAACACAGGTATGTTCTTCTTTTCTTCCTTCTCCTATTCTCTTATCTTCTTCTTCTTCTTCTTCTAATTCTGCTTCTTCTGATTTTGCTTCTTCTGTGTTGTTGTTTTTATTATTTTGGGATTCACTGATTCTATGGTTTTGATTCTCTATTTTGATTTCTTCTTCTCTGCTTTTACTTTTTCTGCTTCTGCTTCTGTTTCGATTTCTATTTTTTTGCTTCTGGTTTTGGTTCTGCATCTGCTTCTGATTATTCTTCTCTAGTTCTGCTTCTACTTATGTTTTATTTTGGCTGAGATTATATGTTTCTATTTTTATTTTTTTGGAATTCTCTAATTCTTTGTTTTGACTTCTTCTTTGTTTTTTTTTCTTTTGTTTCTATTTCTGTTTTTTGCTTATGTTTCTGTTTCTGAATTCTGAAATTCTAGGACTGATTGTGATTTTGCTTTAGTTTCTGTTTCGGTTTCTGTTTCTAATTTTGATTATTCTGTCTCTATTTATGTTTCTAATTTCATTACTTAGTTGTTTTAAGTTGTTTGATTAATATGTTCTAGATCTACCTATTTGATTGTAGTGAGATAGTGTCAATCATAAACAAAATAAATGGCAACATCGACCGAAGGGAACAAAAAAATCCGGCATGGAAATATGCGCAGTTGGTAAATCCTCAAAACCCAAACAAGTTTAAGTGCAATTTTTGTGGAAAAGAGTCAAATGGGGGTGTCTATCGGGTCTAGCAACAACTTGTCGGGAACTCTACGAGTGTTATTACTTGTCCAAGATGCCCTGCTCATGTTTGGGAGGAGATTAGAGAATATGGCTAAAAAAAAAGATGAGAAGAATCAAATGAACATGGTTCTCGACTTTGATGAGATGCCTAATGACTTCGAAGAGGATGAAGATGATATTGTAGATGTTGTTGCGTATGGTAAAAGATCCATGGCTAGTTCTAGTCAAGGTTCTACCCAAGCCACACCCATACCAAAAAAGGCCAAGACAAAAAGGGCCTATGGATGAATTCTTCACCCCTGATCCGGATGTTGTGATGCAAAATTGAAAGGACAAACAATCTTTTCAAAAAAAGAAATAAGAGAGAGCAAACACACCATTTGCAATAATGCTATCTCACAAGTACCACCTTTTTATACACTGGCATTGCAGTTAGAATATGGCAATGTCAGGATTTCATAGACGATCTACTATTCGACCAAAATTGATCACCATTTTTTTGTCAATTCAAAAGTGGCCATTCTTATATGCCGCTAACTTTTTTTCTCCACAATTTGTGTAGGAGTAATTTGATTGAGGAATAGAGGTGCTTCAATTCGTCTTTATTTTCATGCTATGATGTTTAATTTTTCTTCGTTTCTCTCAAACTTTTTTCTCCAAGGAGAACTAGCGGGCATTTTTGTTTTGTATGATGTGTTTCTTTGTTCTCTTTTCTTGATCCCTTTAGTTCATTACTTGCTTGCTGGTCTCCTTTAATGTTGGCAGGGTTACCAAACTGTATATATGCATGACTCTATGTCAATCCAGTTTCCTATATTCATATTTTAGTAATTCCTTCAGTCAAATATATTTAGATCTATATGTGCAATGCTATTGATCACTCAGAGTCATCTTGAAATCGATTGTCTTTTGTTATTTGTTAACATTGTTTAACAAAACCTAGGTGGTGGCAACAGGGTTCTTATACTAACACATGCCCAAGAAAAGAGAAAATGAAAGAAAAAACGAAAACCTTATTCAAACACACTTCTCTGCTTCATGTTTTTTGCTTTATTAGTGCAAGATCGCGCAGCTATTTTATCTCCTTCATGTTCACCATTTTGAATTTTCCAATTGCACAATAGATTATACCTAACTTAGGTATTCATGATTTTGAAAAAAATATACTCTTTATCATTTTTGCTTAACTTTATCTGTCCTGTAGGTGTTTTATTTAAGAAGGAAAGGATTCATTTTTACAAAAAAAATAGCGGAACTTTGAGCCGTTATTTGCTAGGGAGTACAAAATGCCTTCACAAAAGATTGAAACTGGTCACCAAGACACAGTTCATGATGTGGCAATGGATTATTATGGCAAGCGTCTTGCCACAGCATCTTCAGACAACACCATTAAGATTATTGGGGTAAGCAATTCGGCTTCTCAGCATCTTGCAACTTTGAGTGGTCACCTGGGACCCGTGTGGCAAGTAGCTTGGGCACACCCGAAGTTTGGGTCCCTCCTTGCTTCCTGTTCTTACGATGGGAGGGTCATAATTTGGAAGGAAGGCCAACAGAATGAGTGGAGCCAAGCCCATCTTTTCGATGATCACAAAGTTTCTGTCAATTCCATTGCTTGGGCACCTCATGAACTGGGCCTTTGTTTGGCATGTGGATCCTCAGATGGGAATATCTCGGTTTACACTGCAAGAACAGATGGTGGTTGGGACACATCGCGCATTGACCAGGCTCACCCAGTTGGTGTTACATCTGTTTCATGGTCCCCGTCGATAGCTCCTGGTGCTCTTTTCGCTTCTGGCCTGATTGACCCTGTTCAGAAGCTTGCATCTGGTGGTTGTGATAACACAGTGAAAGTGTGGAAGCTTTATAATGGAGTTTGGAAGATGGATTGCTTCCCTGCTCTTCAAATGCATACTGATTGGGTCAGGGATGTTGCTTGGGCACCCAACCTGGGACTTCCTAAATCTACGATAGCAAGTGCTTCTCAAGACGGAAGAGTTATTATATGGACTGTGGCCAAGGAAGGAGATCAATGGGACGGAAAGGTTTTGAAAGATTTTCAGACCCCTGTTTGGAGGGTCTCATGGTCATTGACTGGAAACATACTGGCTGTTGCTGATGGGGAAAACAATGTTACATTGTGGAAAGAAGAAGTAGATGGAGAATGGCAACAGGTGACAACAGTTGACTCATGAAGTTTGTTAGTTCTGATTTTTTCTCTTGTAATAGCAGATCATACTGTGTGGGGGTTTATCTTTGACATATATTAGCATCAAAATCTTTTCTGCCCCTTTTGACTCACCGTAATGGAGACTTGAACTTTTGATCTCTGATATTCATGATTTAGCTCTTTCAAACTGCTGGGTTTGGAATCAAGAAGTCATATGAATATTTAGCGTTACTGCATTTATCTGGTCTTTGACATACAATGGGTAATGATTAATTTTGGTCTATTGCACCATATTTTCGTGGTATGGCTTCGATTTTTCCTGAAACAAAATCTTCTCGAGGTTTTCTGATTTTCTTTTGAGGCCTTGCTGCTAACTTCTGGAGCGATGATTCTCAGGCCTTTTGCAGTTGTGGTAAATTATAGCATGTAGAGTGTGATGATTCACAGTACAAGTGAGGAGGTGCAACAGAATGTGCTGGAAGTCTGGAACCGAGACATAATGAATCCATCATCCTCAGGGTCTCTCCTCCTGTTGTTGTGGGGGTGTTTTGGGGGTTTTTTTTTTTTTTTTTGAGGGGGGGGGGGGGGGGGGGGGGGGGTCGGGTCTCCAACAGTGCTCAGATTCCCCCACTCTTTTTGTGCTATAATCTCATATTGTTGGGTCATCATTAATATTGGACTGATCAGATTTTTTTTTTGATTTAACAGTCAGGAGTGTTTGAGTTAGTTTATGCACACTTCGACTAATAATCTTCTCGATCTGGCTAAATGCAAGTCATCCATGTAGAGATTAGAATATTTATAAGGAATAAATTTCTCATATACTAATGTTATTGGGTCATAATTTGGGGACTTAATGCATTATGACTATTGGATTAATAGTGTTGGGACCCAGTGATAATTTAATGTTGGGACCCACTAATAATTTAATGGTCACAATCATTAAGTACCCAAATTATGTCCCAATAGCATTGCTCTTTCTCATAATCTGAGCTCAGCTTTTGCCTATCCTACATTACTTCACATATCTTCCCAAGTCTGAGGTTTTGTTCGCCATGGATTGGGCATTATGAAGCCCTGAGTTTTGTGCGCCATGGATTGGGCGTTATGCAGCCCTGAGTTTTCTTACACTGTGGAAGGTACGCATATCCGGCCCAAGTCTCAGGATGTGTTCCCCTGGGGAACAGAATTCCAAACAAATCATGTGGTCCACTAACTATATTCTCATTCCATTAGGGACGAGCATCGTCGTCATAGCAGTATGAATTTTTACAGAAATTCTTTCTAAAAGTCATTATGTAACTATATTCTAAAACTACATTGCTATCATTATTTGATTATTTCAACCCTTTATTAGATTTCAAATAATTTTGTAATCTTTTGGTCTTCAATTTCTTTAAAACTCTTTAGCATCTGCATGCATTCCAGGATTGAAAGTTTTGGGCCTCAGTCTTCTGCTTGACAAGGCCCAAAGCTTGCCTAAACCCACTGCAACATCGAAAACCCAGTTTAAAAGAAGCCCGCAACGGTTGAAAGGAATCAATGATTAAATGGAAATTTTTTCTTCGGGCTGTTTCATAATTTTTTGAATTGTTTGTAGATGTTTTCACTAATGTTTTTGAATTCTTTCGAGATGTTTTCACTGATGTTTGAAATACTTGTGATTTTTCAAGAAGTTTCAGTATATTTCGATCAATATTTTAAAATATTTTGGTAATTAATTTTTAAAATTTTTATTTGTTTTTATTTTGTTTTTGAAACGTTTTTAAAAAAAAATTAAAAATATTTTCATTTTTTAAGTGACTAAAACAATACATTGAAACAAAATTTTGATACTTGCACAATCCTCACTCTCTCTATCTTCCGAAAAAATATTGGGTGTAACTGTTACATTACGTCAACAATGCCACATATTGTAACCGTTCATTAATAGATAAACAAATCAGCAAATGGATACCGCTAAAAATCATAATCACCTAATCATATCATACATAATCACCTCCATAATAGGAAGTGAATCATATTTTATCCTTTGTATTATTTTTTTCTTGAATTGTTACACCCAATATTTACTCCTATCTTCCTCTACCCCCGGCGCCCTCCTCTCTCTCTCTCTCTCTCTGGAAACGAGATTGCCCTCACTCAAAGCCAGGTATCATGGGGGAAAAATCACGTGCAGCCATGTTGGTTGAGGAAATGGAAATGGGGTTAACGCACGTGCAGGAAGCATCAAAGAAAGAGGGTGAGACTCGCACTCGAACTCGGACTCGGACTCGGACTCGAAACGGGATTCGAAATTCCGGCCATAGTTTATACATATAGCCCATACGTGGAATTTGACCACCGACTGGGTCTGGGTCTGGGTCTGCTTTTAGAAGACAACGATCACACTAAATATTATCTAACAAATCTATTATAAAAAACAATGATCTCTGTATAAAAAAAAAAAAAACCCAAGAGGCTATATCAAGCATGGAAAAAACCTTACTGTATTCTTATTCTTCCTCAAGCAATATACCACCAAAGAGCAAGAATTTTAATTACAGTGGACTGGCCTAGCTATTCAGCCAGGTAAACAACTTATTTTCTTGTACATTTTCACTTATTTTTTCACACACATCCACCTCATATTTGGCCCTTTTTTACACTATCAACACTAAAAGTCTTTTATTGAATATTTTATTATATATTTAAAGCTTCAAATATATAATAACAGCGATTGACCTGGGGAAATGTACAAATGTCTCGGGCACTGTAAGCTTGAGATTAAACTAGGCGATCATGAAAATTGCAATCAATTTCAACTATTACTAGTTAAATCTTGTTTGTAGTTAAATTTGAACTATAGCCATTCCCATAGTCAAAAAGTGTCGGTATAAAAAATATTTAGATAAATGTATTTTTTTCCTTAATGTTTTAGTACCTAAATTAAAACCAAGAACCATCAAGTTCGATGGTTTAGTGACAAGATAGTATCCCGTAAGGATTGTCGTGATACTAATAACTCAGAAGACTACTGACTCAACTTCTAGCCACTTGGTAGAACTAGGATCAAGTTATGACTCTAGTTGTCCTTACTAAACGTATGCAAAACCCATTGTCTAAGCTCTTCTAGAGGAGTGTTGCAGCAGAGGAGTTGTTTAGTGATCGGGAAGTAAAGTCTTCATACCAACATTGAAGGCTTCGTAGTTACTCAGAAGAAATTCTTACTCTATAGGGGATCTTTAGCTATGCGACTAGATACCTGATCTTATTGGTTAGAATCCATCCTATCGTGCTAGAACACTTAGGAACTTCCAATTAAGAGCTACCCAAACAAATAGTTGAATAATCAACTAATTGATCTTCTATGACAAAAAAAAAAAAAAACCCTAATTGATCTTCTAAATCAAAAATAAAATTACTATTAATAGACACCCAGTGAAATTCCGCACAAAATCAATGGGTGGAAAACGTTTGTTAGAAAGATATCAAGCTCTAAATCCGTGACACTCTCACTATTAATTTTACTTAGCCATAAATAAAAAAGATGAAAGTGAAAAAAAAATCTGCTAACATAACATGTGGATCTGATCATGACCGTCATTTATTGGTCCGAGCTGTAATCATCGTGTCTAAACATGGGTTAAAGAATATAACAACATGGTCTAATACAAGGTAGAAAGTACTAATAATGGAGTTAATAATTATGGATAATCAGAGGGGGGAAATTAAATAAAAATTAAAAAACTGGGCAAAGCGCAATTCCCGAGAGAAAAATAATTAGAGAGAGAGAGGGGGGGAATCAGGCTGTAAACTTGGACACCATTGAGGACTCACGGTGACAAAGCCTATTAGATCGGGGTTGAATCTGAACTATTATTACTTTATCCCTCCTAAGTTTCAGTTATTTACTTCTTTAATTGCTTTTTCCTTTTTGTCAGCATTGTTAATTGTGGGGTCTTATCAAATTAACTTTTTACACCCTTCCTAAATCTATAGTATGAGTAATTGATTTTAAATCACATACTAATACTTAAGTCTCTCAATCGTTTCAAGTGAAATGAATTTATATTGAATCTTAATGGGTTTATATCAAAAAATTCTCAACTCATATTCAATTTGTTTATTAATTTATGTTTAACAAGTTGTGTTATATCAAGTTCGTGTCGTATATCAATCATGTATAACCGGTATATAAACGAGTCGTATCGTGTATTTTTTTCTATTGATTTCACATATGTCCGATTCATTTATTAATCGTGTGTTGTCGAGTCCACTAATTTACGAAACGAGTGGCTTATAGAAAACTCAAACCCTCTAATTATGTGTCGTATTATATTTTGGCACCCCTACTTTAGACATGAAATTTGAGTAAGCAATTGATGTGAGAAGATTTACAAATAGTTGATTAAGGAATGTAATCAAGTGACAAACATCGGAGATGAGAATCTATATCTCGTTAAATGTATTTTCTCTCAATAATAGAACATCTTCTTCGATATAGTTGGGAGACTAATTTATATATAATGAATGTATTTATGTTAATAAAAAAAAAAAGATGATCTATTGATCAAGATACTCAAATTTAGAGACAATGCTCATTCTTTGGTTAGTTTTTTCTTGGAGCTTAGACATTTTTTCTTTTTTTTTGTTGTAAGAAATTTTTTTTAATAGGAAAATAAAAAAGAAAAAAAAATGAAGTGCTTTAATGTAATTAAACAAGTCGAGACAACTTTACACAAGTAGTAAGTAACTTGCCATTATTTTAAACATTTCACTCATTAAGTAAAGATGCTTCAAATTTTCAAAAATGCCAACTCTACCCCTTTGCTCACTCATCAAAACCCAGACCCACTTTCAGCTCTCTCCGCCAGTCATCTTCAAAACGCAATCCAAGAGCTCTCTCTCTCTCTCTCTCTCTCTCTCTCTCTCAATTCGTAAACAACTGGTAACTTGCCGTAAGAAACACACACAAACACAGAGCAATGGAAGCTCCGGAGTTTTTCATCGGCGGTTATTTTGGCCACGCCGGAGGAGACAACCAATTATTAGACCAGAAAACGAACGATAATAACAACCAATTCGCTGTTGATGACTTGCTTGATTTCTCCAAAGAAGAAGTCATGACCGACGGTTTTTTCGATAACGTTACTGGAAATTCCGCTCATTCTTCGACTGTATCCATCCTTGACAGCTGTAATTCCTCCGTTTCCGGTGGAGAACCTCCGTTCTCCGGCAATATCAGCTGCCGTAGCTTCAATGACCCTCAATTATCCGGCTCCGAACTCTGTGTTCCGGTAATTTCTAAATCCTCTCTCTCTAGGAAAACAGCATATATAATTTTAACGTGCTCACAGAAGAGCAATGAAATTGAAGAGAAATTGAAATGTAGCTTGTTTTGGTGTACAGTACGACGACTTGGCTGATCTGGAATGGCTCTCGAACTTCGTGGAGGACTCATTCTCAAGCGACGACCTCCAAAACCTCCAACTTACCACCGCCACAACCACAGCCCCCACCGACACCGCCTCCATCTCCTCCACCACCACCACCACCACTCTGGAGCTTGCAACCATGCCAAATATCAACTCCTCTCCGATATTTCCCTCCGCCGTCTTCGTTCCAGGCAAAGCCCGTAGCAAACGGTCACGCGCCGCCCCAGGCGACTGGTCCTCCCGCCTCCTCGTCCTCTCCCCGGCCAAATCATCATCAGAAAACAACACTCCCCCTATCAAAACGGCGCCGTCGAAGAAGAGAGAAAGTGCGGAAACCCCTGGCCGGAAGTGTTTGCACTGTGCTTCCGATAAGACCCCGCAGTGGAGGACGGGGCCGTTGGGCCCAAAGACTTTATGCAATGCATGTGGGGTAAGATACAAGTCTGGTAGGTTGGTTCCAGAGTACCGGCCGGCGGCGAGTCCGACATTTATGTCGGCTAAGCATTCGAATTCGCACCGGAAGGTACTAGAACTCCGGCGGCAAAATGAGCTCCAGACACACCACCAGCAACAGTTACTTACTCAAACCTCGATCTTCGGCGTACCCGTATCGAACGGTGATGATTACGTGATTCATCATCAGAGTGGTCAAGAGTTCAGGCACATGATCTAATGCGTACCGGTCCAGGAAAATTAAGCTGCACTTTTAATTTTAACCATCAATTTCTTACTTTTTCCTAATTTCTGATGCTCTAGATGTTCAAATTTTTTTTGGGGAAAATCTACAAATAGAAGAAAAATGGAGGGAGAAGATGGTCAATTCATTGTAGTGCTAAATTACGTTTCCCCGAATTTCTATTAAATTTCGGTTGCTTTTTAATTGAGAAAAGTGAGGGAAGTTTGAATTTGTAATTTGCTTGGTGACAAAGTAAAGAGGATGACATATCAGCTCTCAGCTGTAAAGGGGTCTGCAATCATGCAAAGGGTGCATAGCTTTTGCAACAACCTGGGGCCACACAATAGACTGGTTACTGCTACCCATATCTGCACACCTTGGAATTTTTAAGGTACCCATATCTACCGTCGGAAAACACTATGGTATTTTCGTCGGTATCGTGATGAAAATTATAATTTGTTAAAGTTATAAATTATAATTTTTTGAGATATAAATTATAATTTATTAAGAGTATGATCGGTCTTAAAACATGATAGTTATAATTTTTAAATGTCAAATTATGCATTTAAAAGAAGTTACAATTGGTCGTAAGAATTCTATGATTAATCTTCAGTACGGTATTAAAAATTATTTTTTTGGTATCGTAGACTTTCCCGAATGCTCATTCAAAAGTACTTTTTTAGGACCATAGAGTTGCTACAAAATAAAGAGTGAGCTTATAATTTGATATGGTGATTTTACACAAAAATAAATTTTTTGGGGTTGACTTTAATTATTTTTGTTAGAACTTACTTTTATTAGTTATAACTTGATTAAAAATATTATAATTTTCGTTACGAGATCTCTTTCGATATCATACTCTACCCTGCTCATTTGCTTAATCAACAAAACTTGGAAAATCAATGCTATATGTACTTAAAAAGTAAACTTGATAATTACAACTATTGATTTTATTTAGGTCCCAATATTTATTGGGATTCATTATCTATTCAATGATTGTGATTATTAAGTTTATTTTTTAAACTTACTTTTTAAGTCCATGTAAGCAGAGCTGGTTAATTACATCATCCGCTTGGAGTAGCCCATTAGAGGGACCCCCTAAATGAAAGTTTTTTTAGGGTTAATTACAAAATATCCCCTTAAACTTTTGGTCTTATTTTAATTAGGCCCCTCTGATTTAAAATTAAACAATTTGTTCCCTTCAAGTTTCAAAATTAGCAAGTTGACTGATGAATTAAACAAAAATTTTAAAATTAATTTTCTACCCTTAGCCTTTATTGATCTCCATTTTTTTTTTTTTCCTTTCTCTTTGTCCAATTGAGCCAAAAACTCCAACGCCACCACTCAACCACAAACCATCACAGCCACCACCCAACCACCGCAACCACCACCCAAACACAATCAACCAGATACAAACCACCGTAACCACCACCCAGCCACAATCAACCGACTACATAATCTTCCAATCTAAGTGGCATGTGCCGTTTACGTTGTGAACGTCTAGATGACTCTGGTTGTGGGGATTAAATAACTGGAGACTATTCAACTGATTGATCACCAACTGAATCATCAAAATCAAAAGAAACAAATGTAGTTGACTTGTCTTCCTTTTAGGACCAATCCAAAACACCCTGCTCATAAAAAATGACATCCCTGTTAATAATTACTTTTCTTGTGATGGTATTATAAAGTTTGTATCCCTTTGTAACTGAACTGTACCCAATAAAAATACATTTTTCAGCCTTATCTTCAAACATTTTCCTGAGTGAATCAGGAATATGAGCATGGGCAATACAACTAAACACCCTCAAATGCTGAATACCAGTTTCTGACCACTCCAAATTTCATAAGAAGTTTTTCCCTTAAAACTTCTGGTAGAAGACTTGTTTAAAACATAAACAGCACAAGCAACAACTTCTTCCCAAAAACTTTTAAGCATATTTTTAGATTTCATCATGCATTTAACCATATCCATAATATTTCTATTTTTTCTCTCTGTCGTACCATTCTATTGGGGAGTATACTTGGCTGTCAACTGATGCTTCGCCTAAAGTCCCGTCACCATGATTTCTCAAAAAATCATCACAAACCATATATTTCTGACCTTTGTCAGTCCTTAAAAATTTATTTTTTCTCCCACTTTGCCTTTCAACATAAGCCTTAAAATACTTATCCAATTTATTTTTCAAAATATACACTAAGATCTTTTTGCTAAAATCATTAATAAAGGTAATAAAATACATACTCCAACAATTGGAAGGAACTTCAACTAAACACAAATCAGAGTGAATCAAATCAATGAGTCTTTTTGCCTGTCAAACTTGTTTATCAGGAAAAAAGTCTCAATGTTTTTTTTCTCAAAACACAAGTCTCACAAACTTGACTAGGAATATTAATAGCAGGCAAACCAAAAATCAATTTTTTCTAGGCAAGAAAATTTAAGCTATGAAAATTTACATGCCCAAACCGCATATGCCATAACCAATTATCCTCAGAAATTTCAGAACTAAAGCAGATACATTCTGACAATTAATTTGTAAAAAGAACAAACGATTGAGTGTTATATTTACCTTTACTATTAGTTCCTTCCATCTGTCACTAATTGTACAAACACCATTAAAAATTCTCATATCATACCCCTTTTCTGACAACTGCGCCATACTCAATAAATTCTGGCTAAGACCAAGAACATAATAAACATCTAAAATAACATTCAAAGACCTATCTTTTAACTTGATATAAATTTTACCTTATCTCTTTATAGGGATGGTTGAAACATTCCCAAATTTAATGTCTGACTGAACAGACTCATCCAATACGGTGAACATCTCCCTGTAACGATACATGTGATTACTGTAACCTGAATCCAAATACCACTTGTTCTTTTGAATATCATCTACTGCACTATCAGCCAAAAACAAAAGCTTCTGAATTATCATCATTACCCTCTGTAATTTTAGCATAATTATTATTATTATCGAGTCTCCTTAATTTGTAGCAGTTCCTTTTATAATGCCCTCACAATTATAGCACTTGATGTTGGATTTATCACGTTGTTCACCCTAATTATTACATTTCCTCTTTTTCTCCACCAATTTGTTTTGCCACGTACCTTGGTTATTAGAATGTTGATACTTCTGATTCGATTAAGATTTGTTGTGGGACTCATTTTTGTCCTTCTTGAAACTCGTCTGAGTCTACAAGACTTCTTCTCCTAAAATCTCAGTCTTTTCATTCAATCTTTGTTCATGGGCTTGTAAGGAACCCATCAACTAATCAACTGTCAATGAATCAAGATCATTTGACTCCATAATAGCTGTAACAATATACTCGAATTTCATTGACAAGGTCCGAAGAATTTTCTCCACAACTTGGAGATCCTTCACATCCTCGCCGTTGACTTTCATTTGATTGACAATAACCAACGTCTGTGAAAAATAGTCAGATATACTCTCTGATTTTTCCATCTGAAGAAGCTCAAACTGTCTGCGTAGGGTTTGTAATTGAACCTTTTTTACCTTGTCTTGTCCAATATAACAATTAATCAAAGACATCCCAAGCTGCTTTTTCCGTCGAAACATGAGCAATCTTGTCATAAATTGACGAATCAATTGCGTCATAGATATACATCAACGCTCTGCTATCTTTCTTTCGATTAATTATCAATTCATCTTTTTAGGTTTTTGTGTGAGTTGGTAGATCTCTGGGATTTATGAACTTTTTTGTTACAATATCTGAAAAATCTATGACTTTGAAAAACAACTTCATCTATGTTTTTCAATGTTGAAAATTTGACCTCCTGTCAAATTTTCTAACCAGGTATTGAACGAACTCGTTCCTGTTTGCCATCTCTGAAAAATGGCTTTGACACTAGATGTAGGATCTCAAAATAATATTAAACACTCAAAATAATCTCACACACAAAGATTTAATCAAATAAAAAATTAAGAAAAAAGACGAAGCAAAAGAACATCAAAACTTTACGTCAAAAAACAAAGGAATTCTTCAAAACCAAAAGTTACTGTTATTTTACTCACACCTCAGGTTCACAACTAACAACCAAAAAAATTAAAATACCAAAGTCAAGAAGAAATCCTATACTAAATATAATTCTAATAAAATAATAACTCTAATGGGCAAGAATCCCATGTGGGCTAGGAACTCTTAAACCAACAAAAAATTATAATTATCTCACTAAAAATTTAGGTCAAATTCCAACAGAAATGGAGGAATAATTTTTTGATAGTTTTCTCATAAAGAAATTGTTGTGGAAGCCTAGGAGGACATACAGTGAAGCGAATCAAAATAATTAAGCCAAGGTACATTGTACACAATGGGGCGATTTGACTATCTACCCGATTCTGGACATTTGCTCTCCCACGGGTCCACTTGAATATCTAAATCAATAGTATGAAAGATGAAAAATAAATTTGACAAATTAAAAATAATATTTAATTCAACTATATATATTTAATATTTTTATTAATTTTTATGTAAAAAAAATATTCACGTACGCTGCACATGGTGTATTACTAGTTGTTAGAAACGACTCTAAGGTCCTGAAAAAGTATGATCATGCAACCTCACATTTTTAGCATCTTTTATTTCCTAGGTAGAGATGCTAAGCCACCAAGGAAACCCACCCAGCCAAAATAAGTAAAAAATTAAAAAATTTTAATTTTTTTTCCATATAAGGGATTATTTCAAATATTTATTAACACTATCGTTGTCTCTAACTTATTGTCTTGTTTCTTACTAATTTGTTGTATAAAAACATGATTTGAACTCACACTTTTCGATATAAAAATGAATCTATAAGACATATGCATATAATAAAAATCGTATTTTGCAAACTCATTTTTAGTTTAAAAGATGTTTAAAGACGTGTTTTAAAAATACGTGATTACAGTAAAAATCAAGGATTTAAATCTCGTTCTCACTCAACCAGGGGTAAGTTGGACACAAATTGAGCATTACTTCAAATAACAAAAACCCAGTCTTCTCATGTTGAGGAAAAAATATTCAACGTAATGGAGACTATCACCGTCACTTAGTGTTATCAATCAATTCTGAATAAACATAAAGGACTAATTAATTCTACCAAATTTTACGACCACCTATAACTTTAATAGTTAGTAACTACTATGTGGGGATTAGTGCGGTTCACTTGTCTTATTTGTTTGTTATTAGCCAGTGATCGACATCACCTAACAACAATAAACCGCGTGACACCAACAGACCTTTGGTCCAATGATACTCCTTACCTTGTGAAAGTTTTTGCCTTCTTTAGGTCAAGGGTTTAAGTTCCCCTCCCCCTCCCCCCAAAAGAAAAAAAAAATCGCGTGACAATAATAACGAAGTGTAATCGTTTAGAATATTTACTCCATGTTGAGGGCTCTCCTATGGTGCCTTCGTAGCTCAATGTAGACTACCATCATATGCAACCTTATATAATAAGTAAAAATACAACAAAAGTACTTGAAAGTACAATGCATGTACATATAGAAATATGAGGATGGCATTATATGCTGAGGAATGGAGTCATGTGTATATGTAATGTTTGGGTAAGAGACATATATGCATGTGGAGGATAAGGATGAGCACATGCAGTAAGTGACCTGTACATTACTGTTTCTGCAGGCTGTTTGGGATAATATAACCAAAGTCCTCACCATGGCTTGGTGTCAATGTCTGGGGATCTTTCCATGTTATTTGGTAACAAGCTCCAATTATTCATGTCTCCCTCCTCACTATACCCAATTCTTCACTGACACTGACTTTGTTGTTTTTTAATACATAAGCTCTGCTCAATTGCCCAATGGAGGTGCCACAAGAACTATACATAACGTTGATAATCGAGCCGAGTTATACGAGTTTAAATCGAGCCTGTTAAATTCATTTTTTTAAATAAGTCTAAAAAATTGTTCAAATTCGACTCGTTTAGAAAATGAGATGAGCCCAAAACGAACCGAACCCGAATAGCTCAACTATTTTACATTTAAAGAAATTGAGTCTTTTAAGCTCGTTTTCTAAACGGGTCTAAAAAATTGTTCAAGCTCGGCTCGTGTTCTCGTTTAGAATACTAGTCGAGCTTAAATCAAGTCTTATTTGAGTCAAAGTCGAGTAGGTCAGCTCGTGTTCTTGTTTAGAACACTAGTCGAACTTGAGTCAAGTCCTATTAGAACCAAAGCCGAGTAGCTCGGCTCAATTATCAGCCCTAACTACACATGACTTACGATAAGATTACGGTTGTAAAAAGTTACTTTTCAGTATCATAGTCCTATACTATGATTGGTGGAAAAACTGAATTATTTCGGTAATAGGGAATCGTCTCATTGACATGTTTTTTGGACTAATTGTTACGACACAATCAACCGCAAACCTCATGAATTGGTTAAACTTGAATTTTACACAATCAATAAGTTTTGGAACTAAAGATGTATCGGGTTTATACTTAGACTTCTTTTTTGAACTATAGAACCAATTTGTACTTGTTAGAAAGAGAAATCAGAAAAATTGTGAATTTTGAATGAAAGGGTATTTTATTTTCCATCAATGTCATTACCATTCAAGCTGGCGAATTTGCAGTCATTTAAGATAGGTGGGGTATTCATGGTAGGTAATGCATAAAGCTAAGCATTTGCTTGGTTAAGTGGAATAGTTGGGTGGTCGATCATCTTCTTTCAGGTAGCGATATGGCTCCAACTAATAATGGAATTGAACTGCAACCATTGATAAGGGATGTGTTTGAAAAGACTTCATCCAACTTATTTGTAAGTTTCGATTGTATATACTTGGTTCAAAATTAAAAAACGCGGGCGGGTCATAGCTCTCATTAACTTAAGATTTTTAAATATAACGATCGATATTTATGGTGTAAACAATAGCTAATTGTCTAATCGATTGTTGTGACTTTCTGTATTTCACTATAAACCAGTAGAAAGTCACTCTCATGAACTCCATTCTGTCATGCTCCTTTCACGAGGCCTATGGCCATAAGATAGTCAGTTCAAAGGAATTAGGTTCTCTTAAGGTGGAGAGTAGGTATAGTTGCCTTCTAATAAATCCCTATAGAGTAAAATCAAATGGATATCCTGTCAATCTGTCATTTGTGTGTGAAGGAAGGTATAACACCAAGCTACATGATAACAACCTCAGCCCAGGTGAGGGGAAGAGTATGCATAAATAGGTACGGAGTCGCGTCGACATTAAACTCGTTCATATCTTCAAAATTTCTAACTCCACCACTGTGTTTAAATAAACTTTTCTGTATCATGCCCTCGACGGGCTTAAAAAAATTAAAACCGAGATAGATTGCACCCACGTAATCCTACCATCAAATCTTAAAAATCTTATGAGTTTGAGTAATGAAATAGTCTCTGTACTATCCATATATATATAATTCTCTGAGAAAAGTATAGTGTCTGTGCCTTTCTTAATTAGCTGGAGTGAGTTCATTACCCAGATGAGGGTATACCACTTCTGAGAGGATATGACTGTGTTGTTCAACAAACCCATATTAGTTAATTAGCAAGCACATGGCTACTTGTAGTAGCCTACTTGGGCTACTACTTCATAGGCTTTCACTACATCTCTGTCTAATCTCTTTTGTCTTATTATCATAAGATTTTAGTGCCAGAGAGTCAAGCCAAACGATTAATCTGCACTAGTGAAACTTCCCGATTGTTTCATAATTGAATTAGAGATGAAAATTTATATGCTCGGAATTCGAGTTTTTAGGACAGTATAAAATTAAAATTTAATCGATGATGTGCGTGATTTATAAATGATAGCATGTATTCCAAGTTTGTACCGCAATTATGAATCTAAACAACGAATCGTTGAAACTATTCTCCAATTAAAAAAAAAAAAGGGATTCTACAAAGAAAGTCAAATCCCTCAAGAGCAGAGAAGTGCTATGTGACTCTTGATGGTAGGACGAGGCCCACAACTTTAAGGTCCAGGCCCACTACACAGTAAGAAAGCCTTGCCAATGCTTCCCCGCTGGTCCATGTATTTGGGTGTATGCCTTTTTTCTCTTGTATTGGCCCAATCCTGGCCCGGATTTACCTGTAATCTTTATGATTGAGCCCAAGATGCTATGCTTCCCAGTGCTTAAATTCAAGCTTCTTCTTTTTTTGTGGTAAAAAAAAAAAAAAAAAGCTTTGAGTCAACCAGAGTGCAGGCATACTGGACAGTTAGCTCATGTGATGCTCAATTTTCCAACTTCTTTACCCAAAAAAACCAAAGAAAAAAAATGAATAAAAAAATAACTTCAAGCTTCTTTTTCTGTTAACGGAGAATCGTTCCAATCACGTGTTCTTTAGACTCATAATTATAATGTAAATGTCAAATTCATACAATTACCCACAAAATTCATGTATCGATTAAACTCGGGGTTCTGAGATTACCGAATTGCTTGCGTTTTAATTGATGATATCAATTATTGGATGATATCCACCACAAGAAGGGACCAAAAATTCATCAGCCAATAACTGAATGAACCCCCTGACCCACCTCTACCAACCAAATTGAAGATAGAAGGTATTAGACCCGTGAACTTTGTGCATAAAAAAAAAAAGCCACTAAAATCAAGTAAGAAGTCTCCTAACAAAGGCACGAGATTTAAATGAGACTAAGTGTTCTTTGTTTCCCAACCTCAATTTCTCTGAAATCAAGTCAATAGGGTCCGTGAATCTTTAACTCATCAAGAAACCATTTTAATTGGCTATATATATGGGCAATTGTATTGTAAGAGACAGAGATAGGCACATTGTTGGTGGTGATGGGCTGCAGCAACCACCCCATATATTTGCATGAAAGTTTAGGGCTTGTGTTTCATCCATGGATAACTTCTGCTGCTCCATTGAAACCGAACCTAGGACCTTGAATCAAGGACAACTAACCCATGCCAGGGTAATACTATCTTTCTCTTCACTGTTTTCTTTTTCATTGTATATATATATTCAGAGTTCTTCTTATTGTTTGTTGTGCTCATGGGAGATAATAGCAGTATTACTTCATAAATTGTTTCATGGAGTAGCAGTTAGTTGGATCTAGGTCTCCTTCAATAGTTTTTTTTTTCCTCCTTTTCTCATCTTGCTAGAACATTTATCGTTAATGATAGGTGATTTGTTAAGAAGAAAAATCGAGAGAAAATATATTGGAGGAAGGATCTCACTCCTATTAAATTATCGTAGAAATAATGTCTCCTTTTGTTGGGCAAAGTTGCATTACGTGTGACTATTTCTAAATTTTACACTAACAGTAGTCAAGAAAAGTATTGTATTGATAGTTTCATCAAAACGCGAGAACAGTTCATTCATTCGCGAGAAAAGTATGTAGTCATGATATTAGCAACTAACGATGATTGGATTATGTCACAGTATTTCTCATCTTATCATTATGTGTGTTCTTCAACCCACTTAGCGAACAGTTCATTCATTCTCGTACTTCTTGATATTTTACACCATCAGTATTAAATACACAAATACAATAAAAACATTAATAAGAAAAAAGCCCTCATGGACATTTTGCTTATAGATATAGAGGAAGTTTGCTCAAACATGGATAAAATAAGTTTTCATTAACTTTTCCCTTCCTTTTGATGCAGGAAGCTGCTGTTGACATAGTTCAAAAGAAGGAACCAAAGGAAGCCTCAAGTGTTTTTGTTGAGGTGGGCCTTTATGAGACATGAAATTCCCTTTTCTTTTTTTTTTTTTGTCAGGCACTATTACAGGGAGCCCGGGAACGACGAGGTTTTGAAACCGCGCCTTAAGGTCCAACAACTGAGGCGGGGGCTATTAGACCAACTGCTAACCTCATGAGACATGGAATTCAATTACACAACATTGATTTCACATATATGATTAGCTAAAATTAGAGGAGCTGCTTGTTTAATGTATGTGCAGGGGATGAAACCAGTTGTCACTATTAAGGAGATGGCTCAGGTGATGGTTCTGGAGGGAGATTCACTTTACAATCTAGATGAGTCCAACAAGAAGACCAACATTGTTGAAACAGCTTGCCAGTGCTCATGCCCTTCTGCTATTATAGATTCCCCAAATGAAGCTAAACTTAAGGAGCCCCTCTCAGCTCCTTTCTAAGTCTTCTACTCTACTGTAATAAGATTAGGTGCTGTCAATGGGTATGTGTAATGTCATGTATATATAATTGTGTTTAGCTAAGAATAAGTCATGTTAAGCCCAGTTCAGGGCAATCCGTTCATTAAATAGGTTTGACATGTTAACCCATTTATAATCCGCACATGTGAGGGTTAAAATCAAACACATTATTTTGTGTTAATTTCGTGTCAAGTTAGCTGATCGGGTTAAGACTTGTCAACTTCAAATAGGAGGGGAACATTCTAGAGGAAGGCCATCTAAGCACTGTTATGCATAAATCTCAATATTCTGCAAAAGAATTTCTCTGCATGCTATCTATTCAAGGTGAGATATATTGGCAAAGATAATGGGATTTCATCAGCTCACTAAGAGCACTAAAGGCTAATTGTATTGAACCCATTAACATGCTGCAATTTCAGATATTCCTCTGCCCAAATATAAAATTGTTCTGAATTCATTTGTTTAACTGTTCACAATAAGGTGATTATATTCATCTTAAACTTTCTCCAAACTTATTTACCCAAAAAAAAAAACTTTTTCCACACTCCAACTGAATGGAATGATGAACAAAGGAGAATTCGGATCAAGACCTAGTTTACTAATTTTGGGAAATCCCAACCAATCAAGCAATGCCAATATGCAGATTGAGAGGATTATCGAAAACTGAATAAAAAAAAAAAAGAAAACAATTTTTATTTTTTACTTTTTTTGAATACAGAAAAATGAAAACGTTACCGAATGCGACTTTAACTTTTAGCCACTTTGGATTTAAGGATACGAATTCTAGTCACAAAACTATGTTGTAATTAGTTAGAATACCGTTGGAAAGTTTAATTATAAACAAAAAAAATACTATTATTAGTGTTAATTAAATCTAACCACCATTTGAAGTATGTTTGGAAGGCCATTGGGGTTTTCATCTTTTATTTTGACAGTAAGTTCCCACCAAATGTTGTAACACATTATTTCACCATTTTGTTTGAGATTTAGTATGATTTATTTTCACTTTTCTTGGGTTTTTTTTTGCCCTTTCCCTCTCTTTTCATACTGTTTTAGTTTATGATAATAATCTTGGTTAATTG
Source organism: Ilex aquifolium (assembly GCA_951799425.1). Taxonomy (NCBI): domain Eukaryota; kingdom Viridiplantae; phylum Streptophyta; class Magnoliopsida; order Aquifoliales; family Aquifoliaceae; genus Ilex; species Ilex aquifolium. The sequence continues at coordinate 17,884,034 of OX637410.1, forward strand.
TGTTTACAAGTCTTAAATGACTAAGTAAAATCCTTTGAGTTTTATCAAAGTAAAATACAAGGACCCTTGACTCTTCTAAAATGACATAACCACCTCTTGCTTTTGAAAACTTGCAAGGGAATGACCCCTTCTATGATCCAAAATGCTCACATCACTAAAAGTTATACTAAAAACAATGATATTTCATGTTCTATTATTTTTTTGGAACAACATTACCCTCATTGCAAACTTAATCCTCGTTGGAACAAAATTAAGTCCATACTCAAGCACCCGTCTTCTTCCCCTCTCTCTTACTCTGACATGCACGTGCAGGAATGTATACACCCATATTTGATTACACATGAATAAATTTAACCTAAATAAAAATTACTTCGGACTTCACCAAAATTAACCTTAATAATTTCTATTCTTTGATGCCTATATCATTATTACTACAAAATTAGTAATTATGGATTAATCTGTTACAAGCACGCATGCACACCTGCAAACAGATATTCAGAGATAAAAGATAAAAATTGAATCACAGGGGGTGAGAGAGTTTTAGAGAGAGAAACAATGGCAAAATCAATAAACTTGGATACAATTTCAACTATAATATCAAACCCAATGGCGGAATCTTCATCTATATTGTAAAAATCATTATCCAATTCAATCAGAAAGATACAACAAGTGTAATAAGCTAACCCAATCACTTGTGAGATTATTCTCTTTTGATTTCTCTTAACAATTTTTAATGTGTCACAACAATTTAAATAGAGCATCTACACATAGTGTATTGATCTTCTTTACTTAGACGCAAGATAGGTGTACTTAGACTAGACACCTCATGAAGCTTCATAACCTTCTTTTTACATAGAGTTTCTTGGACTGTTGAACGATTAGACTTTTGAATGTCATAAAATGTCTCCTAAAAGAGTTTAGGACCTTAAACTCATCTTACCATCTAAGCATGTCACCCTATGGAACTCATCCTGTTTAAAGAAAAAGAGAAAAAAAAAAGAGCCAAGGCTAATTATATTATTATAAAAAATATCAGTTATTTCTCAATTAAAATGAGTGATTGAGGTTATTTATGTAATTTTACAAATAATAGGGATTCGTTTTGTTATTTTCACAAAACTTAGGGGGTCGAATGAAATTTACCTTAAACCGTCTTAAATGCCTAGCGTTTAGCTCACGCCTAGGGTTCTTCGTTCGGTGCTCTCTGCTCTCAAATAACTGTGGGGGGAAAGTTCAAAAACCCCCAAAATTCAAAACCCTAACAGATCTTCTGAAACTTCAACACCAAGATCAGGTACTCTTTGTTTCTCTCTTCGAATGGTAGAATACACGGATTCTTCAGTATTGATGAATATCAGATCAGTGAGCTCTTGCTTTCTAGGCCTTTTTCAGTTCGTGTATATATATATATATATCTAGTTCAGTTCACATATTTGATATATGTCGATTTATCTCTGTGTATGTATTGTATGTGTAGGTAATTGTAGAACTGTTTAACAGAGAACACAGAAGTTATACACCTTTCCGCAAAATTTCACTTCTCAATTTTTGAAACATCGGGTCTCTAGCTGTGAGTTACTTGGCTTGGTATTCCTCTGTTCATATTTATGTGATGATTTCAGTTCATTGTGTGTTTGTGCACTCATATCCATATTTACATGTGTGTGTGCCTATATATGTTTACTATTTTGTATGTGCATATGTGGTTGAGTGCGTTTTTATAGCCGTGTGTATGAGTCTGTGCTTGCCTTTGATGTAATGAAGTGTTTCATTGTTGATTTGTAGGCATCATTTAGAGAAATGAGCAACACAGTACGGAGAACTCCCAAATCTGGAAGGCAGTCATTGTTCTTCCATGATTTAGCGACACCAGTTACTTCTCGTAAATCCTCAGGAAAGTTCAGTACTCCAGGTCAGGCAGCAGCTGTTTCAGCTTTATGGCGTGAGAATTTTGCCAACTCCGATCTCCCGCCTCCACCAGTGTTTACCCTTGAAGATCGGTCTGACTTTTCTCCGGAATCTGGGATTCCAGACTATATGGTGTCCCCGGAAATTAAGTCAGACCCAAGAACCCCAGTCCAGAGTTCGGGGAAGGAATTTGCAACTCCGAAAAGCAAGTCTGAGGCAAGCACTTCGTATGCTGTAATGGGTAAGCAACATCTGAATCAACAGACTCCAGTGGCAAGCTTGAGTTGGTGGTCGCCAGGGAAGAGTGGTGGTAGTGGTGAGCCAGATGACAAGGGAAAGGGTTCTCCTGTGGAGGGTGTCGTTCAGCCTGGTGCTTTGATCACACTTCCACCTCCGAGGGAAGTGGCAAGGCCAGAGATGCAGAAGAATTTCTTATCTGTGGGAAACCTTGACGAGGAAGAATGGGTCACTGTCTTTGGGTATTGTTTGGATCTTTACTTTCTGTTTAAACATGTGTTGCATCTAGTTTTAGTACTGTGTTTATGCAGTTTTTGAAGTGGTGCTTAGTTTTGGAATATGGTCGTGACAATTGACAAGTTGTTGCCTTTTTATATGGAATGAGATGATATGATACTGTTAGATGATTATACTGAGTGATGCCTTGTGGCTTATTGAGATATATGTAGTTGCCAATCGCATTGAAGGCATTTGACTGTGAATTCTGTTTCTGCAATTTTATGCCGTGATAATGTATTGCCCTACATACTTAGAGCTTGTCATTTGCATGATGGTACTAAAATTTGATATTGAAATATCATTTTCTTATCTTGGGGCCATTTGGATGTCAATTGAAGCTGAGATACTATAATCCACAATGCCAAAAATCTGAGTATATTTTTACTTTTTGTAGCTCTTGTTTATGGATTCAAATATAGAACTTGTGGGTAGGTGATCATGCACTGTGTTGGTATTATAATTGGGAACTCCTCTCATGTTCCCCCATTTGTTATTTTGTTCTTTTGCTATTCCAAATGGCTTCACTATAGTGTTATAACTTTATCCCAAAAAATAATAGACCTTGTAGTGAAATTGAAACAATATTGGGGCGTTTTGTTCCCTTGAGAGTTCTAACTTTATCCTAAATCATAATAGACCTTGTAGTGAAATAGAAATAAAATTGGGGCATTTTGTTCCCTTGGGACTTTGGAAAAGCATAATATGGCCGATTTATAAATTTTATTAGTGTCTATAATTACTAGTCTCATTTATTTATGCTGTAGACCTGTAACAACATTTTTTGATCTGTGTTTCCAGATTTTCCCCAGGTGACACCAACTTCGTTTTGCGCGAGTTTGAAAAATGTGGTTTGATTTTGAAACATGTTCCTGGTCCAAGAGATGCAAATTGGATACACATTCTGTATCAGGTTTTTCTGCTCTTCCACAATTTTTAGTTTGAGCTGCTTGTATTGTGTTTCTTTGGTTTTGCATTCGTGTCTTTTTTTTTTTTGGGGGGGGAAGTATGGCGTACACATTTATTTTCTTTGATTAGAAAGCATGCAAGCCATTTTGTTACTTTTGAACATGTGTAAAATGGGGTATAAGCTAACGAGGTGGTAGAGGTGAAGAGTAATCATCTTCATGCAATTGATTGGAAATAGTCATCGTGTGAACCAAAATCATCAGATTAAAGATGATTACAATCTTCTTTAGTGGGGGTATTTGGATGGATTTGGACTTGTGAGGCTGTTGATTTGTTTCTTCTCCATGACACGCCTCATTGTTCTTATATCTTTCTCTTTGGGCTTATGAAAAAAGTCATCCTTCTTCAATTGGATTTTTACAGGTCATCCTCTGTACTCACATAGCTAGGTTAGTCAAATCTCCCTTGGGACCAATCCAAAATCAATCTGATTTTTTAAAGTATTGTGTTCAATGAGTGTCTCTGTTCAACTTAGTCAAAAAATATATTGCAAGTGTGAAAAGTTAGGGTGTGTTCTCCACTTATCTTGATGCTGTTGGAAAACCATTTGAGGTAATTCTTTGATTAACACTTGCAAACGAGTCTAATAATCCAGCAGACAATCTCACAGAACCCTTGGTTGATGGGACTAACCTGGGTAATGACCTCTTTATGATGGCTTGCTGTCAACGCAATAGAGACCAGAAACAATGAGATATTCTGTGTAAGTCTGAAGATTACATAGAATATCTACAATTCCATATCCAAAGGTCTATTGGCAGCCTCAACTGTCTATGTATCGTGCTTACTCCTTTAACAATCATCATCAAGAACTTCTCTTTCAAATTAGATTCTCCTTGTGCAATTTGTAGCCCTTTTTGGCAATAATACTTGTGGTTTGTGTGTTAAAGTGGCTCTTTCAAACCAGAGTATGGCTATTTATATGTTTGCTGGTTTGTTAGTACAGAATCGATCTGATGCTCAGAAAGCTCTCAGCAAAAATGGGATGCAAATAAATGGTGTTCTAATTGTTGGAGTGAAGCCAGTGGATCCTATGCAACGACAGGCTCTGAATGAAAGGCTCAACAATCAAGGATTTATGACATTACCTCCTGCACCAGCTAGTAGAAGCTCAGAGCCAAACACTTCGAGAACCTCTCCTCACCCTTACTATCTTCAAAATGGTAGTCTCAGTACTCGCCAGTCATCTGGGACAATTGCCACACCAGCAAAATCTATGGTGTCCAAAATTGTGGATCTGATGTTCGGTGTTTAATTTTTTGCATTTACCTTGACATAATTTTCCTTATAATTTCGTTATCTTATGTTTGCGAAGTTCTCTCATTAACTTCCAAGTCCGGCAAATGGTACCAAATGCAAATGCAGTTGAGGGTTTTAGTTATCTTTTCCATTTTTCTTTTTGTTAGTTTTTACTCCACAGCTTGTACTTGTTTAAGCGGGTACTGTAGCGGCTTTCGTGTTGTATTGGGTTGAGAAATCGTACTATGATGTTGTGGGTATGGAGGTTGGTCGTAGAGTATCACAGAATGTTTCATCACATTTGATTGAGCTCTTGTTGTAGTGGTTGGTGTATGAAAAACATATTGTGCAAAGATCTTGTGTCCTTAGATCAACTCATCTGTTTACAGTTATGTACATCAATTTACCTTTTTTTATGCTCTAAATCCAGAAATTTTTGGCTTTGAGAAATATACTGAGCGCGTTTGGAGCTACATTAAATACCTAACTTTTAAGGGTTTTGGAGTAAAATAAGTTAGGCTTATTTGGACTTTGATTTTTGTACTGTTTATACAATAGTTTTTTAGATCTAAAAAGGTTTATTTAAGTTGATTTTATGAGGTCTTTTTTTTTTTTTGGAATTTTGTTGCGGGTTTCATATAATTTTTTGGTTTAGTATATTCATAAATTACTAAGAGATTAAAGATACAAGATAAATTACAAAGTATATCAAACAACAAAAAATCAGCATTACAACTTGATCAATACTATAATGCTAATTCGTTGTAGAGTGTTCATCTGTTTGTGGGAGTACTCATCCGTGAGAATCTTTCCAGTAGTCATCCTCCTCCAGTTCCTTTTCTAAGTTACTGCCTTGTTATCAGATTTTATCTCCTCAGTCTCCTTATCTAAACACTTGACAGAGTCCTTTACGTTAACAAACTGTACTCCTAACTCCATTAACGGCACCATTAAAATGATATTAATACCTTTCCCTCTATCTTCTTCCTTAATAGACTCCCTATCCCTCTTGCTCCGACAAAGCACCCAACCCACTGTTACGGCATGATTGTTGCAACTTCAACCTACGCCACAATAGTCATGGTTCTTCTTCACCCTTCCAAACAGATACATATAGTTATGAAGGTTGAAATGAAGAGAGAAGAAACTGGAAAGCAGTTTGTAGATTGTTTGCCTCTGTTTATCCATGGCCCATCCATTTCTGTTAGGTCCTCTACAATTTGATTTGTGTGTATTCCACTTTTTTGTCTTATTCTTGTTGCTTTTTTCTCAATTAAACAATTCGGTCAACACCTTGTTTCGATTCCTATGTTTGTAATCATTTTTTTGTATTAAAAAACATTATATTTATAGTCGATTCATTTATTAATTCGTTTTTAATGAGTTGTGTTGTATCGGATTCGTATCGTGTATTAATTGTATATATAAAAGAGCCGTACCATATATTTTTTTTATTAACTTTATCTATATCCGATTCGTTTTTAGTCGTGTCGGGTCAGATTCACTCATTTACTAAAATGGTGGTTTAAAAAAGACACAAATTCTTTAACTTCGTATCGTTTTATGTCATGTCATATTTTAAGTATAATAGATATATCACGTTAGCAATTTTACGTTGTATAACTGTTTACCCATAAATGAATAAATGTTCTACAAGTTCCACAAAATTCAATAACCATCTAATAATATATACAAAATTTTATTTTATTTATTTTATAATATTTTTATTAGACAATTTCACCAAGTAACATTGGGGTAGTGTAATGGTTACATTAAATATTTACTCTAAAAACAGAACTAAGTGACAAACAAGCCATCGATTCCCATCAACTATTCTGTCACGGGCATGCCCCTTGACCATTGACCTCTGAACCCTAGATATCCGACACGTGTGTCCTGTCTGACAATGCTACTTTCCCCTGACACCCGCTTCACCATTTTAAAACGCCGCACTCTCTTCGGACACTTTCAACTTAAACCCATTCTACACAGAGAAAGTTGCAGATGGACGGACGAAAAACAACGTTGGAGCTGGGTATACAGCTGGCGGAGGCGAAGGTGGCGGCCGAGACCGGCACAATGAGCGGTCCACTGGTGTCAGATGGGGCGGATCGGAAAGTTAGCCGGAAAACTGAACTCATGCATGTTGTGTTGAGGCTGGTGTGTCTGTTGACCTCCGTGACGGCGTTGTCAGTGATGGTTACTGCAAAGGAAGCTTCCACTATCTCCATCTATGGTTTTAACCTACCTGTGTACTCCAAGTGGTCCTTCTCTGACTCATTCGAGTAAGTTTTTGCTTAACCATTTTTCTATTAACGCAATTCCATTCGTTTTCTCGTTATATAGCTTGTTAAATAGTTGCTAATGGTCATTGTTTCGCTGCCGATAAACCTGGGGAAAAGAAAGGAAGTTTGGCCATTGGAGTCCAGGATTTCTTGTTTTCTCTCATTTTCTCACCAACCAAACAGAACAATAATTGGAATTTATGTTAGAGGTAAGAAGTGCCCTCTACTGACCTTGTCTTTGTGTTATGATTTGAGTTCCCGGGCTTTGGCCGAAATGGACGGTAGTCCGTGAGAAGTGGGGGCTTAGTTTGTTGGTTTGTCATGTTATGGGGACCCTGACATGACGGTATTTACCCTAGCCCGGTTTGATGATTTTCCAGTCATGCACATATGGACAAGTTTCTATTGCCGCCTCTCACTAGCTTCTTGGCACCTGATTGAATAGAAAGACACACCCGTGAGTGACTCTATTCCCTGGACATAATGTGTATGATTATTAATGGAATTGCCCTTTTATGTCCTATTGGTTGTGTCTCAGTAGTCAATAGTTCTCTTTCTTTGTCTCTATGGGTGTCTCAGTAGCCATTGAAGCTCATTCCTCACATGGAATTATCTGTTTTTTTTGGGTACATTGATGGATGGATTGTTGTGCCAGGGTTTAGGCAGCTCTTTTAGACCGTTCGATTGTTATGTATCTAAGTGCCATCTTGGCTTATCATTGTCTTCTGTAGGTGTCCTGGTTGATCAATAACAGGGGTGTCAATTTAATGGCCATTCATTACAGAGTCCCTATAGATTGTATCATTGGATGGTGTCAAGGTTGGTGCCAATGGAAGTGCATTAGAGCAGAATAGCAAACTTTTCATTTTCACATTGGTTAGGTGAAGTTCATTCAGTCTGTATGATATGTGAAATTGGAAGAATTTTAAGACCGTCATCAGTTTTATATTGATATTGTTTTGGGGCATGACAAAAGTCATCAGTTTTATATTGATATTGTTTTGGGGCATGACAAAAGTTGAGAATATGTTTTGAATGATAAGTTGTTAAATCATGCGAATTTGCGCTGAGTAGGTATCTGGTTGGAGTTTCTGGAGCTGTTGTTGTACACTCTTTGCTTCAACTGCTTTTTAGTGTGTCAAGGCTGCTTCGGAAGTCTCCAGTAATTCCTTCTAGAAACCATGCATGGCTTATTTTTGCTGGAGATCAGGTAATTGATGTATATCCTTGTTTGTGATTTTTAATGTATTTTACTTAGGCAAGGGAAAGGGAGAACAAACTACTTAACTTACATTCTTTCATATTTTGTGCATGTTCAGCTGGAGTTTTCAAAGAGTCTGTGTTCTGTGGTGATGAACAAAGCTTGTATAGTTGTGTTTTTGTCATATTATTGTAGCTATGGCTGACCGCTCCACTAATTGCTTCGGGCAAAAACTCTTTTCAATAAGCCTGGATTTTATGAAAAAATAGGTTACTGGGAAGTGGAATTAGCATGACAGTATTAAAATAGCTTGAAAGTATTATGTAGCCACACAAAATGAGTACCTCATATTAAATTATAATTTTTATACTTTTTTATTATGGGAGGGGCAATGAAAATAGCTGATAAAACAAATGCAGGTAGCGGATTTTCTGTTTGTATGTAGGTGAAACCTCCATTTCATGATGTTTGGAGAAATTCTAGGCTTCTAGTCAATCAAATTTTGATTGGTCTCATGTAAGATGACGCATCTTTCCTGAAATTGACATGACTCAATAATGTCTGTAAACTTTTAAGTTAATACATTCTTCACCTCCAAAAGACATGTTGCATTGGTAAAAAAAAATGCAATAATCGGTGCAAGTAAGTATGAACTTCATAGCTGGGACTAGTTCAGATAGTCTAAGCGATTTCCAATTTTTGGACTCTCATTGTTGGCTTCAAAGATTTTTAGCTTGATTTTTAAGGATATATAACCCTTTCGGTGATATTATGATAGAATGTGTATCATTCCCTACAACTGCAATACATATGGCTGAAGGCGATCTTCAAATCTAAGGTGTTTTAGAAAATAAAATCAATTTAATGACAATATTCTCTACAAAAATAAGATTTTTAAGCATTCTTTTACCCCCAAATAGAGGCATCCATATATTCTTCTTGGCTCAACTGCCTGCATGAGCTTAGTTCCTTGGTATGGCCCTGTAAAGGTTTTATGAGGACATACAGTAAGGTTAATTGAAGTTTTTTGCCAATTAATATGCACAAGAACTTGAGTGGCATAGGTTTGAAATGATTTTTTAACAATTCAGTGGTGTTATTCTTCCATAACTTCTGATTATCTTGTGTTGCAGGTATTTGCATATGCAATGATGAGCGCTGGGTCAGCTGCATCAGGTGTCACTAACCTAAACCGCACAGGGATCCGACACTCGGCTCTACCGAATTTCTGTAAGGCCTTACATGGTTTCTGCGATCATGTTGCTGTCTCCATAGCCTTCACTTTCTTTACCAGCTTCTTGCTTGCCACGTCAGTTGTTCTTGACGTTATTTGGCTATCTAAGCACTGAATTTCCCTTGTTTCCCACTAACTTTATGTAAACTATGTTTGTGTTGATGTATATTTTGGGACTATCTGCATCACCAAATGGCTCAGATCACAATCACAAAAGCTCCTACTTCAAGCCAAGCTTGGCTGTTCGATGCAAACTCGTGTTATGCTTTTTACCTATATTCTTGTCATGGAACTCGAAATGAGCTATTTGTTATGAGTCATTATTGAAGGAAGGGTGAGGTTGGCCCTGACAAAGTCGGTTAGAGAAAGCTCTGAAGGTGAAAGTTTGGTAGGAGCTTTCATAACCGCCTTCTAAATGAGATGGCTTTTGTGAGGAGTAGTTTGTGTTAGGGAAATCGAGACCTAGGCTGACTTTATAGCCGTGAGACAGGTCTATCTCGATCCCTTTTGTAGATTATCATATCTCTGTTTTCCTGTGCTAGGGCACACAATCCATGTTCACAGGGTTGAAGGTGGTCTTTGAGAAGACAACAAACGGTTGTGCACAGCAAGCATGAAAGGGTTGCATTACCGTGCAAGGTTTCATCACTTCAATTCTCTCTCTGCATGCTCCTTTGCAGAATTCGCATATTCACAGAAGTTATGATCTCTTTTAACCAGCAAGTTCTATACTACCGCTGCCCTTTTTTTTTTTTCCTGGTACAGTAGCGTCATGTATAAGTGTTGTATTTTTTGTTTTTTGTTTTTTGTTTTTTAAAACAAATTTTGGAAGTCATTCATAACTTTTTGGGATACTTGAGATTGATTCTAAAATAATCCCAACCATGGTGTACATAAGTTTAGAAAAGTTGGACAAAGTCGGTAGTTAGGCAGACGCCCCATTGTTCGTGTTGTTGCAATGAATCTAGTGAATCATCCTAATTGGGGAGGTGAGGGGCACACGAAAGGGGGTAGGGCTTCGGTGTCACCTTGGGGGAAGCCCAGCAAGGGTGGATTTCGGATGAATCTATAGTATCTCAAAAGTTGTAAGTTGAACTCTAAAAGTTGATAGCAAAAAAAAAAAACTTAAAAGTAATAACATGAACAAGAAAGTTGTAATTTTTTTGGGGTTTTTTTTCACTTTGTACTCTGAAAGATGTTTAAATTTTTATTTTGAACATCGAATGATTAATTTTTTTACATTATACTTTAATTGTTATAAATTAATTTCAATGTGGTCATTAGACTAACATTTGTTTCAAATTCTATTAAATTTAGCTATGCATGCCACTCATGTGTTTTGTTCTGAGCGAAACTATAAACTCACAATTCAGATTCTTCATGCCTTATTTATATTCGTCCCCACACCGCATTGGCGCCAAACCAATAGAGGAAGAGAAGAGCAGCAACAAAAGAAGAAGATCTACATATGGACAGTTTCTTCTGTTGTGGTAAGTGCAACTCCAACCCTACTCAATAAAATAGTTAGTTAAAATATATTTAAATATTATAATCTCCATTTTAATTGGTCATTTTTTTAAATTCATTTCAATCACGCTCTCTATTTTAACTAACTATTTCAACTAACTTTAACTAACTTTTAATAATATAATTTAAAAATATCACGTAGCCTAATATTATAATTTAAATTTTCACCAATATTTGTATTAATATTTTATAGGGTCTAAAATTAAATATTTTCATTATAATAGGGAGTTTTCGAAATTTGGGAGGAGGGGAGTTTTCAGAATTTGGGTTTTTAAGAAGGGGTTTTTTGAAAATTGAGGGAAGAGGGTTTTCAGATTGGGTTTCGGGGGAGGCAGGGCGGAGGTGGGTTTCGAAATTGGGGGAAGGAGATCTACAGTTTGGGGGTGGGAGATGAAGAAGATTACTTGGACCAGCCCTTGGAGAAAACGATGAAGACAGAGACGAGCTTCTTCTCCTCTCAATATCTGGCGAGTAACAAAGATCTCCTAGGTTTTAGCTAGCAAGATGACGAGCTGATTGGAGCAATTTTTTTGAGCAAACCTCGTCAAATTAGCTAAAAATGAAAATTTAGCTAGTGGGTTGGAGATGCTCTAAGAGGACGGAAATGAAGATGTCATGGACAAATTTCAACCCTGGGAAAAAGATCATGGCTTGCGAGAATAAACAGGTTTTTTGTACAAATTTCTTCGCCTTTTCATTGCATGTTAGTATGTTACTCTCCAACTTTCTTTCTATTCTTTTTTTTTTTTTTATTTAAATTGATTTTTTTATTTATAATATAAAACATAGTAGATTTCAATAAGACCTACTCGACGGTCTCAAAATAGACTCATTCGACAGCCACTAATATCCCTCTCAAAACTATTCATATTGTCGGTTACCCCTAATTAATATATATAGGTAAGTAATATGTGTGGTTACTTCTTATGGTAAGAAACATGTGGTTCATCTGAATTGTGAGTTTACAGTTTTGCCAAAGAGTAAAAGAGTAAAACACGTGGGTGACATGTGCACTTAAATTTAGCAGAATCTGAAATGAATGTTAGTCTAAGGGTCACATTAGAACCAGTTTATGGCATTTAGGGTACAATGTGAAAAAAATAATTATTTAGGGTACAAAGTAGGATTTTAAATATCTTTCGGGACACAAAGTATGAAAAATCCTTTTATTTTTTGCAAATAAATATAGAAATTTGTATTTTAACTTACAAAATTTATAAAATTTGACAATACCATACCAATTATTTTTTTCAACACCGGAGTCTCCCCCGTAAAATGGAAGCTAATAATGAAGTAACCATTTTACCTTTATTGGATTGTTAAAAAAATAGAATTTTTGTCAAACGTCCCCCTCCCCCCCCCCCCCCCAAAAAAAAAAAAAAAACTTGATTTTTGTCGATATAAGGATGTATCTGTTAAAACAAACAAAATGTGAGGTCTTTCTGTCATTTTCGAAAATATTAGCGATTTTGTTTAATTTTACTACAATTCAGGGACATCTGTGTAATTCAACTGACATATTAATATCCGTCTCTTCTCTATGGCTGTATAGGTGGGGAGGAATTAGGGTTTATTCAGAATCCTAATTCTGAATTTTTGATCTTCACAGATTTCATAGAATGCAAAAGTCTCAATACGATTTCTCTAGCGATTCAAGGTGGTACTCGACTTATTCGCTTCAATTTCACTTGAGAATGTGATCAATTCTCGAACTTCCCTTCAAATTCTCCCCAAAATTCATGGCCTGTCACTGCATTCTCAGTTCTTCATTCTTACCATCTCTCCCTCTACATCAACAACCCAAAATTCTTACAATTAAACCCTCAATCCACATTCGCCAACGAATCGCATGCCATTTTGGTTGCTCTGAAACTGACGAAGAATCAAAATCGAAGAAACACCTCTTGAATTTGCTCAAACTGTCCGTAACACTCACTGTAATCTCGGGTTCACTGCCACAACCTTCTTTAGCAGCTAAAGTTTCTGAAAAGAGGCGTTCGGCGAAGAAAACCGAAGCTTTTACACCGCAACAATTGAAATCATGGTCACAGGGACTTCCCACTGTGACCAATCGGCTTCCGTATACAGAAATTTTGGGTTTTAAGAAAGAAGGAAAGCTTAAACACATAATTAAACCGCCTAGTGTAGGTCTAAAGCAGAGGCCTCAGGTGGTTTTAGCTGTTTTGGAGGATAATAGCGTTGTTAGGATTGTTTTGCCTTCCATAGAGAGTGATTCAAAGTTTTGGGCACAATGGGATGAATTAAAGATTGATTCTGTTTGTGTGAATGCATATACTCCACCGTTGAAAAGACCAGAAATTCCATCGCCTTATTTGGGGTTTTTGTCCAAAATTCCAGTTTGGGTGTTTTCGTTTGTGAAGCAGAAGCCACAGTCCAAGAAGGCTTTGGAGTTGAAGAGGGTAAGGGATGAGTTGAAAAATAGGCAGAATGATCAATTCGAGAGGATGAAGGAAGAGAGAGAAATGATGGAGAAGGCCATTAGAACGCAGAAGAAGATGGAAGAGAAGAGAAGGAAGAAGGAGCTGAAGAAGATGAAGTATGAGGAGTCATTTCGTCAAGCGCGTATGAATAATGAGCGCATGTCGGGTGTCTGGGATAGATTAGCTAGTGATCCAAATGTTGCGACAGCGCTTGGGTTGGTCTTCTTCGTTATATTTTATCAGACAGTGGTTCTCAGTTATAGGAAGCAGAAGAAAGATTACGAGGATAGGTTGAAGATTGAGAAAGCAGAGGCGGAGGAGAGGAAGAAAATGAGGGAGCTGGAGAGGGAAATGGCGGGGATTGAGGGTGGAGATGAGGAGGATGAGGAGGGAGAAAAAGGTGAGGATAATCCTTACATGAAGATGGCAAAGCAATTCATGAAATCTGGTGCTCGTGTTCGTCGGGCACATAATAAGAGGCTTCCTCAGTATTTGGAAAGAGGTATAGATGTGAAGTTTTCTGATGTTGCTGGTCTCGGGAAAATAAGGCTTGAGCTGGAGGAGATTGTGAAGTTCTTCACTCATGGGGAAATGTACCGCAGGAGAGGAGTCAGAATACCAGGTCAGATTTCTCTGGACTTTGATGATATCCTTTCGGTTAATTAGTTCACTTTGAACTTAAAATCTTGTCATTCGTGTTTCTGGTGGGCATTGAATATTCATGTTTTGTTCGTAAGCTGTTTGGTGTCAGAACTTCTGATTGAAAGAGTTTTTACTAAACTTCATTGGTTGCTTCTCATTCGAGGAATGTTGTCCAAACCAATTACTTGTACCCCAACGTTTTCCAAGCCAGGGTGCTACTGGTTTCTCTATTTAATCTGAAAAACAAAATAACAACCATTATGCTGCGACTTCAGAACCGTCCTTGCAGCACCTGTGATTAGCAACTTTCATCCCAAACCAGCCCACAAGAATGACGTTTTCCTTATAATGTGAATGTTAGATCACCAGTATTATTTAGTTTATATTTTGATATTTCCTTATAATGTGAATGTTGGATCACCAGTATTATTTAGTTTATATCACATCAAATAGGAGGCAATGTTTTGGAAAATATACTTTTTCGATCCCAGTTTAAGCCTTGTGGCCTTCTACAAGAAAGAGGCATTTGGAAGGGTTTCCAGAAGCAGTTGAGACTAAGTGCATTGGCTCCTATAACTTCGTGAATTTAGTCATCCGCTAATAAGATGTTATCGGTGATGAACTGTTTTTCCTTTGATTGCCCTGTTATTTAATATTTCATTTATCCTTTTATTTGTTTATGGAAAATGGTCTGCTTTTTTCCTTCCATGTCTTAGCATCTATGTATCTTTTTCTTTCTGTTCTCTGCATTAGGCTTTCTTCTTTGTTCGCTCCTCTTTCTGGTATAAGTTTATAGGCTTTTCATGTTGATGGTATGCCCTTTAGCGGAAAAAGACTCATGTATACCGCAGGCACTAATTTTACTTGACTGGTCTTGTAAATATTTATTTTATTGTTCACAAATTTTCCTTTTCATGTCACACTCCCCAATGGAGGGAGCCTCATACATCGGGCTGCCACTTTTTTAGTTGTGTACTCTATGGGCTTTCATATTCCAAAAATGGTGTGGCTCTTTCCTTTTTCAGTAGTTTCTTTCTTAGTCGATCTATGTTTCAGTGGCCTGTCTACAGTCATTGCCGCCATCAAGATATATAATATGGCATGCTTTTTCAAACATATTTAGTTAATATACACTACCTTATAATTTCGAAGCCAATTATGCCTGTCTGTTTCATTTTATTTATTCTTTTAACTTTTAGTTTTGGGTTTCTCATGATGTATTTTGTTTCCTACAAAGCTATGTATTATATGCTGTTCTTATGGCCTGGTAGCTGACTTGATCTTTAGTTCAACCTCTCATCACTATTTGAGAATTACTAAGATCTGTTTCTACATTTCCCCTTTTTGGTTATCTTCTCTGGCTGTCGTTTGCACGCGATGTAACTTGGGTTGGATTGTCCACCTTCTGTATGTTGCTTTCAGGTGGCATACTTCTTTGCGGTCCTCCTGGGGTAGGGAAGACACTATTAGCAAAAGCTGTTGCTGGCGAGGCAGGCGTGAACTTCTTTTCCATTTCTGCCTCTCAGTTTGTGGAGATATATGTGGGGGTTGGTGCTTCCCGTGTACGAGCACTCTACCAAGAAGCAAGGGAAAATGTAGGCATTTTCTTGAGCTTCTTTCTAGCTTTATATTTTTCCTGATCGTGAGTTTTTCAATGTTCTCTCCTTTCTATTAGCATTGATTTAGGTGTCAATGTCAAGAGGGGAGACTGATTTCCAGTGCTAAAATTGCATAATTCTTATACCATTCTTTTTTTGCTGTTTCTGTCAGATATCTTCACTTCATGGGCATCATGAATACTTCAATTGTGAATATGCTTTGACACTGCCAAATAATTCTTAATATGAGCATTCTTCCATTGGTTTGTACAGGCTCCATCTGTTGTCTTCATTGATGAGTTGGATGCTGTTGGAAGGGAACGTGGTCTGATTAAGGGTTCTGGTGGACAAGAACGTGATGCGACTCTCAATCAGGTGGGCTTGTGCGTGCTTTAAATTTTTTAACTTTGATACTGCTTTAAATGATAAATCGAATATGCATTAATTTCCAGTGGCTATCAATATGTTCCAGCTCCTTGTGTGCTTGGATGGGTTTGAAGGAAGAGGAAATGTGATCACTATTGCTTCCACAAATAGGCCAGACATTTTAGATCCAGCACTAGTAAGACCTGGACGATTTGATCGGAAAATATATATTCCTAAACCAGGCCTCATAGGTCGCATTGAAATTCTGAAGGTTCAGTTCATCCCTTTTATCAATAGTACATGCACATGATGTACTGGTTCAATTGCATATGAAGATCCTAGTAATGTGACTTCTCTTCTCTATTTCGTGGTTGTAGGTCCATGCCCGTAAGAAGCCAATGGCTGAGGATGTGGACTACATGGCTGTTGCCAGCATGACTGATGGAATGGTTGGTGCTGAGCTGGCCAACATAATTGAGGTTGCTGCTATCAATATGATGCGTGATGGAAGAACTGAGGTAGTATTTGTTTTTGCAAACATTGAATTGTTATTTTCTTTTAGTTTGTCATCTGTTGTAGTAGATAACATACCTAGTTAGTACTGCCATGTAAAACCTGAATGCAGTAGTCACTATTCATTTGCTATAGAAGTTGTGGGAAACAAAGGCTTTACGAAGTTAAACAAAATGCAGGAGATGGTAGAATTTTTAAAGACTTTGCCATTGGTAAGAAGTATTGATATAATTCTTTGAGGAAGGAAACTTCAACAATTCAGTGGCACCAATCTCTGATTTTTTTTCCGCAATCATTATTTTTTTGTGCAAACATGATTCTTGCAGCTTCGATATCAAGAATAAAGAGAAGTACATGTGAGTTAATGCACTAGAAATAACTCTTATGGACTATGAAAGGGAAAAGAAGGCCCTATTGCAAGAAATATGTAACTTATGAACGAATCACACTCCAAGTAAACACTTATTAAAACACTGTATCTAATGTGCTCGAACAAACCATGTGAGTTGGAGTGGACACCCTTATTGGGAATATCTCTTTCACCCCATCACAAAGTAGCAGACTAACAGTCATAGAATTTTGTTATATATTTTAATAATTTAAATCCATAAGTTCACATTTTGATGTTTGTGTGTGTTCATTTCTGTCCTAATGTAATTCCTGATATGAACAGTGTTTCATGTGATGCGTCTTAACATCTTCTTGTATATTTCTGAAAAGATTATGGGCCTTGTAGCAATGTGGTTTGCAGAATAAGTCCCCAGGTCCATATTCGGTATCAACCCATGGTTGCTTCTTAGATTATGAGACGATGGGCTTGGACAGTTCCGACTATCTTGTGTGTACACATGGCTAAAGGAATAGGTGCACATAGACACTCTTACAATATATTCTTAATCTCAACATCATTACCTGCAGTTGCTATTGTTGTGGTCATTCCACATTGGTATTTCTGAATGTGTTATTGCACCTGTGCAGATTACCACTGATGACTTATTACAAGCCGCACAAATAGAAGAAAGAGGAATGCTTGATAGAACGGAGAGGAGCCCTGAGATATGGAAGCAAGTTGCTATTAATGAAGCAGCAATGGCTGTAGTGGCCGTGAACTTCCCTGATCTAAGGAATATTGAGTTTGTATAGCCCTTACAGTCAACTCTATGCTTTTATTTAATCCCTTGCATATATTGTATTGTATTATGTGATCCTTTATTAATGGTTATATATGATGTTTGATTAATACCATCAGTGTTATGGAATGTCACCATGGCTTCTGATTAATTGACACTATTTCTTTGAGCAGGTCACTATTGCACCTAGAGCTGGCAGAGAATTGGGCTATGTCCGGATGAAGATGGATCACACCAAATTTAAGGAAGGAATGCTGAGGTATTGCTTTTGTCTGTGTCCATTATTCTTTTCTTCCCCTTTTTTCTTTTAATTCTTCTCTTGGGTGTGTATAGTTTTAAGGCAATGAAGATTTCTATTAACAGTCGATGATAGGCAATGGTGTAGTTTTTGGTTTTTAATTAACAAAAATGTTTTTATGATTACTGCAATAATAGGTTGCCTTGAGGAATGCTATGGAGACTCTTGCTGTTCTACTTTTTAATTTTTAATCATCTTTTCTGTAGTGTGGCTTCCACTGCTGTCATTTCTCTTCTGTTTATGGATATAACATTTCTTTTTACGTCAAATTTCATCCAGTCGGCAATCCCTCTTGGATCATATCACTGTTCAACTAGCACCACGTGCAGCTGATGAGATATGGTACGGTGAGGGCCAGGTAAGAAGTCCTTGCACTTCGTTTCATATATATTTGTATAATTTATTACAGAATTCTTTGAGCCAGATTATGGTGCAAAAGGTATAATAAAGCCTAATGTGCTGTTAGAGAAGTGGCAACATTTGTTGATTGAATTATTAGGAGAATTGTGGACAAAAGTCACATGATCTGAAATTTTACAGAATATATTGCCTATTATGTGGTATAGACGTGAAATTATTTATGAATTATTTTAGCACAACACATTTAGGTAGTTTGAAGGAAGGCCGTATTGACTGATGATTTTGTTGGTGTTTATATTGAGATTGTAAAAGATTAGATCATCCTGGTCTTCTCTTTTGCTTGTTATGAGCAGGCAGTGCTGTTAAAGAAATTAATGTACTGATTTATTTTATTGAGACCTTGAAATGATTGGTAACTAATGGATTGAAATGTTGCAGTTGAGTACGATGTGGGCAGAAACGGCAGACAATGCTAGGTCAGCTGCACGGGCTTTTGTTCTTGGTGGCCTTTCTGAGAAACATTACGGTTTGAATAACTTCTGGGTCGTGGATCGAATAAATGTATGGACTTGACCTTTATACTTGCCAATTTCTGTAGAAGCCATTTAATGACTTTGTTTTTCGATAACTTGAGAAGTTTCTTAAAGTTGATACAGGGAAGCCCGTGTTTTACCTACCTTAGTCTTTTTCATTATGTCCATTTGACTATTTTGTAAATGCCTGTTGACTTACAATGGAAAGAGAGCGGGGAGTAAAAACTAGAGTGAAAATTGAAGTGCCCTTGAATTTTTTAGTTTTTCATTAAATGAAGGGTGAAATTGGAGAAGTTTCATGGACATTTCTCAAGCTCAAAAGGAGTTTCATAGTCCTGTCATTTTATTACAGTCGAACAGTGTTTCTACTTCCATTAATATGGATATGCTTGCACACCTGCTGATAATGCAAATTTTGATCCTCAGGAGATTGATTTGGAGGCTTTGCGAATCCTAAATATGTGTTATGCACGCACAAAAGAGGTATCGCATGTTTTGTGGAAGTTCCACTATTCATTGATGTGTTACCAGAAAAAACTATGCATTGACATGATGTTTTTATTTCATATCAGATCTTGCTGCAAAACCGACAACTCATGGATTCTGTTGTTGATGCGCTTGTTCAGAAAAAAAGTCTGAGCAAGCAAGAATTCTTTAACCTAGTTGAGTTGCATGGTTCCCTTAAATCAATTCCACCCAGCATAGTTGATATCAGGGTTGCTAAGCGTTTGCAGTTCCAAAAAATGATGAAGAACCAGAATGAAGCAGCTCTTACAGAGTCCGTGTGAGCACGGTGCTTGGACAAGATCTATCAGGTGCTTAATCTTTGATGTTTATGTTTGGATGGACATTGTGTTATTTATGGAGGCGTTAGCCTGATGGATATAACAGAAAAACGACTTTGGAAACAATTAGTCCGTCATCAGCACACCAAATCGAATACAGCTTGTGGTACAGTGACCCTTCGCGCCTGATATGCTTTCTGGCAGTGACTGCCATTGATTTTCAAGACCAGTGCAGATTGAGCAGATCACTGCACCAGCAAGAGATTTTGGAGTTTATACCGCGACTGTAAATTGAATTTGCTACCAAAAAGAATAATTTTGGTGTTTAGCTGTGGGGTTTGTACAGCTTTTCTGTTAGACATTCAACACTACACAAGCTCAGGTGCTTTATCAGTCAATTTTAATAGCCTGTTTTTTCCTATTCAGGCTTGAAGAGCATTATTTTGTTCTATGAAGGATATTAAAACAAAGTGAAGACATAGGGAGAAGCAGAGACCTAGACTACACATTCAAACAAGGAAGATACTGCATGAGCCGCCCTCCTCGCATGTTACTTGACATGATAGTTTGAGCTGTGAAGGTTAACTTGAAATGAGATTTTTTTTTTTGGGTACCGTGCCACAAAATTGTACCTCATGAGTTAATTTGAATCTAATTCAAGTCTAACCCAAAATATTCAATTTTTGAAAAATAATATACTTTATTTTAAAAAACCTCAAGGCACGATTTAAATCGGATCCTTTTTTATTATTTTTTTATTTTAATAAAATATTCTCGTATTGTTTGAGGTTTGGCCAAAAAAAAAAATATATTCTGGGAATACAATTAAGACCCATTAATTATTAATTCGTCACTAATGTATAATAGACGATTTGCGAATTAAGAAAATTGAAAAAGAAAAATTTAAGGGAATTTAAAACCAAATAACTGTGAGGTAACCGCAGGCTTTCCAGAAAGTTCCAAGAAACCCACTTCGAATCCTAACTGAAGCACCACCACCCTCCATTATATGCCCATAACCACCGCTAACCGCCACGTCCATCACATCCACAGCCGTTTTCGCTTCAAATATTCGAATTCCCTCTTCAAATTCCTACATACCCATTTCAATCAACAGAGGTTTTCTCACCAGTTTCTGTGAGAGAAAATGAAGAACTCAAACATGGCTTCTTTCTTAGGTCACTTCTGCGCTGTTTTGCTACTGATCATGGCCATGGCCACCATAAACACGCCAGTCGGAGCTTCTAAGGAATTTGAAGTTGGCAATGGCGTGGGTTGGCGTCAGCCTCGCGTTAACGAGACTGAACTGTATAATCATTGGGCTGCAAGGAGGAGATTTCACGTTGGAGATTCACTCCGTGAGTTTGTGAATATGTTTTGATATTAAAGTTCTTTAAGTTCATTAAGAGAGAGATAGATGTAGTTATGGATTGCAATGCCTATTTTTAGAACTATATATGCTTGGCTAATTTGAAGTTTAAGTATGTGAGTTTATTATTTGATCTCTGCACACAAACACAACACCAACAGTCTCTCTCTCGCACACATGCTGTTAGCCTATTTTAACTTGCGGGCACTAAACAAACTAACTTAACCATTAATAAGTACGAGATACTTCTCGAAGTTGGATCTACAGTCGGATTACTATCAGGTGCGTATTGCAGAAGAAGACGAGCCAAAGACGACCTACGTGACAAGCAAGCAACCTTACTAATAAAGGGGCCTTTGAGAATTTGGTTATGTCTTTTGGACTCACCAATGCCCCTACCATGTTCTGCCCTCTCCATACTGAGCTATTCCATCCGTACTTAAACGGATACGACACTTCATTTTTGTTGTATAAAAACTAGTATATGAGAAGTTACAAAAACAACCTCTTTATATGCAAGACAATTATTCTAATTGAAATTTCCCAGATCTTGTAAAGACAGAATACTTGTGTACTGGACTGTCTTTTCACAAACTATTCTATTACTAACTTGTAATTCTAGTGTTTATCATGAATAGCATGTACTTGTGCATGCATGTACTACAATCCTTTTCTGGTTTATACAAAATAGCATATTGCTTACGATGTAATAAAACTGAAAATGCTGATCATGAACCCAAAAAAAAGTAGTAAGTATTGTGATTCATGGGAAATTAATGTTTTTTTCTAACAAGTTTCCTTTACAAAAAAACTAGTCAACAGCTTCAGCTCTGGACTATGCTGAAATGAGTTGCAATGAAGCATGGGAAGTAGTGTTGAGTTGAGCCATGGCACCTATGACCTAACCCTATACTGACATTGCATTCTTTTCCAACTTTTTTATGCAGTTTTTGAGTATAAGAACGATTCAGTTCTTGTGGTGGATAAATGGGGATACTATCACTGCAACACAAGCAATCCGATCTCCGTCTTCACCGACGGGAACACTGTGATCAATCTCGACAGGCCTGGCTCCATCTACTTCATAAGTGGCGATCCCGATCACTGCAACAACGGCCAGAGGCTAGTTTTGGAGGTGATCACACTGCACCCGATTTCGCACACTCCTCCATCCATTGCCAGTCCTCCTCAACCTTATTCAGCCATGTCTCCGGGACCATCGACACATTCAAGCTCAGGAGAATCAGTTCCAGTGACAATGGTTTCAGCACTCATGGCTCATATTGCCACTTATGTAACACTTCTATTGCTTTCACCGTAGTCTTCTGTTATTACTGTGGTGAAATTATGTTATTAGGCTTTAGATTGTTTCAAGTTCTTGTTGGTCACAGAATCTTTTCTATTGCTTTTTGGCATTTGCATTGCATTCTTCCCATTGTCATTTGAATATTGTTGTTCGATTGTATTGGGATTTCATATGTTTGTTATTTATGTAGGCTATTTTTGATGATTAATACTATTATTTGCTTTTGTTGAAGTATACATACTTAAGCTACACTATGCTTAAGGTGCGGTTTGGTAACCGTTTGTTTATATTTTTTTTTTGTTTTTGTCTTCACTTTATATAAAAAACAAAACAATAACGTGTTTGTGATGTGTTTTTATTTTTTTTAAGTCCCATTGTTTTGAAAAGAAAGGCAAAATCTATAAACACAAAAAATGATGTTTTTGAAAACATCAAAAACTAAAAACACGCGCGATTTCCCCTTAACAATTAATGAGATCCGGCCTTCGAATCTCATTAGCAACAAAATGAGATTGTTTTTTGGGCCAACTATAAAAACCCCTTCTTTCTTTCTTTCTTTCTTTTTTTTCGTCTCTCTCTCTTGCTTGTTCTCTCTCCTGAAACCAGTGACGAAGATGAAGACAAAGATGAAGAGGCCGACAACGAAATCAAACACGAAGATAAAATCGAAGACAAAGACGAAGACTAAATCGAAGACAAAGAGGAAACATACATCGTCTCTCTAGCTCGTTTCCCCATTTTTCTTTAACTTTATACCATATATATACATATATAGATATAGATCTACATATATGATCTTATATATACATAGATCTACATGTGTGTGTGTGTGTGTTTATTTGTGTTTGTGTGTCTGTATATGTGTGCTGTATATATAGATATGTGTGTGTATATGTGTGTGTGTGTGTGAAGTCTGTGTTATTGGTGGGTGGTGGAATGTAAGGGGTTTGGGGGTGGGTTTTCGGTGGGGTTTGGCTGGTTGTTGGTGGGGGTGGATTTTCGGGGTGGTGGGTGGTGGATTGCAGGGAGTTTGGGGTGGGTATCGGTGGCGTTTGGGGGTGGGTTTTTGGTGGTGTTGGGTGGTTATCTATGAAGCACGGATACTTCGTTGAGGTCAGCGTATCCGTATCATATACTTTATCGAATACTATACTCGTCGGATACTCGAGGGTACGTATCGGATACACCTCCTACATATCTGATAATAATTAAATATTAGGATATTTCACGGATACTTTTGTGTTCAAGTAATATATATAATTTTTGAGTTTTTAACATTTTCTTTCGAATTCACATACCATACAATACATTTACAAAAATTCATACTACTTCAAAGACACATGAGTATTTTTTAAGTATTATCTACAATTACATGTCAAAAGAGCATAAAATAAATTTATTACATTATAGTTTTACAAAAATTACTTCTAAATAAACTGACTCGGTAAATGTTAGTTTTGATTATTTAATTAATCATTTCACTTTGTGAATATACCATAGTGATATGATATATATTTTCTTCAAACTAAAAAGAATTACTAATTTTTCTTATTGTGTTAAAGAACTACCAAAATATATAAGTATTATACTGATTAAAAATAATAAAAATAATAAATATTTTTTATTATAGCCGTATCTTGACCGTACCCATATCCTTCTTTTTTAGATTTTGTCGTATTACCGTATTCGTATCGTATTGTACCTGTATCTCGTATCCGTATCCGTACTTCATAGGTGGTTATTGATGGGGGTGGGTTTTCGGGGTGGTGGGTGGTGGATTGCAGGGGTTGTTGGTGGTGGGTTTAGGTGGTGTTGGGTGGTAAATTTTGGATAAAATATCAAACATATTTTTTATTTTTGTTTTCATAATTTTTTAAATATAAATAATTATCAAACATGTTTTATATATTTTAATTTTTAACACATAAAAATAAAAACGTTACCAAACGCACCCTTAGAAGATTGTTTAATATGGTATCAAAGCAGGAGATCCTGTGTTCAAATCTCGCATCCACCCTAATCATTAAAAAGATTTCCATGTGTTAGGCCTAAAATATAGTCAACACGTGAAAAAGTGTGTTGAAATATAAATATTTAAGTTACATCCTCTCTAAAAACTTAAACTTTTGGAGTAAATGATTATTTAACAACTTTCACTTCGATTACTTGAAGTTACCAGTAGAACACAGTTGAGGGTGTGTATTTGCAATTTATGTGCGCGCTAAAGCTACTCTAACCAGGTCTAAGCGAGGAATCGACCCAATCACACGTTACCTGAATTCATGGTTGTAACATAAGTCTTAAATATGCGTGTAATTATATATAAAAATGCACGAATCTATTAAACCCGAGTTTTATATGGTGATCTGAATCATGAGGCAAACTATGTGTCGTGAAGTAATATGCTAGTCCACGCCTTCACAGAAGAAGGATCTTGCACTTTTATTTATGCTAAGTCCTGCTGCAACAGTACCTTACCAGCCCTGGGCAGTGGTACTGAATCTGTGAAATCCACAGAACCTCTCACCTGGACTGCATGATTGGCCAGGAAATCAGCCACACCATTTGCCTCCCTAAACACACGACACATTTGAAAATCCAAGCCTTCCAAAATGCCAAAGAATCTGCCCCAAAATGTCCTAAAACCTCCAAGGAATCTCAGCCAATTCCAACACCATCTGCACCAAAATATTAGAATCAGACTCAATAAAAAGTCCGTAACACGTCAATCACAAAAATTCTTCAGAGTCGGTCTACTTTTTTACTTGTTTTTTGCTTGCGAGCAATTTTACTATTCCTGTAACACATCACTCTAGTGATCTTTTACTGCTTTCATTTAATTCTAATTTTTATATTCGTTTTGTCTTTTAGATTCGAATTTAATTTACTTGTTGTTTTACACTCTCACTACTTACTCTATTGTGTCGTTCATACAGTTATAATTGGTGAAATTGTTTAAAGTTTTTGAAACTCCAAAGCATAGAAAAGAATTTAGAAGTAACCTTAGAAAAGAATCTAGAAGTAACCTTACGCCTTTCTACAATTGTCTGAATAGTCACAATTTTAGAGTTCCATGTCGGTTCAAGTAGGTAAGGTCGTACGTGTTTGAATTTTAAATCCACCTGGATTTTGGCACGCCCGCAATCCGAAACTACGTCAAACAGTATTTATACTTTTTTCATCCTTCCACTTTTCTATCCTACCAAACACAAAAAAGTTAATCCTTCTTACTTTACATCCCTCTTACCAAACACAAAGGAGGGAAGGAAGAATTTATCTTTTGAATGATAGAAAGTGTATCACTCCCATTTTTTATCATTCCATTTTTTTATTTATCCTACCAAACACACCATAAATAAGAAAAGGGTGTGGACTTTTATAACATATCCTGTGGAATAAGCCTACATTGATATAATCACCTACTTAAAATAGAGTCATAGTGGTGTTTGTTTCACCGGATAATTGGGAATAAATGGGTTGGATTGGAAAAAAAATAATTTGGGACCCCACATATCCTTTATTGGATTTAAAAAAAAATGGGACAAAAGTAGGAATTAAATTCCTCCATTCCAACATTTTTGTCAAACCGACCCATACCAGTACAATAATGAGAATAAATCACTACAAAATAACTGTCTTCTTTTAGAAACCTTCTTTATTTTAGAGAGAGAAGTGACTGCTTACATTGTCATGGTTTATGGTGACACTATTATATGTTGTCAGGGCGGGGTCAGAAATTTTTTTAGGGTGAACACACTAGTATGTTTTATTTCTTTTTAATAGACCGTAAAAATTCAAAAATTTATATTTATTAAAATTATATTTAACACTTTTTAAACATAAACGATTAAAAATTGATATACTTATAAACAAAAAAATAATAATTAAAATTTCTTATCGAGAATACGACAAATTATTATTACTTACAATTAACCTTGGTATGTTTTTATTATTTAAAAGAGTTACAAATTAATTTTATCAACAATATTTCTTTTATATATAAAATCGGGGTAACAATCTTTCATTTATGATCCTATAGTTTACTACATAACGACACACATTTTTATACAATAACGAAATAACCCTATAATTTAAAAAATTATAAAATAACATCAATATGTTCGAAACATATTCGAACATGTCTAAAAGTTAACAATTATATTAGTTGTACCTAATTTGAGATTTAATTGATGAAGACCCAATGTTTTGTGACCATTGGATAGATAATAGAATTTATTAAATATTAAGACTCACTATTATACTTAATATCGAAATGTATTAGGTCTTTAAATTAGGTTTCAATAACATTGTTCAAAAAGTTAACAATCATTTAAGTAGTGGTCTATTCAAATCAATATCACCAAAATACAATATTATGGTGAATACAATTAAATATTT
This sequence comes from Ilex aquifolium, assembly GCA_951799425.1. NCBI lineage: Eukaryota > Viridiplantae > Streptophyta > Magnoliopsida > Aquifoliales > Aquifoliaceae > Ilex > Ilex aquifolium. Next base: position 17,910,649 of record OX637410.1, read on the forward strand.
CTAAATTTTATTTTAAAAAATATATACTTAATATGAAAAAAAAAAAAAAAAATTTGAGGGGGGCATGTGCCCACCCTAGCCCAAGGGTGGCTCTGCCCCTAATGTTGTGAACAATCATTATATTTATCTAAATGGGACATCAAAACTAGGGTTTTTAATGGGACACAACATGTTTGCAACATTATTCTAAACACATTGTAATTATTTAGACTTGTTTGGTAGTGATATTTTATTCTTAGAATGAGAAATTATTGGAGTCTAATCACGAAATTATTTAGGTTTCCAATCAATCAATCAAAAAGTATCTGTAGTGTGCCCAATTCAAGTTGGGTATTGAGTAAAACTAAGAGGTAAAAATCAACAATTCAATTATTATGATGACTTTGAGATCATTTTAATGAAGTATCTTGATGACAATTACAACATCTCTCTCTCACACACACACAAACAAGTGATTCATGTGGTATGGCACAAGCCACAAAAAGCTAACCAGCAAGAAATAAACATGAGAGAAAAAAACTTTCTTGGCCATGATTATTACATCTTACTAAATTATTTGTCATGTAGTAGTATCATTTGCCTTCATCCATGCAAAAGAATCTAAGAATATTTTGAGAGATCCTTAGATTGATTCTAAAAATGTTGAGTTATATCTCAGGTTTACAGGTGATTACGTTCACCATCCTAAGTTTAAGTAGTAATTATGTATAGTGCAAAGCCAGAAAAATAATTTAGGGTGGACACACTTGTCCACTAATCGATAAAAATAATGCGATATATTTTTTTTACATCATATTTAACACTTAAAAGATTTATTAAACATAAAAGGGTCTAAAGTCAATATATATATTCTATGTATATAAAAAATAATTAAAAAAAGATTAATTATATTTATTTACAAAAAAATGAGGCTAATTGTAGATATACTCAACGAATTTAGTCTCAATCGTTAGGATTATAATTCATAATTCAATGTCATAGGGCCTGATTTTGATGGAAGATCTACCAAGTTAAATTCGATACGATTTTATTTTGAATAATTAGAATTACCATCTCTTTTTGTATGAAGTGACAATTCTAATTATGACTTTTTCTTAAAGTGTTTTTTCATGACTATTAAAAAAATTTAATAAGATAACATATATACGTTAAGGATCAACTATATAATGTATTTGAAACAAATAAAAGCAATAATCCAACTTAGACATGAATAGTACTCCAAATCATATTTTACTATACTAACCAAATAGATTTCGGAAAAAAAAAAAAACGTTCAATTGGAATATCCGCCTCTTCGGCCCTATATATTTTACTTGCCAGTCAATTTCTTCACAATATCTCTCTTAATTCCTGTTTGGTGAGTTAGGTGCCACATAATTCTGAGTGCAAAATGTCTCTCTCCCTGCTGTTAAGTGGGCTGAGTGCAGACCTTAAGTGGAGCATCAATGGCAACACGACATGGTCCACAGTGCCCCCATACCACCTAAAATTGACTTGTTTCTGTTTTATTCAATGTCCTCTAGTTTAGTTACTCTCAAATATTATTCTTCTCATAACAATCTCATCTTAGCTTGGAAAGATTTTTCTGTAATCTGTTTGGCCAATCCAATAAACCCAATGACCAACCAAAGTGAGTGGTCCAACAGGTGTGAATTTGCATATCTTGAATTCGAGATTTACTGGTCACAAATAAGTCGAGTTTAACTAATATGAGTATTTTTGTGAGTGATTACGTTCATTCAAAATTGCATTATAATAATGAATTTGATGGTATCACAAAATATCTAAGAATGAGCTCGGCTCTCCAGGTCAGCCAGCTCGGGATCAGTATCACATGTAGACCTCAACCTCAGACCTCAACTCCCTGTATCCATACCTCACGAAAATTTGTTCAAATGACGGTTGGATCCCACCAAGTCTCCCATCTTTCTGCCGTCAATCACCCAACTGGCGCAAGTCTCGTTGCGCAATAAGGGGGAACTGTTACAACTAAGGGGCAAGGATCTCGCCCCAGATCAAGCAAACCCTAGGAATATCTATAAATAAGAGGCAAAGCCCTCAAAAAAGGGGATATGACCATTGTAGCCTAGCAAAGTACTCTCTGTAAACCACACGCAATTTGATTAATATATTCAGGAGCAAGAGACTCCCTTGAGAGTGGATTAACCGAGCTCCCAGGCTGGTGAACCACTATAAACACTATGTGTGACCCCCCTCCCCCCAATTATTCAGAAAATCCTATTCCTAAGAGCCTTAGAGCTCAAACTGAACCAAATCCCACCATTCGGTGCACTTTAAATCCACAACACTGCTTAATCTTGTTAAGAACATCACCATAATCTAACATTGTGTGGTTTGAACGGTTTTCTCATAAAAAAAACAAATGAAACAAAACCATAGACCATAGAAATGGAACAAAGCGGGAGGATGGTACGTAAATATCTCAAATTTGATAAGTACGGGAGAAACATCTTTGAGAACTCATTTTAACCCTAGTTTAGGCGTGGATAGTCTGCTTTTGACCAGATCAGTGAGAGAACTACTCGAGGTGCGCACAAGTTGGCCTGAACACCCCGGACTGTTAAACTAAAAAAAAAAAAATCATTCTAACCACCAATGATTTTTGATGGGGTTTCTAAAAGAATTAAAAGACAATGAGGGATTTATCCCTCATAAATACTCTAGTGCCGACATAGATGACCTACTTTTGACCAAATCGGAGAGAAAATTAGTCAAGGTGCACGTAAGTTGACCTGAATATACCTTTCCGTTGAAAAAAAAAAAAGAAGTAAGGGACATGATAGCCCAACAGAGATGCAGAACCACTTGAATCGGCCACTGGGTGAGCATTATTGCTTGAAAAAAGGATTTATCAGAGCTCAACCTTTATTGACAAAAGCCAAGACCTACCACTGCACCTCTATTTCTGTCCATTTCATACAAAATGGCCTCTATGCACAATTTGAAGCAAAATTGAATGGCATGGCCAGTGTAGGTATATAGAGACTGATGACCCTAGCTAGGGTTCTACCAGCAAAACAGGTAGTGTTCAGTCCCATAGGGTTGGATTGCTCGAAACCTGATCCGTTTGATAGCATTCTCCCAATCCTCTTCTTTACAAAATAGAATGATTATTTTTTTATGATGGAATCTGATTAGTGACGGAACCAGGATTGTGTTCTAAGAGAGGACAAAGGATAGCATAGGATTTTTTATACACTAAGGACTCGTTTGGTAGCCGTATTATGATGAAATTAAATATTAGATAGTACTATTTTTTATTTAATCGGGCCTAATATTTTGTTTGGTAAGTAAATTTAATATTGTATTAATTTCAAAAATGTACACTAATAGTATACTTATTATATATTTTTTATACGTTAGACCTGTATTATGAATGTATTTTAATACCACCAAAAGAGGTGGTATTATAATCCACCTCAAACGTATTATTTTACCACATTTACCATTATAACCCCCTAATTGATAAAATCAAATTGTCATCAATGTAACAAATACTGATTGAGGGTATTTTTGTTAATTCAACATTAATTCGATAAAATAATTCTTTAACCAAACAACTGATTGAATTAAATAATTTCTATCCAACGTTTATATTGTGTATTACCAAACACTAGATAAAATTACGCATTATTCTAATACCCTATTTAGTCTTGTCTTTTGTCCTTTTGTATTGTATTAGACCGAATTATTTTATTTAATCCATCTATTTCTAATAACGCAACCAAACGAGAGCATACATAGGATTTTTTAAAATTTTATGGGATGTTATAGAGATTTTTGAAAATGTGAGGGGAGTTATTGGGCCTCTAGGCCAATGCATAGTTCCGCCCATGGTTGTTATACACATAATTACTCACAAATCATATAAATTGAATCAATCTAGATATTTATTACGATACTTGAATTTCGGATATCGAGATAATAAAATATTGAAACCATGACATGCAAACTACCCTAGTGAATTGACATGCTAATATTAGTATAATGAGCTTCAAAGGAAAAATCTTATTTCAAAAGTTTCATAACAATCAGAGGATACTTCAATCCTTTTTGAATGTTTAAAAATTATTTACACCAACAGATTCAATTTATTTTGAATTTTATATTTCCGACAATTGAATCTATCGATCATGATCATTTAAAAATGAATTGGAGAACCATCGATCGTAACGAAACTATAGAGGACATGGTTCAACGTGATTTGCATAGAAAATAAAATAAGAAAACTTGTAATTCAACGTTTCTCTTTTTCTTTTTTTTTGTATAACGTGCTGGTGTGGAGGAAGAAAAAAAGATTGTCAAGAAAACAAAAAAGTAGAAACCTTAGCAACTTAGGATGGAGATGCACCACCAATCACATAAGAGTTATTACTAAACTCTATGCTCATTAGCCAACATGAGTTGTTGTGTGTGAAAAATAGCACCTACAAAGGTGGTCGATCGTACCAAGATTTAATTAGTATTTAAATGAAATATTAGTCAGCCTTCAACTTACCAAACAACCATATTAATACGTTTTCTAGTCCAAATTGGCAATTAGACCTATGGGTTTTCTAGTAAGTCTCCATCTTGCACATTATTTTTCTTTTTTTTTTTTTGACATCAATTCCATCCCTACAAACTTAGGTAACAAAAAAGCCAAGAAAAAATACATTTATTTAGCCCAACACTAAGAGCAACTCCAAAGGGGGTGGCAAATGGGGTTGAAAAATAGTATCAAGGATCTTAGAGTGACATTTTTGGCAATTCTGGAGAGAGAAAGGGTGAGGTTGCAAATGGGTTGGTGAATATAGATCCGTTAGATGAATATAGCTCCAACGATTCATATATATTGATGAATAAAAATATGAAAATGACACCCCATTTTGGCACCTGCTATTGGAGCAGATTTATAATTCAGGGGTGCCAAAACACTGTTCAAAGTTGCAAATGAGTGATTTGGCACCCCAAAATAACAACTTCCTTTGGAGTTGCTCTAACACACTACACAACACTATGTTCGCGTTCATTTTTGCCTTCACCTCCCCCCATCACCAACACATGCGCGCATAAACACACCCTTTTCAGGGGTAATTGTGTCTTTTCAACAGAGTAGAGATCACGTGAATCTGTCATGTCTAACTTGTGTTATTTTTTATAGTCTAAAATTAACTGTTGGAGTTAATTAGAAAATATTCAGACTTAAAAGGTACTATTTAAAATACTTAAACCTGAAGGGGTGAATAATAAATTACTTAAAGTTGAAGGGCGTATTTTTGTAATTAACCCTAAGAAAAGTTGTCACTTTCACTGTCCCTCCACAAGCTATCGCTCATTTAGTCCCAGCACCGTGGAGAATGACTGATGACTGAAACTTGAAAAGGTCAGCAAAGCTTTGCTAATTATTGAGGAAGAATTTTCAAGTACCCAACGGTCATATTGGATAACCTATGACTGTTCGGAATGAAAGATTCAAAAAAATTACTAATCGACGATTTGAATTTCGATTTATGTCAGAATTTGAAATTATTCAATTTGTATTGGTGCATTCAATGTTATGTTATAACTACAAATTCAAAAGTCTCGTGATTAAGACAATATCACAAACTCATATTACTATAAAAATGATGAGGATTAAGTTGTTCAAATACCATTGGTATCTCCTATTATTACTTGTTTGAGTTCTTTTTCACCTAAAACACATGAAAAGTAGTAAATAACTATGGATAATCCTCTAGTTTTCCTTTTTCCTTCTAAAAACCCCAAAGTGCCCAATTGCTTTAATTTTCATAAAGTCAATTTTCAAAGCAAGTGGAAGATCTCCATAATGGAGTTTATGACCTAATTTTTTTAGTTTTTCAAATTTTGAATTGTTCTACTCATCCACCAGATGAGCAATGACGTTTGTTAAATCTATTGACGTTTGCTAAACCTATTGACGGTACTAGAAAGGAGATTAATCGAGATACACATAAGTTGATCCAGATACTCCTAACATTGAACCAAAAAAAAAACCCATTCAAGGATCAATGAGTCATAGAAAGTTCAAAGTTTTGTTGAATAAGAAATGCTAAAGTGCTAGACTTTTCCCGTCTCATGAAAATTTTACTTTTTCAATACATAATACGTGTAATTACAAACACACAATAATCACATAGACCGCATAAATTCAAACTCACACTACAATATGGAATTTAAATGTACCACACTAAGCCAAATAAGGCTCCACTTTCCTCCAAAAAACTATCAAAAATGCACCAATATCTTTCAAACAAAGACTAACGATTTTTAATGTTTCACGCTAAGCCTCATAAGTCTTCGTCTCCATACCATACAAGAACAGGCCTTTTTCAAAGTAATTGTAGTGTTGTACTAGTGATAGACTTTATAAGTATTGTTTGCTTATATTGAGCATGGAAATTTTACTTTACTACTATTCACATGAATGGATGCGAGTACGTGTCAATCAATATAAATATACAACAATTACCGCACAAATCAAAACTTTTTTCTAACATGCTTCAATAAGGAATTTAAATGTACCACGCTAATGAAAAAAAAAAAGTTTTTTTTTTCGGGGGGGGGGGGGGGGGGGGGGGTTGTTGTCCTATCTTACAAAAAAGAACTGCAAAAAACAAAGAAAAAGGAAAAACTAGTGAACCCTACTAATCTTCCATGATAGTTTTGAATGTAAAAGCTATTGGTGGTTATACTATTGGGTAAGATTCACTAATTTTATATAATTCATAATTGATCGATTATACCACGTGACGGTGATGATGTAGTGTAACCGTTATATTAAATATTTTCTTGCGAGGCCAGAGATATCTATTAAAATTATTGGAAGTTAACAGACAATGAGTAAGAGGTCAAAAACAACCTAATACCTTAGTTATTAAAATATTAAAGGACTAAATATTCTAAAAATTATTCTTCTAAACAAGTACACCAAGACGCACTCTATGTACAAATTCAATGTGTAAAGGGGAAAAAAAAAACATTACCAACCAATCTGTATTTAATTGTATTTAATATTTTCACATATGACAGTATTGTGATTCAGAAGAACACAAGAACAAGAGTATGTACAGCAAACATGTATAGAGATGATCATTTGCTATATCTTACAATAAAGGCATAAAACCACACCAGTTAATTATATGAATTAATCCCATGTTTGTGTCTCAAAGTTACTCGGAATCATCAAACTTTCCACCGGAATCTGATCAGAAAAGCACCCGCAAAAGTCAATTTCCGACACCCACCACGGCGGGTACAGCCACCCATCAACCGAGTCTACCAGTGTCAACTCGGTACGTAACTCGGGAGGGTCGTAGCTCCCTTCTAAACTCGGTAACTCTATTATCTCACCCAGCTCATCAGACGAAGTTGTTGACACATCCGATGACGACGAAGTCAGTGAACTTAGCTCCTCCATTGCAGCTGCTTTCGCCGCCGCAGCTTGGATGTCGCGCGGAGAACGTGAAGCCGGACGAGGCAAGGACTCACTGAGTTCAGGGAAATTGAGAATCGCTGAGTTACCTTTAATGCTCAGCGCCGCCACGTCGTGGGCTCTAGCGGCCATTTCAGGAGTGGCGAAAGTTCCAAGCCATATACGTGATTTCTTGCGAGGCTCGCGAATTTCGGACACCCATTTCCCCCAACTTCGCATACGAACTCCTGTGTAAACTGGGTGTTTATCACTACAATCACTTGTTCTTGTTGTCTTTGGGGGTCTCGGCCTCTTCTTTTGTAAGTTGTGCTTTACTGTTTGGTTCCTTGGGTTTGGGACCGAGTTGATGTGCAGGGACTGAGTTGACCCAGAAGAAGATGGAGTTGGTGAAAGTGATGAGGAGTTGGTAGTGGTATTAGTACTGCATTCGGCTTCTGAACTCGGTGGTTCAGCCATTGATGGTGGTGTCTCTGCTCTTTTGGAAGAACAAAACGATGTGAATGGGTTTGGCATGGAATGTTCCGATGGACAATTGCCCGTTGGAATGTAAATCAAATGCCACATCCACTGAAGTAAGAGTTCACGAGAGAGAAAAAGAGGTGTTTTTCCAAATAAGCTTCTGTGGTTTTGAAGCAAATATAGGAAAGCAAGCTAACAAAGAGACAAAAACAAAGTAGTTTGGGAGATAAGATAATTTTTACCACATGGCGGCACGCAATGCTATTCAAATATTATAATAATAATTTATATAATTTGTATAATTTATTATAATTTTAGATTAATCGTGAGTTTTATCAAATATTAAAATTTGGTGTTAATTTAATAGTTTCATTCAAGTCATATCATTAAGTCAGCAGATAAAATAAATTTTTTAATTCCAAATAACATTAATCTAAAAAATTATATGTATCCAATAAATAACTGTCATTTATTACCTTATCATATTTTTTCTTTTAAAAATTCAACTTGTATGTCCGTGCTTTTGTGGAAATATCTCATTAGATGTGTATACTATGTGACAGTGTCAAATATTGTGTTAAACTCATATAATTTTTTCGAAAAGAATAAGTTATTGTGATCTAAATTTTTTAATATAAAAATTTGATTTGATAATATGACATATGATGTGTACAAAATACCTCATCAACTTTCCCAATCAAAAAATCAAAAAAAAAAAAAAATCAATTGAGAGAGGGAGGAAGTTTGGGGGGTTAGAGAGGAAGAAAAAACGTTGGGCTCACCTAAAGTTTTGGTTTTTTCTTTTCGAGATTAAAAGAAAATTAATTTTTTTAAGAAAAAAGGGTTTAAATTTTTTGATTGAAAAAATTGATGACAGGACATGTACACATCATCTATCATGTCATCAAGTCAATTTTTTATATTAAAAGATAAGCTCCAATAGAATTGCTCTTTAAAAAAAAAGGGACAACAACAAAGTAGTTAGAGAGAGAGTGTATTCAAGCGCTCCTTCTGACTTCATAGTGACCTTTACCAACCATTACACTCCGTATCATCAATTCACATAAGATCAAGCCATAAGGATTTATCTTTTATAAATATTTTAATTTTAGCGTGGTAGATGGTCTATCTTTAATCAGATAAAAAAAAAAATTAGTATATATACACGTAATCTGATTCAAACACCCTTAACCGTTGAAAAAAAAAAAAACTAACAATAAAAAAGAGGGGGGGAGGAGTGGGGTATATGTGACATACATTCGAATGGAGTAAATATTGGTTGTAACGGTTAAGTCAGTATTTTCAAGTAGTATAATTGTACAATGTTAAACAATAATGTTATTGGAATATAATTTGAGAATTTAATGCATTATGATCATTGAATTGATAGTGGAGTGCATTCAATATTGAGTACCCACTGACAATTTAATAACCATAATCATTAAGTCTTTAAATTATATTTCAATAACATTGCTTAATATTAAATATACAACTATACAAGTGAACAAGATTACTTCATTTTTTTTTTTACATTGAGTGGTTATTATCTCCATTATACGAAGGGATAATTATTTAAACGAGTAGAGTGTATTTTATTCGATTTAATGAATTATTATTATTAGACAATTACATCACTTTACCGTTTATTTATGGTCCCACAAACGTTGTACCAACAAGTCAAACAACCTAATAAAATGCATACACTTTCTCCTCATGCGTCCACGTTTTATATATCCGTTAGGAGATGATTCGCATTTGTCCGTTATTTTGTTCAAAGTTTCAACATAACCATTGGCCACACATCTTTTATCTTTTTCCAGAAATATTGTAACCATAATACGTGCACTGACAATATTGTTAGTTGACTATTGATTTAGTAGAAATTTCTCTTAATCTTAGTTGTCATGTTCAACTAATTAGGTAGAAAAATGAAATTAATTTCCACATATTACATTAATTACTCTTAATGATACCAAGAATAAAAGTCATCATAGAAGGCAGATCCACAACGTAACAAAGGGGCCACTAAATAGAGGTACAAACTCAACTAACTTGGTAATGAGAAGATAAGTCAGTTCAGTTCAGTCATAGCTGAAACTAGGTAAGCAACTTTTCAAATGAGCTCGATTAGTCTAAAGTAATTCGGGCCACCAGAGGAAGAGGGATGAAGAGTAAGACCTAGCAATAGATCATATCCAAGGATAAGGTCACCAATATCACGTCAACCGCTTATAGAATGTCACGTCATGCGTAGAAAAATGTAGCCTTTAATAACCAAATAATCTCTCCCGTATCCGAACTAACTATGGATCACCCTATCATTGTTTAAGGATCACTCTATTAAATAATGGTATAAATAGGCAAACCCTGGCCTTGTAATAGGGACATGAGGACAGGACCGGCCCAACCACTAGGTCAATAAAATCTGTGTTTTAGGTCTCATACAAAAAAATTAAATCCATTAGAAAATGTTTCAATTTGAGTGGATTGAGCCTATTAATTCAACCCATGAAATTAAAAGGTCCTAAAATTCAATTTTTTGTAAATAAAAAGTAAAAAACTAATAGTAAATCTAAAGATACTATAAATGAAGTCTTAACCCCCAAAAAATTCAAATTCAAATTCAAATTTATGATAATATTTTTTCAATCATTCTTCCCCCTCTGTCTCTTATCATCAAGTTCAACTATAATAACAAAGGTTTGAATATAAAAACTTAATTCATATTTTTGTATTTCAAAAAAATTTAAAAAAATAAATTTATTATTAATATTTAAAAAAACTCATTTATTGTTTTTGCTTAGGCCCCAAAATGTTTGAGGACGCCCCTGGATGAGCAATTACACACAAAAAGAATGTAACCATCTTCTTCTTCATCAAACAATACAAATCTCAGGAGTAAGAAACTCCATTAGAGTGGATTAACCAAGTTTTTCTGCTGGTGCACTACTAAACCTTTTGTGTTTGTCAATTCATACGATTAATTTACTTGTTCACACTCTACATCCCAAATAATCTCATATTTACTCTATTGGAGAGGTCTTCAGCCTCCCTCTCTCATACTTCTAGATTTTCAACATTATCATGCAACTGTCATAATTTTTTCATAGTTATTGATGATGAACAAAATGGGTTTATGCAAAATCAATCAAGGATGAAGTAGAGAGTGCTCAACACAAGCAAACACAAAGATTAGGTGGTTCACTTTGGGTGACCTACTCCACTGGGAATGACGACGGTGGTCGTAGAATCTTATTACTTGAGAGGTGTAGTGTGTTGAGATCTGTGTGTTGCCCCCCATGTGTAGGTGGGGCTTATAATTTATAGGGGAGTACAGTCTTTATGGCGCCCTAGAGCGGGCTTTGATGGAGGCGTCATGACAGGAAGCCCTGATTGAGGCGTCAACCTTGTGACGGGAGTAGGTGGCTCTGTGATATTAGCGTAACAGACGAGGCGGTTGAGGCTTGTGATGCGTACCTTGATTTTCTTCCTAAGATGGAGATCTCATGTGCCTCACTAGTAAATTGGGTTTTCCAAGATGATGGGTTTGGTCCTTATTGGCTTGTATTTTTGATCTGGGCTGGGCTACTTATCTGACCTGAATAGTGTCGTACACTCAAGTATAAGTGGTCAAATTGTAATATAATTCTCGGTTTAAGTCCGAGATCGAACCCATAGAGAACTAATAATTGGGATTCAAAACAGAAACAATGAAATTGTCGTGAACGTAGTGTGCAATGGAATTGCTTGTGGAGTGAGCTTAGAACAATTAAAATAAACATTGAATTAAACTTGCGGGAAGACAATAATTAAAAAGTACCCTTCAGTTCGGGGATCCTACATGCAGTATATTGTTTCAGTTATTGGAAATGCCAACATACAACAAATTAACCCCCATTTTACTGAAAAGTCAATCAGTAGGTTTGATGTATATTAAACCATATCACAGCAACTGATTAGGTTAACCGGAAGGTATTTATTCCATGCAACAATCAAATAACTCTAGTAAACCAGAAGGCAAGCCATTCATGAAGTTTACTTAAATTATTCAATTGGCATCTCTGTACCATGCATCAATTAAATAACCCTAGCAAACCAGAAGGCAAGTCATTCAGGAGGTTTACTTTAATTATTCAATCGGCAGGTTGATGATTGAGTGATGACGGAGTTCCGGTTTATGCATTGAATCAAAAGCATTGACTATGCCGAGACTTAACCCGTCTATAACCAATCTATCGACTGTTAAATAAAGCCCAACTACGTACATCACTGTATCATGCATAAAGTACATAATAAATATAGATAGTATAGTATATAGCATTAAGTATCACTCGGTGTTCATAACCATAAGCATATTATAAATGTAACCATCCATCAATTAAGGGAGGTATAAACATTAAAGTATAATTAAAACATTGGCATTTTCATAACTTAAACAATATTGTACATGTGTTCACCCTTCACCGAAGGGTATAAACGGACTACTCATACCTCATTGCTATAGACGAACAAAATGTGTGAAGTATCCTCATTACAATACAACAAAAGATAAAACAAATCCTTCTCCGAGGAATAGCTGAAACACTACCACTCTTATTACCGGTTAGGGCACAAAAGTGGGAGAGGTTCAACCCTCCAAATAAAAAGGAATAGACAGAAATGTAGAAGTAGAGATTCTGGCTGGAAAGTGGTTCGGCATGGCTTCCCTTTACTATTTTTCTCTTTCTCTCTCTTTCTCACTGTCTCTCTAGCTCTCGAAACTCTCCTATAACGAATCCTTTCTGACCACCTCTTAATCTCTCCTACACCAGAATGTTTGAAACTGAAGCTGGAAGCTGCAATTTATAGGCACTAGAGGGGCCCTTAAGGCAATTTAGGCATGGCTGACCAATCATGGACTTTTGTTGCACTTTTAGACCAATGGGATGAAGGAAAAGAGTTGAGGCAGCTTGCCTACTATCCGGACGCCATCACCACCGTTCGGACGGTGAGGATCCACTGGATTTTGGTCTATACTTGCGGGCTACACCTGTGACATGAGCTTGGTCTATATTTCTAAATTGGGCCTCTGAGCTGGGCATAGTCTGTAATTCTTGACTGGGCCTAGTTTAGGTTGGACCCATCATTTAACCCCCATGCCCCGTGCCCAATGGAATTTGGGGGAGAAGACATCAGAAAGAAGTTTTGTCCTTGTCATTTTTTAGAGTGAACTCTAAGGAGGAAGAGGTAGACACAACGGGTCTACAGATGAGGATTTGTGGGTGGCTCACGAGAAAGCTGCACCTCTTGAGGCCGAGTTTCTGGAGAATGAGGCTTCTTGCGTGAGAGCAGAGGCTGAGTTAGACCGATTTTCTGGCGACTCGTGGGAAAGCCGCTAAACTGGAGACTAAGCCTGCCTGCGTGAGAGTAGAGACAAAGTTTGACCGAGCTTTTGGCGACTCACGAGATAGCCGATAAGCTGGAAACTGAGGCTGCTTGCGTGTGAGCGGAAGCAAAGTTAAGCTGAGCTTCTGGCAACTCTTAAAAGAACCGCTAAGTTGGAGAGTGAGGCTACTTGCGCGAGAGCAGACGCAAAGTTAGATCGAGCTTCTAGTGACTCGCAAAAGAGCCGCTAAGCTGAAAATTGAGGCTGTTTGAGTGAGATTAGAGGTAGAGTTAGACCAAACTTTTGGCGATTCGGGAGTATCTCAGAGACGGAGAGGAGAAGGGAGATGACAATGAGGGTAGCCAGAGAACGCTGATAGGATAGAGCGAGCGGAGTATGGGCGTCGGGCACAAGAGGCGAGGGAGTCTGATGCACTAAGAGGGGGTGATGTCAGGGCCCTAGGGCACTGCTAGACGAGCTGGGCACGTGATACGAGTGGCGCTAAGGCGGGTGGCGAGGCAAGCGCCAAGGCGAGGGCGGCGAGGCGCTAAACACCTCTAGGAACACGGGTGCTGGGCGACACAGGCGTTGGCTGCAAGCACTAGCGCCTAGACATTGGTTGGGTGTTGACACTGTGCACTGGGTGCTTGGCTAGTGGTTGGCGCTAGGCGCGGGTGGAGTATTAGAAAAGCATGAACAATGGCAAAACTTTAAACAACCATAACTTTACACTCGATTGTCCATTTGAGATGAATTTTTTTTTTAAATTCGGGTGTTTTTTTTAGATTTACCATAACCAAAACGCCTATGGCGGTTTGGGCACCGAATTTCCCTAAAATATACTTGTTTTCCGTTGAATTTGAATTTCAACTACAAATTAGTGAAGAAGTAAAATTTTCATATGCCATAATCCATTCGTGGAAAAGGACAACCTTTATTCTAAATTGATGAAATCGTAGTTCTCAAGGTGAATGCTATTTCCAATACCATCAGATGTTAAGATTGCTCGGATTGTTATTCCTCTTTATGTGAGGACTCAACTTGCCTAACTTTGGCGACATCCTTAGCGTTCATGTATTTCTAGACTTTTGATAGAAATTCTAGCATATTCTTTGGCGAGCACTTCAAAACTGAAAACATGAGACTGGATGAGCGCAAACCTTCTATGAAGGCCACCATGACGACTTTGTCATCGGGCTCTTCAGTTTGGAGGACTATCTTGTTAAAACGAGTAAGGTAACTTCTTAGATTTTCATCTCGGTCATGCTTGATGTTGAGCAGGTAGGTGGCAAGCTTCTAGCGTCGGTGTCCCCCAATGAAGTGTGAGACGAAGGACTCGTTTAGTTCAGTAAAAGAGTTAATGGAAGCTAAGGTAAGCTTGGCGAACCACTGGCAAGCAGATCCCTTGAGGGTGATAGGAAAAGCTCTACACATGATCTTGTCTAATATGTTGTGCAACTACATCAAGAATTTGTAGGTGTCAAGGTGGTCCAGTGAATTTTTGGAGCCATCAAAATCTTCCACGGTCGGCATCTTGAACTTTGGGAGAAGAGGATAGTTGGTCACATCAGCAACAAAAGGCGTGTCAGTACGCCTCATAAGGTACTCGACAATTTTAAGCCCTCGCGCCTTCATGGCATTGAAAACGTCTCCGAGTTGGTTCTGCACTTCTTTGATTTTTTTTGTTTAGAAGTTGGGAACGCCTTTCGAACGGTCATTGTAGTGGCTCTCGTGGTCCACGTACTAGTTTTTTCCCTTATCTTCTGTGATAGGAGGGTCACCAGCATGGGAGGACGGAGCCTGCACGTGAGGAGGGGGAACTGGGGTGCCTGGGCGCTGAGGAGGGATGCCCTAGGGCTGGGGGGCACCCTGGCGTTGCAAGTGGGCCCCTTGGTGTTGGGTGCCCTGCTAGAAGCGCCTTGGCACCCTAGGCGAAGTGCCTGGGGTGCTTTCCCTCCTAGGGGTTGGGACACGATTCCCTAATGGTGCCCGACGAAATATGCTGATTTTGGTTCACCAACAATTACATTGTCTCTAGTAGTTATTGTCCGACTTCAGGGTTTGCCATAGCAACGAGGTTTGCTGGCGGGGGTGGGACCTCGTCGCAATGTGGTGGATCATTGTCTTCCCCTTGTTGATTCATGGACCTAGTTGTAATAGCCATAAAATGGAAAGAGAGTAAGAAGAAGTAGAAAAACAGTAGGGTGAAAACTTACTCGTTCCTATAGACGGTGTCAAACTGATGATACACAAAAGTGAATTTATGAAAAATCAAACAAGGATGAAGTAAAGAAGGATCAATACAAGCAAACACAAATATTAGGTGGTTCGGTCTAGGTAACCTACTCCACTGAGAATGGCGACGATAGCTGGAGAATCTTATTACTTGAGAGGTGTAGTGTTCTGAGATGTGTGTGTTCCCCCCATGTGTAGGTAGGGCTTACAATTTATAGGGGATTAAAGTTTTCATGGCGCCCCATAGCGGGCTTTGATGGAGGCGTCATCGCGGGGAGCCCTGATTGAGGCGTCACCCTTGTGGCGGGAGTGGGTGGCTCCGTGATGTTGGTGTAACGGACGAGGTGGTTGAGGGTTGTTATGCGTACCCTGATTCTCTTCCTAAAATGGTGATCTCACGTGCGTCACTAGTAGACTAGGTTTTTCAAGACAATGAGTTTGGTCCTTGTTGGCTTATATTTCTGATCTGAGCTGAGCTGCACCTGTGACCTGAGTCTGTATTTCTTAGCTGAGCCTCTGAATTGGGCTTGGTCTGTAATTCTGGACTGGGCCTGATTTGGGTCAGCCCGTCTGTTATAATTTCATAAAATATTAAAGAAATAAATATTCAAAAAATTATGAAAAAATTAAATTAAACAGGTACTCCAAAACGCACAATATGTTCAAATTCTGTACTGGAAAAGGGCAAAAAATTCTAACCAATCTGTGTTTAAGTATAATGGATATTTTGGGGCTATCCCACATCGGGTAGCCTTGGGGTTGTGTGTGTGTGTATAAGTCTTCACCAGGTTGCCTCTTTTTAAGAGGTGATTTGGTGTTGACTCTCGTTTCACTATCAAAAAAAAGAAAAATTGAGCGGTGTGCGAGTGGTGTGCGTGTGTGGCCTCCGGGCCCCGGTCGTGGGTCCCGGTCCTCCAAAACCAATGGGTGCGTCAATGTTCACCGGGCGGGACTGGGGCTATCCCACATCGGGTAGCCTTGGGGTTGTGTGTGTGTGTATAAGTCTTCACCAGGTTGCCTCTTTTTAAGAGGTGATTTGGTGTTGACTCTCGTTTCACTATCAAAAAAAAAAAGTATAATGGATATTTTCATATTTGACAGTATTGTGATTCAGAAGAACACATAAACCTGAGTATATACAGCAAACATATATAGAGATGATCATTTGCTATAATTTAAAAGCAAGGGACAAAAGCACCCCAGTTAATTATCAGCATTAATCCCATGTTAGTGTCTCAAAGTTGCTCGGAATCATCACACTTTTCGCCGGAATCTGATCAGAAAAGCACCCGCAAAAGTCACTTTCCGACACCCACCACGGCGGGTACAGCCACCCATCAACCGAGTCCACCAGTGTCAACTCGGTACGTGACTCAGGAGAGTCATAACCCACTCCTAAACTCGGTAACTCTATTATCTCACCCAGCTCATCAGACGCCGTTGTTGACACATCCGAGGACGACGAAGTCACTGAACTTAGCTCCTCCATTGCAGCTGCTTTCGCCGCCGCAGCTTGGATGTCGCGCGGCGAATGTGAAGCCGGACGAGTCAAGGACTCACTGAGTTCAGGGAAATTGAGAACCGCTGAGTTACCTTTAATGCTCAGCTCCGCCACGTCGTGGGCTCTAGCGGCCATTTCAGGAGTGGCGTAAGTGCCAAGCCATATGCGTGATTTCTTGCGAGGTACGCGAATTTCGGACACCCATTTTCCCCAACTTCGCATACGAACCCCTCTGTAAACTGGGTGTTTATCACTACAATCTCTTGTTCTCTTGGGGGGTCTCTTCTTTTCTGAGTTGTGCTTTACTGTTTGGTTCCTTGGGCTTGGGTTTGGGACCGAGTTGGTGTGCAGGGACTGAGTTGACCCAGATGAAGATCGAGTTGGTGAAAATGGTGGAGAGTTGACAGTACTGATTTCAGCTTCTGAACTCGGTGGTTCAACCATGGTTGGTGGTGGCTCTGTTCTTTGTCACTTAAAGAATTAAACGTTGTGAATGGCTTTGTATGGAATGTTCCGATGGAGAATTGTCAGTTGGAATAAATCAATGTCACATGCACTGTAAGAGTTCACGAGAGAAAGAAGAAGTAAGAGTTCACGAGAGAAAGAAAAAGGTGTTTTGCCAAAGAAAAAGGTATGTGGTTTTGAAGGAAATATAGGAGAAAAACTAGCAAAGAGACAAAAACAAAATACCCGTTAGGGGAGAGAGAGAAAGAGACAGAAAGAGAGACAAAGCTTCTTCAGAGTTCACACTTCACAGTGACCCTTCACCTACATCATAATCACAAACTCAACTCAAACTTTGTACTAACTAGTCAACAACTCAATAAAATGCCTACTCTGCTCCTCCCACGCCCACCTTTTATATGTCCGTTGGGCGATGATTCGTATTGGCCCGTTATTTTATTCAGCAGTTTCAACTTAACCATTGGCTGGACCAAGAATTTTAGAAACAACTAACAAGGCTACAAATCATTGTTTAACCAATAAATTGTTTTTTTTTATAATTAACCAATAAATTGTTAATCTTTATATTAATCTTTAGGTACTGCACGCAGCCACTTCCGTGCATGCTGGCAAAAAGTGTGTGTGTGTGTGTGAGAGAGAGAGAGATGGGATAGAAGAAAACAAGAGAAATTTATCTCTAAGAGCATCTCCAACAATAAAATGTATTTTAGCTACTCAAAAAGAAACATTTTCTATTTTAACTACTCACTTTTTTAATACACACTCCAACAGATTTTCTGTATTTTTAACTATTCATTTTAAATATTAATTATCATGACTTTTGTATTATTTTTTTTGGGAAAAGTGAAGGGAGAAAGAGAGAGAATGGAAGAAAAGGAAAGGAAGAGAGAGCAAATATTATAAAAAAGTTTTACATATTGCTACAGTGATGCTCTATATTTAGAGCATCACTGTAGCAAAAATGTATTTTACAGTATATGAAGATAATCTGTTGGAGTGCTATTTTTGGCTTTGGTTAGCTAAAATATACCTATTTTGGCCATTTAAAGCATCTGTTGGAGATGCTTAGCTATAGATGGCTGAGTGTAGTTAGAGAAAGAATTACGAATGGTTAAAGAAGAAGAAAACATGAGTGGATACGAAATCTTCACCTTTTTTATTCATGGGTCTTTCAGAGGTCGGTAGATTTATTATTATTTAAGTTCAGCAAAGAAAATTATTTTGATAATAAGTTCACTAATGAAAAAAAAGGTTACAATAATGCTACAATTGTCTAACCAGATTAAGAAACCAATAATCACATCCCCTTTATTCACGGCAAAATAAATATTCTCATTAACATATTCTCTTATTTAATGTTAATCCATAACAACTTTGAGTTTGATTGATTTGAGTGTCATGGTTGCTTTTTATTTTAATGAGCAATGCTACATGGACTTAAAAAAATGTGGACTTAATAATCACTCTCATTGATTTGACGGTGGGTCTCGAGACCTATTATCTATTCAATTCAATGATTATAATTGATCAAGTTTACATTTTAAGTCCAAATAACATTTTTCTATTTCAATTTCTCTTTCTGTTTTTGTACTTCCATAAGTAAGGGTCTAATTTAGGGTTGAAGAATGATTGTTTCTTTCTCACCGATTTATGGTTGGCAAAACTGATGAAATTCGTGTAGTTTCCACGTTATAGCCGGTCTCTGATTTCTACTTTATTTCTTATCCAATATGTGAATCTGTTAGGGGTGTCAATGTAAATTATTATACATTAGGGGCAATGTATTTTAGTATTGATTATAGGTCATCTCAAAGGTTCTCTCATTTTTTTATGATTTTTTGTTATATGTTTTTTTAATCGCAGAAATTCTCGCTACCACATCGGCGGTTCGGCCTCGAGCCGATGTAGCATACTGCATACATGCACTGGCAAGGAGATTGGCGAAGACCCATAATTGGACGGTATGGAGTTTAGTGTTTTTTCAGTTCAATTTTGATGTGGACATTATATTTTTCCTCTATATTGTTGAGATATGATGTGGGAGTTCATTGAATTTGTTGATGATGCTTTTGGTGGATATGAATTGGGTTGTTTGCCCAATATAGTTGATTACTTGGCTGTATTGACATATATTTTTCCTTTGTATTGTTGAGATATGATTTGGGTGTTCATTGGAATTGTTGATGATGCTTTTGGTGGATATGAATTGGGTTATTTGCCCAATATAGTTGATTACTTGGCTGTATTGACATATATTTTTCCTCTGTATTGTTGAGATATGATTTGGGTGTTCATTGGATTTGTTGATGATGCTTTTGGTGGATATGAATTGGGTTATTTGCCCAATGTCGTTGCTTATTTGACTATATTGGGTTTCTTCCTTATTATAATTGTGTGGAACTGACACTTTTGAATTGGGTCTCTGTCACTTTTAAATGTTATTTTGTATTCTTAGCACATCTGAAATACCATAGTACGTGCATGTTGTCTTGATACATTAAATTTCTAAATTTTGTTGGGGATGGGAAGTAGTTTGCTGAATCATGGAGACCTTTACGTGTCCGAGTTCAGTGCTTGATTATTTCGCGTTTAAATTCAATATTCGATTGTTTTTAGTTATACCGTGCCTTCAGGCACGGATTATTCCTAGTCTATATAATAAAGTAGAGCGAAGTTTGAATCCAAATGATAAAGAGAGGTCCAGATCGTTTTTAGACAAAATCCAAAAGACAAAGAGAGGTCCAGATCGTTTTGAAACAAAAGACGGTTCAGATCATCTCAAAAATTTTGATCCATTGGTCTACGATTAGTCCTAAAAAAAATTTTCCCGCCCATGAAGAAGTCTATCTCTCACGCGTCTCTCTTTCACGCCTCTTTCTCTCACTTCTGCCTCTCTCTAACGCCTCTCTCTCTCACGCTTCTCTCTCTCCCAATCTATCACGCCTCTATCACATGAAATCCATCACAAATCTTTCCCCCTTCTCTGCCCTTATCTCATTGCCCTAATCTTACCCACCCCCCAACGCAGAACACACCGCCCCCCTCTCACCAATAGCAGAACACCCCCCTCTCAATCTGGAGATTGATCGTTGCTGTGTTTACCAGAGAATGCCAAGTACGTAGCCAGATCGATCATCGGAAGCTCCATTTCGCTCTCTATCTCTCTCTCTCTATCTCTTTTTGGGGAGCGCTGTGGGATTCAGAATGGCGGGACTGAGAATATTTCAGCTTTAAATTGGAGAGCTGCGCACGTTAGCGTTAATGCCGTTGATTGGTCGCCAGATTCGTGAAAGTGACTGTTTTTTGGGGGACTTTCGGTGGGTTTGTGCTCAGAGGTGAGTCGAATTCTGAGAGAAACCGGAGCTCTTTTGGTTAAGGATCCGAGATGCTCCACCGAAGACAATGATCGATTTTTGGATATGATGGAAATGTACTTCGAACAGCCTGATGAGTTCAAGCGCCTCCAAGAACGCGATCACCTCCATTACCAGGTCCATTTTGAACTATAGGTGTCTTTAGAATTGAAATTCAACAGATCTAAACTATTTTTTTTGTGTTAAAGTGCTTTATTAACACCCATTTAAGGTACATATATGGGAGTGTATATGCATATCTACATGAATGCGTATATGTGTTGAATGGCTTTAATGTTTTTAAATTTTATGTATATTACTTTGATTGGTTTTTGTTTTCCTCTTTTTCCTTAAATTTTCGAGCCCTTAAATGGATTAGTGAAGTGAATTTTTGGTTGAAATAAATTTATGTGTATGAGAAATAAATTTTTGTATTCATGAGAAATAAGTTTTTTGTTCAATGTTAATTTTTTTTCTTTTCTTATTTCTGGTTGAATTGAGTGATTAATTGGTGTGCGTGTGTTGCAGGTTTGTGAACATACTGGTATGTGTCTCTTGAACCGATTTTCTGATTTTTCTCTAGGAAAATGAGATGATTTTCGGCATGAAATTTTTATCTTTGTTTTTTTTTTTTCCTGCAGTTTAATTTGTTACTTAGTTGGTTTTAGTTTGGTGTGTGAAATTTCAATGTTTCACATGGGTTTTATATAACAACTTTGAGTTTGATTGATTTGAGTGTCATGGTTGCTTTTTATTTTAATGAGCAATGCTACATGGACTTAAAAAAATGTGGACTTAATAATCACTCTCATTGATTTGACGGTGGGTCTCGAGACCTATTATCTATTCAATTCAATGATTATAATTGATCAAGTTTACATTTTAAGTCCAAATAACATTTTTCTATTTCAATTTCTCTTTCTGTTTTTGTACTTCCATAAGGTAAGGGTCTAATTTAGGGTTGAAGAATGATTGTTTCTTTCTCACCGATTTATGGTTGGCAAAACTGATGAAATTCGTGTAGTTTCCACGTTATAGCCGGTCTCTGATTTCTACTTTATTTCTTATCCAATATGTGAATCTGTTAGGGGTGTCAATGTAAATTATTATACATTAGGGGCAATGTATTTTAGTATTGATTATAGGTCATCTCAAAGGTTCTCTCATTTTTTTATGGTTTTTTGTTATATGTTTTTTTAATCGCAGAAATTCTCGCTACCACATCGGCGGTTCGGCCTCGAGCCGATGTAGCATACTGCATACATGCACTGGCAAGGAGATTGGCGAAGACCCATAATTGGACGATATGGAGTTTAGTGTTTTTTCGGTTCAATTTTGATGTGGACATTATATTTTTCCTCTGTATTGTTGAGATATGATGTGGGAGTTCATTGAATTTGTTGATGATGCTTTTGGTGGATATGAATTGGGTTGTTTGCCCAATATAGTTGATTACTTGGATGTATTGACATATATTTTTCCTTTGTATTGTTGAGATATGATTTGGGTGTTCATTGGATTTGTTGATGATGCTTTTGGTGGATATGAATTGGGTTATTTGCCCAATATAGTTGATTACTTGGCTGTATTGACATATATTTTTCCTCTGTATTGTTGAGATATGATTTGGGTGTTCATTGGATTTGTTGATGATGCTTTTGGTGGATATGAATTGGGTTATTTGCCCAATGTCGTTGCTTATTTGACTATATTGGGTTTCTTCCTTATTATAATTGTGTGGAACTGACACTTTTGAATTGGGTCTCTGCCAATTTTAAATGTTATTTTGTATTCTTAGCACATCTGAAATACCATAGTACGTGCATGTTGTCTTGATACATTAAATTTCTAAATTTTGTTGGGGATGGAAAGTAGTTTGCTGAATCATGAAGACCTTTACGTGTCCGAGTTCAGTGCTTGATTATTTCGCGTTTAAATTCAATATTCGATTGTTTTTAGTTACACCGTGCCTTCAGGCACGGGTTATTCCTAGTCTATATAATAAAGTAGAGCGAAGTTTGAATCCAAAAGACAAAGAGAGGTCCAGATCGTTTTAAAACAAAAGACGGTTCAGATCATCTCAAAAATTTTGATCCAATGGTCTACGGTTAGTCCTAAATTTTTTTTTCCCGCCCAATGACATTTGCTGACTCACGACTCTCTCCCTCCTCCAAAATCTCTCAAATCTTCCCCAATTTCACTTCTACCTCTCTCTCCTAATCTCTCACGCCTTTATCCCTACATTTCAAACTATCCCCAAAATCTCTCCCATGAAATTCATCTCAAATGATTTTTCATTTATGTATCGCTATATTCACGCCTTCTGACCTGCGCTTTTCAAACCCCCCTTATCTCTTTCTGAGAAATCAGCCCAAAATATTCTCTTTCCATACTTGGCAATACCCAAATCATGTCTCTCCCAATTCAAGCCCTAGAAATGAGCCCCTCTCAATCGGCCGCTGCCCCCTCTCTCTCTCGCTGCTCTCTCCAACCGCTGTCTCTCTAGGTAAATATTGTACTTCTTTATTTGTGCATCTCTCTCGCTCTACTTCTCTCTCTCACTGTTTTCTTCACGCACATGACACACACAACGCAAACAAGGTGTTCGACCAAATGCCCATAACTCTTAGAGCGCACACACAACACGCACACACCCAACACATACGACACACACACAACAGAACACATGGTGACTTTATCTGTTCGCTAAGCAAGTAAGAATTTAGGGGTTTTTATATGTTTGGAATGTTTATAGGTCCTTCATTTTGGTTAGTTTAATGCTTTCGAATTTGGTTCGGTGGGAAGCTTGGTTTTGATGCCTTTCATTGATTTGGTAGAATTAGTTTGTTTTGTTCCATATCTACTTTTTCTGTTGATGGGTTTCATGAAAAAACCTAAAAAAAAGGTATTGTTCCTTTCATAAAGTAACTTTTGTACTTCTCTGTTTTGCCAAAATTTGGCATTTGGTAATTTAGTTCCTTACTCCCATACTTACAAAAAGTCTATAAATTTGATTTTCATTTTTTGGGCATTTTCTAGCTGATAGGATGCTCCACAAAGTAGATGAATCGTGGATCGCGAAAATTTGAAATTACAGAGAAGATCGATATTGTGGAGCGGTCAATTTTTCTCGCCGAGACAACAGTAAGTTAAATTATTTATATTCTGATATTATTTTTTAAATTATTACATTTAACACAAAGCAATGATTTTTAAGTGATCGATGTTAGTGATTAGCAAACAAAAGTTGAATGATTGTTAGTGTGTGACACAATAGTAACCGCAAAAGATTAGGATCTCTGTTATAGGTATCAATGAAATGCGTATTCATTTGAGTGAACATGTTAATTAGGTGATTTTATGTGTTTATAAAATGTGAAAGAGGTGATATCATTTGATTTCAAAAAGTTTTGTCTTCAGTTTTGGGGTGGTCTGATTTGAGAAGGTGACTGGGTGAAGATCCATGGACAAAAATCGACCAAATTCAAAAGAACATGAATTAAACAATTGAAGTAAACAACTAGGTGTTGAATTTGAAAGCATCCTTTAGAAAAATGAAGTTTCTCAATACATGATCTTTATAAACTTGAAAACTTTTATTCTTCCAAGATTTCTTTAAACAGATCATGAACTACAACATTTTGACAATGAGCCAGTTATTAGTGCATTTTGCTTACGAGGTGGATGTGTTTACAACATTGCCTCATCATTTTAGTTCGATGCAAAGATTGCTACCATTATTGGGCATGAAGTATATTTCCCCCTTTCCATTTTATTAGAATGATGCAGTGGTTGAGGCCTTTTTTGTGTTGATTTCTTAATAGATGATGATTGAAACTGAAAAACAGTCAAGAATTTTAAAATAATATCATCAGGATCCTATTGCGCATTTTTTTCCTGAGTTGGGTCTCTCAATTTTAATACATTTTTTTTTTTGTTTTCTGTTAGATTTAATTAGTTCTCATTAGATTATTTGGTTCTCATTAGTGTATTATTATGATGGATGATAATCACTAATATGCAAAACTTTTCCCTT
This sequence comes from Ilex aquifolium, assembly GCA_951799425.1. NCBI lineage: Eukaryota > Viridiplantae > Streptophyta > Magnoliopsida > Aquifoliales > Aquifoliaceae > Ilex > Ilex aquifolium. Next base: position 17,935,519 of record OX637410.1, read on the forward strand.
TGGTTGGGTCCAAAAAGTGGCATTAGCTAGAGGTGAGGGGGAATATATAGCCAATAGTTGTGGCTGTTAGAAAATGCTAACAGGTTTCTTACAAAGGAATAGGCTTTTGTAGATACTACTAAAGATGATAAAGATGAGTGGTTTATGTGATGATTGTTTGCTGCCAATAGTTTTAGAATTGGAGGTGTGTTTTAGCATTAACTTTTTGTTTTTGTTGGAAGTTTGTGTTATCAATGTGCATTAAGATAATAACATTTAATGCTTCATGGTGTTATGACTTTTAATTTTTTGCAGGGTGCTAAGGAGAAGGTCAACCAATGGGAAAAAATCCAAAAAGGATGAGGGAGACTGAATGCAATGTTTTGGGTTTGAATCCTTGAAGTCATTTGATTTGTAGCTGAACTGAATTTTCTTATTATTTAATGGAATCGGGATGTTGTTGTGGCAAATCAGTTTGTTGTGTTTTGCTTTTTTGTCTTCATTGCAGGTATATCTACATGTGTGTCTGTTTTGCTCTTTTCAATTTTGTGAATATCTTTGCTGGTGCTAATGAAGATGCTCAATATTAATTTGTTTAATGGTTCTTGAATTGGTTTGTTCTAAACTTTTGATTGTCTCTGTTTTGCTTGATTTGACCTGTTCAGTTTGATGAGAGTGTGTATGTTTGTTTGTGTATGTATTATGTTCTTGCTGTATTTCATGAGGTGATTTCTAGATTATCAAGAAAATGTCAAAGAGAAGAAAAAGTTCAGCCCAGCCCTTAGCTGACCGTTTGGCGATTCGACTCAGCGGTTGACCATGTTAGCATCTTCCCCAGCCAGAAATCTATTTCCCCTCACTCTCTCATCTGCAAATCTATTTTAATTGTTCTTTAATGTTCTTTGCAGGGTTGACCAATCGAAAAATCCATTGAAGCCTTGGTAAGTTTGAATCTCTGAGCTACAACAGTTCAGTTGTGCACTTATTTAGGGTGGCCTAGGTACTGTATGGGATTGAGCCTTTGTTTTTTTCGATTTTTTGCAAGAATTATTTATTTGATTTTCGTTTTATGTGTGGAATAATTGAAATAGTTGGAATTTATTTGTCTATGATATCAGTGAAACAATCATCAAAGAAATTTACAAGTTGAGATTGATCAACTTGATAACAAATAGCTCACATCAACATTGTGTAACCATTGCCAGAGTTATTTTTTTGTGTAATCTTCTTTACAAGTTGTTTTGTGCAAACTATGAAACTACATAGTTTGGTTTTAGTGTTTGTTGATTGATTGAGAATATGAAATTGACTAATAGATGAATTTATATAAATTTATGCTTAATTTTGAAGTTTTAGATGCAAATATGTTGATAGGTATAAAAAAAAGTGCCTTCAAATACATTTCTCAATGTCCTTAGTTATCTTTTACTCGGTATGTCTTTTAATTAACAACAATAATTTTTTTTTACTTCGTGCCTGAAGGCACGGGCAATTACTAGTATATATATATGGGAGAGAGTTCAAATATGAGAAAATCTTAAAATTTCAGTGTTTTATAAAGGAATAATCTAATATGGGAAATATCTAAAGTTAAGGAATTTAAAATTTGTTTTAAGTCTTGAATTTGATTACTTATCTCATATTAAATAGAAAAAGAGTTATAATATAAGAAAACTCTAAAATTTAGTTGTTTTAGTTATCTAAAATTTAGCAAAACAATACATGAACCCTAGTTTCTATTGGATGATATAAAAGTATTTTTTTTATGACAAATCATATGTTTTTGATATTATGATTATGGAAGAACAAACATTCGTAAGTAACAAGTTGTGGTGGTGGGAGACGATGATGGTTGTGGTGGGTGGCGACGACTGTGGTGATGATGGCAGCCGTGGATAGCAACGGTGATGGTGGTGGTGGATTTTAGGTGACGATGGTGGTAGTAACAACCATGAGTGATGACGGTGGTGATGGTAGGTATGGGTGGTGGTGGGCGATAGTGATGGTGGTTGGTAGTGGTGGTGGTGGGGCGATGACGGTGGTGGGCGGTGACAATGGTGGTAGTGGACGACAACAAGTGCTTCTGGACAACAATGTGATGGGTGGTGGCGAATGACAGCGATGGTGGGCGATGACAGGTGGTGATAGGTGTGGTGGGGGTAAGTGACAGCTAGCGGCGAGGGTGGGCGATGATAGTTGGTGGTGGGTTGTGGTAGTGAGTGGTGATGAGTGGTGGGTGGGCAACAATGGTGGTAGTGGGTGCTGAATGTGGTAGTGGGATGATGATGGAAGTGACAATAAATATAAGAATGAGATGACGATGGCAGTGGGTGGTGGCGATGGACGACGATGGTAACAATTGGTGGTGGGTGGCGATGATGATGGTGGGGGTAGAGGTGGGGTAGGGGTGATGGGGGTAATGGTGGGGGTGGGGTAGTGGTGATGGGGGTGGTGGTAAGGTGGCAATGGTAATGGTAGTGGTGATGATCGTAGGGGGGGTGGTAGGCGTAGGGGTGATGGTGGGACAGTGGCGGTGGTGGTTATGGTTATTGTGGCAGAGGTGGTGATAGTGGTGGTTATGGTTGTTGTGGCAAAGGTGGTGGTGGGATGGCGGCAACAATGGTGGTGATAGGGTGGTGACAGTGGTGGCGGTGATGGTGATGGTGGGGCAATGGGGGTGATGGCAGCGGTGGTGGGGCGGTGGGGGTAGTAGTGATGGTGGTGCTGGTGGTGGGGTGGGTGCTGGTGGTGAGGTGGCAACAGTGGTGGTGGCAACGGCATTGGTGGTGGTTGTTGTGGCAAAGTAGAGGCGGCCCAAGACTATTTGAAACCTAAAGCGATTACTACAAATGAAGTTTTTTATTTTTAATATTAATAATTTTGTATTTAAATTTTTTTTTTAGATAAAAAATAGTCTAATTTTTGTTGTGATAGTCGTTCTAGGGAAGATTTTATCAATTTTAATTTTAAACAATCATAATTTACTGATTTTAAGTTTTCTAGTTTAATAAAAGACATTTTGGTTTATTTTTCGTAATAGAAATAAAAAAAATTCGTAATATTTACTAGAGAGTGAGTGAGTGAGGGGGTCTTAGTTTACTAAGGGGTGCAACTTGGGCGGGTCAACCCGAATTCAACCCGAGCCCAACCAGAAAATAGGGCTTGGGTTAAAATTTTTAATACTTGGGTTGGACTTTGGCAAAAAAACCTCAATCCGAATTGAATTTGAGCAAGTCTCGGGTTGTCGGGTTCAACCTGAATATTAAAATTGGGTTGAACCCGATTATTAAATCAGGTTGAACTCGAATATACATAAATATATAAATATATTTAACTAGGGTTAGTATTTATCTTCACTCTTTAGAGTCAAGACCTTCACTTCACTTTAAGTCTTTACCCCTGCGCCTCCATCACTCTCAGATTCATCTCTCACTCGTCGCTCCGCCATCTCTCAATCGTCACTCGTCTGAGTCATTTTAGACTCTCAGTCTCCCTCTCTCTTTATCTGCGTTTCGCCCTTCATCTCAGATCACTTGAAAAAATTAGATCTAGACTTGAAAAAATCAAATCTACACTTCAAAAAATCAACCCGAATTAAACAACACAAGTCCAACCCAATTTTTAACCTGAATTAAGTAACTCTAATTCAAACCGAGCCTGCCTGAATTAAACTTGGGCAGTACTCAGGTTGAGGTATGGTTAGAATTAGGGTTGACCTCTCAACCCGCTCGAGTTGCACCCCTAAGTTTACTAGAGATAGAGAGAATGGTTACAAATGAATGATGTGTTTTAGTTGACTAGTTAAAATTATTTTTTTAACTCTTAGGTTTTTCTTTTTTTTTCTAAAAAAATTATTTTAGTATATTTTTAATATTATGGGTTGGGTTTATGAGTCCAAACTATTCAAATTTATTTTTAATTGAGTTTAAATTTTTATAGGAATTTTTTTAAGACCTAATGGATTTTAAAAAATTAATTTGGACTTACTATTCACCTAAAAAATTTGGGGCCTTCTCTGAATGTGGGACTCAAAGTCTAAGTTTTGTTGGTCTTGTGATAGAGGCGGCCCTGTGACAAAGGTAGTGGTTGGGTGGTTGCGACAGTGATGGTAGTGGTAGTAGTGATGGTGATGGGGGTGGGGGTGTAAGGGTGGTGGTGGTAGTTGTGATGGTGGTGGGACGAAGGGGGTGGTGGGAGTAGTAATGGTAGTGATGGTGGTGGTGGTGGTGGTAGGACGGTTCCAAACATTACTTTTTTTTAAAATACTTATAAGAAGTTATAAGTCATAGAAACACTTTTAAAAAATCACATAAACACACCCTTTGGGGTCTAATTTTTCTATTAAATTTGGGGTGTTAATATTAGCCGTTAGATTAATTTTAAAATAAAATTTAAAGAGATCTCAACCGCAAAAAGTAAAAGTCATTTTGTTTATTTTTTTAGATTTAAATTGTATTATACTTTATTATATAAATATTATTGTCATGAAGTGTTATTTTGCTCGAGTTATACACTTTAAATGCATATATTTGTTGATACACTTTAGATGGTACACTTTCTCAATTTGTGTCTTCAAAATTTGATGATGGTGGATATGTTTTCCTGCCTCAGACATGGCCAGAAAAAAAATGACATCGAGAAAAAAATGCGGGCTCAGCACTATTACTTTACATGTAGATTGAGGATTTTTTTTTAAATGGTAAATCAAATATATTTTAAATTATGAATTTGAATGTTAAAAATTCAACATTTACATTGTGTAACACTTTATTACCACACTGTATTGTAACACTTTATTACCACATTGTATTGTAACACTTTTAGCACTATGACTTCATAAAAAGTCAAATTTTGTAATAAAAGAGTTTAATGAACCCTATGTTTTGATGAAGACATGCACATAATCAACACACAAGAAACCTAACTTACACGGCTAAGTGCAACTGAATAGAAATAAGAAGTACCATCTGAAACTCACTAAACCACAAAACCGAGGCAATTTCTAACTGGGTGAGGGTCCAATGGGCCATTTAATGAACCCTGTGTTGACACACTTTGAGTCACACTTTATAGTCATATTGCTTGATTTTTTATTATTGCCACACTTTAGAGTCACACATCATATATCTTATGTCTCTATAATTATATGTTGTTGTCCATAAAGATGTGTTGTGCTTGAGTAGCCTTTTGTTGCCACTATATTTTTATTATTTTGGCATATGAATTTATAAAATTAAAAAAGATAAGTCTACCTAGTTTTGACATTATTGCAGTGAACACTTTGTAGACATACTATGAATGTACACTTTGGTGACACATTCTGGTGTTACAAGTTGTTGACATATTTTGAATGTACACTTTGTTGATACACTGTAGATGGTACACTTCTTCAATTTGTGTCTTTAGAATTTGATGATGACGAATATGTTTTTCGGTCTCAGACATGACTAGGAATAAAATGACATCGAAAAAAAAAATATGAGCTCAGGACTACGACTTCACATATAGATTGTGGATTTTTTTTTTTTTTTTTTTTTGTATTTTAAATGGTAAATCAAACAAAACCAAGCAGAAGAATAAAAAATGAACCCAAAAAAAATCAAAAAAAAATTGAATAAAAAATGAATAAAAGCATAATTTTGAACTTAATAATGGCTGAACGTTGGAGAAGAAGAATAAAAACGAAAACTGGTTAGATAAGAAGACAGAAAAACAAAAACTAGTTAGAAAATAAAAAGAATGATAATGACTGACAGTTGAAGAAGAAGAAAGAAAATATGTTTGATGGCGAAGATACTAAAAAATATATTTCAAAATTCAAAATGGATGATAATATAAGGAATAAACATTAGATAACAAATCTTCTGAGAATATAATTCATCCATAAAATTAGAAAATATTTAATATAATGTAACAAATTCAAAAAATAAAATAATTGTCAAATCTAATATGCATGATTTAAGGAGAGGGTAAATACATCAAAGAAAAATATGAAAAACTCAAAATGTGTATCTTGACACAATAAACTTAGAAAATTTAGGACTAAATGACTTAACAATTATGAATTATTTACTATAATGTCAATAATTATTATTTAGTGTACCCCTTCACAATTCTCCATATTCACGGTTAGGGGTGTTCAAATTTTCGATTGGCCGTAATTTCCTACCCTATCCGACTCTACCCTACCCTACTGAACGACTAGCCGCAAAAATCAGGTAGGAATGCGGAAGAGTTTTTGGTCTTCCGATTAAATCGGGTAGGAATGCGGAATACCTATCAATTTCCGCATTCCTACCCTACCCTACCCGCAAAAAATATATTTAACTTTTTTATATTTTTTTTAATAATTATAAGAGTATTTGTGTGGTATAATTTATATTATAACATTGTTATTGTTGTGGATGCTTGAGTTGCTAAAACATGAACTTATTTTTTGTGTAGGTTACATGATTTGTGGTGAACTGGTGATCTATTAGAGTAGTTATGATTTTAATGTATTTCATATGGTTTAAACTTAAAATAATTGTTATTGTATTTGTGTAACAATTATGATGGATTGATGCTCATGCTTTGTTGTGTTTTTTTGTAATTGTTGTTGTAACTGTTTTATGTTTTTGTATTATTGATTTATTGTGTTGTTAAATTTGTGCATGTTATTTAATTGAATTGTTAAAATAATCCAAAAATTAATAGCTACAAAAGTGTTTACCCAACTTCCTACCCGATTTATCAGGTAGGAATGAAAACGAAAGACTATATTTCCTATCCATAGGGTAGGGTGAACACCCCTATTCACGGTAATGGATACATCATTTCAGGCCATCTGCGGACCAGATGAATTCCAGAGCCCAGGCCCATTTAAAGCGAGAGGAGAAGCTTTACATTGGGTATTCTAGCCTCCACAAAGATGGACTGTTGTTTGGGCAAGGGTCTCCGGTTAACAAGGTCCAACGAGTTTAAGGCCTATGAATATCTTTACTGGGCAGATGGCCCTTTTATTTGGGCCGGACTTGTGACCCATTGAATTGACCCGGCATACATGATGATTCGGATTAAAGGGAGCATTGAGGATTCACATCCTAGTAGATATATTGTGGCAAGATGCAAAATCCTGATGAAAGAGAACCATATACACCTATCATTCATACACTTATAGAAGACAACCAATGTGCAGATATATTGGCAAATTAGAATTCGTGGCTGAAAGCACAGTATAACGTAAGTGAGAAGTGATGGATTTGAGAGGGAGAGAGGAAATTCAATGAGAATGGTTTTGAAAGAAATGTTAGTAATCGTTGGATGAATCTACTTGAGATCGTCAGATAGGATTATTGAAGTCTATCCTATTTTATATCATAGATCTTGAAGTACAATAGTTGGAGCCCTTTTGTGGAACTTGATTCTCCTCCACCCCAGATTAGAACGAGTTTTAGCAGCTGACTCGGCTAGCATTTCCTTTATTAGAATGCCTTTATATTTTTATTTAACTTTCCAATGTACCCAAAAAAGAGGGAAGGGGGGGGGGGGGGGGGGGACCCCACATAATAGAAAACATTTGTCCTGGCTTTAGTGGGGTGGGAGTTTAGAAACTAGTATTGTTTTGGTGTTTGCTCACCTAATGTGCGTTTTGTCTATGAGACTAGAGAAGTGAATTAAAGCCTAAACTTTGACCCCTCTACGGATTTTGTTGACTATCTTTAAGGTCAGCATCGGTTGTCCAAAACTTGAGAAGTTGTTGGTCAGTTTGTCATCCTACCTGTCCTATGTTATTTGGTGGAGTTGGTGATTTTCCTTTTCAAATCCAAGGCTTCACCTTAGATACAAACAATTTTAGTTGTGTGGATATGTCAAACATTTTAGGTTTGATATTTCTAAGAGATGATATTTTTAACTTGATAAATGTGGTTTATATGTACTTGTCTACGTTCCAAGTTTACTTATTAATTATGAGTTAAAAGAATGTCGGGTCGAGACAATTCTTAGTTATTAATGGGTGTTGTACATAGTCACCAGTATGCGTGATTATAAAAAAGTAAGATAAAAAGAGGGTGTGAGAGAGAGAGAGAGAGATGAGAGTGAAAACGGACACTTGAGTGCAGATTATAGGAAGTTATAGGTTGTTAAAATAAAACAAAAAGAGGGAGATTTTGTAAGTATTTTACTTGTGAACATCAAACTCCTCCCTCCCATTTGTAATACTAATAGATTTTGCAATTTTTAAAAGAAAAGGCATATATTTTCGCTATAATATTTCAATTCGAGTAAAAACTACACGAATTAGAGGTTGGAGTGCAATAGTTAAAATAGAGGGTATGGTAGAGCTCCCAAATGAGAGTAAATATTGGGTGTAACAGTGACACCGCATCATTATTGACGCGTAATATCACCATCCAATAATAAACCTACACATAGAGAATGTGAACTCCAATTAAATTATTATTAAATGATATGACAGGGTGTTTATTATAATATGTGAAATTCACCTGTTTATTTATTATATTTTTTATTGACTGGTGACAATAATAACGTAGTGTTACCATTATCCCCTATATTTTCCCCCAAAGGAACATCACGTTACATTACAAAAGCCAGCTATAATCAATGGGGAGTCTATTGTAAACAATCTTTAGATGGTTGAGTTTAATCCGTAAAGAGGTGGTTTTGTTGCATGCATGACCCCATTATCATGCACTTCCCAACAACTGCATCTCCCCAAAACCTGCCCCCATGAGCTTTGCGTTCTTAGCAAAAGTCCAACATAAATTCCATCAAACTAATGACAAAAATACTTTGGAGACGTCTAGAAAAAATAAGAAAATAAATGTGCAACAATGTTTTGCAATACAAAAAATGTATGTAACACGAATTAGTGGGTTAGGGGTGAAATATTTTTTTAACACATACTTAAAAAACGACGTATTCCATGAACATAATTAATGGACAAACATATTTAATTGATAATTCATATCGATCGATGTTTATTTATAAAGATTCATGAGAATAGATTTGGCTGATCGGTAAGGAGTTTTTATTTGGTCCATGGCTACAATTTTCATTTGCCAATCCAAAACCAACATGAATAATAAACATGTAAGATTAGTATCACCACATATGTTATAATGAATTGAATAATATTTTACGCAAATTAAAATTGATACAATGTGTGGCAACCCAATTCACACCCTTGCTTAATCTCGTGTAATGTTATTTGAATATAATTTATTGACTTAATTCACTATAATAACTAATAAATTCTTAGTTATTTTTTTTGGGCACTATTATAAAAAAGTGATAATACTCGTGACGTTAAAATTTAACAGCGGGACGATAACCATTAATCTCAATTCTTAGTTAGTTTATTAGCCATTAATTAACAAAGAAGAGAAAAAATGGACACGTTTGGGACGTGGGTGCGTATATATAGTATAAGTATAGCCACTCTCCGCCTCCCAAACATAAACTCTGAGAACTAAACTCAATAATTACAACTCGATTAATGAATTAAACCACTCTTCTCTGTTCTCAATCTTCAAATGGATCGTTGCGGTCTCGATGAAGCTTATAGGCCACTCCCTTCAATCTACCTGGCTTTCTCGATGATCTGGTTCGTTTCTGCGTGTTCTTGGACCATCATTACATACAAAAACCGCCATTTTCAGGTCAATCAAGCCTTTTTTTTTCCCACATATTTATTTTCTGTTTCAGTTTCATTGTTATCCGTATGTTTTTACTTAATTTCTGTTCATTTCATCTTCGAATTTGAAGTAAAGAAGAGAAAATTTGTGCAGTGAGAGAGAGAGAGAGAAAAAAAATTCCCCCATTCTTAGGTGGTGATTAGTAGAGTTTTATGCTTATGTTCAACCCAAAGGTAGCTCGTAACAGCTGTAAATACCCAGACATAGTTCGAATCTTGTCAACCCTAGGCTAGGTGGGATTTATCTTTCATGAATACCGGCGTGAATACCCGGCGTGAATGGCACCGGACCGGGGAGGGATTAGTCCAAGTGTGAGTAATTGAATAAAAAAATGCTTATGTTCATTATTTCCATATTTGATTTTGATTTTTTTCTCCATAATCGAATTGTTTTTCTTTTGGGGTTACTGTGATTATGTTAAAGATTTTCGTTATTGGTATTCTTGTATGTACTAGAGCAGACGAATAATTTGCAATTGGCGCTTGCGTCTGTTCCATTGATCAAAGCTTTGCAACTCATGCTGTCTTTCCTCTTCTGGTACGCACTTGTCGCATTTGTAGTCCATATAATGTTTGATGTGAAGGATTAAGAAAAATGTTTTTTGCAATTTTGAGAGCACACATGATCCAGTGAATTTTTAAATTTTCCTGCAGGTATTCATGCTTTTATCTTCAAATATGTTCTCTGTGGATGTCATTTGGAGTGTACATAACTGGAGTCCTCTTCCAAACTCTTTCTTTTGTGTCATTCTTTCTTATTTCCCATGGTTATTGCATCATGTATGAGCGTCTGTCAGTAACCCAGAGGCGATCTACCGCTGCACTTGCGTGTGTCTTCTACTTGACCCTTGTGGGTTACAGAGCTTCAATACCTTACTTCTCAGTGAGTTTCTTGACAAGTTAAATCGTAGAGACTTTAATCTGGTAGCTGCTACTTTATGCTGATTTCATGGCTGCCAGATGTTTCTACCATAACATACTAATTGCCTCTTAACTTTCTGTATTCAGGTCCTTCTGCTTCTAAACTATTTCATCTCGTTCTATTTGATTTTCCACCACATATCTCAAAATCTATTAGTCCTAAGGGAACAATTGAGTTTTATTGAGGACGAGGATGTCCAGGCAATGCACGATGCGGTTTATACAAAATACACCATGTTCAAGTATGAACTTCACATTCCATTTTATGTTCCTCTTAAGATTTTGCAGTTCAGTACATAGCATAAACAATTGGAGAGATTACAATCATCTTTTAAACTTGGTACTGTTCAGGAAATTTCAAGGTGCAATGCACATTGTAGCAGTGGCAGAAATTGCGGTATGACTTATGAGTCTCTTAATTTTACTTCTTATAGCTGCATATTAAAAAGTGCAACATGTGGACTTTGAATTGGGTCATAATTGGGCATTTTTGGTTTTCAGATTTTTATCAACATGGACAATTCATTGGAAAACTATTGGCTACGGTTGTTAGTTCGTGAATGGGCACAATTCTGCATCTTCCTGTATATAGGGTGTGTAAGAATTACATAGTGTTCCGGAGTTATCCTACATGGGAGCACTCAGTTTTTAGTGATTTATGAACTTGTGAATCGCAGATGCAGTTGACAGACAGCAAAGTCTTCCTTTGTTTGTCCTCGGCCATTCTGACATAAATATAGTTCCTCTTTATTACAGATGGACTTTCAGGTCACAAGACTTGGCGCCACGTTTCTCTGTTATGCCTACCATGAAGTCTAAAGAGGAAAAAATGGTGCCTCCCATCTACAGCATTGTAAGTTCTAATAGATATCATTTGAGCGGCCCAACATCATTTCTGTGGAATTTTTTAGTGCAAACTCCTCATGTCCCTCATTTACCTGTTTTGCCTCTCGGGCACCAGTTAAATGAAAATTAAGTCCAAAAAATCGTAATTGGAGTCCAAGCATTGCACTTGTAGCTCACATCAACCATAACGCAAAATTCTCAATTCTAATTAGATATCTAACTATGATACATACGTTCTAGTCTCCATTTTAGCCATTCTCACTTACTGTCGCAATGAACAGAACATAGTTTCTTAATAGGCTGTTGTGTCCAGCACCATATACGTTCGTCAATCACTGAGATGCAGCCATATCCATTTTACATAGTTGATGAGGCTCAAAAAGGCGATCCAATTTGTTAACTGGAAGCTTAACTGTGTGAAAATAAATGTCCCAATTATACATTCCTAATCTCTAATATTGCTCATGTTACTTCAGGAAATGGATGCAGCAGCGTTCAAAGATTTCTGTAGTCATGAATGGCATATTGGGGTGGTAAGTAATGCCAGCTCGAAATTAAAGCCTTTCATGGATTTATGTCATATATTAGTAATGAACCTGAGCATGAACATATATTGTCTTCATTATGAACTCAGCAATCCCTTGGTGATATCCTTGTAATGTGAAGTTTCTAATTGTTCTCTTGCAGCCAACTTCTTCCAGTGACAGACGCGTAAATGATTCTGTCTTGGTAGTAATTCAGCACCCACGCGCATATAGGCCAATTCCAGTCAACCGTACCTCACAGCATCTGGTTGCTGTGCCCTCTTCTACTCCAGTAGTCAGTTCAGATTCATTTTCTAACTGCCATGACCAAATTAAATTTTAGCACGTATTGTTGCGTATGCTCTTTTACATTGGATCCACAGGCGGTATGATGAATCTAGTGTTAAAAAATTTTGCTTTATATTTTCACCCTTGATACACAATTTTCTTGTCATAGAAACCCGAAAGCAGGAACCGCAAAGGCTGAAAATGTAAAGTTGTTGAAATTGTGCTAAATCTGCAGCACAGCTGTTTCTGTATCTGAATATTATATTTACAATGAAAACTGTATATTCTTCCTCTTTGGTACTGTGTACTACTTTTTACACTAGTCTTCCCAGATTGTTGCCTCTTTACTCTTGAATTTTTGGAGAAGAGATTGTACTCTGCCGGATGGTGGGCCTTGACGCAACGGTAAGGTTGCTCCATTGTGACATGGAGGTCACGAGTTCGAATTATGGAAACAATCTCTATACTTGCAGAGGTAAGACTGCATATTACGTATATCTAATCTTCTTCAGATCCTGTAACGACGGGAGCTTCGTGCATTAGGTACATATTTTTTTAAAATTGTATTCTATCTGACATTAACACCAGGTAAGGGGCATATAAGGGTTGCGGGATCTAGGGAACATTAGATAATATGCAATACTATCCTTGCTTGTAGAGAGAGAGTTTTTGTGATAAGAATGCAATTAACAACTGCCCTATATTGGCAATTATAGAAATTAGGGTTGTTAGTCGAACGAGTCCGAGTCGAGTTCGAGCGGAGCTTGAAAAACTTATTTCTTAATCGAGCTTAAAAAATTGTTTAAGTTCGGCTCGTTTTCTAAACGAGCCGAGCCTGAACGAGTCAAAAACAAGTCGAGTCTAAGTCGAACTCGAGTATTTACACATAAACAAGTCAAGTTTGTCGAGTTTGAATCGAGCTTGTATGACTTGTTTTCTAAACAAGCCTAAAAACTTGTTCAAGTTCGGGTTCGTTTAGAAAACGAACCGAGCATGAACTCAAGCCAAACTCGAGTAATTCAGTTTGATTAACGACCCTAATAGAAATAATCCAAGTGTGGATGGAAAATTGATGGTGCGAATGAAAGATTGATTTCCAAATCATGATGGCATATTCGTCTTGTGAGGTTCTTAACTTGTCTGGTACACAAATTAATGAACGGTAGTGTAATTCTGTCAAACCTTAAAATTATCAACAGACTGTTGACTAATGAAACTTTTCAAATTTGTTTAGTTTATAAGGGTCTATAGATGAAGAATTTGATTGAGAGAGAAGACACTTCTAGCCATGTCTTTCTAGTTCATGGGTTATGCGTACGACCCAAAACACGAGACGATTAAGATCGGGGTAAGTATCAAGTCATTTGAAAGGATAAGATTCAGATCATTTCATTACATTTTCACTCAATTTTATTTATTGATAGATCATCTACCATTAATATACATCGGACGCACCATTTACTATTGGGCCGCTTACCCATACACGATAAATAATTTATCATTGAGTAAAAATGAGAGAAAGTTATAAAGGTTCTCAGTCCATTGTAACGAGTGACATTTCAGATTTTACCATTTGGGTAATACCCACGGATCTGAAAGGCCCATTTGATGTTGAATACCAGGTAAGCCTCAACCCTAAGCTCCTCTTTGTCTTTTGGGTTTGGGCTGGATAAGGTACTTGGACTAAGCAAAGTTATCAAATTTAATGCCTTACTTTTGATGGACTTTTAGGGCCCATGATTTACAGCCTTTCTTGTCCAAGGCCCACAATCTATAGTGTCTCGAAGCTAACATACATCGGCTTGGTAAAGCCCAATGGCGGGTGGGTTTCAAATGACTGCAGGGCATAAAAAAATCTGGGGAAATTGTAAAAAGGTATACAAAATTACACTTAATGTTAAGTTATTAAGTCCTTATTTTTAGAACTTAATTGTGTCTAAGTACACAATTTGACTTTTTGTAATTTTTATTTGACATATTTGCCCTCATATTATATATATAGGAGTTCTAATAAAATTAAAACCTAAAAATTAAGAAAATCAAAAACCAATAATAAATCTTCTCTATTTTTTTAGGAATATGTTTCAAATTTTGTAGAAACTTTTGAAATTTGATAACTAAAATTAAGAAATTTTAATTATCTTATCATAGAAAGTACTAAAATTAAATTTTTTTCATTTTACATTAGATTTAATTTGGTGACGTATATATGTGCTAATATATATAAATATACTAGTTATTTCATGTGCCTGAAGGCACGAAGTAACAAGCTAAACATATCCTCATAATCGTTAAATTAGTTCACCATACTAAACTCTGGAGTAAACAAAAAACCACGCAAATTCGATTAAGTTGATATCATAATTGTCCTTGAACAATATATTTGTGCCTAAAGGCACTTTGCAACCTAAAATAAATGGTTAATTTGAAATAATTTTTTCAATATTTGCTTTAATTAAATAGATTGAAATCAATCAAGCCCCCACTAAATTTTCAAACATTTTGGCAAAACTTCCTATTAAAATACGTGTTCAAGAAGATTTCAACCTGTCTACAAAATTCACAATCATACAGAACAATCATAATAATGCCCCGTAACAGTTAACACTACAATTCAATTCTATTTCCACCACAATCATCATACATCACAACTTAATTCCATGTTCAACCATCAATTCACATCAAAACTAAACATATCCTCATAACCATGTATAGTTAGTTCATCGTACTAAACACGAAACAAACAAAACACACACAAATCCACATAGTTGTGTCTAAACATAAATAAGATTAAAGAATGAACAAAAAACGTAATTAATCTAGTTTATCAAAATGAGTCATTTATCTGCACGTCATTGTAAAAACAGTTTCTCCATCACGGCCTTGAATGTAATTGTATCAATCCAAATCCGCAGCTTCCAACTGGGAGAATGTACAACAATCTAGCATTTACAAAAACAGTTAAATTTAGTACACGACAGGAATTTTAAAATTATAAACTTGAAAATTAAAAATAAACTATAAAAAATAAATTTAGTTACCTTATTCAAACAGCCCCATCGAAAAAGATGGGTTGTATTTAGTCTTTTTAACTCTTGCACTGCTTCATCCCAATTCTATAGATGAAATAACACAAATAAAACGTTTGATCAATGTTATCAATGTAATACCACCTGACACGAAGTACTTACATTTTCCTTGTCAGAAGAGGTTGCTATTCATGTTCTTTTACACTTTGCATTTGCAGTTACAACTGCTATTTCCTTTGCCTTTTAGATAGTAAGCATAAGTATAGATAAGTGAAATCATTATATAGAAAGAAAAAAAAAGTCTAATCTATAAACAAACTGATGTGTCATGACACTACCTCAGAAATGAGGATGCAACTGAGTTCGTGTTCGTCACAGATCACAACACCAACATTATTTTTCTTGAGCAATTGAACCTATACATGAATATGCATTTAACAGGTAAATGAACACAAACTATATGAGAATAAATTATTAAGAATATGAGTGAAATGAAACTCATCTTACGGTTTGCTCTAAGTCGTCATCAATCTGTAAAAAGATGCGTGAAAATAAAGTGAAATAAATATGTGAATATTTTGAGGTGCCGGAAAAAAAAAAAAAAAAATAGAAGATGTTTAAACTCACACGACCAAAAATGGTGAGATCTTTCATTTTTCAATGTTGAGAGTTTGCAGTAGTGGTTAGTACACTATGATGGCTACAAATATAAGAAACATAGTAAATCAAAAAATTAGAAATATTCGTTAAATATACATATTCATTTTGGTGTAAAATTGCTAAAAACACATCATAGCTTCTATTTCATACTACTTGACATACAATCTCTATCAATTACCACACAATAAGCCTCTATTTCATACTAATTGACATACAATCTCTATAATTAATCAAAACCCTATAAAAACCTATTTCATACAAAGTAACATTCATCAAATTAAGATACTAAAAAATCAAATTGAAATTTCACAAACTATATTCAACACCCAATTTAAAAATAAATTACTCTACAACCATCAAACTATAATTTGCCACCAAACTATAAGAGTCTTAAAAGTTTCTCGAATTAATACAACCATCAACCACAAAGCTAAACCAAAATCCACGCACAAATATTATACTCAATTTCAAGCAAATTCAATCCTCATTATCGCCCAAATCAAACCACCATGAATAGATTTCAAACCAAATTCAAATAAACCCACATATTCGTTCTCATCAATTATTGGAACTATAATTGCTAATGTAGAATTCAATAATAAGGGTCATGCTTCAAAAAATATCTAGGCCTTTTAAGAATCACTATTAAGCACATGGAGAACCATGTGAATCCTTGGAATACCATTGCCAGCCAAACATGCAGAGGTATTCCACATTTCTGAGTAATTGTTTCAAATATATGAAACAAAATAAAATAACAGAGAACCCAAATTGCATTTTTCCCACCAGGAACTGCAACAGATATTTTTTTGTTCATCCACAAGAATACATTAGTAAAATCAAAACTTGTGTATTTGACAAGAAATTACTAAAAAGACATATTCAATCTTTTTAAATAGATTTCATTGTTTACCGATCACATTATACATATATTAGATTATGACTTAACTCAACTAATGGAAAATAGTTCTTAGAGATTAACCAAGTAGATCATCCTTTCAGCGGTCATAAGTACAAAACTATCAAATTCACGATCCAATTAATTTACCTTCATTTTTACCTTCTACCGAACATGCAACAATTCAAGGAACTTAACTCTCTAGGCATGCACCAAAACTATTGTTAGTAAATTTTTTGACGAATACATGTGAGTCTACTCATTTTATGTAGTAACTCTCAAGGCTTGCATTGCATTTAAGATTTATGTCCAAGTTCGATACATAACAGTAATTCAATGGTAAGGGAAAGGAGTAGATAGTGACCACCGAGCCAAATGGCAGAAAATGCAAGCCATATTAGTGGTCTAGAGAAAAAGGGTCAATAGTAATGTGACAAATAATCATCCAAATACCCTTCCTCCTACATCTAAACCAGTGTGCTCAGGTGTAGTTAATACTCATACCAAAAGGCACTACGTAACCAAATAATTCCAACATAAAAAATGAGCATCAACAAAAGAAAAAAGGCTTTCACAATACATTTTATGTAATTGTTAGAAGTGTAGTCCTTAGTTGCTACACCTGAGCACACGGGTTTGTTGAGTCCTTACATTTTATGTAATTGAGTGAACTTTAGTGGTTGCAAAGAGTCAGCAAGTGACCGGTTTGTTGGCTTTAATAAAATATGAAAGGACAGCTACTTGGGAGATCTGATCGGTGTAAAAAGGAGACTCGGTTGGTATTAAAAACCAATGCTATTTAGACCTAATTTAACTTAACCCACTATAGTTGTTGGATTGATAGTAGATCTCATCAAACATTGGAACTTGTTGCTAATCCAATTGTCACAATAAATAAAATTAATACATTAGGTCTGCAAATTAGGCCCAAATAAACTCATTAAAAAAAAGCTGAGCAACTACTTGGAAAAACTGAAGAGTAGTGGCAAAAAAAAAAAAAACCACACAAGATAAAAGTTGTATACTGGCTGGCTTTCAAAAGTTAGTTTGTTGGGATAAAAATTGAATTTAAAAACAGACTTTAGAGCTATTGCACATAGGAGAGGAAAAACCCAGAAAAATTACTACTAAAAAATACAGAAGAAAAATAAGAGTTCCTGCCTGGAAAAATATGAGATGTTGTGCATGTTGCCAAAGGAGCTGGAGCTCCATTTGTTGGTTTTAAGGCTTGTTTTGTGTGTGCACTACTGAAAAAGAAAATTACAAAAGTGTGCCCATCCAATAAAACCCTATAAAAGGATTGAAAGAACCATGCATAATAAAAATCAATAAAAGAAAGTACGCTCAATATGGATCATTTAATTTCTATATACACTACCATTTGTGTTGTTAGACCATCTATGTATCACTCATTCAACCAACCCAACAATCCACCCACACATACCTACAGGATTGCAAATATTAACATATAAGAATAACAATACAATCTTAAACATGGAGCGGAAAAAGACACTAAAAGATCAGTAATTTTCTTTCAAGAAGGTAAATAGAATCAACAATCTATACCTTGAAAAATAATACCATTGTGACTACCAACTCAAAGAACCCTATTGAATAGAAAGAATGTGAAGAAGTTATACTAAAAAAGATAATCCTGTGTACTAACAATCTCTATAAAGAAAAGTGTACATATCTAATAATGCTAGTAATTTATAAAAACCATGTATTCGAAGAAAACACAATCCAATATAGGACTCACCATCACGCCAGAGTCCTATCTTACTATAACGCCATTAACCAGTACCGCAACAATTAGAAGCCATAACTAATCATTATTTGGTAAAATTTGTGAAAACTAATCAATACACAATAGATATAACAAACAAACAAACTTGAAAAATTAATGAAACCACTCACTCTTTAATATTTTTATAACGACCACAGACTAATTTCGATATCAAGAAACTTTAGCCATGAAACGAACGAATTGAATTCTAATAAAAAATTGGTCACTCTTCATCTTCTCTTGCTTCTTTTTCTTATTAAGAAGTTTATAAGAAGCAGTACACCACAACACAAGGAAAGATATTACATTTATAAGAAGTTTGTACATTGACCCTATAAACTATATAACTGATAGTTAGCATGTTGAATATGAAAAAATGCGGATAATTGCCTGAAGGTAGCAATTAATTATTGAGAATTGAGAAAAAAAAAAAAAAGAATCAGAGATCCGATTTAGCATGCATACCCCAAAAGTTACAAGACCAGGCCCTCTAGCATTTGGTCTTAAACCCTCTACACTATCATTCTCCGTGGGATCTGACCTGTAAAAAAATATGTAATGTAACAATTTTTTAAATGGAAACCAAACACTTAGAGATGCACTTAAAGGACATACCATATAAGATCCATTTATGATTCTACATGCATTCTAACTAAAAGTGATCAAGCTATATGCACATTTTCCATGCAAGGAAAAAAACCATATATCAAAGTTTCATTGCATCTCGAATGAATCAAGAAAACATACTGAATATAAATATAAATGAAAAACCTGGTATACATACTGCAACAAGTGGTCAAGACCACATAATGATGGACAACTTCCTGAAACTGATGAACTATGAAGAAATGTTTGTGATGATATGTCAGACCAGGAAAGGGAAAACAAATAGCTCCTCTAATCAGCAACTCAATGCATAGCCATAAAAGAGTAGACACAAATATAACAACCTAGCAAAGTCTAACAAACCAAAACTCAATTAGGCAAATAAAATTAGTCTAAGACCAACCCCAAGGTATAGAGCATCAAACGAAAATCTGTCAGCCCAAGAAAGGGCAAACAAATAGATTCTCCAATGCTCTTGTAGAACCCACACCTTTCTATAGTAACCCAAGCCTACCCACGTCTCATTAACCTCCTACAATGCAAAATAAATTGCAATTGTTGATACAAAAACTTTTAATAAATTGCATAGCCAAGCCTCATGAATATGCAAAAAAGTTGTCAATGCATAAGCCTCATGAATATACAAAAAGGTCTAAATCACAAATAGTAAGTGCAGCTTAATAAGAGCACAAATAAAATTGAAGTTTTGGTCCTCAATTGCTCACAAACAAAAGAAAAAGGGAAAATAAACATAAAAAGGTTGAAAACTGAAAAAACACCGATAAAATCGACATGGCTATGCATCTAAAACTTATCAACTTCCAAGTGCTCATTTCAATAATTAAAATCCTATTAAAAGAACCACAAAGCTGATTCATCCACAAAATTGGATAGACAAAGAAAAAATTAGAGTTTTACCTTCACAATTTCTACACACAGAACTGCTTCTAGTGTTCCTTCTTTCTTTGGGGTTGTTTCCAATTTGCTAACCTTTGCATCCAGTAAACCTAGAGCACATATAAAACTGCAAGAAAAAAAAATGGGTGTATAACTCGGTGGACATGAAGGGTTGCTGGACATAAAGGGGTTTAGTGAATAAAGGACCCATTTGGATTCTGTTAATTAACGTGTTCCATCTGCTCTTCAGTTTGCCATTGTGACATTGGTGTATAAAATATCACGGAGCAAAGAACTCGGTGGTGATTGGAGCAAAGAACTCGCCATTGTGACATTGTGACATTGTGACATTTTGACGAACACTTCATGTGCATTACGAAGGGATGGGGAAAAAGAGAGTTAACCGGAGTTGTGTTGGGGCTGGGCTGGTAGAGGGACAGAGAGAGATAGAGAAATAGAGTGAGGAGGTGGTGGGAGAAACAGAAAAAGGGGAGGGGAGGGGAAGAAGGATGGGGGGATTACCTGGCAATGGCAGTGGCAGTGACAGTGGTTGTGGTTGTAGAACTCGGTGGCTGTGAAGAACTTTGTGATGTTTCGTCTCGCTGTGAAGAACGTTTAGCTGTGGTGAAGAACGTTTGGCTATGAAGAACATTTGAACTCGAAGACGAAGGCATGGATTTAGGGAAGTGACCGCCTGTCTTCGGCATGAATTTGGGGAAGTGATGTCTGTCGCCGCCTGACAATGGTAGAGTGGTAGAGTGTGTGAGAGAAGAGATTGAGATGAGAGAGAGAAGAGACTGTATTGCCGGGTTGGGTTGGGTTGGGTTGGATGGGATGGTTGGGTTGGGTTTGGTTGAAAGGTATATTAATAGCCGTTGGATGAAATGATTTGAGACCGTGGGATCGGCTTATTGAAGCCGTCCTGTTTTATATTATATATATATATATATATATATATATATAATTTCAAAATTCAAATGATACACAAATATCAAAAGGAATTTTCAAAGTCTCACATTCTAATATTTATATATTGAAAATATAAAAGTTGTCAATTAGGTATGCACTATTTATGGTTGGGGTAAAAGAACTTTTATTACTTTTTTTTAGGAGATGTACTTCTATCCCAATTATTTTAAAAAGTGTATTTTTATCCTATTAAGTTTTTAGAGAGGTACCGGCCTCACTAAGCCCCTTGAATTATTGAAGGGTTTTTTAGGTGTGGGTACAATTTTTTAGACTTATTTGAGCAAAAGTGTATAAGTAAGTTGTTTATTCCATTAAGTACAATTTTTATAAAAAAATTTATGTTTAGGTACAAAATTCAAATGAATTAAAATATTTTTTACCTAAACACCCTTCCTTAATTTATGCAGCTATCATTGACAGTTATTTTAGGAAATGAATATGTAAAGATTACATATTTGTTATCTTTTAATTTTTGAATTTTAAATAAGCACCTTGAGGATTGGGTTTTTCATCATAATAGGTCTCACCCATGTCTTCTTTTTCATCGTCCTTTCAACCTTCGATGGGTCAAGCTCAAGCACATGAGATAACATCTGATTGAAGTACTCATCAGGGACATCTTGATTGTAATACAAGTCTGTATCGTTTAATACCATCGGCTTCTTTCCCTTGTTGGAACATTGAAGAACTGAACCTGACATAGAAGGCTTCTCAGAGGACTCATCGTCCCCAGACGTGGTGGGTTGGCCGGTAACAGGCAGTGGCTGCTGATCCTCCACCCTACTTTCTTGCAACTTTTCTTCATCGTATTTGATCATCACAACCATTACTATCCATTCGAATTTATCAAGCGAAGGATCGGGCTCAATACCCTTCGTCATATCATCTGTCAATAGCGGAGTAAGAAATTTGTTGTTTGTTATAGGGGAATTGTTGAAAAGTAAAAGAGAAGAAGAACCCATATGCATATGTAGCAGGGAATCTAACCGGTTTTTGATTTTTAGGAGGAATGGGAGTTCTAGCTTGATGGGCGTAACTGTTTTTTAATGGGTGTAACTGTTTTTTTTTATGGGTGTAATTAATGGGTGTAACTTTTTTTTAATGAGTGTAACTATTTTTCGTATAGACAGTAACTGTTGTGTAACTGTGTTAAAAAAATCAGAGTTATTTTTTAATGTAACTGTTATTGTATACAAGTTTTTCAGTCAATGTCTATTGTGGTAGATTCTGTATATTGTAACTATTTTGTGTTTAATGTTTTTCTCCCGGTATGTGATTAATTAATTAGTCATTTGTATTAATGTATTTTATGTTGTTTTCTGTAACTGTTTTTCTTTTGAATTACTCATTCTATGAATTCAAACAATTTAAAGCAAATCCAAAGGTGAAAAGAACAAGAAGACCAACGAAGAAGAAGACCCATTTGAAGAGTAAAAACTTTGATTCTCGTGAATTTGGTTCCTGCAAAAATAATGGGTGGTTTAGCAGTGATGAAGACGATGACAAGACTACGCTTTTCTCTTCAAAATCTCTCTCCTCTGATTCATCTGATTCTTTGGGTCGAAACAAGCCTCATTTTGGAGATAACTCTTCAAAGGATCGAGACAGAATAGCTGCAAGGAAGGAGTCTGAGAGGGGTTTAATTCCAGTAATAAAAGGGAATGTAAATGATAGTTTTCCTGTGGTGAAGCGTTCGACCGATCCTTACAACGATTTCAGGACATCCATGGTTGAGATGATCATAGAAAAACAGATTTTTGCCCCAAAGGATCTTGAAAATCTGTTGCACTGTTTTCTGTCTCTCAATTCGTATCATCATCATAAGATTATCGTTGATGTGGTCTAAAATAGTTACACTAAACAGTTACTGATTATTTACAACACTTGCCAGTTACAATTGCCTTATGATACACCAATAATTTATTCATGTGTTCTGAAAATAATTAGACCAAACAGTTACACCAATAATGAGACACCAATCAGTTAGAATTGTCTTATGATATACCAAATAGTTATTCATGTGTTATGAAAAAAGCTACACTAAACAGTTACTGAAATTATACGATACCAACCAATTACAATTGCCCTATGATACACCAATAATTTATTCATATGTTCTAAAGACAGTTTGACCAGGCAGTTACACCAATTATGAGACACCAACTAGTTACAATTGCTCTATAATACACTAAATAGTTATTCATATGTTCTAAAAATAGTTACACTAACCAATCCATTGTATCATTCAATTGTATAATTAGACGAAAGAGTTACACTATTCAGTATCACCACGTGGTTACATCAATTATACACATCAAATTGGGTGAATCAAGACATTACATCAATGAGGTATACATCATATAGGGACACAAAACAGATAAACCAATGACCTATAGTATTAAACCAAAGTATTACACTTGACAGTCGCACCGTGCAATGACAAGAAAAAGTTACAACAATGATATATACCAAACAGTTTCATCAAAAAAAATTTAAAAATTTTTAAACCTAAAATGTAAAAAGTAATCTAATTAAAATTGTAATCCATAAATGACTCTCCGAGATTCTTGTCTTCTAAACCTTTGCAATATTTTTGACTTTTAAATTTGCCGAAGATCAAGGGACGTGATCTATACTTCCTGATTTTCTGCCTTTTTCCTTAATGGAGCCGAAGATGACGCATTAGACCAAAATCGGTTTTGCATTAATTAAACCCCCTATTTTCCCTCCCATTACATGATTTTAGCCAAAAAAAAACGGATGGAATACCATGAGTTTTCATACATTTACTGTTTACCGATGGCAATAGCGGCATTTTTAAAAAATATGCACTTTAAGAGCAACTCCAAGGAGGCTATGTAAACTAGCTAGCAAAAATATATTTTTTTTATTACATTATCTACTTTAACTAACCACTTTTTCAAATTCACTCCAACAACGCTATCTATTTTAGCTAACCACTTCAACTAACTTTAACCAACTCTTAATTATTAAAATCTAAAATAGATCACCACAGCAAAAATGAAATAACTTGAATCCTTTTAATCTCCACAGCAAGGATAAAGGCACAATAAATCATAGAGCAAATTATCACAAATTTGCTACAAAACCAGAAGACCCAAGAGGACCTTTCGTCCAAAGTTCTCACATCATAACCAATCTATCCCACATAGTTCACTAATTCCAAATACTCCACATATATCACCATTACCCAATTATTGATCAGTCACCCATAAATCTGACGGCATATGCTTTCATTTTCTTTTAAGCAGCAGTAGTTCAATTAAGAAAAAATTGATGTTCTGTGCTAAAACCCCATTCGAAATTGTGGTGAAGCTGCCATGGCTGCAAAAACAGTCAGCCATGTGAGAGAAAAGATAAAAAAGGAGCAAAACAAATTTCTCTTTCTCTCTCATATACCATCTGAGTTGCCCTGCCAAGAAACGGATCAGCTCAGAGAGAGAGAGAGAGGCTAGCGAGAGGGAGAAGGGCTAGCTACATGGAGCGAGCGAAAATGGGGCTATCTATTTTAGATAGCCTTTTAACTAGTCCATTGGAGCCATATTTTGAGGAGAGGTTATCTAAAATAGCTAAGAAAAAGCTTTTAACTAGCCCCTTGGAGATGCTCTAACCCAAATAAGTTTTTGTTTTGTACTATTGCCTAAATAAGTCTAAAAAATTGTACCGACTTCTAAATTCCCCATTATTGAAATAAACATTACCTAAAAACTACATTTTGGGTTGAGAGGACTGGATTGTATGTCACACATGCAGGTAGCCCAAAAATGGGCCCAAATTTGCCTCTCTGTAATAAGTGACCCAAAAGCTTGACGGCCCCAATATGCCAATCGACACTTTCTTCTTCTTCCCCGATTGCACCTCAGCCGTGAACGATGATGTCCAGAGCAATCTCCAGCACAAGCGCAAAGAAATATTGACAAAAAGAAAGCAAAATCTCACAAATGAGTGCAGGTCTCTCTCTCTCTCTCTCTCCTGGGGTTTTGATCTACTTCACTTTATTCCAATCAATAGATCATAGGATGATAATGTTAGGATTCTTTTAGTCTCATCTTTGGTTTGTCAATCGAATATTAACGTGATATTACTTGTTTGCTCAAAATCCTAAGGAATTGAATTAGCTATGAATTCTCTGAAAAGAACACATAATAGTGCTAAATTTGCCACCTCTGCTACCGAAACTTCATGTTTAGCTGGTGATATAGACCCAATTTCAATTTAAACTAAAAAGTCTATATTTGTCTCTTGTTCGGCTTTGAAACCGATTTAGTGATACTGAGAACTCATGTTTTGGGTTTTCAGTAACCACTGTTCCTATGGGGATAGCTTCAATGTCAAGAGGAATGTTCTTTCTAGAATTGAGGATGAGAACCTTGCCACATTGGTTTTGAAAAGGGACAAGAAATGCACCATGGATTAGCCTGATTGGATGAGCTTCAACATGTAATTTCCTTGCTATGTTATTATTATATTTTTCTTTTTTTTTTCCTTAAAATTTTCTATTCTGATGGTGTTCAGAAATGCTAAGCCCAAGTCCAGAGTGGTGATTTTATGGTCCAGAAAGAGGGGTAGTGTGGATATACGAGTTGACAATGGATTAGCTATGAGGATGAATTAAAAACAGTATATAAGTGGTTCACCTTAGTCGAGAGACTAAGGTTACGTCCACGGTAATAGAGTCTCTTGCTACTTAGGGTGTATATTTCTTGAAGAAGAAGGTTACAATAGGTTGTCTTTTTTAAAGTCTGTTCATACAATGCTTTAGTAATACCGGTATATCAATGGGGAAATTGCCAGTCTCCCCTGTGTAGTGTAATAGTATTTTATTTATACGGGTAATCCTTCTAGGGCTTCTAACGACTTCCTCCTCTCTTTTTGCTGATTTTGTGGTCCCCTCTTCTTTTATCCTTTAGTAATTTCTGCCATGCGACGCCACTGTACTCACGATCCTTGGGTGGTTACATGCACAAATATTCCTTTAACCAGATGGTACATGATCGTTAGAGGCTCCAGGAGTTGTCCCTTGGACACGTGGCGCGAAGTGGGGCATTTTGGGGTCTGATGAGTATCGAGCTCTTTTATCCTGGGTTGCTTAACACTGAGCTTGCTATGACCGAGCAGGGTCATGCCGAGTTGGACTTTCTGTTGGGCTTCCTTCTTTAGATTATGACCCATTCCTTATTACATAGCAGATGGGCTATTAAAGGATTTCTTGGGCCGTTGTGTCCCCTTTTTGGCCCATTAGGTGATTTGGGTTTAGGATGGGCAGCCCACTCCAAAAATCTTACCGTTATCATATTCCATTGAACAAAATTATTGATAGCACCTGAATGGTTTACTCCAATCAAGCTGTCATTTAATCTATCAAGATTTGTTGGGAGGAAACTAAATTGCAGCTCCCCATGTAGCTTGGTGGGATACACCTCCATTGTTAGATGGTCATGTTAAATTATGAATGTCTTTATTTGCTTAGACTACTATGTGAGTTAGATTGGCCTTAGTCGTGTCATTCAATGTTGATTGTCTTGCTTTATATGGGTTGAATCTGTGGAAAGAAATTGACTCTCCTCATACATCGAACACAGTACTTGCTTGCACCTTTTTGTTTGTTGTTTTCAACCCCTTTTGCTGTCAAATAATTTTGTAAAATTTTGCAGGGGGGCATTTGGAGGAAATAGAGGGGCAAGACCAGTACCACCCGAAAAAAGAGTGTTCCCTTTAGACCACATGCATTTATGTGACCTGGTAGAATCACTTTGATGTTTTTGTTACCAAATTGAGTCTAGTACTGGATTTCTTTAAACATTTAAACAGATTCTTGAAAGTTGTTTGGTTTGACAGACACCCATGATGTGCTACTACTCTTGGATGTGTAGCCTATTTTTATGTTTGCTTAGTCTTTTTATGGTCTTATTTCAAGAGAAGAAAGAATACATCAATTGTCTCAAATCCTCTGGCCATAAATCTGAAATATGTAGACACTTAGCAAAAAAATACCTCGAATGTCGTATGGAAAAGTGAGTTTGTTGGTTTCTTCTGAAATTTGATTTGCATCATTATGTGGTTAAATGTTATGGACTATATTTTTTTAGAGTTCACAAACTTAATGGTACTCAAGAAAATACTTTCTCACAATGCCAGATATGTATTGAGGTCAGAAAATATAGTTGAATGGAATGGCAGGATAATGTTCTGTCGACGGTGACTTATACTCTTGATGATAAATTCACACTCTTAACTAGAAGAACTTTGGAGTTGCTCTTTCATTTTCATTGTGCATTTTGTACTTGCCTGTGGTTACTTTGAATATACAATGATGAGCAGCCTTAACACTTTGAGTGGTCTGAGTATTCTTTTTCTCAGAAACTATGAGGCATTTTGGATTTCAATGATTCACAATATCACCATCTTTATCATCAATTGTCAAGGTTATCAAAACGTATTTTGATTTGTTCTAATTTTTAACTTTTGAACTTCAAACACATGTAAGAAGTTGTCAATAATGCAGGGGGTGTCAATGTAATGTATACTGTCTTTTCTCTTTCTTTTCGCATCAGTCAGGTCATGTATATGTGGCATTTGTTACTAAAATAAAACATTTTGATCTTACACAAATAGTTTCTATGGGAGGACTTGCAGGAACTTGATGGCAAAGCAAGACATGTCAGAACTTGGATTTGGGCAGAAAAATGTCATGGAAGCTGCTGTGGAGGAAAATAAAGATGTGAGAATGGATAAATGAGGACATCATGCGAGATTTTCAGAATTAGGTCATAAGCCAAGCCAAGTTAGAACAGCTTTTCGATTGAGCTGTATAATTTTGGAAATTATTTTTTGATGTGCTTTTCAATGGTATTGGGAGAACACATTTAAGGTTCCATGAGTATATAGGAATACTAGTTTGTTTGATGTATATGTATTGAAGTTTGACTAGAAAGTACTGAAACCATAGTTTCAAGACACATCACACTTTTGCTCGGGTTGAGGCTGCCACTCGGGATCTTCACTAAGAGCCAACTCTTCAATTTTCCAGCTTAAGTCTTCTTCTTCATTGGGTTTCCTCTATTTTGCTAAGAGGGTGAAGGCGAAGAGTCTGATTTTCGGGCTCGTGTCGTCCAATAAGGGGTGAAAACCGAGGTATTTCTTTATAGAAGGTAATTCCTGGGAAGTATTAGGAGTTCCCGGCGACGTCCCTCGCATTCCTCGGTTTTGGGGAGTCCCACAGAATACTCGTAAGGCTAAAAACTAGTCATGCTTTTCCTTTCATCTACTAGCTAGGACTTTAACCTTTGATCGTTATTCTAACGCTTGATTTTGTCTGCAGAGTTTTGTCCGACTCTCAACGCCGAGGAAGCTGCCAGGGTAGGCAAGGTAGAAGCTTTTGGCTTGAAGTCTTTTCTTGACCTTGTAACCGAAGAGAATCTTGCCAAGCACGAGCTTGGGCCTCCAGTTGTCGGTTGTCGTGCCTCCTGCTCATATTTCTGATCCCTTGCATTTTGACCCGTCTGAATCGATGGATCCTGATCTTATTATGACGGCTTTCTCCGATGCTGAGAAGACCAGGAAGAAGAGGGGGAGGCTGGTGAAGGGCTCCAAGCTGCCTCCAAAGGGAAGGCAGGTATTTACTTCTTCGAAGCAAATGCACAAGGATCTGGCCTCCCTTGGGATTACTGTCATCCGCTCTGTGCCCCCAAAGAAGGCGATCTCTCCAGAGCGGCCCCCTCCTTCATTAGTGCCTCCTGTTCTTCCCCAATCGTCCCAGCCAAAGGAAGTGAGGAGGGAAAACATCCTTCCTCAGCCAATTGCTCAGGGTAGTGGGTTCCTTCGTGACCCCGAGGCTGCCGTGAATGCTTTGGCTGAGCTGGTCTCCACATCTGATCCCGACCTGGCCATGTGGGTTCCCTTTGAGAGGAAGGCTAAGCATGCCATCCAGGGCCTCGCTGAGGTACTTTATGATTTCTTCTTTTATATGAACGCTCCTTCTAACGTATTTTCATCTCTTGCTTGTACTGACTCCTCTCTCTTTTTCCAGACGCTAGCTTGTGTGAAAATGATGGAATTTCATCATGCTCAGCTCGCGACTCAGTTGACCGCCAAGGAGCAGGAGCTAGTCAGGGCGAGGAACGTTGCTGAGACTGCGCAGGCGGAAAAGATTCTTGCTGAGGGAAGGGTGGCTGTCCTAGTGGCTGAGGTAGCCGAGCTTAAAAGGATTTACTACGAATTGAACGCTCGTTACCAAGAATCTGCTAGGTTGAAGGACGAGGAGCTAGTGAAGAAAAATGTCGAGCTGGTGGCGTCGAACGTCGAAGTGGCTTCTCTAAAGGCTAAGATTGCTAAACTCCTAAAGGAAAATGCTACTGCCTTTGTGAAGGGGTTCATGAATTTTCAAGAGCAAGTTGAGGATGCCTATCCCGACCTCGATTTGGATTCCTTCGTGCCTCAGTTTGGACCAAAGAAAGCAGTAGAAGTGATTACTGGGGCCACCGTCGAGGTAGCCAGTGCCGGTGAGGGAACCTTGGTTGGACCTACAGAGAAAGGCAAGGAGGTTAGTACTGAGGCAGTCGATGCCAAGGCAGTTGGAACCGAGGTGCTTAGGGCCGAGGAGGTCGGTGCAGTCAAAGAGCCCGTTGCTGGGGCGCCTAATGAGAGTAGAGAGCCCACTGTGTGATTTTTCTTATGGCTGTTGATAGCTTTCCTCTACTGTAACCAGAACTTCTATACTTGTCGCTCTTTTTAATGTACTTTCTGGGTTTTTAATGAAGCGTTGGTGTTCTTTTCCGTCTGCCCACTCTTTCTTTCTTTCTTGCATGTGTATGTGGTTGTTTTTTCCTTGTTTCTCTTAAAAGTAATGATCAAAAAGTGATGCGAACCCTTAAACGAATTCAAGAACCCACGGGCAAATTGATTGAAGACTCCCCAAGAAAGATCACAAATCAGATTAAAAGAACCAAGAACCCTAGACCCAATGTTTGCCAGAAACAAGAACCCAAGGTTAAAAGTTCAAGAGAAAGACGCCACACTCAAAGATTGAGTGATAAGTCGATGAACGCCACAAGAAAGATTAATTCTTGATAAGTTCTTGAAATAGTTCTTGGAAGAACAATAAGGTAGAAACCTCACAATACTCACAAAAATATTCTGTCTTTTACAATGCTTTGAACACCTATTTATAGGCTGGATGTTACCAAGAAAACTTCCTAAAATAGCTTATCCTATTTAAGAAATATCTCTTACTTGCTGGTGAAGAAATATCTCTTACTTGTGGGTAAAGAAATATCTCTTACTTGCTGGTAAAGAAATAGCTCTTACTTTCCTAAAGTCTAACTTTCCTAAAAGAGAAAAACACAATCAGCCCTTTAATATGCTGATCACATGCCTAATTAAACAAGAAAAGTCTTTCTTTCCTAAAAGGAATAAATCACACGCCTAAATAGATAAGGAAGGTCTTACAATCAAACCAATTTTAAACATGTCAATTTTAAGCTTAGCCTTTGCCGGAATCTTCTAGAACTTGAATCATATTGATGGATCTTTGTTGCCCAAGTGGATCATGCTCCATGCTTGAACTTGCACAATCAGCCCATATGTCTTGAATCAGCCCGTTCAATGCTTCATTCATCCTTTTTGCTCTCGCCCGAGTCATAGGACCTCCATTTAAGCTCAACGGATTAGATTGCATTGCATCATTCCCCCTCTCTTTAAAAGGATTCGTCCTCGAATCTTCGTCATCTGCAATAAAAGGAGAAAGATCAGCAACATTAAAAGTAGCACTAACACTATACTCACCAGGAAGATCTAGTTTGTAAGCGTTATCATGTATCCGTGCCATCACTTTAAAAGGCCCATCTCCTCTAGGCTGCAACTTAGAACGCCTTTGTGCGGGAAAACGCTCCTTTATCATATGCACCCAAACCCAATCTCCAGGCTCAAAAACCACCTTCTTATGTCCCTTATTAGCTTGAGTAGCATATTGCTTCGTTCGCCTCTCAATGTGCAATCGAACTTTCTCATGCAATTGCTTCACCAATTCAGCCTTTCGTTCTCCATCTAAATTAGCACACTCATCAACAGGCAAAGGTAACAAATCTAATGGAGTTAAGGGATTAAAACCATAGACAATTTCAAAAGGTGAATAATTAGTAGCAGAATGCACACTACGATTATAAGCAAATTCGACATGAGGCAAACAATCCTCCCAAGTTTTCAAATTCTTACCAATGACAGCACGCAATAAAGTAGAAAGAGTACGATTAGTTACCTCGGTTTGCCCATCTATTTGTGGATGGCAAGTAGTAGAAAAGAGTAATTTAGTACCAAGCTTACCCCACAATGTCTTTCAGAAATAGCTCAAAAACTTAGCATCACAATCAGACACAATGCTCCGAGGCACTCCATGTAAACGCACCACCTCTCTAAAGAACAAATCAGCTACGTTGCTAGCATCATCGGTCTTATGACAGGCAATGAAATGCGCCATCTTTGAAAACCTACGAGATAAAGCATCAACAACCACATTCTCTTTCCCCATCTTGTATTTGATAACGTAAGGAAAGGTCTCAATGAATTCAACCCATTTAGCATGGCATCTATTCAGCTTACCTTGACCAATGCATAAAGCTTCTTATCATAAGTTGGGTAATTCAAGGCTACCCCATTTAGCTTCTCACTGAAATAAGCTAAAGGACAACCTCCCTGTATTAAAACAGCTCCAATTCCAATACCTGAGGCATCACACTCAACTTCAAAAGTTTGAGAAAAGTTAGGCAAAGCAAGTAAAGGTGCAGAACTAAGTTTTTCTTTAATCAAATTAAAAGCAACTTCTTGGTCCCTTCCCCATTTAAAACCTACGCTTTTCTTAACGATTTCAGTCAATGGTGCAGCCATGGTGCTAAAGTCCTTTACAAACCTTCTATAAAAACTAGCAAGCCCATGAAAGCTACGTACCTCAGTAATGGTTTTAGGTGTAGGCCATTCTCGAATAGCCTTAACCTTCTCCCTATCAACCGCAATGCCCTTAGCACTAACAACATATCCTAAGAAAACAATCTGACTAGTGCAAAACGAACATTTCTTGAGGTTAGCAAATAACTAAGCATCACGCAAAGAACATAACACAAGCCTCAAATGTTCAACATTCTCATCTAAACTCTTACTGTAAATCAAGATATCATCAAAATAAAGGACAACGAATTTACCAATAAAAGCACGCAAAACATGGTTCATTAAACGCATAAACGTACTAGGTGCATTGGTTAAGCCAAAAGGCATTACCAGCCATTCATATAAACCATATTTAGTCTTAAATGCCATTTTCCATTCATCACCTTCTCTCATCCTAATTTGATGATAACCAGATTTCAGATCAATCTTACTAAACAAACAAGCGCCATGCAATTTATCTAACATGTCATCAAGTCTAGGAATGGGATGACGATACTTTACCGTTATTTTGTTCACGGCGCGGCAATCGGTGCACATCCTCCAAGTCCCATCCTTTTTGGGCACAAGTAACACTGGAACTGCACAAGGACTCAAGCTCTCCCTTACATGACCCTTCGACATCAGCTCCTCAACTTGCCTTTGAAGCTCCTTCGTCTCCTCGGGATTACTTCTATAAGCTAGACGATTGGGAATCATTGCACCAGGAATGAAATCAATCTGATGTTCAATCCCTCTAACTGGTGGCAAGCCATTTGGGATTTCCTCGGGAAAAACATCACCGAACTCCTGCAAAAGAGAATCACCAACACTAGGCAAAGCATGGTTAAGCTCATTAGTATTCAAAAAGGCCTCCTTGTACATAAGTACAATCATCGGCTGCCCGGAATAAGAAGCTCCCTTAACCTCTCGTTCTTTTGCATAGAAACTCACATTTTTCCTCTCTTGCTTTTGTGAACTCTCACTCTTTTCACTCCTTGAAGATTCAACAGCCTCTCTATTTTTTCCCTCATTTTTTTTCACTTTCACTCTATTTCCCTCTTTTTTTTCATTGTCACTCTCTTTTCTTCCCTGAAACTCACTTTTTAACCTCATTTGATCATCATGCACATGTCTAGGTGTTAACGGTACAAGTGTTACATGTTTGCCATGCAGTACAAAAGAATATCTATTTCTATATCCATCATGCATAACTTGCCTATCAAACTGCCAAGGACGTCCCAAAAGTAAATGACCAGCATGCATTGGGACTACATCACACAAAACCTCATCAACATAACGCCCAATGGAGAATGAAACAAATACCTGCCTATTCACCTTAATCTCCCCACATTCATTCAACCACTGCAACTTATAAGGAGTAGGATGCTTAATAGTAGGCAAATTAAGTTTCTCAACTAACAAAGTACTAGCAACATTAGCACAACTCCCACCATCAATGATAACACTACATACCTTATTGTTGATATGGCAGCAAGTATGAAAGATGTTGTCACGTTGTGCCTCGTTGTCCTCCTCTTTCACTTGTGCATTCAAGGCACGCCTCGTGACCAAAATTTCACCCTCAACTGGATATTCCTCTCCTTCACTCTCCTTACTCTCCACATCGTCATCAGATTCACTTTAAGTTTCAAAATCACCATTATACCTCGCTCCTTGCTAGCCTCTATGTCTTTGCCTTTGTTGGAAGCTTCAACTTTACCCTTAGAATCTGATTTCTCTTCCTTCTTGCTCCAACTAGAATTCGGTTTCCAAGAAGATGAAGAACCCGAATTCTGCCCAAACTAAGTAGAACCCTTTCGTTTGAGTTGCCTCTCAACCTTCATCGCCATGTGTAGCATATCCTCCATCTCCACATAATGTTGTAACTCAACTACATTTTGAATATCTCAGTTCAAACCGTGCAAAAATCGTGCCATGGTCGCCTCTCAGTCCTCCTCTACATTAGCCCGAATCATGGCTATCTCCATCTCCTTATAATACTCCTCAACACTCCTGGACCCCTAAGTCAACCCCTGCAACCTCTGAAACAAGTCCCTATAATAATGAGAAGGGACAAACCTCTTCCTCATGATACTCTTCATCTCATCCCAAGTATCAACCGGATGCTCTCTATTCCTTCTCCTATTCATCACTAACTGATCCCACCATACTACTGCATAATCAGTAAACTCCACTGCAACTAGTTTCACCTTCTTCTCCTCTGAATAGTCATGGCAATCAAACACTAACTCCACTTTCTTTTCCCACTCTAAATAAAACTCCGGATCATTCTTGCCTTGAAAGGTTGGGATTTTCATCTTAATGCTACCCAAATTTCCATCTCTCCGATAAACATCTCTAACACCTCCCTGACCACCTCGGCCACCTCTACCATGGTCAAACCCAATCAACATGGCCTGGTCGTAGAAGTAATCACCATGATCCCACTCTTCATCATCGATAATGTTTTGATGATGCCTATTCTGCCTCCTCTCCACCGGTGCCTCAAAGCCTATCTCATGCTGCGTTATGACCTGGGTGCCTTGAGCTGAGTTGCGCATTTGCTTGTTGAGGCTATTTTAGACCTTTCCTATTCTTTTTCGTGTACTGCAAACTTGACGGTTTTGTTCAGTTGGGAACGTGCGCCGTCAATGATGATAGTGGCTTCTGGAAAGTAGCTCCCACTTCCCCCTTGACGGCCACGTGTCAATGACATTAAATGCGATTTACGCGCATTAAAGGCACCTTGCGGATGTGATGTTTGTCGGCTAGCAGTCCCTATAAATAGTTCCCTCAGTGAGTGGTTTTTCTCACCTTGAAGTTCTCTTTCTTTTTCTTACCCTTGTTTTCTGCTTCAAAGTTCCTTTCTTGTAACTTGTTTCTTCCTCTATCTCCATGGCGTGTACACCCACTATTTACCATGACACCCGGTAAAGCGTATACCCTGAAGTCGAAAATAGCGAAATCAGTGGAAAAGAGGTTCAGGCGATTGCTAATCGCTATGCCTTTCCCAGCTGGATTGTCATTCGTGCTGCAAATTGCAACTTGTACCATCTCTCCATGAGAGGTTGGGTCTGTTTTTTGAAGTCTCTTTTCTGCTGGGGCTATGGTTCCCCATTCCTTCATTTGCAAGGGAGGTGCTTCATTTTTTTAACTTTTGCTCTACTATGTTACTTCCAGCGGGGTGGGCTATTTTGTTGGCGTTCTCTGTGTTGTTGGAACGGATGTTTACCCGTCCCCGAGCTACTCTTGCGGAGTTTCTCAACTTCTTTCGTCTGGTGGAGTTGTCTGAATTTTATTATTTTGCTCCGAGATGAGGTAGAGAGATCCCAATTATTGACCTCCCTCCCCAGCCTGAAGGGTGGAGGAGGAGGTACTTCTTCATATCAGGGACAGGTTGGGAGTTCGAGCCCCAGATGATATCATCGGTCAGAGTTCTCACTGTTTGGGGGAGGTATGGTCATCTTGGTGAGTTTCCCTGGCTCGAGGAGTTTTCTCTTTATTAATCTAGTCCTACCGCGCTTGTTGGTATCTAACTTGGCGTATGACTCTATTCTTTTGTGTCGTAGGTGAGTACCCGATCTTGACTGGTGAGACCCAAGCTCGGGTTAACCACGTTCGAGCTCGGTTACCCTTTTCTTTGATTGAGCTAATGGATCCTGAACTTGCTTCGGTCTCGAGTAATTGTGAGTATTTGTTGTTTTTTTCCTTACTGTTCGATTTTTGATGTGTTCAACCAAGCTTATTCCCTTAACTGCCTTTCTTGTTCAGTCCCTGCGTACCTGACCAGCCAACGAGATGTGATCATGGAACAAGTGGGCCAAATGAGGCGAGCTCGGGGCCCAGGATCTTTAGCGAAGAGGGCTAGACTAGCGGAGAACAGCTCAGTCCCAACCTCGAGCTCATGTGCCGAGCCCGAGGTTGCGAATGTCATTGCCGAGGCATCTACGGCCTTACCGACACCGAGTTTCCCTCCTACGCATGAGGTACTACTTGGCGATGAAGAGGTGCCGGTGTCTTAGCCTGCGTCCATCGCTGAAGAGGTGTCGGTGTCCGAGCCAATATTTGGTGCTGGAGAAGCAACGGTGGGCACAGTTGCATGCGATCCGGTAGGGAGGCCAATCCGGCGTGATTCTTCCCCAGTTGGAGTTATGGGTCCCATGTTGCTCCGGCTCCAATTGTCGACCTTGAGGGGAGCCTATTGGACAACGTGACTTTAAACAGTCATACGCTCATAGAATTAATTCCCCAAGTAGACCTTCGTCGTTCTATCAGTCGACCTTTCCGGGCTAGGAGCCGAGATGCCCTCCACGCACTTCTCGAGGTAGGGTTCGTCTTTTCCTTTAATTTTCTTTTGTGACAACTTTGTAATGTTGTAATTTCCTTCTTTGTCCTCAGGTGGCGACGCATGTCTGTGCCCTTGGAGGAGAGGTCCATCATCTAAGGGAGGAAGCTTTTCGGAGGAATGCTGAACTCCAAGAGGCCCGACAACAGAATGCCGATGTCGGTGTCTTAGCCTGCGTCCATCGCTGAAGAGGTGTCGGTGTCCGAGCCAATATTTGGTGCTGGAGAAGCAACGGTGGGCACAGTTGCATGCGATCCGGTAGGGAGGCCAATCCGGCGTGATTCTTCCCCAGTTGGAGTTATGGGTCCCATGTTGCTCCGGCTCCAATTGTCGACCTTGAGGGGAGCCTATTGGACGACGTGACTTTAAACAGTCATGCGCTCATAGAATTAATTCCCCAAGTAGACCTTCGTCGTTCTGTCAGTCGACCATTCCGGGCTAGGAGCCGAGATGCCCTCCACGCACTTCTCGAGGTAGGGTTCGTTTTTTCCTTTAATTTTCTTTTGTGACAACTTTGTAATGTTGTAATTTCCTTCTTTGTCCTCAGGTGGCGACGCGTGTCTGTGCCCTTGGAGGAGAGGTTCATCATCTAAGGGAGGAAGCTTTTCGGAGGAATGCTGAACTCCAAGAGGCCCGACAACAGAATGCCGAGCTCCTGAATTGGGGTTTATCTGCAGAATCCGAGCTGGAGAATACTCTTAACCAAAGAGCTCGAGTTTTTCGGCAGCCGATCACCATTGCCACTTCTGAGATCTCTATGCGGGAACAGCTGACCTCCCAGTTGGAAGAATTGGCCTCTTTGTAGCAAGACTTCGATGTCCAAGCTGACGAGTTGATCTCCTTTGAAACTGACAAGGAAGTGCTGACAACGCAGCTGAGAGAGTCTCAGGCTGTGATTGCCGACCTGAATAACTCCCTAGCTGCCGAGCGTCGGTTGGTTGAGGAGCAACGCAAGGAAATTGAGAAGGCAAGGATAGAGGCCGCCAAGGCGTTTGTGGATAGATTCTTTAACTTCGCAGATCAGGCGACCGAGAAGTTTCCAGACCTCGACCTCGACCTCGATCAGTTTGAGCCTCAGTTTGACCTTCCTGCTGGCGATCCTTCTAATGCTATTTCACCAGCCCGTCAACCTTGATGGCTTTCTTTTTTTTTTGAAAACGTATCTCTTCTTATTGGTTGAAATGAAGAACGCTTAACTTGCTTCTTATTTTGTTGATTGCTTGCTGTGTTCTCCCCTTGCCCCCTACTCCAAGTAGGTTTTGACCTTTTTGGAGTATGATTGCTATTTTTCCCTCATGCTCAATCTTCATAATCCCGCGTTGGGTTTGCGAACTGTGCTAAACCGAGTTGTGTGATCACGAGCTGTGCTAAACTGAGCTCTTTAGCCATTGCTAGCTCTGTCTGGCTATTACTTTTTGTTGGTGAGGTACGCCCTTAAATCGTGGTGTACGGATTCAGGTGAAGAGCAATAACTTGTTCGTTATTTGTGCCCACCTAACTCCATCTAACCTCCACGTGCGCCGACTTCATTAACTTATGCCATCATTGCAGAAGTGTAACAGTCGCCTCTATTCCTTTGCATGCTATTTATTTCCTTTAAGATTTGATGCCTCAAACCCTTCACGTTCCTCTCTTTCAGAAATTCTTCTCGTTCTTCGCTTCCTTTTTGGCTTCATGGCTTCCTCTCCTTCTCCATTGTTCAGACAACGGGCTTAGGCCATGATCGACAAGGCATGGTACTCGATATTCTTGCTCCCTTCATTGTTTATGGCTTCAGAGGTAGAGGAAGTGAGGAGGCGGTACCTCTTTCCTGATACCTTGACCGTTAGGGTCCCAACCCATAATGAACCCAACAACCTTCTCCTTCAGCGGGAAGTTTGCTTCTTTGAAGGCTCGTTTGAAATGGACCTTCGTTTACCTATCCACCCAAACATGGGATGGATTTTATCTTTTTATGGGTTGTGCCCTTCTCGCCTTTCTCCCGAAGGGTGGGGCATCCTCATAAGTTTCTTTATTTTTTGGTGCTTGCAAGGCTTCAGTGACTTTCCCACTGTCGCTGAATTCCTTTACTTCTTCGACCTTTCCTTCAACTTCCCACCCTGCTTTAGTCGCTTTATATGGAGGCGACACTTTGATTCCCCGTTGGTTCTTAATGTCCCTAGCTCTCCAGAGGGATGGACTCAGCGATTTTTCTTTGTTTCTGGGGACTCCTGGGAATCTGTCGGGGTGCTAGATAGGAGTGCCCGGGTCCCTCGCTCATGGGGTTGCTTCCAAGATAGAGGTAAAGAATTAAAAGTTTCGTTGAGCTTGGCTTTTCAGGATTTGTTTTATAGGTTTTATTCTAAACTTTGAC
The DNA here is from genome assembly GCA_951799425.1 of Ilex aquifolium. NCBI lineage: Eukaryota > Viridiplantae > Streptophyta > Magnoliopsida > Aquifoliales > Aquifoliaceae > Ilex > Ilex aquifolium. The sequence continues at coordinate 17,974,255 of OX637410.1, forward strand.
TGTGTTTATGTTGTGCAGATGCTCCCGGATTGACTCCAGACGAGATGGTTAGGGTCTGCCGAATTGCTCGCGCCGAGGTGATTACCTTTTCGGCCTTGGTCACTCCCCAGAACCTGCTTCAGTTCGGCATTGGGGGTAGCTCGGATGCTATCCCGAATATCGCTCCTCCATTCGTTGAGGCGGACTCTTCTTCCACTGAGTCAGAGGAGAATGTAGCCAGCTCATCTCGGAAGCACCGACGAAGCAGCTCTCCGCCACAATCGTTAGGTTCTCCCTCATCTGCTGAGCTGGAGCACGCATTTGGGAATGCGGATCTCAAGAAGCAGCTCTCTGAGGAAGAGAAGGAGCGTGATGTTTTGAGAGTTGAGAATACCCGTCTGCGGGCTGCCAATACACAGTTGGAGAGGGAAAATTCTGCGCTGAAGCGGCAGGTTGGGGGGACTTAGGATTTTTCTTCTTTTTTCTTTTTAATCCTGACGTTTTTATGAATACGAGCTGGATTTATCTGTTTGGTACTTTGCTTGTCATGTTTGAGTTGATAGCTTATAACTGCCGTATATAATGGACTGAGCTGAAAGGCTATTTTTCGAGCTGTAAAGCTCTTAGGCTAAAAAGCCTAGTCTGAAAAGCCTAGTCGAGGCTGCGCGGCTGAAGAGCTCACGACTTGTCCGAGCTGAAAAGCTCTTAGGCTGAAAAGCCTAGTCGAGGCTGTGTGGCTGAAGATCTCACTACTTGTCCGAGCTGAAGAGCTCTCTTCAGAGCTGAAAAGCTCTTAGGCTGAAAAGTCTAGTCGAGGCTGCGCGGCTGAAGAGCTCGCGGCTTGTCCGAGCTGAAAAGCTCTCTTCCGAGCTAAAAAGCCTAGTTGAAGTTGCAGGACTGAAGAGCTCGCGGCTTGTTCGAGCTGAAAAGCTCTTACGCTGAATGTAGATCATGCAAACTTTTTGGGCTTTTGATCTTCGAAAATTTCATTGATTTTGAAAATGGAGATTTACAACTTAAGATTTGTATTTCCCCGGAGAACCCTATTGATAATAGCGCTTCAAATGATCCGCGTTCCAGGAATGGTGCAAGTCCTTCCCTTCTTCGGTCTGTAACTCGTAGTTCCCAGGTCGGACGATCTTTTTACAATGTCGGGTTCTTCCCAGTTTGGGCCAAGTTTCCCGTGTGAGGGATCCTTTCTGGCTGGGAGCAATTTCTTAAGGACTAGGTCGTCTGGTTTGAAACTTCTCTCTTTCACCCTCTTGTTGTAGTACTTGGTTGTGTTCCTTAGGTATGAGAATATACGTTGTAGCGCTGCATCCCTTTTCTCGTCCAGGAGATCGAGATTGACCAGCAGTGATCTCTCATTTTGCTCGGGATCAAAAAGCTCAGCCTTGGCTGAGGGCAAGCCGACCTCGACTGGGGCCATTGCTTCAATCCCGTAGGCAAGGCTAAACGGGGTCTCACCTGTTGCAGTTCGCACTGTTGTTCGGTAGGCCCATAACACCGCAGGCAGATGGTCCACCCATTGGGATTTAGATGCCTCCAGCCTTGTCTTTAGCGCGAGTTTAATGGTTCTGATGGTGACCTCGGCCTGTCTGTTGGATTGCGGGTGTGTAGGTGCCGAGAAGTAATTTCTGATCCCCAATTCAACGCAAAAACCCTTGAATGCCCGGTTGTCAAACTGTTTTTCGTTGTCCGAGACTAGTGCCCTGGGGATGCCAAAACGACAGACTATCGACTTCCAGACGAAGTTCTTGACTTTTTGCTCTGTTATTTTGGCCAGCGGCTCGGCTTCTGCCTATTTTGTGAAGTAATCTACCGCAATTATGGTGAATTTACTGTCCAACGCCTATCGGGAAGGGTCCCAGGATATCTAGTCCTTATTGCTGAAAAGGCCAAGGGCTGACGACAGGCGTAAGCTGCTCTGGAGGGCGGTGCGGTAGGTTGCTGTGAATCTGACACGCTTGACACTTTTTCACCATCTCTTTCACATCTTTGGCGGCTATAGTGGGCCAAAAGTATGTTTACCGGAGTGCTTTGCTCGCCAAAGTTCGGGCGCCAATGTGGTTTCCACAAATGCTTTTGTGGATTTCTCTCAGGATGTAGTCTGCCTCCATCTTAGACACACATTTCATTAGTGGAAACAAAAAACCTCTTTTGTATAACTTACCTTGAATGATAGTAAATCTCGCCGCTTTGGTTTTTAGCTTTGCTGCTTCCTTCTGGTCACTTGGGAGGAGACCATCCTGCAAGAAGGATATGATGGGATCTATCCACAAGGTCGTCTCCTGAACTGGCATGGTTTGACCATCATCAGGCTGGACACTGGGTTCAGACAAGATCCCGATGAGAACTTTTTCAGGTAAGTCTTGGTGGGTAACAGTGGCTAACTTAGCCAGCGCATCAGCCCGCGTGTTAGCATCTCAGGACACCTGGACTAGTTCAGCCACGACAAAGTTTCTCAGCAAGCTCTGCACCTTCATCATATATAGGGCCATCTTATCATCCCTGGCAGCGTATTCTTCCTCGACCTGTCTAACCACTAGCTGACAATCACTGTGGATCATGATCTGTTGTGCGTCCATCGACAAGGCCAAGTTTAGGCCAGCAATAAGGGCCTCATACTCTGCCTCGTTATTGGAGGCCTGGAAGTTGAATCTTAGCGCGTATTCTAGATCGTATCCCTCAGGCGAGGTCAGAATCAGGCTAACTCCACTCCCTTGCGTGTTTGAGGCGCCATCTACGTACAACTTCCAAGTTGGGATACCAAAGACACAATCTAGGTTTTTCGTATTCTCCTCAGGTGGTGGGGTGAATTCAGCTAAAAAATTGGCTAGCACCTGCCCCTTGATTGCCGTTCTCGGCTTGAATTTGATGTCAAACTCGCTAAGTTACATCGCCTATTTGACCAGCCTTCCAGATGCCTCTGGCTTGTGTAGGACCTGCCTCATCGGTTGATCTGTTGGGACCTCGATGGTGTGTACTTAAAAGTATGACCTTAATCTCCTGGCTGCCACGAGAAGGGCCAAGACGAGTTTCTCCATCATCGGATATCTCTCCTCGGCCCCTCTGAGGGCTTTGCTGCAAAAGTAAACTGGTTGTTGGGCCTTCTCCCTGTCCCTCACTGAGCAGCACTGACTGAGAAGTCAGATATAGCAAGGTAAAGGGTTAAGACTTCTCCTTCTTGAGGGCTCACTAACACGGGTGGTGAAGCTAGATAGGTCTTAAGAGCTTGGAAAGCCTCTTCACACTTCTCGTCCCATTGAAAATCAGCCTTTAGAACCTTGAAGAACGGCTGTCACTTGTCGCTGGAACGTGAGACAAAACGATTAAGTGTCGTTATCCTTTCGGTGAGGCGCTATACCTCTCGGGTGTTGGTGGGGGACTTCATTTTCAGAACGGCTTTTACCTTTTCGGGGTTGGCTTCAATACCTCGGCAATTGACTATGAAGCTCAGAAACTTTCCTACTGAGACTCCAAAAACGCATTTGGCCAGGTTTAGCTTCATCTTGTATTGTCGCATGATTTAAAATGCCTCCCTAAGGTGCTGAATATGGAGCTCGGACTTGAGTGATTTGACGAGCATGTCGTCGATGTACACCTCCATTGTCAACCCAAGCTTGTCACGAAATATTCTATTGACCAGTTTTTGTTAGGTGGCTCTGACGTTCTTTAAACCAAAAGGCATGACTTGGTAGCAGAAAATTCCTTGTTCACTAATGAATGAAGTTTTTTCTTGGTCGTTTGTATCCATTTTGATCTGATTGTAGCCTGAGAAGGTGTCCATGAAGTTGAGGAGCTCATGTCCTGATGTGGCATCAACTATCAAATCAATCCGGGACAAAGGAAAGCTATCTTTGGGACATGCGCGGTTGAGGTCGGTAAAATCAATACACAGGCGCCATTTCCCATTCACTTTCTTGACTAATACAATATTGGCCAGCCAGGTCGGATAGTCAATTTCCCGGATGGCCTTCGCTCGCAACAACTTGGCCACCTCCTCGTTGATCTCTTTCTGCTTTTCCAGGGCAAAACTCCTCCGTTTCTGCCTTATTGGCTTGCAGTTCGGGTCGACACTAAGCTGATGTACGATTACTCTTGGATCGATTCCTTCCATGTCTTCTTGTCTCCAGGCGAACACGTCGGCGTTCTCTCTTAGGAATGAAATGAGCTTGTCTTGATGTCTTGGAGCAACATTGAGCCTACGAAGACCACATGCCCTTGGTCCTCGTCAACCTGCACGGGCTCTAGTTACTCTGAAGGGGTGGGTCGTGTTTCCAGGTATGTCTAGATCTTCGAATTGAACAAATTCTACCTCCTTTTGCCTCATCGATGCCACATAGCATTCTCTAGCGAGGCGTTGGTCCCCTCTGACCTCACCAACCCCATTCTCGGTAGGGAACTTCATAACTAGATGGTACGTCGATGGCACTGTTCTGATGGAGTTGAGGGAGGACCTTCCAAGTAGGACGTTGTAGGCAGAGGGGGCGTCTACTACTAAGAAATGAACGGTGGTAGTAACCTGGCAGGGGTGGTCCCCCATAGTGAGGACGAGCTGTATAGACCCGATGGACATGACTATCTCGCCTGAGAAGCCCAGAAGGTGGGTCCTTTCGGGTTCAAGACTTGATCTGTCTATTCCAAGCTGGTCGAAGGAGGAAAAGAAGATAATGTCTGCTGAGTTGCCATTATCGATGAGTACCCGATGCACTGCCTTGTTTGCTATGATGGCTTTTACAACCAGGGGATCGTCGTAGGGGTGCTGATATCCCTCGAGGTTGGTCTCGGAGAAAGTTATTTCTAGGTCTTTGCGTGGGGTTTTTCGAATCGCCTGAACCTCGAGAAAGTCATCCGACCGTGCCCTCCTGGCGTACGCCTTCCTCGCTGAGCTGGACTCGCCTCCACTGGCAAAGCTACCTGAGATGACCCTGATTTCGCCGAGGGCCTGTTGATGTTGTTATGGGGGTGGAACGGCAGCTCGAGCATCTCGCCCCTGGTCGTTCTGCTCTCTTCCTTCTCCTGCCACATAATGGCGCAAGTATCCTCTCTGGATCAGGTATTTTATCTCTTTCTTGAGTTGGATGCAGTCATTTGTTTTGTGGCCGGTGTCTTTGTGAAACTTGCAATATTTGGTGGGATCTCGTCTCCTAGGATCAAACTTCATCCAAGACAGCTATCTGTTAAACCTCTTATTCTGGACCTCATGGAGGACCTGTGCAATGGAGGCGTTCAGGGGTGGGAGCCGCCCTGGAGCGTTCCTAGGCTGTAACTCTTGGGGTGGGGGTCCAAGGCGATCTCTTACATTGCCCCTTCTTTTTAGGGAAGACTCTTTCTCTTTTCTAGGAGAACGATCCCTACGCGGGGACCGGTCACGCCTCCTCTCTTTTCTTGGAATGCACTCTCTCTTCTTTCTTTCTCCTTCTGTGGACGGCGACTCTCCTTTTAAGCGAAGGGCCTCCTCGTCATTGATGTACTTCTCGGCCTTTGCAAGTACCTCGGCCATGGTGGCTTGAGGGTTTTTGGCGATTGAAAAGAGGAGGTCCTTTGACTGGATACCGAGTCCTGACATGAAAGTAGTCAGCGCGAACTTGTCGTCTACACTTTCTACCTTCAAGCATTCTTGGTTGAAGCGTTGTACGTAACTTCGGAGGGATTCGTTGGGTCCTTGCTTAACGCTCAAAAGATGATGGGATGGTTTCCTGTAGGTTTTGGCTCCTATGAAGTGTGACACGAACTGTATAAATAGTTCCTTGAAAGAAGAGATCGACGCCGGCTGCAACCTGTTAAACCAAGCTATCGCCGACCCTTTGAGGGTTATGGCAAAAGCTTGGCAACAGATAGGGTCCGGATACCCATGTAGCTCTATCTGGTTTTGTACGAGTTCAAGTGGTCCACAAGATCCTTGGTTCCATCAAATGCTTCTATCAACGACATTCGAAACTTCTGAGGGAGGGAAAAATGAAGGATCTCGGGGGTGAAAGGTGACTCGGTTTGTTGAACTAAGGCATCCATGGTGTCAGGGGCTTTTCCCTTAACCACTTCCTTCACATTTCCCAGTTCTTGCTGGATTTCGCGAAGTTTCTGTTCCCAAAAATGATCCATGGCGTCCGGTAGAGGATGGGGTCGGTCTTCTCGATGAACGGCTCTGGCCCGGCTGTGGACTTCGGCCTCTGCATGTCCATCTGGTTGTCTCCTCCGATGATTTTCTCCGGAATGGCTGTGTTCGTGGAGGTCTGTGACTCCGTTGGGCGGTATCTGACGATCTAGATGAGGGACATCGTGTTGTGCTAGTGGAGGAGGAGGAGGCGGCTCAGGATGCACTGGCGGAATCTACGGGAGGTGGTGAGTTTGTATCCACGTTATCAAATCTTGATTCTGCTTCATGAGTTACAAGGTGGTTCGGCGGTAGGTTTCCATCTCATTGAGAGGAGGAGGATCCACCGCTGGAGAGTGATTCTCAACGTCTACTATGGGGGCGGGGAAGTTCTCTGGTAGGTTTTGGTGAACCTGGGGGTTGGCGTGAGATTTACTCATGTTCCGAGTTGAGACCATCAAACTAACAGAGATGTAGAAAGAAAACTTGAAGGAAACGATGAAAACCATTTCCCACAGACAGCACTAAGCTGATGGTGCTCAGAAATGCTTAGCCCAAGTCTAGAGTGGTGATTTTATGGTCCAGAAAGGGGGGTAGTGTGGATATACGAGTTGACAATGGATTAAGCTATGATGATGAATTAAAAACAGTATATAAGTGGTTCACCTTAGCCGATAGACTAAGTTTACGTCCACTGTAATGGAGTCTCTTGCTCCTTGGGTTGTATATTTATTGAAGAAGAAGGTTACAACAGGTTGTCTTTTTTAAAGGATGTTCATACAATACTTTAGTAATATCAGTATATCAATGGGGAAATTGCCAGTCTCTCCTATGTAGTGTGATAGTGTTATATTTATACGGGTAATCCTTGTAGGGCTTCTAACGGCTTCCTCTTCCCTTTTTTCTGATTATGTGGTCCCCTATTATTTTGTCCTTTAGTGATCTCTGTCATGCGATGCCACTGTACCCACGATCCTTGGGTGGTTATGTGCACAAATATTCCCTTAGTCAGAGGGTACATAATTGTTAGAAGCTTCAGGAGTTGTCCCTTGGTCCCCTAGACACGTAGCGCGAAGTGGGGCATTTTGGGGTCTGATGAGTACCGAGCTCCTTATCCGGGGCTACTTAACGCTGAGCTTGCTATGACCGAGCAAGGTCATGCCGAGTTGGACTTTCTGTTGGACTTCCTCCTTTGGATTATGGTCCATTCTTTATTAGAGAGCAAATGGGTTGTGAAGGGGTTTCTTGGGCCGTTGTGCCTCCTTTTTGGCCCATTAGGTGAATTGGGTTTAGGATGGGCAGCCCACTCCAAAATCCTACCGTTATCATATTCCATTGAACAAAATTATTGATAGCACCTGAATGGTTTACTCCAATCAAGCTGTCATTTAATCTATCAAGATTTGTTGGGAGGAAACTAAATTGCAGCTCCCCATGTAGCGTGGTGGGATACACCTCCATTGTTAGATGGTCATGTTAAATTATGAATGTCTTTATTTGCTTAGACTACTATGTGAGTTAGATTGGCCTTAGTCGTGTCATTCAATGTTGATTGTCTTGCTTTATGTGTTGAATCTGTGGAAAGAAATTGACTCTCCTCATACATCGAACACACTATTTGCTTGCACCTTTTTGTTTGTTGTTTTCAACCCCTTTTGCTGTCAAATAATTTTGTAAAATTTTGCAGGGGGAGCATTTGGTGGAAATAGAGGGGCAAGACCAGTACCACCAAGGGCGGAGCCAGGATTTTTGTTTATCCCGGGCTAAGCTAAACATTCATACTTAACTTTCCTCTTTGGTTCAATTTCCAGGACCCTATGCTGCCAGGGGAAGGGTGGGAAAGGATCGTGGTTTCGGCATAGAACAAGCAAAATTTAAAGCATATCATTTAATATTGGGGAAAAAGCTCATTATAAAAATCAATCAAGCAAACCACAATATTAATGCATGGAAACGCAAGCCAAAGGCGAAAAATAAAAAATAAAGCAAAAATAGTAATTACCTTGCATGCAGTATCAAATCCGAAGCTTTTAGGAACTTCTTTGCATTTCAAGTCACCATCAATGGTCTTTGGAAGAGGGAATGGTTGAAACTATCAGTTTATCACTTTCAGGAAAAAAAAAACCAGTGTATTATGTACTTTAACTTACTCAGGAAAAAAAAACCACTTAGATCCTTAAAATTAAAATTTCTTGGATTGAAATGGCAATTTCTCTTATTAGTCATTCTTACTATATGTTGACCCAAATTTATAGTATATACCAAGCCATAATGAAATGAGTCCACTAATTTTCTTTGGCAACCAAAATTTAAGGATGTCATGTGCATACATTAGGTAAGAAACTATAAGGATCAACTTTAATATGCAAACAGGAATGCTAAGTTCAAAAGAACACATCAAAAAACTTAACAACTAATATTTGTAAAAGCCCGTATTAAGTCTGTAAATTTTGAAACAAGCATGAGAAATCGAAGGACAAAATACATTGAGAAAAAATCACAGGAAGTAAAAGGCAAATTTTAAAGAGGATCAACACTGGGACAAGCTAGAATCATTGACAACCAGCGATAAACTGTAAACATTAATTATCAATAAGAAACGTTTAGTATTGAAAAGAAACATAGTCATTGAAATTAATCAGACGAAGCATAAACGTAAATTAACCGAATCAAATTCAAAAAATAATGATGTTCAAAATGCACAAATAAGTAAAAAAAAAAAAGGAACAGAGAAGAGTGGAGAAACCTTCAAGAATCTTGAAAACTTCTTCTTGCAATAGTAACAATTCTTTAGAAATCCCCCAACCATCTCTGTATCACTCTGTTTGCGCAGAAGAGGGATGGAGGGAGGGTTTTTGCGGTAAAGTGGCAACCTGAGAGAGAAGAGACTGACATGATTTTGGGGGAAGTGACTGGCCGCCTGAGAGAGAAGATATTGTCGGCATGATTTTGGGGGAAGTGACTGAGAGACCGTCTGAGAGAGAGAAGAAACTGAGAGAGACCGACTGATTTTGGGGAAAGTGACTGAGATAAGAGAAGAGACTGAGAGAGACCGACTGATTTTGGGGAAGCTTTGCAGGTGTGCCTTCCACGAGAACAGAAGCCATAGAGTTTCACAATGTTCCGATGTCGGATTTCAGTTAGAGTTGTTATCTCGCTTGTGAAACTCTTCATGTCCTCGATCTCTATACCTTCTGTTGGGGAGCTCAGCTTTTTCACAGCTACTACTTGACCGGTCGGTAGCTTTGCTTGATAAACCTTGGCTGATCCTCCTACCCCGATACAATGGATGTCGTCGAAATCATCTGTGGCCCTGATTTTGGGGGAAGTGACTGAGAGAAGAGAAGAGACTGAAATGAGAGAGAGCGACTGATTTTGGGGAAGCTTTAGAGGTGGGCTGGGTTGGGTTGGATGAGATTTTTTTTGGGTAGGGGTGGGCTGGTACTTAGTGGTAAATTTTTTTTTTTTTTTTACTCTGGGCTTCAGCCCACCTTAGCCCACTAATAGATCCGCCCTTGAGTACCACCCGAAAAAGGAGTGTTCCATTTAGACCACATGCATTTATGTGACCTGGTAGATTCACTTTGATGTTTTTGTTACCAAATTGAGTCTAGTACTGGATTTCTTTAAACATTTAAACAGATTCTTGAAAGTTGTTTGGTTTGACAGACACCCATGATGTGCTACTACTCCTGGATGTGTAGCCTATTTTTATGTTTGCTTAGTCTTTTTATGGTCTTGTTTCAGGAGAAGAAAGAATACATCAATTGTCTCAAATCCTCTGGCCATAAATCTGAAATATGTAGACACTTAACAAAAAAATACCTCGAATGTCGTATGGAAAAGTGAGTTTGTTGGTTTCTTCTGAAATTTGATTTGCATCATTATGTGGTTAAATGTTATGTACTATATTTTTTTAGAGTTCACAAACTTAATGGTACTCAAGAAAATACTTTCTCACAATGCCAGATATGTATCGAGGTCAGAAAATGTAGTTGAATGGAATTGCAGGATAATGTTCTGTCGACGGTGACTTATACTCTTGATGATAATTCACACTCTTAACTAGAAGAACTTTGGAGTTGCTCTTTCATTTTCATTGTGCATTTTGTAGTTGCCTGTGGTTACTTTGAATATACAATGATGAGCAGCCCTAACACTTTGAGTGGTCTGTGTATTCTTTTTCTCAGAAACTATGAGGCATTTTGGATTTCAATGATTCACAGTATCACCATCTTTATCATCAATTGTCAAGGTTATCAAAACGTATTTTGATTTGTTCTAATTTACAACTTTTGAACTTCAAACACATAAGAAGTTGTCAATAATGCAGGGGGTGTCAATGTAATGTATACTATCTTTCTCTTTATTTTCGCATCAGTCAGGTCATGTATATGTGGCATTTGTTACTAAAATAAAACATTTTGATCTTACACAAATAGTTTCCGTGGGAGGACTTGCAGGAACTTGATGGCAAAGCAAGACATGTCAGAACTTGGATTTGGGCAGAAAAATGTCATGGAAGCTGCTGTGGAGGAAAATAAAGATGTGAGAATGGATAAATGAGGACATCATGCAAGGTTTTCAGAATTAGGTCATAAGCCAAGTTAGAACAGCTTTTCGATTGAGCTGTATAATTTTGGAAATTATTTTTTGATGTGCTTTTCAATGGTATTGGGAGAACACATTTAAGATTCCATGAGTATACAGGATTACCAGTTTGTTTGATGTATATGTATTGACGTTTGACTAGAAAGTACTGAAACCATAGTTTCCAGACACATCATCACACTTTTGCTTGGATCGAGGCTGCCACTCGGGATCTTCACTAAAAGCCGGCTCTATTGGCGGATGGACAGTGCCCCTTACTCTGCCATGAGAACAAAGTCAGAGAGAAATCCAATCGTCAAAATCAATAAAAAGGTCATCATGGACAAAAATCTCTTGGATGGCTCTGAACGGTAATTGAAGCAAGCAGTGCAAGTTGTCTCAATCTAAGAATATATTTTCCTAAAATCCTGAAAGTCCCATCTAAGCTCATTCCCTCAAAAAGAGACAGACCTGGGATGATAGAGGAAGGTATTCGGGAATTTCTGACCGTGTGGAATCTCCATGGCCAATTTTTCATTTTTGATTAACTTCTGGTTATTATGCAATCTCGCTTACTTTTATACTGATCAAAGATCTTTCCTGGATTTTGTTGGTTGATTTCCAACTCAATTTGGACACATGATCTAGTAAATTTTCATTTTGGCATGTTTGCCAGTTTGCTGTGCCACTCCTTAGATGGCTTTGGAACTCAAAAGTTCACTACCTCTCACCAAATTGCCACATTTTCTATAGGCGCCACACGAATTTGACATCTGTAGGAGTAATTTTCGACCTTGTTCCAAAAATCTCTGAACTTTCATATGTCATGGACCAAGATCAGGAGAGAGAGAGAGAGAGAGAGAGAGAGAGAGAGAGAAATTTATCTAAAAGGAACTGTAGTTTCACAGGTGTCATTTTATACCTAACATAGTCTGACCCAGAGAACAAAAAAAGTATAGCAGAAAGGAAAAAAAATCAGTAGGCCAATATCAATCCGTAATTATGTGCATAAGAATCTTAACTTTTAACCAGACGCAGTTACAGCAACCTCTACATCATCAGAGTCATCAACAATCATCTCATTTTTGAATAAGAGTTTGAGATAGGGAAGAACTTTTGGAAGCACAGGCAGATCTGCCAAGTTTACACTCATCATATCGAAAGCAATGCATGTTTTATGCATGAGAGATTCATCAAAAACTGGAATTTTAGGGTATCTTTGGCTGAAGTGAGTCAGGATGATGCGATATGCTTCAGCAGAGTCCCCTACTTCAACAGCTTCTTTTGTGGTGCTGTGGTTTCTTGATATAGCCTCCTCCAACATTCCATCTTCAAATGTCGCCTGCGATAAGGGCCAGAAAAATCAGGTTAACCATAGTTCTTTCCTTCTCTGAAAGCATCACAAAAAGAGCAGAAATAAAATTGAATCACTGTCAGAATGAATGACAACCAAATTGAGAAAAACTAATGAGGACATAGTGAGAAAAAAAACTGTGTAATATAATCCATCTCAAAGAATATGACTCCTCTACAACTACCCTCTTCCACCTTTGAACCAGCCACCACCATGCATTAAAATGGAACTCACCACCACATTCAAGTGGAACCATTGAGAGATTACAGCTGTCTCATCAGAGTGGAATCAGAGAAGGCAATTACTGAGATACTTGAGTATTAAAAAAAATTACTTCATCTACATGCAACCTACATGCCTATTGGTTCTCTATTATACCCCCTACTTGGAAGTTTAGAGTTTGGACATGGCTCATGGATGATGGATGATTGACTTTGCAAATTCTGCCACTCAATAAGACCCCACTGTCCATCTCATGATGTATATCTTGTCCACTTCAAGCAGAAAAGCTATTAATTGTAAAATGCTATTTGTGTTCCTCTCCTATGTACAATGTACGTAATATGATGGTCAAACCCATGTTCTTAAGAATAAAAGATCTCATGACAATAATTATCGAGTGAAATCATATAAAAGGAACATATTTATAGCACAAAGATTTGTGATGCCTTGCCTCGTGTATAAGTACTGTTGCTCCACGAGACATTTTGATTAGTTCTGGGCAAGGCCTAGTGTCACCAGAATACACAATCTTCCACCCTGGTATTGTTTTTCCAACTCTATTGATTCTATCCACTGCCTTAAACACAACGCCATACGCCTGTGGACAATGCACAACAGGGAAACTTATCAAAGCCTCTAGACCTGCATCTGCAAGCATATCTTTTAATCTTTTCAGGATTGGAAAAACCACACCGTTGTCAACAGGGCTACCCGGTCTCTTCCAATAGCTCTGCATACGGCTTCCTTTAGCAAACAAAGTGGCATCAACAGGTTGATTCATTAGCCCAACTATGTTTTCGTTGTTTGTATTTTCAGAATCAATCAGACTTCCTGGAGTGGTCTTGTCTTGATGTGATTCAAAAGCATCCAATGACGCTTCTGTGGTGTGTCTGCAATCAAGGAACTGCATATCTAGATCCTCAAGTATTTGGTATGCATCTAAAAATCTCTTAAGCTGCCTTGGGCCAACAACAATCAGAGGTTCATGCGGCACTCCTTTCAGCAGATCACGTCGTAGGGCAAGTATTCTCGCTAGACCCGTCTGGTGATCAGCATGAATATGAGAAATCCAAATACACCTTAAACCTCTCACAGCATCATCGGCACCCTCAATGCCAAATCTGTTCTACAAATTTACCCCCCAAAAAAAAGAAATTACAGTATGTTAAAAACAGAAAAGAAGACTATAACACCCGTCAAATGCATATGAAAAATTACAGAATTGTGGTGTCACCTTCTTTTCAGTTGTCCTAGGGTTCCTTCGCCACAATCCAAGAGTAAACTTCCTTTCAAGAAAAGATTGATGAAGACAGAACTAACATTTCGGTACTTGGAAGGCTGAGATGAGCCTGTCCCTAAAAGAACAATCTCCATGTCTTCTCTTGATATATCTTCCAAACAACTAGGAAGAGCATTTTCATTCAACCATGGCTCTTCAGTCATAAGTTTGTTATCTTGCACCAATGCCGACTCCCCACTTGTTTCTTTGCCACTATTCCAGAGGTGGGTAATTTCCTGCCTAGCATCTTTAATCTCTGGAATCTCTGAAAGTAGCTCATTAATAATGTCTGAGGGAGCTGCTGAATCTGGAATACTAGATCTATCTAATCCAAGCTGTGCATAAGGGCGCAAATGGAACTGTCCACATATCACATAATTAGAAGGAAGGGTCAAGATACTAAATTTAAAAGGAGATACATATAAATTTCTAAATGCGTATGTCCCAACCAAGAATTGAACCCCGTGTCAACCCCCTTGGGAGTGGCAGGTAGAACAACTCAAGCTAATAGCTAACGGTCAAGTACATACTGGGGGGAGGAAGGAAGAGACAGGACCGGGGAGAGATGGCCCTGCTTATGCTGCACAATGGTTGGGCCTGACCTTAAGAAATAAACTACCATTCAGGCAAAAAACTAACAAAATGTCAAGAGCTAGAACATATTCCAGTAACTAAATAGGCCAGACGCAGAGAAGAAGAGGAAGGCTTTCCGCAATCATTCAATAGCTGCCAAATTTGGACAATCTGTAACTCTTCTTACCTTTAGGAGATTCTCAGCAGAAATGCTTTCACAATGCTCTGAAACAGGGCCCTGCAAGCAAGAAATTAATAAAACTACTCAATTGCCCCCAAACATGATGAAATAAAGATATCTACACAAAACATCCAAAGATACAAAGTTGCCATAGGAAAAAAAAAATCACAATAAACCTCAGCTGACGCCCCAGAGCCTGCTGGTGAGCACTTCAGGTGTTGAAGAGACCAAAAACCTGGAGCTGGAAAGAACTGAGGACACAAGTAGTTAAGTCGTGCTGCAATTCTTGCACTGGATTTCAAAATTGGAACCTCAATATTCTTCCTGCAAACATAATGCGAATCATCAGCATGTAATTGCTTGAACAGTATATAAGCACTTGAAACACAGTATTACACATGCATTTGAAAGACTGGAAAACCTGAAGAACTCACATTTCATGTCCTGCCATTATATGTTGGGCCCCACTAAATCTTGACATCCATTTCTGATAATCGTGAGTGTTTATGACAGATGCAGGACTTAAGTGAATCACACAATTCACAGATTTGGAACTCTCCTCGCAGTTGCCAGGCGTTTCTGCATAATAACTTGTAAGAGATCTTACAGACAACAATTCTTGCAAATGAGACAATGTTGGGCAGTCAACAAGGAGTATGATTGGACCAGGAACAGAAGGATCCATCACATCGCTTGGATGAACCTAAAATATGCAAGTAAAACCACATAAATATGGAAATCATGACAGAAACAGAATAATGCCAAAACCAAATCTGATGGCAATTTTGTAAATCAACCATTATGTTTTGATGATCCGACTTCACTGAATTCCCAAGCTGAAGGTCACGATACTTTGGCCCAGGTTTCAATCCAAGAGCCACAGCTTTTTTTGGGTCAAATTTTCCCTTAATTTCTGGCAATTCACATACATAGATCACAGAAATATCACCAGGCTTTAACGCCAACTCGTCTTTGTTGTTTGGACTTTGTGGTAGAAGGTGTTCTGGAGAGCGACCCCTTCTCTCCCCTAGACCGCATTCTGACGCATCTATCCTGGTGGTTTCTTCCATTCTGAGCTTAGAAACCTCTGAGCAGCTTGGTCTCAAGAGAATAGCTGATATTTTGACAACTTCGTCCTCAATAAGAACAAGAGGATCATTAAAATTCCTTGGATCAGGGATAGCATATCCGTCAGAATCGGGTGCCGGTCCAAAGCCACGTGTGTGAACCATGGCCGCCTTTGGGATGAATGATCTCATTGCATCAACTAAATACTTTAGATCTGAGGGACCCCATATGTTGACCTTGAAAACAGTAGCAAATATATGTTACAAACACTGTAATGACAATTATGGAAAGAAAAGATAAGTAATTCATGCTAATATAACTCACAGACATTCCTTCATCTCCAATCCCAGCCAAAGTCAACAATAGACCTGCAAGTTAAAGTTAAAAATCAGTATCCAGGGGTTCTCACAATCAACCGATCATCACCAGTCAAATAGTTTAAGCTAGATGCTATTTTCTTTAAATGAACAGTTTTCCGAGCGCCTTGCGGGTAAAAGGTGGATCATCAGTGATGCTCCAAATATTTAATGCACGAACCTGGAAGTCCACCAGCAGTTTCTGAGCAGACACGCGAGAGAAATATGTGATCAATCTGAAACAAGTCATATGATTATCTCTTCTCCCACAGCAAGAGGAACTGTATCATAATAGCAGATACAGATGAAACTCCAATTACGAAATATCGTGGGTACATCATACCTTTGACAACTTAATCTTATGTTCTGTGCAGAAGCGTTGCAGTCCCTGGTACAATGCCACCGAGAGTTATCACAACTGAAAAGCTACATAAGCTTCTTTCATACATAATAAACAGTAAACTATGTGGCCAACACTTGCATCTCGATAAGATATCCAGTGGGGGTTCAAAAACTGCTTATTTTAATATACATTTATCTTGCACATATTGTACTAGCCACATGGTCAGCCCACTCAGTCGCCGAGTAACAGAGGGACAATGGAGAAAATAAAGTTTACCTTCAATTTAGCATTTTTTTTACTTGTAATAAAAGAAATACTAATCCAAACCTGGTAACCATAGAAGGTTTACTGAGCTGACTTTTTCTTTCTCTCTCTTTTAGTGGGAGCCAGAAATCATTGAATAAGTGGATTTACTAATTGTTTTTCTCCTTTACACTCTCCTTTTTTCTCTTTTAAAATTTATAATTAGAAGGAGAAGGAGAATAAAGTATAATGCTTAAAGAAGTTTTATAACAAGTCAGACTGATACTACTGCTGACGATGATGGTGCAATAGATCACAAAATTATATAAAAAGATCAGCGTGATCGATTCTATGACAATCAATGATGGACCAGGCCACATTGTTTTGAACATTGACTCGGGTGATAAAAGAGAGTGGATGTTGGAATCATCGAGAGTTTTTCAAGTAAATCATTCTTTGATTCTTTGGTGGGGGAAAATAATTATCCTTCTTTTGTTCCGGTTTTGATGATATGGACAGCAAAAGTACCATTAAAGGTGCAAGTTTTCGCTTGGACAATAGCACATGGTAAGATTAATACTAATGACATAATTCAGAAAAGGAGACCTTACACTTGTTTTTGCCCTCAATGGTATGTGATGTGTAAACGTGATGGTGAGAGTGTCGATCATTTATTTTTACATTGTCCTGTTGCTTTGAATTTGTGGTATTGGTTGTATCAAGAGGCGGGCTTGAGTTGAGTGATTCCTCCAACATCCTATTTCCTTGTTTTATGAAGACGTTAAAGGGTTTGGGCGACTTGATAAAGGGGTTGCTCTGTGGAATTGTGCTATTACTACTATATGGGTTATTTGGAAGAAACGAAATACAAGAAACTTTGAAGACCGGAGTGATTGTGTGGAAGGACTATGGGAGCGTATTTATTTTTTGGAGCGTATTTATTTTTTGGCATCATTTTGGGCTTCAATTACAAAGGCTTTTAAAGGAATTCCACTATTTGCTATACTAGCAGGATGGAGAGCATCATGTAATTTAAAGGCTTCTAATATATTTTTGATGTAAAATTTTCCTTTATTAAGATTGGATTTCTTATCCAATCTTTCTTGATGTACTACCATTTTCTATTTTAATACAAGCGTTTCTGTTTTCCATATAAAAAAAACAATACACCAGACATTTCAGACATCTCAACGGCCATGATGAAACCACATTAGGAGAATGGGCCAAAACATCTCATCTGCCAAGGAAATTCAAATTGTCAATCACCCTAGTTATCCAGAACACAGTTAATAGAAATCACATTGCAGCCTTACAATCTGAAATGCTCATTCTGATCGCACGAACTCTATTATATAGGATTTTATTGGTAAAGCAAATTATATGCTTACTTCTCCAGCATTGAATATGATTCTCTGCTTATCAAAGAAAAGTAATACTGATGGTGAAGTATCTTGAGTGTCCATACCAGTCCCCAGAATCTGCAACATACAATCTAAACTATATGAATGATTTTGAATTACAAAAAAAACACCATTTAATACAATTTTGGCAATAAATACAATTGTGTAATAATGATGAAAAAGCATTATGCATCCAAGTCCTACAAAAGCGCACAACAATGTTGAACTTTGTCATATAACCTTTTATCGACCCTACAAATCCAAGAAAACAAGTTGACAGAGACGCCATTGATGAAGCCCACAACCTAAAGCTAACGTGAAACAAGACTTCTCCCACCAATTCTTTTCCCGAAACAAAATAAATAGAGAAATCCAGCGTGTTTGTAACATCATAAGACTAAATCTCCACCACATTCAATAATCAACTATTAAAGTTTTATAAATACTCACTGTTTAATCCCTAATAAGAAAACCAAAGCAAACAAAACCAATTCCTGGCTCCAACATTAATCAACCCGTGTCATTCAATTCAATTACCGACAAGTCAAATGCAAGAACTACGACAAATCTAACTCCAAGAACCACAATGACTCCAATCCCAAAAGAACAAACACAACCATCAAAATAAACCCAGTTCAAAGAACCACAATTCAAGAATTCCCAAGACAGCCAAAGGCAAATAAGCCCAGCCAAAATAACAGCAATTAAACCAATCCCAACAAAGCAAGAAACAACGTACCTGAACATAGCATATAGTGTTTACAGGATTAAGCTTCCGGACTTTCAATTGAAGGTCCTTGGGTTTATCCATCTTATCTCTACCCTCAGCCCTTTTCCTATTAAACCCAATAGACTCAGTAGTCTCTTCCATTTCCAACCCTTTATCTTTCCTTCTCAAAGAACTGTTATTTCTGCGAGTAACACTAAAAGGGTGCGAATGGTTTCTTTGCTTCTTGGAAGAATAGGAAGAGAAGGCAGTGAAGAGCAAAGGGGGCTTAAGGGTTTGTGGGGTTTTGAAGGGCTTGATGGGATGAGCGAAAGAAGATTTAAGAGGAGAGAGAAAGAGAGGAGAGGTGTGGTGATTGGCGGAGGAGAAGAATAGGAGGCGAAGGTTTGATATATGGGGCATTGTGTGCTTAGTTTCAAGGGTTTAAGGACGAGGTCGTTACATACTCCGTGCTCTAACAGAAACCCCCTCTCTCCCCCTTCAGGACTGCAATGCAACTGCCTTCTGGGCGGGTCGGGTCGGGCTCTACCTTTGGCACCGGCAGTTGTACTCCTTTCTTTTTAACGATATTTTGAAAACAAAAAAGAAAAATTAGGAGATTTAGTTTGAAATTTGGTGGGGTTTTTTTTTAGGGAATTTGTCTTGGTGTAAGGTTCGAGTCTCACCAAATCTCCCTCCCCTATATGAATAGTGATAATCACCACTGCCACCACCACTCATCACCACTAAAGTCACCACCCACCACCCATAGACATCACCATCATTGCCCACCCCCACCACCACCCACCATCGCCGTCATTGTCGCCATCCACCACCACTCTTAATTCACTGTTTAAAATTTTTACGGACAGTAAACTATCTAATATTGAAATTTTGAATTAAAAAATATATATAAAATAGTAAACTCAAAAAATATTTAAAAAAACATAAACAATGAACTCAAAAAACAGTGAATTTTAATAGAATGAAACTCTTAGTTCAAAAAAGTTTCACAAACTTTTAATTTTAATACAATGAAACTCTTAATTCACTATCCAAATTTTTTACAAACAGTGAATTACAAAAATATTAAAAATTTGAATTAAGAAATATATATTAAAAATAAAATTTATAAAATAAATTTTTATTACATATAATGAACATCAAAGTTTTATTAATACAAATAAATTGGTGTAAAATAGTTTTGAAAATCTAACATTTATTAAAATTGATAAATTCATCTAAAATAATATGAAAAATAAAGTTTATAATATAGATAAACTCAATCTTAAATTTCTTTATCTTATTTCTAAATTTCTTTCTCTCTCCTATATCTTTCATCCCCCACACGCACACTCAAGACAATGAACTTAAAGACAATAAACTTAATCCAAATTAATCAAAAGCACAATATACACGTGATAAATGAAATTGTATCTTGGACAGTAGTATAACTAGTAGTAGGATACTATTTGTGTTGCATTCATGACATATGCAGAGCAAGAATCGTTCACAAATTCCATTGTCGATAAACAATGAAAAGGAAAATTATAACATTATCTATTTATCTTCGAGGAAACAATAAAAGTAATTTCAAATGCTCTAACCAAAATGCTACCCAAGATTTTCTTTATCTCCTCTATATCAAAACACAAATGTTATAGTAAATCATCCACTTAGATCTCCACAAAATTACAAGTAGTTAACCAGGCAAAAATTGCAAATAAATAAAAAATAGAAATGAGTAAACATTAATTAGAGTCTACCGGAGAACACCAAATCTGAAGAGATGGAAGTTCAGTTCTGATTGGGGACAGAATAGTAAATTCCCTCATTTCCTCTATGGACTATGAACTCAAGAATCTCTCTCCAATGTAGCCATGAATTGAAGCTTCAATGCGTAGCAACAAAACATAGAGCAACCACAATAAAGGCTTGGTTGACTTAGCCGAAGACATTGTTGTTGCTGAGTTTAGATTATGGGGTAACTTGGGTAGGTCTACTTGAATTCAACCCCAAAAAAATAGGGCTTGAGTTAGAATTTTTAATACTTGGGTTGGACCTGGGTAAAAAAATTTCAACCCGAATTAAATTTGGGCAAGTCTCGGGTTGTTGGGTTGAACCCGAATATACATAAATATATAAATATATTTAACTAGGGTTAGTATTCATCTTCATTCTTTAGAGTTCAGACTTTCACTTCAAGTTTTCACCCCTGCGCCTCCATCACTCTCAGATCCCTCTCTCACTCATCACTCCTCCCTCTCTCAGCCTCCCTCTCTCAATAGTCACTCGTTTGAGTCGTCTCAGACTCTCAGTCTCCCTCTCTCACTCGTCACTTCTCCTTCTCTCACTCCCTCTTCTTTCATCTGCGTCTCGCCCTTCATCTTAGATCACTTGAAAAAAATCATATTTACACTTGAAAAAATCAAATCTACACTTGAAAAAATTAACCCGAATTAAATAATCCAAGATCAACCTGATTTTTAACCCGAAATCAGCCCGAATTAAGTAACCTGAATTCAACCCGAGTCCGCCCGAATTAAACTTAGACAGTACTCGGGTTGAGTACCTCGGATTGAGGTAGGGTTAGAGTTAGAGTTAGGGTTAGGGTTGAAGATTATATATATAAGATTGGGCTAGGGTTGACCTCTCAACCAGCCCGAGTCGCATCCCTAATTGTGAGAGAGAGAGAGAGGGAGAGGGAGAAGATCTGCTGGTGTGAAGTTAGGACTAGCCCACCCGCCCGCCTAAAATTATACAGCGGACGACCTATCATCGGGTCAGCAGTAATGGATCTTTAGCAAATGATCCATTAAGGTGGTTCTAACGGGCCTGTTTTTCCAATTTGACAGACAGGACGCCTTCAAGTTTCTAATAAGCTAATGGCCCATATGTTGGGCTGTAATGTTATCAATGGACCACCACGTGATGGGTCGGACTGATCCATGACATTGTGGGAAGCTGAACTAAAACGGACCTAAGCCCGTATGTCCCATCTACACATATCTGAATTTTCATCCAAATAAAGAAAATTTAATTGATATTAAATTCAATATTAAATTCAAATGCAAAATTTTATAATTCTATGTGAGTAAGATCCAAATACATTTATAAATACTAATTTCTTGTCACATATTTTATGAGTAACGGAACCAAAAAATTCAAGGGGTGGTCAATTTGAAAAAATTAGTTGAAAATTTTAGAACTTTAAAAGGGATCAAATAAATAATAAACAAAACATAAGGGTAAAAATTTGAATTTCAAAATTATTGATTTTGATATAAATGATCTCTAACCGTTGATGAAAAATTAATAAAGTAATAAAAAAGTCATAACATAAAAAAAATATATACGTGGTGCATTTCAATTGATTAAAAGGTAGAAGTTCCATACAAAAAAAAAAATACATTTTAGTTATGAAAGACTCCTAGTTAATTCAAGGGACTTGAAAATTTGGTACTGTAATTCTAAAATTTACTATTTTTGTAGGCGTTTTTATTATTATTGTGGATGTTTTTACAACAAAAAATTTATTATTTTTGTGAATAATTTACCATTTTTGTGGGTGTTTTTACCATACTGTTGTGGTAACTATTTTTATCACTTTTTTCGGTACAATATATATATTTTTGCCTTAGAGAATTCCTAATTCAAGAGCATATGCTATACCTCTAAAGATGTCACACATGATCTGAAATCAACAGCAATCATTGAACAGATAGGCCCACCCACTGACTGGTAACAAAAAGAATCACATAAAGGCAAAGCATATCACTCAAAAATGAGTGGGTGAAATTCTACCAATTTCATGCATCTCTGTGAAAGCAACATTTCACTAGAAAATGGATTTACAGCTATGAACGAAAATGAAATGGGCAAAACGGGGAAAGAAAGAACAGCAAGTAAACCTGCTGTTCTTCCTTTTATTACAAAAAACAAGCCAATTTTGAACACATTGATTATCACAATTTCAGCAATTTCTTCGTAGTGACGAAAATCTCGTTCACTGTAATTTTAGAAGTTGCTAGGGAGAAGGGCATGTTCGTGGTGCATGAACACATTTGAGTAGATAACTCCGGCCAAGCCACCACCGACGAGGGGTCCAACCCAATAGATCCAGTTATTGTGAAAGTCCCCGGTAGCGACTGCTGGCCCAAAAGAGCGGGCTGGGTTCATTGATCCACCAGAGAACGGGCCGGCAGCCAAGATGTTGGCACCAACAATGAAACCAATTGCCATGGGAGCAATAGTGCCCAATGCACCTTTCTTTGGGTCAGCTGCTGTGGCATAGACAGTGTAGACCAAAGCAAAGGTGATTATGATCTCCATAACAACTCCTTCAACAGCTCCCACGCCAGCAGCCACACTGTGGGTTGGAATTGTCTGCAAAAATATAAGATAAAGTTCAAAAATATAGGACACGGGTACAATAAGGATACAACTATTAAAATAATATAATATATTTTTTAAATAATATTAGAGTTGTAATATATTACAAATAAAAGCATATATTATAACAATATTAATAATAAGACCTAGCAAATATTAATTTTTTGATTAAAATTGAAATAGATCAAAATAAATATCCATTATTTTCATCAAACACCATTACATCCATTGACATTCATAGTATATAAATTACATAACAAAAATTATTTAAAAAAAAAACACCACTTTTAATATTCAACCTTTGTTTTTTTTTTTTTGAATAATTCTTCATTGTGTTTTGGGCGTGTCCTAGACGTATCTTGGTTATGTCTTAGTCGTGTCCGATTGAATTTATTCATGACACTTTTAATCGTGTCAGACATGTGTCCAGCAGTGTTCCAACAATGCCGCGGCACTCTCCGAAAAGTATCCGTGCTTCCTAGGGCAGAACTAGGAATATAGCCCAGAGCGCCATGGCCCCCAATCTCGAAAAAAATTTAAAATTCCTTCCATTATAGTTAATGTAGTTTTTCGGTTGACTCCCTCAAGTTTTGGTATTTTCAAATTAGTAATTCTTCTATTTCTCCTCTGTGAAATTTACAATTTCTTTTTATTCGCTTTCAAGAAACAAATATACTTTAATGCACCTCCTCACGGGTGAGCTCGCTTTTGGGTCAAATGTGTGCAAGTTTTTTTAATAGTTTCGGACTTATTATTCTAATATCATATTAAATTTAAATTATTAGAGAAAGTATTACTATTTATATATTTCCATGATGACTTCGAAATTTGATTGAAAGTTCTAGTCCTAATTTTTATATCTGTAACATACCAAGCCTCCGGTGGCAAATTTGAGTAGGTAGCATGCCACAATGGAGCCAACAAGCTGGGCAATCCAGTAGAAGAAGCCGGTAAGAATGGTGATTTGTCCCCCGAGAGCCAATCCAAAGGTGACTGCAGGATTAACGTGGCCACCGGAGATGTTAGCTCCGACCGAGACCGCGACAAAGAGGGCAAATCCATGGCATATAGCCACTGCTACAAGTCCAGAAGGATCTAGAGCAGCATCAGAAGTCAATTTGTCTGCACCAAAAACATACAAATAATAGTCATGATCAGTAACATTAAACTTGTAGTAATCTTACTTTACGTACCTAATGCATGATCTGCATGGGCCTATTTCACAGTTTAGTACTGCTTTAAAGTGAGATTTTAAGGAGATCAAGAGCTTCATATCATATCGTGGCCTTGCAAATCAGCATCGGCCAATTCAATTATGATGACTCAAACGACTCATAGTTGACTCAACATAATTGAGTGAAACTCGTAATGCATACAAAAAGGGTATCCGTCTCTAAACAGAAGGACCGAGTTAGATATGACTCAATGACTCATATTAGATCTGCAGATACTTTAAATCATTAGAAAGGCAGACTTAAAAGAAGATTCAAAGGTTCTTATAACCATAAGCTATGGCGGAACCAACTCCGGCGAAGACGAAGAGCAAGGTGGAGATGAATTCAGCGAGATAGGCTTTGAAAGAGCCCAAACTGAAGGAATCATTAAAGCGTCCAAAGGCGATGGCAGGCATCTTTTTTAGAAGAAGGGCTTAGGAACAAAGCTCTTGAAGAGTATGGACAGAGAGATGATAATAGAGAAGGGTTTTGCTTTGGATAACACATAGAGCCCTTTACATGTCACATATATATATACTGTAAAGCATAGGAATATAATATTATGATCATCAATTTGGGTCATGAGTTTTATATTGCATAAAAAAAATTCTACTGTATAAGGAATATGTATGTGTACAATATACGTATATCTCCATATGCACGTCCAATGGGGTTTGTTCAAAAAGCCTAGCTGTCAAATAACATGCTTTAATGAAAGTGTCGCCAATGTCATCAATGATATGATACAACCATGTGAACCGACCAGTAAGAGATGGGGGAGGTGTCTCTCTCTCTCTGTGTATGTGGTGGGTGGGGTGGGGGTGGGGGGGGGGTGTCCCTAGCTTTTGTGAGAGAGAGAGTGAGAGGGAGAGAGAAATAATGATAAAAAGAAGGAAGATGATGGAGACATGTCTTGGCTTTGGCCACAAAGTGCACCGACCACCTACAGAAATAAGCTTTTGTGGGTTTGTTGAATTTGTTCAAACTTTGTGGATAGGAATAGAGTGGGAGCTACTTTATTGTTTTCTTTTGTTTTGTTTTCATACAATATTTGTCAATTAGGGTTTGGTAATGAGGAAATAGCTGGCTGGATGGGGATGGATAGAGAGGAATCTTAAGAGATTTTTGATCTAATTTGGTAGTTGTAATTTTACATAGGTTATGCGGTGTTAGGGAAAGTCTACGTTGCCGGAAAAAAAAAAAAAATTTGATATCATATCGAAAGTTAGAATTTTTTACGATAAAGTTATACCTTTTAAAAGAAAAATTACAACTACTGAAGGAAATGTCATGATCGATCACAGATATCAATGATCGATCATGGACTTCCCTTGAGTCGTTGTAACTTTTCTCTTGTGAATTATAACTAGATATTTAAAAATTATAACTTTCAGTATTGATTTGAACCTTTCTATGATTGATCATGCATTTTACAAGTTGTAACTTATACCTCAAAAAAGTTATAACTTAAACTTTAAAAAGTTATACCATAGTCTTTCAAATTAATCGATGTGAGATTAAATCTGTTTTGCTCATCGAAATTCTATTAAACTTGCACATGATGCAGCGTGTTGAAATATAAAAACTTAAATTGCACCTTCTCCAATAATTTTTAAAAGTAAATGGTTATTTAACAACTATCTATATTTCAAAATGTTGTTGTTTAAACTGGATTTGGATATCCATTTTTTTTATTCTTTGGCTCTCTGGGACCCGGTTATAAGCAATGACGTGAAGAGCCAAGGAGGACTTAGTTTAAGTTTCCTCTAACAATTTGTAGAAAGATGAGATAGATTGAGGATCATTTATCGGTTAAGAACTAATTAAACAGGTATTCGTTAAACATAACATAAATATCGCACGCTGGTAACGTTACAGAAGCGATATCAGAAGACCAATGATAAGGAGAGCAATAGAGAAATTTGAAATGTGACTGACCAATCACTAATCTGTACGTACTTCTTACAAGAGTTGCAAGAGATCGATTCCTAATTACACATATGCAAGGCCTATATTTGCACTTTTTATGATCTACCCTTGTGTGTATTAACCTTAACCCGATTGACATTCACTAAGTTGTACCCAGGGGTGGCCCAACATTAACGGAGGTCCTAGGCAAAATGTTAAAACGAGGCCCCATAAATATATACTTGAGTTATATATTAAATAATAACATTGATCAATTTTTATTTTTATTTTTGCCTTTTCACATAAAATAACTATTAATGACATTATTTACACTAGGCAATAAATAATAGAGGTATTTGAAAAAGAATCTATCGCTTTATGTATCATTATATTGGTGTTAAATCATGTAGAGTTTCTATATGTGAAGTTTCTTAAGACTTCTAATCCTAAAAATAAATTAAACTATAAAATAAGTCATGTTTTTTTAAAAAAAAATCAAGGTTAAGACCATATTTTTTCAAAATTTTCATCACATAAAGTATTTAATTTTCCAAAACTAAATTAAGAGTCAAAAGCATTTTATCATTTTTAGTACTCTAAACCTATATTGGAAAAAAGTAGTATGATCTATATTTTAAAAGCATTCCAGTTGATAATATTTTTTTGAGTGCTCCATTAGTTCATTATATGTTAGCTCGTGTGCGTGTGTGTGAGAGAGAGTGTGTGTGTGTGTGAGAGAGAGAGAGAGAGAGAGGCTATATTTGATTGTTTGAGGGGTTATTAAAAATTTAAGAAAAATTTAGAAGTCGATATAAAAATTTGGACTTAATTGAGTTAAACTACATTAAGAAAACTTATTTAGCCATAATTGCATTCTTTTGAAAAAAGACGAAAATGTCATTCATTTCTCTATTACTCTCTCCATCTCACTCTCTCTCCATTACTCTCTTAGTCTTTCTTCCCTATTTTCTTTCTATCTCTCTCTCACTCTCTCTCCCCCTATTTCTCTCTCTCTCTCTCTCTCTCTCTATTTCTCTCTCTCTACCCCTATTTCTCTCTCTCTCTCTCTCTCTCTCTCTCTCTCTCTCTCTCTCTCTCTCTCTCTCTCTCTCCTTATATCAACATACAATAACATAATTACACCAATCAACTACATCAATTAGTTACAATTGTCCTATAATATACCAAACAATTACTTCTAATAAACCAAACAATTACAAAAAATTACAACATCAACCCAATTTTTTATTCAATTGTTTACAAAAACTAAAGAGTTACACTACTTAATATCACGACATAGTTACACTAATGATATACACCAAATTAGGTTTATCATTACCCACAAGAGTTTACAATTACACCAAATTTGGTGTATATAATTGGTGTAATCATGTCGTGATACTAAATAATATAACTCTTTAATTTATGTAAACAACTGAATAATAAATTGGGTTGATGTCGTAATTTTGTGTAATTGTTTAGTGTAACTATTTGGTTTCTCAGAACATGTGAGTAACTGTTTTGTATATTATAGGGTAATTGTAACTGATTGGTGTAATTGTGTTGTTGTAACACTGATATAAAGAGAGAGAATAAGGAGAGAGAGTAACAGTGAGGCAAATAGGGGGAGAGAGATTGAGAGAAAGAGAGAAAATAAGGGGGAGAGATGAAAAAATGAGATCAAATCTTATTTGAAGAGAAAATAAATTATTAATGGGAGAGAGAGAAAAAAAATAAGGAAGAGATAGAGAGAAAATAGAAGAGAGAGAATGAGAGAGTAATGGAGAGAGAGTAACAGTGTGAGAAATAGGGGGGAGAGAGATAGTAAAATAATAAGAATTATCCATAATTTAAGGAATAATAAGTAAGTAAAATAAATAAAAAGTTATTTGAATTTTGTACTTAATCACAAGATGTTTTATTAAAATTGAATTTAATAGAATAAACAATTTATTCTTACACTTTCTCTCAAATAAGTTTAAAAAAATGTATCAACACGCAAAAAACACAAAATTTAAAACCAATGGAATAGTTGGGCCCACATTTCCTCGTGGCCCTCTGTGGTAGGAATCTCTTAGTCTCAATTCTCTAGCCTGAGTTATGACTCCACTGGGCCATTTGAGTCCAAACAATCTCATTGAAAAAGACTTTTAACTTACAGATTTTGGAACCCAAAGTAACGGGGGCCTAAGGAAGCCACCTAAGTGGCATAGGCCTAGGGCTGTATACTGAAATAGCTAATCATAGCATACCATTATGAATTGTTTTGTTGTGGTATTAAAGGATAGATTATAGAATAATAACATATTAAAATTTTAATATCCAATCTTATATTATATTAAACGTAATTCGTGCCTAAAAATACGGTGAAAATTTAAAAAAGATGTTGGTGACCGTTGGCTGAGTCTATTTGAGACCATCAGATGAGCTTATTTTGCCCTATTTTATATTATAGAGTTGATTACAAAAAATAATATTTATTATATATAGTCTTATTTCAAATACTTATCCAAATGATACATTACATCCGTACTATTGAACCGATTATAATACTTTGTTGGGAGAAGATATTATATCAATTTCAAGTGTATTAAGTTATAAAATTATTATTTTATCTACCAAATAAACAAAAACATTAATAATTAGACAAAATCGATGATTTTTTGTCAATATATAATTAGTACTCTATTATCTCACTCTTAATTCAATATCTTATCAAACACAAGATTATAATACATAGTATTTGTGTCTTATGTTTAATCTCATATTTTATCCACTTATATAAAATCTATATAATAAAGTATAATACAATTCAAATCTTAAAAAATAAACAAAATGACTTTTATTTTTCGCGGTTGAGTTTCTTTAAATTTTACTTTAAAATTAATTCGACGGCTAATATTAACACCCCAAATTTAATAGTGAAAATAGACATCTAAGGGTGTGTTTGGAGCAACTTTTTAAAAGTGCATCTAAAATTTATAATTTCTCATAAATACTTTAAAAAAACAAAAATAGTGTTTGAAACTGCCTCATCACCACCACTATCACCACGAGTCCCACAACCCCATCACCATCACCACTACCACCATCACCGTCACCCCACCATCACAACTAGCCTCCCCCCCCACCACCATCACCGCCCCACCACCACCACCGTCACTACTACCATCACTATCGCCGCCGTTACTACACCACCACCTCTGCCACAACCACCACCACCACACCCACCGTCCCACTACCATTATCACCACTACCAACACCCCTATCGCCCCACAACCACCGTTGCCGCCACCCTACCCCCACCCCCACCCCCACCCCCACCCCCACTGCCCCACTATCACCATCACTACCACTACTATCACCCCACCATCATCTCTTCCACAACAACCACCACCACCATACCACCATCCCCATTACCACCACCACTGTTGTCGCCATCTTAGTACTATCGTCACTGTTCCACTATCACCCCTACCGCCCCACCACCACCATTACCATCCACAGCTGCCACCATCACAATCGGTCGTCATCACCCATTTCAACCATCACCGTCTCTCACCACCACCACTTGCCTCCATTATAACCGGTGCTTAAATTTATTTCGCTCTCCTCTATCTTTGTAATTTGATTTTGGGTGTGAATACAAATATGTTTATTGTTGACCATTTTTTTTTATTGCTCCGTGCCTTCAGGCACGGAAAATAACTAGTTTATATAATAAAGTACAATACAATTTAAATCTCAAAAGATAAACAAAATGATTTTTGTTATTAGCGATTGAGATCTCTTTAAATTTTATTTTAAAATTAATCTGATGGCTAATATTAACACTCTAAATTTAATAGAGAAAATAGGTATTTAAGGACTTTTTAAAAGTGTTTTTAATACTTATAACTTCTCATAAATATTTTAAAAAAAAAATAATAATGTTTGGAACCGCCCCACCAACACCTCTACCACCGCTCCACCACCATCACCACTACCATCGCCGCCACCCACCATCACAACTAACCCCACCACCATCACCATTACCACTACCACCACTGGCGCCGCCAACCCACCACTACCTCTACCACCACTGCGTCCACCACCACCAATGTCGCCACGCCACCACCACGCCACCCACCGCCTCACCACCACCATCACCACTACCACCACCACCGTTGCTGCCACCATACCACCACCCTTCCATCGCCCCACTACTACCACCACCACAACCACTACCGCCACCCCACCATCACATTTTACCACAACAACCACCACCACTACCACTGCCCCCTACAATCACCACTGTCGCCACTACCATTGTCGCCACCCCACAACCACCCTACCATCACCGTTATTGTTCTACCATCACCCCTAACACCATTACCCCTACCGCCCCACCACTACCACCACCCCACGACCATCACCACTACCATCACTGTCGCCACCCCACCACCACCATTACCACCCACCACCACTACCACCTCTCACTCTCACTACAATCGGTGCTTAAATTCATTTTTCTCTCTTCTATGTTTGTGATTTGATTTTAGTTATGAATACAAATATATTTATTGTTAACTATTTTTTTGTTTCGTTGTGTCCTCAGGCACGGACAATAACTAGTCTATATCATAAAATACAATACAATTTAAAACTCAAAAGTTAAAAAAAAAAATTACTTTTTCTTTTTGCAGTTGAGATTTCTTTAAATTTTACTTTAAAGTTAATCTGACGGCTAATATTAACATCCCAAATTTAATAGGAAAAATAGGATCCTGATGGTGTATTTGTGTGACTTTTTAAAAGTGCTTTTCGGATTTATAACTTCTCATAAGTACTTCTTTTTTTTTTTTTTTTTAAAAAGTAGTATTCGGAACTGCCACACCACCACCACCACTGTCGCGGCCACCCCACCATCATCTCTGCCACCATTACCACCACTGCCCCACCACCATCACCACTACCACCGTTGCCCCACCACCATCACCACTACCACCACCACCATCACTGTCGCGACCACCCCACCACCACTTCTACCACCATCACCACCACCATCACCATTACCACCACCTTCATCGCCCCACCACTACCATTGTTGCTGCCACCCTACCACTACCACCATCACCACTACCAACCATCGCCCCACCACCACTACTGTCACCCCACCACCACCACCGCTGCCACCACTGTCGCGGTCCCACCATCAGCCCTACCACCACTACCCCCACCAGCCCACCATCACCCCTACAACCACAGCCACCGCCACCAGCCTATCACCACAACTGCCGTCGTCGCCACCACCCCACCCTACCACCGCCGCCACTGCCCCCACCACCACTTACCACCATTGTCATCTTATTATTATATTTATTACCACTACCACTATCATCCTACTACCACCGTCGCCCACCCACCACCATCATCGTTGCCCACTGCCACCGACTATCACAACCTATCACCACTCGTGGTCGTCCACCATCGCCGTCAGCCACTGTCACTCACGCCCACCACACCTACCACCACTATCGGCATTCGCCATCACCCATCACCTCGTCGCTCAGAAGTAGGGTTGTCAAAATTTGACACGACACTATTAATCAACACGAATTAAGCGGATTTGAGTAATAAACGGATTGACACGCCAAACACGTTTAATAAACGAGTCGTGTTCGGGTGAGACCTGTCAAAACGTTTATCACACGTTTACTCATTTAAATAAAATTAATATAATAATAAATTAATAATTATTTTAAAAAATTAGCAATTAAAAAAGAAGTAAAGAAATTTATACAAAAAAAAAAAGTAAAGTAATAGTTCAAAGACAAAGGAGGGAGATGAAGAGCACTTAAAAGACAAAAGCAAACCAATGTCTTTTGTTTTTGTCCCACATTGGCAAATGAGGAGAGATGTGGAGGGTTGAGTTGCCTATAAAAGACAATGGCCTCTTGCATTTTTTTTTTAAACCTTCAAGTTTGATTTTTATGAGATTTGGCTAAAAATTCCTCTTTTTTGAGGTATGTACAATTGGTAGTAAAAAAAAATGGAGTATTAAAATTTGTTGATATAATTTTTTTAAAATTAAACGGGTTAAACGAGTCGTGTCGTGTTACCCGTTTATTAAACGAGTTGTGTTTGTGTTGAGATTTTTCACCCGTTTATTAAACGTGTCGTGTACGGGTTTATATATTTTTCACCCGTCACTCGTTTAACCCGATACGTAACCGTTTAACCCGACACGTTTGACACCTCTACTCAGAAGCACATGTCGTCGCCCATCACCACAACCCATCATCGCCACCACCACTCTCGTTGCCCCACTATCGCTACTACCAACAACTATCACCGTCTCCCACCACCACCACTACTGCACACCACGACTGCCACCGCTCACCCCACTACAACTGATGTTTAAATTCCTCTCTCTCTTTTTATGTTTGTAATTTGATTTTGACTGTAAATACAAATATGTTTATTGTTGATAATTTTTTTTACTACTGGAATGAGCAATAATTAGTTAACCTATATTGTCTAATATAATTATTTTTTTTATAATATGGTAGTGATTCAAAGAGTGGAGTGTCAACTACTTGTACGTCCTCGATGATTTTCTTGGGACCCACATCTCGTACAAAACGACATTAACAAATTGTACACACCATGCCTGAGAGCGATGGATAACAACTAGAGCATACTACGTATTACAATAGGCCACGAGGATTTAAATTCCTTGTCCTTCCCTAAAATCATTTGTTTTTTATTGTACGAGGATTGGTTGCGTCCTCATTAGTTAACGTCACATAACACAATGGGATAACTAAAAACTTACTAATGACGTAGAGATAAAAGTAAAAGATCAAAATGACTAGTTTCGATCGGTTTAAAAATAAAAATGTTTTGAAAATATTTTTAAAATAAAATAAAAATAATGAAACGATTTAATTAACTCTAACTATCTATGTACTTTAGGGCTTGTTTGGTTCAGATACAAATAAAAGATGAATTTTATCCATTAGTTCTTATCTAATCCATAAAATAGTATTAGCAAAAATACAATTTAATCTTATCCTTGTATAACAAGTTTGGATCAATATTAAAATATTTTATAAGTCTATAACTATAATATTAAATTTATGTTTGGATTAAGTAATAGTGTATAGTATTAAATTAAAAATGATAAAATAAATATTGAGAATAAAACTTACAAAATGTGTAACTTTTATATGAATGTATGACTCTAATGTTCCGTTTGGTATGAATGATGGAAAATATGAGAGATGAAAAGTATGAGAGATACACTTTCTATCATTCAAGGAATGAAAATAGGAATGATACACTTTTCTTTTTTTGTATTTGGTAGGATTGATGGAAAATAAAAATGATTACTTTTTTTTGTGCTTGGTAAGATGGAAAAAATATTTTTTTTTTAGTTTTATTTTTTTTAGTTTTATTTTAATTTTTTTAATATATATATATATATATATATATATATATATATACATATTTTATCATTATATTTATATATAAAATTAATGTATATATCAAAAGATATATAGACAAATAAGATACATTTTAACACAAATAATTAACTTTTCATTCACTTTCTTTCCAATTTTGTAGGGATTGATTTTGGTGAATTGGAAAGAAAGTTCATCCATCCACTTTTCCATCCTTCATATTTTCCTTCCTTCCTTACCAAACAAAATGTTTTATCTATCTTTACAACTTTCCATCCTTCTATTTTTTTCATCATACAAAACGGGGCATAAGTTATCTACTACATTGATCAATTTTTTAACACTATGATATGAAACAACCATTATCATTATCTCTTATGCAAATCAAACCGCTTAACATTTATGGTGATGAATGCATCGCATTATTTGAAACGAGAAATTTCGTATATACATTTGATAGGATAGTTGGACAACTTAATAACACTTTCAATGCCACCTGCCTGCCTTTTAAAACTATAGTTTGATTGCATTATTAAATGGTAGATTATAGAATCATAATAGATTAATTTTTTTTAACTCAACTTTATACTGCATTTGGTTGTAAAAATAATAATTTGTATTATATATAAGCTTATTTTAAATATATATACGAATAATACACCTTATCCGTACTATATATTGAGCCGATTATAATACTACCTAAAGAGATAGTGTTATAATCCAGTTGAAGCTTATTAGATTATTATTTTATTATTTTGTCCACCAAAAAAACAAAATATAAATAACTAGACTAGATTAATAATTTTTTTATTAATATATAATTAATACTTTTTTATCCTACTCTTAAATCAGTGTCTTACCAAACGTTGGATTGCAATGATAATATTTTTGTCTCATATTTAATTTTATATTTTATCTGTTTATATAATATTAACTTCGATTACCCAAAAAAATCCATTATACAAAAATACAGTAACCAAACAAGCGTTTGGTAAGTTTCATCGATTCAGATATGATTGGATAAATCAATCCAAAGCCATCCCATTGAATTTTTGTGATAAAAATATGATTCATCTGTCTCATCTCATGTTTGGGAATGATCTGATAATAATAAAATGATGAATAATATACTTGTGGATCCCACGAGATAATGGCAAATCAGATGTAATTTATTCACGAAATTTTTTACGGTATTATTAGTATTATCGATACCAAAAATTATATTTTTTTAAGGCTAAATTATAACTTTCTTGAAGTGTAAGTTACAATTTCAAAGGACATGATCGATACTACTGAGCGCGTAGATTAGTTGGTGAGGGACTGTTCTAGCTTAACTAAGGTCCTCGGTTCGAGACTTGGGAATGCAGTTGCGTTCGGTAGGGAGAGGTTTACCGCCCTTGTGGTCCTACTCGGCTTGAATCCGGATTAGTCAGAGCCCAACGTGGCTTCCGGACAGCGGATGGTTTGACAAAAAAAAAAAAAGACATGATCAATCATAAAATGTTGGGATTAATACTGCATTTTTTATGATCAATCATGGGTGTCTGTGATCGATCATGACTTCTCTTAAACAATAATAATTTTTTTTTTTAAATTATAATTTTCCCATATAAAGTAGTAACCGACGGTAGCGATACCGATACCAATTTTTTTTTTGGGTACGTAAGAGTTTCCCTTTATTTACCCTACCTTTTGCCACGAATCAAACAGCCCCTAGGTGCTGCTAAACATGTTGGATGGCTGTCGTGGTAGGTCATGCCATCAGGCAGAAGAAAAATAACAAATCCTTTACCACCACAAGCCAGTAACTCCTCATAGTTAATGCATCACCAACTCACTGCCATAACACTAACCCACAAACCAGCAGATGGGCAAT
This sequence comes from Ilex aquifolium, assembly GCA_951799425.1. Lineage (NCBI taxonomy): Eukaryota > Viridiplantae > Streptophyta > Magnoliopsida > Aquifoliales > Aquifoliaceae > Ilex > Ilex aquifolium. The sequence goes on from OX637410.1 coordinate 18,009,481, forward strand.
CATTGTTCAACTGATATGGTAACAGTATTTAAGTAAAACTACCACATACATAGCTGTTTGGACCTAACATCTTGAAAACCTGTACCACGACGGTACTGCTAATTTACAAGTTAGAAGAGAGTAGTGTACGAAACTCGCATCACTGTGGATTCTAAAGAGGGTTTAGATGTTATGGGGACATTGTTATAATTACTTCTCGGTACAGTTCCTTTTTCTAGCTCTCATCTGCCATGGATTTCGGTGAGGAAAAAAACCTTTGGATCTTCATAAATGAAGAAAGGAAGAACATAAATTTACCCAGGAGACTCTCATTTGGTAACCATGAATCTGATTCTCATTTCACTTCTGCAAGAACATCTTGTGCTTCCGCGGCACCATTCCCACTTTGGCCAACAAGCCCCGAGACACCGTGGACTCGATCCCCCATGCGCACATCTCCGACCCCATCTCTTCTCTACCATTGCGTGGCCTCGCTGCACCGAAATGAAGGTAATATTTTCTCTATAACAGTGTCCAAAGACTTCATCTTCACTGGCTCAGAGAGTAGTAGGATTCATGCATGGAAGCAACCAGATTGCACTGAAATGGGATATATCAAAGCTACATCTGGAGAAATTCGAGCAATATTGGCTAGAGGAAGACTGCTTTTCACCGCACACGGTGACTACAAAATACGTGTGTGGGATGTGTCATTAACAGAAAGCTTTCGGCCCAAGAAGATCACAACCTTACCTCGAAGGACGTCATTTTTCTCGTATCCAAGGAAGAATATCCATCAACATAAAGATTATATCTCATGCATAGCTTACAACTATGCAGAAAACCTTCTATACACAGGTTCATGGGATAAGACAGTTAAAGCTTGGAAAATTTCGGGAAGACAATGCGTTGATTCATTTGTGGCTCATGAAGGTCATGTTAACGCAATTGTGGTTAACGAAGAAGATGGGTGCGTCTTCACATGCTCCTCCGATGGCACAGTGAAAATATGGAGAAGGGTTTTTGGAGAAAGCTCACACATTCTCACCATGACACTAAAGTTCCAACCATCACCCGTTAATGCCCTGGCTTTCAGCCTGTCTCCCAGTGGTTGCTTCCTCTACTCCGGCTCGTCTGATGGGCTGATCAACTTCTGGGAGAAGGAGAAAATGTCTGGCAGATTTAATCATGGAGGATTTCTACAAGGTCATCACTTTGCAGTTCTTTGCTTAGTATCAATAGGAGACCTGGTCCTTAGTGGTTCAGAGGATGCAACTATTAGGGTATGGAGGAGAGAGGAAGGAAATTCCTTCCATTCTTGTCTTGCAGTCATTGATGGTCATCACGGACCGGTAAGGTGTTTAGCAGCTTCTTTGGAAACGATGGACATCGTAATTGGATTGCTAGTTTATAGTACGAGCTTGGATCAAACTTTCAAGGTATGGCGTGTTAAAGTATATCCTTCTGAGAATATGAACTCGGAAAAATCGAAACCAGTTGCGAACGATCAGCAGTCAGAAATTTTAGAGTGTGAGATGAGTCCAGTCTTATCGCCTTCATGGGTGGAGAAGAAGATTCGGGGCAGCCATTTTAATTAGAAGGAAGAAGAACGATGGATGAAGAAACAACTTTAAGTGGGTGTTTAATTATTTTGAAATTACATGATATTGGAATAAGAGTGTCTAAAAAGTTGTGCTTTCTCCTACACTAACTGTTTCAGTTAGCTAGCTTATTGCAAATGCATATCATTCACTATCTAACTATAGTGGTTACTATTATTAAGGTAGTGTCATTGGCGCCTCAGTAAACATCTCGCTCACCAAATAAAAAGTGTCACTAAACTATTCCTTCTCTGCAGTCAAAGTTATAGCAGCTGTTGCATCCACTGTATATGTGTGGCAGAGGGTAAGCTTGCAATGTGGACAGGACGTAACCTAACCTATGGTATAAGGATAACTGACACGTTCCTCATTATCCATCCAATCCATTTGTCCAAACCTGTCAACCCGACTAGTTGGCAATATATACCTTCCAATCTGCTATACCCATGCCTATATGATCTAAAAAGGCAAAACTCAGTCTATGAAGTTCCCAATACTGCATGGTCTAAGGAGAAACATGCTTAACCAACTTTATCCCTACATGCGGCTAAACGCCTCATTAAAAAATCAATAATGATACACTGACCAAATTTTGGGACCAAATTTAGAGTTCAAATGACATGACAGTTGACTTAGATTTCTTTATTTGGTTTCATGTCATTTGGGCCCCAATAAAGACTCCAAATGAGATGCTACCATGTCATTTGGGCTCTAAATTTAGTCGGTGTAGCATTACTCTTAAAAAATTGCTGATTTACCAGGGCTGTAGTGTTCAATTGGGGGTTAGAGCCGGTGAACTCTTCATTGTCCCCATCATTGAGAAGGTTCTTGGTGACTAGCCTCGTTGGCCATCATCTGTAGGTCTAATTCACCAAGACGTTTTAGGTTCTCTATTTTGACTAACCTCCTAGATGGGTCTCTAGTAGTTCGCACCCACTTGTGGTTTGCAAACTGACGGCAAATTGAGTCTAAGAAGGATTCCTTTTGTGCCGAACCTGTCGCTGTTATACCCATGTCTGCCCTCTTCATAACTTCTTAATTGTAGGTGCTATATTCAACCACTAGCTGTAGTAAATCTTTATTAAATTCAATTACAGGCCACTGACAACCTTACCTTCCGCTGGTCCCCCTCATAAACTGGTGGTGCATTCATAAAAAAAGTCAGTAGCTGTCAAAAGACACCAGTTCCGGTTGGTTTCTTTATCTTCATTTTTGGGTGGGAGGGCAACTGCTAGTTGTTTACAGTTTTGGATAACTGCTTCCTTTTGCAATCAAACGTCCCAATGCCAATGTTTATTAATTTTTTATTAGCTTTGTTTCTTTAATTTCTTAACACTATACTTTAGGATAGAGGCCAAATTTCAAGTCCACGGGCTCAAAAAAGAGGACAGCTATCCAGAACAGGCAAACTAGTTCTTCACATAAATTGAATTTCGATATTCCACTTTGGAGGTATGGAGCCAATGTTAATCCCCGTGGAATAATTCAATCAAGGGGGGTGCCTTCTTCTTAGCGTTTGGGAATAAGAAAGCAAGGTTCCTGACACATCTCATCTTTCTTAGAGAACGAAAAGAGGCACAGTAACCATGGCATGAACTCATTGGGTAATTGTTGTAATTTCCGCGTATTGTCTGCATAACCGATAATGCATTTTTCTGTGAGCTGCCCAAGATCAACTACAACTAGACACTGATCCATTCTTGAGGTTTCTCAACACGATCAGCTCTACACAAACTGCGTAACAATGGCTGGTACAGAAGTTACTTTACTTGTGATCATTGAGATCACACAGGTCCAGGCATAAAAAAGTGTCCCTCAACAGCCTACTTTTAAGTGTAAAATCTACACTTACTTGAAGCTATAACATTTCCTCAAGTAATTGTATCTATGACACTGAAACAAATTAGTTTGACTTTATTCCGAAGGTGGATGTGTATATGTAACTTGAAGTTACTTGTTTCTCATGTTCAATATTTTGCCATTTCACCATACCCTATGTGAAGCTAGGAAAACAACATTATCATGGCCTGAAGGGATCCCAAGGGCTCAAAAATTTTTGAATAGAGTATTTTTCACAGCAGTGGACTTGAAGCAGTTTTTAACCATGAAATTCAACACGATAACACAGTGAGGAAACCAAATATCTCTGGGTTAAATACAATACAAACTAATTTTAAAATAGAATTCAAAAATCTGTGTGTAATAGCAGTGTGCAACAAGATGCTACCCAAAGAAATATAAATAACAATTACTCAATCTCAATACTAGTTTTCTACTGAAAGACATAAGTCACACATTCGAGAAAAAGGAATCAACCTACTTGCATGTCTTCAGGAAAAGGAATGGAAGCACAGCAATGGTAATATCCGTTTTCATCGAACGCAAACCTTTGTGAGAGATGAGCTTCACGGATAAGATACTCTCCCCATTCCTCTGAACCATACTGATTGACAATGCTTCGTGCATCAAAGGAATCGACCCTTCTTGTCCTTTCCTTCCTGAATAACCCCAATTCCTTATAGATTAGACACAGCGGTGAGTAAAATCCCAAATACCAAGGAAAACTAAAAACCCAGAAATTAAAAATTAAAAATTAAAAAACAAATAAAGAACGAGGACGAAGTACATACCTTTTTCTGTGTCTTGCATTCATCACAGTTGCATGCAACTGCAGTTGAGGGGAATATAGGGAAAAAAATCATATTAGAGAGATCAAAGAGAACATAAATAAGGATGGGAGGAACATAGCAATAAGCACAAACTCATAAAGATCTCCTTGTGTAGATATACAACCTTGGCAGATGGTGGTAAGATAAATCCAAGACTTAAAATCTGGCATGACACCAATCAGAATCATACAAAAATCTAATATGGGCACGAAGTTCAATCGAATTCCAAACGAACACACGACAACTTTTCAGCTCAAATACTTTTCTTAGATGGTGTTATGCTAGCCTTGGGAATAATTGTGGTGCTTCAAAGTTCCTTATTGAATAGCAGTTACAAAGACCCTGTATGCATAAAGAAAAGACCAATGAACCACGAGTAATGTCTTTTCTTCTTTTCCTTTTGGGTGGATGGGCTTTTGGGTTGGGGAGGTACGACTACTTGGGCAAGGAGGAACTTTGTGAATAAGGACCACAAAGAGATCGGATGAACTTAGCATGATAAATGGTCCAGTAATTGGCTAGTAAAGTAAATACTGATGGAATTGCTCTCCAAGTCTCTCTCTTCTCTGCTTCTTCCTTTTCCTGCTGTTCTATCTGTTCTTCCTTGTCTTTCTTGTTTTTCTCCTTCTCCGTCCTACTACTTTTCTAATTCTCCTCTTCTTTCCTCCATTTCTATAAACTTTCTCCTATGCTTTTCTCTTACCCTCTCTGGTCCTACATCCCATAGCTCCGGTTGCTTAAATTAAAATATTGCTAACAGCAGCAACAGATATATGTTTACAAACTAATGTGCATATCCATCTCCCAGACAGCTATGGGAAGCTAAAGAAAGCAAGAATATGCAGTTAAAACACACGCATGAAAGCACAAAGTGTCCAGTAATAAGCAGTGTATTAACAACTCTAAACAAGCATTAGAAATTAAAGCACTATTGTATTAGAAATGAAAAATTCTTTATCAATAAAAAATGAGAAAGAAGGATCTGAAAGTTCATATGTCATACCTTTAACTTTTGTTGTGCATCTTTCTCAAGAACTAGACCAGCTTTAACAAACGCATCAGTGATGACTTCTAAGGAAAGCTCAAGAATAGCAAAAGTATTTATTAAAACAGCACCCAAGTCACAAACAACATTATTGATAACCAGTAAACTTTTTTTATTAATATTGCATGTAAAGAATAGAGAAAAGATATTAGAAAGATGTTCAAATGGATACGGCAGGCGCGTAAAAGGCGGCCCTTGCCACCAATTTCTTCTACGGGAGCATAAAGAACACCAGCTTTGGCCAAGGAACCTCTCATGCATTCCTAGAAAGCATGAAGAATTAGATCTCACATGCATTCTTTGGGGTCATTTAAATTAACTTTGTAAAATTGAGCAACATATAACAGAGGCAAGAACCTTACCAGCCCCTTAAGTTTTATAGAGACAGGCCGGCTGTCCAAGGCATCAATTACCTCTGAGGAGACACTCTGGTAAAGGACAGGAAACATGTTATCAAAAAATTAAACTGCAGTCAGCCTATACCGTTTGACTAGTAGAACTTTACCTGCAAAACCTGAGAAGCAACAGCAACTCGTTCTTTGTTCCACAATTTCAGCATGAGAACAGTTAGGTGAAATGTTTTTGGTTTAATAAATATGGATTTCTCAATCCCCAACTCTGTCATGATTGGAATAGAAGGACAAAAAACAAGGAAAAGAGAAGAAATAAGATGTAACCACGCACAGATGAAAAAAATTTCAGAAAATTTTGGTTGAACTTATATATGCTATTCTCATGAGATACACAAGGATTAACAAGAACCAAAGACATATTATGAGGAGATATATTACCCCTTGGCAGCCCCCACCCCAACCCCCAAATAAGAGAAATAGAGGTCTAAAAAAGAATAAATGAAGCTGCATCAGATGATAAACTAAGAAAAGAACTGTTTCACAACCATAGACTATAATTGTTTCCATACCAGATATGACAGAAGTCTTTGATAACGAGGCAGAGGAATTTGATGCTTTGGGTGCGTAACTTGCAAGAGGTATGTTGGTTATATCCACTTTCACGCGTTCACTACTGCTTTCAGCTTTAAGTTCAACGGCGACATGAGTTGCCTTATCAAAATGCAGGTCCTTGTCTTCTTCATCTGAAGTATCTCTATTTGAATCACTATCCAGATTCTCATCTTTGTTACGAACGGTAATTCCTAGTATTGAATTCTGAAAATTGACAAGCTTATCAACCAGTTCTGGATGTATAGCCAATGGAAGTGATACGAAGTGAGAGTAATCGAGAGTTCGACTTTCAACAGCCTGTTGAAGATATATGCGTAAGAAAATAATATATTTACCAGCTTTGCAAATGATGAAAGAACTATAGATTCACGCTCAAATGAAAAATTCGTTCAATGCAATCACTTTGTTCATAACTAAGTTTTTGAATTAATGTAAAATAATAATGACAAATCACTTCATTCATCTACCCATATGAACAATCAAGAAGAATATAAAAAAAAAAACAATAAAATAATGAAGGTCCGTTATACAAGAAAGGCAGCAGGTGATAGAAATAATTTTTCTAAAAGGCTGAAAGGATTGACAAGGAACACCAATTTACTTTCTACCACCAAAATTCGGATTGGCTCTGGTTCGTTTAGAAAATGTAGTTCGAGGAACTATATGTGCCGTAATTAGGCATAAATTTATACTGACTCCTAAAATTTGTTAACTTCAACTCCATTAACAACTACTTATGAATCTTTTTTCGGTTTACACCCATTATCTCAAGTTTTGGATCAAACTTGAGCTTTGTGCGTAGTGCCTAAAGATGTTGTAAGGCATTCTTCTTTAAGCAATAGATAAGCCATTAGCTCCTGCATGTTCATCCAACTTTTATTTAACTTCGCCAGCCACATGCATGGCACATATCATGGACCAATTGTGTAACATAATGGAGGTTTGAACTTGAATTATATCTTTTTTGGTGCGTAGCATACTTTATACACCAACTGTAAGAGATTTTATAGAAATGCAACGGTAACTGACCTCATCGATTATGGCTTGTATTCTTTTGGAAGCTCTAGTTACACTTTCAGCAGAAATGCCTTCAATGACTGCAACAAATTACTGTTTCAAAAACTGAACCAACCTATGCTAGACAAAGGTTAGCTGGTGCTGTCAACCCATCACAAATTCAAACAGAAACTGAAAATCCATACTGATACAGCCAACAATATCGGATGTGAGGTTTACTGTATGACCAAAATTCAGCCCCAATGAGGGAGGGAGAAACACGCAAATAACTAGGTAATGATGCAAAACGTATAGCAACACAGCTTTCATCTTCCAAGAATAAAACATATCTATTTAGTAAGGTTATAGACAATAGCAATTACTCCTAAGGCCAACACATAATGGAACCCAGAAGATTAAAGGTTGATGACCATGTTAAGATGGTTTGAAAGTCAATACAACACATGCAGTGTGATGCTTTTTAAAAACAAGCCTAAATATATGACCCAACAATGAAACCTTTGGGATATGAGATCAGAAATGAAACTCAAGTCAATAAATGACAATCATGGCAATGCCAAAATAAAGTTTATGGTTCAAAACAACAATTTAACCATAAGGATCATGTACAGTATAAAAACTTCTTGACCAAAACAAACTTACTGATAGAATCCTCCTTTCTTGATGATGGGAATATTATTCTGACTCCCATGTCCTGTTCAATTCTTTTCTGTGTGGATCCTCTATTCGAGGAATTATAAATTGAGGTCAGCACACATATATATACTTATGCATCATGTTTAATTCAAATGAGATTACAGGCTGACGGCGGTACCCTTTTCCTTTGATGAAACGCATCAAGGAAGCTCCTATCTGCATGGCAAAAAACAAAGAAAAAAAATATGATTTAACAGCCCAGGAGAGAGGGAGAGGGAGATTAAAAAAAAACAAATTTACAAAAGGCTAGCTAAGACTAATTATCGTAAACATCAACTTCTTTATTGTGGGTTCCTTGCTTATAGTTCCAAACACAGGCCAGTGAATCAATGTCATTTTCCATATTCCTCCAAGATGAAAAACTCACATACAAATCGAGTTCATTATTGAGCAGCTGAATATATTCACAAACTTCATATTTTAGAAACCAATTTCAAACGAACTTTTTGATACATTAAAGGAGTCGAAAAAACACATTAGCAAGATGGTAAAGAATCACTACAATCACTGATGCCAATGTCCAGATCCGGAGAAGGCATGACGATGCCTTGATAACGTCCGGAGAATATCAATGTTTTGATACAACATCAAAAGTATATGAATAATGCTAGCCCTAGCATAATTGCATGATCAAACTGAGTATTCTCAGGTAAATAAAAAACTCACGTGATTTAGTAAGATAAAAAAACTCAAACAGTTTAATAAATACGATATTACCTCCAGCGAAATCGAATGCTTCTCAACAGAGGGCATCAATCCTCCTTCTGGAACTGTGCCTTCGTCACTATCCTGCAATGCTCCAGAACTAAAATTTGGATCATGAGGTTCATTCGGTATGTCAGCTGCACCATCTGCATGTTGAATGTGAATAACCCTGCTCAAAATGCCATACTGCACTTCAATTTGACTTCCAACATCTGGTTTCATACCTTCATCTAAATCACACGAATTTTCAAAATTACCCTTTACATAGTTCACTAAACAATCTAATAACTCCATTCGGATTTAACCTATTCATCAGTCTTATTATGATCGGTTCTTGCTATATGAATTGTTCAAGGTCCTCAAATAAGACATTGCTCTATGGCATAAATACAACACAACTAAAATGAGTGGTTATATGATGCTTCAATGGAATCTCCAACTTCTGGTATCTTCAGTGCCAGTAGTCATTTTACAACTTCAGGGCAGTTGACTCAACAAATATAAAATAAGGTGTGTAATTGCAATATTGGAAAAATAATCTGAGGCATAGGGAGTGATATGGAGTTGCTAAGTAGGAGAACCTCACCCTCATAGGAACTGGATTGAGTAGAGACTGGTCTCCATACAGGGGTGGTTACTGTTTTTTTCTTTTTCCGATCCATAGCCTGTTGCATAACTTTTTTACCATCCATTTTTGAGCAATAGTTCAAACCATGATACATATAGCGCCTCTGCCACGAGTTAAGCATGAAAAGAGTGAAGGTAAAAGTAAACCAAATAAGTATGCAAACAGCAATGAAATCTGAAACATGCTTCAAAGTTCAAACGCATTGCATTTGTCAGAATAAGGACGAAAATCTATGACACCAACTACTATTTCGTCCTAGGAAAAACCCATACTGGCATCATATAAAGATGGGGCCCTCGTGAAACACCACAAGAAGAAAACCTTCCTTCTCATATGATTTCCCTATAGCTACTCAAAATTCTACCTTTTTACCTGCTTCGCAAACTCAGGATGAGTTAACATGTTTTATCATTGGCAATCCTATAAAGTGTGGCTCAGTGCAAGAAGTTCCCGCAACTACTGGATTTAGAGAAGGTCAGATGCATGTATGTTACTCTGCATACAAAAAGGTTATTTTTGCGACTCGAACCATTGACAGTCACAATGGAATAATCTTACTGGTACACCAAGGCTCACCCTCATTGGCAATCCTATGCAAGCTTACAAAATAGTGAAGTAATTCCTATGTGGCTTTGCACAATATTAGAGTCTCAAAAACTGGAATCTGAGGCTCCTATCCCAAATTTCATTGTCTAGTTACTTCATATAAGAGCATCTCTGATTCTTACACAAACTCTTACTCAAATTTAAATTTGAGTAAAAAAGGCTAAAAACAACACCATTCCTTTATTCAAAACCACACCAAATAAAGGAAGACTCAAACCTTGAATGGTCATATTTTATCCTCTTTTAAAGTGTCAATGGTCATATTTTGTCATTTTTTAAATTTGAGTTTGTTTTCATTTAAATTTGAGTTTGTTTTCATTTAATTTTGAGATTGAGTTTTTCTATTAGAGTGTTTTGTATTAAATTAAACTTTTTCCTCAAATTTTGAGTAAAAAATTAATTCAAGACCGGAGATGACCTAAGAACGATACTAAAATCAAATTTACTCAAGTAGACCCTAAAACCCACTACACCCATTTCTCCGTAGAAGGAAGCTTTTGAACTTACACATAAATAGCAAGTGGTAACATAACTCAAATAGAATTATATTGTTTACTTATCCATACAGTTATAGCAACGAAATAGAGCTTATTATATGCTAGTTCCAATTAAACTGAATTCAAATTGAGGAACAGAGAAACAGCTAAACCTGTAAATCATGTAGGGCCTTTGATATCACATATGAGTCGAATCTGCGGAGATAATAATAAAATAGAATCCCTTATAATTCTCATAACAAAAATATCCATACATAGAAATAATTACATTAATCTTTACAACAGAAAACTAAACTCATGACAGAAGAGAGTAATGAATCGGGAAAGAAGAGCCTACTTTTTCCAATTGAGTTAGGGTTTGAGATTTCGAGAACGTATGCGTACCTGAAGAGAGACCTGCAAGTGCTAGCTATCATTCGTGCAACTGTCGGCGAAATCAGTGAGACTAATAGGCAAAACCAAGTATTTCTCCAAAATATTTAAAATTTTGGGTAAAATACAGTTTTAGTTCCAAAAGTATACGTTTAGTATTTATTTGGTCCCAATCTTCTAATTATATTTATTTGATTCCTAAGATTTCTAATTTGTATTTACGTGGTCCAATTTCAAACATCCATCAAAAAATCGTGATGATTTTGGTCACGTGTCAATCACATATCTGACGTAATTGACGCATGGTTAGAGATGTTAATGATTTTTTGACAGACATTTTGGATTAGACCACATAGATACACAATTAAAAAATTAGAGATCAAATAGATACTATACGCATATTTTGAGGGTTAAAAGTATATTTTATCCAAAAAAAATTATTTCATATATTTTTATATTATATCGTTAATATATTAAAAGTATTATAATATTGCATTTTATTAATATTTATTACTTATTCCGTCAAAAGTTACCCTGTTAATATTGACAAAATGAGTAATGGAAACTAACATAATGTCATATTATAATATTTTTAACAAATTAAGGGTGTGATATGAGAAATTTTATATTAGAGGATATAAAATAGAAACTTTTAAATCTTTTAGTGTACAAAGTGAAATTCTCCCAGAAAATTATACTCATACCCCCCAAGTTTACTGAAACTGCAAACAGTCGTTCAATGATTTCAGAAAATATATTGCACCCCGCCTAGTTTTGGCTTCTATTTTAAGGGTACCTCCCATGTTTAGTCAAATGTAAAAAATATCTATAGAATCTGGTGAAATCAGCCAAATTGACCCAAAATTGTACACATCAAAGAATTGAACAACTTCGACTTCCCACCCCAAATTGCAATAAATAGAGATGTACATCAAAATCAAACAAAATATCATTTTCTTCTAACAAAATTAATATAAAATAAGATAAAGGTCGGAGAAAAATCATATGATTTTCAAACAACGTCAATTAATCAGCTTTATTTGTATTAAAATTAGGTTATTTGTATAATTTTCATGTTAATCGGCCATATCATTTTCTTGTTTGTGTCAATTTAGTTCAACTCGTTCAATAGGACACGTCTAGAATATAATATAAACCGACTAAAACCAAAATTCCAATTATCAAGTCAAAAACAACAAATATGAATGACTCTAATTGAATACTTTCTTGAAAAAAAACTCTACAATAATAGATTTAATCGATTGGTCAGCGTGCTCTATCTAAATTCATGTCTTTTCATAACATAAATGAATTTTACTGTGCTATTTGATCTCTAATCTTTTAGTTTATTCTCAATCCGACTTTCACCCTTTTGTAAAACAAAGTATAAAACATATGTTAAAGGTTCCTTACTTGGCACGTAAGGGATCAAAATGTAATTAATTAAAGAGAAATAGGGGGTGAACTATTATACCCACAAGGAAAGAACCAAGGCAAATTGTGTCTTCCTCCTCTAGCTTTTTATCCTTCATCATATGCAACATTGCAACATGCTAAGCCATGGTCTGTCTAGGACTTGTGTTTGGGTGCAGACATTCTTCTGCAGAATCATATATCATATCAGCTTTGATAATCATAGCCATTGTTATCGCTTTTCGTATACTCTGTTACACAGTTTATCGGTTGTTGAAGGGCGACGATTCGGGTAGCAACGGGAGTTCCAACGATGGGATGGAGATGCAGCCGCAAGATCAAGGGCAGGTGCATCGGAGTTGTGTGAGGATGACATTGCCGGACTGCAATGTTGTGATATTAGCAAGAGAAGATCATGCTTCTTTCATGGCTGAACCAAGCCCCTTCAGGCCAATTGACCCGGAGCCAGACTAGCCTGGCCTGGTGCTATGCGTTTTATTAGCGAAAAGAATGGAACACCCCCATTATTCCTCATGTTTATCATTGTTTCTAAAGAATCAGACATGTCTAAGACTCTATGTCCCTGATTCTGAGTGTATGATCTACCGATTCACCAAGTGACTCTTTCCTTTTGTTGGAGTTCTTCCTTCCTTTTGTTGGAGTTCTTATCTCTTAAGGTCCTGTCTAACTTTCATCCAATTCTTTTTTACCCATTTTAAGAAATCTTGTATTGTCTCAAATAAATGAGAAAAGTTATTTCTATCTTGTTATATTAATCAAAAAACCTAGATATCTTGCAAGAAAATGGATGCATTAACAAGCAAACACTTATGTTTTGTATATACCATTTGAATACATTAATTATCTATCCACTAGGGTGACTCGTGCCAATGTGAACGGTTTTGAGAGAAATGTTGGTGACCGTTGGATGAATTTATTTGAGACCATCGGATAAATTTATTGAAGTATGTCCAATGCTAGATTAACTTAAAAAGTAGACTTAAAAACTAGACTTGATAATTACAACAATTGATTTTACTGTGGGTCTCAGCATTTATTGGGATCCACTACTTATTCAATGGTTGAGATTATCAAATCTAGTTTTTAAGTCTAATTTTTAAGTTCATCTAGCATTCCCCTTTTTATATTATAGATATTACCTATGACAATCATTTTTTTTCTACTTTTCTTAAATTCTAGGTTGTGGAATTGCAAATGCAAATTTAAATTTTTTCTCCAACTAACACACAACACGTGCCATAACTATTCGTAGTAAACCTCGTGCTAATTTAACTGACTCCTACTTTATCCCTAATCATAATTCCCAAATTTTAACTCCACCATAAACCAAGTATTTTTAAAAAGTCTCACTTTTATTACGACTCTTATTTTATCTAATTCGTCTATACACATATATTAACATTTATTGCAAAAGAATACTTTTGTGAAACATTTTATCCCACGGGTGGGGTGGGGTGGGGTGGGGTGGGGTGGGGTGTGGTGGAGTGGGGGTGGGGATAAGAAGTGGGGCTAGGGGTCGGATAGAAAGATATATTAATTCCGTACATCGCATGAGATGATGGATGATAAATTTTTGTAGCCAGCATCATTGGATATTCTTTGAGCCTAGTAAACCCAGTCTCAAAGCTAAAGCCCATACTTCTATTCCACTTCAACACTCCAAGCCAAGCCCAACCCAACCGAAGCCCAACCCAGTATGTAAAATAGTAGTTTCGTGTCTACCTCAATTTATACCCAAAACACGCAAGAGACTGTGAGTTCACTGGTGGAATGAGTACGAAGAAAATACTAGAGAGGGTGCTCTCCGCTCGCAGGTCGGCGCAAGTTAGCGAGGAAGGAGACGAGGATGACGAATCGAAGACGAGGAAGCACCTATCTATGGCAATGAGGTCCACAAATTACTTGCCCCGACCCGGTTATCTCTTGCCTTGTCTCGTCCTAGGTCTCGTCCTCATCGTAATCTCTTCGCTCATCATTCACTCTCGCGATTTGGTCTGCATTTCTTCATCTTCCGCTTTTGATCCTATCTCTCGTATGCGTTTCTTTGGCTTCGAAGGCCTCGAATCCGACTTCGGATCTCTCGGCGTCCCCTGGTGTAAGTAGCTTTATATTATCGATTTTTCGAGAGTTTTGATCTGTTGTGAGGATTCTGCGTTTTATTGATTGTGTAATTTTAGCGCCTGGTCAGATCTGGATTAGCTATTGGTGAGTTTTTTGTGGCAATGTATGAGTTATTTAGATGTTGCTGAGAAAGTAGAAACTAGATCGAGATAAAATCCCAATATTATGATTTTTTTTTAAATGTATATTTTTGTGATAAGAACTTGCATGAAAGCTTAATTTGTTAAATTAGATTCACTTTGCAAATTTTGTATTTTCTCGATGCGCATAATTAAGGAAATTTCTAAAGCTCAATTTCTGAGTCGTTGCGGAATTTTATATTTCAGCTGAGCGATGAAATAGATATTTTATTTATACTGCATTGGCAGTTTGGGGTTTTGGAATTTGAAGAAATTGTATTTCAATGTTGGAATTGATCGAACAGAATGGAAGTAACTAATAATTTGGAGGCCGGCATGCCATGATGCCAATGTTGTGTTGTATGCTGTTCTGTGGAAATCTCATGGAACTAAATTGCAACAATGGTGTTTTAGTAGGAATTTTGTTTAGAAATTCATTTTTATGAATGGGTTCGGTAATGGAAATGAAACTTATTGTCATGAATGATTGTGAGATTGAAACAGTGGGCATTTCATTTGATTCTTAAATTGTTCCCCTTCCTTTAGTTGTGGTTAGGTCTTTCTTATTCTTGCTCCTGTTTAACATGTGATAGTTTTTTCTTCTACATAAAACACAATGGAGGCATTCTGTATCTTTGAGAGATCCAAATATCCCTTCATTGATATTCTGAATAAGTTCATATCATGGTTTCTGTTTCAAAGTATTTGCTGTTCAAGATAATGACCATTCTGGTTTATCTCTCTGTGTTCTCTTTAGGTCATTATCTGTCAACTCGGTTATTTGCTGCTCATGACTATTGTATTTTTCAGATGAATCTCTGGCCCCATTCCTTCAAAAAAATTAGTGATGCAATGAAATCATTAAGTTTTGTGCTGTCTATTCCCATTTAATTGTTATTTTTGTCAAAAGGCAGATCGAAACAGGGAAAAATCGTTGAATGGACACATAAGGATTTACTCAGAGGTCTTGAAGAGTTTGTACCAATATATGAAACACGACCTATAAAGAACAACATGTACGGGATGGGTTTTGACCACAGTTTTGGGCTGTGGTTTATAGCCCAATGGCTCAAGCCAGACCTGATGATTGAGAGTGGTGCTTTCAAGGGGCATTCTACTTGGGTCTTGAGGCAAGCAATGCCAGACAAACCCATTGTGTCACTTTCACCCCGCCATCCTGAGAAGTACCTTAAGAAAGGGCCTGCTTATGTTGATGAAAATTGCACTTACTTCGCTGGAAAGGAGTTCGTGGATTTTGGGAGTGTTGACTGGGGAAGTGTGATGAAGAAACATGGTATTGTAGATCTCAGCCGGGTTCTTATCTTCTTTGATGACCACCAGAACGAATTGAAAAGGTAGGTAGCCTTAGTATCTGAAATAATAAATACTCCCTTCATTCGCTGGTTCAAACTGGAATGACCATTGTTTGCCAGTAATAGATATACAATTCTCCACTTAGTATTCTTATGTGCTAAGTATGCACCACCAGATTTGATGATCTCATTTTCTTTTTTAAATGCACACTTTAATGGCAGATTAAAGCAGGCACTAAAAGCTGGCTTCAAGCATCTTGTTTTTGAGGACAACTATGATACAGGAACGGGTGATCATTATTCCTTCAGGCAGATATGTGATCAATTCTATGTAAGAGGTGTGTACCGTCTCACTTTACTGCCTAGTAGTTGAGGCCGCATATCAATCATGGATGCCTTGCATCCTAGATTTTGTGCTTAATATGAAATGCTTGGCTGTCTTATAATTTGTGCCTATGGACCTAATGCTATTTGAGTTCGTTTGGCTCTTTTTCTAATCCTGGAGCAAACACAATGGTCAGACCTTAAGGACTTCCAGTTAGCTCACACTATGTTTCTCGAGGACCCCAGAAATGTTACTGGGAAAGGTGGTCTGATTCTTGTTTGGATTGCTTGATTATTTTTTACCTATTGGATAACTGTTACTAGTTCAAGTAGCTGAACTCATAATTAAGCTGACATACAATACGAATTATAATAGATGAATGTTTGTATTTTCATTTGGTTATATATTTTGGCACCATATTGGTCTTGATCACCTGCTCTGAAACATTTTGTTGCACCAGATTATTCTTGAAGCACTTGCTGTTTGCTGTTAAGCATGGTGATTGCTCGATGTGATGTTAATGATGGTTTTTTAGTTTCATCAGGTGGTGGCCATAGCTGCTTTAAAGATAGTGATGAAGCTAGGATAAGATCAAAAAGGAAAAAATTCTGGGAGAAGGCATTGGATATAGAAGAACTTTGTGGGCCAGGTGAAGCATGGTGGGGTGTCAGGGGGCAGATGCGGGATGATTTTAACCATAGTAACAAGGCAATTAGCTACACACAACATTTTCAGAACAGTAGGTTTGTAGAATCAGTGCTAGATGTTTATTGGGAGCTCCCTCCAGTGGCTGGTCCTTCACTTACTCATCAAATGAGATATGATCCCGCTCGTGTATCTATTCCTATTGTCGAAGATGGCAGATTTGGGTTGTTCCAGAGGCTTGGCTTATCTAGACTTGAGACCTCTGTATTTAATGGATATACTCAAATGGTATATCTTCAGATATCTCAACAAGATTCTTAAAGCTGTAAGATTTTTATCAGAACGAGTTTTTAGGTTGACACAGCATCAAAACATTCATCTGTCAATATCATGCACACTCCTTCCCTCATAGCTGTTTTAGATTGTTTGTTCAATGAAAATTTCTTTCTTTTATTCGTTTTTTTTTTCTTGTTTCTTTTCAGATTTGATTTTCAATAACTATTTCTTGTTGCATTACTGTTTTTATTAGTATCTGGGCTGCCAATATAAATCTATGTTTATAGCTGCCTGGTGATTATGCTGTAACATTTCTCCGTGGTTCATGACACCTTCCAGATCAGTGGTTTTTAATTCTTCTTTTACTGCAAACTGGTGGAATAGATTACAGGTACGCTGTTGCAAAAGCACAATACACATTTCTCCTATACATGCGAATGCAGGGCAGTTTGGAAGATGAGCAAAAGGCTTGAAGGGTCATGTCTCACAAGCCAATTGGCACTATTCAAGAAATTAGCCAATGATGTGATTTAGACTTTAACCAATGGCATATAGTTAGGCCTGCCTTATATGGCTTATGCTTGACATGAAATTAGCCGAAAGGCCATGGAACAACAGTGCATCACAGCCAATGAGCCTACGGTTTTGAGAGGATGGAGCATTAGAACTAGGCTGTGATTCTAAAGAAAAGATGTGAAGGATCAAAGTACAAGTTAATCTGATTTTCGGTCATGTTCTTGTCTATCTGGTCGTGAAGAGCTATCGGAGGAATCCATGACCGACGCAAGTCAGGTGAGAGACTTCCATAACCCAGCTGCTGAGCGGCAGTTTCTCAGAAGGATTACGTACACAGAAATAAGCTCATTGGTCAAACAAGTTCTGGTCGGCAAACTGTGCGCATTGAGTAAATATTTAATATAATAGTGATATCACATCAACAATGACATGCAATATAAACATCCTATTACACAATTCTACACGTTCAAGAAATAGTTAATAGGATTACGATGGATATACATATGAGATGGATAACCTGCTGCACATAAGACAAATATTTCTAGCTTATGCAGAACCTTGTTATTAAAGGGTGATACCATGTGTAATTGATGATGTGATCTCCCTATTGTATCGAATATTTACTTGTGTACATTCGTGGTTGTGGAGCACATCTAGTGACTACTCATAATATCTGCAACCATAAAAACTCGAGGGATACACAGTCAACTAGCATTCCAATGGGATTGATGATGTGATCTCATTGGTCCGTTGAATATTTTTTTGTTTACATGCATTGTTGTGCAGCACCTCTACTCCTGATGCCTGCAACCCTCAAATCCTCAAGGGATTCACAATCAACAAGCATTCCAAGGGGATTTCTCATATGAGGAATGAAAACTCTTGTAAACCATACATTATAAGAGCAACCGGGACAAGTGACATTGAGATTTGCAACCACCAAGCACTCCGTTTGCACATAATTTGAGTACAAAAATACACATCTAGAAATAGAAATAATAGAATTACCACAAATCTGGATGTCTCCAGTTATTTTCTACGTAGAAGTGAGTTTTTCAATCCATGAAATACTACAAATCTACCATATTACAAGATTTTGGAGCAGAGTGCAAACCTAAAACCCTTTGCTCTTCATAAAATGCCTCTTCATTGGTTTTGCGGTTGCTTGATGTACTAATTTCGGTTCTTGCACTTCTCCATGGCCCTTGGAGCTGCAAGCAAGGGAAATAACAAAGTTACTTGAAGCCCAATCTAACACACGCAATGCAATTTGGTTCCCTTACTCAGACTAGACTCAAATGCACAACCCAATAGTTTCAAGGAGTAGGGCACAAGCTAAGTGAAAGAGAAGTAACAAATATCAGTCGTTGGCCATATACCTAGTCCAATAGCCTCCGAGCCTTTCATGATCCTTAATCTCTTGCATGAGTCTGTGAACATCCTGTAACAAAATAACAAAATCAATCAGTCAATAGCTGATTGTACGCAATCATATGCGAAGATTCACATCAAGTTGATTGTTAATGCACAAGTAATGATAAATTGACAGTTGACACCTAACTCTTCTGCTTCTATTTTATCCAATCGTCAGAAGCAGGATTACTCAATATTGAACATGATTTTTCCACCTCATTACTCTTCCCAAGTTAATACATACTTATATTTTTCCACCTCATTTCTCTTCCCCATTTAATACATGTCTTGAGAAGTTATTCTTCAATTTTGGCAAGAACAGTTTAAGCAAGGTCATCTGCAAATAGAACTTACGCCCAAGGAACATCACCAACAAGCATCCAATCACCATCCTTGTCTTCATATGTTAGTACATATTCAGAACCATGGAGTAGATCCATCAAGCGACTCTCACTAAGCCCCTCTCGTCCTCGAAGTCCATGAGAATCGCACTGCCCTGAATCAGTCATGCATCAACAAAAGTCAACCCCCATTAGAACATGTTGCTATTGAATACTCATGAGAGAAAATCAATCAAAATGCAACATAATGCATTATATGACTAATTGGATTTCCCTCCGAGATCCAAGTCTTTCATGTTAGTTGATTAACAGATAAATAAAGCCCTAGACTGCAGCTAAAGAGAGCAACAAAATTATAGGAAAACAAAGTCAGAAATCCAGTGGTACTTGTCTCCAAAATATTGCCTCTATAGAGAAGAAAAAGGAACTATGAATATCCTTATCTTTGAGAAAGAGAAAAGTGAAAAGGTCGGGGGAAGAATGAAAATAAAATCATACCTCTACTAAATCCTAAAAATAAAGCCTCAAGAATGGTGAAGAAATATGCAACAGAAAACCCTCTTATGGGTTTGGAAGAAAATATAATTAGAGAATACGTCATTCCTGAAAAAATCAGTTTTGTCAATGTAAATTTCTATGAAATCCATGAGGCTGGTATTAACTCAAGCAATAGTGATCCATCCTCCTCAAAACGAAAATCTTTTTCAACTTCAAATGAAAATTGTAAAAATATACAGGGGGGGGGATGAATTATTTCCCAAAGACCAGGGGATTGCTAATAGGTTGGAAAGTATCACCTTGAGTAAACACATAATTCATAAGAGACAAACATGTTATCCATGCTTCATGACATCTCAAATCACAAAAGTTAATACTATCTATGCTTCATCACATCTCACTTCACAAAATATAGTCACATCTCACTTCATAAAATATAGCTATAGAGGGAGAGAGAGAGAGTGAGACAGAGAGAGGATACCAATGGTAAAGCAGCTGAACATCTTCTCAAGTGCGGATGAAAGTTCTGCGTAGTTGCGGAAGGTTTTGAGGTCAACCTTCCTTAGGTATGGAGCACCATCCATGCTGACCTTCACATAAACGCATCCTGATCCTGATTTTTCATCCACTCCATCACTGTTCTTTGCTGAGTTGGTGGCCATGGTGCTCTTTCGGAAAGAACGAATAGGTGGCCATCCTACCACCTGTGCCCTGTTACGGAAACATTTGCTTGCTTAATGTAATACATAAACCATAGCAGATAGACCAAGATATAGAGAAAATGAATCTAAATTTCTAGAAAGGAAACAACACAGCCAGAAGGAGGCAGCCATGAATGGCCAAGCAAAACCAACCCATGCTTAATTTTTAAGGGAACATTCTGAAAAAGAAAGAACGAAGAAATAGCCGACCCCAAACAGTTAGAATTACGGCTTTGTTGAGGTGAGTTGTAGAGATGAAAGAAACCTTTTGGTCACATAATGAGTGTCAATACGTAATAATTGACAGGTATTTTTTGTGCATTAATATCTATGTCTTGCGAATGTATGGAATTGGCAACCACCAAAACGGATTAGAAGCATCAAATAACTGGATTACACAGGGTGCTGGCAAAAAAGTAGCATGGCTATTCTAATAAGAGAAACATCACATCAGTTATGCAGCAGAGTTTGAGGGTTGAAATCAAAAGAATCGAAAGATAAACTCACTTAGCAGCAGGAGCACTATTATTATCGTTTGCAGGAGAAGTCTTCTTCTCTTGAATAGGCTTTTGAGGAGAATGAACACCAGCATCTTTCTTAGCTGGCCCACGCAAACATGACTGCTGAGTATTGATTTTCTCCAAAGCACTTTTCCCACCTGTAGGAGGGAACAAAACAGAACCTTTGGCCAAATCAACCTCAGATCCACCGTTCATAGAGAGAACCCAATTTCCAGACGCATCAATGGCATCAGAAAAGCCCCTCTTAGCCCCCGAGACAAAGTTCTTCAGAGGGCTGTGTGAATACCCATTTGTCTTATCCTCAAAATCCTTCCCAAAGAGAGATATCCCCAGTCCAGCCTTCCTCTCAGGAGCCAAGGAACCAGGCAAACCAAGTCTCAACTCCGTTTCTTTGAGGTTGAAAACATTACTGTTCTCATCCTTAGTTGTGACAGTTGAGGAAGAAGAAGAAGATGAGATCTTGTCAGAGCTTCTTTCCAGTGAAGAAGTCTCTGATAGGCCTATGTAATCGTGTTCCAGGGGTATAGACATCAAACTTTGAAGCACAAACACACAATCAGTAAGCCCCGGATTTCTCTAGAACAAGAATAAGGAAAAGAAGAGTATAGGCTGATAGAAGGAAGAGAGCAAGAATGGGAGACTCTTTCTGGCCACCCCAAAAGGAGCTGGTTTTGTTGATGCAGAAAAGAAGCTTCTTTGTCTTCTCTGTAGCTTCTCTTTCCTTTAATTTATAATCCCTTTACAATATTGCAGTAAAGTTAATGTAATTTTGGAATAATTAAACAACATATTTAGCAAAGTTAATATGATTTTTAAGTGAAGGAATAACATGCTAATTACTTTTTAAGAATAATAAAACATAAATGCTGAGTACATTTTTACACTAATAGCGAATGCAAGGTTTTATCAAAGCAAGAAAAAGTAGAAATGCCAAACATATAATAATCACTAAAAGAAAAGGCTAAAGTGAGATAAACTCACCATTATAGAACCAAAAGAAACCTCAAATCATAATGGGGATGAACTATAAATTCAAATGTCCTGAGTTTGAGTTTTAACAAAACCTCGGGAGTTAGACTTCTTTGACATGATAGAAAAAAAAAATTAATCGAGATACGTGTAAAGTTGGCCTAAATATCCTAAACTGTTAGAAAAAAAAAAACTTTCGTTTCCCCAACCCCCAAGACCATATGGTAGAAAAATAAGTCATATCAAACAAATTACAATAAAGTTAGGTTAGATATTTTTAAAAAACTACATTATTCAATTAATAAAAAAGGTAAAAAACCATAGTTTTTTTATTTTATTCCAGTCCTTGTGTGTAAAATATTTTCCAGGACAGAGGAGTGTGTATAAATTAGTAATCTATTGGGGGGCCCAGCATATATTTGTGAGGTGATAGTGTCTTTTTGTCACCTTTTTTCTATCCGGCAAACCCACCGACAAGTCACTGAGAATCCCGGCAAACCTTTTATCATAATTTATCGTTTATTCTACTTTAATCAATTCGTACTAACCTGCACCGAATCCAATCTAAAATGCGCCATGGCACACGGTGCAAATATGTTTCTTCTTCTTCATCATCCTCCGCTTTTCTCTCTCCTCTCTCTGTCTCCGATTCCTTGTGCTTCCTCTTGCAGAGGACAGTGATTGATCGCTCGAACACAACGCTGTCTCATTCTTTTACGATTCTCTCTCTCTCTCTCTCGCTCTCGAATCTTTCAAGTCGTAAGTAAGACAAATATTTTCTCAGATCTGCCAATTTTGATAGCTAGCTGTTCGAAGATTTTCTCAGATTTTCTTCTCAGAAACATTTCACCACACAAGAATCAGATCAAATACTCTCGGAATAAAGAAATTGTAGAAACGAACAGAAAATTGCCGGTGGAATTAAAAAAGACAGTGTACAAACAAAACCCTAGAAATCGTGAAATTGCTGAAACGCTGACACAAAAGTCGAAGTAGAACAATCACAACAGAGAGAGAGAAACAGAAAAAACGGCAGTCTTAGCATCAGAAAATTGTCGCCGTTGGGGGTTGTACATACTGTTTGGCTACCGTGCAAGTGTGGGAAAAAGGGCAAAATGGTTATTTCCGTGGAAAATGATTATTAAGTGATTTTACTTTTGGGAGAATTACAGCCTAGACTTAAATTTTTCATTTAATTACTTAGATGTTTTGATATTTAAAATATTACACACAGACTTCTTGAAATTTATACACACATAACACTTAAACCTTTTTTTGTCAATGCCCGTTAGTATATCTATTAGTAAATTAAACTCAGATCCCCTAAAATTTATAGTCATATATTACTTAAACCCCTCAAATTTAAAATATTATATTTAGATCAACAATACTATAATTAAAGATAGAATATTAAATATTTTAAATTTTAGAACAAAAAATTCATATTCTATCATTTATTGAAATAAAATCAAAAATAAAAATTTAATTTTTTCTTAAAAAATTGTAATTAGCATACAATTATACTATCAATTGAAATAAAATTAAAAAATCAAATAAGGGGTTTAAGTCATTCATAATAGAACATGAATTTTACAATCAAAATTGATGTTCTATTATATCATTTATTAAAATAAAATCAAAAATATAAATCTAATTTTTTCTTAAAAAAATCATAATTATTATATAATTATATTATCTATTAGAATAAAACAAAAACAAAAAATCAAATCAGAGGTCAACTTGTAATTGATACAATATCTTTTAACTTTAATTGATGTAATTTAGTAGTTTAATTTGGTCATTTAGACGACACAATTAAATTCCAATAGATAGAATAATTATATACTAATTACAATTTTTTAAGAAAAAAATAGATTTTTATTTTTGATTTTATTTCAATAAATGTCATAATAGAACATGAATTTTAATTATAAAATTTAAAATATTCGATATTTTATCTTTAATTGAAATATTTTTAATCTAAGTATAATATTTTAAACTTAAGATATCTAAATATTACAAGCTTACAAATATCAGGGAGTTTGGATTCAATTTATTAATAAATATATTATATGACAGGTTTAAATGTTACGCGTGTACAAATTTTAAAAATTTTATGTATAATTCTCCTTTTACTTGACGTGTTCTATCGTAATTATTGTGGGAATCCAAAAGTAAACAAGCGTGCGGATGTATAGGACGGTTCAGGACTACTACGAAAAAATTGAAGGATGAGATTAGTCCACGTCATTGTATGGGGTGGGTAGGGGACATTACGGCGTTTTGGTCGTTGAGTTGACGGTAGTAAACGATTATGATTGAGTCATTGACCGACGACCAGACCACTTTTAACGTCTTGACACCGGTGTCTACCGGTATGAAGGGTCATACAAATATGAGAAAAAGATTAATGTTCCGTTAGCAAGTTAAATGAAAAAAATAGAAGAATAAAAAGTGAAAGTGAAAGTGATATATTTTTTATCTTTTAAAGGAGAAATTTTTTTTTTTTTTTTTTGGTAATATGGATGAAAAGTAGGAATAATTAAATTTTTTTTGTGTTTGGTTGGATGAAAAAAATATTTTTTTATGAAAAAAAATATAAATACATATTTTACTATTATATTTATATACTAGTTATTGCCTGTGTCTGAAGGCACAAAGTAATAAAAAATGGTAAACAATAAACATATTTGTATTCATATCCAAAATCAAATCACAACATAGAGGAGAGATAAATGAATTTAAGCATTGGCAGTAGTGGGGGTGAGAGGTGGTGGTGGTAAGAGACGGTGATGGTTGTGGTGGGTGGCAATGACTGTGGTGGCGGTGGTGGCAGCGGCAGTGGTGGCGGCGACGACGGTGGTGGTGGTGGTTACGGTGGGGGTGGTGGTGGCGGTGGCGGCGGCGGCGGCGGTAGTGGTGGCGGCGATGGTAATGGTGGTGGTAGCGACAGTGGTGGCAGTGGCGACGATTACGACGGCGGTGGTGGTGGTGGTGGTGGTGGTGGCAGTGGCGGCAGTGGTGGTGGCGGCGGCGGCGGTGGTGGTGGTGATGGGGGTATAGGTAGTGTTGGGACGGTTTCAAACACTATTTTTTTTTTTAAGTATTTATAAAAAATAATTTCTAGAAGTACTTTTAAAAAATCACTCCAAACACACCCTTAGGGGCCTATTTTTCCTATTAAATTTAGGGTATTAATATTAGCCGTTAGATTAACTTTAAACTAAAATTTAAAGCAATCTCAACCGCGAAAAGCAAAAGTCATTTTGTTTATCTTTTGAGATTTGAATTGTAAGCTACTTTATTATATAGATGAAATTCATGTATATATATGATAAATATGATATATGTATATATCAAATGATATATAGACAAATAATATACATTTTAACACACATAATTAATTTTTCATCTATTTTTCTATCAATTTTGGAGGAATTGATTTTGGTGAGTTGAAAAGAAAGCTAATTCATACACTTTTCTATCCTTCCTATTTTTATTTTTTTTACCAAATACAATATTTTATCTATCCCTCAAACTTTACATATTTTCAACTTTCTACTCTTCTATTTTTTTATCGTACCAAACGAAACATAAAAATAACATTTTTGATATTATATCAAAAATTATAATTTTTTAATGTATAGGTCATAATTTATAAATATATAATTAATCTTAAAATATTATTATCGATTATAAAAATTATAATTTTTAAAGATTAAGTTATAAATGGTATAAAAGAAGTTATAACTGATTGAAGTTGATAATGACGAAATTAGCATGAGCTCAGCTTGTGTGAGCTTTGCAGTTTGGTAGGGTGAACTCCAACATGGACCTCCTTGCTAGCCAGCACTCCAGTTCGGTAGCTCGACTCCCCGGCTCATCTTGATTAATTCAAATTAGTTGAGATATCCACTTTAAGAGACGTCAGTTTCTATTCCATTTCCGGTGTCGAGCTACCGAACTGGAATTCATTCTCAGCTAAATACAACTTCTTCTCATCAGTTTTTTTGACTTTTTCATCGAAGGGTCGACTGTTGGAGTTCCTCTAACATTTCACTTGTTTTGTAGGACATCTCTCGCCGACAGCCAAGTCATCATTCCAGCCATCCATCACGATGAGCAGATTTTAAGATCAACAAAAATATATCATAAAATCAACTATGAATTTCTCTAAGAAGTTATAACTTTATTTTTCAAAAATATAACTTGTCTATAAAAAAAAATAATTTTCAGTCCGATATCAAAAAAAATTCCAATAGCATTATCTACAAGTATATGGCTTTTAAGTCCACAAGAGGTTCCAGATGTTTTTAAATCCAATTGATAAATAGGAAAAACCTACGGTTGTCATATGGTACTACACCAAAAAAATTTAAAAAAATTATAAATTCAATAAAATTAAATTTACGAGTTAATAAAATTTTAAAAAAAATTCATTCATTTATAATTATTGATCAAGAAAATAAATAAATAAATTAATAAAATTTATATGTATCATGCTCTAAATAATTAAAAAATATATGATACTGAACAATATTTTTCGACATATATAGATCGACCGTATGATTGAATATTACAACCGCATTATGATAATATTAGATTCTGCAAACAAAACAACAAATTAAAGAAAATAAAACTCATCAAATTGATTCTTCTTTTTAGTATCAGATCTTCTATCCGAATTAAGAGGAGTAATGGAAAAACTGGTTCAAAATCACGATCAATTTCTTTTTCAAATCGTAATACAACTGCATGAGTCATTGTAGTTGCCAAAAATAACCTCAGAAGAAGAAGCATCTTAGTCTTAGAACAAAATGAGAAGGAACCAATCAACTTGTAAGAGAGGCATAATTGACTGCATTGATTTCAGTAACTACAACAACTACAAAATTTAAAGAATTTAAAGGAGTAAGAGTCATATATTCTATAGAACGCTGTTCTTGACAAGGTTGAATGTCTTTTTTCAAACTATTCAAGTCTAACCCATTTGGACCCTTTACAAATTCCAACTAAAAAAAAATGCATCATCCGATGAGGAAACGCATTAAATATTTACATTTTCATTGTTTGGCCACATCGAAAATAAGCAGATATATAGTTCATGGGACTTGACTACAGTATCCAAAAAAAATTGATATTGTACCTCCAAATTTTACTATTTTAATAGGTATTTTTATAACTTTTGTTAATCATTTTATAACAAAAAAATTACAATTTTAAGGATAATTTATTACTTTTATGAATATTTTAACTATTTTTATCATTTTTGTGATACTTACGATCAATCGTAATATTTTAGTATCAATCGTAATTACCACCAAAAGTGGTAAATAGCGATATAATACCCATTTTTTTTCTAGGTGCTATAGACTTATCCATGGTTCATGTATTGTAAAACATAAAACGTGGTCAATTCAACACGGAATCAAAGTCCAGTCCAGTCCAGAGCCAACTTAAGCTGCAAAAAGTCATCAGAGATAAATTTGAACATTAACACCCACCAGTATAAACAGTACTTGTTCCTTTTCCAAAGGTTGATTAGTCATTAGATAGTGTATGGTGTTGTCGTAGTCAAGAATATCATAATGCTGGGCCAAAATGATTCCCAGCAGCCAGTCTGCCAACTTTGTTAATTATCAAAGGTTTTCTTGGTGGAGATCAGCCGTTGGCCGGTGACCGCCGCCCTACTCTTAAACGTGGTGGACCAAAATAGTTTTTTTAAGTATATAAATTAAATTTTTGATTGACTTTGAGCTTAAATTAGAGTGGAATCTGTTCGTTGTTTCGAGTAAATGTTTGTGGATTCGTATTCTACTATGTAAAGAGAATAATGTAGTATATTCATTTGCTGAAATCAAGTAAGAAACGAATGAGAAAATAAGTTACAAAATGACCCCTTGAAATGTGGAAATAAAAGTTGTGCAATGTGGGATTTAACACCAATCCCACATTAATTGAGAAATAAGTTCTAGATGGACATATATATGTCAAATTTGCTCTATAAGATTTGTCTTCAAGGGGTACCACAAATTTATGAGCGGAGCAAGTGTCTACATGCCTTCGGTTCTATCACACGCGTGCGCTGCCTGTCACGACTTGACCCAGCCAGACTCGGGTGTGGGTGTGGGTGTGGGTGTGGGTGTGAGTGTGGGTGTGGTTTAGACCAAGTTCTATCTTTTTGGAGAAAATTCATTTAATTAATTGGGCGTGAATTTCTTAATCCAAAATTTAATTTTTGGTTCTACCACACATGTGTGCTGCCTGCCACGACCTGACCCAGTTGGACTCGGGTGTGGGTGTGTGTGTGGTTTAGACCAAATTTTATCTTTTTGAAAAAAATTCGTTTAATTAATTAGGCGTGAATTTCTTAATCTGGAATTTAATTTTCGGTATCCGTTGGATTTGAATTCACACTGGTTCGGATTTGTTTCTTCACTCCAGTCTAAAATCTGAGTTGTGTCTGTTCATAGAGAACAGTTACACAAGTGGTGTCTTCTAGCTGCATGTGTTTGTTGGGTTGCATTCATTCATATGGTGACGGTCCGGATCAGTCACCATTATCTCTATAAATAACCTAGTCACATAATCATTTTGTATCCAATACATTCGTAGTCATTTAAGACAGTCTCATACATCATTAAGGCAGTCTGCATTTGGAGAGTACACAACACAATTTCTGATTCGTTGGACGAGTAGATTGAAATGTTACTTCTGCTCGTACAAAGATCATTGTATCCTGGGATGCAGACACTTTATATTCCATAAGCACCGTTTATGGGGGCGAAATTTGTCTTAAGGATATAGTGTCAAACACTAGTCTTGATTTACTTAAAGTTTAATTACAATTTTTGTTCTGCAAACGGATTAGTATTTATATTGTTTAAACAAACAGTTACGTGTAACTGTTTCGGTAAGACAGTTATAACTGTTTCGTTAATTCTTCTGTACCTGTTTCAATTTTCTATGTAACTGTTTCGCACTTGATTGTTACTGTTTTGTTATACATTACATGTTTCAAATCAAAAATTTTAATAAGTGATTTTATTATATTTGAAATACCACAAACAACAAAACGCGGGTTAAATAATCGTCCTCTTTTTTGTAATAATATTTGACTAAAAAATTTCATGGTGTCAAATAGTACATTTTTTGCTATAAATATAAAATTATAATTCAATTAGATTAAGTTAAAAATTAATTTTATTAAATTGAAATTGATCTACAAAATTTAAGGTAATTCCTAAAAAATAATGATTTGACTTCAAGTTTTTTTTTTCTTTTTTTTGCATCGATCCCAAAATTGTAAAATTTATAAAATCATAACTTTGATCTTGTTGGACGGTAACTTTATTTATTTTTTATTTTTTTAACCACAAATATGCTAATTATCCAATATTTTCCAAGATACTAGAAAGCGTTTTTCATTGTAAATTTAATGATATAACCCAATTAAGTATAATTCAATGTGATCAAATTACGATTCGATTTAAAAATTTGATATGCTATTATATTTGCATTAATTTTTGGGAAAGAATTTGAAAATTAATAAATTAAATTAGACTAAGTAACATTTCAATTTTTTTTTCCTTAATTTGTAAATAGACACATTCACTTTTTTTTTTTCCTTTTTCTTAGAAGGTTCTAGTTCATATCTATTACATTAACAATGAGCAACATTATTATTTGGATACAGTTTGTAGAAATTATCATTAAATTAACAATCAACTAAACACTTTCTTAATGATATTTCTAATTAACAATAGTAATATTAATACTCTCAAAATTAAAGATGAATCTATTTCGTAGTCATAAGAATTATTTTTTTTCAACGATTTGGAGTATTCGGTGGTAATTTATGTGTATTTTGATTAATTTTATCTTCGATCTGATTAAAAGATAGACTATTCACGTTAAAATTAAATTATTCATAAATAATAAATCTCTGGTAACCTGATTCTAAATAATTATAAAGACTGAAATTCAAAAAAATTGAATTTACAATTCCATCTTATTATTACCTGAGTCATCCTTTGGGTAGTAGACGGAAGACTTGACTATGAGCATGAGAAAGTAAGTTGGGCCTTTGTGGACCCACGTGGCAATGTATCCTCCACAAGATTGTGGATCCAGCAATGTTATCACATCATGAGGAGTAAGCCATCGATCGGCCCACCTCTTTACTTTCAGTGAAAATTGGAAGTGAGTCCTCCTAGATGTACTTGTTTGGAGATGAGTCCGGCAAGGAAACTTATAAGGGGCTAAGTCCATGTTTAAAATTATATGTAATGACTTAAGTCCACTTTTTTTTTTTATCTCAAAAATACCCTTCCTTGAAAGGAAGTTAAATTAATTTCCTATTTTGGAAATTGTTATCCCTTAATTCAAGGTCAATTAAAATATGCCAATAAAATCTCCATCATAAATTTAAAATTCAAATTCAAAGATCTCTCTCTCTCTATATATATATATATATATATATATATATATATATATATATAATCTTCATCATAAATTTAAAATTCAAATTCAAAGCTCTATCTCTTTCTCTTTCTCTCTCTTTCTCTTTCTCTCTCTCTCTCTCTCTCTCTCTCTATATATATATATATCAAATTCAAAACTCTCTCTCTCCCTCTCTTTCTCTCTCTCTTTATATATATATATATATATATATATATATATATATATATATATATATATATATATACGCTGGGTTGTTATGAGATGATGCAAGTGATGGTGGTGTATATATATATCAAATTCATGTTACTATTTTTTTTATTATGTTACTGTTCATGTTACTACTTTTGTTGAGTATGTTACTGTTCATGTTCCTATTTTTTTGAGCATGTTACTGTTTTTATTGAACATGTTACTACTATTATTTTACTAAATATTAATATTCAATGTTACTATTTGTTTTGTTTTTGAATATTACTATTTTTTGTGTTTGAATGGTACTATTTTTTGCGTTTGAATTTGAGAGAAATAATTATTGTTAAATATGTTACAATTTTTGTTGAACATGTTACTGTTGTTATTTTTTAAAAATATTAATATTGAATGTTTCAATTTTTTTTTTATGTTTAAATGTTACTATTTTTTTGTGTTTAAATGTATTATTTTTTGTATCCAAATCATAACTTTTTTTGTATTTGAATGTTACTATTTTTTATTTTTAATGTTACTATATATATATATATATGCACCTAACCTATATATGGATATATATAAATAAGAGAGAGGCAAAATTTTAATGTTAGTCAAACTCTTAACCTATATATGAATATAGATAGATATGAGAGAGAAAATATTTTAATGTTAGTCAAACTCCTAAGATTTAGGAGTTTTTAATTTTTAGTTTTATTTCACTTCTAAAGGGAAGGGATAGTATGGTAAAATTGACAAAAAACGGACTTCATAACAAATAAGTTTCATTGACGGACTTAAGTCCAAACAAGTCCATATAGGGGGACCGGCCTCCAAATTTCCCTTACTTTCATAGTACAGATCTGGCCCGTCGTGCATCTAAATGCATCGTAATCTAACATACTTTGGAGGGTCCCACATGCAGCCCACCATTGCTACAGTGAGCACAAGTTGCTGAGTAACCTGCTAAACTACCTACCTCTCATGGAATGAAATTGGTCCCCGAAACCATAAAAACGTGGTTGGTGATAGCAACTTCCAAGAGTTGCTGAGTTTTTGGACGATTGATCGAAGGGTCAAAGATAATTAACTGTAATCAATCCAAACTTTTGGGAGGTAACACAGCTCTTGGGCCTGGATTAAACCACAGACCACAGTGCACCCAAAAGGGCATTCCAAAGCCATTCTATACATCAGCCTTCTGTCAATGTGAGGTTATACGGACGTGCTGAAGTGCTAATAGGGATGAACAATAAATTTAGAAGTATTAAGTTCGAATCTTAGTAATTCCTTAAGACTATATCATGTGAGATTTATTCTTCATGAATACGCTAATCTCAACGTGAATAGTCTGTCTTTGACTGAGCCAGAGAGAAGATTAGTCGAGGTGTGTGTAAGATGTCTCGAACACCCTTGATCATTTGGCCAAAAGGAATGAATTATTGGGGGATGGCCTAACTCTATGAAGCATCCATGATGCAATAATGGAAGCAAGTTTGGGGTCACTGGATGTCCCTGTTTCATCTAGGTAAAGAAACTAACTGTAGGTCCCCAGGTATGGCCCTGCAAGTGTAAATGTCAAGATTCAAACAGCAATTCTAACAAAGGAAATTATCTAACTTTTGTGCTTTATTCAAACAAGCACTAAGTGATACCTTTACATTCCTAAGTCACTGAAAGACAGCCACCCCCTCATCATTCAAGGAGGCTTTGCAACTTTGTGTGGTTTCCAATCTCATTTTGCCAATCTTGGTACTTGATTGCAGTGTCAGATGCTCACCAAAGAGCAAGTGGGTATCTGACATCAAGTCGTTCATCTTGAGTTTAAGTCTTTCGGCCACATAAACTCGTGTTTAACTAATATAGTTTATTCCTGTCCCGATCGACAGCTGTTGGGTCTCCCCATTCTCTCTTAAACTTCCCCTTGTCTTCAGCCCGAGCTGAATGAGGTAGGAGCTTGTACCACATACGGTTCAGAGGCTGAGCCGCACTCCAATAGTAAGGGTGCGACTTAGGTCAATTAAAAAAAAAAAAACATACAATCCACTCAACGATTGCCTATGGATTCCAAATTCTATATGGGGAAGAAGCATTGTTATTTGCGAGGTCTCGATCATTTACATAGACTTAGAGTTAGCGGGTAATTGCATGTATTAGACATGTATTTTGGTCATAAGTATAAAGAACGTGTAGTTAGTTGAAATAGTCCCACATTTGACAAAAAAAAAACACACACACACACGGAAAAGCACAAGAAGCATGTTTTGAATTAGAGGACATTGATATTCCTTAACTCTGCAAAGACAACGATGGAAACCTAACCCTATTGTGCCAAGAGGTTGTAATACGACAGGCATTCATTAAAGTGGTCTAAATTTCACACAGCATTGTCTGTGTGCTAAATGGGCACATAGAATAGGTGGCATGTTGTCTCTTTCAACATTTGATATCTGATGCAACAATCAACCATGGGGGTGGTGGAACTGCAAGAACCACAAATCTATGCACTGACAGCTTTCATATTCATAAAAAGTGGTTTGGAAAATTCTTAGCTACCAAACAATTTGACATGCCTAATAGAATCTTGAGTAAGTCATGACAACGAAGCATGTCCATTTCCACTGCTTGGCTAGAATTTTCCACTGAAATAATAGATCACATCATACATGGGAAGCACGGATACGGAACACCCGTGTTGTATCCGATACGATTTAGATACAGGAATAGGACAAAGTTTCAAAATATAAGACATGAGTACGGTAAAGATAAGACCTAGAAATCATTGATTAGTTGATTAATATCTTACAATTGGGTAATGACCTAATATTAAATTGGACAATGGGTTAATACGTTAGAATTGAAGCAAGAAAGAAGAAGATGGCTTGAAGTTGATCCTTGAAGGATTGAAGGTGAAGCAAATCGAAGCATCGTTGAAACAGATCTAGTATGTCTTTTCACCTCTTCTTCTCTACTCTCTGTCGACATAACCGACATTCAATTTTTTTTTTCTTTTTTCAGCCCCTTATTCCCGTATCCCCCACGTATCCAAGCTGTATATATCCGGCTATAAAAAATCTTGGTTGCTATTCAGGACACCTATAGAAGTGTTGTACACGTGTCCGACCGTGTCCCACGCATACCGCCATGTGGATCTCCCACCGATTATCTGTGCTTTCTAGGATCATACTAAGCCATGTCCTACATAGAAAATGGATGCTCCACACATTTTTCCCTTTCTGAAGTGGAAGGAATTTACCCTTTTGAAGACATGGTATGTATGATTCAAAAACCTTGAAAGCACAACTTTTTCTTCATCCACAGACTATTGGAAACCACATATCAGAAGTCACTACATATATATGTTTCCAGCCAATTGATTTGACTTGATTCATTTCTTATAAAACATCCCAGATTGTCAAATTGGCTTTAATTTCTTGCCCTTTTAAGCGAAAGTCGTCTCCCTTTCTACAAACTAAATGCATGTGACAATGCTCTGATCAGTGGAAGTTGTAAAAAGTGCTGAAAGGTGAAACGATAATGGAAGCAAAGCAAAGGGGGTTCATGAATACCTAATTCTGTCACACTATGATGATGGAAACCCAGTCATACCTTATTGGAAAGTGACCTACTCATCACTGAAGCTAGTGGTATTGGAGGGAATGACAAGGTTTTAACATGGTACAAACATATTTCCAAGTATATGTACATAAACACGCGTGTGCGTATATGCAGAAGCTTGATTCTAAACACAGTATGACATAGTCTGAACAAGAACTATGTTGGATTGTAAAGGTTGATGTTCAGACTATGTCATATTGCTTATGTTCAGTTCATACAAACTTTTTTATTATATTCAGTATTGCCTAGTTGCCTTGCCTTCAACAAAAAATAGTTGATATTCCCTGCTAAAAGGATAGAGTAGGTAAGAAATTTGCATATGGATAGATAATTAAACAACATATATAATTCAAATAAGAAAATTCTGAATTAGAAAACATGTTGTATGCTTTACAAATAAGAAAATTCTTATCCTACAACATAAAATGGTGGAATTATAGCATATGTTCATTGTATTTAATAGATCCGCAGTCTAGAATAAATTCGTCTGATTCAACTGGTGATCGAGTCTGTAAATGTGTTGAAGATATGGGAAGATCGCGTGAATTACATGATCAATTTCAGATTTATGTCAGCCACATCTACTAACTAAGCAGACTTTGGTGAAAACAGTAAGCCGTCATCATCTATAAATATAATATATTGAGAGACCTATCATAACCCCATCAGAAATGAACAAGTTTCAATTCTAAGGTCTGAACTTCATGGCTACAACTATGATGTATCCATTCTCTCTCTGCCAGCAGAACATGAACATGCAACCATATGCCATATCTGTTTGAATGAAAGAGCAACAAGCCTAATTGAACCGTTATATTATATATACTGCGAGAAATGGGACATGTCGTCGATATGTCCGAGTGGTTAAGGAGACAGACTCGAAATCTGTTGGGCTTTGCCTGCGCAGGTTCGAATCCTGCTGTCGACGTTTTCTTTCTTTCTTCCCCTTACATGAATGAATGACACTTTTGAACTTTAAAAGATTGAAATTTTTATATTACACCCTTTATTAAATAACACTATTGTTCATAATACTCAATTTTAAGCACCTTTAATGAAAATTTTGTTTTAAATCTAGTTTTATTCTAAAAGTATACTAACTAAAAAAAATTTTGTTTTCCAAAATTACCCTTAAATAATGCTATAAACTCGATTTTATCTTTGATTTAAGAGTTATTGAAACTAATTTCTCTTTTCTTTTTTTCCATTATTAATATGCTAGGTCAGTTACTTCAATAACGATGTAATAATGTAAAACCTTACAAATTCTTGCACTTTATATTCAATATGCACATCAACCATCATTTGCATATATGAACCGATCCTTTTTCACACAAATAATACACACTGAGAAAACTCATCAGCTTGTGGACTCTACAAATTCTGCAATCAAGCCCATCGTACTACGCATCCCAAGTTTATCCAGCTGTAAAATACTTATATGTTGTCGACGCATGTGCGCACTGCTCAAGTACCTGATTGTATCTCCTTCTGATCCATGTGTTGTCAAATAATTCACCGCTTGATTGCCCTCCCTAGATTGATGTTGAATAGTAAAATTAATCATGTTGAGGTCGTTCATCAACTCATCCCAATAATCTCATAGATACCAGACCGTACACGTATGAGAGGATATCCATGAAACTACAAGGGAAGAGTTGCATTCAATATCAATGTAGTTATAACCCATCTCTCTGCACAAAGCAAACACCAAAAGTTATCGTTCTAAGTTCCGCTTCATTGTCCGTTCCTTCCCCAAAAGCAGTCGAAAATGCAGCTTGGGCATTACCCAACGAATCCCCAATATAGTGACGATAACGTATATATTAGAGTTGCAAAATCCCCGTTTGAGTCATTGGGGTTTGGTTTATAATGTTTTTTCCTATGATCAATGTTATTGATACTTAATTTATTGACATAATTTATTAACATAATTCATTATAGTCATAGGATTGACTACGAATCCCATAAAATATTGAAAATTAGTGTTAATCCAATGACTGTAATGAAACTACATCGTTAAGATATCAAATTAGATCAAATTTTTAAGTTTCAATATCATTATTATTTGCGTATTATTACTCTGTTTGGTTGTGTACGCTTAGAGTTATCTATAAGATGCCAAGATATTACCAAGTTAATAGCATTTTTTGTTCGTTTCTGATGAGCCTAGAATCAGACTAAATTTGGGCCTAGAACATGGGTTGAGCCCAAATCATTAAAATACATGTCAAATTTAACTTATGACCTCATTCCAATCCAAAATTTAAAAGTTCAGGGAAAGTCAATGCACGTGGGAGAGCAATTATCAGGATATCCATTACTCCAAGATAATGTCTATCCCCAACTGTAGCTATCCTCCCCGATAAATTAGGAGCTTGACCTTCACGTCACCACCACAACTAGGGCTCTGTACCTATAAATTGTAAACACCCAACACATAGGGGCATATCTCACACACATCACCTTGAGCGTACTATTGCTCTCTTTTTCCCCTACTACTTTGTACTATCTCCTTAATAGAGTTCTCCGATTACCATTGCCGCCTTCAATAGTTAGGTCCCCAGACCTAACCACCAAATATTTGTCTTTTATTATTAACTATTTTATGAATTGCTCTACAACACACTCGACTAATTTGATTGTGTATAAATCCACTTTTGTGCAGCATCAATTTCTATACTACTCTACATGTTGATTATAATTGGCTTGCACAGATTGACCCAATAAAAACTTGAGATTCAATTTTTATTTATCATTTTTCTTGCATTAGAATCACACTTTACTTTGGTTATCTACTTATTTGAAATCACCTTTTACGATTAATTTTCGTTTGCTCATTTTCCATAAAATCGTTTTAAGTTTAGCAATTTTGACATGCATGATGGACAGTTTGTTATGGCTATGAAGAAGAAGCATTGTCCACAATCCTCATGGAGTGGTTTAGTTTAATTGAATAGCCAGCCATAGTTTAAATTAATTTCTATTGTTTGTTAAAATTCACTGATAAATACTAAGTTTGTGACTGAACAAATTAATTTAAAAAAAATTAATTGCGCAATCGAATGGGAGATCAATCGATGAACGATTACTTAGTTACATATGTCGAGAAATTTTTTTTAAGTACTATTGATAATGAAATTATTATAGAATGCTTTCAAAATATGAAAACTTGTCGGGAACAATTGTGAATATTTATAAGATGATTGACAATTTAAATTCTCTCATGTATAGACTCAATATATCATTGAGCCCAATTATTTTGTTCACAATTCTTTTTTTAGGTCTTATACGAAATTATATTTCTCTTCTTCTCTTCAATCTTAAAACCCCCATCGGACCTCTCCACAACTTCACTTCCTCTACAATTTTTGCAGTTGACTTCTTCAAATCCAAAAATCGTAATTCTCTGAACTCCAATGAAGTGAAAACTCCAATTTTTCAAGACCCTCGTTAACACTTCGGCTTGTCGCTTTTTCGTGTGATCTACATATTTGATTTTTTCGTCGCAATGTAGTTTCAATGTTGAAGATAATGTGTTGTCATCGTATAGATCTTTGGATCTCTCGCATCTACGTTGAAAAGGAAAATACAAAAGAATTGCAATAAAAAATATTGTCTTCTTCTTAGATGGTCATTTCTAAAGCTTTAACTTGTGTGTCCGTTGATGCAATCTCCCAAGTATGTGATACTTGTTATTCATCTTCCTCTACTGGTATAGTTATATATAATACTAGACATAACCCGTATCTTAAGGTATAGTGATGTTGGTGGTCGTTGGATGAGCCTATTTAAGATCGTCCGATAAGTTTATTGAAAACTGTTTTGTTTTATATTATAGATATACACTTGCATATATGAATTTAAGTAATATAACTAGAAGAAAAATGAATGAGTAACTTGTATTTGAATTTTAAATTTTATGAAAAAAATCTTACTGACTGATCTCCATTGAGCATGAATTAAGGAGTAACTGGTTTCTCGGTTTGGAAACATCTTTTCACGTTGAAATTTGCTTTGAATGGGTATTTTGGTATAAAAAAAGTTGGATTTGACTACTTATTAAACAAATAATAATAAGACTTAACATTAAATATGTTTAAAGGATGGACTTAAATTATTATAAGTTTCCTAAAAAG
The DNA here is from genome assembly GCA_951799425.1 of Ilex aquifolium. NCBI lineage: Eukaryota > Viridiplantae > Streptophyta > Magnoliopsida > Aquifoliales > Aquifoliaceae > Ilex > Ilex aquifolium. The sequence continues at coordinate 18,047,859 of OX637410.1, forward strand.
GACTGCCCCACCCCCAATTATCACTTTTTTTATCTCATTGATTTCAGAATAAAAAGTTCAATTTTTTCGGGTATAAATTGATAATGTGAAGATCTTTTAGGATCTAAAGTGACATTTGCCTTCTTTATATTTTCCCTCCACCAATTTTTTTTTTTTGATCAGCCCCTTCACCAATTTACTTTCATTTATCCCACTTTAACCATCTAAGGGCATTGTCGTCTTTTCACAAAACAATGCATTTTCATTCTCCAAAGAGCCTTGTCATTCTAATCTCTTCTCAGTTCTCTCCTCGTCGTTCGTTTATACTATCCTTCCACGGCGATGGCGATGGCGATGGCGATGGTGTCGTCTCTCCGCCCAAATCTCACATTCCTCTCAACCCACCCGACAACCAACAGCACCAGAATCACCTACGTTACCGTGCGGTGCGGTCCACGAGACAACCGTGGACCACTCCTCAAAGGCCGAGTGCTCAGCACAGAAGCAATCCAAGCCGTTCAAGCTCTCAAACGTTCCCACCGAGTAAACGATCCCAATCTCAACGACGATCTCATTTCCAAAACCCTCTCTCGCCTCATCAAGTCCGACCTCATCGCCGCCTTCAACGAGCTCTTACGCCAAGACCACATCCACCTAGCTCTCCGAGTCTTCTCAGCCGTCCGATCGGAATACAAACCCAGCTTGTCTCAATACGCCAACATGGTTTCGGCTCTGGCGAGGAAGGGTTTGACGGAGGATATCGACCGTCTGATTTGTGGTTTGGAAGGGGAGGGTATGATTGAGTGTGACGATAAGGGATTGGTTAGGCTTGTGAAGGCGTTGATTGGGGCTGAGAGAGTGGAATCGACGGTCAGGATTTATGGGTTGATGAAGAGGAGCGGGTGGGGTTCCACTTTTGAGGCGGATGATTATGTGGCTAATGTGCTGAGCAGAGGGTTGAGGAGATTGGGGGAGGCGAGTGTAGCTGATGAGATTGATAGGGAATTTGGGAGGTTGTCTAGGGGTATTTTGGACAAAGTGAGTGTTTAATGATATTTAAAAAGTGAATGAATTACTAATATTGATTTGTAGAGTATCATATTTCAGGTATTGTAAAAGAAAATTGTTATTGACAATTATTTTTGCTTCTTAACTTATACTATTAATAAAAGGGTTAATTGCACTAAATGTCTCTAAAGTATGATGTTTGTCTCATTTTGGTCTTCAATATTTTAACTGTATCATTTTGGTATTTAAAATATTGAATACTAGTTATTTCCCGTGCCTGAAGGCACGAAGTAATAAAAAAAATGTCAACATAAACATATTTGTATTCACATCCAAAATCAAATCGCAAACATAGAGGAGAGATAAAAAAATTTAAGCATCAATTGTAGTGGAGGTGAATGGTGGTGGGCGACAATGGTGATGGTGAGAGACAGTGATGATTGTGGTGGGTAAGGCGCTGACCGTGGTGGTAGTAGCAGTCGTGGGTGGGAATAGTGATGGTGGTGGTGGGTTTTGAGTGACGATGATGGTAGTGACGGTGACCGCGGTGGTGGGGACGACGACCGTGACGGTGGTGACGGTGGCAATGGTGGTGGGAGTGGTGGTGGTGGTGGTGGTGGCAGCGATGACGGTGGTGGTGGCGGCGGTGGTGGTGATAGCGGTGGCGGTGGTGGTGGTAGTGATGGTGGTGGCGTCAGTGGTGGTGGTGGTGGTGGCAATAATGGTGGTGATTGCAGCGGTGGTGGTAGCGGTGGTGGTGGTGGCGGCGGCGGTGGTGGTAGAGGTAGTGGTGGGACGGTTTCAAACACAATTTTTTTTTAAAATACTTATGAAAAATAATTTGTAGAAGTACTGTTAAAAAGTCACTTCAAACACACCCTTAGGGGCCTATTTTTCCTGTGACACCCCAAAAACCGGGGGTCACATTACATTCATGGGCATTGACATGGGTGGGAGTGTATGCATGGTATGAAATCAATCACCACATAGGTGGTTGATCGTGGACTCGGGAAAGTCGTACCAAGGTCCGGCTGAGTCGCACGGGAAATTAAATGGATAAATGTGTCGGGGATAGCAAGAAGAGTTAGATTCTCCCTCGGGTGCAAGACCCGCTTACTTGGTTTATACACTTCCCGGCGGTGAAATTCCAGAAAAGTGTAACGGCGTAAACGGAGCCGCAGGTGGGATGTCCTGAAGATCCGTTGATGATTGGTGTCCCATTGGTGTAATACCATAAATCATCTCCCCACAAAGACACAATAAAATGAATTAATTAGTCATTGAGTGTACAATTAACATGCTTTAACCACTAACATTAACTTACACCAAGTTAATCATAATAGGATTTTACTAATTACAAAATTAATTATAAATCATATATTTGACCCACTAGTTACACTAGTCAAGACCTAACATGTGATATACACCCTTAGCCTGCCCATTTCATATGCAATATTTTAGGTTGAAATTACATCTAAATAGGGGAAACCCTACCTCTTGTAGCGTGAGCCCACGTAGTAGGACCCCAAAGAAAAGCCGAATTTAGCTTCTAAAATCTTAGGTCTAAATTTTCGTACGTGATATCTTTGGAGAAAAGTACGATATTTGGTATCGTTGTGTAGTTCTCGTTGCGTAGAGCAACTTTAATTCTTAGCCCGAGACGATTAGACGATTAAATCTTCGTAGATTTGAGAAGGAAGGAATGAGGTCTAACTTTTTTTTTTTCTTTTTTTTTTCTCTCTTTTTTTTTCTCTCTTTTCTGTCTCACTCTCGCCGCCTCTCCTGAAGAAGAAAAAGTGGAAGACTTTTGTCTTCCACCTATATATATAGAGTCAAAACTTTTTTTTTTTTTTTTAAATTTACGTTTTTGACCCGTACTTTAACAATTAATTATTCTTTTACCCATTTAATTATGATTTTAATAATAATTTTTATTTAATTTAATTTTTTTTTTTTTCGGATTTTACATTTCCTATTAAATATAGGGTGTTAATATTAGCCGTTAGATTAATTTTAAAGTAAAATTTAAAGCGATCTCAACCGCGAATAGCAAAAGTCATTTTATTTATCTTTTGAGATTTGAATTGTAAGCTACTTTATTATATAAATCGTTTTAAATTTTACTTTAAAGTTAATCTAACGGCTAATATTAACACCCTATATTTAATAGGAAAAATAGGCCCCTAAGGGTGTGTTTGGAGTAATTTTTTAAAAATTCTTCTAAGAATTATTTCTCATAAGTACTTTAAAAAAAAAATAGTGTTTGAAACCGCTTCACCATTACCTCTACCACCACCACCCCCACCACCACTACCTTTGCCACCACCACCCTCACCACCGCCGCCTCCACCGTCACCACCATCGTCGCTGTCGCCACCGCCACCGCCACCCCCCCACCACCACCGCCACCATCGTCGTCGTCGTCGTCACCACCACCACCGTCGTCACCGTCACTACCATCATCGTCACTCAAAAATCACCACCACCATCACCATTGCCACCCACAACTACTATCACTACCACGGTCATCGCCTTACCCACCACAACCATCACCACTGTTGCCCACCAGCACTACCACCGTTCACCCCTACTACAATCGGTGCTTAAATTTATTTATCTCTCCTCTATGTTTGAGATTTGATTTTGGGTGTGAATACAAATATGTTGACTTTTTTTTATTACTTCGTGCCTTCAGGCACGGGAAATAACTAGTCTATATAATAAAATAGCTTACAATTCAAATCTCAAAAGATAAACAAAATGACTTTTGCTATTCGCGGTTAAGATCGTTTTAAATTTTACTTTAAAATTAATCTAACGGTTAATATTAACACTCTATATTTAATAGGAAAAATAGATCTCTAAGGGTGTGTTTGGAGTGACTTTTTAAAAGTACTTCTAAAAATTATTTTTCATAAGTACTTTAAAAAAAAAAAAAGTGTTTGAAACCGCCCCACCACTACCTCTACCACCACCATCACCATTACCCCTGCCACCATCGCCGCCACCACCCCCACCCCCACCTCCACCACCGTCACCGCCACCACCACCACTGCTGTCGCCACCACCACCACCATCGCCACCACCACCATCGTCGCCGCCACCGCCATCGTCATCACCACCATCACTACCGTCGTCACCACCACCACAGCCACCGCCGCCGCCGCCGCCACCGCCGTCACCGCCACTACCACCACCGCCGTCATCGCCACCGCCGTCACTGCCGCGGCCACCACCACCAACGCCACCGTCACCACCGTCGCCGCGGCCACCACCACCACCACTGCCGCCGCCGTCACTACCATCATCGTCACTCAAAACCCTCCACCACCATCACCATTCCCACCCACGACTACTACCACCACCACGGTGATCGCCTTACCCACCAGAACCATCACCGTCTCCCACCATCACCATTGTCGCCCATCATTGTTCACCCTCACTACAATCGATGCTTAAATTTTTTTATCTCTCCTCTATATTTGCGATTTGATTTTGGATGTAAATACAAATATGTTGACCTTTTTTTTTATTACTCTGTGCCTTCAGATATGGGAAATAACTAGTGTTTCTCTATGGTCCTTCAAGTAGACAATGTCAAGATTGCTAACGATTTTTTATCATAAACTTGTCACGTAATAGCTAAATATAGACAAAAAATAATTTTGATAATTCTTAAACAAAATTTGGGTAGCTCTTGACAAAAAAAAATGTGTAATATGAGTAGCTTTTAATCAAAATTTGGATAGTTTAATATCAAAACTATGTAATTTATGTAGGTATTTAACCAAAATTTGAGTAAAAATTTGATCAAGAATTATTCAAATTTTTTTTTTATCCATATTTAAGTATCATTTGACAAGTTTATGATAAAAAATCATTAGCAATGTAGACATTGTCTGCTTGAGGAATCATATAAAAATATATTTAATATTTCAAGGATAAAAATAATGCAATTGAAACATTAGAGACTAAAATTAGACAAACTCCATACTTTGAAGAACTCCAGTGCAATTAACCCTTCATAAAAAGAGGAGAGGTTTGTGTCTTCTTTTTTCATTGATAGGTATATAGTAGCTTTATCTGAATTCGAATCTTGATAATTATTTGAGGTTAGGTCATGAGAAATTTATCTTTTATGAATACTCTACTCCTGACGTTGATGACTTGCCTTTGACCAGATGGATGATATAATTAATCAAAATATATATAAATTGGTTTGACTATCTCTTTGCCTATTGAACCAAAAAAATAGAGGAAGTTATAAGAGCTTGATGAGCTTGTGTTTCTGTTTATTTAATGATCTTTAGCTTTCTCTCCAATTATGTTTATTCATCTAAATTTATCTATTTTAATTCTTTTTTATTTATATATATTTTTTTATATCAATACTTGGATATCATGTGCAATTCTTAATAAAAATTCATTTCGTGTCAAAAATACTCAATTCATACTCAATTCGGTTATTTTGTCTAACAAATTGTGTTATATTGAGTTTATGTTGTGTATGAATCGTATATAATCATAACATAAATGAGTCGTATCGTGCATTTCTTTTGATTAGTTTTATTCATACGATTCATTTATTAATTAATCTATATAATAAAGTACAATACAATTCAAATCTCAAAAGATAAACAAAATGACTTTTGCTATTCGCGGTTGAGATCTTTTTAAATATTTATTTTAAAGTTAATCTGACGGCTAATATTAAAACCCCAAATTTAATAGGAAAAATAAGCATCTAAGGGTGTATTTGAAGTAACTATTTAAAAGTGTTTCTAAGAATTATTTTTCATAAATACTTTAAAAAATAAAAATAGTGTTTGGAACCACTCCACCACTACCTCTACCACCCCCACCCCCACCCCCACTGCTCCACCACCACCACCACCACCACTATCACCCCCACCCCCCACCCCCACCCCGACCACCACTGCCGCTGCCGTCGCCACCACCACTATTGCCACCCTACCACACCCACCTTACCACCACCACCATCACCATATTATCACCACTACCACCATCATCATTACCACCGCTGCCCCACCACCATCACCAACTCCTCTACCACCCCACCACCACCATCACTACCACTGTCCCACCACTGCCACTGCCCCACTTACACCCCCCACCCCACCCCACCCTACCCTCACTGCCCCACCACTGATTGTTATCATCGTCATCCACTGCCATCACCCACCACCATCATTATGTTATTCTTATATATATTTATTACCATTACCACCATCATCTCATTACCATCGTTGCCCACCCGTCAGCACCCACCATTACTATTGTTGTCCACCGTCACCTACTACCACAACCCACCACCACTCTGTCGTCGCCCACCATCGCCACCAGCCACCAGCCACTATCACCCACCCCCACCCCCACCCCTACCACACCTACCACCACCACTAGTTATCGCCCACCACTGCAGCCATCCACTGTCACCTACCTCCCACCACACCACCACTCGTCATCGCCCACCACTGTCACCTACCCCAACCACACTTACCACCGCCGCCATTCGTTACCACCCATCACACTGTCGCCTAGAAGCACCCATTGTCACTCACCACCACCATCGTCACCGCCCACAACCACTAACACTGCTCACCCTCATTATAATCGATATTTAAATTTATTTATCTCTCATTTATGTTTGTAATTTGATTTTTGGTGTGAATACAAATATATTTATTGTTAACCATTTTTTTTATTACTCCATATCTTGAGGCACGGAAAATAACTAGTCATTTCATATTAGATCTACTCGTTTACTAAATATGTGACTTAAAAAAAAAATTGAAATTCTCTAATTTCATATCGTATTCATTGTTCGTGTAATATTTTGACACCCTTAACTAGAGGTGACAATGGGCCAGACTATCAGCGGAATGGGCTAGCCCCACTTAAGAAAAAGAGCTAGTGGTCTTTTTGTGGGGTTGGTCCTGGTCAACACATTGAGTCAGACATAATTGGCCTATTTTTTTCTTCAAATTTTGGCCTATTACTTAGTTATTTTATTGAATCCAAATTAAAAAAAAAAAAAGAATTATGGGCGATGGACTTGATTTTATGGCTTATTATTCAGTTATTAACTTTCTGCTAAAAGAAGTAATTCAGACCAATTTTTTTCCCAAAAAATAAACAGGAAGTAATTCAGACAAACATTAAAAGAAAAAGAAAAGAAAACTAAGAATAAATTTGTGGACGATCGACTTGATTCTTGACACAATGTTTTTTGAATTATTTAAAATTGACATATTTTTATATATAATATTTTAAATAAAAATTCTTTGAGAGATTTATTCAAAATAAATTTTTTTATTTTTTATTTTGAGATGAATAATTTGTCTTTGACCAAATAAAGAAGAAATAAGTAAAAGTATACGTAATTTAATTTAAACATTAATATCAAAAAATAAAAAATAATTATAATAATTTTTTTTATAGGATTTCCATAGTTTCTCCAGTATAGTTTCTAAATTACAACTCCCAATAACCCTTTGAAAAGCGGGCATTAATAGTGTGAAGACGAAAATATCCTATTTCAGGTCACAATGAAACCACCCCAACCCAGCTGTTCTACGGCCTCTGCACAGAGAAAGAGAGAGAGAAGAGAGGTTGTAGACTTGCAGAGCATCCAAGTTCCTCTCTTTATCAATCACAGCAGAGCCAAATAATTCAATAATCATAAAAAAATAAATGGAGAGGCAAACCCTAGCTTCATCATCTTCTTCGTCATCTTCATCGAGTCCACCACCAGAAGATGCTTGGGTTAATACATACCAAAGATTACTACCTCAGTTGCAGTCTCTCACTCTCCCTCACAAGGTATTATTCTTGTTCTTCATCCTAGCCTTATATATGTACTTTACATGAACTATGGTTTCTTCCCCCCACCTCAAATTAGCTTCAATTTCACGTCTTAGGGTTCGGTTCTGCACCATTTGTGAGTTTCAAGTTTCTTTTACACATAGTACTTACTAGGGCAACCAATTTCCTAAGCAAAATTTGAATTTTTTTCCGCGAACTCCTTAGAACCTTCAATTAGGGGGGGTTTAACGGTTGGTCTGTCGAAGAAATATGTGTGTTATCTTGTAGCAAAAGTTTTGCTACCAAAGTAGGGAAAAAAATGAAATAAGTAAAGAGTTTTAAACCCAAAAATCCTGGAATTGATACCCTTTTGTGGATTTCCATTGCAGTCGACCATCCCGATTTCGATATCCAGAGTTAACCAGGTCGATGCAGCAAGACTGGACATTGAAATGTCTGCTATGTTGAAAGAACAGTTGGTTAAGGTCTTTTCTTTAATGAAGGTATGCATCGTTTGACTTGTTTAGTTGTTTATCTTTCCAACTAGAATAACATTTGGGATTTGTGATGTATTGTCATTCAAGTTTGTTTCTTTTCCTTCCTTTTGTGATTAGCCAGGACTGTTATTTCAATATGAACCAGAACTTGATGCTTTCCTCGAGTTTCTCATCTGGAGATTCTCGATTTGGGTTGATAAACCTACTCCGGGAAATGCTCTTATGAACTTGAGATATAGAGACGAACGTGCTATTGAAGCGAGAGGAAAAGGTAACCAACTCTGGACCTGCCCATATGCCACTTGTTGGCTGATGCTTCGATAAATGCTGTGATTATCAGTGTATTAATCACACACTTAAGTTTAAGTTCAAATTTATTAGATCAGATTTGTTTAATCGATTAGACTCCCTAAATTTAATATATAAACAACTACTTTCTAATTAGCTTATCAAGTAATTTAGAATAGTGGTGCATGTCAAACATTCTTTGCAATTTACTAGCTCTAGAGATCAATAAAATTATGTTAAGAATATATGTAAATTATATAAGTGGATTGAAGATTGAGTTTTACAGATATGGTCAGATACATTTATGATTTATCTCAGATGCAAGCTATAAATTTATGGAATTGTGATGTATAAAACATGAACTATGTGGAATTGTCCAAATGTTAGTGATAGAATATTGAGTATTGTACAGTGATCATGTTTAGCATTGAAGGCCTGCTCATTAGGTGGCCTAAAGGTTGTAAGCAACCTGTAGGTCATTTTGCCTTACTCATATGATCATTTTTTCCATTAGTAATTATAGTAGCCCTTTTTTTGTTTATTATTTTGATCCGAAGTTAGTCTTTTATGTCATTTTGAAATTTTATATGTGTCAGACTTGGAGAAGTGAGTTTTTCCCATTCATATGAGGAAATGCAAATGCACCTTTGATGTACTTTTGAGCCTGAGTTTAATAGGTTTCATTGTCCCCAAGGACTGACCAAGATTTTGTATTTTATACATGAGATTGCAATCATGAATTGTATGTGACGTTTAGCTAAACATTGCATCCTCTCGAATTGTATTAGTAGTCTCTTCCATTTTAATTCGCTCTTCCTCTGTCTTATTGATAAATGTATTTGTAACCTCTGATTTTGACAAGCAATTTCTTTGTTTGAGTGAATGAAGTTATGGATGCAACTAATTAAGCTCTCTCAATCTAACCTCTTGGTGTTGCTTGTGAAGTTGGTTGGAGCTTATGGTCCTTCCACAGTCCTATGAGCTACAAGTCTTAAAAACTGTTAAAGAATGCAAAAATTATATATATGCTTTTCAAACCGTTCAGTTTGTATTTGAAAATTTTATTTCATGATACTTAAAACAAAAATTGACGGATTTTGTTGAGCAAAAAAAGTAGCAGCAGCACAAGTGGGCTGATTTTGTCACCAAATTGTTCAAAGCTTGTTAGAATAAAATGGAACAGCTTCACTTGACAACCTGCTACGGTTGAATTTGTTCTTTAAATCTTATATTAGTCCGGATATTGGTCCAATTTATCTACATATAATACCTAATTGTATGTCTTCTGGTCTTGTGTTTCGTCCGCAGTCAGAATTGTATGACTTCTGGTCTTGTGTGTTGTCCCCAGTCAGAACAGGTTTGGAGGGACCTGGACTCACTGTTGCTCAAAAGATATGGTACTGTGTTGCAACTGTTGGTGGTCAGTACATCTGGTCCCGTCTACAGTCATTTTCTGCGTTTCGAAGATGGGGTGATTCTGAGCAGGTACTAATCTTATCGTCCAAGCACGGTTGGGCCTCTCCCTTTCTCTATATGTATATATAAAGATGTATATGTATATGTATGTATATGCTGCAAATGTACATATATAGTGTTTATGAAGTAAGGGAGAAGTTACGTTTTCTAATTTTTGTTTGTTTGGGTTATATTCCTCAGAGGTCCCTGGCACGCCGAGTATGGTTTTTAATACAACGTATAGAAGGGTTTTATAAAGCTGCATCTCTAAGCAACCTGCTCATATTTCTTTACACAGGAAGGTATGCTTTTGAGCACTAAGCTTTTTTACTTCCATAGATCCTTTGTTGATGCGTTATAATATTACATACTGCTTTTAATAATCGATGATAAGACTTGGAATGGGCTTAGCATTTTCATACTCCAATTCTATATCGCCTCGAGAGGTTTGTGGGTGAGAGACTTTAGCCCGTTCAACAAGAATGATGAGTGAAAGAGAACTGTCATACATCTCCAACCATTGATATGTATCAAGGTCACTTGTATTGTTATAGACATGTATGGATATACTTTTTCAGGTGAATTTGAAACAATTCTTTGACTGCAGTAATTATTAGAGTGCCTTAAGAGTGTTATTATGCATTTAGTGATCTTGTAGAACTTATTTGTTTATATTTATGCATGTCAAACTGATGCAGGTATAGGAGTCTTATTGAGAGAGCTCTACAAGCAAGACTAGTCTATGCAAGTCCTAATATGAACCGAGCTGTTAGCTTTGAATACATGAATCGTCAGTTAGTGTGGAATGAATTCTCGGTAATTCACCAGTCTTACTAGCTACTAATTTCCTGATATCATGAATTTTTCTACGTAATTTTGCTGTATCAAATGTTGGATTAGATAAAGTAATACCTCTTTGTGGTATATATCATTAATGTTAATAATCTATATGTAGTGCATAATGGAAAATTTATGTTTCTCTTCATTGATGGACATATATTTCTAAACTTGCATTGATGTTTCAGGAAATGTTGTTGCTGCTTCTTCCTCTTCTCAATTCATCGTCAATTAAAAATTTTCTTCGTCCATTCTCAAAGGATAAATCTTCAAGTTCTGCAGGGGATGAAGCTTTATGCCCCATCTGCCAGGCCAATCCAACCATTCCATTTTTAGCACTACCTTGTCAGCATAGGTACATGCCTGCATCTTGACAATTGTTACTGGTTTTTGGCTTCTTGCTTTTAATTGAAGGCACAAATGTTATAAATAAAAAGGAGATTCTAATCTACCCTCTCTTCCCCACTAGGTGAAACCTAGTATGGGACTGTTCAATTGGTGAGGTGGGTGGGTGCTTCTACAATCTAGTTCCCGAGTAATTAAACCATTTACTGACATGACTGGAAAACTGAGAGATTATACTGTGGTATGATTCCTTGCTGAAAAACGATAGAAGTCCAATGCAAATTGAATTACTTTTTAGTCTGCATAATGCATAGCTAATATCACACTAGGCAGGGGCGGAGCCAGAACTCCATCTTAGTGGGGGCAAAAATATGAGTGTAAAACATAACCAATCGGTAGAAAAAATCTTCTTGGACCTCCATTAATGAGGATTGAATTGAGTGTTATTTTCATATGAAAAATTCCTAAACTAAAATGCAAGAAATATATTAAGATCCAATACTTAACTACTATATGAAAATCAAAATCAATATCAATTCAATGTCAACAAAATATAAACAAATAAATACAATAATTTTTTTCATAGTACTTTTTTACTCCATATATTAAACTTTTACAAATCTTAGGAATCTTTTATAATTGGTCAATTTAATGATGAAGTATCTCAGTAATTTTCTTTTAATCTATTTGAGATATTGAGTTTTTAGATGCTTTTGGGTTATCATATTTTACTGTTTGCATCTATTTGTGTTATTATGTTATGAGCTACTAACTTATCAAAAAAGAATCTGGAGAAACTATATAATTATTTTTTAATAGATAAAGTAGTAAATTAAATAATAGATGTATTGTCTTTAGTCAATAGGTATGAGTTAGGACATTTAACACTTGTTTTACCAAGGTAAAATATATGTTTTCATAAATTAAGGGACCGAGTGGACCACTAACTTACCGAAAATAAGAATGACTAGGGCCATTGTACCAATTTTCAAGAATTTAAGGCTTTAAAATTTTGAATCCACCTCAAAGTGGGGGCAACTGTCTCCAGACCTTTTCCTGCAGATCCACCCGAGACTAGAAGTAGTCGATGTTCCAGACTCGTTAAGATTACTGGAAAGGTGAAGTAATTAGAGGCCTAAACTTTAGCATGTATTTGTGCAGACTGTCTCTATCAGATTTGCATATTACTTCTCATGTATGACTTTCAAAGTAAAGACTACTGAATTTTTATGTATAATGCTATCTTGAATTTTCACCAGTACTAATGTAGGGCAACCAAGAAACTTAGATATGGATGGATGATTCAGATACCATCTGTTTTATTGTACACATTCTAAGTCATCTTGGTTTATGGAATAGCACATGTTTAAGTTCATCGTAATCTTTTTGTTTGCAGGTACTGTTACTACTGTCTTCAAACTCGGTGCTCTGCATCTCCGTCTTTTAGGTGCTCCAGATGCAGTGAGCCAGTTATTGCCATGCAACGGCATGGTGGTTAATTTTAACAATGGTACACAAGCAATGATTATTTTCAAGGAGTTCAAAATGAGAAAAGAGGTGATGACATTTACATTGATGTATTAAGGAATCAAAGCTAAATGTCCCTCTTTATTGAGCCATTCATTCTTTGTAACTTTGTCTTGTTTAGGGTGGCTATTTTATTTATATTTGCTTAATGACAATTTTTCGTCCCTAAAGCATCCCCCAATCGTTATATTTATATTGTATAATTTAGCACTTGTACATTAGGCAATTATGTTTAATCAGTCCCATTGGTAGCTGTTGTTATAGAACTTGGAATTTGTTGAAAACTGGTTGAGTTTGATCAGTGATGCATCAATAAAAGGGGAGAGAGCATATAGAAACAATGTTGTCCATATGATTTTAAGTATACATGTGTTTTAATATTTGTTGCTACAACCTGTCATGTTTAGAACAAGTGGTTGGAACATGGTCTTTTTACTGGCTATCAACTCCATTTTGAACCAGCTTCTTTAGAATACACACCTGAAAACACCATTGCATCCAACTTGGTAGACACAGATGATCATTCTACCATTCATGAGAAATTTTTAACCATATGATCCATGTCTGTCAGTGTGTGTGTGTATAAGGGTGTTGACATGACCCGTTAACACAAACACGATACGAAATTAGAGGATTTGTGTCTTCTTTAAGTCACTCGTTTGATTAACGAGTGGATCTGACACTGTACGATTAATAAACGAATTATGAATAGATGAAGCCAATTAAAAAAAAATATATACAATACGATTCGTATATATTTTAGTTATACAATGTTAATACACAACACAAATTCGATATGACACGATTTGTTAGACATAAATTAATAAATGAATTGAGTATGAATAGAGTGTTTTTTAACACGAATTTGTTAAGATTTGGTACGAATTCGTCTCATTTGACATGATTGACAGGTGTGTGTGTGTGTGAGAGAGAGAGAGATTTCAACAAAGACACCGGTTTGCAGATAGAAAGAAAAAAAAAAAAAAGTACAGAGAGATGGTTCAAGGAGCTCACTGGCTCATACTTCTTAAATTAAGTAAACAAATGACCAAAAAAAAAAAAGAACTAAATGAAGACAACTTCACACATTAGATAACAGACATGGAATGGAATTGGAAAAATCCTTCTGAAGGAAAGAGAAATTGACCTTTTTAAATAAGAAATTACAATCTTTACTTGTACATTGCTTGAGTTGGAGGAGGATTCTGAAATTGTTGATCCCGATACACCTTTCCTTGCTGTTCGGCTAGGATCCCATTCCACCCTGCAGCAAATTTGAATAAATGTCAAAAAACAAATCCATTCCAACAAATTTCAAAGCACTTCGTTTTTTTTTTTAATGGTTAGAGTTTATGAGACTCGTCTAATTTTCTCCCTAGTTTGGTCAGAGATAAGTCATTCACATTGAAATTAGAGTATTCAAGAATTTACGCACACCTCAACTACCACTTAAACTATCCCTTATGCGGTCATCCGTCCAACAACCGTCTGAAAAAGAACTACAATAATCTTGAATAAGAATCCTGCAACAATAAATATAATCCCCATAAAAATACCACTAGATCGAGTACCAGTGATTTTGTATCCGGTCAAAATCTTGACTAATTGATTGAAGTGGGTAGCTCCAATAGATCCATAGATCATGGAACAAATAGGGTGGCTAAGCCTAATCACCACAATACACGTATAGACGTGAATTCCCCTTGGTTTAAAACACTTTCTTTCATATGGTTCCAAAGCACTTCCATATTGGTTTTACTACTAGTTTTCTTTTTCTTTCTACTAAATAAAAAATAAATAACCTCCGAATGACTTTTACAATATTTTTTTTTATATTTAAGAATAATTATTTTTGGAATGGTTATAAGCCAAATCTATAATATAAAACAAGACATGCTTCAATAAGTTTATTTGACAGTCTCAAATAGACTCATTCAACGGCCATCAATATCCCTCTCAAAATCATTCACATTACACCGTGCCTGAAGGCACGGGTTACCCCTAGTGTGGAGATAAACCAGTATCAGGTGAAGTTCAAAAAAACAATTCTCTTTTACTATCGGTCTCCAATATGTTCAAAGTTCTCCTCAATAATAGAAAAATGATATTTCTACCTAATTCATTGTAGCTATGGGACGGAAAGTGGATTCCATATAACATTAAAATTTCTATGGTTATAATGAAATTAGGCCCAATTAGCATTGCTCTAAATTACATACATCTATCTGTTTCTAGTGGTTGTTAATTCAAACATTCAACCATCACTTGCTTCTTTTTCACATAATATGCTAGATTATGTGCCCTTTAACTATATATCCTTAATGATTCATGGAGAAAAAGTTTGGAAGACATGGGTAATTTATACCTAAAGCTGGATCAAGTCCCCTGTTCTTGAGCTCTCTGAACTCTTGACAAAGGGAACAACATGGGCAAAAGATATGAGAGATCACATCCTCATATGGTGCTTCCACCAAATTATATTTCTTCCTCAGCTTTGTTCTATACTTTGAGCCCATGATCCACTGAGAGCACAGTGCAGGCATCATCAATACATAAATGAAACTCCCCAGAGGACAGGCTGCAATCACCCATTAATCATCAATTAGCTGTTGTTAATTGAAAACTTTCAATATTCATCAAGCATAAGACAGGCAAAGTACTACAAGAAGCCATACTCATTTCTCCTTCGTCCAGTATCTCTGCTATCTGACCAAACGTCACACAAGGTAAAAATGCTGTCATAACCGCTGCCATGACAATTAATCAAAGGTAAGATCAACTCAGTTTTCGCTATACGATAAACTAGCACTATACTACAATGAATTGCTATTACAATGAAGAATCGCGAGGGAAGCCTTAAAGAGGCCCCCGAAAGACGGGTTTGTCTTCATCAGAAACACAAAGCAATAAGATATGAGCAAAATATGTACATAATTATTAAAGAAAATAAAAAATTACCATTTGTTTGGTGTTGATCGCAGTCGAACAATCCAGTGCTCCAGGGTATTCCAACTGATGAACTTTCTTCTGCTTGGTAGTGTGCTGGAAATGAACCAATTGTTGGAGGAAATGAAGCTACTGGTTCACCAGATTGTGGAACTTCTTCTTCTTCCTCGGTGCTTGGGATCCTACCCATTTGATCAAAAACTGTGACTTGGGGTGGGTCTTACTTAATATGAAGAAGAGATATGTGCAGCTGCTAGGCTTTGCAAGTATATTATTGCCTTGTAATCCGACTCAGAGATATAGATAATGGAAGTCTTTTCCTTTATATATCATCTTCAGAGTTTGTTTGAGGGATTGAGCCAGAAAATTTGAAGGAGGCTTTTTATAGTTTTCAAAATCAATAGCAGGAGGTAGGAACCTTCATGTGAATTCTAATTGTAAGGACAAAATGGAAGGGACCCATAATTCTCAGTCTTAGACCAATGTATTTGGTATAAACTTCCAAGGCTAATCTAATCCAATCCAATCCAATCCAAGTTTTCAATTCATACTTGGCTTTCAAATTTTGCTGGCCATAGACAGCTAATTTCAACATGTATGACTTTGATGTGTGTTACAGTGCATTGTCATCATGTAGATGATGCTGCGACTCTGCTCTTCAGTTGACCAGCCGAATAAGATCATTATTGCAATGAGAAGTCAAGGTAAAGGTACTCATGACACTAGACCCGGATTGGATACAGATAAACAAAGATTGATTTTTATACACAAATGTAAGACGGGTCATTTTTTCTAAACAAATAAATGCTTGTCATCGCTTACTTTGAACTCTAGAGTTGATAACCACTCAAAAATAGGACAGGATATTCCTGATCAGAATGTTGTGTTGACTTCCCCTACAGTAGTTGGCAGATGATACATCTTGCTATGCTAGGACTCAAATGTAAATGATTTACCAACTTTTAAAGGTTAGGTACGCAGACAATAGGCAAAGAATGCGGCTTCTTATCATTTCACACACGCCCACAGAGGAAACAAGCAGGCAGTATGGAGAAGTCGAAATGGTTGAATAGGCAAGTAGTAAAAAGGTCTTTGCCATGACCCAGTCTACATAACTGGGGACGAAGCTTTTGAACCACGCTGGTTCTGAATCTAGCTAGCCTCTCAAGGCCAAGTTCAAAACTAATACCCATCTAGTGGGCAAGCGTGAGTCAAAGACACGCCATTGGTTAATCCACCAAAAAGAGTGAGGACTTCTAGTTCTAGCATGGTTTGCTTTTCCTGTGCGGTCAACGAGATTCATCACGAAGAAGAGGAAAGATCAATACAGTTGCAGTCTTGCCAAAAATAATCGATAAGTCGGTAAGAGCTATCTTATGGTTCCACGAGTGGAATTCACCCACCACGTTGTCTATTGCCAAAAATGGTAATGCAAAATTGCAAATCCAATCAATAAGCAAAAGGAGGAATATTGAGCTCATCTTATTGATAATCAGATCAATCATAAAAAATATAAATTTTCTCAAAACATACCAGGAAAATTACCCAACACAAAATCATGCTATACAACATTACGCCCTGTAACTAAATTGCAGAGAAAATCAAACGCAGTGTGTTCTTTGTATATTGCTACTCCAACCATTTCATGGAGAAGGCGAACAAAATTTTTGATAGGACCATAACGAATTCGATATAAAAGATATAATTGTGAACTGTACTGTTGGTATTAGTACAAGGCTTGAAGAGGCCATAATAAGAAGTCATTTTATGATGCTGCACCCATAGATGAACTCAGGACCTGGATCTGCAGATGTATATGGACCAACATGAGAATACAAATACAAAAAAAAAAATGCTTGCTAAATCATTAGCTGTCAAGAAACAATGTGTATGAAATTGTAGGACATAATACCTTATTTACAAGCAAGTTTACTTGTTCTCTATACATCTCCTTCAAGTCCATAATATCAGCACGAAGTTCTTCCAGCTAAAGCATCCACTTAAACTTATCAGCATTTCATTAGTAAAACAATAAATATCTACTTCACAAAAATAATTCAATACCATTGTTTTTGTAAGATACACGTGCATCCAGGAGGATGCAAAATCAATGAAAAGTTTAAAAAAAAAAAACACATTCACGTAGGCCTATTGATGGACCGAATTTCAGTCCGAATCCTATCCGAATCCGTTTAACCGGATACGGACCAATATTTTCATCCGTTTACCCGAATCTGATCTGGTTAATGTATACATAATATATATATATATATATATATATATATATATATATATATATATATATATATATATATATATATATATGCAGTGATATTCAATGAGATTATTTTTTAAGTTATCATTAATGTTAAATTTTTAGTTATGTAAAATCTATCAAAATTAACTTTAACATGATACATTACAATATAATTCATTTCCAATTAAATCTAGAAAACTGACTCAATTTTGTCCAATTAATTATAAATAGTGATCAAATAACGATAATAAACAATTTCACTTGTGTACCACTAAATGCCAATTTAGTTTCATTAAATTGTCAATAATTTCAATGCAAATTCATCACATAATCTAAAAAATAAAACTCAATATATGCTCTACTACACAACAAACAACCCAACCCATTGTTTCAGCTCAGTTCAAAAAATTATTTAATGATTTTGAAAAAAATAAAAAATGCAATTACTTGAGAGGAGCCGCCGACAAAATACGAAGTCATGCATATAGCACCCTTTATTGCCCCCTAGACTTGAATCAATGACTATCTAGCATTTTGAGACTTCCTACTACTTCTTTGTCTCTAGAAAACAAGGCTTGTGATATTTTTAGAGGATCATTAAATTACATATAATTGAATAATTTCACAAATACAATATCTAAAAAAGGATTTTTGTCCAAAAAATGAGGAGAGGGGGGGGGGGGGGGCGGCCCCTTAATAATTCCGTCACTGTTTATATATATATATATGTGTGTGTGTGTGTTGATTATTTATATTTGATCTAAAAACAAAAGATTAGTTGTTGAATTTTTGGTAGAATATCATTACAGATTGGATCGGGTAATCGGATTAGATGTCCGATTATAAAAAGATTATGATATGGATTAATATTTTTATATCTGTTGGGTAAATAGATCGGATTCGGTAATTGGGTATTTTAATCGGATTCGGATAGACCCAAATCCAGTCCGAACACAGATCCTTTGACACTTGACAGGCATATATACAGGGTTCATAGGCATCATTTCCAAAGGCCAAAGCCTAAAAGATTCGTACCTCTTCGTCACGTTCCCCCATTAACTCTAGTGCTGCTGAGTGCCTTTGCCTGAGTGCATCTAGTTCTGCCCTTATACCAGGCAGCATGGCAGCCTCTGCTTGTAACTTCTCACACTGCACCCAATGTTGGAAATCTTCAGATGAATGATTTGAGAGACATATCAGGGTATTATATCAAACAATACTCACCTGCGCAGTCATTTTAACCAACTCCTCAGCAAGAGAGTCACGAATAGATTCCATAGATGCCTGGAGTGCATGAAAACCATTATACTTGATGGAACTCAAAAGAAGATAAGTCGGTTGTGAGAACAAAAATTGGTTGCGTCACTATTAGAACTTAATGTGATTACAACCAGCATTGCAGACACTTAATTCTGCAGTCCAATGCGAGGTGCAACACAACATAATAGTGCATCGCACCAAATAATGGTTAAATGGTAGTTTTCATACCAATCGAGACATGTAAGATGCAAGTTCCCCCTCCCTTTGACGAAGGGTAGCTTCAAAAGCACTTGGGGTCATGCTCTTCATATAATATGGTGGTATTGTTGTCTCTCCTGGATTTCTCCGTCTAGAGAAACTATCAGATGAGTCTAAAGATGCCTGCAGAAAATCACTTTCCTCCATACTGCTCAAGCTGCCAGCACTTGAAAGTCTGCGAGTCAAGTATCCTGCTAAAAAAGATGATTACATAGAGGAACGAAAAAGGAAAAGCATGCCCATCATAGTAGTAAACTGGGTAATCAATACCATTCTCAAAAGCAGACTTCTTTGATATTGGACTTTGATCAGCTACAGCAGAAGATTGAAGGCGAGCAGTCCTTTCCAGTTCCAAACGAGCAGCTTTCTCCCGTTCTACCTCCTGTCGACCATCAGGGGCTTAAATTCGGGAACTTGTATATGGCATGAGAATTCACACAGATATGAATGATAGCTAAAATGTCAAACAAAGGCCTATGTTCCTTCTAAGCACCCAGACAAATTAAACTGACACATAGGAAAAGCTTTTCTAATATCTTCCTACAATGGATTCCTCTACCTTACTATCAAACCAGAAAGATCAGGGTCAAGAAGGAATCAAGCAAAGCAGGAGCAGAATTTTCACAAATTCTTGTTAGATCAGTTGAAGTGCTTCATTGTTAGCTACCTGTAGGGTTAGTTGAATATGTTGAAAATGCAATTTTCAATTATCACTGTAACCGGACATTCCATAGTGGGGTCTCATGGTAACGCCCAGGGGGGTTATTACCTACAGGTCGTCCCTCCCCCTTTTTTCGGGATCAAAAGGAAAAAAAAATGATCACTGTAGAGAAAATGAGAAGTATGGAGGGCAGACAAAATGGTATACACAACATATACATTCAAATGGTTTTTCTTTACTCGCGATGGCAGTGTAGAAGCACCAATAGTGGGTGAACAAAAATGATGATTGAATAAATGTATTCAATAGGTAATATACATGGAACTGTGTTAAATATTTAGAAAACACTGGAAAAAGAGATGGATTAGTACATAAATCTTGAAGGTCATCCACCGTTGATTACATGTGGATGAACCATATATAAAAGTTAAAAATCAATACAGTTGCCATATCATATTATGGCCTTTTGTTTTGAGTAATCGCACGATCACGGGAAAAAACAACAAACTTTTACAATAACTTGCAATTTAATCTCTAACCAACACTTCGGAAGTGTGCGAAATTTTGTAGATAAGTAAAAGATTGAAATCACTTTGTCTTTGGTGCACAATGCAAATCATCAATGGTTTCATGGCTTTACGACATACAATTTAATAGTGTCAGAGGTTTAGGGCAGAATTGGTATTTGGTAGCACTGACACTCTTTCAACAAACATGGGAATCGCAGGTTCTACCTGTCGCAGAAGTTCTTGGTGCGTCAATGCTTCTTGTAACTCTTGCTTGTGTTTCCTCCTGAGTTCCCTTAGCTCTTCTTCAAGCTGGTTTACACGAGCTTCATGAGTGTCAGATTCTTCCTTTAATGCAAGGTACTCCTGCCTATTTTCTGCTGCTTTCTGTCTCTCCTTTTCAAGGGACCTAGTCAGCTGAGTCTGCTCAGCTCTAAGACATGAAATCTGCAACATCTCACTAGCATAAGCTAATGATTATATTAAAGCTCTGTCAATAGTACCATGGTGGCCAGAGAAAAAAGAACCTGAGCTTCAAGAACATTTGTTCGAGATAACATTTGAGACAAACGTTCATTTATGGATCGCTCTTTTTCCTCTGCAGCTGCAGCTTTGGACTCTGCTTCCTGGTTATATAATTAAACCTATAAATCATAGTCTAAAATATAAGAGCCACGACTACAGAGTATAAGGTGTGAAAAAAACCTGAAGCCGTGTGTTTAGTGACCTCTCCACAGCAGCCCAAGCTTCGGCCCTTCTGGCAGTCGTTTCCTGTTTTCGTAGAGAATGGGATCAAGCCAGGACTACCAGACAAGTTTGTTTAAAAATAATAGTAATTCTCAACCAAAAATATGTTAAAAGTGTCGCATAGAAATGGACCTGCATAGCTTCAACCTGCCTCAAAAGAGGCCTAGTAGATTCAGGAACCTGTGTTATCAATTCCTCACATCGGCGCTCACTTGCCTGGACACCAATTATTGCGACATTAGATTATAATGAGACATCAATATTAACACAGTCAAATATAAATTAAAAACATAGTTGACGCCCGATCAGAGGAATCCAAGGCATACTTGATATCGTTTTTGAAGATCCTCAATGTCTCTGCACAGCATATCCTCCCTAAAAACTGCCTGCAACATGAAGAAGATTATATAGAGCACGGCAGATATAAAGGCAGAAAGCTGCAATCTCAATGTTACAAACAAGAACCTGCTGCTCCTTTCTGCTCAGAGTTTGCCGTAATTCTTCAAGTGTCTGAACTAGCATAGTTTCACGTTCCTCAGCCTCTCTTAGACGACACTCTAATTCAGTTCTGGCTTCATTATTGGCCTGTGCCTCCGCTAATGCTTCAGCTTCCTTTGCTGCATTCAAAGCATTCGTGTAATATTCTTTTTGACTTGCAAGTTCAGCTTGGTGTTTCTCTATTGTTTCTTGCAGCAACTTCTCAGTTGAGACCTTATCCCTCTTTATACTGTCTACTTTATTCTCTTCAACCTGCAAATGGTACAAAACATATGCATAGTATTACTTACTATAAGGAAGAAATAGAAGGATAGGAAAGACAAATCCTGCACAAAGCATTATGACAACCAAATATGATAGCCAATAAAGGTGAAACATATGGTAATTAATAAAAGAGCATCAAAGAATCCTGGCTGTAACATCTTCAAATTATAAGGACCTAAATAAGATAAGGAAGAACAATATAAAGAGTTGATCAGTAGTTCGAGGGAAAGGTGCCTCCCATGCAAGATCAGGTTGTTCCATACCTTCCCACATGTGAGGATAGAAGTTATAACATTTTATCAGTGCTACAGACAAATTGATCAAGAATCAACGATGACAATTTTATCAGCGGCTAAAATTTTGAGGTTTCCAGCAGACTCTGCTGCAGATCTAACAGTCCTCATGAAACAAATCTCCATAAAAGCTAAAAAAAGTTGCTGTCCATATTCTTCAAGTCTAACTGGTGCTATTATGCAATCGCGAAAAAAAGTTGTATAAAAATTATATAACACAAAAAACCTGTTATAGGTCCCAGAACAGAAAAACAACCAAGGCCCAGTTCTAAGCAACTAAAATTGGACTACCAGAGTAGCGAAGATAGTGACTTCTCGTGGATTGCTTCTATGAGACCCTCAAGATTTACATATCCACAAGCATCAACAGACTAACGGAGTGCAGATATCTGCTTCCAATATTGATAGTTCGGAGATCCTTTAATGTCTTTCCTTGCAAATACATTACATAATTGCATAAGGCCTGATATCCTAAAAGTATGTTCCCTAGAATCCAAATCTTACCAATCAAAATATAGAAGTATTTGCACCATATGTTTGACATCTGATCTGCCATGCCATATCTAGTTCCCAATTTGTTTTCGGACTATGTTCTTGCGTCATCTACCAAAGGATACGCTCTATATCTAACAAGATTTTCCAGCAAACCCTTCCCTCTATTTCTGTAGTCAAACCTATTAGTAATCTGACTCAATTTGAGCAACTTCCCAATTTTGGGTTCCCAGGGGGGAGAGAGAGAAATTATCATACTGCCACAGAGGTTTAATACAAGGGTAATGCAGAGATTCTTTTAAGCATTATTTGCAGTACTAATACGGTCAACTATGGAGATAAGAGACCCTTCCGGGCTGATGGGACCATAACCATGTCCTTAAGGTGGGAAACTCAACGTCACTTACTCAAAGACCGCACATCTTGTTATGATCCTTATCGGGAACAACATCAGTTAGATAGGCTATGCAGCTTCTAGCAGCCATCATGAAAATTCTTTTATTATCAACTAGGTTATGTATATTTTGTGGACCTTAATTGCAACTCCCATCAAATCTCATTGATAAAACATCGAATAAAATTTGTGGAAAGCTAAAGGAAATGGCAGATGAGATAAACAAATTGGAGGAGCTAAAAAAACAATTTACCAGCCCAGGAAACACAACAAAACCAGGGGAATGGAACTTAAGGAAAAATATCTCGACAATTTCCCGCAATTGGAAAGAGGGCAAACTTATTATCTTCCATGCCTTTTTGGCTATGGGATGCCGAAGAATAATACACCAATATATGTAATACAAAATCCGTATGATCTGAAATTGAGAGAAAAGGAAACTTCCATTGAAGTGCTGTAATTAATGGATACCAAGAATTCAATTACCTGTAGCTTGGTAGTTAATCCTTTCTTTTCCTCTTCAAACTCTCTAATCTAGCTTTCCCAAAAAGGTAAGAGATTATTAAAAAAGGTGTTAAAGGAATAGTATTCACTTTCAATCATGAGACACTGTGCACTGGGTTGCATACCTGTGCCCTTAATTTCCTAATCTGAGATTCTTGAGCAGCTTGCTTTTTTGAAAGCTCTTCACCTGCAAAAAAGGATGAATATTGAGAAAGATGATCAACGCTGTACAAGTACCTTGTTACTCTTCTAAAGAGACTATACACCTCTATACACCTATAAGAAGTTAAATTCAGATTGGAAATTTCTCATAGGGAAAAACAATTTGGCAAGTACAAGACGGATCCAGGATTTAAACATAGAAGGGGTGACCTTTTAAATTTTTGAAACGAAATTTGGGTGCGGGGTAAGATTGTGCCATTTGAGAATAATCATAGCCAATGATACTAGCAATGGAATTCCTCAAACCTTTGACAAAAAAAAAACCATCATTGTGGCTTGTCAAAAGTCCATAATCTAAATTTGCTCAATATTACTACGAGTGTACAACAACTGTCCGATTCTCAAGCTACATGAACAAAGATGGAATATGCATCTTCATTAGACGCACAACGGCATCAACACTTTGCCACTTCTTTAAAAACCATAAAATCGCCAGCCCTTTCACTAAAGACTTGCTTCCCTTGTGCAGTTTAATATGATAGAATGTGGTGATATGTTGAAGTTGTCAATTACTCGACCACTACATGACAATTTGAAGTTTAACTCCATGTCCCGAGTCTCTTTGGTCCAGCATCAAACCTTTCGCTGCAGTAACTCCCTCATCCCCATGTTTTTTAGGGACCATTAACAATGCGATGAACCCATGGAACCTACCATCCAAGCAACACACATCCAACAAAACTGAAAACAGTTGAAACTTATTAGCATGAAGCTCCGCCTCCATTCTATCCTCCACACGCTAGTAGACAACAATGCCAAACCATTGCCCTCACCCTGTCACACAAGCATCAAGCCCACAATATAGCCAAATTGCCAACAAGAAGATGATAAGGAGTTCTTACTCCTAGAGTTGCAACTGCAGCCCTTGCCTCTGCCGATAACTCAAAAAGTCAAAAACTAAGCCTCACTCACGCCGTAACTCCAAGAACCACGTTTTACACTCATGAAGAAGGACCAATTACTTTACATTAACTTGTTAACAAGAGGTTCCAGCTCACCTTAAGCCAACAAAATGCAGGATGATTTTTTCTGTTTCTTAAATTGGTGGCCAGTAGAAAGTGTTCTTGTTGGGTTGCCAGAATAGAGGCCTACTGAAATCAGGATTGCTCAAATTTCAAGCGTGGCACTTACCTTTAACTAATACCAAGGTAGAGTTGGGGTGGTGGGGGGGGGGGGATACCTGTTTCACAAACCTATCTATGCACCTTGCCAGTTAACTAATCACTATAACCACTTTTGTTGAAAGCCATGTCAATATTCTAGATTGACCCCATATACTGTGTCTTATATGTTCTCTAACTCAACTCTATTCAACAAAACCTAAATTTGAACTTCTTTCTTGGATGATTCATTAATTATAGCAGCTGCCATAAAAGTATGACACCCTGACAGTGGTGGTCCCCCTCTTCATGGTTGTTTCTTTTTATTGCCTCAAAACACAAACCTAACTACTGGAACCTTCCAGACGCCCATCAAACAAATAAAGAAATGTCCCTCCGGCTTACATAAACAATGGAATATTTTAAGCAAGATACCCCCCCCCCCCCCCCCGGGAAAAAAAAATAAAAATAAATAATAAAGAGATAAATAGAAAAAGAAAATTTCGAGTGTGCATTTACAGGATTTCCACACCTTCAGCCATAACCTGATTGATTATTTCATCTTTTTCCTTCAGAAGAGCAGCGGCATCACTTTTCTTACTATGTTCTCTACGTAATGTATCCCTTTCCTTAGTGAGAGCATAAACCTGAAATTGCAAATGCCAAAATGCTAACAGGTTATATACAACAAGATGCATACTACACTTCCAAATAAGTGAAGGCAGACAGACCACACAATGCAATTAAGAAAGCCAAATGATCAATACTGTTTTCACAAACTGACAACAATGACTCACCCACACAAGTGCCGAACGAATACTTTCATGAGAATACATATTTCTTAAGAATCGTATTTCATTAACGGCCAAAAAATAGAAAGCTCACACAAGATGCCAAAATTAAAAATTATCATTTCAATTACGAAGAGAATCCCATAGAATAAACTAACTGAATATTTTTTTTACTCGCAATACTTCATATATACAATCCAAATTAAAAGGGAAAAAAACTGACATATCAATTAACTGCAAGTCAGGGGCTGAGTTCAGCACACGCCCACGTGACTATAGTAAAATTGCTATGTACTTAACTAATTATGAAGTCCTTTGTCAATGACCATGGCATGAAAGGTAATTCTAAAGAATGAATGGCACATGACAATACAAGCAGTGTTGTGAAAAACTCGCCTAGGGGAGAAGTGAAGCGAGGTCTCGTCACCTTGAGCACCCCAAGCGCAGTGAAGATGACTGAAGCGAGAAAAAAGCGAGTGCCTTTTGCATAAGCGGCAGGCAAGAATAGCGATGCCTTAGTTTTTTAAGTTGCTTTATTTTTTCATACACCTGATTGTCCCTTATCCCAATATATCTAACACTCAAACCCTAAATTTGCCTAAACAGCGGTTGCTGCTTGTTCTCTCCTTCTGGAAGAAGTCCCGACTCCTGACAGAACACACAGACAGCTCAGGTTTGCCCCCCTTCTTCTTCTTCTTCTCTACTATTGCTTCTACTGCTTCTTCTCCTCTTCTTTTCTTCTTCTTCTTTGCCCAGTACCAGATCTGCTGCTCTTGTTGTTTCTGCTGCTTCTGTCTTCTTCTTCGACAGAACACAGGTATGTTATTTTCTCTCCTTCTCCACTTCTCTTCTGATTCTGCTTCTTTTGGTTCTGCCTCTTCTCTTCTTCTCTTTTGCCACTGGTTCTACTTATGATTATTCTTCTCAGCTTCTCCTCTTTTACGACTGGTTCTGCTTCTGCTTCTGTTTCTGTTACTGCTTTGATTCTTCTTCTCTGCTTCTGCTTCTGCTTTTACTTCTACTTCTTCTTCTCTGCTTCTGATTCTGATTCTGTTTTATTTTGGCTGGGATTCTATGTTTGTGTTTGTGTGCTTCTGTTTTATTTTGGCTGGGATTCTTCTTCTCTGTTTATGCTGATTCAGAGTTTTTATAAAGTGAAACAACTTGGATATTTAGAAGTATTGCTTTTTTTTTAGTGTTCGCTTCGCTTCACCTCTCGCTTCTCGCCTAAGGCATCAGGAGACTTGTTCACTTTGGTTTACTTTATGCCTTAAATAACACTGAATACAAGTACAGTCCTATTAACAATGACAGCATATCAGTTAAACCATACCAGGAAAAACTGAAGAACAATAATTCATTTTGGGCATGGATGAAGATGCCACTTAGCTACATCTAAGTGCGGTCCCTTGCAGACAGGACATTTTAAAAAAAGGAAAAAGTTACTCATTACTTCAATAACAGAGATGCATGCAGATATGAGCAACAAGAACTTAAATTAATAGCTTTTTGAATTATATAAACATCCACATTACTGAAAAAAAGTTTCAAATCCATGCCCACAAAACATGTTGCATCCCGTAACACAGATAGACATTCAAATCTTAAATACGTCTTGTTGCATCATCATAAATTTAGGCTTAAAAAAACTAGAAATGATGTGAGAAATGTACCTTTCTCTCAAGAGCTGCAACCCTTTGGTGGTACTCCTCTCGGAGAGACTCGATTTCTGCTTCATTGGATTTTCTCTGTTGATTGATTTTCAGCAGTTAAAAAGGTGAATACTAATTAGTATATGTGTGTGTGTGTGTCTTTATCTTGGCAAAGAGAGAGAGAGAGTTCTAATATGTAAATTTCATTATCCCCATTAATGTAAGTTAACCAAACAATGCAGCTGCAGACAAATTTAACATGAAAGTCGGAACAACAACTGGAAAAAAAGAAAAGAAAAAGAAGTAAATAAGCCATGTCAGTAGGTGGTCAAAAACTGACCATCTTTCCCAAAAAGTGAAAAATGAAATAGCAGACAACCAAAGCATTCAATCAAAAGTTGACGTGATCTTTATCCAATCTGGCTTCTTTTCTCACACTTAGCTCCAAGCTTGTTTCTACTGGCTGTTTTTGAAGTTCTGAGCACTCTTGAAAGTAATATTCCAACCATATCGATAAAAATAGATGACCATAAACCTTCATCCATCCTGAACTGACTATCAAGTCTTCCCCTCCCAGCTTCCTTCTTCGTTGGCCACACATCATCCCCATTGAACTAAGTTCTGCTGCTTTGGGTTGCATATACTTCCAAAGTCCTGGCAATTACCCTTCATCTTTAGAAAACTTCAAGCACTTTATTGAAAATGTTTATTTGGATATCCAAGCCTTTCTCTTGCTCTTTCTCCTACTCTTCGCCTTCTTCTATCTGAAATTGGAATCTAAGTGGTCGTGGTTTTAATTTTTTTTTTCAAAGTAATTTCCTCATCTTGTTCCAATGAGTATAACATAGTTTGTAGATCTTGTTTAGTGTTTCTTTAACAAAGGAGCAGTCATCCAACAATCAAAAGAAAAAGACCTTGTCTGGGAGAGAGCTGATAAAGAGAAGGGCTAAGGAAGCCTCCATTCCTTCCCAACCATTATCAGATATATATGCAGCCCTATCCTTTGTTGCTGAGAGGTTATCAAGCAACCTTACTGCAACACCAAGACCCACATGTGGTAAAAAACCGTCATTGCCAAAATAACCACCACAAAGTTCAAGGTCATCACAAATAGGCCGTTGCAAAGATTGTTGCAGAAAAAATCACACAAGGCTACAAAACTAACCGCTGTAATTATATAACCACCCTCCCTTAAACACGCCAACCACTGCCTTTGTGCCATTCAACAACCTAATGCTTTAGAAGAACCATTGGCATAGGGACATCCATCAGGGTGCTCCTAAAATTACACACCTATTTCCAAAGTTTTGCACTGAAGTTATTGCATATATATTGCTATTGGATACATCTGCATTTAGTTAAGATAATTTCTTAAAGAATAGAAGAAGAAGAAGAAGAAGAAGAAGAAGAAGAAGAAAGATATCTCACATAATGGAAAAGAAATAATATATAAGACACAGTAAAACAGGTAATATAAAAATAATTGAATTGAAATTATATATATGTGTCATTAGGACTTGTTACCCCATATACACCACTACCATATTTGATAAAAGGACAAAAATAAAAGAATCGAACCATCCTCACCTTCAGATCCTCAATAACAGCTTTTAGCTGCTCGTTTTCATTCATTAACTTCGCGATTTCATCAGCTTTTGCCTGTAAATAATATGTGAAAGTGACCAAATTTCAGAAAAGGTGTATGCTCAATGAAAAGAAGCACAAGTACTGTAATAGCATGTCTCTGCAAGTTGCTGAAAGAAGATACACAGCAGCCAAATTCAAAGCCAAAACAGGCATGAAGAAAAAAAAGGATCTCACATAGGGGTTAAAAGGGTTGCAATTACTCGCATCTCTTTTTGGAACAACAATACCAGATGTCCCTCTTGCACACAATTTTCCTTCATATCCAAAAGTGAAATTTCAAGTAAACTTCCCCAAAGTAGCATCCAATTACTCAAACTCAACCACCTAATCAAAATAGTTGACATCCTTTTATAGGTTTCAGCTTCTATTGACATGGACATTGCAGTCCGAGCATTTACAGTTTATAAAAGGGAAAATGGTGTGGTGGTCCTACAACACTGTTCCGAAAGCTCAACTAACAGACTTGAGAGACCATGCATTGGGCCTGAGGCTTCAGTGTCATTTGTCCAGTCCATGAGATAATGGTAACAAGTTAAATACCTGAGCTTGTCTAGCAGCTCCTTGAAGTGCAGTTTCCATCATTTTCACCTCTCTCTTCACATTCTCTAGTTCAGATACAGAATCCGCAATGTCCGGTGAGTTGCTTCCTGAACTCAGACGACGTTCTTTTATGTTAGTATCAAGATCACTTGCTTGTTCGTACACTTCAACAGCTTTAGCAATTACATCTTTTTCATGTGTAACTGACACAGAAACCATCTCTGAAGCCTCATCTTGATTCTGTACATCCGAAGAATGGTTTTCAGAATGTTGCTCAGCACTTCCAGTCTCATCAGACATAGTAGAATTTGAAATAGGGGGGATTGTCCCAGCTTCAGCTTGGTTATCAGTTGATTCATCCTCGGTCTGAATTGCAGAAACTTTCTCGGCAATCTCTTCTTCTTGTATCTCCGGTTCATCTATGCTCTCCCGCAAATTCATAACACCATGCAATTCAGGCACAGGGGCATTGCCCTCAGCTTGACCTATAAAATTTGTTGACTTGGCTTCCATTGTCTCCGAATTTTCAAAAGATCCTGCTTCTGAGCTCTCCATCTGTTGGAGATGATTTGAGGAATCTGACTCCTCAACGTGGTCAATATTGGATTCAGATAACTCGAGAGTCACTGGCTGTGAATCAGCTTCAGCTTTACTATAGTCTGCAGCAATGGTATTTGTTCCCTCTTCAATGGCATTTATTGTTCCCTCCCTAGGGTCTGCATGCATATCAGTTGTCATTGTTTCTTCATTTGCTTCTTCGGCAGCTGAGGTTTGTTGAAGAGCAGAATTAGCTGAGCTATCTGTCTCAACTCCTTCTTTGTCCTCAACAGCAGATGCAAGCTTGAACGCTTCTTCAGGTTTCTCATTTGATTCAAGAGTATTTTCCTCTCCTTTATGCCCCATAAAGGCCATGACAGGGTCAAATAGCGCTTTCCTGTCTGTAGCTGAAGGCCATAACCCTGAAGCTGATATGCATAGAGTTTGTTAAGAAATTAAAATTAATCAAAAATCATCATAATTAACTCTCATAAAAAAGGTACTATATATGATTTGGATAATGGCCATTCTCAGATGAAGCTAACAGTAAGACCATTAAATGGATACTTTTTCTGTCTGTGTGCTCTTACTTTGACTAGTGTCTAGACAGACTGGGAAATGTATGCAGTTAGCAAGTTAGTTGATTAAGGCGTCCAGGCTCTTCAGAAGGCTTAAATCCTAAAACAAGTGCACTAGATTTTATATAGATTGTGAATTTTTTTTTTGATAGGAAACAAATACGTTATATTAAAGAAAATTAAAAGTATATCGAACAAGTTGGATAAGAAATCCAACAAATGCAAAAAATACATGCAAAAGAAAAAAATCATCAAACACAAGAAGCTTCCCATCCTACCAAAATAGAAAACATAGGAATTGCTTTGAAAGCCGTAGAAACTGAGGTCCATAACGATGCTATGAAATGAATATGATCCCATAAACCAATCACATCCTCGCTTCTATCTTCGAAAATTCTTGCATTCCTTTCTTTCCAAATAATCCAAAAAAAGACCATGAGAACACAATTCTATAATGTCACCCTTTTTTCACTCCTTCCAAAGCCCTTTAAATCTTCAATAAACAAAGAATTTGATGACAAAGGAGGCACCCAACTCAAACCCACCAAGGTAAACAACTAATGCCATAAAGACTCAGCAAAAGGACAATGTACGAATTAGTGATCAATGCTTTCAGAAACACCTTTACACATCACACACCAGGGGAAAGACAACTTTTATGTCTCATTTTCTATAGTATATCATTGGTATTAATCTTACCATGTGCAACAGTTCATGCAAAAACTTGCACTTTAATGGGTAATTTGGCTTTCCAAATCATGAAAGTAGGCAAGAATAATGGACATGAAGAATCATCAATAATAGAAGCAAAAAAAGACTTGCAAGAGAACACCCCCGATGACTCACAACCTCATCTTCTTTTGTCAATAAACTCATGACTCAAAAACGAACATTAAGGACAACAGTCAAAGAAATAAAGTCTCTCATATCCCTATCATCAAGATTTCTACGAAAACCAAAATACCACGAATATAGATAATGAAAAGACCGAATCATAGAAGCAATAGAAACATCATGATAACAAGATAACTTATAAATGCAAACCATTAGCATTCAGCTGCAAAGACTTCATGTAAATGCAAACCATTAGCATAAGAATTAAGAAAAATGACACTTCGACAATGTAAAATTTGTGAAGTGTCTGTGACGGACATGACTACGTAAAATTTGTGGAACACCCATGAAGGACATGTCATGTGGACAACTACAATGTAAACCTTGAGAAATCCCACACTGAAACACATAAGCATGTTTAGTATGCGCATGATGAATGGTTCCAGGACATAACATTTCTAGAATCCTGATGAAGAAATATGATGTCCCAACATAAACTGAAATCACAATCATTGCAATTGTGTAGGAGACATTAAAATTCAGAGCAATGTCCCCTATTATTCAGTGCAAACTAATGGCACTCTCACTGAATAACTGAATACTAACATCCATTATCATAATCTCTTGAATATAGACTCTCATTAAAAGTTTTAGGATCAGTTCAGAGAAATGAACCGACAGTCAGATCAGCTAGAACCTACAATATAACATTCAGCATTTTGCTAAGAGTCCTTCAAAACTGAATTATTTCCGAACAGTAACATTTTAATTGCCCTCACCCAGTAATGGGCTTGGAATCACTCAGCTGAACCATTTTTAATTCCCACAGGCAGCAAATTGCAATGTGAGATGCTGCAACTAGTAATAGGATAAAGTTAGTTTACTTTCCAGATCAAACATAATTCGTATCAGAATCTGAGCGAATTGGTTAAATGGTGTCCAGCTTATCTTAGACTTTTGCTGTAAGCTTGTCTTCTTTGCACCTTAAATATATTTCTATAACTACAAACCTCAAGAGCGAGCGAGCGAGAGAGAGAGAGAGAGCACGAAAAACGAAAAGTATATGCATACCTTCACTGCTACCGGCGTCGGAATTCTCGGACTTCTCCTCGAAACCAAGAGCGCTATCGAAATTCTTCTCAATGTTCTTAACGCTCTCACTGAACTTATTCACAACCCCAGAAAGATCCTGCAAGCCCCCAAAAGAGACTTTCCCACTAAACCAAGCCATCTTCTACAACAACTGGATCAAGCACTCAAACTTGCCAGATCACACGCATCAAGAACCCTACAAGAAATCAAAAAAAGTCAATCATAAATTAACAAAACAACTAAATAGCTAAGAACACAGTCATAAGGCATTACCGATTTATCAATTTGGAAAGAAGAATTGGCAATGCGAAAGATGTTAAACGTAATACGAAGATCTATATGTACGTCCGCAGGTAAGCAAAATATTAGAATTGAACCTTGTGGAAGATCCGATTAGGGACGATTAAGTCCGGCGAAAGCGTCGAGATTGTGAATCAAATTTGAGCCAATTTCCATTAGTAGGGTTTGAGGAGGTATAGAAAGATCGAGCAGGAGGTGGCTGGAAAGATCTAGTCGGAGTTTGCAAGGTCGGTTTAACTCCGGCGAGGTGGTTTGTGCTGCAGAGGAAGTCCATGATTTCACCAATTCGGAAATTTTATAGTAGTAGGAGGCAGAGTTAAACGCCGCCGTCTTGAGGGTCCTAATTTAAACAATAAATCTACTCCTCTTATGCAAAATTTATAGCTGATTAACACATAATTTATTGGTCTAATTTCTTCCTATTACTAAATAAAAATTAGGTATGTTAATTGTGTGAGGATAAGGCGGTTTTGTATCGAGTCTTAATGAGTTCATGTAAAAAAATATTCTATTCACACCCGATTCGTTTATTAATTTGTATCTACCGAATTGTGTCTTAATCGGGTTCGTGTCGTGTATAACCAGTATATAAACAAGTTTTGTCGTGTATTTCTTTTGATTGGGTTTACTCATACTTGATTCATTTATTAATCGTGCTGTATTGGGTTTACTCGTTTACGAAATGAGTGGTAAGGAAGATTCAAACCCACTAATTTCGTGTAGTGTTAATAGGTCTTGTCATATTTTTATACCCCTAATGATAATAAAAAAAAAAAATCAAAGAATAAAATTAGAATGATTCCTTGTTAATTATATTATTTTATTTTCTAAAAAAAAAAAGAATAATTTTATCATGTTCACTTTCTTTTATGCCTACCATGCATCCAAAAATTGGTGTTTTCCTTATGCACCACTTGCAATTCAGTCTAATTTCGAGAAGCATGTTCAATCATGGTAATGGTCATTGTCTTAATTTCCTCAGAATCTCTTGAAGAAAAGAAAACCATCATAGAAAATTTTGATAGTTCCATCGACTCGTCATATGAATTCTGATCATCATTCTTCCAATTCAATGTGTTCTGTCTAATGAAACCATCATCAAAATCCGACAGTTTTCCATTTTGAGCATTAAAGTTTTTTTTTTTTTGAACTGTTGATCTTGTATTCATTCATCTATTTAAGAAAGAAATCCATCAGCAGATAATAAACTCCATAATTCTCTGGTGGGGAAAACAACCTAATCCGGGGGAGTGATTGAGATATGCATTTCTTAGTGATCCAGTCTGCAGGTTTGTTTGTAGTTCTTGGAGTACGGGTGAATTTCAAATTCATCCTTTTAGCACATTCTCTTATATTGTCGATAAACGCTGCAATTTCCCTCGGAGGAGCTTCCTCTGTGGCGCTGAATTTGATGATATTTGCATTATTGCTCTCGATCGTGGCATTCTGCATCTGCCGGGTTGTAACCATAATGCAAGCTTCTCATACTGCAGCTGCCTCCGAGTGTTGGCTTGAGACTCCTGGATGATCATTGCTCGTCCATCCACCGCTTCCCCGAGATGGTTTCTGATAATTATCCCTATTGAAGCCTTCTGTCCTCGGCTGAGGAAGGCGCCACCACAATTTATCTTGAAAGAGCCTTAAAAATGGAAGGGGCCAGGCTACTGGGATAATTGCTTGGCTATTGGAAAATTCACCTTCATGGAATTCACTGGCCTTGCTTGCCCAAATCTCTCCCTAAGTGGCTTGAGCTTGGCATGTTGTAGTGATGGGGTTTGGCTCTTTTTGTTTTGAATACAACATCATTTCTGTTCTTCGATATGATCCATCCCACTGAGGCAGCTTTACTAAGCAACTGGAGTCCCTGTTTGGAGTTCTTCATGCTTTCTAATAAAAAGAAAAGAAAAGAAAAATACAGAGTCGAACAGGTGGACAAAGTAGGTGGTGCCACCAATCTATTTACTCCTTTAATATGTAATAGTTCTTGAAAAAAATTCACTTAATTGAAACCCTAGTCAAGTGCTACATAATTTATAGACTCATATGGAAGTTTGTTTCAAATCTAATACAGAAGTTCCCTGAATAAATCCTTGAATTTATGTCTTGTAATAAAGTTGATTCATCACCACTACCCTGCATCACAAAGGTACATGTTGATCCTCATCACAGTTTGAACTCTGTATGAGCCTTTTTTCTTAGTAGCGATGTTTACCACAATAAGCCATGAGTTTAACGCGTCATTTGGGAAGAATAGGAGTCATGAGATGTCAAAAATATGGTACCCCTAACTATACCCAAGTCATTTGGAGTGATTGCAAGAATAGATGCCTTTTTGATTTTGTGAAAGCTGAAGATAGACTATCCAAATAGGAAACACTGGACTAGTACACGAAGCTTTTGCCTATGACAGAATCTAGAAGAGAGGTATGTGGAACGATTGACATCTCATAGGTGCATGTGTGCTAGATCACTAGATTGTCTTAGAGCATCTCCAAGGGGGGAGGCATATGGGGTGGCATACCCCATATGCCACCCCAAATTCAAAAAAGTTCACTCCAAAGGGGGTGGCATATGGGGTTGAAAAATAGCATCAAGGTCTTTGGGGTGGCATTTTTGGCAACTCTGGAGAGAGAAAATGGGAGGTTGTAAATGGATTGATGAATATAGATCCGTTAGATGAATATAGATCCAACGATTCATATAGATTGATGAATAAAAATATGAAAATGGCACCCCATTTTGGCACCGGCCATTAGAGCAGATTTATAATTTAGAGGTGCCAAAATACTGTTCAAGGTTGTAAAATAATATTTGGCACCCCAAAAATAGCACTCCCCCTTGGAGATGCTTACAGTTGCAAAAGCACCCACAATACTAATGCAGATTACCAAGCGCAACTTGTTTGCAAAAGAAGAATGCACTCAATTATTTGTTTTCGAAGCTCATCACAGTAGCTTCAGGGCTCAGTAACAAGGACACTGCTTTGAACCATTGTTGCTTCAAGGAATGAACCTTCCCAAAATTCCTGATAAATTTCACAAGTAAAGAAAGAATGTAGGCTATGTTGAAAGCCATTGTTATGATAACCACACTTCAATTCAATTTGTGGTGCCAGAATTCCCTGAAATTCCGGAAAACTTTTGTTGCTCTTATTATGTACATGAATCCTCTTCAAGATTAGCAAAGAAAACACACACACACACACACATACCAAAACACAAAGATAATTTGCTTGCCCTTGTGGTATCCCAAGTAACCAAAAGGAATAGAAGCTGAAGTTGGACAACATTGCGTGTTCCATAGCACATGAAAGAGATAACATCCTACAACACTTTAATTGTATGCTGCATTGTTGATTTGTTTCCCCCCTAAGAAACACATGAAAGACGAGACTACTGAAACCCCTTTAAATTTGAGCAACATTTGGGCTGAAAATAACTGTATGGTGAAGAAACACAACAATACCGGCATGCTAAGCCTAGGAAAGTATTTTTTTTAGCAGTCAATTAACGTTCTCTTTGGGCAAGTACCAGAGGGCATTCCAGAGGCAACTATTTACAAGTTTCACAATTTTCTCATTGGCAAATCATCGAACACTCACTTTGCAAATATCTCAAGAACCCTAATTCTACGGCAAAAAACATAACTTCAGTGCAGATAACACAAACTGGTTAACAAATCAAACCCGCAAACATGTTATTCAACTCAAACCCACAAACGTGTATCGATCGGATATCATTAAAAACGTGATCACAGAGATCATAACAACAAAAGAGTGTTCAATACAAGTACACTTCAAAAGCAAACAGAGCCCTCAACCTAACTTTGCTGAGACTCCAATGGAAGTCCAAGTTTCTGAGCTACAGCCACCTTCGACTTTGGCGCATGCCTTCCGATGACCGGAACAGCAACGAAAGTCTTGGTCTTGCTAATGGGTCTACTCTTTTCGAGCTGAACAAAGTCCCCAACTTTGAACTGGTTCTCGGGGTCGTGAGCTTGGTACTTCTTCTTCTTCCTCACTCTCCGCTTGTACTTTGGGTGCGGAGCTAGACGGACCACCTCGACGGCCACGGTCTTGTCGCTGGTGGCGCAGACCACTCGGCCTTGCAGTGACTTCATGGCTCGGATTGGTGGGAGGAAAATGGGGGATTGTGGGGATGGTGGAGAAGAAGAGGAAGAGGGTTTGGTGAATAGGGAAATTGGTGAGGAGCCATGAAGGAATGGGGTGGTGAGGCTGAGGGATTTGAACTGGGAGAGAGGAAGCTGGAGCAGAGGTGAGGTTAGGGACATTGTGTGACTGTCCTTAGACAATGGATAAGAGAGGAGTGAGCCTTTTATTTTGTATCGGGATTGGGCATTTTGAATGGCTTGGCTTCCTTGATTAAAAAATAATAATAATAAATTATACATGTGACCCTCAAAATATAATTTTTGTGTCAATTAAATCTCTGAATTTTTTTAGTCAATTGAGCACCTAAACTGTCTAATTGTATTAATTGAGTCATTATGTCTGCATTCGTTAAATTTTTTAATAAAAAATGATGAAATGTGTCACTCACGTGACACCAATGAACAAAGTAAACAACACATATATCGCTGACTCATGTCAATTAAGTCTATAATTTTTTTTTTTGTGTCAATTTAGTCTCTAAACTCTCTAATTGTGTCAATTGAACAATTTTGACTTTTTGTGTCATATAGTTACGTGAGTGGCACACTTTAACTGAGGCAGACATGAAGGCTTAATTAATACAAGGAAAAATTTCAGTCACACCCCTCCTAGTTTACTATATCTTTAAGGACACCCCATCTATTATAAAAAACATTACTGACACTCCTTCTAGTTTATATTTAAACATCACTAACATCCCCTACCATTAAACTACCATTTCTAACAAAAAAAAATTCATCTAAAATACAAAAAATTTCCCTACATAAACCTCAAGTAATTTTTCTACATAAAATCTTATTAAAATTTGAGCCAATTAAAATTTATTTTTCTACATATTAAAATTTGAATCAATTAAAATTCAATTGAAACTGATTAAATTTTATTTTTTTAACGTATTAAAATTTGAGCCGATTCGAACTCTACCCGAGTTATTAGCGCCGATTAAAATTCGCTTTCGAGTTAATTAAAATTTATATTTTTTTACTTATTAAAATTTGTGTCAATTAAAATTCGATTTATTAAAATTTGAGTCAATTAAAATTTATATTTTTTTATGTATTAAAATTTAGACCGATTAAAATTCAATGTAAGTTGATTAAAATTTGATTTGAGTCGATTAAAAATAATTTTTAATTGACTCAAATAGAATTTTAATTAGCCCAAATTTTAATAAAAAAAAATATAATTTTTAATCGGCTCAAATTTTAATATGTAAAAAAATAATTTTTAATTAGCTTGAATCGAATTTTAATCGACACGAATGTTAATACGTAAAAAAAATTAGAAAATAGAGGAGGTCCCATTGAAGATATGCTTATCTAGAGAGGGTGTGGATGAAGTTTGTCCTCAAATATATCATGGGCAATTTAGTAAAATTACATTCTAGTTAATATTTTTAATCTGACAAAAGGTGTTAGTGAGGATTTAGAAAATAGAGAGGGTGTCTTTAAAGATATGGTAAACTAGAGGGGGTGTGGTTGAAATTTTCTCTTAATACAATTAGAGAGTTCAGGAGTTTAATTGACTAAAAAAAAAAAAATTTAATTGACCCTTTGTAGTTTAAAAATCATGTGTGTAGTTTACTGGAAAAAAAAAAAAAAAAAAAGTTTGGCTCCCCTCAACATCTTGAGTAATTATTAGATGTGACAGTTACACATCGTCAATATTAACACTTGTTTATAGTTGTTCAATGATTACTCAACAAGGTAAAATAGAACCTATACCTTCAAATAACCAAATATCGTAATCACCACATATTAAAAAGTAGTAGGGTTCATTTGCCCATTTATTTATCATTAGACGGTTACACCATATGACAATGATAACGTGGTGTAACTATTACATCAAATATTTACTCCAACTTCTTAGGGATGTAGGCATGTCCCGATTTTGACACGTAAGCACAATGTGGGGCCAATCCGATGTGTCATGACTAGGAATTAGCCTTGAATTTTTCTAAGAGTGACATCTGAATGTTAATGTATATAATGATGATATACTTGTTTCACATCGGTTAAAATAAAAAACTTCATTACTCTCTTATATCATAAATACACCTCCTCATCTATTATAGATAACACCAAAATAATATACAATTGACATTCGTTTTTTATTCTTTTCTTTCACAAATAATCAAATTTAAGTTTAAGACTTCGATATTAATAAAGAATTATGTCATGTTTCCATCATACAAATTTTGTCCCTATAAAACCTCAAACTGTTGATATAATCTGGTCATTCGAACTAACTCGTGTGCATTTGCTTACAGGTGGTGGTAGTGGTGACATGACTGTTGGATTTAGACCCTCTTCATTACTCCTTCCCTTCGATTCTTCTCAATGCAGTGCTAGATGAGTAACATGTATAAGATTTTGAATTTCAATAGACAATATTTTTTCTCATTCATTTTATTATTGATGGAGTATTAATAATTATTAAGGAATTTTTCCACAACAAAAAAATCTTATCCATTGAAATTCAGAATCATACACATGCCACTCATCTACCACCGTATTGAAAGGAATTAAAGGGAAGGGGTAATGGAGAAAATCCGAATCCATGACCTGTTGCTCAAACACGCAGAAAAAGGCGTCAATAAGGCGAGCTAATATGTTCATATGTTTACCATGGTCTATTTACTTCTACTTTTGTGAATCTAGTCCAGATCTATGGAAGATGCAAAAGCCTAACCAATTTAGCTTTGTATTCACACCTGAATATTTGTGTTTTCAGACAGGAGGACCTTTATATAGAGATTTTGTCTGGAAGAAGAGATGCTATGTCTGCAAGTAAGGAGAGAGCCGATAAATAGCTTCCAGCAGCTGATATCTCTGTTGATGAATTCATTGGAATTTTCTCCCAAAAGAACATTAGCCTCGAAGATGGGATTGCCTTGACTGGTACAAGCTTATGTGCATTAATCCTATATATGTGGTATAGATAAAAAAAAAAAGTACTCAATACATTCTAAAATGTCCTATTACCGGTGGCAAACTCCATGAGATGGACCAGATATACAGAAATGAAGCATTTTAGTGATCTGAAATATCATTTTCTTTTGTTCTTCTTATTGGGTAATCTTGATGGAGGGCCTCATAGCCTAGGCATAGGCCATTGCCGGAACTTCCAGAAGCGGCTGCAGCCAGTAATAGATCCCACATTGTCACCTTCCTTCACAGTCATGCTTCAGATGATCTGCAACAGTCCATCTCTATCAGATGAGACTTTCATGACAAATGATGCCACTACCTTCTTGTTCGACAACCGCTATTTCATTGACATCCTAAATGGGAGAGGACTGTTGAAGATTGATTCTGAGATTTCAAGAGATCAGAGGACACTGCGTTATGTGGTTGGGTTTGCAAAGAACCAGAAGTGGTTTTTTAATAGGTTCTCGTCTGGATTTATGAAGCTCTCAAGCCACAAGGTTCTAGTGGGAGAGGAGGGAGAAATAAGGAGGGAATGCAGGTTTGTAAACAGTTACTAGACAGATTATGTGCTCATTTGATTGACCTTTGTTCGTGTTCCCACTTTGTATTATCAATCTTAGTGCTAATTAGTTTGATGCTACTTGTGGCTAGTGAACAATCAGGGTATTCATACAACTGCAATTTCCTTCTTTTTTTTTCTTTCGTAAATAGATACGTATGACTATGGCTGTAAGAGAATTCAGGCCGCTTGAGTTTGGCTAATTCATGCTCATCCATATTAGAAAATATATTGAATACAATTGATTTTTTATGTTTGTTTAGAATCCAAGTCGAGCTTGAGCAATGTGCCACTCAACTCGACTCGACAGAATCGAATAAGATACTCTTAACATTGTAGAAAACAAAAATAGAAAAATAACAATCATGGTTCAATCGGTAAGGTATGTTTTCTAAATCAAGAAGTTGGAGGCTCAAGCTTTATTGGACATGTGGTTTGGAATTTACTTCAACTTGAACTCGAATTTGAAATCTGTATCCAAAAAAAAATACTGAACTTAGCAAGAATGAAAGTTCAGTAACCAAGGACCAGTGTCACTTACAGGAAACTTGGAGGCTGCCACTGCCAATCTTCTAAATGGGCCGGATTGGAACCAACCCCAAATGGCCAAATTTGTTTAAATGAGCACATAGTGTTCGAACAATGTCTTCAAAGAGGCCTTTTATTCTGTTGACAAAGAAGCAAGAGATGTCCTACTCCGTGGGAGAATAGACAAGGGTACATTCACCATTTCACTATTAATCAAGGAGATAGGCTTATCCAGCCGTATCCACGTGGCACCTCCTATATGGGACTCCATTATCTCTCCAAGAAACCCAGTCAGCCATGTGGCAAGTCAACGTCCATGCAATGAGAAAAAAAAAAAACCACTGAATCAATTGCCAACTTGAGAATCAAAGTAGTTTAGTTAGGCTGGAGCAAAGGCCATGATATTTTGTAGCTTGGTCAGGAAAAGTTAAATGTCATGACCATCTTGGGGTGTCTGCAAATGTTGTACTTGCTTTACAAGCACTACAATTATGTATGATAATTTGAACGTACATTAAACGCTTGGCATATATATATTGTGGTCAACATCAACACAAATTAAGGAAAGAAAAAAAAAACTCATACAGTGGATACAATCAAATCGAGGTGAAGAAGCATCTAGGGCTTTGGAGTGGTATAAGAAAGGGCCCCAAATAAGGTTTGAATGCCAGCGAGGTAACAACCAAGAATTGTGTAGATGATGACTGGTCTAGAAAAATAGTCACGCTTCATCGCTGCTATCCATTTATGCCGTGGAATGTTTGTATAGATGTCAATATCCCGAATTACTTTATGAAGATAGCAGTCATGTTGCTCCTCATAGGCAACCCCCATGGAGAGAGTATTAAGTTCTGCAACCACTTGTTCATGAGTGGCCAGTGTATGATTGAGAATTCCGGCACGGCGGAGAGCCTCAATATCTTCTGGGGAGTGTACAAGTCCAGCCAAGAACCCAATATAACATGAAAAATATGATGGCACGCTTCGGTTGCATTGTTCGTATGCTACCAGATTTCGAAAAATGGAAACTGTGTCATGGTTGATTACAAGGGAGGGTATTTGTAATATGCTATGGTGGAACTTAATGTCTAGAAGGCCACCCCTCCCTTGTTTGAGTAAGATTCCAGAGCTCTGGATTTCTTTGGCACCCATTACTAAATTCCTCTCGTGCCATGACAAATTGGTGTCAGAGATGTCTACAGAATAATTGTTAGGAGGCATGGGACTAAAGA
The DNA here is from genome assembly GCA_951799425.1 of Ilex aquifolium. Lineage (NCBI taxonomy): Eukaryota > Viridiplantae > Streptophyta > Magnoliopsida > Aquifoliales > Aquifoliaceae > Ilex > Ilex aquifolium. Next base: position 18,090,413 of record OX637410.1, read on the forward strand.
TCGAGTGAAATAAAGCAAGTAAATGTGCAGGTTTGTTGTCAAATGGGAGAGGCCATCGCCATTCATGTGCATCGAGAACTAAATCAGCGAGGAAGTTTGCTGCCAATTCGGTCAGAGGTGGTTGTGGTTCATTACCTGAGCTAGTAAGATCATATAATGCTTCAAGTACGAAAAAGGGTAATTGGTTCCCAAACTTGATTAAATCCAACCTAAGCGCATGCAGCATCCATCGTGTCCTAAAAATGGGGTCATCTACAACAATACCCTGCAGCCAACAGAAGCGATGAGAGAGAGAGAGAGAGGGGGAGGAAGAGAATTGTGAGAGTGAGAAGACATCTTACTAATTACCTCGCTAGTCCTACTCTCGTAGCGAAATAGCTGTAGGATGAAGCAAGCATCAAGGGCCAACATCAACCCAAAATCAGAGTCTGTCATGCCGTAAGTATGGGGGTAGCAAGACTTTGCTTTGTGTGCCAAATTGTCTGCTTTTCTTTTGATTTCGTTATCTATGTCACGTGATCCGTATAGTTGTTCCGAGAGGCGCAAATAGAACCGGAGTTTATCCTGTATCATCGGTAGCAGCCCTTGGTCAGAGTGATGAACTGGGCCGATTGAGACTAGCGTAGGCTCATAGGCTTGTGGGTGTAGTTGACGCATGTTCTTAGGAGCTTCGGAGATGATGAACGGTGGTAGATCAGGCCAATCCTGAGAGATAGGCCTTTCGGTGCCATGGCCATGGCCCTCGTTTATGAGCTCTTGGACATGATTACCCAAAGAAGCACCTCTCATGTTTTCCACCTTTTTCTCTTACTGCAGTATGTGTTTTCAGGCATTTGGCCATGCATTTATGCTGGGCAAAAGTTGGTCGTTTGGTAGGTTCATCGCTTTGATTTACAAGGAGAGAGTGTTGGGTACTTAAATATATTTTTTATGGATTTTCTACGGAGCGAAAAATTTTATCCATTAAAATTCAAAATCTTATACATGTCACTCATGTAACACTGTATTAAGGAGAATTGAAGAGAATAAATAATGGAGGGGATCTAAATCGTTAATGGAGGGAATACGGATCCATTTTTTATAAATAAAAATACACCACATGTTAACACCATGTATCAATTTTTTTATTATTTTTTTCATCGTTCAATTTAAAATTAACTGTTCAAATCAATTATCAACACATAATGATAGAGGCACTCTAGCCATACCCATAGGGATAGAGCCAGACTTTTTTAAGAGTGGGGCAGCATAAAAATTAATAGTAATTTAAAATCATAATATTAACATTATTTTCACAAATATATTTATTTATGATATTTTTTGTATGTATAATTTCTTTACTTATTAGATTCATAATCCATATAGATGAGTAATGTCCAAAAAAGGCGCCATCAATAAATGCTGATTCAAGATTCTAAGTAATTCTATTTTATTTTCTCCTTACCGATCGATCAAATATGATATTTCAAAGAAATTGATATATGACCAATTGAATATATCATTTGTAAGAGATAAAAAATGAGAATACCTCCTACTGGAACGATGGATTGATATTTCTGGTAGTGTTTTCTGAATTTGGCTTCCCAATCTCCCTCCTGCAAAACGAACAAACTGCCCAAGATCGAAGTACTTCGATCGAAGGCACTCCGACGGTAGTGGGTACCTCCTCCATAGGAAGCCCAGGCTTATATGGCAGGGGGGAGACGACTCTCTTCCGATGTGAGACGGATGCGTTCTCCCACATTTCGCTCAGGTAGGAAGAGAGGTAAAGGCTATTGGGTGGTCGCTTTGGCACACGCCAGGTCAGCCGGAATCCTTCGTGGAGGGATAAATCCCTTACATCATCAATTATAACCAAAATAAATAAATGGGTAGCAATAATAGAAACTATAATATCTGTACCCAAAAAATCAGAAAACACAAAATATCAAAACCAAAATAATCATTTACATGTTTTCTCTCGCATTAGTTCCGATAGAATCTTCTAAACTCTCATTTCCTTTAAAATTATTCATTCAATTGATCAGATAAAATGTGTATCAAAGTAAAAAATGAAGTGAGGGAAGACAAAAGAGAGCGAACAAAGAAAAAGTAGATACCAAAAAAAAAAAAAAATTTAAAAGAAACCATCCATGTATATAATAGCACATAGTCGGTCGGGCTCATGTCATGTCGAATTGGTATCGTATGTAAGCTATGTTTACCAAATTTGTGTTGAATCATTTAATTGAGAGGTATGTGCCGTCAGTTTACTACTCAATCCATCAAAACTAAATTCTCTAATAATTTTGTGTCCAATTTTATCTCATAGTCGCAGTATATCTACAGCTGTGAGAACTACAAATAGTTTTAACAAAGTTATCCAAATAAAAAAAATGATGCCCTTCAAATTGAATAAAAGACACACGGCAAGGATAACTTGGTCAGGAAGAGTTACCCTCAAACTTTTATAACTTTTATAAAGAAAAGTTTGTGGAAAACTTTTTTTTATAAAAGTTATAAAAGTTTGAGTGTAACTTTGAACAATACAAGTGGGGAGCATACAGCTAAACTGAGGTGTGTCCTCTCCACACAATATGAAGTTATCCTTTTTTTTTTTCTTTTTTGATACTTAAAAAAAAGGTGGGGCTAAGGGGAGCGCTCAATGATCATATCGTTAGGTCCTCACTGGTGGGATCATAAGGTTCCTAATCAAACTTGGAACACCTCTTGGAACCAGACCTAACTAGGCTAGCATAGCCACTAACTACCGAACCTTAATGGGGACTCCAGGAGTCAAACTCTCAACCTCTGAGTTAAGAGCAATTCTAAACAATTTTTTTACAAACATAACAATAATTAATAGAGTTGAGCTTTCAACCTTTAAAATATGATAAAAAATCTCAGTCCACCTAATTGGAAATGTCACCATCGATGCAAATGAAAAAAACCTTGGAAAAATTAGGCCACACTACAAAAACCTAAAATAAATATTTCAAAGGTTTCTAAACTAAATCACAGCAAGTACCAGCATTTTTTTTTGATACTTAAAAGAGGGGTGGGAGTAAAGGAGAGCACCCAAAGACCACCTCGATAGGTTTTCACTGGTAAGATCATGAGGCCCCTGACCGCGGCCATTACTCATTTTGAGAACGAACCTAACTATGCTAACATAGCGGTTAACCCTCAAACCCCAATGTGAATTCCAAGATTCGAACCTCCAATCTCATAATGAGAAATTCGATCGATACCCCATTAGATCACCCCACCCGGTGGTGTACCAGCATTTTCTTTGGGAATATGGGAACATACCTGCCAACTCCATAACAGAAAAATCTTACATTTCAATGAGAAAAAAAAAAAGTCATGCATGCGTTTAACAAAAACCCAAACCCCAGTAAAAAAACTTACAATCCTGCCACTTCCAAATACACTGGCAGCTTCACTGGAAAAATCATAGAGATTGGATATAATTGTAATTTATAGATGGATGGGCATCTTTCAAAGCAAGAGAAGCAGCTGCCTAACAATCTAAACTCTAGCAATTGGTGGTAATGATCAAAATTTTATTTTGTTATATGATTTCAGTTAGCTCAGAAATGAAAATATTTCAAAAACACAATTGAAATTAACAAAATTTTAAAATTATATTTGAATCATACTAAAGGATGAAAATTTTGATTTTCTATCACCAATTAGTTACGGTTTTTGATTATTCTTTGTCAAATCATGTGCATTTTAAGGAAAGTAGATTGCAAGGAGAGTTGAAAATGCCATTGAATTACAAAGATCCTTTTGCATTTTTGCACCAAGAAAATCATGTACCTTTTGCAGGTTTTCAGTTCTTCTCAGGGTTTCTAATGGCTCGACACCGGGAACGTTGTCTGACCTGAATTTTGGACTAAGGAAGCTCAATATCATCAATGAGATTTAAGAGCTCTTTGTAAACAATTTGTCCTCAAATTGTTTCTTGTCTTGATATAATCCAATTAGCTGCAAGTAGGGGTGTAACTCGGGTGGGTTTCAATCCAGGTCCAATCCGAGATACAAAAACTCCAACTCAAATCATAATCTAACATCTAATTTGGGCTACTCAACTCAAATATTGCTCGCTCAGACTAGGGTTGAGCCCAAATTATTAAACCGGGTTCAATTTTTGGGTTAAATACAGGTTCCTATATGTAAATACATTTTAACTCTTTTATTAGACTCACATAAATCAGTTTGATGTTACTTGTGGCTAGTGAATATTATTATCGACATCACAACAATCAGGGTATTCATACGAATGCATTTCCCTCTTCTTCTTTTTTGGTACATATTGCACAAAAATTACGTATGACTATGGCTATAAGTGAAATCAGGCCGGTCAAGTTTGGCCAAGTCATGCTCTTTTATTTTAAAAAATAAATTGAGTACAATTAAATTCTTATTTTCGTTTAAAATCTAGGCCAAGCTTGAGCAACATATTGCTCAACTCGGTAGAATCGAGCAAGATTCGGTATTTCTTATATTATATCAGATTATCACAGACACCATGGTATTTTGTAGGTTGGTCCATGAGAGTTAGATGTCATGCCCATCTTGGGGTGTCTGCAACACTAGGAAGAAAAAAAAAGTTGATCATACATTTGATACCTGAGGGGACGTATTACGGGACTGATGGGGGAGTTAACGCGTTTTCTCGGCGCGACAGTGATGGATCTATCATGGGTGACACGGCGTAGATACTTCAGAGTTTTTTGTAATTGACATGTGTCCTCGGCATACATGGCCCCCGAGTCGTTTGGTATTTGACACGTGCCCTTGACGTCATGACATGTGTCCTTGGCACGAAGGTCCCCGGAGCCTTCATCGCTTAACACCTATACTTGGCGTCTCAGGTCCCCCGAGGGGCTCCCCACTTGACACATCACCTCAGCGCAGAATCCCATATGTCGGCGATGGGTATTATATTGACGATTATCGTGACTTGGGAGCGGAGTTGGCTGTCAGTCATTCATTCCCCTTACCTAGGCAGTCAGAGTGGTAGGGAATACAATTTGATAACCAATGGTGAAAGTGTATGAAGTACAAAACCCAAATGACATGACCTCTTCGAGGGCAATGGACGAAATTCCCTGCGCATGCGAAGCCACAATGGGGAACATTAAATGATTCCTCAGAAGTATGAGACATATTTATTACTCGGCGAACCCAGAAAGGCAAGCATTAAATGCTCGAGGATCCGAGCATTAAATGCAGAAACTTCTTCCATGTGAAGAGGAAAACGCTCTGCTCAAGGACTGTGCGCCACAGGTTGCCTTCCAAATGGGTCAATGAGGAGTCTTCTCTCCAAGAGACCCAGCTGCCCGCAATGATTAGCTCCAATGAGGTATAAATAGCTCTCACAAACACAAGTCTAAGGTACGCAAAATCTAACCAAAGCAATAGAATAGTGTTTTTCCAACCCTTTCTCACATACAAACTTGATTGTTAGAGGGGTCACGCCGAAAAACACTTCGGCGTCCTTCTAAGCTTTCTCTTTGAGTGACAGGATCCGGTTCGATCACTTAGGGGTGGACAGATCGTTTGTAAAAGGGTTTCATCACCATCCATTACGTCTTCTCAACATCCAATTGCTGTGGAATATTTGACTTCTCAGACAAGCGCGAGTTCACTATGGGAGAGATCTGTCAATTTGTTTATTGTGCTAAAATCGTCATGCACAATACCCAAAGAACCACCTCCAATGATGAGCTCAGATCCAACTGGGTCCTTGCCCAATTCATGGTTAAGCCCAAATCAATTAGAAGGCATGTCAAACTCAGTTCATAGATTCAGCTCAGTCTAAAGTTCAAGAAACCCAGGAAGATCAGTGCACATAGAGAGTAATTACCGGGATAGCCACTCTCGAAGATCATACATATCTTTAATTGTACCTATCCTTAGCTGTAGTCATCCACTCCGAAGGACTAGTCACCTATTCCTTCATGCCACCATCTCAACTAAGATTTTGTGCCTATAAATTATAAGCCCTCTGCATATGAAGGAGACATCTCTACATCTCACACGGCTATCTCACCACACGTAGAGTTTGTCCGTGCTCTCTCTTCCCTCAACTATTTTATCAATAAAATCCTCCGACCACCGTTGTCGCCTTTAAAGTGGAGTAAGACACCATGATCGAACCACTTTATATATGTGTTGCTTGTGTAGATTTCATCTTTATAGTTACTGTATTTATTATTTATATTAATTACTCGACAAGTGGTACATAAATTCACTTTTATGCATCACCATCTCATGTTGTCAACTTTTTTTCTCCTACACTGCAGACCTATGATTTCAGGCATTTGGCCATGTATATAACCTGGACAAAAATGGGACGTTTGGTAGTTTTTTCCTGTTGGCTTAATTAATCCAAAAGATTGACTTGTCCGCAAGAAGTGTAGTCTTCCTAGCACTTTCGTTTAGCGTGTCCTAAATGTGCTTTTTAAAATCCCCAAAAAAAAAAAAAAAAAAAAACCACCCCAGTTGTAAACGTATGGTGTTACCCTAAGAAACATAAACACGGACATGAGATACAAATATAACGTGATACGGACACACAGACACAACATTTCTCAAAAAACTAAAACACATATACGTTGGGGATATACTATAAAAAATTATATTTTACATATAACATTATATAATGTATCGCAAATATAATGATAATGATATGTAATTCATAAAAGATTTAGCATTTTAACCCCAAGGGGTTAGCCTAGTGGTTCAAGGGTCACTTGGTAAGTACCTTAACTGGTACCGGTCAAGGGTTCGAAACTTGCTAGGTGCAAACGCTCCTTGGGGCCACTAGTCCTAGATTTACCCCCTATGCGTGGAGAGCCAGCTTTGCGTGTGGGTCCAGCATTAGTCCAACCCAAAGGGTTGGGATAGCTGGAATTTCAAAAAAAAAAAAAAAAAAAAGATTTAGCATTTTATGATAAGTCTTATGTGTAGTCATCTGTGTGAATTTTTAGACTAAAGCATCATCATAATAGCCAATAATCATCAATTTTTTTGTTTTGTACCTAATATATAATTTAAATAATTGCTCTCATTTTCTCAATTACTCTTTTTTTAAACATTTATACATCTTTATTTTTATTATTATATTTAGAATACAATTTTAACATATCTGATATTAGTAAGTATATGTTCTTAAAATTTTAAACTTTGTTAATCACATTTCAACATGTTTATTGTTTAGTAGTAGACATATTCTAAAGAAATGTCGGACACGTCACAAAAAAAGTGTCGGACATGTGTCCGCAATTAAAAAAAATTCATTTAATTATGGATGTAGATAAAAAAGTATCGGACACATGTCTAAGAGTGTCCAAAGAATGTCAGTGTACGACACGAATACATCACCTTCTTAAGAGTGTCTGTGCTTTATTCGTGTTACCAAAAGTACCTCCCTAGAATGAGTATCCACAAAAGCTTTTAAAAAAAGGGAGTTGTTCAAAATCAACCATTTCCACGAAGTATTCTTTGTTTCTTCTTGCAATGATAGGTGAATAATTAAGAGCATGTATACTGGTAGGCAGTGATGATGGTGATGGTTGGCAGTAGTGGTGGGTGGTAGATGATGGTGGTGGTGGTTGGCGGCGATATTGGTGGCAGGTGGTGGTAGTACAGTAAAAAACTAACCCACCACCAAACATCAACGCCAACCACTGCCCACACTCACCCAGCGTCCCCACCACCACCAACCATCGTCATCGGCATCACCGCCCACCACTCAAAATAATAAAATATTAGTCTATTACCCACCACCCAAAATAGTAAAAAATTAACCCATCACCTGAAACAGTAAAAAACTAATCCATCGCCAAAAAACATCGCTGCCAATCACCACCAACATTCACCCACTGTCCCCACCACCATCAAACATTGTCGCCACCACCACCACCCACCACCCAAAACAGTAATCTTGAAGATAGTGAGTGTCGCATCTTGCCTTACAATCTATCTTCTCCGTTTTCATTTGTTGTCTTTTTATTTCTGAAATTATTTACCACGTATTATTCTACAACAATATCTAGGGCTCGTTTAGTTATCGTATTATTGTGTTATGGTAAATTTGATCATTGATTCATTAAATATATGAATCTTGGGTTTTAGTTTTCTATTATTGAACTACTTGTTATTTCTCGTGCCTGAAGGCACGGAGTAATAAAAATGGTCAATAATAAACATATTTGTAATCACATCCAAAATTAAATTACAAAGATAGAGAAGAGAGAAAGAATTTATGCACCGGTTGTAGTGGGGGTGAGCGGTGGTAGTGGTGGTGGGCGAAAGTGGTGGTGGGCGAAAGTGGTGGTGGTGGTGAGAGACGGCGATGATTATGGTGGGTGGCGACGACCGTGGTAGTGGTGGTAGCCGTGGGTGGCAATAGTGATGGTGGTGGGCGACGATGATGCTGATTGGTAGTGGTGGTGGTGGGTAGCGGTGGGCAACGAGTGGTGATGAGTTATGGTAATGGGTGGCGGTGAGAGAAGGTGATGGTTGTGGTGGGTGGCGACAACCATTGTCGTGGTGGCAGTCGTGGGTGGCAATAGTGATGGTGGTGGGCAATGATGAAGGTGGTTGGTAGTGGTGGTGGTGGGGCTACGACAGTCGTGGGTGGCGGTGGACAACGAGTGGTGGTGAGTTATGGTAGTGGGTGGCAGTGGGTGGTGATGGTGGTGGTGGGATAATGGTGGTAGTGGTAATAAATATAAGAATGAGATAATGATGGTGGTGGCGATGGCAGTGGCGATGGTGGTGGTTGTAGAGATGGTGGTGGGGTGACAACAATAGTGGTGGTATTGGTGATGGTGGTGGGGTGGCAGTAGTGTTGGTCGTGGCAACGATGGGGGTGGTGGGGTGGCGGCAACGGTGGAGGTGGAGTGGCAATGGTAATGGTGGGGCAGTGGTGGTGGCGGTGAAGGTGGTGGTAGGATGGCGGCAATGGCGGTGGTGGTGGTGGTGGTGGGGCAATGGTGGCGGTAGTGGTGATGGTGGTGGGGCAGTGGGCGTGATGGTGGTAGGGCCATTCCAAACACTATTTAATGATCAAACCTCCCCCATTTCCAACAGTTACTTGAGTTGGACCTTGGTATGGTTGGTGATTAATGGTGAGGTTCTTCAAAGCAAATGTAACATTGTTATTAGCACCACTATCCAGGAACCAAGGTTGATCATCTTCTGGTGTGACATGTGTATGAGCAACCATGGTAGCCAGTTGTGCAAGGAGTGTCTTCCTTGGTAGGAGTAGTCCATCCTATGGTAACAATCAAGAGCTTGATGGCTTGTCTTGCCACAAATTTGGCAAGGAGATTTTGAGTTTTGAAAGAATGGACTAAAGGTTGAATTCTGATTTTTGCCAAGAAGACTGAGATTATTAGGAGTCCTGGAACCAGATGGTTTATTGGAAGAGAATGGTTTGTTGGATCTTTTGTGATGGTAATTGGGTTTGGTTTTCTGAGTGAAGAAGGCTATGTTGGTATTATCTGGTGGTATGGATTTGTGTTGGGTTTCTAGCAATTGCTCATAGTTGAGCAACTCGGTTTGAAAATCAATCAAAGGTAATAGAGGATTCTCGAGTGGCAAAGTTAAGAGAGGTGATAAATGGATGATATGAGGGATTGAGACCTCCAACAACATATGAGATCAAATCTTCATCATCAACAGATTTTCCTACAGTTGCAAGTTGATCAAACCAGTTTTTGACATCAAGAAGATAGTCAGTGCTTGACTTGGATCATTGGTGGAGAGTTTGCAGTTGTCTTTTGAGGTTGGAAATTCTGGATCGAGACTGTGGGGCACATCTGTTAGCCAGGGTGGTCCATATCTGTCGAGAAGTTGTTTGTCCATAAACAGTAAACAAAACCTTCTCTGTAGGAGTGGCATTTATCCATGCCAAAATGAATTGGTCCTTTTTCTGTCATAGCATATAATCAAGAGCAATGATAGTTGTAAGTTGCCTTCAGCATCAGTGACAAACTAAGGAGGACATGGCTCGGAGCCATCTACAATGCCAAGGAGATCATGGCTTCGTAGAAGAGGAAGTAATTGGGTGATCCAATTTATATAATTGGTTCCATCAAGCCTGACATAAACCATGGGAGTGATGTTGGGAAAGATAAAAGCAGCAGTATCTCTAGGTAGGGCCATTGAGATCGAAAAAAAGAGGTGTTAGCCTAGTTGTGGTTCTGATACCAAGTCAGAGTTTGTAAGTCTGGTTCAAAATTAATGCTAGATGATATGTGTCATTGAGTATATATAATATTTACAAAAGTGAAAAGAATCCAAATACATAACAAACTAGATTACATCTTAACAGAATACAATATGATGTTCTCAGTAGTTATCCATGTAGTGATCCGTTAGAGAGGCTATTGGTATGTTCAATGGAGTGGATAATGTTGTGAATTGGTTGGTTAACTCCACTACCTTCTTGTCTGACAACCGCTGTTTCATTGACATCCTAAATGGGAGAGGACTACTCAAGATTGATTCTGAGATTTCAAGAGATCAGAGGACACTGCCTTATGTGGTTGGGTTTGCAAAGAACCAGCAGTGGTTTTTTAATAGGTTCTCGTCTGGATTTATGAAGCTCTCAAGCCACAAGGTTCTAGTGGGAGAAGAGGGAGAAATAAGGAGGGAATGTATGTTTGTAAACAGTTAATAGACAGATTATGTGCTCATTTGATTGACCTTTGTTCGTGTTCCCACTATGTATTATCAATCTTAGTTCTAATCAGTTTGATGCTACTTGTGGCTAGTGAATAGTACTATCAGCATCACAACAATCAGGGTATTCATACAAATGCAATTTCCTTCTTTTTTTTTGTCCTTTCGTAAACATCGCTCAAAAATTACGTATGACTACTGTAAGAGAATTCAGGCCGCTTAAGTTTGGCTAATTCATACTCATCCATTTAAGAAAATACATTGAATACAATTGAATTTTTATATTCTTTTAGAATTTAAGCCGAGCTTAAGCAATGTGCCACTCAACTCGACAGAATAGAATAAGATTCGATATTCTAACATAGTAGAAAAAAAAATAGCAAAATAACAATCATGGTTCAATGGGTAAGGTATATTTTCCAAATCAAGAAGTTGGAGGCTCAAGCTTTATTGGACATGTGGTCTGGAATTTACCTCAACCTGAACTCGAATTTAAACTCGTATCCAAAAAAAAAAAAAAATTACTGAACTTAGCAAGAATGAAAGTTCAGTAACCAATGACCAGTGACTTTATAGGAATCTTGGAGGCTGCCACTGCCAATCTTCTAAATGGGCCGGATTGGAACCAACCCCAAATGGCCAAATTTGTGTAAATGAGCACAAAGTGTTCGAACAATGTCTTCAAAGAGCCCTTTTTTTTTTTTTCTGTTGACAAAGAAGCAAGAGATGTCCTACTCTGTGGGAGAATAGACAAGGGTACATTCACCATTTCACTCTTAATCAAGGAGATAGGCTTATCCAGCCGTATCCATGTGGCACCTCCTATATGGGACTCCATGAAGATTCCAGCTCATTCTTCCAACTCCATCAGTGAAGGTTCCAGCTATCCTTGACTTTGCAACCACATTATTGATGGCAGACGGATGAAAAATCTGACAAGGCACTAAAATGTGTTCCCTCACCTGCTGATAGTTAGGTGAAATGTGTTCCCTTCTCCTTGACTTATTTGGCCAGAAAGTTCCTATAAATAGGAAGCTTAGTGAAGGCCAGAAGTATGCTCAAGATCAGTGAGGAAGAAACAGAGAGAGAGAGATTCGGGAGAAATCTCAAGTGAGAGTTTTGTATAAATTCTTGTATTCTATTTCCAGAGAGAAATAAAGAATTCCTCTTTGTTTATATCTTGTTAGTGGTATTTTTCTGGCCCTGGGTAACCAACAAGTGGTATCAGAGCTTTGGTTGGAGTCGCCGGAAAAATTTTCAGCCCACTGTTTTTTGCTCGTACGGGTTCTAAACGAACTCGAAATCAAATTCTGAGCGCACCGTTGGATTCCCCTCGTCGAAACGAGTGGAACCCCATTGGCCTCGCATCAATCCGACCTCGCCGGAAGTTCGCCGGAAAGTTCACCGGCCGTCGGAGTTGCTGTCGGAGCTCGCCGGAGCTTGCTGGATATTCTGCCTGAAAGTTCGCCGGAAAAGTTCGCCGGCCGGTGACCGGAGAAAGGTTGAAGACGACGGAATATTCCACTCCGTCAAAGAATATTTCGTTAAGATACCAAAAACTTTCCGAGCCAGTTCTGACCTCATTTTGGCTCCGTTTTTGGTGAACCAGGACTCTTTCCCAGCTATTTCAACCGTTCCGGACGCAACGGTGCATTCCGTTTTGCAAAATTCAGCCTCGAATTTTTTATCGAGACATTTAGAGCCTAAAAACTCAATATGTCCATGGAGGAATCAACGTCGGGAGCCATGATCAAACTCACTGCCTCTAATTATACACTTTGGAGACCTCGGATGGAAGATCTTCTAAGCTGTAAAGACTTGTACGATCCCTTGGAGGTAAAAGGTGTAAATCCAGATCCGACAAAAGAAACGGAGTGGAAGAAACTGAACAGAAAAACCATCGGTCAAATCAGACAATGGATTGACCACAGTGTATTCCACCATGTTGCACAAGAGACTGATGCACATGTCTTGTGGAAGAAGCTGGAAGATATGTACCAGGCTAAGACTGCTCGGAATAAAGCCCTTTTGATAAAGCGGTTTGTGAATCTGAAGTTAAAAGGAGGAACTTCAATTGCCGAGCACACTAGTGAGTTTCAGAGTCTGGTAAATCAACTATCATCAACAGAGTTGAACTTTGGGGATGAATTAGAAGCTCTCTTGCTTTTGGGTTCTCTACCAGACAGCTGGGAGACGCTGGTAGTCTCTCTCAGCAATTCGGCTCCAGGAGACAAACTTACCATGTCAATGGTTAAAGATGCTCTGTTCAATGAGGAGACCAGGAGAAAGGATGTTGGCATTGATCAGTCAAATGCCCTCGTCACTGAGAGTAGAGGCAGACAACAAGGAGGTAACAGAGGCAGGGGTAGAGGAAGGAGTCAGAGTAGAGGAAGGTCACAAGATCCAGGGAGATCAAATGACGGAGGAAGACCTACATACAAGTGTTACCATTGTGGCATGCAAGGTCACATGAAGAAGAACTGCCGCAAGTTGCTACGAGAGCAAAGCCAAAGCAGTAATCAGCCGAAGAAACAAGACGGAGAGACGCTAGTCACTCTCGTAGAAGACGTGGCCATTCTTTCTGCCAATGAGGAAACATGCCTTCATTGTTCAAACCATGACGCTGAGTGGGTGGTAGATACTGCAGCTTCATACCACGCCACTTCTCACAGCGATTTCTTCTCGACGTACAAAGCTGGAGACTTTGGTACGGTGAGAATGGGAAACACCAGTTCTTCCAAGATCATGGGAATTGGTGATATTCAGATCAAAACAAATGTTGGTTGTACACTGGTATTGAAGGATGTCCGACACGTGCCCGACCTTCGGCTAAATCTACTTTCCGGGATAGCCCTCGACAAACAGGGCTACGATAACCATTTCGGCAATGGCACATGGAAGCTCACGAAAGGTGCCATGGTTGTCGCCCGAGGACATATTTGTGGCACGCTCTACAAGACCCATGTGAAGATTTGCTCAGACAGCCTCAATGCAGTTGAAAATGAGGCTTCACCAAATCTGTGGCACCAGAGACTCGGTCACATGGGGGAGAAGGGATTGTTTACCTTGGCAAAGAAGAATCTCATCACAGTTGCCAAGGATGTTGCACTAAATCCTTGTGATCATTGTTTATTTGGTAAACAACATCGAGTCTCGTTCAGTTCCTCTATGAAGAGGAGATCAGAGTTGTTAAGCTTGGTACACTCTGATGTTTGTGGTCCCCTGGAGGTGGAATCATTAGGCGGCAACAGATATTTTCTGACCTTTATTGATGATGCTTCACGGAAGGTATGGGTGTACTTCCTAAAGACAAAGGATCAAGTACTCGAATGCTTCAAAAGATTCCATGCCATGGTAGAGCGGGAAACAGGAGCGAAGCTGAAGTGTCTCCGAACAGACAATGGAGGCGAATATACTTCCAGAGAGTTTGAAGCATACTGTGGAAATTATGGTATCAGACATGAGAAAACTGTTCCACGTACCCCACAGCACAATGGAGTAGCGGAGAGGATGAATCGAACCATTGTGGAAAGAGTCAGATGCATGCTCAGTATGGCAAAGCTGCCTAAGCCATTCTGGGGTGAAGCTGTTCGTGCTGCCTGTTATCTGATAAACAGATCACCATCAGTACCGTTGAATTTTGATATTCCGGAGAAGGTGTGGTCTGGTAAGAATCCCTCCTATTCTCATTTAAGAATATTTGGGTGCAAAGCATTTGCACATGTATCCAAGGAGCAGAGGCATAAACTTGATGTCAAGACCACTCCGTGCATCTTTATTGGCTACGGGGATGAAGAATTTGGATACAGATTGTGGGACCCAAAGGCCAAAAGGATCATCAGGAGCAGAGACGTGGTGTTCCATGAAAACCAGGCATATGAGGACTTTGAAAATCCCACAAAGTCCAGCAGTTCTAGTTCCAGTGCACAGGACATTGTTCCAGACCCTGCACCATTACAGTTCGCCACAGATAATGCCGAAGTGCAGGATGAAGCTACAGAAGCAGAGCAAGATGATGATGAAGGTGTTGAGCAGGGGGAGCCACAACCCCCTCCACCAGATGTTGCAGGACCATCACAGCAACCAGAGGATGGTGTACCTCATATAGCTGATGAGCCTCAATCACGAAGATCCGAAAGAGGACGCATTCCGTCAAGTAGATATCCGGAATCAGACTATGTTTTGCTTACTGATGAGGGGGAGCCGGAGAGCTTCCAGGAGGCACAAGCTCATGCAGATAAAGACAAGTGGATGCAAGCCATGCAGGATGAGATGGATTCCCTGCAGAAAAATCAAACCTATGAGCTTGTGAAACTTCCAAAAGGCAAGAAAGCACTGAGGAATAAATGGGTGTTCAAGCTAAAGAAAGACGGCAGTGGAAAATTGGTGAAGTATAAGGCTCGATTGGTTGTTAAAGGATTCCAACAGAAGAAAGGAATTGACTTTGACGAGATCTTCTCACCAGTCGTTAAGATGACCTCAATTCGAGTAATTCTCGGATTAGTAGCAAGTTTAAACTTGGAGCTTGAACAAATGGACGTGAAAACTGCATTTCTTCATGGAGATCTGAATGAAGAAATTTATATGGAACAGCCGAAAGGTTTCGAGGTTCCAAGAAAGGAAAATCTGGTCTGCAAGTTGAAGAAAAGTCTGTACGGCCTCAAGCAAGCGCCCAGACAGTGGTATAAGAAATTTGACTCATTCATGGTGGGTCAAGGTTACAAGAGGACTGCTGCAGATCAGTGTGTTTACATTCAGAGATTCTCGGATGGCAATTTCATTGCACTCCTACTTTATGTTGACGACATGTTGATCGTCGGAAAGGATGCAATGAAGATTAGCCAGTTGAAGAAGGAACTGTCCAAGTCCTTTGATATGAAGGACTTAGGCCCAGCTCAGCAGATACTAGGCATGCAGATTGTTCGTGATAGAAAAACCAAGAAATTGTGGCTGTCACAGGAGAAATACGTTGAACGGGTAATCCAAAGGTTCAACATGGATACTGCCAAGCCAGTCAGCATCCCACTGGCTAATCATTTCAAGCTGAGCAAGAATTCTTGTCCCTCATCAAAGAAGGAGATTGAAGATATGGCAATGATTCCTTACTCTTCAGCAGTTGGGAGTCTAATGTATGCAATGGTGTGTACAAGGCCAGATATTGCCCATGCAGTGGGCATGGTGAGCAGATTTCTTTCAAATCCAGGGAAAGAACACTGGGAGGCGGTCAAGTGGATTCTCAGATACCTTAAAGGTACATCGAAGATATGCTTGTGTTACGGGGGAGTTGAACCAGTTTTGGAAGGCTATACAGATTCAGATATGGCAGGTGATCTTGATGGTAGAAAATCTACATCAGGATTTCTTTACACTTTTGCAGGGGGAGCTGTGTCATGGCAGTCAAGGTTGCAGAAGTGCATAGCTTTATCCACGACAGAGGCAGAGTATATTGCTGCAGCGGAAGCTGGTAAAGAAATGTTGTGGTTAAAGCGGTTTCTCCAAGAACTAGGTATTAAGCAGAAGGAATACAAGGTGCATTGTGATAGTCAAAGTGCTCTGGACTTGAGCAAGAACTCAATGTACCATTCCCGGACGAAGCATATTGATATTCGCTATCATTGGATACGCGAAGTGATGGAGCAACAGTTATTGAAACTAGTAAAGATCCACACAAAGGAGAATCCAGCAGACATGTTGACAAAGGTCGTTACTCGGGATAAGCTTGAGCTGTGCAGAGACATAGCCGGGATGAATGTCTGATTACATTCTCTTCTGATGGTTTTGGAGGGGGAGATTTGAAGATTCCAGCTCATTCTTCCAACTCCATCAGTGAAGGTTCCAGCTATCCTTGACTTTGCAACCACATTATTGATGGCAGACGGATGAAAAATCTGACAAGGCACTAAAATGTGTTCCCTCACCTGCTGATAGTTAGGTGAAATGTGTTCCCTTCTCCTTGACTTATTTGGCCAGAAAGTTCCTATAAATAGGAAGCTTAGTGAAGGCCAGAAGTATGCTCAAGATCAGTGAGGAAGAAACAGAGAGAGAGAGATTCGGGAGAAATCTCAAGTGAGAGTTTTGTATAAATTCTTGTATTCTATTTCCAGAGAGAAATAAAGAATTCCTCTTTGTTTATATCTTGTTAGTGGTATTTTTCTGGCCCTGGGTAACCAACACTCCATATCTTTCCAAGAAACCCAGTCAGCCATGTGGCAAGTCAAGGTCCATGCAATGAGAAAAAATTAAAAAAAAGCACTGAATCAATTGCCAACTTGAGAATCAAAGTAGTGTAGTTAGGTTGGAGCAAAGGCCATGATATTTTGCAACTTGGTCAGGAAGAGTTAAATGTCATGACCATCTTGGGGTGCCTGCAAATGTTGTACCTGCTATACAAGCACTAGAATGTTGTAGGTTGCATTCTTTATTGCAAAAATAGGTCAAAAATCCACTCAAATGTTCTTTTTAAGACATAAAATTAACCTTGTCAATTATTTGACAACCAAAGGTTGAACTGCAAACACTGTTTTAGCATGTGTAAGAAAAAGTTTTAAGTGGGCAGCAGTGTAATTATGTATGATAATTGGAACGTACATTAAACGCTTGGCATATATATATTGTGGTCAACATCAACACTAATTAAGAAAAAAAAAAAACTCATACAGTTGATACAATCAAATCGAGGTGAAGAAGGGGCTTCCCACATCGGGGAAGTCTTGGGGTGTGTGTGTGTATATTAGTGTCAACCAACTCTTCCCTTTTAGGGGTTGAGTTGGTTTGACTGTTAGGTTTTACCGTTTCTGTCAAAAAAAAAGAAAAAACTGTGCTGCCGTGACAGCTGTGTGCGTGTGTGCACCCTGACATTTCCTTGGTGTGTTCCCGGTCCTTCGCCGGTCAAAGCGCCATGGGTTAAAGGTCCCTGTAGGGGGACTGGGGCTTCCCACATCGGGGAAGTCTTGGGGTGTGTGTGTGTATATTAGTGTCAACCAACTCTTCCCTTTTAGGGGTTGAGTTGGTTTGACTGTTAGGTTTTACCGTTTCTGTCAAAAAAAAAAATCGAGGTGAAGAAGCATCTAGGGCTTTGGAGTGGTATAAGAAAGGACCCCAAATACGGTTTGAATGACAGCGAGGTACATACCAAGAATTGTGTAGGTGGCTTCTGGTCTAGAAAAATAGTCACGCTTCAGCGATGCTTTGTGTTTATGCCATGGACTGTGTGTATACATGTCAATATCCCGAATTACTTTATGAAGATAGCAGTCATGTTGCTCCTCATAGGCAACCTCCATGGAGAGAGTATTAAGTTCTGCAACCACTTGTTCATGAGTGGCCTGTGTATGATTGAGAATTCCGGCACGGCAGAGAGCCTCAATATCTTCTGGGGAGTGTACAAGTCCAGCCAAGAACGCAATATAATATGAAAAATATGATGGCACGCTTCGGTTGCATTGTTCGTATGCTACCAGATTTCGAAAAATGGAAACAGTGTCGTGGTTGATTATCAGGGAGGGTATTTCTAATGTTTGTTCGCCTTCTCTTCGTTGGAACTTAATGTCTAGACTAGGAGGACACCCCTCCCTTGTTTGAGCGAGATTCCATGGTGTTGAAGTTCTACGAAACTATTTACTGAACACCTCTTGTGCCCCGACAATTTGGGGTCAGAGATGGCTACGGAAGTATTGTCAGGAAGCATGGGACTAAAGGTTGAGTGAAACAAAGCAAGTAAATGTGCAGGCTCTTTCCCGACATTGTGAAATTGGAGAGGTTTGTCATCTGCACTACGAAAGGAGAGAGGAAGTTTGCTGCCAATTCGGTCAAAGGTGGTTGTGGTTCATTACCTGAGCTAGTAAGATCATATAGAGCTTCAAGTACGGAAAATGGTAATTGGTTCCCAAACTTGATTAAATCCAACCTAATCGCAGGCAGCATCCATCTTGTCCTAAAGATGGGGTCATCCACAACAATACCCTGCAGCCAAGAGAAGCGATGAGAGAGAGAGAGAGAGAGAGAGAGAGAGATCTTACTTAATTAATTACCTGTTTAGTCTTAAGCTCGTAGCGAAATAGCTCAAGGATGAAACAAGCATTAAGGGCCAACATCAACCCAAAATCAGAGTCTGTCATGCCATAAGTATGGGGGTAGCAAGACTTTGCTTTGTCCAAACTGTCTGCTTTTATTTTGATTTCGATATCTCTGCCACGTGAACTGCGTAGTTGTTCCGAGAGGCGCAAATAGAACCCGAGTTTATCCTGTTTCATCGGTAGCAGCCCCTCGTCAGAGTGATGAACTGTCTCACAAAACTTAACAGCTCAATTTAAGTAAGAAAATGAACTGTTTCAGAAATAAATAAATGAGAGAAGGAAGAAATTTTATTTGAACACAAGAAACAAATAACGTTGCTAAAGTGATGAAAATTCTGGAGTTACAGGACTCTAATTTATAGAAGTTGCTTCCTACAAATACTCAACTAACTTGGACTCAATCACAATAACAAAACTCCTAGAATATCTCAACAATCTGATGATGACTTATTCCAACATAACAGACTAAGACTCAATCAACAAAGCAGACTCCTAAATAAATTCAACTACTCCTAAGAAATAGGCCAGTAAGATGCACTAAACTTTGACACTCCCCCTTAGTGCATGCTTATGATCAATAATACCAAGAGCACTTCGAAATTTATCAAACGTAGCTCTAGCAAGAGCTTTAGTAAAAATATATGCAACTTGGTCCTTGCTGCATATGTACTCCAACTTAATCTCTTGACTTAATACTTTCTCTCGAACAAAATGATGATGAACTTCAATGTGTTTTGTGCGAGCATGAAAAACTGGGTTTCCGGCAAGTTTGATTGCACTTTCATTATCACATTTAATGGGGACTGAATACTCCAATGCAGCAGTTATGTCTTGAATTAATCGCTTAAGCCAGATGCACTCTTGAGATGCCATGGTTGCTGCCATATATTCCGCTTCTGTACTTGAAATAGCAACTGTATTCTGCTTTTTACTGCACCATGAGATGGCGGCTGAACCTGTGCTGAAGCAATAACCCGTAGTTGATCGTCTGTCATTTACATCTCCAGCCCAATCTGCATCAACAAACCCCTGTAGAGAAAACTGAACATCCTGCTGGTACATCAACCCGAACTCCAACGTTCCATTCACATAGCGTAAAATCCTCTTTGCTGCAATCATATGACCAACACATGGTTTGTCCATAAACTGAGATACAACACCTACAGAGTATGCAATGTCAGGTCTTGTGATAGTTAAGTAGAATAAACTACCCACAAGTTGACGAAACTTTGTTGCGTCTTCCAGTAGCTCCCCTTCAACTTTCTGTAACTTGAGACATGGCTCCATAGGAGTAGCCATAGATTTTGATTCTCTCATGCCAAAACGATTCAAAAGACTTGTTGCATACCTTTTTTGAGATATAAAATACCCATCTGACTTTTCTACTTCTAAGCCAAGAAAACATTGAGCTTCACCAAAATTCTTCATTTCAAATCGGACAGACAAATCATCTCGAAGCCTTGTAATTTCAACATTGTTGTCTCCGGTAATGATCATGTCGTCTACGTAAAGAAGAATCATCGTGTACATCGACGACTGTGCCTTAACAAATAAACTAGGATCTGAACTTGAAACTTTAAAACCACAAAATGTAAGATATTGAGCGATCTTTCCATACCAAGCACGTGGAGCTTGTTTGAGACCATATAACGCCTTCTTGAGTCGGCACACATGATCAGGAAACTCCTTAGAAACAAAACCTTGCGGTTGCTCCATAAAAATGTCACGATCTAACTCACCATAGAGAAATGCATTCTTCACGTTGAGTTGCCATAAATTCCAGTGTTTGTATGCAACCAAAGAAATGATTGTTCGAACTGTTACCATTTTAGCAACAGGGCTGAAAGTCTCCTCGTAATCTAACCCATATTGCTGCGAAAAACCACGTGCAACAAGGCGAGCTTTATACCTATCGACAGTGCCATCAACCTTTCTTTTCAACTTGTAAACCCACTTACATGTAACTAGTTCAGCACCCTTTGGCTTTGGTACAAGTTCCCATGTAGTATTCTGATGCAGAGCATTGATTTCTTCACGCATTGCAGCTTCCCATTCAGTAATTCCTTGAGCTTCATTGTAGCACCTAGGTTCATCTTCATATGTAACCCCCATGAGAAAACAAGAGGTTACAGTGAAATGATTTAACTGAACCTCATAATCACTTAAATAATCTGGTTGCCTTCGCTGCCTTATTGACCTTCGAACCATAATCTCATCTTGTGGAACAGCTTCTTCAGATAAGATATCATTCCTCCCTACTACTGTGGAATCAAGTTCACTAGAAAAGGACTCTAGATCACTTGTGTGATTTCTGAAATTCGCGCTAGAGTAGTATGTCGACACCTCGTCGAATACCACATCTCGAGAGACAACAATCTTTATTGTTTCTGGATCCATACATCTCCAACCTTTCCTGTGTGAGTCATAGCCAACAAAAACACATTTTCTTGCCTTTGGGTCTAGTTTGGTTCGACTACACTTAGATACGTGAACATAACAAGGCGAACCAAACACCCGAAAATAACTCACATCTGGCTTTTTATTATATAAAAATTCAAAAGGAGATTTTTCCGTACCTGGCCATGGAGGCAACCTATTGATCACATGACAAGCACACTGCATAGCTTCTGCCCAAAACTCTCTGGGAAGGTTCTTTTCGTGCAACCATGACAAGCTCATCGAGGTGAGATGCCCCAGCTTTCGTTCAGCAACCCCATTCTGTTGCGGGGTCTTTGGACATGTCATTTGCCGACGAATTCCATGTTCACTGCAATAATCTAAAAACTCATCTGACATATACTCTCCCCCATTATCGGTACGCAAACACTTTATCATAAACCCAAACTCCTTCTCTACATGCATCTTGAACTGAGTGAACTTAAAGAAAGCTTCACTCTTGTGTTCCAAAAAATAGACCCAAGTGAACCGTGAGAAGTCATCCACGATAACCATCATATAATGACAGCCGCTATAGCTAGGTGTTCTTGTTGGCCCCATTAGATCTGAATGGACCAACTGGAACAAAGTAGACGCACGATTCTTTGATCTCTGAAAAGGAAGGCGATGAGATTTTCCATATTGACAACCGGGACAAACTACATCTTGATGTACCTCCTTAAACATGGGAACACCATCAAGCAGTTTCATCGTGGAGATTTGTTGCAACATTTGATAACCAACGTGGCCTAACCGAGCATGCCAAAGTGAGGCACTAGTATTCTGGCCTGTTCTTTCTACATATGCTTCACTTGCAGATAGAACATATCTGCACGGTTCACTTGGGTCTATTTTTTGGAAGGCGATGAGATTTGCCATATTGACAACCGGGACAAACTACATCTTGATGTACCTCCTTAAACATGGGAACACCATCAAGCAGTTTCTTCGTGGAGATTTGCTGCAACATTTGATAACCAACGTGGCCTAACCGAGCATGCCAAAGTGAGGCACTAGTATTCTGGCCTGTTCTTTCTACATATGCATCACTTGCAGATAGAACATATCTGCACGGTTCACTTGGGTCTATTTTTTGGAAGGCGATGAGATTTGCCATATTGACAACCGGGACAAACTACATCTTGATGTACCTCCTTAAACATGGGAACACCATCAAGCAGTTTCTTCGTGGAGATTTGCTGCAACATTTGATAACCAACGTGGTCTAACCGAGCATGCCAAAGTGAGGCACTAGTATTCTGGCCTGTTCTTTCTACATATGCTTCACTTGCAGATAGAACATATAAAGACTCCTTCTTTTTTCCCGTAGAGAGGACATCAGCTGCAGCATGCTTTAGATTTTCAAGGATCTTTACATCGTCAGGACCAAAAAGAACATACCTCCCAGAGTCAGTGATTTGAGAAACTGACACAAGATTCTTTTTCAACCCCGGAACATGATAAACATCACTAAAAGCAATGTCGTTGCCATTCGAGCTATCAACCTTAACATCTAAGTGGCCTTCTTTCACTACCGGATGTACTGAATTATCAGCTGTAACAATAGCTCGGTTCCCCTTATGCGGTCGAACTTCTGAAAGCAGAGATGCATTACCCGTTGTATGATGGGAACAACCAGAATCAACAATCCACTCATTCTCGTAATCGATGGAGATATTAGAATCCTTATGTGTAATAGTCTGGTACACAACAGAATCCACGTTACCTGGTTGTTCAACAACATCAGTAGAAAGACAATGCTCCCATTTGAGCTGATCAGAATCTTTGTTCTCGTGTACAACATTTGCATTTTCATCCACAAGCTTAACACGACAATTTTGTTTGATGTGGTCTGGTTTTCCACACCTATTACATACAACCTTTACTCGACAATTTCGCTTGATGTGCCCCGGCTTCCCACACCTGTAACAACTTTTGGAATTTCCATTTGACTCCATTTCCGCTTTTGCCTGCTTGCCATCACTTGATGAATGCTTTGGGACACCTCTATTTTTCCACTTGTCTTTGGTGAAGAGAACATCCTCAACTTCAGAGATGGGCCTGCTGGTCATTTGCTTAACCAATGCTTCTTGGTTCGAAAGCAAATTCTCCAGGTCTATAATAGAAGGCTGAGTTGCCCACCCTTGCACAGAGGAAATAAATGGCATGAACTCTTTCTGTAGACCACGAATGAGATAACGACGCAATCGTGCATCGCTGATGGGCTCCTCCGTATCTAACTCTGAAATTTCAGCACAAAGGTTTTTAACTTTCAAAAAGTATTCTGGAATAGACAGATTACCTTGTTTTACTCCAGCAAGGTCATTTTCCAGATACTGCAACCTCATTGTATTCTTCTTAAACCTTTCGAGAGTCTCCCACACCAGCTTTGGCGTATCCTTATCACGAACATGATCAATGTAGTCCTTACTGATCGATGTCCGTAGAGCAAACAAAGCTTTACCGCATTTGATCCTCCATTTTCGACGCAGCTCACCATTCTGTGGAGTATCATCCGGAATTACCGACTCAGCACCGGCAATAAGATCCCATAAATCTTGACCTTGTAGATAAGATTCCATGCAAAGCCTCCAATATTGGTAATTATTACCAACAAGCTTATCTACATTTGGTGAAGAACCATTTCCAGCATTCATTTTGAAAAAGAAACTATGAAGCACTTCAGCAAGTCAACAAAACAATAAAACTTCAACCAACTCTCAACAACCTGGCTCTGATACCATCTCACAAAACTTAACAGCTCAATTTAAGTAAGAAAATGAACTGTTTCAGAAATAAATAAATGAGAGAAGGAAGAAATTTTATTTGAACACAAGAAACAAATAACGTTGCTAAAGTGATGAAAATTTTGGAGTTACAGGACTCTAATTTATAGAAGTTGCTTCCTACAAATACTCAACTAACTTGGACTCAATCACAATAACAAAACTCCTAGAATATCTCAACAATCTGATGATGACTTATTCCAACATAACAGACTAAGACTCAATCAACAAAGCAGACTCCTAAATAAATTCAACTACTCCTAAGAAATAGGCCAGTAAGATGCACTAAACTTTGACAAACTGGGCCGATTGAGACTAGCATAGGCTCATAGGCTTGTGGGTGTAGTTGACGCATGTTCTTAGGAGCTTCGGAGATGATGAACAGTGGTAGATCCTGAGAGATAGGCCTTTCGGTGCCATGGCCCTCGTTTATCATCGCCGCCAATTACCACCAACACCCATTGTCGCCACCACCATCAACCACCGTCGCCGCCACCACCCAAAATAGTAATCTTGAAGATAACAAGTGTTGCACCTTACCTTGCAATCAATCTTATTCATTTTCATTTGTCGTCTTTCTATTTCTAAAATTGTTTACCACGTATTATTCTACAACAATATCTAGGACTTGTTTGGTTGTCATATTATACAAAGAGGGGATTGGATTATTAATCACGTATAAGTGGACAACATCCAAGATTAAATGAGAGATAAGAATACCTTACATTCCTATCCCCCCTTTGATATACACCAGACGAAGAGTTGGATAACAATAATTCAGTCTAATATTACGTTTGGTTGGTTCATATATGTAATGGTATTACTATCGCATTGACCAAAATACCCTCAATTGAAAAAAAAAAAATACTGTTTAATGGATATTCCATGAGACTAAATTAGTAAGTTCACCTTATCACCAGAAAGGCCGGCTCAATCGAGACAACTGATAAGGAATGCATAAAAAATATGGATCTTAAAGTTATTTTTCAAAGACCCAATTGATCAAAACTTATTAAATTGAGAAAAACAACTAATGTCAATAAAAAAGTTTAACATAACACTCAAACATATGATGATATACCCGGTCAAACTGATCACAAAATGTAAAATTTTGTTTCTAATCTGTACACATAAATGATTAAATTCACAAATCTATATACTATTTTATGTTACTTCCCAAAAAGGTTGCATGAAAATTATTGTCGATATTGTATGGAGTAACAATTGAAAGTCAAAAAATTAGGAAGGATCTCTACTTAAACAAGCGAAGGACTTTTGGCGAAGTAGATAAGTAGAGCTGGCGAGTGAAAGAAGTGTAACGTGAGCAAAAACGTAACTGGTGGATACGGTAATTTACGGTAATGTTGGGGCAAAAGAATAAAATTACATTATAATACTTTTTAATTGGATTACAATATCACCTCTTAGATAGTACTAAAATTAACTTGAGGGTATTAAAAATATGTGGTTGGTATACGTATTTGATTTAATCCTATATACAATACTAAGTGATTTTTGACATCTAAATGTCATATAACCCTAGATTAAAGTCTTTCAATCCCACATGACTCAATACTCTTCATAATACAACAACCAAATATTTAATTATCAAACAAAAAATCCCAAAACCAGAATTTCAACATGAATCTAACTTCTAAGGGTGTGTTTGAATTAAGTATTAACATGTATAGGATTAGACAACCTCATTTATTACATAACTATCTAGCTGGAAAAGAAAGGTAAATTTAAAATTTATACCTCTTTAACCAATATTTGATTCAAATATTAAGAAATAGTTTGTCCCACATTTATCTCATCCAATATTTTGTGTGAATTGAGTATTAAATAATGGTATAAACGTTAAATTATTAAAGAATCCTCAAAATAAAGAATAATATTTATATATTAGAGATTCTTAAAGGTAAAAATATTTTTTGTTCAAACATATCCCAACTGAATTATTTAAACTCACCAAATAGGCAAGTTTAAATACACTATTCATCCAGGCTTGAATTATTTTTAATTGATAATACCGAGCCTAAAATATGTATCCAAACATGAAAGTAAAAGATATCAGGTGGCCGAGACATTGTTTTGTCCGTGAGCAATGCTAGAGGGACTTAATTTGAGGACCTTATTTAGAGACCTAATGATGTGGCTTCAATGTAATCATTAGATTAGTTGTGAGTTTCAATGTTATATGGAGCCCACAACCAATCCAATAGTTGTACATCATTATGTCCCTAAATAAGATCTCCAAATTAAGTTCAAATAGCATTTCCCTTTGTCCAATACTCTTTCATAATGTTTAAATCATACACAGTCATGAAGGAGATAGGCTTATCCAGCACATCCACGTGGCACCTTCTATATGGGAATCCATATCTCTCCAATGAAACTTAGCAGCCACGTGGCAAGTCAAGGTCCATGCACAGAGATAAACAAACCCAAAGACTTCCACACTGAATCAATTGCCAACTTGAGAATCAAGATAGTTTTAGTTAGTTTTGGGGAGCAAAGGCCATGGCATCTCTAGCAACATTTGCTGCTATTCAACCCACCACCGTCAAGGGCCTTGCTGGAAGCTCCATCACAGGCACTAAGCTCCATGTCAAGCCATCTCGCCAGAGCTTGAAACCCACTAATTATAGGTAACAAGTTCCAATGCCCTGTATGAGTGTCTGTGATAACCCTTTTTCTTTCAACTAAGTCACCCACCAATAAATATTTTTTTATTCGTATTTATCAATCCTGTTATTTTCGAATTTCGTGACCTTCCATGTCTGTGTAATCTTGTTAAAATTAAAGTTGAACTACCAGTATGTGCACTGTTTAACACAGAGCTTAGGTAATACCTGACTAATCTTTCTCTATGCTACTGCATAGGGCTGGTGCTGTGGTGGCGAAGTATGGTGACAAGAGTGTTTACTTCGATTTGGAGGATTTGGGCAACACCACTGGCCAATGGGACGTGTATGGGTCTGATGCCCCTTCACCCTACAACTCCCTCCAGGTATATATACATATGTGGCTTTTTTTTTATTATCCTTATTTCGAAGAGACTGATTCCCGACTATTATAAAGTTGTTAATGTTATTTATCTTATATTTGCATATGTGATTTGTAGAGCAAGTTCTTTGAGACATTTGCTGCTCCATTCACCAAGAGAGGTTTATTGCTCAAGTTCTTGATTTTGGGAGGTGGCTCCACCCTTGCTTACTTCAGCGCCACCGCGTCAGGGGACATTCTACCAATCAAGAAAGGTCCACAGCTTCCACCAAAGCTCGGGCCACGTGGCAAAATCTAATTATTTTATGACAACCTTTTCTTGTGTTTAAATGCATCTTTTCTACATCTTGTAAGTATGTCCGAACCCCAACCTAATTAAGACTCTTGTTAAATTGTTTCGAATGTATGTTTTCGATGCAATTTGGGGCATTGCCTTTTTTACTCTGTATCGCTGCTCAATTGTGATATCGCGATCATCGATATATGATATGGTGTCATTTATGTTTGTTTGATCATAACTTTGTATTGTGGTGAACAATGATTTTGTTTGACAGAGGAAAAAGATTATGCATGCAGTGGAAAGTTACAACATTTGTATTAACATGATAATCTGAAAACAAGAGCTATGTGCAGAGGACCATTTGAAATTTAGCTTCACGCTCAATGAAATTGGTTTTTTGAGAAAGGGGGGGGGGGGGGGGGAAGCTAATAGGCAGTCTATAGAATGAAAGAGAGAAGAGAGGTCACCTGCTAAGTTTGTAATGGCATTTTGTAATGCCAAAGCTGATGAAACCCCTTTTCCTCATCAGACGTCCTAAAAAAGAAGCGACTAGGCAGGGACAAGATTTAAGCATTTTCATGAAGGGTTGGCACCTCCTAAAATTGGATAGTTTGATAGAGGGGCGCGATTTAGGTGGATTACCTCGAGCTCAACTCAAATAGATTTAAGGCTTGGGTTGACCTTCTTGTTTGTGGATTAGATTTAGCTTCGGCTGCAAAAATGCAACCCAATCTAGACTCGGCTAGAGCGTGGGTTGTCCTCTCAAATATGCAAACTCCTCATACAAATACACATACATGTACACGTACAAAGGGACACTCTGCTCTCACTTTAGTCCATATTAGTCAGGTAATGCAGGGTTTGACAGAGGGAGTCTCACTGCATTAGGGTGTATAAGTTGTGCATTTGAGGATAAATATAGTGGCAAAGAAAATGATGGAGTCATGGCAAGAGACCACAAAGGAAATCTTCTTACAGGGGGCTTCGGGAACTATATGTAACTGTTCTATTCCCTATAATTGCTTAAGCACAGGCAATGGGGCAGGCATGTCATTTGGTCAAGACTCAAGGCAGCAGGATATATATACACACCACTACTTGTGGAATCCCACTCAAAGGAGCTCACAGATTCTGATTATAACGAAGGTCCAACAAATGAGTAGCCTCCCAACTGCGAGATGTGGGGATCGGTAAATCTACGCAATTTTATCTCATATGTGGAGAGATTGTTTCGGTGAAAAAATACATTTAGAAGTGTGCAAACCAATTCCTCTCAATGAGGTTTCAAGCTATAAGTGTTCCAACAACCCACTGCTCATTGGATTGCTACTCAAACCAAAAGGGGAAGACTCTCTTCTCAAGTTTTTGCTTGTAGTTCTCATAATCAGAGCAAGACTCGCGTTGTAGCAACATTGCGATAATCAATTTTGTTTTTTGTTTTTTGTTTTTCCTGGCTTGTTGGCAATAAAATTTGGAACAGTAATCAGATTGTACAAGATGGGGCCCCCCACTAGTCCGGCGAGCTAGTGAGCTGTTGGAAGCAGGCCGGGACCTACGAGCGGGCATCACCCGCAACGCAAAGCAGCATTGTTCGCCACCACCGGAGAAGCAAAAGATTCGAGAGTTCAAACTGAAAATACATGCATAGATAGTGGTTTAATGACAAGGCCGACGACTGATATTATAGTGAACATTAGACTGTTACAACTAAGAACATTACATCAATGCAATAGAAAAAGTCCGTAGGTACAGAATTATTGTTCAACATTCAGGCGTGTTTGTTTTAGGAATTATGCTAATGAATTGGAGTAAATTGTCATTGAGCTCATCTTATTCCGTCTTTCTTCAGCTTTGTTACTCCAATTAGGCCCGGTGCTGGCCCTGAAAAATACTCCAAGGCCTGAGTAAACAATCCATTACTATCACATACACACGCTTAATTAAAGAACACTGCTATGTTGTCCAAGTCATAACCCAAAATTTATATCTCAAATGAATCTGCACCATACATATTTTGTTGTGGACCCAGAAAATCACATTTTTTATTTATTATGTGGAGCAGATTCATTTAGGATATAAAATTTTGACAAAGCCTTGGGCAGCATAGCATTTTCCTTAATTAAACCCATATGATCTGTGGGTTAAAAATTTGGGTTGGGGTACTATTGCATCAAAAGACTATTTTACTCCTAATAAAATCTTGTTGAGTAGGCATAGTGGAGTTCTTTTGTCATTTTTACACTTATACCATCGTTTAATATCCTATCCAAACAAAATATTATCTGGAATGAGTGAGACCCACCAACCTTGCAATATTTGAACCAAATAAGGGATAAGGAGAAGAGAATTAAGAAATTCTCTTTTAATGGATGAATATGGATTGGATGGAGTTGTTCACTCCAACCAATTCTAAGACCTAATCCAAACACTTCCTCAAAGTCGGTACAAAAAGGCTCCAGTATTGCATTTGTTTTAGTATTGCGGTTATAGATTTTCAAACTAATTTATGTACATCTCAATTAATCTCTTTTTCGGTCGGTCAAATGTTGATCATTTATGCCAATCATGATCTAGCTCTAAGATAATTATCAAATTTCAAATTCAAGATATTTAAGTTTACAGCTCATTTCTATTTTCACTGAGCTAATCTTTAGGGCAAACTTTATTTTACTCCTTGTGGTTTAATCCATTTGCACATCACCTTCCTGTAGTTTTGAAATAGCACATAACCCCCTTGTGGTTAGTGGAGTAAAATAAACAGCTAACTCTGTTAACAAAAAAAATAAAATGACCTAAATACTCTCTGATAATGCACAAAGTTGATTATGCAAAATCAAATTAGTCAAATGTGTGGTGTAAAACAATTAATGAAATAATTAATAATAAGAGATAAAAATTAGGTGGTTGGGGTGACCTAATTACTGAAGGCGGCAACGGTGACCGGAGAACTTTATTAATGAGAGAGTGAAAAATAGTAGAAGAAAGAGAGCAATAGTACACTAAAAGTAAGGTGTGTGAGATCTGACCCCATGTGTATAGGGTTTATAATTTATAAGCACAGATCACTAACTGTGGCAGTAACGTGAAGGTCAAGCTACTAATTTATTGGGGAGGATAGTTATAGTTGGGGATAGGCACTATCTTAGAGTAATGACTATCCTGATGAGTACTCTCCTACGTGCGTTGATTCTTCCTGAACTCTTGAATTTTGGATTGGACTGAGGTCAAGAATTAAATCAGACATGTCTTTTGATGATTTGGGCTATTTGGGCTTAACCCATGGACTAGGCACAGGCCCAGTTGGATCTTTGCTCGTCACCCTCTTTTCTTCTTCTCTGGTTGACCATCCATTTCTTCTCCGACAAACTCAACCCATATCTTTCTTCTCCGACAAACTCAACCCGTATCTATCTTCTCCCTCCCTTCCTCCTCTACACCAAAACAACCACAAATCCAACATTTCAATTCCAGAATTGAAACCCAAATCGCAAAATCGAAATTAGAACAAGCCAAAATTGAAGCTGAAAAAATTCAATCCAAAAATCAATCCACAAAAAGTAAAATTTTCTTTGAAAATGAACCAAATTTGGACCAAAATTAGAACAAATAAAAATTGAAACAGTAAAGGAAATAAACTCAAGATTCAACCCAAAAATCAATCCTCAAAGACTGATGTATTCTTCACTAGAAATGAACCAAAATCTATCCAGAATCCCCAACGAAGTAGAATTGAAATTGAATCCAAACTGGAGTCAACCCAAAATTGAAACGAAAATCAAAATTTAATCAAAGTTAGAAATTGGATTTCCAAAAAATTGATTCCTGCTGGTGATGTCCAAAAATTGATTCTGCTATTGACGTTCACAGAGAAGCTTGTAAGGGGTGGTGGATGGTGGTGGTTAATCATTGCAAAGAGGAGCTAGGTGCCATTACTGTTGGCGTAAAGAGAGGTGGGTGGTGGTGGTTGATCAGCAGACACAAGAGGTGTGGGTGATGGTCGCGTCGCCTATTAACCAAGAGGTGGATGCCCGTAGCTGGTATTGAAGAGAGAGAGAGAGAGAGAGAGAGAGAGAGAGAGAGAGAGAGAGAGAGAGAGTCGACTCTTAACCAAGAGGAGGTTTTGGAGATGGAGAAAGAGAGACGTCGATGGGCTTGCAGAGGGAGAGTGAGAGAGAAGTAGGGGACTTTTGAGAAAGAAGAGAATATAGGATAGAAGTTGAGGGCCTTTTAACGTATTTTTATCGAACAAATAGAATTTTGGGTGGTAGCGGTATCTTTCCCAAAACTTATTAGGACAAAAGTCCATTTTTTAAAATATGTGGTTTAGAAGGATCTCTGCTTAGACAAAGACATAAAAATCCTTTTTTAAATGAGGAAGACGCATAAACTATCGATTTTGGGAATTAGTATCGTTACTTTCCTGGCATCACTTTCCAAAGAGCCATTAATGAGAATATCCAAAACTGAACCTTTTCCTAAAACTTTATGACTTCCAAAGATTTTGTCATTTCATTCGTTACCATCAAATCTTCAATATTTGTTTGACAAAAAAATTCTTCCATATCTTCAAACACAGTCGCCGGAAGCGTGAATCTCTATTGTCGCCGCAGTTGGGTATTCTACATTACTATTGTCGCCGGATTTGTGAGTTACAGGAACCAAAAAAAAGCTGCATTATGCTTATAGTGTCAATAGCGTGTATATGGAGAAGGAAGTAGAAAGTCTTCGACATTGATTTTGAAACTCTTCGTCGAAAATCTTTGCGGTTCTTCGCCGGATTATTTGAGTTCCTCTTTGCTAACGGTATTAATTTTTACTATTTAATTTTTTTTTTATTACTTGAAAAATCCCCAAATTAGAAAGAGATAAGCCCTAATTTGGTTGGAAAAATAAGTTTTGCTTTGTTTTTTTGCGAATATTTACTTTGGATTCAATGGGTCATCTCAAACAGTAAGCAAATCAGATATATCAAATTTTGTTCTTGCTTAAAAAATAAAAAAACATAAAATACAGAGCCCTAATTTTAGTGAAAATTTCTTCAAAACTTCTTTTTAATGTTAAATACATTTGTTTTACATAAATTATAAGAGTTTCATTATTTGTATGCATGATGTCTCTCTTTGGTGAATATCTATTAATAATTTGATACTTTTCGACATTGATTTTTGGTTTGTCGATAATCAGCCAATGGCCGATTTTTTATTGGTTATTGGTGTTAAATTTGCTTATGAATGTTAAATTCAGTTATTTTCCATGAATTTTAACAGTTTCAGAAACTCTTAGGCATTGTGTTACTGTACGGTGAATCTCTTTTAAGAATTCGAAGATATTCGGAGTACATTTGGGTTTTTTTGAAAAGTATTTATTTTAATTTTTTTTTCTTTGCTGAAAAATAAAAAAACATAAAATACAGAGCCCTAATTTTAGTGAAAATTTCTTCAAAATTTCTTTTTAATGTTAAATACATTTGTTTTACATAAATTATAAGAGTTTCATTATTTGTATGCATGATGTCTCTCTTTGGTGAATATCTATTAATAATTTGATACTTTTCGACATTGATTTTTGGTTTGTCGATAATCGGCCAATGACCGATTTTTTATTGGTTATTGATGTTAAATTTGCTTATGAATGTTAAATTCAGTTGTTTTCCATGAATTTTAACAATTTCAGAAACTCTTAGGCATTGTGTTACTGTACGGTGAATCTCTTTTGAGAATTCGAAGATATTCGGCGTACGTTTGGGTTTGTTTGAAAAGTATCTATTTTAATTTTTGTTCTTTGCTGAAAAATGAAAAAACATAAAAAACATAGTTATGATTTTAGTGAGAATGATATTAAATTTACTTCTTAATGTTAAATACAATTTTTTCCATGAATTATAAGAGTTCCATAAAAAATGTAAACATGTTGTTATTGTAATGTGTATATCTTTTTGAGATTTTGAAACTGTTTGAAGTTGATTTTAGTTATTGTATGTGGTGTATCTCTTTTTGAGAATTCCATGAAACTTTTGATTTCTAAACGGTTAAAATGATGTTACTATATGGTGGATCTCTTTTGAGATATTGGAAACTATTCGACATTGACGTTAGTTTCTACGAATTATAAGAGTTTCTGTAGGTATGGTGTTTCTGTATGGTGAATCTATTTTGATAATTGAAATATATTCAACGTATATTTGAGTGTTTTAGATTTTAGGTTTTACATTAGTTTAAAATTTCGAAAACCTAAAATACATAATCATAAATTTAGTGAGAATGACTTTAATTTTTTTTCTTAAAGTTAAATACATTCGTTTTCCATGAATATATTATATCAGTTGCTCAAAACTCTATGCATTGTGTTACTATATGATGAAACTCTTTTTGAGAATTCATAGCTCTTTGATGTGCAAAATCACATATTTTGAATAATTTATTCCTTGAAAATTCATAAATTCGTTTAAATTTGCTATGCATTCGTTTAAACTCTATGCATTCGTTTAAATTTGCTTATTAATGTTAAAT
Organism: Ilex aquifolium; assembly: GCA_951799425.1. NCBI lineage: Eukaryota > Viridiplantae > Streptophyta > Magnoliopsida > Aquifoliales > Aquifoliaceae > Ilex > Ilex aquifolium. The sequence continues at coordinate 18,124,194 of OX637410.1, forward strand.
ACATTAGATCTATATTATTGAACTAAACTCTTCGATGTTGATATTAGGTTTTAGTTATTGTAATATAGTTACAGTATACCGTAACACTATACGGGGGCATGGCAAAAACACGGTCCTCATCAGCAAAAAAAAAATGAGTTCAAGTGTAGGGAAACAGTTGAAGAAAAAAAATCTGAACAACATCAGATGCGCTTTACAACAATGTTTTTTAAGTATCATCGCGTTATAACTATGCAGGTCAACAATATGGCCCGGAATGTCCGTTGGAAGCTATATAAATGTCGAAGATGCTTTGAAAGTGATGGGAGAAGATGCGCTTTACAACAATGTACGTACTAGAGTGGTTAAATTTTTTCATTGAATTTATGAAAATGGTTCTAATTGCAGCCATGTTTTTTTGTTATAGATTATAGACTGTTGGAGTGATATTTTGCATGAATTTGAGGAAGCCCGCGAACTATCGACATTTAAAAGACGTTGTTTTTTCTTCAACAGTCTTTGTTGGTTAAGTCGGAATGAAATGAATGATTATATAAATATTACAAATATTTTGAAATATGCATCTGTCACATATTTAATCATCCACTTCACGAAAATTATAGACCTTGGTGACTTCCCCACGACTAGATTATGCACGTGAAGTTGAAATTGACAATAAACTCCTACTTGGGAGAGATTACCAATACCTCGTATTTCCAACGAATTCAATCGGTGAAAGCGAGGATGGACAGCCAAACCATTGGACACTTCTAGTATTGGATACTGATGCTGGCATTTGGACACACTACAATTCGTTAAAACCAAGACGCGGGATAAGAGATGTTTGGCTCAAAGATGCAACCATACTGGTAATCAAAATAACCATATACAACATTTTATAAAATTTTATGAGTTGCAATAATTACTATATTTTAATTAATTACTGCTTACTTTGAAATGCAGAAGGATTATGTTGAACAGAAGATATCCGATATACAAATGTCAAACGAAATGTTAGTCGAGACTCAGGATAGAGTGCTGCCAATTCATTCGTCTGACAAATGTCCACAGCAAAAAGCTGGCTCGTACGTATTTAACATAATGTTTTGTGAATGAACAAAAATATACATATTGATACTGAAAAAATACACGTAATGCAGGGTTGATTGTGGCCTACATGTTTGCTATATAATGAGGAAATTAGCACTTGGCGAAGAAATACAACCGAAATTAATAATAGCACAGGTGAAACAATTCCGATCAGAAATGATTGAACTGTTCTTGAACCATCCCAAGTCTTGGACAGAAGAAGATTTCAATGAACGGAAGAAACTGAAGACAAAATATGGAGTCAAAGATTAATTGGATACAATTGAATGTTGGGAATTTATTGCATATATCCATACTTTGACTGGTCAATTTTTTGAAATGTAATGTAAGGTTCAAATGTTAAGATTTTAATTTTTGTGTTTGAATAACACTTTTATTAATGTTATATTATTCCAACTTATGTTGCATTAATTTAATTTCCCTATTTCATGTCTCTGGTGACACTGTTTGTATAGAAATTTTTCGAGTCCCTCTTTAGGGACAACTCTTTGAGTGGGCAAATATATATTGTGATTATTTAGGTACAATCTATTGTTGTCACTCTTTAGTGACACTACTTGGGCACTATCAAGGGGGCATTACATGATGCCATTGATTGGCCCCCCATTTTCATTATCTCGTGTCTCTCTTTGGTGACACTGTTTGCATGGACATTTTTCTAGACCCTTTTTAGGTGCAACTCTTTGAGTGGGAAAAATATATATTGTCATCATTTAGATAGAATCTATTGTTGTCAATCTTTACTGACACTAATTGGGCACTATCAAGGGGGCATTACATGGTACCATTGATTGGACCCCCATTATCATTATCTCGTGTCTCTCTTTGTTGACACTGTTTGCATGACAATTTTTCGAGTCCCTCTTTAGGTGTAACTCTTTGATTGGGCAAATATATATTGTCATCATTTAGGTCCAATCTATTGTTGCAACTCTTTATTGACACTACTTGAGCACTATCAAGGGAGTATTACATGATGCTATTGATTGGAGCCCCATTGTCATTATCTCCTGTCTTTCTCTGGTGACACTGTTTGCATGTAAATTTTTCGAGTCCTTCTTTAGGTGCAACTCTTTGATTGGACAAAAATATATTGTCATCATTTAGGTACAATCTATTGTTGCAACTCTTTATTGACACTACTTGGGCACTATCAAGGGGGCATTACATGATGTCATTGATTGGACCACCATTGTCATTATCTCGTGTCTCTCTATGATGACACTATTTGCATGACAATTTTTCGAGTCCCTCTTTAGGTGCAACTCTTTGATTGGGCAAATATATATTGTCATCATTTAGGTCCAATCTATTGTTGCAACTCTTTATTGACACTACTTTGGCACTATGAAGGGGGCATTACATGGTGCCATTTATTGGACCCCTATTGTCATTATCTCGTGTCTCTCTTTGGTGACACTGTTTGCATGACAATTTTTCGAGTCCCTCTCTAGGTACAACTCTTTGAGTGGGCAAAATATATATTGTCATCATTTACACACAATCTGTTGTCACTCTTTACTGACATTACTTGGGCACCAATGGTGCATTATATAATGCCACTGATTGGTATATTTTTATCACTATCTCGTGTAAATCTTTAGTGACACTATTTGTATGTCTGATATTCGTGTCCACTATTTGATAGCAATATATGCTTTTATATGCGGTATCACTTATTTTTTACGGATTGTATTGGTTTACTTTTAGTTGTATAAGTAACTATTAGCTGACACTCTTTGTTGTCATAAATTTTATTATTTGTGGACTTAAATTCTTATGGAATTATAAAAAGAAAAAAAAAAATCACATCAAGAAAATTAAATGAGCACTGGAAAAATATTAATTAAAAACAGTAATCCAATCACAAAGCCACATTACATGTTTTTTTGTTGTGGCTCCCTAACCGCCCACAACGACCACATTAAATTCGCCGAATAAGTTCACCGCGTGACCTTATTCTACACTTCTTTGGTCTACCAGACTGCTTCTTAGATAATGGCGGCAATATCTCAGCTTCGGCCACCGAAAAATCTGGACGACCAAGAGTCGGAATAGGAAATATAGCTTGAGAATATGCTTTCTTGTAGGTGCTCACATGATAATAATAATCCACAAACTCGTTCATATTCCTCCCACTTTTACGTATCGCAGCTACCGCATGAGAACAAGGAAAACCATTAATTTGCCACTGAAAACAAGTGCACGTTCCATTCTTGATGTCAACAGAAACCGAAGGATATGAGTTGACTTCATAGACTTCGTTGCTTGAAACTCTCACAAACCAAGATCTGCCTTCAACGAATGCAATATGTGATTTAGATTCCATAGCAGGACACATATTTTCTTTCCATGTGTGAGATGTAGCCAACCTGCACCCCATCTGATTCATAAGTTGTCCCCTTATAGTGTCCACCATGCTTGTGATCGGTAAATTTCGTGCCTTAATTATCCAATAATTAAATGATTCCACTGCATTAGAGGTCATCTCACCGTAACGTTTGCCTTTAAAATGAGCATTTGCCCAGTTTTCATACGAAAGATTTTCCAAAAATCTGTCCACATTGGGTCCACCTTCACGTCTTAAAGCTTCAATCTTCTCATTAAATATTGAAATTGTTGGAGCATATGCGGCCTCACGAAACAAATTAATCAGATACTTTCTCAGGACATTTGAAAACCAAGACCCACTGAACTTGTCCCTCAAGTTTGCCTTCAAATGCTGCAAACAAAAAACATGGTGGCACCTCGGAAAAACCTTGGGCATAGCTTCCAACAACCCAGCATGCCGGTCAGACACAAATGTAACCACTCGTTCGGGATCCAAAATCACCGACAATTGTTGTAAGAACCAATGCCAATTAGTCTCATTTTCTGAATCGACCACCGCATAGGCTAAAGGGAATAAACCTGCCCAGTAGAGTAATAACATACAGATTCAAAAAAAAAAAAAAAACAGATGCAGTATATAGATTCAATTACAAAAAAAAGAATGACAATAAACAGTAACAATTTATTAATACAGAAATATCATATACAAAATAACTTATACCTTGATTTCCATCTTTTCTAATGGCCGAAATAATATTTCCTTTGTACTTTCCTTTAAGGAATGTTCCATCAATAAACAAAATAGGCCGACAGTAGTTGAATCCATCAATGCATGCCCTGAATGATACAAATAACCTATAGATCGGTTAGATATTTGATCACAATCAAGCACTATATGGCTACCGGCATTTGTATTATTCGCCGCATCTACATACCAACGTAACTGATCATAAGACAAAGAATAATCCCCAAAAAGCATTGCTTTTGCTTTTTCCACACCTAACAATGCTTGGTCATATGATATTGTAAGGTCATACGATGAACGAAAATCGCTAACCACCTCAGTTGGACGAGTGTTCGTGTTTTCATGGACATTGTCCACAATTAGATCTGCAATCAAATTAGAAGACATCCTCTTGTTTTGGGTTGTACGTAGAGATACTCCACAAGTGTGTTGGTTTTGTAGTTTCCTTATGTAAAAGAAACCATTCACCCTCTGAAGAGTAGCAATGACATGCCACTCGCATCCTGTAACGTACTTTGACGCACATTCCGCAACAACTCTTGTCTTATAATTCTTCGCATAATTGAAATTAAATCCAACCTCAACTGCATATTTGCATAGAGCAGTCCGAAAATGGGTAACACCACCTTCAAATTTCTGACCTTCACACTTGATTTCATTTTCCCACCCAGATGTTAAAAGAACTTTCTCGGTATGTGAACAAAAATGAGGAAGTAAATCGACCTCAAATTCAACTCCGTCTTCAACAACATTAACATCTTCAAGCAACTCATTACCAACTACAGCAATTGAAGTATCATTAGACACATACACCCTCAATTCAATATGATTGACATTAATTAAACGTACTAACTCAAACATATTCTTCATGTCATCATCATTTCGTAGTGAACAATTCGGATGACTTGGAATCGAATATGATATACGCACAGCCAAATTTCTCAACTCATCCCATTCCTCGAAAACTCAATGCAAAATGAAATCAAAACTTGATAGAACTGAACATCTCATAACTAACGTCTCAAGACGATATTTGCATAATAGCAAGGTCATTTCTTCCATGACCTTCAATAGGTTTATAAACAGAAAATCAGTAACAGGTTCCCAAAACGAAAGAATGACAACAAACAGTAAATCATATACGATAATGCATGTTCCAGATTTCATCAATGACCAAAAAAAAAATTAAAAAATGAAAGAGTGACACCAAATAGTAAATCATATTCGATTCCAGAAAAATCAAAACTCTTCATGAAAAAAGTGACGTAGAAGCTTAAAAAAACTAGTTTCAATCTTCAAATCATTTTAGCATGATATTTTCATTTATCTTTTCGGAATGGAAAAAGAGATTAAACATTGAAAAATATTAAATGACCAACAACAAAAAACGAAAGAATGACAACAAACAGTAAATCATATACGATAATGCATGTTCTAGATTTCATCAATGACCAAAAAAAAAAATTAAAAAATGAAAGAGTGACACCAAATAGTAAATCATATTCGATTCTAGAAAAATCAAAACTCTTCATGAAAAAAGTGACGTAGAAGCTTAAAATTAGTTTCAATCTTCAAATAATTTTAGCATGAGATTTTCATTTATCTTTTCGGAATGGAAAAAGAGATTAAACATTGAAAATATTAAATGACCAATAAAAAATAATGTTACATGTTTCTGAAAAATTCCAACATAATAAAATAAAAAAATTTCATGAATTTAATGCTCCACAATTTCGAAAATTTCATGAATATGCTGAACACCATAATACCGGAATCTTGAATACTTACAAATTAATGGCGTCCCGTTTGGTAAAGAATAATCTTGAACACGTGAAGAAAAAATACAATGTAAGATATGGTTGAACTGGTGAAGAAGAAATACAATAGCAGCTTCTTGAACTGGGAAGAAAATACAATTGAACTGGCCTCCCTAGTGCCCTATGATAATGAACTTGAAAATAAAAAATAATTTGGTAAAAGATGATAATGAAATACCAATATGTTTTGAAATTTCAAAATTCAAATGATACACAAATATCAAAATGACTCTTGAAAGTCTCACATTCTAATATTTAGATATTGGAAAAATAAAAGTTATCTATTAGGTATGGACTATTTATGGTAGGGGTAAATATGGAATACATTTCAAAAAGAATTTGAATTTTTTTTAAAATGTGTACTTATTGACAAATAAGTCATCAATTATAGGACTTAAATAATGATAAGTTTGGAGGTGGAACTTAAAGCCAACTAAGTTTTGAAAAAGGTACCCCCCATCCCATTATCTCTAGAATTTTATCCGAGACAATTTATGTGGTGAAATCAAGATAATAGTTTTTAAAAATTATTTGAATTAGTAAGATAAGCAAGAGTCAATTTGACTCACAGGAGTAACCCTGTCTTTGGTACAATGGAATGAAGAGTCGATAGAAAATAGAGGAGGAAAAATAGAGGAAAAGGAAAGGTTTTCACTCGTTTGATATAGACGAAAAATACAGTGAAATGAAAAATAGGGAGGAAGGTTAATCCACTTTGCCTGTCATTTTTTTTTCTTCCGGTTTTGGACGGAAAGTGGAAGAAAAGAAGGGAATCTTGATTAAAGTTTAAGCTAAATTACTATTATGTCTTCTTGTCCATTCTTATTGTGCATAGTATTTTATGTCTATTTTACTTTTGATGATATCAGCCACTTGAAACTCACCACTCTTTTTTAATGTTATGATTATAGAATTTAAATATTATTTTTAGTTTTGTATCTTCATTTTTTTATCTAGAAAAATGCACCAATGTATAAATTCTTTTTATATTCTTATTTTTAATTAATGCCATTTTATCATTTTTTAATTAATAGTTACAAATCATTCAAAGTAAAATTAATTCCTCCAAAATTAATTCGTAACAAAAAAAAGGGGATTAAAAGCTTTTTCAAATTAATTGGATTGATTTGTACTAAAAAATTCACTTAATATATTTAAGGGTAGAATTGTAAATTTGATATATATGTTTTTCCTTTCTTTTCATTTTTCATTCAATACCAAACAATAAAAAATATCTCTCTTACTTTTCATCCTCCCTACAAAACAAAAAAGAAGAAAAATAACTTTCTTTCCTTTGAAAATTTTAGGCCATGTTTGGTTAGCTTTTCGAAAATTGTTTTTTGTTCTCAAAATTTCAAAAACACCCAAAACCTGTTTGTTTAGCATTTTTGTTCTCAAAATTTTGAGAAAAAATGAGATTTGAGTCAAAGAAACAGAAAATAAGTCTAACTTATTTTCAGAGTTTTCTTTGAAAATTTTGAAAACAAGGAGAACAATTTTGGACTTTAATGAGGTATGCCCTTCGAGTCTCCTTAGCAGCAAATTTCTTCATTCTTTTTTTTTTTTTTTAAACTTCTTCCTCTCTCTCATAATATATAATATATTATATAATATAGAATATTATAATATATAAATATTATATAATATATAAATATTAAAGTTTGGTTTATTGAATTTTTTTATATGAAATTATCAATCTAAAAATAACTTTCTTATATTTTTTTATTAATGTTTGAATTACTGTTCAAACATATATTTAAGCTGTCCAAACAGATTTTACTATTTTCTGTATTGTAAAATTGTTTTTGAAATCATCTAACAAAACATATTTTTTATCTCAAAAAATATCAAAACTATTTTCTTAAAACTCTTCTCAAAAATTATTTTTGAATACCTATTTTTGAAACGCAAACCAAACATACCCTTATTCTTTTCACTTTTCCTTCATTCATTCTTTCCATCTTTTATACCGAAATGGATTCTAAATTTTTGATTCAACCACGTGACAAAATTCAGCAAATAACTAATTAAATAATCAAACAAATAAATTTAAAACACGGACCACAAGCCAACGAACGCAAGCTCCCACACATACCTACCAGGACAAAACATAATCTCTCCAACCCCATATTCCCCTTCCGTTCCCTCCAACACACAGCGAAGACTACAATGGAAGCCATTGGAGTTCTGATGGTTTGCCCTATGTCGCCTTACCTCGAGCAAGAACTGGACAAGCGGTTCAAGCTCTTCCGGTTCTGGAACTTCCCTCAGAAAACCAAATTCTTGAAAGAAAACTCCAATTCGATCCGAGCAGTCGTCGGCTACGCCACGGCCGGCGCTGATGCTCAGTTGATTGACTCGCTGCCCGGTTTGGAGATCGTCGCGAATTACAGCGTGGGATTGGACAAGATTGATTTGGGGAAGTGTAAGGAGAAGGGGATTAGGGTGACCAACACGCCCGATGTGTTGACTGAGGACGTGGCGGATTTGGCGATCGGATTGATTTTGGCGACTCTGAGGAAGATTTGCGAGTGTGATCGGTATGTGAGAAGTGGTTTGTGGAAGAAAGGGGACTTCAGATTGACTACGAAGGTTTGGTTTTTGCATTCTTGTTATATATTAAAGTTAAGTTTGTTTGGTTGCCGAGAAATAGTCAGAAACTAAAAGAAATTGAGTCGTTGAGTTTTAATGTTGGGACACGAATCACGAAATTGACCATTTGGGTTCTACACAGCTGTTGGCTGAGAATTTTTCTTTGTGATTGGAACTCTAAGAGTAGGTGTAAATTAATAGCATTTGTGAATTTAGTATGAACCAGGAAGCTTGGTGGTTGACCGAATGCATACTAAACCATCAAGTTCCAAGTTCAGTCTCCTTCTGTCATTTTTTTTGAAGCTTTTAGATGGTGGAATTGCTTGGAGAACAATCCTTGATAGAACTTTGTTCAGCTGAGAAGCCTTTGTTGTTGCATACCCCATAAATTCCCATTAGAAGTTGGTAGGATATTTCTCTGTTCCAATTACCTTACCTCGTGCTACTAAACTTATGCAATCCTTTGTGTTTACTAAAACTTATGGATCCTTTTGTGATGAGACAGAAGCATTATTAGTCTTCTGAGAATTGCGCTTGGTGGCACACACCTTAGACTTTGAGCAGATTGAAGATTAAATATAGGTTACTGGTACAATATTAATCCATTTCATTGGTTCAATTCTTAACTTAGAAGCATTGAGATGCAATTCTTGACTACCATTATTGGCTTTAGAGTGAATGGTAAAGTATGGTTGAAAAGTTCATTAGTGTTTTCGTTTCTGTCCAACCTTTTTTTCTTCGTCTTTGACATATTTTGGATAGTATCATTCTAATGGAGAAATGCTGTTTCATCTGCACTAACTCACTTTTTTGGTCATTTTCTACGAGTGCTCTCTGTAGGTGTGATGTTGAGAGCAGGATATTTTGTATTATTTAGCTGACGGTTCCACTATTTTCCTAAAAGTTGATCAACACAATAACTGAGCAGTCAACCATGTCTAGGAGCAGCCACTATGTGGAAATAATATCAAAACTTATGTTTGTATTCATCTCATCCCTCCTAACTTTCTTGATTAATGGGGACTTTAAGAGGGTCCCTTAAGTGGGTAATAATTTCTTCTGGAGGTATGAAGGCTTTCTACGTAAGCTAGACTATGGATCATGACAAAAGGCAGAGTAAAGGGCCTACAGAGGATATCAAATAAGAAAACTCCCGTAGCACAAAACGGAGAGGCTTTTCCTCACAATGATGATGTGTGATTTATTTTGGATATGTTTCAATGATGCCAAATGCTTGTCAAGTTCTCTGGTTAATTTTGCTGCCTATGTAGATGATAGATCATGAACTAAATCTGTTTCGTGTTCTTTTTTCATTTTGCATCTTTCCACTTGGAGTTCTCATGTGTTATGCACTTTCCTTTTTGTTTTTGTTTTTTGTTTTTTTGCAGTTTAGTGGCAAATCAGTGGGTATTATTGGATTAGGCAGGATTGGCTCAGCAATTGCTAAGAGAGCTGAAGCATTTGGATGTCCAATCAGTTACTTCACTAGATCAGAGAAACCTGATTCAGAATACAAATACTACCCTAATGTCATTGACTTGGCCTCCAACTGTCAAATCCTTATCGTTGCATGTCCATTAACCAGTGAAACTCGTCACATTATCAACCGGGAAGTCATCGATGCATTGGGTCCGAAGGGCGTCCTTATTAACATTGGACGAGGCCCTCATGTTGATGAACCTGAGCTGGTATCAGCTTTAGTTGAAGGACGGTTGGGTGGAGCCGGCCTAGATGTGTTTGAACATGAACCTGAAGTGCCAGAGCAGCTCTTTGGGCTTGATAACGTGGTCCTCTTGCCTCATGTAGGAAGTGGCACAGTGGAAACGCGTAACGCCATGGCTGACCTTGTCATTGGGAATTTGGAGGCTCACTTTTTGAAGAAACCACTATTAACTCCAGTTCTTTGATTGCGATGTGAAGGTATGTCGATTTATGATTGTTTGGAGGCTTCATCTTGCTGAAATCATTGCCTCCGGAACTTAGCAAACATATTTTGTGGAATAACAATCTTTAATGTTAGTACCCATGATTTCTCGCAAGTTATTTCTTACCATCTTTAGTGCAGTCTTGTTGCTAATTTCAGTTAAAAGGGCAATGCAATTAGATCATTCTTATGTAAAGCAGCGTCAGGGAGCTCTTCCCAATATCGCATTTGGTTTGATTGCTAAGCTGGGAAATAGCTCTATTTTAAGCTGCAGTGATTTAAAAAAAAAAAAAAGAAGAAAGAAATGGAAGTGATTGTAGTTGATTACCAGGTTCTTTTGTCACTCCTTTCCCCATGTAGTAATTGGAATTACGATTGGTTACTAATTGCAGTTTAGAGACGGACTAAAGAGAACTCTGTCAGTTTCCATCCCCGTACCCGCTTAAAAAAACTTTGTCCATCCCCGATTCATCTCTGTTAACGGGTATAGTTTTCATTTCCATTTTCGTCCGCGGGTAAATTTGTAATCCTTGTCCCCCGCCTTCACCTCCGCCCCCACCCCCATCCACCTTACTCGCCCAAGCCCAAGCCCAAGCCCAATTCTAAGTCCAAGTCCAAGTCCAAGTCAACATAATCCAAAATTCTAAATTAATATAACCTTCTAAACAATCTAACATAATTATAGAATATCATTGCATAATTAAAAGTTTGTCATTTACAACATAATCTAACATAAAAAAATATAAAAACACAAAGATTTACACTTTTACAAGGCGAAACCATGAAAAAAAATCAAAAAACAAATCAATTTTCAAAAAAAAAAATCATTCAATAATATGTAGATTTGTATTTACAGCAACATGTATATATATATATATATATATAAAATAACGGGTAAAGTGAGGCGCGGGCGGGGGTAAGTGTGAGCTATCCCCGCACGGATTTATACGGATATCTCTGTATACGTCTACCGTCTAATACGTATGGTCCATCTTCGGTCTAAACGAGACGAATTTAGACAAATATCCATTTTTATCCGATCCACTGCCATCCCTATTCTTTCATATTTCTACAAACCAGCTCTGAAGATGAAAAATAAAGAGGAAGGAAAAGGAAGCTATGGACAGAGAACGACCTAATAGTAAGGAAATAAAATCTCCTATATCTTCATTTTTATTTCCCTTTCTCAGATTTTCTCTGCAAACCCTGCTACCAAACACCTGTCAACTGTCAAGGGAAAGATAAGGGTGAAGAGGAAGCCCCTTTGAAGATGAGGAAGTTTAGAGTCTCGAGTGTGAAGTAGATGAAAGTTCCTGTAGTATGAGTGAAGAAACACCCAAAGTTTGATCCCACCACGCACTGCCACCCATTCCCATATCTCATGTCGAACTCCTGTCAGTAAAAAAACCAGAACTTTAATTGGGAGAGAGAGAGCGAGCGAGAGAGAGAGAGAGAGTCTTTGGTTACCTTTTTAATGTGGGCAGCAATGGATTTACAATCAAAAACATCGTAGAGATCCAGAGCTTGAGACGCAGAGGCCATGGCTTGTATCTGCATCTTCACAGGCATGTCTGTATCTTCTATCAAAGCTTTGCCTTCTAACATCTTTCTCTCTAGAATCAAGAGCAGGGCAAGCCCAATAACAAATCTCTCTGTTCTGATCTTTGCAAGTGTGTAAGAAAAAAGTTACAAGGAAGCAAATTTTAAAGTGGCCACACCGTTTAGTTCTCCTCCAAATGTAAAGAAGCCATTTGATATGCACTTTGATGCTGGCACATCCTACAATTTCCTTGTCCTTTACCTTCTCCAGTATTGCTACACTGACTAAATTTTGAAACTAAATTTAGAATTCAAATGACATTTCAGTTGACTTGGACTTCTTTATTTGGTGCTATGTCATTTGGGCCCTAATAAAGACTCCAAATAATATGTTGTCATGTCATTTAGACTATAAATTTGATTCTAAAATTTGATCGGTATAACATTACTCGTACCTCCTCACTTCAAGGTTAGCTCACCCTATACCCTATAAATAACACACTCCCTGTTTGTCATATGTTCAAATGGATAACGATGTTAAAGGATAAAGGTGATGAGGCTCAAAATGATCCAAGATTCCCATGGAATTTAGTGATAATATTATTATTTTTTTTGAACAGGAAATTTAGTGATAATTGCTAGCCACGTATGCAAAGTTTTTCTACTAAAAGTTCAATTTAATATAATTACTGTCCTAACATAAAAAATGATGTAATTCTTATAGTTTCTAACTTATTATTTTCATAAAAACATAGTTTAAATTCACGCTTTCTATACATTTTAATTTTTTTTTTTATCAAAATGTATTTTACAGAAACGCTTTCTTATTAAAAAATATTATGGGTTTAAACTATATTTTTATTATAGAAATTATTATCAAGGACTATAGAACTATACTTGGAATAGGAGTGGTATTTAACTAGAGTTGAGTCGAATTTAACAATTTGTTCCAACATAGCTTGCAATAAGAGTCGTGCAATTAAGATTATGAGGCATCGAGTTTACGTGTTTAACACGGTATATTCGTAATAAATGATACAGTCAAATTCTAATCATTTGATATGTATAATACAATTATATTTTAGATAAAGGTGAAATAATTCAACTTCAAACAACAATTTTTTGTTGACGCGTGTTGGATTAACTTGTTATTTCTATCCTAACTTGCGTACAAGTCTTTTCAAGGGTATTAATTTCTACTTATTTACATACTTGAATTCTTAAACAATTTCTCCACGGCACCTCCTCACCAAAACAAACAAAAAATAAAATTGCCAAGATCTTTATAAAGCAAGAGAAAGGATATAGATGTTTGACTAATGTTAGAAAAAGAATAACATTTTAAGGAAGTTTTCTAGAAGTTTGCTTACTAGTAATGTTTTTTTTTGATAAGATAGAGATTTAATAATATAGCATCTGACATGGATTTGCCACCTCATTAAAATTCTGACAACTAATTTAGTCCTGTTTTTTTGACTATTCATTCTCCCACTTTTTTATGCTCTGTTTGGTAGGAAAGATAGAAAGTATGAGGGATATAATTTTTATCCTTCAAGGAAGGAAAGTAGGAATGATACATTTTCTTTCCTTTGTATTTTGTTGGATTGATGGAAAATAAAAATGACTAAATTTTTTTTTTTTTTTTGCGCTGGCTAAGATTAGGAGTGACAATCGAGTCGTGTCGTGTCAGATTCGTGTTGAGTCAGATTCGTGTTGAGTCATTACGGGTTTATGTCGAACATTAGTCAAATTTAACTCAACTCATTTAACTAATTGTCATGTCGAGTTGCGAGTTGAATTGAATATGAGCTTTTTATATTTCTTATTCGCGTGTCAGGTCATTTTCAAGTTCGTATCGAATTATAATCAAGTTCGTGTCATAAAATTCGTGTTGAGTTCGAATTGTGTTATCATGTTGAGTCGAAAATTTTCACCCCTATCTAAGATGAAAAAAAAATTTAATTTTTTTTTAATTTTTAATTCTAATTTTTAAATTTTTTTTAAAATATATATAAATACGTATTTTGTCATTGTATTTTTATATGAAATTAATATATACACAATATATGTATATATCAAAAGATATATCTATATAATAAAGTAACTTACAATTCAAATTTCAAAAAATAAACAAAATGACTTTTACTTTTCGCGGTTCAGATCACTTCCAATTTTACTTTAAAGTTAATATAACGACTAATATTAACACCCTAAATTTAATAGGAAAAATAGACTCTTAAGGGTGTGTTTGGAGTGATTTTTTAAAAGTATTTCTAGAAATTATTTCTTATAAGTACTTTAAAAAAAAAATAGTGTTTAAAACCGTCCCACCATCACCGCCGCCGCCACCACCGCCGCCTCCGCCACCACCACCACTGCCGCTGTCGCCGCTACCACCACCGCCACCATTGCCATTGCCGCCACCACCACCACTACAATCACCACCATTGCCGCCACCACCGTCGCCGACTCCTCCACCACCATTGCTGCCACGGCCACCACCATCACTGTCACTACCACTGCCACCACCACCGCCGCCACCACCACCACAGTCATTGTCACCCACCACAACCATCACCATCTCCTACCACCACCACCTCTCATCCCCACTACAACCGATACTTAAATTCGTTTATCTCTCCTCTATGTTTGTGATTTGATTTTGGATATGAATACAAATATATTTATTGTTTACAATTTTTTATTATTATGTGCCTTCAAGCACAAGCAATAACTAGTAAACAAATAAGATACATCTCAACACAAATAATTAACTTTTCATCCACTTTCTTTCCGATTTTGGAGGGATTGATTTTGGTGAGTTGGAAGGAAAGTGAATCCTTCCACTTTTCATCATTCCTTACCAAACATGATATTTTATTTATTCCTCCAACTTTCCATCCTTTTAACTTTTTATCTTTCTATTTTTCTATCATACCAAACGGAGCATTAGATCTCCTGCTCGATTTTTCAGATTCAACTCGTCTGTTATTCCTCAAATAACAGCACATGGTGTTGCTCTATTAAACGACACCGTCTTATTAAAAAAGCCACAACTCACCATAACAACCCCAATTTTTCAAAATCGCTAGGGCTCAATTGAAGACTGCCAACAACCAAAACCTCATACTTGTTCATCACACAAAGCTAACTCTATAACTTGTCTCTTCCTTTTTTACTGTTCATTCCTTCCTCTGCCGCAAGCTCCGCCTTCCATTCAAGATACGTCTTAGACGATTCACCTGAGGAACCAACCAGCACAAATACACCATATTCGGGGATTCACTTCATTCGACTTTCAAATTACTTAATCTCGCATCACGTCCAATAATAAAAAAAGAAAAAGTGAACATGCAGCGATCAATATCGATATCGAACGATGTATCAGTGTTAGTTTGGTTCCTTGTGTGCTTTCATAATTCCTACGATTTTATGCTCAAGAAAAATGGCTTCATAATTTGAAGTCTTTTTCGAGGTTCGTTGCCAATAATCATCTTGGTGCAAATGATCGAAGGAAGGCAAAACATTTAATTCCTTAGTAAGTCTATGGTACCCAAAAAATAACAAAAAAGTTGGTACCCTACTACCATTTATCTATGAAAATAATTATCGCAAAAGTGAGAAAAACGTCAATGAAAGTGATAAATTATATATAATTTTTTATTATAAATTAATCTATAAAAAATTATTAAAATAATTCATAAATTTAAAAATACAATACTAATACTCCGTTTGGTACGATGGAAAAATGGAAGGATGAAAAGTTGGAAGGATGAAAGATGGGAGGGATAGATAAAACATCATGTTTGGTAAGGAAGGAAAGTAGAAAGGATGGAAAAGTTGATGAATTAACTTTCCTTCCAACTCACCAAAATCAATCTTTCCAAAATCGGAAAGAAAGTGGATGCAAAGTTAATTATTTGTGTTGAGATATATCTTATTTGTCTATATATCTTTTAATATATACATATATTATATATATTAATTTCATATAAAAATACAATGATAAAATATGTATTTATATATATATATTTTTAAAATTTTTAAAATTTAAAAAAAAAAAAAAAATTAAACAGGTCAACTCGCAACTCGACACGACACAATTAGTTAAATGAGTTGAATTAGGTTTGACTAATGTTCGACACAAATCCGTAATGACACAACACGAATCTGACACGACACAACTCGATTGGCACCCCTAATCTTAGCCACCACAAAAAAAAAAAAAAATAGTCATTTTCATTTTTCATCCATCCAATCAAATACAGAGGAAGAAAACTGTATCATTCCTACTTTCTTTTCTTGAAGGATAGAAAGTGTATCCCTTCTACTTT
Organism: Ilex aquifolium; assembly: GCA_951799425.1. Classification (NCBI taxonomy): domain Eukaryota; kingdom Viridiplantae; phylum Streptophyta; class Magnoliopsida; order Aquifoliales; family Aquifoliaceae; genus Ilex; species Ilex aquifolium. Next base: position 18,140,565 of record OX637410.1, read on the forward strand.
CCATCCTTCCTACTTTTCATTCTTCCTATCAAACGGAACATAAATTATTTTGAGATACGTCAATCCCTGGCATGTGATGTGAGTAATAATTATTCAGAGGAACAAAGACAACCTCGGAAAAAGACATTGACACAATTATTAATGCTCTGGCGATCAAATCATGGTCCCTACATTAGATTCTTATTTCGTTGTCTAGAGCTTAGTGGTCAAGAAAATAACAAGCATGACTAGCAGTTTTCAAAAGAACAAATCTGAACATTACTTAAAAGAGTAATGCTACACTGACCAAATTTTAAGATCAAATTTAGAACTCAAATGACATGACAACATATCATTTGGAGTCTTTATTGGGGCACAAATGACATGACACCAAATAAAGAAGCCCAACTCAGCTGCCATGTCATTTAGACTCTAAATTTGGTCCCAAAATTTAGTCAGTGTATCATTACTCTACTTAAAAATTCCGAAGACACTTTTACACGTTTGCTAACAGCTATGAATCTGAATAATTGGGAAGATTATGATAAGTTGCATCGGTTGTTTGAGTATGGTAGTGGTTTGTTTGGTTGTGGTGGTTGTGGTGGCGGTGGTTGGAGGGGTGATGGTGGATAAGGGTGAAATCAGAAATTTATATCTGAATGACCTCTTTAATTACAAGTTTTCGTTCTTTTTTTTTTTTGATAAAAACAAGATGGTGTATTTATATTTATTTTGAACCCTATTTTTATATTTTATTTTTGGTCGATCACTAATACAAGAAAGAGAGACGACGAAATTCAAACCAGTGATTTGATCTAACAATTCGAGTGTTGAGTATTGGGCCAAATGCATCCACAGCCCATATTAATGTAGAGGGCTTGGACCAACGAGAAAGGCTCACTGATTTGGGTAGGACTTATACTCCGTTAGGTAGGAATGATGAAAAGTATGAAGAATGGAAAGTAGGAGGGATACACTTTCTATCCTTCAAGGAAAGAAAATAAGAATGATACATTTTCCTTCTTTTGTGTTTGGTTGGATGGATGGAAAATAAAAATGACTAATTTTTTTTTTTTTTTTTTTTTTTGTGATGGCTAAAATTAGGGATGATAATCGAGTCATGTCGTGTCAGATTTGTGTTGAGTCATTACGGGTTTGTGTCGAACATTAATCAAACATAACTCAACTCATTTAACTAATTGTGTCGTGTCGAGTTGCGAGTTGACCTGTTTATTTTTATTTTTAAATTTATTTTTTAAAAATATATATATATATATAAATACATATTTTATCATTGTATTTTTATATGAAATTAATGTATATATTAAAAGATATATAAACAAATAAGATACATCTCAACACAAATAATTAACTTTCTATCCACTTTCCTTCCGATTTTGGAGAGATTGATTTTAGTGAGTTGGAAGGAAAGTTAATCCATCCACATTTCCATCCTTCCTACTTTACCAAATATGATGTTTTATCTATCTCTCCAACTTTTCATCCTTTCAACTTTTCATCATTCCATTTTACTATCGTACCAAACGGAACATTAGACTTGCTGACGTGAATTAGATTTTTATACCCAATTCAACACAACATATTCTTATTACTATTTTATATTAACGACAAATTTTATATGTTTTCATGCATATAACATTAATACTCCTATAAAAATATAAAATGTTTCAAGATCACTTGGGTCTCTTGCTTGTAGGCCCAATCTGAACTGGTTAAGCCCGTAAAATACTAACGCAAAACTTGACTAAAATAGAGTAGGTACTTTGTAGAAAGTCCGTAAAGTCCCATTAAACAGTGTTGAAATTTGTCGAGCTGTGTTATCAACAGTTTAGAATCGGTTCGTGTCAAGTCCATTTATTTATCGAGCAAATTGAGTTTTCACTTTTAAAGTTGTTATATGTCCATCTATAATGTTTTGTATGTGCTATGGAATTAGTACAAGGAGAATGTAATATCAAAAGTTTTAAAATGATTATGTTTACAATGAAATAATGTTTAAATGAATGGAAACTTAATAGTCAGTAGCATTCTAAGCACTCCAATCTTTATTGTGAACATTAGGTTATAATCATTTATAGTATACCTTACTATCCATTAACCTATAAACATCTCTAGCTCTATTCTTTCAAGGAATATTGTACTGATGGCCCTATTGATATTACTATATTAGCCCATTTGTTAAATTTGGGATTCCAAATGAATGGTATTCTTGAATCAACGAGTCTTTAAAAAAAAATTAAACAAAATGCAATGACTTTTATTCATTTGGGATGTAAAATTTGAAATTCCAATTAAAATAAATTATAGTACTCTCTATTATTATCGTTAGGTTTGTCAATCTTAACGTGTGGAGCAGGTTTGTGCTGGGCGTTAACGGGTTTATGTTAAAAAGTACCCTGCACATGCTCAATTTTTTTATTAATTCATATTTAATGAGTCATATTATATTGGGTTCGTGTCGTGTATCAAATCATGTATAATTGATATATAAATGAGTCGTATATTGTATTTTTTTTTTTTTGAGTGACTTCATTCATACCCGATTTATTTATTAATCATGTCGGGTCGAGTCCATTTGTTTGCGAAATTGGTGCTTAAAGAAGATTCAAACCTTCTAATTTCGTATCGTGTTAGCGAGTTGTATTACATTTTAATACACCTAATTATCGTGGCACATATTTGACAATTATTGTAGATAAACAATGGTAGTGGCAAATCCCTTGAGACAACCACAAGGAATAACTCAAATGGTAAGAAGGATAAACTGTAAATCCAAATGTTTTGAGTTTGAATTTTGGTAATTCTTTAGAGTTAAGCTATATAGGATTTTATCCCTCATGAATACCTTTGTCCCAGCATAAATGGTATGTCTTTGATTGGATCGGAGAAGGAATTAATCGAGGTACGCGTAATCTAACTCAGACACTCCTGATCATTGAACCAAAAATAAAAAAATAAAAAATCCCTCGAGACTAGAGTGTGAGGGATCTCATGAATTCTATAGTTTAGTGTGAATGGTTTGTTTTTAATTGAATCGAAAAAAAAATTAATTGAGAAATGCATAAGTTGGCCCAAACTGACCACAAAACCAAATAAAAATGGTTAATTTTAAATTGCACCCCCGAAAGATCGTTTGAATCTCAATTTATTCTCTCAAAGACTCAATTTGCACTCTCAAAAATAGAAATTTGTATCAATGCACACCTCAAGCTAACAGCTGTCAGTTTACCTGTTAAAACTAAATGAATAAATTACACTTAGACTTCCCTCATGCTTATCACTTAATCACCTATATCTTTCACAATTGAAGTATTACACCTACATACCTTGAGAATTCAAATGTGACTAAAAATATTTTTTCAATTGGGCATTCAAATAATTTTGTTTAACTGATGTATTGCATTAGATATAAATAACATTATATAAATACATACATTATATTGATCATTTAAATGGTAAACTTGATTTTAAACTTTAGAGTATAAAGAGCCCACAAAATAAAGAGTAGTATAAAATTATAATTCTTTATTAAGATAAAATCATATTTTTTAACGGTTATATTAACAGATATTAACGACAAGATATTATGTGTTACACGTGCACAAACGTCAGGAAGTGCAGGAGTAATGTTCTAAATGTGAGAGATTCAAATGATTAAGTGACAAGTATGAGAAGATCTAAGTGTAATTTATCCATTTGATTTTAGACGGTAAATTGATGGCTGTTAATTTCAGGTGAATATTAATACAAATTTTTATTTTTAAGGGTATAAATTAAAATTTTTTATCTTTAAAGATGTACATGTAAATTAAAACGATATTTCGAAAAGCAATTTATAATTAATCCTACTAAAAAACAAAATAGCAAAATAAGCAGTGATGGCCAGCAAATAAAGAACACAAGAATCTAAATTTGGTTGCTTTATTAAATGCCCTTTTAATAATAAACAATTAAAAGTAGCTCCACCATCTTATAATGGAGTAACCTTTAGACTCTGGTGCCGACACTCAGTCCCAAACCAATGTGTGTAGCCTTGGGGCCAGGTCCGGTTTCAGGCTCGTTAACTACTGTAGCCCACTTGGTTGTGGTTGGCGGGTTGCTCTCCCTCGTCTTTACATAGCCGTACATAGATGGCTACTTTCTTTCTCTTTCATGCACCGTACACACAAAACACTCCAGTGAGACAGAGACAGAGTCAGAGAAAGAGAGAGACAGATCGAGAGAGAGAGAGAGAAAGAGACAGCTGAATTTTCTTACATTGTGGACACCACAATTTTTACCCATCTTGTATTGCTTCTCTGTACTTCATCAATTTCATTCCAAAATTTCAGTAATTTACTTCGATTTACCGTTTCAGTTCTTGGGAATTCAATTGGGGGTTCAAAATCGTTACCATATCTCCAAAAAATTTCTGGGTATCAAAAGAGTTTCAGCTTTGGTATCTTCAGTGAATTTGTGAGGAAGTATTTTAAGTAAAATTTTCACTTTCCTGTTGAATTCGACAGCTTTGATTCTGGTAAAAAGTTGTTGGAAATATGCTTCATACAAAATCTGAGTCTGATATAACTAGTTTAGCCCCATCATCGCCTTCAAGGTCTCCTAAGAGGCCAGTATACTATGTACAGAGCCCTTCAAGGGACTCTCACGATGGGGACAAGTCCTCATCAATGCAAGCCACTCCCAATTTCAATAGTCCAATGGAATCACCTCGCACCCTTCTTTTGGCCGACACTCCCGGAATTCTTCTGCTAGTCGGTTTTCGGGAATATTCCGGTCGTCGTCGGGGAGGAAAGGTGGCCGGAAAAGGAATGATAAGGGGTGGCCGGAGTGTAATGTGATTGTAGAAGAGGGAAAGTATGATGAGTTTGATGAGGATAAGGGGTTCACTAGGCGGTGCCAGGCTTTGTTGGGTTTTTTGAGTTTTGTTGTTCTGTTTACTGTCTTTTGCCTGATTATATGGGGTGCTGGAAGGCCTTACAAAGCTGAGGTTACCGTCAAGGTATGCCCAATTACTCTTTGGTTTTCACTTTAACTAGATTTTGATTTTTGATTCTGTACGAGGTTACTGTGAAGGTAGGCCAATTTACACTGTTTGTAGTTTTTTCTTACCATCATTGGGATGCAAAATTTGAAATTATCTATGTGATGATGAACTTGTTAGCAATCAACTACTTTAGGTGAATCAATTTAAAGAATATGAGTCCCTCTAATTTGTTCTAATTCGATATATTCCCACTCACTAGTCCTCTTTCTATGTTGTCCTGTGGGAGGAATGGCTATGATGTAAGGATCAAGGAAATGGCATGTTGTGAATGAAATTACCTTATTCATTTATTTTGTTTTGCTAAGAACTCACATGTCATAACTAGTATAGACTGTAGAACCAACTTAAAATCATGCTAGCATTAAAAAAAGCATCAACACTGCCGGATAAATTTCTGAACCCTCGAAGTCCATCAAGAAGCCTCTTGGAATCCACCTGAAAATATGAAAGTATGAACCACCCTAGAATTCAAATGAGTTCTATAAGAACAAGAAAACTAGAGCTCTAACGATAAGGAACATATAAACAAAAATTCTCTGCGCCATGCTTATTCCTGTGGTAATAAGCTAAGAAACTTCAGAACATATGTACAAGAAGTTCTGAAAGCTCAACAGTTGTTTGGCCAAGGGAGATCTTTGTCTGTTAGCACCAAGTCTTGCTCTCCCAGCTAGCAATCTTGGCAGTGCTACTATGAGAGTATTCAGGAGTCTTCTCTTTCAACCACGGATAATTCCAAATGATGAATAGAGCCCTAGTAATTAGCCTGCATTAGAAAAAATTGAAGTAATTAATCCCAAAAATAGTTTGTGTTGAATTGGCTGTTAGTGCATAGTTGATGGGAATAATGTTATATTGTTGTGCATTGATTTGGCTTTTTCTTCTAATGTAGTAGATATTTTTCTATGGTTTCGGTCTAACAAATTATACTTCATGTTCTGTTTCTTTTATGTTCAAATTTTAGATACAGTTCATTTTCATGACACTAATAAAGTCGTGGTCTTCATTTCCACTTCTGCTCTCTATCAGTTGCAATTAAAAATTTAACATCTTTTAACTGGAAATCATTGAGATACAAATGGGAAGTCTTGCTCTTTTTTTTAAGTCATTTATTCTTGTCATTTTAATGGATGAGGCAATCATTGCAGAGCTTGGCAGTGAATAACCTCTACGTTGGGGTGGGTTCAGACTTGAGTGGGGTTCCAACCAAGATGCTGACTGTGAATGGCTCATTGAGGATGAGCATATACAACCCTGCTACCTTCTATGGCATTCATGTGAGTTCCACACCCGTTAATCTCGTTTATTCTGAGATTACCAGAATGGAGCCTTACTAGCGGACACCAAAGAAGTAGCAAAGCTAAGAGCTAGATCGTCTAGGTTCACCCTCCTCCAGGGGAACTTATACAAACGAGACTTCTCAGCACCTTTTTTGAGGTGCATGGGAGATGAAGAAGCTAATTACATTATGAGAGAAATCCATTAAGGCATCTGCGGTAATCACATTGGAGCTCGAGCTCTAGCAGGTAAAATGCTGAGGCAAGGTTACTTTTGGCCCATACTGCTCAAATACACAGCAGACCTGGTCAAAAGTTGTAAGATCTGCCAGGTGTATGTCAACATCCCCCACCGTCTACCAGAGCTCCTTGATTGAGGTCCAATATTTACATTTATTACTGGGAAAGATTAATTATTTAGTTATGAAAGTATGATAAATATGAGAGATTATTTAAGAACTGGTGCTATGTTAATAAAAGATAAGTTGTGTTTATTTTGCTGGAGAATAGCATAAAATTGGAAGAAACTAAGGAAATATGAAGCATAGCTTAAGAGGAAGCGTACTGGAATGCGCGTCCGGACGGGACCTGATCATGCGTCCGGACGCAGGTGACAGAAAGGCAAGAAGCTGAGAAAGGAGTACACTGGAAGTTGCGTCCGGACAGTTGAAGACCGCGCGTCCGGACGTGTGTGTTGGTCTGCCAACGCCAGATTAAGAGTTTCAATGCAAGACAATCTTTTCCAAAAATAAAGTTATAAATAGGAGTTGAAGATCTTGTAATTGGTTACCTTTTATTTTAAGAACTCTTTAATTTTAGCTTTAGTTTTGGTTAATCATGTCTGGCTAGAAGGCTAAACTAGGGTTAGGGGAGAACCTCTCAATGAAGTATGGTAACGTTATTGATTCTGAGTTTAACAATTTATGATGTTTTGTTAATTTAACTTCTGATCTTTTAGCAAAATTTTTTGCTCTGTAAAGATTCTTGAGTTGTTGTGCCATGTACATCGATTACTTGAATTTTCCTGTGAGTAAATAACTGATTATTCCACGCTTGAGGTAATTATCATTATTTCATAAAATAATATAATTGAATTATTATTCAGGTTCCTGAATTATCTTTGGATTATAACTTTTGGTTCTCTTACTTGATTTGTTACTTGGATCATCTGACATTTGATTCTTGTCTCAAGTTAAGACTTGAGTCTTTAATCCTTACTGTACGAAATTGAGAGGGAGTACTTGGGGCCTGTTTGGTTTGCGTTTCAAAAACAGGTATCCGAAAACAGTTTTTGAGAAGAGTTTTGAGAAAATGGTTTTGATATTTTTTGAGATAAAAAACTTGTTTGGTTAGATGATTTCAAAAACAGTTTTACAGAACAGAAAATAGTAAAACCTGTTTGGACAGCCTAAATATATGTTTGAACAGTAATTCAAACATTAATAAAAAAATATAAGAAAGTTATTTTTAGATTGATAATTTCATAAAAAAAAAAATTCAATAAACCAAACTTTAAAATATAATATATCTTATAATATAATATAATATATTATGTTATAATATTCTATTATATATTATATATTATATAATATATAATATTTATATATATTATATTATATTATATTATATAATATATTTACACATATATATATTATATTATATTATATAATTACACACACACACACACACACACATATATATATATATATATTTATACATATATATATATTTATACATTTATACATATATATACATATAATATATATATATATATATGTATAATATAATATATATATATTTATACATATAAATTGGTATATATATGTATAATATAATATATATATTTATACATATATATAATATATAGATACATATATAATATATATTTATAAATTCTTATATATAAATTCGTAGATATATATATACATATATATACCAATTTATATATATATTTATACATACACACACACACACATATATATATATTAGGAGAGAGAGGAAGAAGTAAAAAAAAAAATGAATGAAAAAATTTGCTGCTAAGGAGATTCGAAGGGCAGACCTCATTAAAGTCCAAAATTGTTCTCCTTGTTTTCAAAATTTTCAAAGAAAACTCCGAAAACAAGTTAAACTTGTTTTCTATTTCTTTGACTCAAATCTCATTTTTTCCGAAAATTTTGAGAACAAAAATGCTAAACAAACAAGATTTGGGTGTTTTTAAAATTTTGAGAACAAAAAACTGTTTTGCAGACGCAAACCAAACATGGCCTTGATGCTCTAATATTTTTTTTTATTACTGTTTCAATTATTTGAATCAATTTTCCCATTCAACAATTCCTCAAACAGATCTTTTCTTTTTAAGTTTGTTTTTGTATTTGTGTGATTGCTTTCTTGTTACAATTCCTTGTGGTTCGACCTCGGACTTCCGAGTATTTTATTACTTCGCTCAACCTGCGCTTGGGTTTTACAATATTAAAGTTGAAGCACTCCTCACCCCAGTAATCAGCCTCTGGTCATTCCAATAGTGGGGATTGTACATACTTGGACCTCTTCCCACCAGCACTGGACAATGGAAATTCGCCCTCATTGGAGTGGATTATTTCACCAAAAGGACTAAAATGGAGCCCTTGGCATCAATTACAGAGTAGAAGATTCAGAACTTCACCTGAAAATCTATAATCTATAGGTTTGAGATACCTAGGGCAATTGTCTCAGACAATGGGAAGCAGTTCGACAACCTCAAATTCAAAAAATTTTGTGCTGAGTTGGGCATAAGAAATTACTTCTCAGCTCCAGCTCATCCTCAGTCGAATGGGTAGGCAGAAGTAACTATCTAAACCATAAAGACAGCTCTGAAGACCAAACTCGAGGCCTTAAAGGGACGATGGGTGGAACACGTTCCAGAGGTATTATGGGCTTACAGAACTACAACCAGGTCAGCAACTCAAGAAACGTAGTTTGCCTTGACATTCGGAACCAAGGCAGTAGCTCCTATGGAGATAGGCATCCCATCCCCGAGGACAGAGCTCTCCAAACCCAAGCATAATGATGAGTCACTTCTGCTCAACCTCGACCTCTTAGATGAGAAGAGGGATAGAGCCTTACAGTGCATCATGAGTTATCAGAGAAAGACAGCTCAATATTACAACATGAAGGTCAGGCACAAAAGCTTTAAAGTCAGAGATCTGGTCCTCAAAAAACTCCTCCTTGCAGGAAAGGATCCTTCTCATGGAAAGTTAGGGCCCAACTGGGAAGGCCCATACATCGTTTTCAAGATAATCAGACCTAGAATTACGAGCTGCAAACAGAAGAAGAAAAAATCTTGCCTCACTCTTGGAACGCGGATCATCTGAAGAAATTTTTTTAGTGAACGTTTATAAAAGTCCATCTTCAATAAAACGACAAGTTCAATTCAGTCAACATATTATTGCTAGCTTAAAGTAAACGATGAACTCTTCAGCTCATAAACAAACGATGAGCTCTTCAGCCCATAAACGAAAGATAAGCTATTCAGCTCATAAACAAAAGGTGGACTCTTCAGCTCATAAATAAAAGATGGGCTCTTCAGCCCATAAACAAAAGGTGGGCTCTTCAGCCCATAAACAAAAGGTGAACTCTTCAGCTCATAAACAAACGATGCGCTCTTCAACTCATAAACAAAAGATGGGCTCTTCAGCTTATAAACAAAAGATGAGATCTTCAGCTCATAAACAAAAGACGAGCTCTTCAGCTCATAAACAAAAATGAGATCTTCAGCTCATATACGCTCGGTGAGCTCTTCGGCTCATGGACACCCAACCACCACAAAGTTCCTGGCAAGCAGCTATGTTTTGTAAGTTGAAGACAGGCCTCATACTTAGCACAATTCAGACTCACTTAGAACAGAATTCTCCTCAAAGTCAGAGGAGCATCTGACTTAGCTCGCTACATTGACTAAGTTTTTCAGCCTAAACATTACAACTAACAGAATAAAATAACAAAGAAATAAGCAAGACAACCAACAAAAAAAGTGGTTTTATATTCATAAGTATGGCAGGGTTACAAAAAGACGAAAAGAAAAAAGTTCTAAGCCCTCCCAAGTCCCCCCTTCAGCTTAGATATCTCCTCATCCAACTGTACATTCACAACCCGCAGATGAGCATTCTCAGCCTTCAGCTCATCCCGTTCCTTCTCCACCTCAGAGAGCTGTTTTTTTGCAAGTTCCAGCTCTGCAGCTGTAAAACTGATCTCACCAGAGGAGGAACCTGACGATTGTGGTGATATAGCAGGAAAAGAGTCTACATCAATAACAGGAGAAAGAGGGCGTGAGATAACATCCAGAACAGCAGCGGAGCTAGCACCAGTCTTGAACTAGAGAAGGTTCTAGGAAGTGACTAACGACGAGAAGGGGACCACCTCAGCATGAGCCACTCGGCTGACTCTCACCAACTCGTCAGGGGTCAAACTGGGAGTACCTACACAACACAAGCACAATTAAGACTCATCATAATGTTTGTAAACCGTAGAGGGGAGTAAAAATCATGATAATTTACCTCTGTCAAAAGAACGCCCCCAAGAACGAGGGACCCGAGCACGCTCAGACCGTGCCTCAACAGACTTCCAGGAGTCCCCAGAAATAAAGAAAAAACGTTGAGTCCACCCCTCTAGATAGCTAGGGGCATCGAGGACCAGCAGAGAGTCGAAGTGGCGCCTCCATGTGAAGCGACTAAAGTAAGGGGCATGTCAAAAAGAAGATCATAAAAGTAGAGGAATTCGGCAACAGTGAGAAAATCAATGTTATCTTGCAGGCGTAAAAATATAAAAAAGCTTATCAAAACACCCCATCCTTCTGGGGAAAGACGAGAGGGGCACAATCCATAGAAGGCCAGAACCCTTCCAACAGCGGGATGGATGAGCAAGCGAAGACCCATCTCAAAAGCACCTTCGAAGAAACAAACTTCCCGCCAAAGGAGAAGGTGTTAGGGCTCATCAAGGGTTGGGACTCGGATGGTCAAGGCATCAGGAAGAAGGTACTGCCTCTTAACATCCTCCACCTCCGAAGCCATAGCCATAAAAGGGAGTAGAAATACAAAGTACCAGGGCACGTCCATCATGGCTTGGGCTCGTTGTTTGAATAGTAGAGTAGGAAAGAAAGGTCATAAAGCAAGAAGGAAAGCAGAAGGTAAGGGAAGTTCTAAGAAAAATTGCAAAAAATAAGAAATCCCAAGTTTTATGCGAAAAATAAGGAATCCTAGGATTTAAGAAAGCGAATAACACGCGAAGGTGAAAAGACGGCCATTACACTTCCATAATCATGTCAACGGTTAAGGAAAGTGGCGTTTTAGAAAGGTAGGTGGGCACAAATAACAATCCATTTATCACTTTTCACCCAGATCTGTACATCTCGGTCCGAAAGTGCACGACACCAAAAGAACAGAACAGCCGAGCAGAGGAGCTCAGATACAAGCAGCTTAGAACAATACAATGCAGAATGGTACAAATCAAGCATTGGAGGCATAGGAACGACAAAAGTAGGCACCATACTCCAAATAGGCCAAGACCTGTTTGGAGTAGAAAGGGAAAAGAAAGAATACAAAACAAGAGCATAAGAGCATACAAAGATACAAGAGTCCTCAGCATTGACCTCAGGCAGCTCGAGCAGCTCATGAGCAACAGCTGGAGTAGAGCCAGAAGAATCTCATAAACTAGTAAAGCCAAAAAAAGCTCATAAAACCAATAGAGCCAAAAGAAGCTCATAAACCAAGGATGAGCTCTTCAACTCATGAACAAACGATATGCTTTTTTAGCTCATAAACAAATGATAAACTCTTCAGCTCATAGTCCAACAATGAGCTCCTCAGCTCACAAATGCTAAGGTTGAAAACAGATCTCATACTTGGCAAAATTTAGACTCAGTTCCAGAAGAACAGAGTTCTCCTCGAAGTAAGGGGTACAGGGGAAAGAACAGAAACAAGTGCAAAGCAATTTCAAAATAATATTTTCATTTCTCAAAAGAAGCAAAGTACAAGGTCTTCTAAAGTACAAAAAAAAAAGCAAAAAATTCTTTACAAGAAGCAAAAATCCTAAATCCCTACAACAAGGTCAGAAGGGCTTCAGGTAGCTCAGGCACCTCAGAAGCAGGAGCTTCAGAAATGGCTTCAGGCAAATCAGGAGCAGGAGCTTCAACTTCAGCTGGTGGCAGAGTCATCCTGGGAGTCTGAGCCTCAAGGTCAGCAGGAACATCACCAGGAACTAGGACCTCTGTAGGAAGATCAGTAGGAACGTTAGCGGGTTCTAAGACCTCCGCCTCCTTCTCAACACTTGACTTTCCCTTCTCCTTGTTAAGAGGAGGGTCAAAGTCGAAGTCCTAGCTTGGATACTTCTCCATGGCTTGCTAATGAAAGACGAATTACCCTGCAGTCCAGTTTGTAGCTGCCTCATCATTGAGCTCTGCAATCTGAGCATCCTTTTTTTCGGTTCTTGACTCTCTCCACCTCGATCTCATCCAGCAACGTGGAATTGACCTCAGCTAGCAGAATATACTCCTTCTTCAAAGTAGTCAAAGAGCCGAGGGCTTCAGAAGCTTCATTCTCCGCCTGAGCCAAACTGGTAGTCTTCAGTTCGAGCTCCTCCTTCGCCTTCTTAGCCTCTGCCTCTAGGCTTTTGTTTAGCCCCTCAACCTGTGCCTTCAGTTCATGTACCTGGGCCTTGAGATCGTCATTAGCGAAGGCTAGCTCAGAGACCTTGAGCTCAGATGCTTTCGAAGACTTATAAGCCAGCTCAATTGAGTTCTCCAAAGCTCGAACCTGCTTCACCAAAGCATTTACGTGAATGACCAGCTGGAAAACGCACAGGAATAAGTCAAGGTCAACAAAAATTACCTTAGCTCAAAGCAAAAGCAAAGTTTAAAGAAATCAAGACATACCGAGGTTGTTGCATACAAAGCCGTAGTAGTAAAGGTGTGCAAAGAGATCGTCGAGGCCTCCTCAATATCAGACACAGGAATAACTGAGGCAATAGTCTCAGCGGCAAGGCTCACATCCCTAATGAGTGAATCCTTGCCCTTTTCAACCTTTGCCGGTAAACCCTCCGCACGTAGACGAGGACTTTTCTCGACAGACCGGGAAAAGGAAGACCCTCATAGGAGAGGAGCTATGGACTCCAGAGCTCCAGCAACCTCTGCTGACGAAGGAGAGGATGAGGCCCCAGCACGACCAGTGGACTCCTCAACGAGAGGAGGAGAGACCCTTTGAAAAGAAGAGGTCAGAATTGCCTTCTGTGAAGTCGGCGGAGGCAAAAGAATCACTTGAGGAGGAGGAGAATGTGGAGGCACTTATGTCCTCTACACCTTTGAAGGAGGTTCAAGGTCAGATCCTACTCCAACCTTGCGCTTTTCAGCAGCTTTGTTGCTCCTCATCTAGGATAGTCTGGTCCTCACTGCCTCAGCGTCAGGAGCCATTGAGTTGGAACCTGAGAAAGCAAACAAGTCAGCTAACACAAAGAGAAAGAAAGGAAAAACCTGAGATAAAGGGGGAAGAGTCTTACCAGTAGGGTCTTCTACACCAACTATGGAGATGAGAATTGGAATCTCAACTCTCACATCGGGAGGGCTGAACCCAAGCTTGGTAAGCACAGAATGCTTGATCAAGTTAGAGTACTTCTCCAGCTGACAATCTTCAAGCCCCAGCAAAGCAAGCCTATCATCAGCTCCAAGCTCGGGGCGAATACCTAAGACAATCCAAGGAAATGAGGTCAGCAAGAAAAATACAAAAACAAAATGAGCCAAGTTAAACCTGCCCTAAACAATGACTCACCCAGATTGTCAGGACCTGACCAAGAACGAGGGACAGGAAGGGTGTCATTGGCATTGTTCAGGTCAAACTCTCATTCCTTCCCTGACACAAAGAAGAATAATTTCTTCCAATTCTTGTGAGAGCTTGGCAGGTGATGAGTCGGTTTTATACCTACGAATTGAGTACTTTCGGCTTGGGGAATTTACAAGTTTTTAATTATTTTATGTTTTTTTTTTATTTTTTTTTTGTGTTTTGATGTTATTTGATAGGAATCATCATTTGGATGCAAACAAGATCATTTGGATGCAAACAAGGTCAATTTGGAGCCTAAAAGTTGGATTTTTGAAGGCTGAGCAACAAAGGGAGCTGAAGGCTAAAACAAGCCAGCGCTGTTTCACCGCCCCAGTGCCCACTCACTGCCTTCCTAGCGCTGTTCCAGCGCTGTCCCAGCGCAGCAGCGCTTGTGATGGAAGTTGGACGCGAATTAGGACTCGTTTTTCACCCGAAATTAGATTCTAATGCCTCTTATGTGCTAGAGTTTGAGGGGAATATAAAAGGAATGATTTTGGGGGCTGAAAACAAGGAGAAAAAGATCAAGATTGATAGAGAATTGAAGGCAAGAATCGAAGAAACCGACAAGAAGAAAATCAGACTTGAAGGCTAGAAGGGGATTGAAGATTGCAACTAAGTTTTCATTCTTTTCCCTTACTTTTACTTCTTGATTTTCTAAGATGTTGTTTAATTTGAGAAGGATATTTTTCAATTACATTATGAACTAAATCTTTATTAAGATTGCAACGGAACCTAATGTTTAGTTAAATTGATCTACTCTCGTTTCTAGTTTTTGTTGATCTTATATGAGTTGTTTGTCATATTTTGTGTTTAATATATGATTGTTTGACCAACAATTAATTTGATAACTTAGATGAAATTGGGAGATGAATTCTAGGTTTAGATCTGAATATGATGACATGCGTCTGGTTAATTCTTCTTAGGATTGAATTGCTGAGTTTGTGTATAGGATAGGAATATACCTATATGTCGTGTGTAACTTTTATGAGAGTTTGAACTTAATGAATCTATTCCAACTTATTTTGCATAGGAATATAGCAATTTAATTGGGAGAGATATGCTTATCTAACTATCGGAAGAGGTTTGATAAATAATTTTGAAGTCTCAGTTAACAACTTATTTTGATCACATTACTGGAAAGAGAGTGGAAAGATTTATACGAAGCATTAGGGGAAGTTGTAATCTTAACTTCTTCTATCCGTTAAATTCAATCTTTGATTATTAAATTTAGGTTTAGTCTTAAATTAGTAATTTCATAGTTTAATTCTCATTGTTTAAATAAAATTGAATTGATATAAAGTTAGTACTTGAAATTTATTAGCAATAATTCTCCGTGGGAATGATACTCTACTTATCACTTTATTACTTGTTGATCGTGTATACTTGCACGTAAATTATCAATACCAAATTCGGACAACAGCAGGTCAGTGATCAAGACTGGGGTCTTCACCCATTTGGAGATGTACAAAAAGCAGTCAGAAGGGAACTTGACGTTGAAGTATTTCATGAGCAAAAGAACCGAAGGGGTACCGAGCTCATTTTTCTTAAAAAATACAAGGAGACCTACCAAGACAGCCCAGATGTTAGGGGAGATCTGAGCAGGGCAGACATTGAAGTGCTGGAGGACAGATTTGATGAAGAGGTGTATGGGGAACCTAAAACCATTTTCTAGAGAAGCTACGAAGAAACAGGTCTTCTTAGGGACCTCAGAATCATACTCAATATCTACAGAAGGGATCCAGTAGCACATGCCTTTGAGAAAGCCAAACCTCGCAAATAGGATACTCATAAAAGGAGGTGTAACCTCATTATGACCTATTATGTCTGAAGTGCGAGGAGCAGGTTCGAAGCCCTCAACGCTACCTGAGAGCCCAGCTATACCCTTTTTAGCTTTTCCTTTTCGAGATTGCTTAGAACTCGAAGAAGACCCTAGTAAAGACAAAGGCACTTATGCCTTCTCTTCGGCATCAACCCCAGGGAAGTTGTTTATTTCATCACCTACATCCCCCAGGTCATCCTCCTCTGTTTCAAGAGACCTATCACCCATGACAAGAGAAATAGACAAAGCAGTGGCTTCGGAAGAAACAAACATAACTGGGCAAGGGAAAGGAAGGTTGAAAGAGCGGTAAATAAGGGGAACACGAGTAAAGCAATCCCTAAGAGCCCGAGGGTTAACACCACGTATCAAATTTTTTATTTTATTATTTTTTGCATCGTTCAATTTAAAATTAACTGTTCAAATCATTAATGGGTAGCAATAATAGAAACTGATGGTACCACGAAAATACCTAAGGTTGAGCTTGGCAACTCAGGTCATGCCACTCAGGTCGGGAGCTCAGCTCTTTTATGTTATTTGCAGACCTCGACCTCAGACCTCGACTCGCTGTGTCCACATCTCGAAGAAGGTTGTGCAGAGGATAGCTGGATCCCACCAAGTACCCCATTTGTAGCAACAGTTACTCAGCAGACGCAAGTCTCGTAACCGTCCCAACATTCACTATAACCGTTGCACAATAAAGACGACCGTTACAAGGGAGGGGCGAGGATCTCGCCTCAGATCAAGGTAGACCCAGAGATTACTATAAATAGGAGGCAAAACCCTTGAAAATAAGAACAAGTCATTATAGCATCACCAAGATACTCTCTGTAAACTTCATAGTAATCAATATATTCAGGAGCAAGAGACTCCCTTAAGAGTGGATTAGTCGAGCTCCCAAGCTGATGAACTACTATAAATACTCTGAGTAACCACCCACCTATTCCCAAATCCTATTCCCTAGAGTCTTGGAGCTCAGACTGAACTAAATCTAACTATTCAGTGCACCTTATATTCACATCACTGTTCAATCGTATTAAGAACATCATCAGAAACTATAAAATTTGTACCCAAAAAATCAAAAAACACAAAATATCAAAACCAAAATAATCATTTATATGTTCTCTTCCAACATGTCCGGTGGAGTCTTCTAAACTGTCATTTCCTTTAAAATTATTCGTTTGATTGATCAGATAAAACATGGATCGAAGTAAAAATGAAATGAGGAAAGACAAAAGAGAGAAAACAAAGAAAAAGTAGATACCCAGAAAAAAAAAAAAACCTTTAAAAGAAGCCATCCATATATATAATAGTAAATAGTTGGTCGAGTTCATGTCACGTCAAATTGGTATCATACGTAAGCTATGTTTATCAAATTTGTGTAACGCTTATCCAAATTTATGTTGAATCATTTAATTAAGAGGTATGTGCTGTCAGATTACTACTCAAATCCATCAAAACTAAATTCTCTAATAATTTTGTGTTAATTTTATCTCATAGTCTATAGCTGTGAGAACTACAAATAGTTTAACAAAGTTATTCATATAAAAAATTGATGCCCTTCAAATTGAATAAAAGACATACGGCAAAGATAACTACATATAGTGTGGCGAGGACACACCTTAGCTCTATAGTCCCCAATTGTGTTGTTTAAAATTACCCTCAAACTTTTATAATATAGCAAATGGCAATGGGGGCAGTACCCAAAATTTTTCACAAATTCTATATGCACCCTAATGCTCCGTTTGGTAGAAAGGATGGAAAGTAGGAGGGATACACTTTCTATCCTTCAAGGAAGGAAAGTAAGATGGATGCACTTTCCTTCCTTCGTGTTTGGTTGGATGGATGGAAAATAAACATGACTAATTTTTTTTTTTGTGCTGGATAAGATTAGGGGTGACAATCCAGTCGTATCATGGTAGATTCGTGTTGAGTAATTACGGATTTATGTCGAACATTAGTAAAATCTAACTCAACTCATTTAATTAATTGTGTCGTGTCGTGTCGAGTTACGAGTTGACCTGTTTATTATTATTATTTTTTATTTTTTTATTATTATTTATTTTTTTTATTATACATATTTTATCATTGTATTTTTATATGAAATTAATGTATATATAATATATGTATATATTAAAAGATATATAGACAAATAAGATACATCTCAACACAAATAATTAACTTTCCATTCACTTTCCTTCCGATTTTGGATGGATTGATTTTGGTGAGTTGGAAGGAAAGTTAATCCATCTACTTTTTTATCCTTCCTACTTTCCTTCCTTACTAAACATGATGTTTTATTTATCCATCCAACTTTTCATCCTTCCAACTTTTCATCCTTCTATTTTTCTATCGTACCAAACGGAGCATAAAACTTTATAGAATTGCAGTTGCCAGCTCCGCCCTGCATACTCATCAACAACTTTGTCAAGTACTCGTGTTTCAATTCTATTGCACGAAGCACTTTTCATCGTATTTGAATCATTGTGGCCGATGTCATTGTACTCACCGTCATCTCTGAAATAATTTAACAAGGATAAACTTGACGTCATGGGTGTCTTTATTGAGCTTTTCCCCAAACCCATTCCCCCTGCAAACTATATTCCATAAACCAGTCGGTTTTAAACATATTTCCCAAACCCAGTCTTTTTTTGAAAACGTCATTGCAAATGACGCCTTCACCATTAAAAACGTCATTTGCAATGACGTTTTCAAAAATGAATTTTTTTTGATAAAACGTCATTTGCAATGACGTTTCTAAAGTCGTCATTGCAAATGACGTTTTTAACACTGGAATTTAAACGGGGACTGACGGACGTTAAAAAAAAAATAAAGGGAAGAAAACGTCATTTGCAATGACGTCTTTAAACACGTCATTTGCAATGACGTTTTATTCGAGTGTTATTATTCCAGGCGCCTTTCCCAAATTAAAAAAGCCCTAATTAACCAAATCCCTATTACTTCTCTGTTGCCCAAATCCAAAATCTCCTTTCCCAAATCAACTCAAATATCTCAGTCACTCTCTCCACTCCAACCGACGACTCAGGCGTAGGCTGGTAACTCCGACGAAGAACATCCCTTACTCGACGTCCTGTTGCAGCGAAGGATTTCGCAAAAACGAAGATCCCAAATCCCAGTTACCCAAGTCCGAAATCCCCTTTCCCAATCAACCCGAATCTCTCACTCCTCCGACGAAGTCCACTCAGACGCAGGGAGCTAACTCCGACGAAGACCACTCCTCCGGTGAAGATCACTGCTCCACGAACCCATTTAAAAAATTCTCTATCTTCTGCTTCTTCTTCTTCTTGTTCAGGTACTTGTTATTGAAACTTTCCCTCTTAATGGACTATTATAGTTTTATTGTGTAATTTTGAAGGTCAGATGTCATCTTACTGCTATTTGACAGTCCAATCTTGCTCTTAGTCACCTTGTAATCTCTTTTGCATTTTCTGATGTGTATTGCTAAGCCATGTGACCCTAGTCATTAATATTTATTTCTGTGTCCTTTTCTTTACTGCAATTTTTCTAGCATATATGGGTAAATTCATTATAGCTTCTGTTAATATATTAGTGGTTGTCAATTATATTTTGTTACTGTTATTCTCCTTATATTTTATAGAAGCAGTATGATTGATCATGAGCAGTGCTCTATTTTTTGATTCATGTTTGAAATGTATTGAACCTTGCTTGTTACTTTGCTTTACAAAAGAAGATCCTGTGTGTTGAGTTGTTGGATAATATAATTAAACTATTTATATCTACATTAGCAGACCTAAAATGGGATAAGAGTTCTTGGAGTTGTTGAGTTGGGTTGAGTAAAACTATATACATTTATCTAATGGGACAAGTAAATAGTATTATTAACTGGATTCTTATTTTCATTTAGCTACATATATAATATTTCTGTCCTTGGGGCAGCAATTGCATAATACTGATTTTTGTTTTTTTGTTTTTTAACTATTATAAGACATTAGACAAGTACTTAATTTGAGTGTTAGTTAAAAGCATTCGAATGCAGTGCATTTTATCAGTCTACCCATATCTAGTAAATTAGAGAAGACTGGTCATAAAAATAATAGAAAAAAAAAAATAGTGAAAAGATTAGTCATGCAGCCCTCCTTGTGATTTGTCAGAAATGATGAAAAATCATATTCACAAGGTAAAAATTCAAAACTCCAAGAATGCTAAACAATGTATGAAGATGAAGAAACCATTTCTTTATGGGCAAGAATGTTCTCTGTTCTTGACTCTACCAGATTTCCTGTTTTATGAAGTACTAGAGATAACTCATGCATGAAGGCACATTGCAATTAAAAAAAAATATCGAACATTGGTTATGGACACAAAAAAATCAATCTGAATATGGACACACATTAGGCTCAACCAAATTACCAAAAGTCTAAACTGCATTCTTAATACACCTGTATTTTGCATACATGCTCAACAAAACATTACCTATATAAAGATTTTCGTGAAAACAAATTTCAATAAAGTCAGTTACATATATTTAAATTGAAAATTAATAAAATTAATACGCTTGAAACTATATACATAATTAAAACTCAGTTACGTATAGGATTGTTGTTTAAGGTGCAAAAAATTTCCTTGGGCAGTGGACTTTAACAATTACTTCTATTTTCGCCTATTCCTTTTAACAATTACTTTTATTTTCGCCTATTCCTTTAAACATTACTTTTATTTTCGCCTATTCCTTTTAAGTCTATTGTGATATATTTTTTTTGTTTCTTTGGTGTTGTTGAATTATAGTCATTTTTTTTTGTTTTTGTAGTTGGTATGGCAGAATTAACTAGAGAAATATTGTTCTTTCTATTGATTTGGGTTGGATTGAATCAATTCTGAGTTTCCATTCTGTTGAAACATGTGCTGTTATTTTGTTAAGTTATATTTCATCAATTGTTCATTTGGACATTACAAAATAATTTATGTTGGCCTAGTTGTTTATATCAAAGTGGGTCTAGGATTACAATCCTTACAAGCACAGCGATTGTCAACGTATGGAAGAGGTTTAACTTTTACCTTTATGGGCATGAATGTTGACTGTTATTGACTCTACCAGATTTCCTGTATTATGGAGTATATATACTCATATATTTGAGAAGGTAAAATTTTGGTTGAAGCTTGAGAAGTGTTGTGGATGGGGGGCAGCATTTCAATAATAACTACTACATTCTAAGGCTCCCAATAGTTAGAACTTTTCGTAGAGTAAGATGTCTGCTTAAGGAGATAATGTATTGAGCTGATATACTTTTTTGGCATTTGCAACTCGATCATGTTGGGAATAAGATTAATTGGTTGTCTCGTAAATGACATCTAATGTATTTTTGTGATGTGTTTATTGTAGAATTGTAACGAATGGCTGGAAGACGTGCTTCTGTGATGGTTTATTGGGGTGGTACCATATTCATGAACCATGATGTTTTACGATACGATAATGGTTATAAGCGTGTGATAAAGGTTGCGCATGACACAACGTACTCGGCATTGGTGGATAGGTTGTATGATGTGACGGGGATAGATAGGAATAAATACAACCTCAAACTTATCTGTAGATTTCCCACTGCATTGGGAACTAACCTCTTTACATATATTCCAATAGAAGTTGTTGACAACGATGGTGTGGAGGCAATGGTGGATGTTGTATTTGACAATCAAGGTGTTAACAAAGTAGATTTGTATGTGAGTGAAGAGGTTAGGACAGATGACATTGGTGGAAGTAATGAAGGTTGGCCTGATGGTGGTTCATACTCTTCCATGCTCAGTCAACAACCATATATCCCAGTGTTTGACCCTTCAGCAATGTTGGGTAATTATTACACACCTGTAACAATGCAGTGTATGGAAGAATACAATCGAGTTACACATGCACAGTCTGAAACAGGGCCTAGTACTTTTCCCGAATGCTCAACCCAGCAAGTCTATAGTGCTACAGAGGGTAATGATGCGATGGAAATGATTGCAGTTACCCCGACACCGGCGGAAATGGACCCTGTCCAAGCACTTGTAGTGCATCAGATTGAAAATAATACATATGAAGGAATGTGTGCTAATGACCGGAATGATTATTACGAGCAAGAAGAATTGGCTGAAGATTTATTGAGTGATGACTCTGATGATGATGATTACGATGCCGAAGGTAATTCTGTTGAGGATGATGGTGAGGTTCGTATGCATGAGCCAGAGTCAACATTTTTCTCAAACAGTGAATCGGGAACCCATAATGAAGTTGATAGCGGGTGCATTTTGCCTGGAAATAGAACATGGGATCCTACAAGACCAGAACTGGCGAAGGGTATGGTTTTCAGGAGTAAAAAAGAGCTGGAGATGGCCGTTAAATTGTATTCAATTAAGAAGCACCACCAATATGTTGTTGTTGATACAAACACAACGCGATGGGTTTTGAGGTGTAAGATGTATGTAGAATATGGGTGCAAATGGAGGTTACGGGCGGTTTTGAAGGCAAATCATGGAATGTTTGAGATCACAAAATATCAGGCACCTCACACGTGTTTCTACCCAAGGTTGAACCAGGACCACTGTCAGCTTGATGCAGGTTTTATTTCTCAATGGATTGAGGGTGTGGTTTGGGGTACACCTGATGTAACAATGCCTGTCATAATTGAAATGGTTAAAAAAGAGTATCAATATGTGATAACGTACAAGAAGGCGTGGAATGCGAAGAATAAGGCTATAGCCAAGGTTTTTGGTGACTGGGATTGTTCTTACAACATGTTGCCGAAGTTTATGGGTGCTCTTGTGAAGTACAACCCTGGGACGATTGTAAAGTGGCAATATGAAGCTCGTGCTCCCACACACGACATATTTGGAAAGGTGTTTTTTGCATTCAAAGCTTCTATTGATGGGTTTGTTCATTGTAGGCCTGTAATCAGCATCGATGGCACATTTATAAATGGCAAGTATAAGCATAAGCTTCTTATTGCTACTGGGATTGACGCTCAGAAACAGATTTTTCCTCTAGCATTTGCCTTTGTTCATGAGGAGACTACTGAAACTTGGGGTTGGTTCCTATATCATCTACGCCACTATGTTGTGCCGAATAGAGCTGGTATATGTTTAATCTCAGATCGACATAAAGGTATAATCTCATCGGTTAAGAAACATGATTCTGGTTGGAATGAGCCATATGCCTATCATCGTTTCTGTCTTAGACATTTACAAAGCAATTTCAACACACATTACAAGGACACGTATTTGAAAGATCAAGTGTGGAAGGCTGGGGTAGCACATCAGATTCGCAAGTTTAATTTGATAATGGCAGAAATTAAAAGTATAAACCCTGATGCATGGAAGTGGTTAAATGATATTCCAGCACAACAGTGGACACTTGCTCATGATGGTGGTCGGCGATATGGAACAACCACAACCAATGTTTCTGAGGTGTTCAATGGTGCATTGAAAGGTGCTAGGATGCTTCCCATCACTGCATGTGTGAAATTCATATTTTATCGGCTCGCAAAATACTTTTGTGAGCGCCGTGAACATGCACAAAGCTGCATAGACAATGGTATGGAATACTCACCTGAAGCAATCGAATTTATGCGACCCAACCAGGTCAAAGCAGGAATGTTTACTGTTACACCATTTCACATGCGACGTGAAGTTGCGGAGGTAGTCAGTAATAACGGTAATACACATGTTGTTTGCATTGATGACCGGACATGCAGTTGTGGGAAATTTACAATTTACAAGATGCCTTGTTCACATGTTATGGCCGTATGCTCGCATTTCCATGTTAGTTCTTGGAATTTAATCGATCCAGTATATAGCATCCAAGCACTTGAATCCACTTATGCACCTGATCTTCATCCTCTGCACCACCAAGATTATTGGGATGATACTGATTGCCCTACATTATACCCTGATAAGTCGTTGCGTCGAGGCGTTAGAGGACGTCCAAAGACATCGCGTATACGGAATGAAATGGATTTTCCAAGAGAAGGGCACAAGAAAAACCACTGTAGTATTTGTTTGCAAGCAGGGCACGATCGCCGAACATGTCCAGCAAAGAACCAATCAGCTTCTTCAATGGGTCATCCACTATAAATGTAACTTATGCACTATAATGTTGTATGTAAGTTATATTGCATTATTTCTTGTTCGAGCCTGTTATTCATCATATCATATTTGTTAACGTTATGTTTTTTATAAATGAAACTCATGGCTTTATTTCTCAATGTTAATGTAGGTTGTACCCATGGATCGTGATCCACGTGCATTACTACAGCCTGGTCCCGATGATGCATCTGTTCTATCGTTGCAGTGTGACCATCGCTCGACTCCTATTTGGGAGGGTATTGAGCTACCCCCTTTACATTGTAGACGAGCAGAGGCTCCGCTTCGTCGAGTTACCATCACAGACGATCGGGTTATTCAGCATCTACGTACAGCTGGATTTTATGGAGCATATCGACTTAGATACATTCAGCTGGATTGGCATCTTATTACTGCACTAGTTGAGCGATGGCGCGTCGAGACACACACATTTCATCTGCCGGTGGGTGAGGCCACCATCACACTTCAGGATACAGCTGTTCTGCTTGGCCTTCCGGTTGATGGGATGCCTGTATGTGGGGTAGACACGATACGCGATGTACAGCAGTGGAGTGTCATGTGCACTGAGTTACTTGGATTCACACCAGCTGAGGGAGCGATAGATAAGTCTACTCTACGACTTAGTGCACTGGTCGATCATTTGGCTCACGGGATTCCAGTTGATGCGACCGACCATTTTATAGCATGTTACGCTCGATGTTACATTCTTTTGTTGCTTGGGGGGTTTTTGTTTGGCGACAAGTCGTCGAGTCGGGTGAAGCTTATATTCCTACCATTGCTCGGAGACTTACATGAGGCCGGGAGGTATAGTTGGGGCAGTGCTGCCCTTTCATGGTTATATCGGGAGATGTGTATCGCTAGTAAGCGTGACGCGAAGGATATTAGCGGTCCACTTATTCTGCTTCAGGTAATTTCTTGCACTTTTCACTTATTTCTGCACTATTATGTTGTTGTAACTATACAATTGTAAAAGCAATGTATTGTGTATGTAGTTGTGGGCATGGGAGCGTCTGGTACACATTGTTCCACAACGTGTGTTACCACGAGAGCGGGTCGGCCATGGTGCAGGGGCGCCCGATGGGGATGGTGCAGCGGCGCTCGATGGGGATGGTGTAGATGTTGGTGCAGCACATGACCCAGTTGAGGCTCACGGTGTACATGATGGTCCACTTGGTTGTAGGTTTGTATTATAATAACAATTCAGGCCGTAATTATATATTTTACGTATTATTATGTATTTAAAATTTTGTTCAAATGTATAGATGGGATGTCACATTTATACGTCAGCACACTCCTACCCATGTACTACGTCACTATCGGGACCAGCTTGACTTGATGCGCGAGGATCAGGTATATCAGCTTGACCTTATCGTTGTTAAAGTTTGTTGGGTTGATTGTATTGAATTTACATGTGAAGTAAGTGAATGTTGCGAGAATGGGATGTTTATTTTTATGTGTATGCCTGTCTTTGAGTTGGGGTGTTGTATACAGGTTTAAAAATTATGGAAATGTCCAATTTTTAAAGGAAACTCTGTCCAAATTTTTAAAAAATATATTTATATTTATTAATAATTTATTTACAATTTCAATTGCAGATGATATGGGAGCCTTATACTGCTGATGTATTGGGAGGCCTACCAGATTATTGCCTTATTGGGCAAGATGTTTGGCGTACACGTGCCCCATTGATTTGTTTCGATGTCGTGGAGTGGCACTTTCCTGATCGAGTTACTCGACAGTTTGGCCTGATGCAGCGCATACTGCAGCCGTGCGATACCAGTCGGACCTTGCATGCTATCAATCGTCGAGGGAGATCTGGTCGGGACTGGTCTGTAGTTCATCAGATCTACACGGAGATGTGGGCACATCGTAGAGATACTATTGTTACCGGAGATCTGAGTACTGCACCGATGGATTCGACCGACCCATACATGCAGTGGTATCGTCGCATCACTCGGCGTCTAGTTGGTCCACCCATCGCTAGGCCGACTATCGGTTTTCAGCCTGTTGGGAGCATCATAGAGCTTTTGGTAAGATTTTAAATTGTTTACTATTCAATTGGTACGACAAATGTTATAACAAATATAATAATTTTTGTATACATTTGTTGAAAATTTATTTGTAGGAACAGACACTTACACGGATATATCATACCGCACATGGTACATATGAGGGGAACCCGGACTTGACACGTTGCATGGACGTCATTGGTCGTATTACGGATATGAGCTCCTCATGTTTGACAGCTCTCCGAGAGCACCGACGACTTGACGCAGCTTCACTATCGGCAGAGGACGTACCGTCTACTTCTGCACAGCCAGCGCCTCATCTTTACCCCGAGGGGACTACTCCATTATGTTCACCATCAGCAGCGACACAGGATCATGCCCACTCACCTACCCCAGCGCCGACATCGACAGCGGCTCCGACACTTGAGCCGGCACTGACACCGACACCTCCCCCCCCACCACCATCAGGATCGCCAGTAGCTTATGCACCGACTCCGACGCTTGCGCCTACATCGACACTGCCACCGACATCAGCACCTGCATCAGTTTCAGCACCGACACTGACTCATTCACCGACTCCCACACATGCGCCTACACTGACACCGACACCGACAACAATAACATACACCTTCTTGACACAACAATTAAATAATATTTCTACCCACAAACACAATTAGATACTTGTTTCCACATCACTAACTTAACACTTGTCTGAACAATACCGACTAGACAGTTTATCACACAACACTAACATCACAGTTCACCACACAAAAGTAACATCACGGTTCTCCACACAACATGTTTCATGGGTCAACATCTTCGTCGGACATCTCGACATCAGAAATACATCCAACTTCTCCACTTAAAAGGAAACTTATACGTGCTTCTTCCATTAACCCTTCTTCAGCACGTTCTCGTGCGATGCGACGAAGGTTGTAACGATTAAGACGGATTGCCATGCGATTGTTTTCAGCTCGAAAACGATACAATGCTCGCTCAAGTTGTTGAGGTGTCTCAACTGGCATATGGATGGCAATTTGTCGAGGCTTTTTTAAATTGCAAATTTGCATATCTCCAATAAAATTTTCTCGCTCCGTCATCCGATATTGCAATTCCGCCCTCATGGTTCTTATGGCCCTGGTAGAATAACGTAAACGAGGATTCATTGGATAGAAGAATTCATCCTCTAAGGCCCAATGATAACCCATATTTTCATATAGATTTCTAACACTATAATTCATGTTGGAAATAAGTTTTCTTCACTTACTTCCTTAAAGACGGTGAATATATAGTGAATACACAAATCTCCCAACAACTGACCATATCAATACAAATATTGTCTTGAAGTGACAACTTTCTGCTCTGTCATTATGTTAAATAAGAAAAAGTGACTAGTCGTGACTACTTAATGTTATGTGTTGAAGTGACTACACCCTGAATGGATTTCAGCAGACCATGTGGGGAAGTGACAAAACCCTTAATGGTTTTCAACATACCATGTGCTGAACATGCAGTAACCCTGAATGAGTTTCTGCATACCATGTGCTGAACTAACTTTACCCTGAATGGTTTTCTGCATACCATGTGCTGAACTAACTTAACCCTGAATGGGTTTCTGCATATCATGTGTTGAAGTGACAACACACGTTTGATATTGGGATAGACTGATATGACCATACACTAGTCTGCTGAATGACTATACCATATATGACCTATGATCACTACACTGTTTAACTATTGATTGATATGACATGTCTAACACAGTAGGCTTGTGACACTACTATTTAAACACCATTTTGCTGTTGATATGACAAACACAACATTATGTCTACATCAAATTTCTCTGCGAGCTTTAACAATGGCAGACGTGAACGAGTTTGGTTGTTACAAGAGCGGAACGATGATTACAAGAATGAGAGATTTTCCGATCCAAAAGAGTATTATGCAGGATTGCGACGAGAGTGGGCTTTTCGTGCTAAAGAATCAGACGAACTATTTACACAAGTAAGAGAACTTGGCATACCACTGCCTCGTAGACGATCATTAACAATGCAACGCCGGAATAGAGAGGACTACGAATCAGCAGTAAAACAAGTTCGAAGAGAAAATAATAGAATGCTGGTTCGTAGGTCTCGCTATTATATGCTCCAACAAGCAAAAGATATGATGAGAACTGCACATGGACGAGAGTTGACACCAGTTGAGCAAAACAATATATTGTCTAATACACAATACATATCAGATGATTATATGTCTGATGAACCTTAACAAAGTCTGCATTTTTTCATTACTGAGATAGCAAGACGTTCTAACCAGTGTATTGTCAAGTCATGTCAGTCCTTTGTATTTGAATTGTTATGTTTTTACTCTTTCATTGTGAACTCAATTCATTGCTTTGTTAGTATAGCAAGTCTAGTGATAACTCATGTCAGTCCTGCTTTATCAGTGTAATCAGTCTAGTGACAATTCATGTCATTAGTTTATCAGTGTGTAGTCAAATCAATACTTTATCAGTGTGTAGTCAACTCATTACTTTATCAGTGTGTCGTCAGTCTACAGACAAGTCAGGTCAGTCTTTTTGTCATTCACGAGTTGTGTCATTTCTTTATCAGTGTGGAGTCATATTGTTACTTTACCATTGGTCAAGTCAGGTTGCTCGAACCCAGTAATTGTCTTGTCAAATTTTTATATATTTGTATTTCGTGTCTATATAAACCATCCTTATTAATTGTGTACATCATAATCCAAAATATGTCTAGGCGTACATCTAAGAGGCAATCAAATCAAACCACCCAAGGTTCTTCATCACGCAATGAACAACAAAGTTCATATGCAACATACGAACGTCAACGCTCGAGTGGCCGAGCAGAATGTGGTGTAGACGTAGTTCGTTCAATTGAATCTTACACAGATTCTACCGGTGTAACTTGGTATGGACAAAAGCGTGAGTTTCGCAATGAGCCCATCGACCCTTATCACTCATTCGGTCAAGTTGGACACATATTTGTGGGGCCTGCAACCGACTCTCCGCCTCCGCGTGTTCGTATCGAACCCACGCCAAAATGGCGACAATTATATGACAAACGTTGTGAGCTTGAAGTATGCTGTCGTTGGCATGGATTAATGGTACCGAAGGCACGTTCGGCTGATATATATGATCCTCAAAACTCTACCAACCATAACGAGATCATAGCAAGGCTTGAACGTGAAAATGATCAAATGCAGCGTAGACTTGATCGTTTCCATGCAATCGACCATGCAAAAATTGAGCATTTCGATCCAGATTATGCTGAGATTCAAATTTTGCAGGATCCCTTACTTGTTTCAGATACAGAACTTTCTGATTATTCCGATTTAAGTGATGATGCATCTGACACTTTTATTCCATCGAGTTTATGTGTACTGGACAACCCACTATGTTGTTTTCTGCATCAACCAAAATATTGATAGACTTTATTTGTTACAGTGTCATGTAATAAATTTGTTTTGTTTTAATATATAAGTATCTTTTTCCATATTTTGAAGTTTTTCCACACTTTTGTGGGTCAACAATAAATGTTCAATGAACTTATAACATAAATTTGGAATACATAAATTTTTTAGTATATACAAAACAAATTTCTAAAAAAAAAACCTTTTTAAAAAACATCATTTAAAGTGATATTTTTAAAAATATACTAAGTTTGGGAAATAAAATTTTAGGGCTAACTGGGTTTGGGGAAAAACTTCTCCATATTTAGATGCTTTTATGACATGGAAAGTGAGAGATTATAATATTCAGATTTTTTTAATAACATCTTAGTAAAGCATGAGTTTACATACTTTTTGATATAAAAGTGAGCTTTCAAAATACGCTTTTAAGTTTTTTTTTTAAATATATGTTTTACAAATATGTTTTTTATACTGAAAAATATGAAATTAAATTATGATTTCATAATTATTATGCAAAGGGAAATTAATTTCTAAAATATATTTAATTTTTTTTTTTTTGTCTGGTGAATCATGATGTGAGACATAAGGTAGAGTAAACTTTTATAAAATTTATTACAACGTCATTGTAAAAAGGTAAGGGGTAGAAAAAAAACATCAAAAAAAAAATAAAGGTCAGAAAACGTCATTTGCAATGACGTCTTTAAACACGTCATTTGCAATGACGTCTTTAAAAACGTCATTTAAAGACGTCATTGCAAATGACGTTTTCTTCCCTTTATTTTTTTTTTAACGTCCGTCAGTCCCCGTTTAAATTCCAGTGTTAAAAACGTCATTTGCAATGACGACTTTAGAAACGTCATTGCAAATGACGTTTTATCAAAAAAAATTCATTTTTGAAAACGTCATTGCAAATGACGTTTTTAATGGTGAAGGCGTCATTTGCAATGACGTTTTCAAAAAAAGACTGGGTTTGGGAAATATGTTTAAAACCGACTGGTTTATGGAATATAGTTTGCAGGGGGAATGGGTTTGGGGAAAAGCTCTGTCTTTATTGGGACATGATAAAGTGGGACGTTTGGCTTAATTAATCCAAAAAATTGACTGGTCGGCAAGAAGTGCCTTACTAGCATTTTCGTTTAGACGAAATAATTAAAAAATTAATTATTGGCCGTGCATGAAAGAATGAAATAATAAAAAAATTATCAATCATAAACATATTTATATTCACATTTAAAATCAAATCACAAATATAAAGAAGAGAAAAAAGTTTTTAAAATCCGGTTGTAGGGAGGGTGATTGGTGGTGATGGTAGGCGATAATGGTGTTGGTGGGAGACGGTGATGGTTGTGGTGGACGACAACGTCCGTGATGGTGGTGGCAACCGTAGATGGCAACGGTGATGTTGATGGTGGATTTTGGGTGACGATGGTGGTGGTGGGTATGAGTAGTAGTGGGCCACGACAGGTGCTTGTGGGCGACGGGTGGTGATGGGTGATGGCGAATGACGGTGGTAGATGTGGTGGGGGTGGGTGATAGTGGGTGACGGCGATGGTGGGTGACGATGACTGGTGATGGATTATGATAGTGGGTGGCGATGGGTGGTGGTGGGCAACGATGGTGGCGGTGGGCGACGTTGGTGGTGTGATGATAGTGGTAGTGGTAATAAATATAAAAATTAGATGATAATGGTGGTAGGTGGTGGCGGTGGTGGTGGTAATAAATAAAAGAATGAGATGATAATGGTAATGGGTGGTGGCGGTGGACGGCGATGATAGTAATCGGTGGTGGGTGACGACAATGGTAGTACTTGAGCATAGGTGGTAGTGGGATGGCGGTAATGGCGATGGTGGTGGTGGTAATGGTGATGGTGATGGTGATGGTGGGGTGAAGTGTTTTGTAGAGAAGTGATTATAAAGAAGTGAAATTTTTTTTTTTACTTTTATTTACTTATTTAAGTGATAAAACTACTTTTGACTTATTTAGAAGTAATTAAAATAAATTGTTTATAACACTTTTTTTTTTAAAAGTGTTTATGAGAAGTCATAAGTCTTAGAAACACTTTTGAAAAATCACCCCAACACACCTTTAGGAGCCCTATTTTTCCCTATTAAACTTGGGGAGTTAATATTAATCGTCGGATTAACTTTAAAGTAAAATTTAAAACGATCTCAACGATGAAAAATAAAAGTTATTTTTTATATACTTTATTATATAGAAATGTATTAATAGCTGTCATTTATTTAAATAATCACATTTAATTTTGGGCTTCTTCGTTTCTTCTTGCACCGGTAGGTGAATGATTGAATGTATATTTATGTGTGTGTATATACGCAGGCACTGTGCACCAATAACCATTGCCACTTAGGGTATGTTTGCTCTAGGTATTAAGAGGATGAATTGAATTAATTTAATTCAGTAATAATATCTATACTATTTATAAATGTTGAACGTATGTAAAAAAAATTTGATTACTATTTAATAATGTTAAGTCAATCATACATCACATATCTTTATTAATGTTATCATTTTTCCTTCCATGTCCTATTTATATCATATCTATCCGAAAAAAATTTGATTTTTTATTTCATCCCTATTTAATAATGTTAAGTCAATCATACCCCATATATCATTATTAATGTCGTCATTTTTTCTTTCATGTCTCACAAAGCATATGGAGCTGGATAGGCCATGGTTAATGTATGAATTGTTTCATCCTTGCTTGAATTGACACTTCTAGGTAGCACATTAGCACAGAAGAGGGAATCAAGGATCTTGAAGTGTTTAAGAGTAGATAATGGGAAATAAGTTTCAAAAAATTTTGGTGGAGGGCTGAGTGCCACAGTTTCCACTCCAATATGTGGGCCTTCGTCGTCGGCTGTAGACCCAAATCATCAATTTAAGGAGTATTTGGGGGAAGAAGATGACATGATGAGTGAAGAGAAAAAAGCAATGAAAAATTTAGTTCAACGGAGCTTGCAAAACAACATGAGGAGGATAGTGAAGAGGGTCAATCTGCCACAAGATTTACTATTTTGGGTGGTGGGTGGTAGGCTAATTTTTAACTATTTTGGGTGGTGGTGGTGGCGACGGTGGTTGGTGGTGGTAGGGATGGTGGGCGAGTGTAAGTGGTGGTGGTGGTTGGCGAAGATGTTTGGTGATGAGTTAGTTTTATTGTTTGGGTGGTGGGTGATGGTAGTGGGTGATAGGCTAGTTTTTTATTATTTTGAGTGGTGGGTGGTGGGTGGTGATGGTGGCGACGGTGGTTGGTGGTGGTGGGGATAGTGGGTGAATGTGGGTGGTGGTTGACGATGATGTTTGGTGAGTTAGTTTTTTACTATTTTGGGTGGTGGGTTAGTTTTTTACTTTTTTGAATACTAGTTGATGCATACGTGCGTTGCACGTGAACATTTTGAGTAATAATTTTCAAGTATATTTTCACATATAAATAAAAGAATAAATTAAAAAAAATCCACCCACAAACCATACATGCGTAGGCTTACCTCAATAGGCAAAGGCTAGATCCGCAAAACTAACTACAAACAAGAACAATACCACACAAGTTGATACCATGACTAAGATAAGTGTTTGAGGATCAAGATTAAGGAAATACATTTCATTGTACGTTTTCAAAGCTCGGAATGAGAAAACTCTTTAGGCAGCTTGCCTAAGTTAAGAATCACACAATTTTCCAAAAACTTACTCCAAAATAGCATAAAAACCCTACGGCTCAACAAAGAAGTAATAAACATAAAAGATGGTACACTGTCACTAATGTTGTAACTCTCTCTAGTCGTAAAAACAAAGAAAGATAAAAAAAAATATCTTCAGTACTTAAAATCTTAATGACTCTCAATTGATTGTAAGTGAAGTAAACTATTTGGTGTTTTTTTTAGTATTTTTGTAATTTCTAAGATTGTGATTTGAAACTTCTATTATAAGAGAAATTAGACTTCTATTGTAGTCGATCGTACATACAACTCATTTAACTGTCTCCAATTCAAGGCATGCCAGTAAAATGCCTAGAGCTGACGGCTCTGTTGGTATTTTTGTTTTCTATTTCTTTGTCTCAAAAATCTATGAGGAGAGCAACATGAAGCAATCCACTTGTAATGGTTGCATCAAAATTTTCTAGAATATCGAGATTTGTAGTAAAAATTTAGAGTTTTCCTGATGTGTTTATTAAATTTGTGAGAAAGCCAATGTCTTTCTTCTTATCTGAAAATACACAAATTGTTATTAATTTGTAATTATAATGGTAAGTTTATCAAGATATAGCCATGACACAAGCTGGATTGAAATTCTGTTTGTAGGAGAGAAAGCTGAAAAATCTAAAATTCTACTTTTAATCTAGTATAGAATAAAAAGACTCAAGTTTTAGTTGTTTGTCACCACAAAATGCAAAAATTGAAAATACCACTATTTCACACTCAAAAATCGAAATTTGTTTTGCTAATATCAAATTTAATTCAGATAAACAAAAAAAATAAAAATCAAAACTGACTGATAATATGATAAAAGCACTTCTATATGATTCGCTAACCTGATCAGTGAACACAACTTACAATTTAGTTTTGGTTCAAAACTGTAAATCTGATTAACAATATGAGAAACCGATTGGTAGATGGAGTTAAAAGTAAGAAACGAATAAGAGAAAACGTGTTATGGAAGTTGGAACACTATAGAGAAAGACAGAGCAATAGTGAGAGAATCAGCTGAAGAGTCTCTGATAACAAAAGATCAATTGCTTAATAGGGAGAGGGAGGCATAACGTGTGTGAAAGACCAAAAGATTTTTTATGCTTCTTTTTCTTGATAGAAGAAGAAAGGGGTGTACTTAATGTAATTTAATGATGTGAAGAGCAATTGATTTAACAATGTTAAATGATTCTTGAAGGTTTGGAGTCTTAGTGAATAGAATACTATCAATTGTTAAAGCTAAAATTCGCTGAATAAAATATTAAGTTTTTTATGTAATAAATTAAGATCAAAGGATATGATAGAACTTATAATGTTAATTAGAAGTAAAATAAAAAATCAAAAAAAATTCTTAAATAGTGACATTTATAAGTAGTATATAGAGTATTATAGATATAGACAATATATTAATGTTATTTAATAACTAATAGGATAATGTTGGCATTGGTTGTTTTATTAATGTTTTAACTTTTGTTGACATTTTATAGTAGTATAGATGGGTGATGGTGGTAGGTGGTATGCTAGTTTTTTACTGTTTTGGGTGGTGGGTAGTGGTGGTGGTGACGATGGTTGGTGGTGGTGGTGATGGTGGGTGAGTGTGGGTGGTGGTGATGTTGGTGGTGGTTGGTAGCGGTGGGTGAGTGTAAGTGGTGGTGATGTTGGTGGTGGTTGGCGGCGAATGTTGGGTGGTGGATTAGTTTTTTACCGTTTTGGGTGTGGTTAAATTTTTAGTATTTTGAGTGGTGGGTTAGGTTTTTACTATTTTGGGTGGGGGTTAATTTTTTACTGTTTTGGGGTGTGGATGATGGCGGTTGGTCGTAGGCTAGTTTTTTTCTGTTATGGGTGGTGGATGGTGTTGGTGGCGATGGTGGTTCGTGGTGGTAGGGATGGTGGGTGGGTGTGGGTGATGGGGATGTTGGTGGTGGTTGGCGGTGATGTTTGGTGGTAGGTTAGTTTTTTACTATTTTGGGTGAAGGGTAGTGATGATGACAACGATGATTGGTGGTGATTGTCGACGATGTTTGGTGATGGGTTAGTTTTTTACTATTTTGGGCGGTGGGTGATATTGGTGGGTGGTAGACTGATTTTTTACTGTTTGGATGATGGGTGGTGGTGGTGGTGATGGTGGTTGGTGGCGGTGGGGATTGTGGATGGTGGATTATGGTGGTGGGTGGTGGTTGGCAGCAAAGTTTGGTGGGCTAATTACTGGGTGGTGGTGGTGGGAATGGGTGGTGGTTGGTGGCAATAGTGCGTTGGGTGTATGTTGTTGGTGGCAGTGAAGGTGGTGGCTGTGGCAATGATAGTGGATGGTGATAGTTGGCGATAGTGGTGGGTAGCGGATGGCAGTGGTGGGTGGTGGCGGTGGCAATGGGTGGTGGTGGGTGGCGGGTGATGGTGGGGTGGCGGTGGTACAATAAAAAACTAACCTACCACTAAACATCGGCGCCAACCACCACCCACGCTCACCCACCATCCCCACCAACACCAACCACCGTCATCACCACCACCATACACCACTCAAAATAGTAAAATACTAGTTTACCATCCACCACCATCACCCACCAACCAAAACAATAAAAAACTAACCCACCACCCAAAACATTAAAAAACCAACCCACCACCAAACATCGCCGCCAATTACCACCAACATTCACCCACTGTCGCCACGACCACCAACCACCACCCAAAATAGTAATCTTGAAGATAGCGAGTGTTGCATCTTACCTAACAATCAATCTTATTTATTTTCATTTGTCGTCTTTCTATTTCTAAAATTGTTTACCACGTATTATTCTACAACAATATCTAGGGCTCGTTTGGTTGTCGTATTATACAAATATGGGATTAGATTATTAATCACGTATAAGTGGACAAAATCCAAGTTTAAACGAGAGATAAGAATACCTTACATTCCTATCCCCCGTTTGGTATACACCAGACTAAGAGTTGGATAACAGTAATTCAGTCTAATATTTACGTTTGGTTGGTTCATATATGTAATGGTATTAATATCGCATTGACCAAAATGGCCTCAATTGAAAAAAAAAATTTACTGTTTAATGGATATTCCAGGAGACTAAATTAGTAAGTTCACCTTATCACCAGCAATGTCGGCTCAATCGAGACAACTGATAAGGAACGCATAAAAAATATGGATCTTAAAGTTATTTTTCAAAGATCCAAATGATCAGAACTTATTAAATTGAGAAAAACAACTAATGTCAATAAAAAAAATTAACATAACACTCAAACATATGATGATATACCCGGTCAAAATAATCACAAATGTAAAATTTTGTTTCTAATCTGTACACATAAATGATTAAATTCACAAATCTATATACTATTTTATGTTACTTCCCAAAAAGGTAGCATGAAAATTCTTGTCGATATTGTATGGAGTAACAATTGGAAATCAAAAAATTAGGAAGGATGCGGTTGGTATACGTATTTGATTTAATCTTATATACAATACCAAGTCATTTTTGACATCTAAATGTTATATAAGCCCAAATTAAAGTCTTTCAATCTCACATGACTCTTTAATACTCTCCATAATACAACAACAAAATAACACTTGATGGGTCAAGCCCAAGGGCCCAACTCATGTTATAAGTCCGGTCTAAATTAATGGTCCAACTCTAAGAGATCCAGCAAGTCCAGCCCAATGTGGTCCACCCCGGTCAAGCTCATCAGGTTCGAGGAGTTACATCAGTAAGGAGCATGCAGATCATCCAAGAGTCTCATCATCGCCGCTTTGGAAAGAGTCAACCCTCACCTCATCTTTTGACTGAATCTCATGGAGAGCACCGTAACTGTCTCGCCCATTGAGAAGAGGTCGCCAGATCGACCAGATTAGCTATGTAGTTACTATTAAGTTGCCCTAATCTGTTAGGAGGCGACTATAAATTGTAAGCCCCTCCAACACTTGGGGGGCATCACACTTAATTGAGCACATCTCTTCTCTCCCTCTCATAGCTTGTAACTCTCTGCTCTCCCTAAACACTTGAAGTAATAAAATACCCGGCGACCCTAGCTATTCAAAGTGGACGTAGGTCACGTTGACTGAACCACTATAAATCCTTGTTTCCTCTCTCTCTACTTATTTACTGCATTTATTACTGATTACTTGACATGTGGTGTACAAAGCCAATTTGTGGATCATCAGTTTGACGCAGTCTGTGGGAAAGACAACATTCTCACTTCTAAACACTTTCTCTGTTGAACCTATGACGATCACCACCAGATCGATGAATCAACCTGAGGACAAACCAGCACGAGAGGATGAGGTTGCTCCTCCACCTACCAATCCCGTCCCAAACGCACAACAGATGCTAGATACAATGCAGCAGCTTGTAGCCCAGAACCAGCAGATTCTGCAACTGATGCTCGGTGGACAACAAGGAGGAGCGCAGCCTGTTGGACCTCAAGTCAGAGGAGCTCCACGCCCTGGGCATCAAGGAGCCCCCCACCTAGGCGCTCCCCATCTGGGCACCCCCTTTGGAGTCCCCTTGGGCGCCCCACCTTTGGGAGTCCCCTTGGGCGCCCCACACAGGGGGACCCACCATGAGGGACCTCCACCTCCTCCTCCAGCTCCCGCTTCCCATGAGGAAGACCCTCATTTCCAAGAGGATGAGGGTGAAAACCAAAGCATGGAACAGGGGAGCCATTTCCACGATAATTCCAGATGAGCTCCCAATCACTAGTACGAAAAAATTAAAGAGGTGCAAAATCAACTGGGTGACGTCTTCAACGATATGAAGGCACAGGGACCCGAGACAGTGGACTACCTCATAAGGCGAACCGACACACCTTTCAAACCTGACGTGGCGAACTATCTACTTCCTCAGAAATTCAAGATGCCATCTGTCGAGACCTTTGACGGTACGAAAGATCCATTGGACCACCTTGAAAATTACAAGACCTTGATGCAGTTGCACAACGTCCCCGAGGAAATAATGTGTAGAGCGTTCCCAACCACCTTGAAGGGATCCGCTCAGCAATGGTTCGCCAAGCTCTTCCCAGCCTCCATTGGCTCCTTTGCTGAGCTAAGCAGGTCCTTCGTGTCGCACTTCATCGAAGGACGCCGCCACTAGAAGCCTGTCATCCACCTGCTCAGCATAAAGAAGGACTAAGATGAGAGCCTAAGGAGCTACCTCACTCATTTTAACGAGGAGATCTTTCAGGTTGAGGAGCCCGATGAAAAGGTCAGCATGATCGCCTTCCTGAGGCGTTCGGTCATCAAGCTTCTTCTTCTCAATGATGAAGCGCCCACTGAAGAGAATGCCAGAGTTACTAGAGAAGGCCCAGAAATACATGAATGTTGAGGACATTACAAGGGCCAGACGAGGTGAGTCCTCCAGAACTGGGGAGAAAAAAAAAGAGGGTCAGACGCTTAAGGAATGATGGGAGAAAGGGAAATAACAGACCCTTACCTGAGCTCAACCTTCTAGAAAAGTGTTGAGGATTCCCTCGGTGCCCAGAACACTAATCCCATTCACCTCGTTTGGAAACACAAACCTCCCAAGTCGATCCCTGATGACTCGTGCGTTACCCAACATGGAGCTAATTTGAGTAGGAACCCCTGTTGAAGTTCCCACAGGAGGAGTCGATGAACCAGGGGCAGAAGGTGTGGTCGACAGAGGGGTCTCTGGAGTAACATGCACAGCTGAATAAGGAGTCACTTGAGAGGAACACGCCCGAGAAGGCACCACTGGGGGGGGTCACTTGAGAGGAACACGCCCGAGAAGGCACCATTGGAGGGGTCACTTGAGAGGCATCGCTCATCCTCGCCACCTTAGGAGGAGGAGTGCTCCTACTAGACTAACGGGACACAACCACCTTTCTATCCGCTGCAAAGGAGATGAAAAGCCAAGTGAGGAAAGTATAAAAGAATCAACGTACCCTTCCTCTTCGAAGAAGAACCACCGGACTTAGGGGAGGGAGCAGCATCCCTAGCACGGACTCCATAAGAACCTTTGGCCCCAGCATCTTTGGACAAAAGAACTCCCAAGTCTGTGTCAAGATGAGCCCTCACGGCCTGCATCTTTCACTTTTGGTCCTTCGAGAGCACAGGATGATCTGCAAGGGGATGATGGGCACACATATAAAAAAAAAAAAAAAAAGAGGAAAGGAGAAAGGGTAAGTGTAGGGCGTACCAAGTCTCTTGGGAACACCCCATCCTGTTGGTACCAAAACCCTATCAGCCTCTGAGGCCCACTCGCCGCCGACGAATAGGAAGCGAAATTTTCAACTATGACAGTTGGAGTGTAATCCCGTAATTAACTTACCACCTCTTGTGGTATAATAATACCACCCTCTATTAGGAGCAGGAGTCTCACTCAAATTATAAGCTGCATGGAACTCAACAGGAGAAGCATCTTCATGATGCACATTCCTCCACAATACCAGAAAGCCTAGCAAAGCTCTCCAACCATTAGGCGCCAACCGCCCTGGTGTCAATGAAAAATAATGAAGATTACGGCAAATGGAAGAAGACATTGGGAACATGAGCCCAACATCAAGCATCTCCTCATAGATATCAATATATCCAGAGAAGTCATCACAAGTAGGCTCACCCATCTCAGCTCGACCATTGGAGGAATGTTATAAGCAAAAACAATCCTCAGAATATCATCATCAATATTGAGCGTGCTAGAAAGGGTACTTACTTTGGACCCATCATCGTCGAAAGCTACCTTACCTCTGTGCTTTTTGTTGCGAGGGCGTGAAGAGTTGTCTGAGCCACTACCAGGAAGACCTTGAGGAACCTGACTACCAACTGGCTCGCCTGGATGATCTCCCACAGTGGACTCGATGGCCTGCTCGCTTAAGGCTCTGTTCGCCCAAGGCGCTGCAGCCTGCACACCAGCAATACCCGAGGCAACGCTGCCTCCCTCGCGCCCAGTGACGTTCGCCCCAGCGCGCCTAGCCTGCACACCATGGTCTGCTAGCCCGAATGGGGTCCTCGCAGCCTGGGCTCTCAACGCCGAGCTCACTTGGACCTCGACTCCACCATGGGCAGCCTCCCCAACACGTAAAATAGCCCCCTTAACGCGAGCAGACTGCTCGCCCAAGCTACCCAAAACAGTTGCCTGCTCGCCTAGATTCGTGCGCCCAACTGCCTGCTCGATCATAACAACGCGCACAACTGCCTCCTTGCCCAGAATGGCATCCAGAACAGTTGCCTACTCGCCCAAATTCGTCGCCTAACTGCTTGCTCGCTCAGATTCGTGCGCCTAGCTGCCTCCTCGCCCAGATCCGTGCGCAGAACGCTCCCAGCAGGCTGCTCGCCAGATCCTCGCGCGTGCGCCCAGTAGGCTGCTTGCCCAAGCCACTCCTCTCGGCTCCCTGCTCTTCTTCTCTGACGATCTCTTCAAGTTCTCCACCAAGGTTTGCAGATATCTGCACATCTCCTCCTCCAGTCGCCACTGTTCGAAGTGCTCAACCCAAGAGTCTCTCCTATGTGTTCTTGAAGGATTTCAAGAAAAGTTCCACTTCACTCTCTCAAATTTCTATGGAATGGTTGGAATGGGGAAAAAACTCCCTATTTATAGCCTAGGGTTTTTTGAAATCCTGTTGAGGAAAGGAAAAAGAAAAAAGTCTTAATTTATAACCTAGGGCTCTTCAAGAATCCAAAAAGGGAAGTAAAGGAGGGAGTTTATATAGCTAATGGAGTCCCACAATCAAAAGGAGTCTACTGGAAGGGAGGGGGTCGCAAATCAAGAGGAGTCTTCACAAAATTCAGATTTAAAAAGGGTTGATCGCTATTTTGATCGTAACTTTTGATCCGTAGCTCTAAACGGGGCCCATAATATGTCAAATTGAAGCTCTCGGCGAAAATTCACATGTTTTGGCCTCCCAAAGTTTTTTCAGTTATGCCGTTCAGCTGAAAATTTAAACTCAACCGAATGCCTTCATTTCCAAGTTCCATTAGACGCAGGGCATTGGGGGGCAAATGATGGGCCAAGCCCAAGGGCCCAACTTATGTTATAAGTCCGGTCCAAGTTAATGGCCCAACTCCAAAAGATCCAACAAGTCCAGCCCAATGTGGTCAACCCCGGTCAAGCTCATCAGGTTCGAGGAGCTACATCAGCAGGGAGCATGCAGATCATCCAAGAGTCTTATCATCGCCGCCTTGGAAAGAGTCAACTCTCACATCATCCTTTGACCGAATCTCATGGAGAGCACTGTAACTGCCTCGCCCGTTGAGAAGAGGTCGCCAGATCCACCAGATTAGCTATGCAGTTACTATTAAGTCGCCCCAATCTGTTAGGAAGTGACTATAAATTGTAAGCCCCGCCAATATATGGGGGGCATCACACTCAATTGAGCACATCTTTCCTCTCCCTCTCATAGCTTGTAACTCTCTGCTTTCCCTACACACTTGAAGTAATAAAATACCCGGCGACCCTAGCTATTCAAAGTGGACGTAGGTCACGTTGACCGAACCATTATAAATCTTTGTTTCCTCTCTCTCTACTTATTTACTGCATTTATTACTGATTACTTGACAAGTGGTGTGTAAAATCAATTTGTGCATCATCAATACTGATTTTTAGTTATCAAACAAAAAATCCCAAAACCAGAATTTCGACGTGACTCTAACTTCTAAGGGTGTGTTTGGATTAAGTATTAGGATGTATAAGATTGGACAATCTTATCTATTACATACCTATCTAGCTGGAGAAGAAAGGTAAATTTAAAATTTATACCTTTTTAACCAATATTTGGTTCAAGTATTAAAAAATAGTGAGCCCCACATATATACTATAAATATTTTGTGTGGATTGAGTATTGAATAATGGTATAAACATTAAATTATTAAAGAACACTCAAGATAAAAAGTAATATTTATATTCTACAGATTCTTAAGGGTAAAAATATTTTTTGTCCAAACATATCCCAACTGAATTATTTAAACCCATCAATTAGACAGGTTTATTTAAGAAGTTGTAGGTGGGTTTAAATGCATTATTCATCCGGACTTGACTTATTTTTAATTGATAATACCTGGTTCAAAGTTTGTATCCAAATAAGAAAATAAAATATATAAGGTGGCTAATGGTCCGTTTGATACGATGAAAAAATGGAAGGATAGAAAGTAGAAGGATGAAAAATTGGAGGGATAGATAAAACATCATGTTTGATAAGGAAGAAAATAGGAATGATGGAAAAGTCAATGGATGAGCTTTCCTTCCAACTCACCAAAATCAATCTCTCCAAAATTGGAAGGAAAATGGATGGAAAGTTGATGAAAAATTAATTATTTGTGTTGAAATGTATCTTATATGTTTTGGAGAATTACACCTAGACCCCCTAAGGTTTGTCACTTAATCACTCAGACCCCCTAACATTTAAAATATTACACACAGACCCCCTGAAGTTTATACATGTGTAACACTTAGACCCTTACTGTAAATATATCCGTAAATAAATTACACTTAGACCCCCCTAAAGTTTGTAGGCATATAATACTTAGACATTTATACTATCTATTGGAATAAAACTAAAAAATTAAACAATGGGTCTAAATTATTCATAATAGAACATGAATTTTACATCCCAAATTCATGTTCTATTATATCATTTATTGAAAAAAATGAAAAATAAAAATCATAGTTAGTATATAATTATACTATCTATTAGAATAAAACTAAAAAATTAAACAAGAGGTAAAACTGTAATGGACACAATATCTTTTAGCTTTAATTGGAATAGTTTAGT
The DNA here is from genome assembly GCA_951799425.1 of Ilex aquifolium. NCBI lineage: Eukaryota > Viridiplantae > Streptophyta > Magnoliopsida > Aquifoliales > Aquifoliaceae > Ilex > Ilex aquifolium. Next base: position 18,183,493 of record OX637410.1, read on the forward strand.
ATTTTAATTTGGTCCTTTAAACGACCAAATTAAATTCCAATAAACAATATATTTGGTAAGAAAAATTGAATTTTTATTTTTGATTTTATTTAATAAATGATACAATAGAACATGAATTTTAATTGTAAAATTTAAAATATTTGATATTTTATCTTTGATTGAAGTATTTTTTGTCTAAGTATAATATTTTAAGTTTAAGGGGTCTAAGTAATATATGTTTACAAATCTCAGGGGGCCTGGGTGTAATTTATTAACGGATATATTTACAACAGGAGTCTAATTGTTACGCGCGTACAAACTTTAGGGAGTCTGTGTGTAATATTTCAAATGTCAGAAAGTCTGAGTGGTTAAGTGATAAACCTCAGGAGGTCTGGATGTAATTCTCCCTATATGTTTATATGTCCTTTGATCTATACATAGATTATGTATACATTAATTTTATATATAAATACAATGATAAAATATGTATTTATATATATTTTTTAAAAAAATTAAAAAAATTAAAAATTAAAAAAATATTTTTTTCTATCTTATCAAGCACAAAAAAAAATTAATCATTTTTATTTTTCATCCATCTTACCAAACACAAAGGAAAGAAAGTGTATCATTTCTATTTTTTTTTTTAAAGGATAGAAAGTATATTCCTCTTATTTTCCATTCCTCCTACTTTCCATCATTCCTACCAAACGGAACATAACACATTATTTTGTCCGGTACTCTTTCATAGTGTTTAAATCATACACAGTCACGAAGGAGATAGGCTTATCCAGCACATCCACGTGGCACCTTCTATATGGGACTCCATATATCTCCCATGAAACTTAGCAGCCACGTGGCAAGTCAAGGTCCATGCACAGAGATAAACAAACCCAAAGACTTCCACACTGAATCAATTGCCAACTTGAGAATCAAGATAGTTTTAGTTAGTTTTGGGGAGCAAAGGCCATGGCATCTCTAGCAACATTTGCTGCTATTCAACCAACCACTGTCAAGGGCCTTGCTGGAAGCTCCATCACAGGCACTAAGCTCCATGTCAAGCCATCTCGCCAGAGCTTGAAACCCACTAATTATAGGTAACAAGTTCCAATGCCCTGTATGAGTGTCTGTGATAACCCTTTTTCTTTCAACTAAGTCACCCACCAATAAATATTTTTTTTATTCGTACATATGAATCGTGTTATTTTTGAATTTCGTGGCCTTCCATGTCTGTGTCATCTTGTTAAAACTAAAGTTGAACTACCAGTATGTGCACTGTTTAACACAGAGCTTAGGTAATACCTGACTAATCTTTCTCTATGGTATTGCATAGGGCTGGTGCTAAAAAAAAATTAATCATTTTCATTTTTCATCCATTCAACCAAACACAGAGGAAGGAAAGTGTATCATTCCTACGTTCTTTCCTTGAATAATAGAAAATATATCCCTCTTATTTTTCATCTTTCCTACTTTTCACCATTCACATAAATTTTTTTGGGTAAGTCAATACCTGTCATGTGATGCGAGTAATAATTATTCAGAGGAACAAAGACAACCTCGGAAAAAGACATCGACACAATTATTAATGCTCTGCCGATCAAATAAATTTAAAACACTGACACAAGCCAACGAACGCAAGCTCCCACACATACCTACTAGGACATAACATAATCTCTCCAACCCCATTAACCCTCACTTCATATTCCCCTTCCGTTCCGTCCAATACACAGCGAAGACTACAATGGAAGCCATTGGAGTTCTGTTGGTTTGCCCTATTTCGCCTTACCTTGAGCAAGAACTGGACAAGCGGTTCAAGCTCTTCCGGGTCTGGAACTTCCCTCAGAAAACCAAATTCTTGAAAGAAAACTCCAATTCGATCCGAGCAGTCGTCGGCTACTCCGCGGCCGGCGCTGATGCTCAGTTGATTGACTCGCTGCCCGGTTTGGAGATCGTTGCGAGTTACAGCGTAGGATTGGACAAGGTTGATTTGGGGAAGTGTAAGGAGAAGGGGATTAGGGTGACCAACACGCCCGATGTGTTGACTGAGGACGTGGCGGATTTGGCGATCGGATTGATTTTGGCGACTCTGAGGAAGATTTGCGAGTGTGATCGGTATGTGAGAAGTGCGTTGTGGAAGAAAGGGGACTTCAGATTGACTACTAAGGTTTGGTTTTTGCATTCTTGTTATATTCTTAAGTTAAGTTTGTTTGGTTGCCTAGAAATAGTCAGAAACTAAAAGAAATTGAATCTTTGAGTTTTAATTTTGGGACACGAATCACGAAATTGACTATTTGGGTTCTACACAGCTGTTGGCTGAGAATTTTTCTTTGTGATTGGAACTCTAAGAGTAGATGTAAATTAATAGCATTTGTGAATTTAGTATGAACCAGGAAGCTTGGTGGTTGACCGAATGCATACTAAACCATCAATTTCTAAGTTCAGTCTCCTTCTGTCATTTTTTTGAAGCTTTTAGATGGTGGAATTGCTTGGAGAACAATCCTTGATAGAATTTTGTGCAGCTGAGAAGCCTTTGTTGTTGCATACCTCATAAATTCCCATTAGAAGTTGGTAGGATATTTCTCTGTTCCAATTACCTTACCTCGTGCTACTAAAATTATGCAATCCTTTGTGTTTACTAAAACTTATGGATCCTTTTGTGATGAGACAGAAGCATTATTAATCTTCTGAGAGTTGCTTGGTGGCACATATCTTAGACTTTGAGCAGATTGGAGATTAAATATAGGTTACTGGTACAATATTAATCCATTTCATTGGTTCGATTCTTAACTTAGAAGCATTGAGATGCAATTCTTGACGACCATTATTGGCTTTAGAGTGAATGGTAAAGTATGGTTGAAAAGTTCATTAGTGTTTTCGTTTCTGTCCAACCTTTTTTTCTTCGTCTTTGACATATTTTGGATAGTATCATTCTAATGGAGAAATGCTGTTTCATCTGCACTAACTCACTTTTTTGGTCATTTTCTACAAGTGCTCTCTCTAGGTGTGATGTTGAGAGCAGGATATTTTGTATTATTTAGCTGACGGTTCCACTATTTTCCTAAAAGTTGATCAACACAATAACTGAGCAGTCAACCATGTCTAGGAGCAGCCACTATGTGGAAATAATATCAAAACTTATGTTTGTATTCATCTCATTCCTCCTAACTTTCTTGATTAATGGGGACTTTAAGAGGGTCCCTTAAGTGGGTAATAATTTCTTCTGGAGGTATGAAGGCTTTCTACGTAAGCTAGACTATGGATCATGACAAAAGGCAGAGTAAAGGGCCTACAGAGGATATCAAATAAGAAAACTCCCGTAGCACAAAACGAAGAGGCTTTTCCTCACAATGATGATGTGTGATTTATTTTGGATATGTTTCAATGATGCCAAATGCTTTTCAAGTTCTCTGGTTAATTTTGCTGCCTATGTAGATGATAGATCATGAACTAAATCTGTTTCGTGTTCTTTTTTCATTTTGCATCTTTCCACTTGGAGTTCTCATGTGTTATGCATTTTCTTTTTGTTTTTGTTTTTTTGCAGTTTAGTGGCAAATCAGTGGGTATTATTGGATTAGGCAGGATTGGCTCAGCAATTGCTAAGAGAGCTGAAGCATTTGGATGTCCAATCAGTTACTTCACTAGATCAGAGAAACCTGATTCCGAATACAAATACTACCCTAATGTCATTGACTTGGCCTCCAACTGTCAAATCCTTATTGTTGCATGTCCATTAACCAGTGAAACTCGTCACATCATCAACCGGGAAGTCATTGATGCATTGGGTCCGAAGGGCGTCCTTATTAACATTGGACGAGGCCCTCATGTTGATGAACCTGAGCTGGTATCAGCTTTAGTTGAAGGACGGTTGGGTGGAGCCGGCCTAGATGTGTTTGAACATGAACCTGAAGTGCCAGAGCAGCTCTTTGGGCTTGATAATGTGGTCCTCTTGCCTCATGTAGGAAGTGGCACAGTGGAAACTCGTAACGCCATGGCTGACCTTGTCATTGGAAATTTGGAGGCTCACTTTTTGAAGAAACCACTATTAACTCCAGTTCTTTGATTGGGATGTGAAGGTATGTCGATTTATGATTGTTTGGAGGCTTCATCTTGCTGAAATCATTGCCTCTGGAACTTAGCAAACATATTTTCTGGAATAACAATCTTTAATGTTAGTACCCATGATTTCTCGCAAGTTATTTCTTACCATCTTTAGTGCAGTATTGTTGCTAATTTCAGTTAAAAGGGCAATGCAATTAGATCATTCTTATGTAAAGCAGCATCAGGGAGCTCTTCCCAATATCGCATTTGGTTGATTGCTAAGCTGGGAAATAGCTCTTTTTTAAGCTGCAGTGATTTAAAAAAAGAAAGAAGAAAAAGAAAGAAATGGAAGTGATTGTAGTTGATTACCAGGTTCTTTTGTCACTCCTTTCCCCATGTAGTAATTGGAATTACGATTGGTTACTAATTGCAGTTTAGAGACGGACTAAAAGATAACTTCATAGAAGAGATAAAAACAACTCAGTTAATCAGGGTGTTAAACTTCACATATTCATCATGCATGTTGGCCCTTCTTGATGGGATGATTGCAATTGTGATGGTACTTTGATACTTCTACGGCTTCACCATGATCTTAGTTATAGAGAAAGAAATGGGCAACTTCTCGTGTATGAGAGAACCCAATGATGATGATAATGGAGGAATTGTGACAATTACTTCAGCCTGATCATTTTTCCTCTTTCCTAAAGAAGATCCCTAGGCAATCTCACGTGAGGTGCACGTGATTAATCCCGGCTCAACTCCCAATTCAACTCAACTAAACCTTGTCCCAACAATTTTTTGATCACCTACATACATCTTCTCTCACCATTGTGCTCTTGCTCTATCAAGTGTCAAATTTAAGATTAATTTTGATTTTTCTGTCTTTATACTTACCATTAATAACTATCATAATGCTATTTATTACCAGTGTCGTATTTAGTCGTCAATAGGATCATGCCACATTAGGTAGTACAAGTCAAGTGGTACAGTGGTGTTCATATCATTATTGTACAGAGATTGGGAAAATGTGTAGAAATAAACAGGCTTTTCCAAAGTTGATTGGCAAATTGATGCTTGCCACTTCAATTTATATGATTTGGAGGGAGAGGAATCACAGGGTTTTTAAAAACTCCTACAGAGATGTTGCATCCATTTATAAGGAAATTGTGGAAAATGTTAGACTCAAGCTTCATGCCTGCCGGGCCATCAAAAGAAGCATACCTAATGTATGGCTGCAAAGACAATGGAACTTGCCTGACAATATTTTCTATGGGGAATGCGGGTGATCCGTTTGTCTGGGGAGTGGTTTTCCATTGGTTCTTTGTTGCTGATCCTTCATCCTCTGTCTTTGCTGTGCTTCCTTGCTGTTTGGGTGTTGTTTTGGATACTGGGGATGTTAATTTTTTGTTTTGGCTTGTTCGGGTTCACGAAGTCTGTGTCTTCATGGAGGCGGTGTTGCTGGAGTGGCTGCCTTTACTTGGTGCTGCTGGTCCGTACCCCATTTTGGTGTTCTGTGGAATGTTTGTGTCCCGTCTGTTTTGTGGAGTTTGATTGGAGGGTGTGTTGTTCTTGTTGCGTCAAGGCTGCGATGGTTCATCCTCTTCTTTGTTCTTTGCTCTGTTTTGCTCTGTTTTGCTGTGGGTGTTTCGGCAACGTTCATGGATGGTTCTCTCCCTCTGCTGCATTTGCTCTTACCAGTTTGATGGGTGTACCACCTTCTGGCGTGGTGATCCTGCTGTTTGGGCTGTGTGCTGCGGGTTGTGCTGGGAACCTTTGTTGGTGCTAATTGGTTTGCGTGCGCTGCATACATGGTTTATGAGCTGGTAACTGGGGATGGCATGTGCTTTAGTAACACTGGGCTGACTTTCTTTTGGATGTGGCTTTCAGCTTGTTGCTACAGTTTTGTCTTGGTGGATTTGTTTTGGACTGATCGGGTAAAATGTTGTTTGGTGGTTGTCCTCTTCTTGGGCTGGCTTTCTTTGGAGGCATTTCTGGTCTCGGGAGTTATGAAACTCTGCTTCTTCAGGAGTCATGATTTGTTTTGGATGCATTGTCTCTATGGTGGCTATGTTGGTGGTGCTGAGTTGCTATGCTCGATGCTTTTGATTTTCTTTTCGTTCCATTTGGAATATGGATTTTATTGTATTCATTGTATTCTTTTTGCTTTGGGGATGGGGGATCTTCTTTTCTGGTTTTAGAAGATCAACCATCCCCTTGAGTTCTCCTATGTGCATGATCTTTTTTGATTTATGGAATTACCTTACTTACCGGAAAAAAAAAAAAAAAAAAAAACAGGCACAACCCGTTGATAACATTTATTTTTGTAAAACCTGCAATTGAGGCATTGAACCCCCTCTAAATCACTTACAGGGTCATCTAAATATCCCATTATGGCATGTGGTGGCTATGTGGGTGTTTTTTGTTTTCCTCTCTCTTTCCTGCATAGGGGTGGCAGTGGACCGAAGCGGGCCGGGAGTGTAGTCTCTCTTTTCGTATCCGCTTAAAAAAATTTCGTCCATTTTCGTTAACGGACATAGTTTTTATTCCTATTCCCGTACGTGGGTAAATTTGTAATCTCCGCCCCCACCCCCATCCACCTTACCCGCCCAAGCCCAAATTCAAGTCATTTACAACATAATATAATTAAAACATTGTCTACAAAATAATCCAACATAAAATAATTAAAAGTTTGTCTCTCTTGTAAATCTAACATAATATCATGCAGCACACATAATGTAACATAACATAATCTAACATAAAAAAATATAAAAACACAAAGATCTACACTTTTACAAGTCAAAATCATGAAAAAAAATCAAAAAACAAAACAATTTTCAAAAGAAAAAATCATTCAATAATATGTAGATTTGTATTCACAGCAACATATATATATATATAACGGGTAAAGTGGGGTAAGGCGAGGGTACGTGTCAGTCAATTCCCGTCTTCATTCTCGCACGGATTTATACGGGTATCTCCGTATACGTCCACCGTCTAATATGTATGGTCCATCCCCGGTTCAAACATGACGTATTTGTACGAATATTCATTTTTACCCGATCCACTGCCATCCCTATTCCTCAATATTTCTACAAACCAGCTCTGAAGATGAAAAATAAAGAGGAAGGAGAAGGAAGCTATGGACAAAGAACGACCTAATAGTAAGGAAATATAATATCCTATATCTTCATTTTTGTTTCCCTTTCTCAGCTTTTCTCTGCAAACCCTGCAACCAAACACCTGTCAACTGTCAAGGGAAAGACAAGGGTGAAGAAGAAGCCCCTTTGAAGATGAGGAAGTTTAGAGTCTCCAATGTGAAGTAGATGAAAGTTCCTTTAGTATGAGTGAAGAAACACCCAAAGTTTGATCCCACCACGCACTGCCACCCATTCCCATATCTCAAGTCGAACTCCTGTCAGTAAAAAAACCAGAACTTTAATTGGAGAGAGAGAGAGAGAGAGAGCCTTTGGTTACCTTTTTAATGTGGGCAGCAATGGATTTACAATCAAAAACATCGTAGAGATCCAGAGCTTGAGACGCAGAGGTCATGGCTTGTATCTGCATCTTCACAGGCATGTCTGTATCTTCTATCAAAGCTTTGCCTTCTAACATCTCTCTGTCTCTCTCTAGAATCAAGAGCAGGGCAAGCCCAATAACAAATCTCTCTGTTCTGATCTTAGCAAGTGTGTAAGAAAAAAGTTACAAGGAAGCAAATTTTAAAGTAGCCACACCGTTTAGTTCTCCTCCAAATGTAAAGAAGCCATTTGATATGCATTTTGATGCTGGCACATCCTACAATTTCTTTGTCCTTTACCTCCTCACTTCAAGGTTAGCTTAGCCTTACCCTATATCCAATAAAGAGTAATTTTTTATATCTCAAATTTATATCCCAAATGTGTATTCCAAATGAATTAGAATTATTAGATGAGTGGGTCTCATTAACTTTTTTAATTGGGATCCACTGATCCAACTATCCTTATTGATTTGGAATACACATTTGAGATATAAATTTACGATATATAACATTACTCTTCTATAAATAACACACTCCCTGTTTGTCATATGTTCAAATGGATAACGATGTTAAAGGATAAAGCTGATGAGGCTCAAAATGATGCAAGATTCCCATGGAATTTAGTGATAATATTATTATTTTTCTTGAATAGGAAATTTAGTGATAATTGCTAGCCACGTATGCAAAGTTTTTCTACTAAAAGTTCAATTTAATTAAATTAGTGTCCTAACATAAAAAATGATGTAATTCTTATAGTTTCTAACTTATTATTTTCATAAAAACGTAGTTTAAATTCACGCTTTCTATACATTTTTAATTTTTTTATCAAAATATATTTTACAGAAACGCTTTCATATTAAAAAATATTATGGGTTTAAACTATACTTTTATTATAGAAATTATTATCAAGGACTATAGAACTATACTTGGAATAGGAGTCGAATTTAACAAGAGTTGAGCCGAATTTAACAATTTGTTCCAACATAGCTTGCAATAAGAGTCGTGCAATTAAGATTATGAGGCATCGAGTTTACGTGTTTAACACGGTATATTCGTAATAAATGATACAGTCAAATTCTAATCATTTGATCTGTATAATACAATTATATTTTAGATAAAGGTGAAATAATCTAATTTCAAACAACCATTTTGTTGACGCGTGTTGGATTAACTTGTTATTTCTATCCAAACTTGTGTACAAGTCTTTCCAAGGGTATTAATTTCTACTTATTTACATACTTGAATTCTTAAACGATTTCTCCACTGCACCTCCTCACCAAAACAAACAAAAAATAAAATTGCCAAGATCTTTGTAAAGCAAGAGAAAGGATATAGATGTTTGACTAATGTTAGAAAAAGAATAGCATTCTAAGGAAGTTTTCTAGAAAATTGAATTTGTTTGCTTACTCAGTAATGTTATTGGGACATAAAATAGAGATTTAATAATATAGCATCTGACATGGATTTGCCACCCCATTAAAATTCTGACAACTAATTTAGTCTTGTTTTGACTATTCATTCTCTCACTTTTTTATGCTCTGTTTAGTAGGAAAAATAGAAAGTATGAAGGATGGAAAGTAGGAGGGATATACTTTCTATCCTTCAAGGAAAGAAAATAAGAATGATACATTTTCCTTCATTTGTGTTTGGTTGGATGGATGGAAAATAAAAATGATTATTATTATTTTTTTTTTTTTTTTTTTTTTTTTGTGATGGCTAAGATTGGGGGTGACATTTCAGTTGACTTGGACTTCTTTATTTGGTGCTATGTCATTTGGGCCCTAATAAAAACTTCAAATAATATGTTATCATGTCATTTAAACTATAAATTTGATTCTAAAATTTGATCGGTATAACATTACTCGTACCTCCTCACTTCAAGGTTAGCTCACCCTATACTCTATAAATAACACACTACCTGTTTGTCATATGTTCAAATGGATAACGATGTTAAAGGATAAAGGTGATGAGGCACAAAATGATCCAAGATTCCCATGGAATTTAGTGATAATATTATTTTTTTTTTTGAACAGGAAATTTAGTGATAATTGCTAGCCACGTATGCAAAGTTTTTCTACTAAAAGTTCAATTTAATATAATTAGTGTCCTAACATAAAAATGATGTAATTCTTATAGTTTCTAACTTATTATTTTCATAAAAACGTAGTTTAAATTCACGCTGTCTATACATTTTAATTTTTTTTATCAAAACATATTTTACAGAAACGCTTTCATATTAAAAAATATTATGGGTGTAAACTATACTTTTATTATAGAAATTATTGTCAAGGACTATACTTGGAATGAGTCGAATTTAACAAGAGTTGAGCTGAATTTAACAATTTGTTCCAACATAGCTTGCAATAAGGGACCCGGCTCCTCTGCTGTTCTGGAGGAACAGCAGGCCCTGCAGTTCGGGAGAAACGGCACCGTTTGGTGCCTTTTTTAAAAAACAAACACTTGCTGCTCCTCAATTACTGCTGTTCGGGAGAAACGGCACCGTTTGGTGCCTTTTTTAAAAAACAAACATCTGCTGCTCCTCAATTACTCGTGTAGTATAATTTTTTTTTAAAATTTTTGTACGTATTAAAGTTCGAGTCGATTAAATTTGATCCGAACTAATTAAAATTTATTTTTTATATACTAAAATTTAAGTCGATTAAAAATTATATTTTTTACGTATTCAAAAATAAAATTTAATCAGTTTGAATCAAATTTTAATACGTAAAAAAAATAAATTTTAATCAGTTCGAATCAAATTTTAAACAACTCAAATTTTAATATGTAAAAAAAAAAGAATTTTAGTCTGCTCAAATTTTACATATTAAAATTTTAATACGTAAAAAATAAATTTTAATCAGTTCGAATCAAATTTTAATTTGGAAAAAAAAATTTAGTCTGCTCAAATTTTACATATTAAAGTTTTAATACGTAAAAAATGAATTTTAATCATTTCAAAGCAAATTTTAATCGGGACTAACAGCTTAAGTAGATCTCAAATCGACTAGAATTTTAATACGTAAAAGACTTTTAATAGGCTCAAATTTTAATACGTAAAAAAAATAAAATTTAATTAGTTCGAATCAAATTTTAAACAACTCAAATTTTAATATGTAAAAAAAAAAAAAAAAAATTTAGTCTGCTCATAATTTTTAATCGATTTAAATTTTAATATATAAAAAATAAATTTTAATTAGTTCGGATCAAATTTAATCGGCTCGAATTTTAATACATACAAAAATTTAAAAAAAAATTTATACTACATGAGTAATTGAGGAGCAGCAGGTGTTTGTTTTTTAAAAAAGGCACCAAACGGTGCCGTTTCTCCCGAACTGCAGGGCCTGCTGTTCCTCCAGAACAGCAGAGGAGCCGGGTCCTGCAATAAGAGTCGTTCAATTAAGATTATGAGCATCGAGTTTACGTGTTTAACAAGGTATATTCGTAGTAAATGATATAGTCAAATTCTAATCATTTGATATGTATAATACAATTATATTTGAGAGAAAGATGAAATAATTCAACTTCAAACAACCATTTTTTGTTGACGCGTGTTGGATTAACTTGTTATTTCTATCCAAACTTGTGTACAAGTCTTTTCAATGGTATTAATTTCTACTTATTACATACTTGAATTCTTAAACGATTTCTGCACGGCACCTCCTCTCGCCAAAACAAACAAAAAATAAAATTTCCAAGATCTTTATAAAGTAAGAGAAAGGAAATTACTAATGTCAAAAAAAGAATAACATTTTTTTTTTGAACACATAGGGACTTCCAAACACTTCTACTTAAAAGTAGAAGTGAGAGGAAAAAAAAAATAAATAACATTCTAAGGAAGTTTTCTAGAAAATTGAATTTTTTTGCTTACTCTATAATGTTATTGTGACATAAAATAGAGATTTAATAATATAACATCCGACATGAATTTGTCACAATGTCACCTCATTAAAATTCTGACAACTAATTTAGTCTGGTTTTGACTATTCATTCTCTCATCTTTTTTATGCTCCGTTTGGTATGAATGATGGAAAGTATGAAGGATATATTTTCTATCATTCAAAGAAGGAAAATATGAATGATACACTTTTCTTCCTTTGTGTTTGATTGGATGGATGAAAAATAAAAATGGCTAAATTTTTTTTTTTTTTTTGCGCTGGCTAAGATTAGCGGTGACAATCAAGTCGTGTCGTGTCAGATTCGTGTTGAGTCATTATGGGTTTATGTCGAACATTACTCAAACCTAACTCAACTCATTTAACTAATTGTGTCGTGTCGAGTTACGAGTTGAACTGAATATGAGCCTTTTATATTTCTTGTTCGCGTGTCAGGTCATTTTCAAGTTCGTGTCGAGTTATAATCAAGTTCGTGTCATAAAATTCGTGTCGAATTTAAGTCATGTCATTCGTGTCGAGTTTGAATCATGTCATCGTGTTGAGTCGGATTTAGACGAATATTCATTTTTATCCGATCCACTGCCATCCCTATTCCTGCATATTTCTACAAACCAGCTATGAGGATGACAAATAAAGAGGAAGGAAAAGGAAGCTATGGACAGAGAACGACCTAATAGTAAGGAAATAAAATCTCCTATATCTTCATTTTTATTTCCCTTTCTCAGCTTTTCTCTGCAAACCCTGCAACCAAACACCTGTCAACTTTCAAGGGAAAGATAAGGGTGAAGAGGAAGCCCCTTTGAAGATGAGGAAGTTTAGAGTCTCGAGTGTGAAGTAGATGAAAGTTCCTGTAGTATGAGTGAAGAAACACCCAAAGTTTGATCCCACCACGCACTGCCACCCATTCCCATATCTCATGTCGAACTCCTGTCAGTAAAAAAACCAGAACTTTAATTGGGAGAGAGAGAGCGAGAGAGAGAGAGTCTTTGGTTACCTTTTTAATGTGGGCAGCAATGGATTTACAATCAAAAACATCGTAGAGATCCAGAGCTTGAGACGCAGAGGCCATGGCTTGTATCTGCATCTTCACAGGCATGTCTGTATCTTCTATCAAAGCTTTGCCTTCTAACATCTCTCTGTCTCTCTCTAGAATCAAGAGCAGGGCAAGCCCAATAACAAATCTCTCTGTTCTGATCTTTGCAAGTGTGTAAGAAAAAAGTTACAAGGAAGCAAATTTTAAAGTAGCCACACCGTTTAGTTCTCCTCCAAATGTAAAGAAGCCATTTGATATGCACTTTGATGCTGGCACATCCTACAATTTCTTTGTCCTTTACCTCCTCACTTCAAGGTTAGCTTAGCCTTACCCTATATTCTATAAATAACACACTCCCTGTTTGCCATATGTTCAAATGGATAACGATGTTAAAGGATAAAGCTGATGAGGCTCAAAATGATACAAGATTCCCATGGAATTTAGTGATAATTGCTAGCCACGTTTGCAAAGTTTTTCTACTAAAAGTTCAATTTAATTAAATTAGTGTCCTAACATAAAAAATGATGTAATTCTTATAGTTTCTAACTTATTATTTTCATAAAAACATAGTTTAAATTCACGTTTTCTATACATTTTAAATTTTTTTATCAAAATATATTTTACAGAAACGCTTTCATATTAAAAAATATTATGGGTTTAAACTATACTTTTATTATAGAAATTATTATCAAAGACTATAGAACTATACTTGGAATAGGAGTCGAATTTAACAAGAGTTGAGCCGAATTTAACAATTTGTTCCAACGTAGCTTGCAATAAGAGTCGTGCAATTAAGATTATGAGGCATCGAGTTTACGTGTTTAATACGGTATATTCGTAATAAATGATACAGTCAAATTCTAATCATTTGATCTGTATAATACAATTATATTTTAGATAAAGGTGAAATAATCTTACTTCAAACAACCATTTTGTTGACGCGTGTTAGATTAACTTGTTATTTCTATCCATACTTGTGTACAAGTCTTTTCAAGGGTATTAATTTCTACTTATTTACATACTTGAATTCTTAAACGATTTCTCCACGGCACCTCCTCACCAAAACAAACAAAAAATAAAATTGCCAAGATCTTTATAAAGCAAGAGAAAGGAAATTACTAATGTCAAAAAAAGAATAACATTTTTTTTAACACACAGGGACTTCCAAATTTTCTATCCTTTCATTTTTCCATCATACCAAACAGAACATTAAATCTCCTACTCGGTTTGTCGGGTTCAACTAGTCTGTTGTTCCTCAAATAACAACAGACGGGGTTGCTCTATTAAACGACACCGTCTCATTAAAAAAGCCACAGCTGACCATAACAACCCCAATTTTTCAAAATCGCTAGGGCTTAATTGAAGACTTCCAACAGCCAAAACCTCATACTTGTTCAGCACAAAAAGCTAACTCTGTAACTTGTCTCTTCCCCTTTTTACTGTTCATTCCTTCCTCTGCCGCAAGCTCCGCCTTCCATTCAAGACACATCTTCGACGATTCACCTAAAGAACCAACCATCCCAAATACACCATATTCGGAGACTCACTCCATTCGACTTTCCAATTACTTAATCTCGTATCACGTACAATAGTAAAAAAAAAAAGTGAACATGCAGCGATCGATATCGATATCGATATCGATATCGAACGGTGTATCGATGTTGGTTTGGTTCCTTGTGTGCTTTCATAATTCTTACGATTTTATATGCTCAAGAAAAATGGCTTCATAATTTGAAGTCTTTTCGAGGTTCGTTGTCAATAATCATCTTGGTGTTAATGATCGAAGGAAGGCAAAACATTTAATTCCTTAGTAAGTCTATGGTACCCAAAAAATAAAAAAAAGTTGGTACCCTACCACCATTTATCTATAAAAATAATTATCATAAAAGTGAGAAAAACGCCAACAAAAATGATAAATTATTCATAAAAATTATAATTTTTTATTATAAAACAATCCATAAATTTAAAAATACGATACTAATTTTTTTTCGGTTACGTCAATCCCTGGCATGTGATGTGAGTAATAATTATTCACATGAACAAAGACAACCTCGGAAAAAGACATTGACACAATTATTAATGCTCTGGCGATCAAATCATGGTCCCTACATTAGATTCTTATTTCGTTGTCTAGAGCTTAGTGGTCAAGAAAATAACAAGCATGACTAGCAGTTTTCAAAAGGACAAATCTGAACATTACTTAAAAATTCCGAAGACACTTTTACACGTTTGCTAACAGCTATGAATCTGAATAATTGGAAAGATTATGATCAGATGCATCGGTTGTTTGAGTATGGTAGTAGTTTGTTTGGTTGTGGTGGTTGTGGTGGCGGTGGTTGGAGTGGTGATGGTGGGTAAGGGTGAAATCAGAAATTTATATCTGAATGACCTCTTTAATTACAAGTTTTTGTTCTTTTTTTTTCGATAAAAACAAGATGATGTATTTTTATATTTTATTTTCGGTCAGACACTATTACAAGAAAGAGAGACGAAGAAATTCAAACCTGCGATTTGATCTAACAATTCTGAGTGTTGAGTATTGGGCCAAATGCATCCACAGCCCATATTAATGTAGAGGGCTTGGACCAACGAGAAAGGCTCACTGATTTGGGTAGGACTTAGACTTGCTGGTATGAATTACATTTTTTATACCCAATTCAACACAACATTTTCTTATTACTATTTTATATTAACGACAAATTTTATATGTTTTCATGCATATACCATTAATACTCCTATAAAAAATATAAAATGTTTCAAGATCACTTGGGTCTCTTTCTTGTTGGCCCAATCTGAACTCGTTAAGCCCGCAAAATACCGAAGCGACTAAAATAGAGTAGGCACTTTGTAGAAAGTCCGTAAAATCCCATTAAACAGTGTTGAAATTTGTCGAGCTGTTTATCAACAGTTTAGAATCGGTTCGTATCAAGTTCATTTATTTATCGAGCAAATTGAGTTTTCTCTTTTAAAGCTTGTTATCTGTCCATCTATAATGTTTTGTATTTGCTATGGAACTAGTACAAGGAGAATGTAATATGAAGATTTTAAAATGATTATGTTTACAATGAAATAATGTTTAGATGAATGGCAGCTTAATAGTCAGTAGCATTCTAAGCACTCCAATCTTTATTGTGAACATTAGTTTATAATCATTTATAGTATACCTTACTATCCATTAACCTATAAACATCTCTAGCTCTATTCTTTCAAGGAATATTGTACTGATGGCCCCCATTGATATTACTATATTAGCCAATTTGTTAAATTTGGGATTCCAAATGAATGGTATTCTTGAATCAATAAGTCTTTAAAAAAATTAAAAAAAAAATTAAACAAAATGCAATGACTTTTATTCATTTGGGATGTAAAATTTGAAATTCCAATTAAGATAAAAAAAATTGTACTCTCTATTATTATCGTTAGGCCTGTCAATCGGATTCGTGTTGGATGTTGACGGGTTCATGTTAAAAAGCACTCCGCACATGCTTAATTTTTTTATTAATTCGTGTCTCATGAGTTATATCATATTGGGTTCGTGTCGTATATTAAATCATATATAATCGATATATAAACGAGTCATATCTTATATTTTTTTTAAGTGACTTCACTCATACTCGATTCGTTTATTAATCATATCAGGTCGAGTCCATTCGTTTACGAAACTGGTACTTAAAGAAGATTCAAACTCTCTAATTTCGTATCATGTTAATTAGTTGTATCATATTTTGACACCCCTATTTATCGTGACACATATTTGACAATTATTGGAGATAAACAGTGATAGTGGCAGATCCCTTGGGACAACTGCAAAAGGTAGCTCAAGTGGTAACAAGAATAAGTTGTAAATTCAAACGTATTGAGTTCGAATCTTGATAATTCCTTAGGGTCATACCATAAAGAATTTATCTCTCATGAATAACTTAGTGTCGGCATGGTTGGTCTGTCTTTGACTGGATTAAGAAGGGATTAATCGAAGTACGTGTAAGTTAATCCAGACATTCCTGATCATTGAACCAAAAATAAAAAATCCCTTAAGACTAGAGTGTGAGGGACCTCATGAATTCTCTAGTTTAATGTGAATGGTTTGTTTTTAATTGAATAGAAAAAAAAATTAATTGAGAGATGTATAAATTTACCTGAACTGACGACAAATCTCAAATTGTACCTCGAAAGATCATTTGAATCTTAATTTGCTCTCTCAAAGATCAAAGATCAAAAATCTTAATTTGCACCCTCAAAGACATAAATTTATATCAATGCACACCTCAAGCTAACGACCGTCAGTTTGCCGTCTAAAACTAAATAAATAAATTATACATAGACTCCCCTCAGGCTTCACTTAATCACCTAAACCCCTCGCATTTGAAATATTACACATATATTCCTTGAGAATTCAAATATGACTAAAAATGTTTTCCCAATTGAGCATTCAAATAATTCTGTTTAAGTGATGTATTGCATTAGATATAAATAACATTATATAAATACATACATTATATTGGACATTTAAATGGTAAGCTTGATTTAAAACTTTAGAGTATAAAGAGCCTACAAAATAAATGATAGTATAAAATTATAATTCTTTATTATGATAAAATCATATTTTTTAACGATTATATTAACAGATATCAACGACAAGATATTATGTGTTACACGTGCACAAACGTCAGAAACTGTATGAGTAATATTCTAAATGTGAGGAGTTTAAATGATTAAGTGACAAGCATGAGAGGATCTAAATATAATTTATCCATTTGATTTTAGACGGTAAATTGATGGATGTTAATTTCAAGAATATATTGATATAAATTTCTATCTTTAAGGGTATAAATTAAAATTTTTAATCATTAAAAATGTAAATTAAAATCAAAACAATATTTCGAGATGCAATTTACGATTAATCCTACTAAAAATACAAAATAGCAAAATAAGTAGTGATGGCCAGCAAATAAAGAACATAAGAATCTAAAATTGGTTGCTTTATTAAATGCCCTTTTAATAATAAACAATTAAAAGTAGCTCCACCATCTTATAATGGAGTAACCTTTAGACTCTGGTGCCGACACTCAGTCCCAAACCAATGTCCTGTGTAGCCTTGGGGCCAGGTCCGGTTTCAGGCTCGTTAACTGCTGTAGCCCACCTGGTTGTGGTTGGCGGGTTGCTCTCCCTCGTCTTTACATAGCCGTACATAGATGGCTACTTTCTTTCTCTTTCATGCACGGTACACACAAAACACTCCAGTGAGACAGTCAGAGAAAGAGAGAGACAGATCGAGAGAGAGAGAGAGAGAGACAGCTGAATTTTCTTACATTGTGGACACCACAATTTTTACCCATCTTGTATTGCTTCTCTGTACTTCATCAATTTCATTCCAAAATTTCAGTAATTTACTTCGATTTACCGTTTAAGTTCTTGGGAATTCAATTTGGGGTTCAAAATCGTTACCATATCTCCAAAAAATTTCTGGGTATCAAAAGATTTTCAGCTTTGGTATCTTCAGTGAATTTGTGAGGAAGTATTTTAAGTAAAATTTTCACTTTCCTGTTGAATTCGACAGCTTTGATTCTGGTAAAAAGTTGTTGGAAATATGCTTCATACAAAATCTGAGTCTGATATAACTAGTTTAGCCCCATCATCGCCTTCAAGGTCTCCTAAGAGGCCAGTATACTATGTACAGAGCCCTTCAAGGGACTCTCACGATGGGGACAAGTCCTCATCAATGCAAGCCACTCCCAATTTCAATAGTCCAATGGAATCACCTTCGCACCCTTCTTTTGGCCGACACTCCCGGAATTCTTCTGCTAGTCGGTTTTCGGGAATATTCCGGTCGTCGTCGGGGAGGAAAGGTGGCCGGAAAAGGAATGATAAGGGGTGGCCGGAGTGTAATGTGATTGTAGAAGAGGGAAAGTATGATGAGTTTGATGATGATAAGGGGTTCACTAGGCGGTGCCAGGCTTTGTTGGGTTTTTTGAGTTTTGTTGTTCTGTTTACTGTCTTTTGCCTGATTATATGGGGTGCTGGAAGGCCTTACAAAGCTGAGGTTACCGTCAAGGTATGCCCAATTACTCTTTGGTTTTCACTTTTACTAGATTTTGATTTTTGATTCTGTACGAGGTTACTGTGAAGGTAGGCCAATTTACACTGTTTGTAGTTTTTTCTTACCATCATTGGGGTGCAAAATTTGAAATTATCTATGTGATGATGAACTTGTTAGCAATCAACTACTTTAGGTGAATCAATTTAAAGAATATGAGTCCCTCTAATTTGTTCTAATTCGATATATTGCCACTCACTAGTCCTCTTTCTATGTTTGTCCAGTGGGAGGAATGGCTATGATGTAAGGATCAAGGAAATGGCATGTTGTGAATGAAATTACCTTATTCATTTATTTTGTTTTGCTAAGAACTCACATGTCATAACTAGTATAGACTGTAGAACCAACTTAAAATCATGCTAGCATTAAAAAAAGCATCAACACTGCCGGATAAATTTCTGAACCCTCGAAGTCCATCAAGAAGCCTCTTGGAATCCACCTGAAAATATGAAGTATGAACCACCCTAGAATTCACCAGGGGGGTCCCCGAATCCTTAAGGAAAAAATATACGCTGCTTTATAATACTAGATGAGTTCTATAAGAACAAGAAAACTAGATCTCTAACGATAAGGAACATATAAACAAAAATTATCTGCGCTATGCTTATTCCTATGGTAATAAGCTATAATAAACTTCAGAACATCTGTACAAGAAGTTCTGAAAGCTCAACAGTTGTTTGGCCAAGGGAGATCTTTGTCTGTTAGCACCAAGTCTTGCTCTCCCAGCTAGCAATCTTGGCAGTGCTACTATGAGAATATTCAGGAGTCTTCTCTTTCAACCACGGATAATTCCAAATGATGAATAGAGTCATAGTAATTAGCCTGCATTAGAAAAAATTAAAGTAATTAATCCCAAAAATAGTTTGTGTTGAATTGGCTGTTAGTGCATAGTTGATGGGAATAATGTTATACTGTTGTGCATTGATTTGGCTTTTTCTTCTAATGTAGTAGATATTTTTCTATGGTTTCGGTCTAACAAATTATACTTCATGTTCTCTTTCTTTTAGGTTCAAATTTTAGATACAGTTCATTTTCAAGACACTAATAAAGTCGTGGTCTTCATTCCCACTTCTGCTCTCTATCAGTTGCAATTAAAAATTTAACATCTTTTAACTGGAAATCATCGAGATACAAATGGGAAGTCTTGTTCTTTTTTTTAAGTCATTTATTCTTGTCATTTTAATGGATGAGGCAATCATTGCAGAGCTTGGCAGTGAATAACCTCTACGTTGGGGTGGGTTCAGACTTGAGTGGGGTTCCAACCAAGATGCTGACTGTGAATGGCTCATTGAGGATGAGCATATACAACCCTGCTACCTTCTATGGCATTCATGTGAGTTCCACACCCGTTAATCTCGTTTATTCTGAGATTACCGTTGCAACTGGTCAGGTGATAATTCTGCCCATTTCTGCCATTTATTCTTCAGTAAATGTATGACCAAGTTTAGCCCTTTAAGTAATCATAGTTCACTCAATGGTGTTGGGGAAGCTCTAAATGAATGCAAATAATAGATGATAGATTAGGTCACTTGCTTCTACAAGCTTCAAACATATAAAATGGCTTGTTTTTTCAATTCCGTATATTTGCGTTGCTGTGAAGAACTTAAAATTGCTTTGGTTCAGATTAAATTACTCAGCATTATGGTTATCTATTGAATTTCAATGGAGTAGGTGAAACTTTTTTTTTTTGAATTATGATTGCAGTTGAAGAAATATTATCAGCCAAGAAAGAGTCACCGGCTTGTTTTGGTGAACTTAGAAGGAACCAAGGTTCCTTTGTATGGGGCCGGATCAAGTTTAACTGTCTCCAACAATGGTGTCCAAGTTCCATTGACATTAGAGTTTGAAATTCAGTCACGTGGAGATTTGGTAGGGAAATTGGTGCGGACAAAGCATCGAAGGCAAATTTCTTGCCCTTTGGTTATCGACTCAACCAGCACAAAACCTATAAAGTTCAAGAAGGACTCGTGCACTTATGGCTGAAGTCTACTTGCTGGCCTGCACATTTCTTGGCTTGTTGCGTCCAGATCTTCGGACTCCATGTTTAAATTGTCCAGCTTCTGTGTCCCTGCATTTCTGGGAAGATGAATTTCAATTTTGATGCATCATGGTAGTGAAACTGGAGTGATCAAAACCCGTTAAGAGGAAAAAACTTGTAATGTTCCCTTTGCTATCATTGACCTAGTTAGTAGGATAGTGTGGCATTACAGGAAAAAACTTGCTGTTATAAATTGTAAAGCTAAGGATTTGTTTATATTTCATTTGGCTTTCTCATTCCTCATGTACTGAAGCCCTTGCTAACCCAACATTTGCAGTCTATAAATGACATTGGCCAAAACTGTCTTACAGCCTAGCAATCAGCTTTCTTCCATATCAGTCAACAGAAAAACATCTTCATATGTAGGCCCAGTCATCTTCATGTGCTGTGCTCTGTGTGTGTGTGAGAGAGAGAGAGGGTAGTATCAAACAGGCAATGCCAAAGTTTAAACTGCAAAGCATCTTTCATTTCAAAACTGCTATAAAATCCAAGATTTGAAACAGAATTGAAAAGAATATATTAATGCTTGGGGAGATACACCAGGAATGTTGAGAATTAAGGTTCATATGCACAGATGTTATCAAATCCCATGTACTCTTCTCCCTTAATCTTCTCAAGCATGTCTAATATGGCAACCGCACCTGTTAGGAAAGAAATTGTTCCAAGAAATTAATGGAAAACCCTCTTTTGGGTACCAACGGTTTTAATAAGATCTTTAAGCAATACTTACCTAGAGAGATAGCGCTGACAAAGATTGTGAAGGCCAGAATGAAGATGATCAAAGATGCTCTCCCTAATATACTGATCAGCTTTCTTACCACATGTTGCCCTACCAGTGCAGCTATTGTTGCCACTGCAACAAAGTAGAGAGCTGGAAAAAAAAAATACAAAAATGGAAAGAGCATATTATGCAAAATAAGAAAGATATTACCAACACTTGAACTGAAGAGGTTGTCTTGTATCACTCCAGTATCGAATAGCATAAACAAGAATTGGCAGGATGCCTTACCATAATGAACTGGAAAACGGTTCAGAAGATAATATTCTACAACAGACATGGATGAGGAAAATGACATGGCAAAGGTGGCAGTGGCACTTGACACCTACATAGAATGGTTTCACTTGGTCAGTCTTGCCCAAATTCTCAAACTGTCTTCTGAAGAAAATGAAGGAATGCTTGGTAGAAATTCTGAAGAATAAGAACTTTTAACAGATACTATGATAATTGCCGCCAGAGGTTATTTTATACGCCCTTGCCAAGGGCATAAATCAATTTATAAACATAGCGCAATTAAATATCTCTTAATCCACCGTCTAACATGTTTTGAACTCCTGCAAAAGGGTAACTTGTGTACCCTTTAATCCTGCTTCAACAAAGGAATCACTAAAGCCTACAAGACAAACACAGAAAAGTAAACATAAACCAAACAGAACCTTATAGTGTTATAAAAGAGCATGAAATGCACCTGGGGAGGGATTCCCAGCTCCAGAAACAGTGGGCCCAAAATGAATCCTCCACCAAGACCAAGCAGGCCACCAACTATACCAGCCAGAATGCCACAGAAACAACAAAGAACCAGCTGGTTGACTTGCCAATTTGTTCCTGGTTCTCCCTTGGACGCAGTCACTCTCCGTCCTTTATATAAGCTGACAGCCTCAAATGCAGATACTCCAACAGCCACAGGAATCTGAGAGAATATGAATCTTTAATCTTCATGGCTAAATTAAAAAAAAAATGTAAAACAAATAAAGGAATAGCTCATCTGACAATGCCATCTCAAGCATGAAGCATTTTTTTCCTTTAAGAGAAAGAGGTTGGGAGGGCCCCCTTTTTTTTTTCTTCCTGTTGCTGCAATGGAATGTACCTGCAACAGATTTGATATCCAATACGCCACAGAACAAGTTGTTGTGTAATTCTGTCTCAACAATTAATGCAAAGGTTTCCCATTAGCTTGCCTCATCCATGCACAAAAGCACAGAAAAAACATATCACAGGCTGCTGAAGAAAGGTATTATATGAACCTTGGCTATCTGCAGTGCAAGGATTATGACCCAGACAGCACCAAGAATACTGAGTTCCTTCCAACGGACATTGTCAACTATAGACACCTGGGATCAATGTGGAAATCAGCCTTCAGAGCTAAGAGTCACAACTGTACTACTTGTAAACGTCTATTACCTCTGATGCTTTAAATTCACTAGGCTTTATTTGAGTACTATTGCTTGGGCCTCCAGGTAGAAGTTTGTATGCCACTTCTTCATTATCACTGCCTGGTTGGAAAGAAAATGACCATATGATGCAGTTCACATTATCATCCAAAAATTAGCCCGTCAAAGAATTATCCAAAAAATCTTCAAAGATTGATCAGGTGACAAACAAACTCACCACTAAATGCCAAGCGTCTAGCAGCTTCCTGGAATCAAAAGTATGTCAGACGAAGGATAGCTGGCAACCATACTTCAATTTCAGCATACACATTAAATCTTGACAAAGAAGGTGAGTTTTAGACTACCTCTTTAATTATGGTTTCTTTCTTCCATGTTTCAATACCCTTGAAGAATGCCTTAGTTGATGTCCCTGCAGATCATGATCAATTAAGCAGTTTGTCCAAGATGAGACTATGTGTGCAACTGAAACATATATTACCGATGAAAAGAATAATCAGTAAGACCATGACCATCCAGTCAGCAAACATCACATTGAAAGCAACTCCAATACTTATTCCAAGCACAAGCATTGGTTGGAAAAGAAGTGCCAGATCATAGTCAATAATTGGCAGGTCAAGTGTTGGATGCCTTAGCTTAAGATTGTAGTAAACAGATGCACCTGCTGCACCCATGATCATACCTGACCAAGCAACAAAAAACTGACAGATTTTCCAGTTACTAATCCAATACAAAGCTGCAATATAGCTTGATCTATACAAATTGAAATCATGATAACAACCTCGCAGACATCAGGGCTGTTCAATTCTAATTGAAACACACCGCATCAAGAAAACGTTATGAGCACTTCTACCATGACATACGATCTTACATTTTGATAGTGCTGTTGATGTTTTTGGATCAAACCCTACGATGAGGGTAAGCATGGGAACAAAAATGCCACCCCCGCCAACACCTCCAACACTCCCAAATGCAGCTCCAAGGAATCCAATTGCCGTACTCAAAACTATTCTCCATCCAAATTTCATTTCCTGTGAAGCCAATTGTGCAGTCCTCAAGTCAATATCCAAACTCCGTAACAGCAACAATAGACTAGTTCTTTAGTTTTATGGCATATAATCCAGAGCAGTAACAAGAGCCTAGGTTTTCAGTTTTATGACACAAGAAAACACATCTATATACTACCACAGCAACTAACACAATGAATAATCAATTCCAACTCCACCCTAAATTCTCCATTATTATGATCAGGAAAGCATTCAAATGAAATCTCTTCAAAAAAAAACTGTATGTAACAGAATGACTTACCGGCCAAACATGCTCGTAAACGAACTTCCCTTCTTGCCAGAAGAACTTGAATACTCTTACTAGGTAGTTTGCTTCAGCCTCTTGTTGGGTGGCCTCAACATAGCCGGAATAGTCCTGCTTTGAACTTTGTTCTGCCAAAACAGACACAGAAGCTTGAACAAGAAAACCAATCACAATCATTGCAATTGAGCTGGAAACCATCAATTTCAACCCCATTCCAGCCATCAGACAGACCAATCAACTCGCAACTATAGTTCTCACGCACTTATTTCCTCCCTAAGCCAACTTTTTCGTCCTTTTTTTTATGAACTCTGATCTTCGGACATACATCCAACCACCAAAATTCCAAATTTCAAATATAATCAACAAATGCGATCACTTTCTTCGAGCCCGGGCACTCTTCAACAGGAAAACCCAAGCTAAACCTAAACAAGAAGCACTATTTTCCCAACGTTTAGAGAGAGAAAGAGAGACGTACTCGGTGAGAGTTGAGTCTGAAGCGCAAGAGAATGGGACTAGTGGTTGAGCACAAGAGAGTAAACGTACATGGGTCACAGTAGCTCTTTCTCTCTCAAACTTTTAATGGAGTTTGACGTTCAACATCCCAAGTGCTCCTTTTCATTGGTCCGTCTCTCTCTGTCTCTATCTATTGGTGTGTGCGCGTGAATCTCTCTCTTTCTACTATTAAATTCACCCGACTATATTTTCTCCCTATGTTTGTTAATCCAAATTTAACAATTACAATAAATATATTTAGCACTTATTAATTAATTATATTTAATAACTAAAATTTACACTCTCTTAATATGTTAAGTGCTCCTTAAAAATATGTTACAATATTAAGAAGAAGATCTTTTATTTAATTTTGAAATCTGAAAACACTTAGCAAAATTATCTTTAATAATATTTAATATATGACAATTATATCTTGAAATATTTTACATTCCTATTAAAACTTTAATTAGTCTTCTCTCCAAAATCTCTAACCTATCTATCCTTCTTGTTGATTGTCTTCTTCGACCGTCAACTTCCCTTGCCTTCTTTTTTTTTTTTATTCCCTTGTCAATTTCATTCCTATTAAACACACATATACACTCACACACAATTACACACGCAGACACACGAATTGCGTACACACACACATTTTTAATGAAATTTATTTTATTTTATTTTTTTAATTCGATTATTTATTTTGTTATTCAATTTATTATTATTCATTTCTTGTCATTCGATTATTTATTAGTTATTATTCTTTTTTTATCAGATCTTATTGTTCACTTATTGTGTTATTCAATTTATTATTGTTTACTTATTGTGCATATTTTATAAATATTTTCAAATTAAAGAGTGGAAGGGTAAAACTGAAAATTAAATTTATTTTTAAACGTTAGTTCTGTGTAGTTATCAAACAGTTTGATTTAATTTAATATTTAAATTTTAGTGGGTACCAAATAATCCACAAATTCAGCTTTCAGACTTCAGCTTTCAGTTTTATCAAACACCACATAAGTCCACCTCTATACTCACTCTATATATATATATATATATAATTACAAAAATATTCATTATTTCTAAATAAAATTGTATATAAAAAGCCCGTCTAATAAGCCCACCTAAGAGGTCCGCCTGCAGGCGCTCCAAAATTCCAACAGGCCAGCGCCAATGAGTGACGGGTTGGGCTGCAGGTAGCCAACCCCTATCCGAAGCTCGCTCGCTAACTCGCCCAGATAAGAGCTTGGACCTACCTTACACAGGCCCAACATGAAAAAAATTTCATGGGCTAAGCCTTACCCGGGTCATGGACACCCCTATATAAGCTATGTGAGATAAGATACAGAAAGAAACCTTAAATGTGAAAATTGAGTTAAGTTGAATTATTAGTGGGGTGAATATAGAATAGAGTGGATTTAGTTACTAGTAGAGTAAGTATATAAATGGTGAACTTGGGGGTTGTTTGATAACACCACTTAAGGTTTAAAATTGAATAGTTTAAACACGTAATGAATTAAACCCATTTGATAACTTAAAACTCATACCACTTAATATTTTATGCACTTCTTAAAAATAGGTTAAAATTTTGAGCAACAAGCCATCCACTTATCATTTAATGTTGAAAATGTTAGTCAGTAAGTGTAGAATGTTAGTTATTTTAAATTGGGGGTATTGTTGTAATCCTCACATTATTATGAGTTAATATAAATACGGGTGATGAGTGGAGAGGCTGATTAACTCTCACTCTCCTTAACCATATTATCTAATGTCTTTTTTTCCCTCTCTCTTCTCTTTTCTCTTGCATCTTCCCCACTCTAAACCCTAGATTTAGATTTCAACTTAGTACAACAGAGCAATTTATCTAAACTTTGGAGTCACTAGAACATTCAGGGAGGATTTGTTAATCTGCTGGGCTACAGACGTCATTGTCGAAATGATGGCGTCATCACCAGAGTCGATTGAAAACTGATATGGTATGACTCGATTTTCCCTCCTGAGTATGATGGTGATTTTTTTTGAAGCCATATGAGGTATTTTTCAAATTTTTGATTTTTTTTTCCAAAATTTGGATTATATATTTTGATCTTTTTTTTTGTTTGAGATTGAGATTGTTATACCGTTTTCATGCACACTATGGGTGTCGACTGACCCTCGTAAGAACTTAGGGGAAGTTCTGTGCACAGTCCAGTGGTTTCTGGGTGTTTTTTGGACATTAGCAATTATTGTTTGGTTGCTGCCAGGATCCAATGGTTTTCTCCGACTGTGTTTGAGGCTGTGGTTAAGTTGTTTGTAGCAGGAAGTGCTTGGTTGTGTTTTTCATTGGTCAGTAGAGGACTTCAATGCCATTTGAGAATTCTGGAGAGCCTATGTCGACAACTGGTTATGTTGGACTGTGGTTTTCGATGACCCTCATGTGGCTTGTTTGTGTTGGGCAATCATCGATAGTCCTCTAGTGGTCCTCCTCTAAGCTGGGTAGTTTTCCAGTGGTCCTTATCTGTGTTGGGTAGTCCTCCAATGGTCCATATTGGTGTTGGGTTGTTCCTATTGGTGCTAGGCAGTCACTAGTTTGCCTTTAGCTACTATTTTGATTTTTTTTTCTCGTGTTGGGTTGATCCTCCAATTGCGAAGAAGCCATGTTTGACGTTAGTGGAGAATCACCAACAAAAGTGTGGTGAGTTGTGTAGGAACTTTTGGATGCAAACCTTCTCTTCAGATCAATCCAATAAAATTGGATGGAGGCAATTACTTGGCGTGGTCTCGATCGTGCCTGTTATCAGTATAGGCAAATGGGCTAAATGGATAATTGACAGGAGCAAATGTGAAACCCAAATCTGAACCTGATCTTAGCTCGTGGATCTCTGAGAACTTGTTGGTAATGACATGGTTACTCAACTCGATACAGCCTCACATTAGTTGTGGTGCTTGTCACTTTTTATGGATCATTTCTTCTTAAAATATAACAACGGGCTTCCCAAACATAATAAAATTATGCAGTGTAATAACTTTGATAAATCAAAGGTCATCTCCTCAGGGAACAAATAGAATTTGATCGGTGACGTGTGTGGAAATGAAAATAAAAATCTTTTGACTTGTGAAAAAAGTGAGAAATGAAATTCTAATACATTAGAAAAATAGTCGGTCAATCCTCAAGAACAGGGGCGGAGCTACATGTAAAGGGCTGGGGGCAGTTGCCCCCACTGAATTTTGAGTAAAAGTCCTATAGGTTCAAAACTTTAAAGAATGTTGCCCCCTCATAAATTCAAAAGTTTATATGTTGCCCCCATAAATTCTTAGAAATTTATATAGTGCCCTAGTTGTTTTTATTTTTGGTAGGTCAGTGGTCCACTCGCTCTCTTAATTAATCTACGAAGACATATATTTTAATTGAGTAAAATAAATGTAAAATACCCTTACGCATACATATTTATCAAAGACAATATCGTCTGAATTGATATTGATTTCTTGATTTTCACGTAATAGTTAAATCTTAGATCTTAATATTTTTTTTTATACTTTAACTTCAGAATTCTTCATTTGAAAATAACCCTTAATTCAATCGTTTTTAACGGATGTTTGAAATTATTTTTTTTAATACTATTTGTTTATGTTTTTTGCTCATATATTTGCCCCCACTAAGATGGATATCTGGCTCCGCCCCTGCTCAAGAATCAACTCACCATAACCAAACATTTTGACTTTCCATTTTAACACATTCGAGGTCGTACTCAAACGTGCTCGAACGGATAATATTCAACAAAAACTAAGTTATATACTATTGAAACTTTGAAGATAGGAAATAGAAACTAGAATGATAAGCATTTAGATTGTGCAAATAATTTCTAAGCATTACTCGTGTCAGATAAACCGTCGACGAGAAATCAAAGTAGTCAATTAACAACTAATGTTCAAAATTAGTGTTTTCATTCTACAAAACATTTGATATGTTAAAGAACATTAGAGATTCATCATGTTTGATTATGGATGAGAATCATCCATCGGATCGTGCCAAATTTAGCCAGAAGCAAAAATCATAACTCTGAAATCGGCAATAAACAACATAACAAACATATGTAAAAGAATAAATAGATTGAAGGAAATTCTTACACTATGGTTGCTTTTCAATCACTAAGTTCAAATACAAAGATAACAAAGCCTTGGAAATGGACATGAAAGTTGTCTTCTCCGAAACCCGGCAAAGCTTTGAAAATGGATACTTACAACTCAATGCTCTCTCTCATGTAAAGGATTACAAATATATATATCATAAGTCTTCATTCATTGGCTAGGAAGAGTGGCACGGGTGGTGGGTTGTTGCCGAAGAAACCTCCTCCGCCTTTGTCAACCAATGGGTATCCTTCTTGAAGTGTGGGAGATGTTTTCCACCAATAGGAAGTAGGCTCATGGGGATTGGTAGCCACCCCATGAGTGTAGGAAAGAGATTAGCCATCCACCATCGATGAATGAGAAGGCAGGAAAATTTGCTTTGTAGCCGACTTTAAGTTCAACCAGCTGAAAAAAGTATTCAACCGGTTAATCGACCTCTTGAACCGGTTGAAGAGCTCTCATTGTCTTATTTTCTATCTGATGAATCTCTGATGAACCGGTTGAACATTGGGTTCAACTAGTTGAAGACTTTACAACATCTTGGACTTGCAGGCTCTAATGAAAACTTATGTAACCCCTTCAACTGGTTGAAGTATATTTAGTGATTCCCAAGGACCTTATGCTTGCTTTAACATGTTTCTCTTCAATTCTTTTTGTACCTACAGTATCAAATACACCCATTATTCCAATGTTAACACAATTCGAAAGATATAAACATTAAACATACATGATACAAGGATCAATTAAGCAATGCAATATGCACTATTATATCCTCAACACGTCGTTTTCTATTTCTTGAGACAGCATCTGAAATTTAGTCATCGATGGCTCAAACATATTCACAGGTCGGGAATGATTCCCAAATTTATAACCTCAGGACAAAGATTCATGAATCCAAACAGAAGGATATGACTTTGGTAGAATACTACGCAGGTTTGAGTAGTTTATGGAAGGAGCTGGATTATTACCAAGATTTTCAAGGAAATTATGCTGAAGACAATGCTAAGTTTCATAAGTTGATAGCAAAAAATAAGTATACGATTTCCTTGCAGACCTTAATATGGAGTATGATCAAATCTATATACAGGTTTTTGGGTAGAGATCCATTTCCTTTCTTGAGGCAAACTTATGTTTATGTGCAGTAGGAGGAGAATAGGAGGAGTCTCATGCTTCATACTCCTACTCATGATCATTCTGCACTAGCAGGTATTCCACATAGAGAGAATAGATCCTTTCAGCTTCATGGTGATGGTAAACATAGGAGCACGGAAAAGGATCTGTTAAAGTGTGACTACTATGGAAAAACAAAGCACACTAAAGATTATTATTGGCAGCTACTGATAGAGTAGTATACTAAAAACTTACTTTTTGTAGTGAAACTCGTTTTATTAATTAATAAAAGTTTGTTCTTTCCATTTTATTGAGAATCCATATGGGCAAAATGTTTGCATTATATCTAATATATGGTATGCATGTGTGTCTTATATTTTACATTGTAGATAATCTGGTGTGTAAATTCGTCTTATATACAGAAGAACATATTATCGGATCCTTGTATAATATGAGTATATGTTCACAATCCTAGATGGAATTGGACACACCATTAGTATGATTGCAGTATAATATTCTAGCATAGTCTGTTTTGACTGTAGGAGATTGTTTGATGTCTTGAATTATTGCACTAGTACACTTTGTGTATTGAACAGACTCATGTTGATGTTATTATCTTTTATTGATTCAATAAGATAATAAATATCTCATGATTATTATGATTGTTTATATTTTTAATCCCAAAATATTTAATTTCCACGTATATATAATGTTTGTCACTTTAATTCATCAAATGGTGATATTCATATTGAGTCAATAAGCTCGGTGAATTGGGAGACGATGTTATTTGTATGGTGGAAATTAAATATTAAAGGAAATCACGTCATAATATTTAAATGGGTTAATGATGTCCTTTTGAGAAAGTTCATAAGTTTTGTCTATGTCAAACACTGCAAGTGAATTTAATTATCCGACATGACAAATAAGTTGAGTGGTAAGATCTCAAGGAATAAAAGAAGTCAATTAAATATAATTGTCAATAATTTATTTAATTGATAAACATCTGTAATCTTAAACATGAGGAGATTATTAAACATATAATAATAAGGAGCTCGAATATAATTTTGAGATAAGGCTCAGGAGATCAATAATAAGTCTTTAGTGGACTAACTTATTATTAATGGGCTGTAGGATATTTGTTATGTGTTGAACATAGGAATCCTAAGCCCATTGGAAGCCCGATCCTTATTTCTCCTTAGGGTCTCTATCATAGTCTATATATAGATGTTTAGGCTCTCTAATTCAGCATCTATTCTTTACTCACATTTTTTTAAAGATGTTGAAAGATAGAGCAAGGATTCAGAGGTCTTGGCAGCCCACACTGCATCTGGATTCTGACGTTGTGGGATATGCGACAGAAGGCCACGAGATTTGTTGAGCTGTCCTTCGGTTGCTCGTTGCTCTGTTCTGCGTTCGTGCTGAGAAGAGATCAATCCCGAGGGATCTCGAAGGTAAACCCTTATTCCGCCTTGTAGGGTTTTAAAGAAAAAAATTTGATATTCGATACATACGCACTGTCAACGACTCTTGAGATTTTTGTTCTAATAGCTACATGGTCGTCCTTCTAGGGGGTGTAATGGTAATAGGGCTAGTCTTGAGCTCCCTTCTCACGCCCATATGATTGAGATTTCTGATCATACTGCCAGTGGTCCATCTCCATCGACTGCTATTGATAGTGTGAGCTTCACTACAGATGAGATGTAGGCTCTCAGGCAGTTGATAGCCCGACTTGACACTTCTACATCTGCATCCACTTCTGTTGTTTCCAACTTTGCTCACACAAGTATACTAGCTGGTGTTTTTACTACAACTTTCTCTAATCCTTGGATCATCGATTCCGGAGTCACTGACCATATGACATGTTTTTTGAATCTTTTCTCCTCTTATTCTACATGTTGCGGTAGAGAAAAAGTTAGGGTAGTAAATGAATCATTGTCATCTGTATCAGGGAAATGTTTCATTCATTGTTCTCCATCTATGTCTTTGTCTTCAATTCTTCATGTCCCTAATTTTTCTACTAACTTATTATCAGTTAGTAACATTACAAAGTCTCTCAATTGCTCCAAAACATTCTTCCCATCTCATTGTGTTTTTCAAGAACTGAGAACGAGGAGAATGATGGGCAGTGGTAGAGCTCATGGTGGTTTATAGTTGCTAGAGGATCAACCTTGTCAGGCACTTCAGGCTTCTGGTTCTGTGGCATTCCAACAGTTACATGAATGACATTAAAGACTTGGTCATCCATCAGTAGGAGTACTAGAGAAATTTTTTCTAGTTTTGATGAAACAGTGTAATAAAGATAATTTTCTTTATGATGCTTGTGAATTTGCCGAGTATATAAGAACTTTTTATCCTAGTAATAATAATAGAAGAACTGCATGATATTTTGGGACCATCCCGTGTTATTTCTCTTACTGAATATTGATGGTTTGTTACTTTCATTGACTACTACATTTAGGTTACTTGGGTGAATTTGTTGAATAGCAAGGACGAAGTGTTTACTTGTTTCAAAATTTTTCATAAACCGGTAAATACCCAGTTCTATGCCAAAATTAAGGTTCTTGGGACTGAGTACTTTAATGAGGAACATCGGGATTCTCTTACGGAATATGGAATTCTTCACCAATCTAATTATGTGGATACCCCTGAGCAGAATGGTGTAGCAAAGAGAAAGAATCGACATCCCCTTAAATTGGCACGTTCTTTGATGTTCACTATGGACACGTTCTTTGATGTTCACTATGGGTATTCCTCCATATTTTTGGAGAGATGCAATGCTGACTGTTGCATATCTCATCAATCGAATGTCTTCGAGAGTTCTTGTTTTTGCTATTCTTATAGGATTGCTTCAAGGGTTAGTTTCACTTTACTCCATTCCCCTAAAGTTGTTTAGTTGTTTATGTTTTGTGCATGATTATCGCAAAACCAGAGAAAATTTGGATCCAAAGGCGTTGCCATGTGTCTTTATTGACTACTCTGCTACCTAAAAAGGATATAAGTGTTATCACCCTCAGTCTAGGAAGGTTTATATCAGTATGGATGTCACTTTCCATGAGATAGAGTCATATTTCTCCCATTCTTTACCATCTCTTCAGGGGGAACAATGTATTGAAGAAAAGATGTTAGATGATGTATTCTTTCTCTTACCCTCCAATCAGGGCTTGGGTTAGGAAGAAAAATCTAGCCAGGGGGAGACTCAAGGAGAAACACGTGTTTAAGGGGAGCAGACTACTTGTAGAACATTAGTTAGGGAGGATTTGCAATGCTATACCCGACGACAGGCTAAGTAGATCACCACCCATAAGCCACCAAGCTCGTCATCATCTCTAGGCTCAGTTCTCGAGATTTTTTCCCCATTATCAGGTAATGAGCCTCCTTGTAGTAATCATGTTAATGATAGTTCTTTAACTATTGCTATTCGAAAAGGAGTTCGGATTTGTACTCAACATCCTATTTCAAAATTTGTTTCTTATAACTCTTTGTCTTCCTCCTATCGTGCTTTTGTTTCGTCTTTGTCTTCTAGATCCCTTCCTCAAAGTTGGGATGAAGCTCTTGTAGAACCCAAGTGGAAAACAACCATGATAGAAGAAATAAGAGCTCTAGGAAAGAATGAAACCTGGGAGCTTATGTCTCTTCCAGCTGGAAAAAAATCAGTAGGCTGTAAGTGGGTGTTCACTGTCAAGCAGAATGCAGATGGTACAATGGATAGATATAAAACAAGGTTGGTAGCTAAGGAGTTTACTCAGACATACGACATTGACTATTATGAGACATTTGCTCATGTGGTGAAGATGAATTCCATTCATGTTATTCTCTCGTTTGCTGCCAATCTGGGATGAGATTTACAACCACTGGACGTAAAGAATGCATTCCTTCATGAAAACTTAGAGGAGGAATTGTACATGGATATTCTTCTAGGGTTTTCTTCTCCAAATATAGAGGAAAAAATATGTAAGCTGAAGAAATCTCTTTATGGACTCAAGCAATCTCCTAAAGCTTGTTTTGAGAGATTCTTTATGCCAATGGTTAATTTTGGTTTCAAGCAGAGTAATGCAGATCACACCGTATTCATCAAACAAGGGAATGGTAAGATCTCTATTCTTATAGTATATGTTGATGATATAATACTCACGGATGATGATATGGAGGAAGTGTCTAAATTGAAAGTTCATCTTGCTAAGGAGTTTGATCAAGGATTTGGTAAAGGAATATTATTCTCAAATCAAAGTCATCTGAGAATAGAAACTTTCACAGATGCAGATTGGGCAGGGTCAATTAAGGGTAGGAGGTTCACTACAAGTTACTATACTTTTGTAGGAGAAATCTAGTTACTTGGCAAAGCAAGAAGCAAGCAGTGGTGGCTAGACTAGTGTAGAGGCAGAATACAAGGCTATGGCTCATGGCATTTGCGAGCTTATGTGGCTAAAAACCTTAATGAAAGACTTGAGTGCCTTCAATGGTGAACCTATATGCCTATATTGTGATAATAAAGCTGCCATAAATATTGCTCACAATCCGGTTCAACATGACAGAACAAAGCATATTGAGTTTGACAGACACTTCATTAAAGAGAAGCTAAATGATGGGTTGATCTGTATGCCATTTGTGACGTTCAAGGAATAACTAGCTGATATATTTACTAAAGGGCTTAGTAGTAGAATTTTTAATTCAGATGTATGCAAGTTAGGCATGAGAGATATCTATACTCTAACTTGAGGGAGAGCGTAGAATATTAAGTTATTTTAAATTGAGGGTATTGTTATAATCCTCACATTATTATGAGTTAATATAAATATGGGTGATGAGTGAAAAGGTTGATTAACTCTCACTCTCTTTAACCCTATTTCCTAATCTCTTCTTTCTCTTCTCTTGCCTCTTCTCTACTATAAACCCTAGATTTAGATTTCAACCGTGACATAATTTGGAGATTTAATGATTGTAGCCATTAAATTGTCAGTGAGTCCCAACATTAAAGTATCACTGGGTCCCAACACTATCAATCCAATGATCATAATACATTAAGTCCCCAAATTATGTTCCAATAACATTAGTGTTAAAATTTTATTATTAATTAGTGATACCATATCATTAATACTGATATGATATCACCGTTATATTGAATAATTAGTGATATAATAGTAGATAGTGATATCTTGCATGATAATAATACAAAATCTTGTTTTGTTAAGCATTTAGACTTATCTTCTCTTCTTTTTTTTTTTTTTTTTGAACAAATCCTTGTCTACTCCACTCCCTCTTATATCACCCTTGTAACATCATAAATCAAACTTTAGAACATTATCTATCAAAATTAGATCCTCCATATTATATATTTTTTTTTTTCAAATTCCATTAAAGTCATTCATTAATGCTAATTTAACATGGGATACGAGGAGTATTGTTAAAATTAGCAATAGATAATTAAAATTAATCAGCAAAAATTTAAAATTAAGAGAACATTGATCAAATTTTCATCCGGTAATGCAACTTATAACATAAATATATCACCCTATGTAAACTACATACAAAAATATATAATTAAACAACAAAGAAACAAATAAATTAATCAATTAATTAAGATCTTCAATTGATATTGGGGGTTATATAGGGTCCATCTAAATAAGTGGCATTTTTTTTTTTCAATTCAATTATTTATAATATTTTAAGTCTTTTTATCTTTTTTTTTTTAAGGCGTCCAAATCTTACTTAACTGATTAGACTTATTACGTAACTGATAGGACTTACCAACAGCTCAACCTCTCTTGCTCACTTTGTTTAACAAGATAGTCTAATTCAGATAAGATAAAAAGGTCTATTGATCATACCTACCTCCAATTTCAGTCTATAAAATTAAAAATACTATCGGTAGACATGTTAATTTGAGTTAATTGATGAATAATATAATTTATATGATTAATATTATTTTACTTATTTAATAAATTTGATTGGTTGATACGATTGATGAAATAATAGTCGGTCCAATAATTACTTCAGCAATTACAATAGTTATAACAAAAATTAAAAAAAAATATCTGCATTTAATGAATTGCTGACTATTAGATCTTTAGGATCTATAAAAAGAAGACCCAATTTGATTTTTGTAATTCCAGCTAAAATATTTGAAGGTCCCCATCAAACTAGGAGGTTGTACGATCATTTGGACTTGGTCAATCCCATACCTTTCATCCTATGGATTGAATACAAAGAGAAGAAGAGATTCTGGAACAAGGTTACTTATCTTTTTTTGGTTCAAAGGTGAGCATGCTGAGTATTCGATCCAGTTTATTCATATATTGATCAATTTATTCTTCGATATGATCTGATGGGCTAAGTTCAAAGGCCCAACTCATGTTATAAGTTCAATCTGAATTAAGAGTCCAACTTAAAAAGATCTAGTAGGTCCAGCCCAAAAGGATCCACGCACGGTCAAACTCATCAAAGTTTGAGGAGTTACATCACCAAGAGAGTAAGCAGGGTCATCCAAGAGCCTCATTCACACCGTATTGAAAAAAGTCAACCATCGCGTCATCCTTTGATATGATCCTATGGGGAGCGCCGCAACTACCTCATCCATTGAGAAGATGGCACCAATTCACCCAATTAGTCTTTTAGTTATTGACAAGTCGCCTCAATCTGTTAGGAGGTGACTATAAATTATAAGTCCCGCCAACACTTGGGGGGAAACAGCCACAATCGAGCAACAAACACAATTGAGCACATCTGCTATCACTCTCTCATAGCATGTATATGTCTGCTCTCCCAACACTCCTCGAAGTAATAAAATACTCAAGCGATCCTAACCCTTCAAAGTTGACGTAGGTCACATTGACCAAACCACTCTACATCTTTGTCTTACTTGTGTTGTTCTTTTACTTCTTAATTACTGCATTTATTACCAATCACTTGACAGATGGTGCATAAAACTCATTTGTGCATCATCATGATCAAAGACAGATCATTCACGTCGAGATTAGAATATTTATACTGAATAAATCTGTCATAACCTAACTATATATGGTTGTTAAAATTCAAATTCAAGACATCTAATTTATAATACGTCTCTGCTATGAACAAAGTTACTTATCTCTAAACTCGTAATCACTTATTAGAACCTTTAAATATGTCACACCCACCAAATACGAACTCAAATTACATAAGTCAAGATTACATATATCTAATTTTTTCTAAATATCACAGTAAAAGGGTTTCGTACACTCCACAACACCTATAAAGTCAATACGAAAATCAATCACATATTAAAAACGACCTACAAACCGACAAGCAAATTTCACAAAGTACCATGAGCAAATAACATGTTGTCGGGTTCAACTATGGATTTGGTGAATCTTCCACGTGATTTTAAGTTGATTTTCAATGCTTAGTCCGACCATTCCAACCTACATAATGGAACATCACCAAGAAAATTTGAAAAGAAACCACGTCATCATCATCCTAGTCAGATTCCACCCATCTGTTCAACTCAAAACTTGCAAAACAGAATCGTCCCTTCATACAAAACCCAATCATACTAACGGGAAATGACTACGGCACCGTCGTACATGGCGTACTAAAAATTATAATTTTTTAAGAATAATTTATTATTTTTTAATATACAAGTTATAATTTGTAAAAAATATAATTGACTCTAAAATATTAAAATTGACCATGAAAATTATAACTTTTAAAAGTTAAGTTATAATTTCAATACTAGTTTAAGTGATAATAAAAACGAACGATAAATTCAAACGTCATGAATTTGAATCTTAACAATCTCTTGTAGTCAGATTACGAGAAATTTATTTTTTATGAATACTCTAAAAGTGGAGCTATTCCCACCTTACAAATTTTCATTCCCACCAAAGTTAGTTTTTCATTATCAAACTACTAATCCTACTCCTTCTATATACATCATATTAGTAACTAAATTCACCTCATGCTACATACACCCCTTTTAATAAGTAAATCCATTTTATATTTTTGTCATAATTAGGGTTTTATTTTCTATCTCTTTTCATGCACTCACAAAAATTACTTTTTCAATATGAATTTTTTCAGTGAGATACAGGTTAGTATCACTTCTCAATTTAATTATATATTTGATTTCATGTTTGTTATATGAATTTTTATTATTTTCAGTATGTTTTAATATCTTTGTCAAGTTCAATAATTTTTTATTTAGAATTTATATGTGTGTATATATATGTATACTTTCAGATTATTTGTTCTTTGTTAAAGTTTTGCATCTATGTCTGTTATTTTTTTTCTTATTCGATTTTGTGTCTGTTTTTGATACTTTTTTTTTTCTTATTTAGTTTTACGTCTTGTAATTTTGCTTGTTCTTTTAATCTTTGTTTGAATTTTTTTTTCCTTCTTGTTTTGGTTGCTTCTTTTTTTTCTATTTTTTCTTTATTTCGTTCTTTTCTTTTTTCTTGTTTCAGTCTGCATATTTCTTTCCTTTTTTTTCTTATTTCGTTCTTTTCTTTTTTGCTTATTTTAGCATGCTTAATTTTTTTTTACTTGTTTTGCTTTTTATTCTTTTTTTCTTATTTCATAAATATATTTATGAATTCAAATTAATTGTCTTCCTTTATTATTTTTTTTTCTTACAATGACTTCTTTCATTAAAAAATTATACATAAAATGAGTGAACTTAACTATTAATGGGTTATATGTTTTATGAGGTAGATTTAATTACTTATAAGGAGAGTACAGAAACAATAAACTTAGTAATTTGAGAATGAAAAATTAAATGAGATGAAAATAATCCCACACATACTCTAATCCTGACGTGACTCAAGAAAATACCTTATAATTAATCATGAATAATCATGATCGATCGTACACTTTCCCCGATCAGTTCTAATCACACCATTAAAAATAATAACTATCGGGTACATTATCATTTTTTTTTATTTTTTTATTTTTATTTAATCGTAGACTGTCCCTATTAACTTACCACTTAATTCTGCTAGGATTGGCTTTTCACCCTCTCTCTCATCTTCACCATCATTTTCATCCCTCAATTCTTTACCCTTTTGAACGCGGTCCTTCTCTCCCAATCTCCAAACCCTGCAACCCATCAACACAAGCCTTCACACCCTCCGGCACAACCGGTCCCACCACCTCACCTACCGTCTCCTCCGCATCGCCCACACCAGCACCGCCTTCATCAGACACAACCTCGGGAACAACAACTCTACCCTTCTTGGTATCGCTAGATCCCGGAGGCTCAGTCCCCGGCATGACTCCGACCAGCGCATCGGGCGAT
Organism: Ilex aquifolium; assembly: GCA_951799425.1. Lineage (NCBI taxonomy): Eukaryota > Viridiplantae > Streptophyta > Magnoliopsida > Aquifoliales > Aquifoliaceae > Ilex > Ilex aquifolium. The sequence continues at coordinate 18,222,527 of OX637410.1, forward strand.
TCTCCGAAATTGGGCCGCGGATCGTTCACGCAATTGGCTTCAGATTCGTCATCTGATGCGTAGAAAACTGAAGGGGCGTGTGATTTTACGGACATGGCGGCTTTAAGAAAGGCCTCTTGGATTGATTCTGGTGGCAGTGCACAGTCCTCGAGGCCGGCGTCTTCGAGACGTGGTGGCCGGATCATCTCTAATAGTCCCTCAGCTTCACTTGTTGCCTCCATGGCTGATTCTTCTGGAAACTCTTAACCTTAATGCTGTGAATCTTGAGAGAGAGAGAGAGAGATCTCACCCTAACCATAGAACTGATGAAAGTCATAGATGTAGCACTGTAACAGACCGTTATTTCATTTGAGCACTCCATTTCTGCTATGGACAGAATTAGCGCATTTCCATTTCTAACCTTACTTCTGTCACGTAATACACTAAGGGAAATGCTATTTGAACCTAATTTGGGGACTTTATTTAGAAACCTAATGATGTACAACCATTGGATTGGTTGTGGGCTCCATCTAACATTGGAACTCACAACAAATCCAATGGTTGCATTCAAGCCACATCATTAGGTCCACAAATAAGGTCCCAAAATAAGGTCCATGTAGCATTGCTCATACACTAATACTGGTGCGTGCCATGGTAAACATATGGATAAATATGTCCACAATAATATGAAGAGGAAAGCTTCAACCAAAAAAGCTGGGAGGCATCTACCTTTTTTTTCCCTCTAAAATCCTTCGTTCCACTCATTTTAGCACTTCTAATCAGACTGGATTGAACTCTCCCCGTTCATCTCAAACAGCCTTGTGTCTATACGAGGGTTATAATCGGGGACCTTCATGCACCATCTAAAACTTAGGATCGGGGACTATCCATGCACCATCTATCGATGAGAATGTTAGTCTCTATACTAACAAATATTTATTCAATTTGGAGCATAGGAGAAAAGCACGATAAGAGGCATGTCTCGAGCTGAGGTGGAACACGATATCAGATTAAAATGTGTTCATATTGTTAGACGAGATTACATAAAAGTGAAACAATCACAACACAAATCAAATTGTTATATGTACTAATAACACACATTCCCACTTAACAATTGTCCGGAAACAATTAATTGATACATGCAGTTAGATAATTATGCAGGGTATACTACCAACAACAGTTGTAGCTGGTAATGCCAGAAACCAACCCAACAAAGCTCTCTTTTCAGCATTCACACCCTGTTGATCTTTGCTGCCGCCCTCCACCCGCGACATCAATGGTGTCAGGAAGATATCTTTCACAATCAACAAACAGAAATTCCAAGCCTTCTGTTAGTACTCCATGAATATATATTGTCACTGACCAAAGTTTCTACTTGAATCTGATTCATAGGATCTTACCAAAAAAAGAAAAATTGCGGATGATACACTACAATATAGATTACAGAGCTTTGCACTGAAGTTACAATATGATACTCTACACATGGGTCATGGAGAATATAACTGCTAGTCTGCCACTCAAACACACTTACAGTGCTTAGCGAACCATTACATTGAGGTAAGATCCAAGTTTTGCATTATGTACATATCAACATATATAAAGTCAAAATCCGTGTTCCTAGGGTCCAAGGAGAGGTTTTACTATTTTAGAATGGAAATGCCTCGGGAAGCACCCGGCAATATTCAAATGGCATCTCAAATTTTTCAGTCATTACCTTTTCCAATAACAATTCCAGTAGAATCAAAATAGTAGTCAAATAAAACTTCACGTCTGTAATATTTCAAAAACCGGGGGACAAACTGAAGGTAGAATCAGAATATTGCTCCAAACTCATACAAAACAAGTTTGTGGGTTTTAAGGATATCACCATTATGCAGAAACAGTTCTACTACAACTTATTGCTAATTGGAGTTAATTTTAATGTCTAATGCACAACCACCTATCAGTAAAGCACTAAAGCAACTAACTGTCATTGCAGATAGGGAAGCCTATACTGGTTAAGTTCATACACATACGACCTTTCTCTATACCCCATCAAAAAAAGCATAAGGTAAAATAAAGAAAAAGTCTATTCTGTCTCCCAAGAACAATCTTCTGTTTGTGCAATTATAATAAGGGGTTTTTCTATTTTGTTCAAGGAAGAAAGGAAGAAAAGTGCAGGTAGTATTTGTAATCACAGAAAACTAGATAGCAGCCAACAGTTCAGACATGTCATTGCATAAAGTATACTCACATTTCTTCTTCAGGTTCGTTCGTGAGAGCATTTTTGGCGATACATTCAAAAGCAGCTTCCACATTGAATCCTTCTTTTGCAGAAGTCTCAAAGTAAGGTATGTTTCCCTTGGAAGCACACCACGCCCTAGCTTTCTTCTCAGAGACCTGAATTTAAAACGAAGCCAATATAGCACAGAATCAGTAGCGGGAACTGCTGTACTTGTATCTCAGGAAACCAGCAAAGCACCATTTATTAGAGTGGAAGTATGTCAAAAGAAAGAGTAACCATCTTACCACTCGACTGTTGCCACCATCAATATCAATCTTGTTTCCCAAGACAACAAATGGAAAGTTTTCGGGGTCAGATGGGCTGGCCTGAACATTAAAACCACAAAAATTACCTTTCAGTAATCGGTTCTGCGAAATTCAAGACCATCTGAGCATCCAGGGAGAACATAATTACCTGGATCAGGAACTCTTCCCGCCAGTTGTTCAGATTGTCAAATGATTTCATGACATTCACATCATAAACAAGGACACAACAGTCTGCCCCTCTGTAAAAAGCCACGCCAAGGCTTTGAAATCTTTCTTGCCCAGCGGTATCCCATATCTGGAGGGAAAATATGGGAAGTGTTAGCTTCAAAGAATTAAAAATGAACCTTTTGAGCTAGCCCATATCTACACTTCCAAATGAAAAAATATTCAGCTATTTCAAAGCATCTCTGTATTGAAGCAAAAAACTCAATTGCTTAAACCATCCTTTGCCATTTTAGATATGAAATAACAGGAAAGGAAACAATTTGAAGGCATGTTACCTGCAACTGCACATAAGTACTTCGTGTGCTACAAAAATGGGAAAATATGCAAGAGAAAATAAAACGAATTTTTCCAGATTAAAACATAAAATCTGCTGGTGGCAGAATGTATGTCTCAAATATTTCAACTCAACTCAAGAAAGCCTTAATTCCAACTATTTGGGGTTAGCTACATGAATCTTGTTCTTCCACTAAGCTCTATGAAGGGTCATATGTTCCGTTAGACCATAAGCTATTGTATCTTTTCTTTTACTATTTCGTTCACAGTTATTTTATGTCAACCTCTACCTTTCGAATTATCATTAATATGTATCAAATCGCTCCTTCTTACCGGAGCATATTATTAGGTCTTTTATAAAAATGTTCAAACCACCTACATCGATTCTCAGTTAATTTATCTACTATTGGTGCTACTTCTACGGTTTTACGAATACACTCAATTTTAATTCTATCCTTTCTCATTTTACCACACATTTATCTCAACATTCTCATTTTTGCAACACTTAGTTTTGAAGCGTGTTGTTTCTTAGTTACCTAACATTCTGCCCCTTAAAGCTGGTCTAATTGTTGTCTTATACAGTGTTTTGAAAAGCAGGACTAGGTGAGAGCGCGAGCCCAGGTCACCTCGTACAGTCCAGGCAAAGCGAGGTCTAGCCAACCAAGGTGAAGAAACGAGCCAAGCGAAGAAGCGAGCACCTCAGTGAAGTTTTTAAGATGTTTTCTTTGTCTATTATGGGTTGTTGGATTGATCAATTGGACCAAAAAGTGGATATACTAATAACAGCTAATTGCCCCTTATCCAAATATATATATATATATATATATATATATATATATATATATATCTAATGACTAACCCTAATCAACTGAATGGACCTGAGATTTGGTGCAGCTGGAGACCAGGTTTAAGTCGTGACACTCACCAGGTTTTTTTTGCTTCTTCTTCTTCTTGTCTTGTGACACTCACAAGATTTACAAAAAAACAATTTGTTGCGATATTCATCAGATTTTTAGTTTGAATTTGCTTAAAGAAAACGATCTGCTGCAACTTACCAATTACTAGATTGGTTGTTTCTTCTATTTCTTCTCACAAAGTTCGTGCTTTGTTTTTTCCTCCTTTTCTACTTCTTCTTCTCCCCCCCCCCCCCCCCCCCCCCTTGTTGATGGTGGAACTCAACGATCACTACTTTTCTTTTTCTGTGAGGTTTTGTTGTTTTTGTTGTAGTTCGGTCGAAGTTGGAACTCTATTTTTGGCTTTTTATGCTGCAACTTTGTTTTCTGTTTTCTTATTTTTGTTGAAAATCTGTTAATTTTTGTTGTTTTTATAGCCTGATGTTTTTATTCTACTTTAATGGTCATTATATTTTTATTGTTTATGTTTTTATGTTTTTATATTTTGTTGTTTTTATGTCTTTGTTTTAATTAATTTTTATGTCAATGTTGTTTTAAACTAAAATATTTACTTATTTTTTATACTGTTTATTTCGCATTTTAATAAAGCCTCAAGAGACCTGAGCAATTCAGTTCGTTTTGCGTCCTAAATAACACTGGTCTTATAAAACTTACTTTTTAACCTAAGGGGTATACGTCAATCACATAGTACACCAGATATATTCCTCCATTTAGTTCATTCTACTTTAATTCTATTATTAACATTGTCTCCAATCTCTTCCTCCCTATGGATGACTACCTCAAATGCCTAAAGTGTTCGCTATTGATGCGTGATCTTTATTACCTCCCTATTTGGTTTTCTACTATTAAAAATTTCTAATTTTTGCTGATTTCTACTTTAGTTTCATCAATCAATACTATATCATTGGAAAATAATATACACCATGGAACCTTATATGAATGTGTCTAGCCAATTCATCTATAATTACGGCAAAACCCGGATGTAAGTCTACCGTGATTAGAAATTCACTACTTTCTCCTACAGTTGTTCTAACTAAGGTTACTACATTCTCATACGTATCCTTAATCATATCAGTATATCTATTTGTGACTTCTTTTTTTTCCAAAACTCGTCATATATTATGTCCCTAGGCACTCTATCATATGCCTACTTTAGAGCTATAAAACCCACGTGAAGATCTTTCTTTTTCTCTGTATATCTTTTTATTAATATCCTAAGTATATAACTTCCATAGTTGACCTTTCGGACATAAACCCAAATTAATTCTTAGTTACAGTTGTTTCATGTCTTAGTCGTTGATCGATCATTCTCTCCCAAAATTTCATTGTATCACTGCTTAATTTAATACCTCGTAGTTTATGCAACTCTGAATATCCCTTTGTTTTTATATATAGGTACTAACATGCTTTTTCTCCACTCATTTGACATCTTCTTAGTTGTTAAAATCTTGTTAAATAATTTAGTTAACCAAAATACCCCCAACATCTTTTAAACACTTCCAAATCTCAATTGGTACCATAGTTATCAAAATCGTACGATTTGCGATTCGATTCATACAATTCGGTTCGATACAAGTACAAAACGATTCGTATCTTATATGAGAATCGTTTTAGAGTTGAATCGCACCTGAATCTTACGATTCGTACGATTCGATTCGTATTGCTCGAATCGTATAATTCAATCATGTTTTTAAAACTCAAATTTTTGGCAAAAACGATGTCATTTTGTCCGCTAAACAATAAAACGACGTCGTTTTGTTTGTAGAGGAACTCACACCCTAATAAAAACTCAACCTCTTAACTCGTTCTCTCTCTGACGTCATCTAAAACTCGTCTTGGGTTACCTAAAGCTAAAGGTCACAGCTAACGCTCTCGCATGATCGGTTGATTTTTGCTCTCAATTCTTTCATTGGTAGTTTGTTATGTTTTAATTTTTTGTTTCAAAATGTTGGCCCGTATATTTTATCCCAATCAATTTTCTTATTTGTTCTTTTTTCATTCATGTTTATAACCTAATCTATATTGAGTGTCACTATTTTGATTCTTGAATAGTCATGGTTCTTTAATAAATTTTTTTTTCTTCAAGTTGTTGAATTTGAAAATGGTTAAGTAAAAGATGAAAATGAAGCAAAAGGTTAGCGTCTTTCCGTTTAGACGATATGATTATGTCAATTAGTTTTAGAATGCAACAATGTTCAATATTCAATATTTTTTCTATTTTAAATATGTAATTTATTTTTTATTTTTGTTCAAATTTTTAGTCGAATATTACGATTCACAATTCGATACGATTCACGATTCTCAAATTTAAGATTCCGATTCACGATACGAATCGCGATTTGACAACTATGATTGGTACACCATTCGATCCTAAAACTTTTTCAATTTTCATAATGCAGTCTTTACTTCAAACATCATAATCCAACAAGCTACTCTACACAATATATATCTTAATGAAGTTCTAAGTACTCTTAGGCTCCATAATATTTCTTTTATGATTTCAAAGCAGGCTGTTTTTTTATTTCTATAAGCATAAAGTACTAATTAGAGAAAGCTGGTTAGTTGTTGATTCTTGAACTGATTTATCAAAGCTGCTACGTTGGATTATTCATAAATTATCCCGTTGTCCAATATGAAAGTTTCCAAAAATGAAATTATGCCTCAGAGAATGACAAGGATAGATAATTGATACATTCAATTGTCAAATTGCAAAAGACAACCAAAGGAAAGAACATGACAACAGTAAGTTAAAACAGCCATAAGTTTAAGAAATGAAATATAGGGTCACAATGCTCACCTGCAATGTAAACAGCCTATCTTCAAACTGAACTTCTTTTGTCAAGAAATCAGCTCCAATTGTGGCCTTGTACTGATTACTAAACTTACGATTCACATACCTAATCAACATTACCCCAAAAAAAAAAAAAATTCATATGAATCAAGCACTAGACAACAACACAATATGAAAACAGCTAATTAAAAAGGCTAGGGTATTGAAAATACTGGTTCATGAGAGATGTCTTCCCAACCCTACCAAGCATCAAACAAATCCAAGTTAGTGCACAACTCCACATAAAGGAACCAAAAAATACCAGTTTATGTATTGATAATTCAAACATTTAGCTACAATTTCTTTTCTTTTTTTGAGAATTATTTTCAGTCCAAAATCAAAATAAGAATACCCAAAAAAGTGCAACCCAAGAAGGGAAAATAAATTTTCAACCCTAAGATTTAATAATGTTTGGGACATGAGAAAACAAGATGTTCACTCAAATGATTCCCCAGTATAATAATTAAGCTCTGAAAGCAGAACAGAATATAACATATCATGTGTAAATTGGATTTTCTGTGTTGGGATTTCATTTCTAATAACTTTCCCAGCAACCAAACGTGCGAGATCGGATGATATTGATATGAAAATTGAAAGAAAAAAAAAGTACCCGCTGTCTCCAAGGATTATGACTTTAAGAAGCATACGTCTCCGGGAAGCCATTAGTACAAGAGAGATCAAAAAGGGTATGAAAGAATCGATTTCTCAGGAATTGAAAGTCTTTCTATATAGAGAGAGAGAGAGAGAGAGAAAACAAAAAAATCTCCGGATTTTTCGGAGCCAGATGAAACACAAACTAAAGCCGGCCAACTGTACATTGTATTGCTATGTTACGCTCCAACGAAAGACAGCGAGGATACGGTTTTTAAGATTATTTCCTGTTACCGTAATTACCCTTGGTTTTGGTCTTAATTGACACTATTGACCTATCTTTGGCCAGATAGAAGAAGAGATTAATCGAAGTGCGCGTAAATTAATCCAAACACCTTGATCGTTGATGTGATAATTAAACGTCTTGTGCTATAGTTAGACTCAGCCCCACCAAACCATCAAAAGCAATCTAGTAATTTAGTTCATATGAATCGAATATAGGATATAATAGCATCTCTAATCTTTATTATTCTTTGGACTTAAATTTAAATTTAGGTAAAAAATTCTTAAATTTTTTTTTAATATTATACCCAAAACTCATACTAAATCAGGAAAAACTCAAATATTTACTCAAATTATTAATGGTTAGATTTCATTCTCTTTTAAAGATTTAGTAGTCATATTCTATACTACTTTAAATTTAAGTTTATCCTCATTTAAATTTTAGTTTGTCTTCTTTTAAATTTGGATTTATCTATTGGAGTACTTTGTATCAAATCAAGCTTTTTACTCAAATATTTACTCGTATTTTAATCAAAATTTGAGTCAAATGTTAGAGATGCTTTAATTATGGGTGTTAAAATATGACACGACTCGTTAATATAATAAAAAATTAAAGAGTTTAGATATTTCTTAAGTCACCTGTCTCGTAAACGAGTAGACTTGACACAATGCAATTAATAAACGAATCGGATATGAGTGAAATTAATTAAAAAAATATACGACACGACTCGTTTATATACTGATTACATATGATTCATGTATGATACGAACTCAATATGACACAATTTATTATATACAAATTAATAAATAAATTTAGTATAAATAGAATATTTTTTGACACGAACCCATGACACGATTGAAAGACCTAGATATAACCCAAATGACACTGACAACCTGGATTTGCTCAATCACATGAAGTCAAGAACAAATCCATAGTCACATCTATTGTTTTGTAATTATTTATCTTTTTAATAGAACCTAACCCAAATCCTCAGGTTCTCTACAAGAAGAACACATGCAGAGGAAAGGACCCAAAATACAGATGCCAATGTTGCAAGTGGAGGTGAACAATCAAAGGAAGCCTCATACGAATGCAAACACAAAATAAATAACTTACAATATTTCACAAATTTGTTGCACAAAACTTTTTTAATTACCACACAGATCAATGGTATATAGCCATCCCCAGCTGCTCCATAAATAAGTAGAGATTGAAGGTAAATTAATTGGAAAAATTGTGGATTAATTGTTTAATCATTCTGTTTCAATGGAATTAATTACATGGAGGGTAATCATATAGTTTTGATAGGTAATGGTCTAATGGATCTAGGTAAAACAGACCTATCAAGCAGCAGAATCATAAAAACAGATAACCCTTCCAAGAAAAAAGTCTGGAGAATTTCTTAGTCTTCCCCTCTGCAAATACTTTGTTTAACCTTCACCCAGTTATGGTTTATGTATCGTTTGTTTACCTTCATTACTTGAGCCAATCTCTTGAGTAGTTTGTAGATCTTCACTGCTTGAATGGGATGGTAGCAAACCAAACTCACTGGTAGGTCCACTCCATTCACTTAAATTGTGCACCGGGATTTCTAATGCCATCTTCCTGAATTTTTTCAAGTCCTCTTTGTAGTGGGCAGTGTCATAATCTGAGCTTCCATAAGAACCATAAATTGAGCTGTGTCCAGGTGCAATACCATCATTCAAATCATCGATAGACAAATTTCCTTCCAAAACTCGGACAATCTGCAAAACATAATGAATTTATGTTCAGGGGAGGGCCAGGTTTGTTCAACTCTGAAATTGGTGTTTATACGACTTTGTTAAGAAGAAAGTTAGCAAACAGCACAAGCAAAGGTACCTGGCTCATTCGTGGTCTGTGCCTTGCCAAATGACGCACACATACAGCAGCACAAGCAACCACTCGAGCCATCTCAGTAGAGTCATAATTCTTCTGCATCCTTGGATCAGCTATCGCGTCAAAGTTGCCATCCTCCAGAGCCTGTGTCAGCAAAGGCCTTGCCTACAATTGTAATCACAAAATATTTTACTTCTAATGACACTTGAGAAATTAAGGAAAGGAAATTATAATTATATCAGGCATTCGAGTGCAGACCTAGAACTAAAGAAAGGTCTTAATCATGCAAATAAAGCCGGAGATTAGTCCGTACACAGTCCACCCTTTGCATCAATTAGCAAAAAGGAAAGGATTTTATAATTAGAGCCCATTATCACTGCTCTGGTGTGCATAGAGTATGCCAAAAAATGGAGAATTCTATCTCCTACAAGACCTTGTCAAAAGACCTCAGAAACATACTTCAATCAGGTTCTGACAAGAAGTTGATAGTAGAAAGCAATAGGGAATTTGATGATACTGTCGCCTAAACCCGATGGCAAGATTATTGGAGTGCATTTAATTGATGGGAAGAAAAAAGAATTTTGAAGGTTTGCCACTAAAAATTTCTTGTGATTCATACCTTATTCGTTAAGAATAGGACCAGATAAGTAAATTATCTAAACTCCAGTGTGCCAAGTGGGGCAAGCTTTAAATCAATCCAATCCTCTCCTCTAGACCTTTGACCATTACTTTAACACCCAAACTCCATTTTAGTTGCTGTAGAGAACTTAGAGCAACCAACTTTGTGAAATTTCTGCAACGTATGGATTTTAAAACAAAGCCAATTCCATCCTATCCACCATACAACATTTATTTTATCTATATAATAAAGTAGCTTACAATTCAAATTTCAAAAGATAAACAAAATGACTTTTGCTTCTCGCGGTTCAGATTGTTTTAAATTTTATTTTAAAGTTAATCTAATGGCTAATATTAACACCCTAAATTTAATAGGAAAGATAGTCCCCTAAGGGTGTGTTTGAAGTTACTTTTTAACAGTACTTCTAAAAATTATTTTTCATAAGTACTTTAAAAAAAAAATAGTGTTTGAAACCGTCTCACCACTACTTCTATCACCGCCACCCCCACCACCACTACCTCTACCACCACTGCCGCCACCACCGTCGCCGCCGCTGCCACCACCACCACCGCCACCACCGTCATTGTCACTCACCACAACCATCACCATCTCCTACCACCACCACCTCTCACCCCCACTACAACCGATGCTTAAATTCATTTATCGCTCCTCCATGTTTGTAATTTGATTTTGAATATAAATACAAATATATTTATTGTTTACCATTTTTTATTACTCTGTGCCTTCAGGCACAGGCAATAACTAGTACATCAATATGAGACCATAAATCTACAAGCTTTATATATCTAGAATCACCATAGTAAAGTCATATGCAGCATTATTCTATGCCTTACAGTGCTGTCCTAAAGCAAAACCACTTGGCATCAGTCACACACAAAATTAATTGCCTTCCAGCATACTTGATCTTTCACTCTTTTATCCAACAAGAATCAGGTTACAAAAGTATGATATACCACCATCTGAACCCAGCTAATGATATATGCAGTGGTTGACAGGTCACAACAGCAAGACACAAAGGACTAAAGACATTACATATGACTCCACTTTGCTATTAAAATCCTTAAGTCGGGGTTTTCTCATCCCAAATTACCTAAAAACTGAAATTATATCATGATCATCTAATGACATTTCCAAACACGTAAATGAAGAAATAGAATACTCACCCAATCAACAATATTACCATCCAGATAGAACTGAGCTTTATCAATAGGTCGGCGACCAGTCACTAACTCTAGAAGCATGACCCCAAAGGAGAAGAGGTCCGACTTATCAGTCAATTTCCCAGTAAGTGCATACTCTGGAGCTAAATAACTGCAAGTAGTGAGTATGCTTGTGAAAATGGAAAGAATACAGAATCATTAGAAATTTGTTTTGAGAAGTTTGGGATCATTTTCAAGATAATCTGACAGAAGAAAAAAAAATACAAAAGTTCATAGCTCAAGATGTATGGTCCTTTTAACAAGTCAGTTACTTCAAATCTATAAGCATGAACAGCACAGCCATAACATGTTTTCAGTGAGCACATAAGAAGGTGGTCTTACCCAAAAGTTCCCATTACGCGGGTAGATATGTGAGTATCAGTATCAGAATAAAACCTAGCAAGTCCAAAATCAGCAACCTGACCGAGGGATGAGTATGAATAAATATTAATTATAGCAAAAGATCATATACTAAAAATTCTCTAGTCTTTATGAACCATGTGAATAAATCTCTCCACATGTTGCGAAGCCTGCATATATCTAACCCCCCCTGCCCCGCTGTGGCAGGAGCCTAGTGCATTGGGCCGCCCTTTTTTGTATATATGTATGCACGTCCTATCACTACCTTTGCTTCAAAATTGTAATCAAGGAGGATATTCGCAGCCTTGATATCACGATGTATAATCTTGGGTTGACCTGAAGAATTATTATGTTCAGATGATAAGATATCTGATGCCTCTGCATCTGTTATAAAAAAAAACACAAAAATATTGTCTACAGCTACAATAGAGAATCATGTGCATTGAAAGCTCACAGTCCTCATGCAAATATGCCAATCCTTTCGCAGAATCTACAGCAATTTTCATCCTAGTAGCCCAATTTAAAGGAGGTTGTCCCTTTCCTGTAAGGTTACACAATTCTCATAAGATTGGAGTAATAAAAAACAGACTAACAGTGACATGCTTATTGAGTGAGAGAGCATTTCAGATGGATTAGTAAAAGCAAAAATAGGAAAAGACTAATCTAATTTAGCTGGATGAGCCATGTATCTGTATGACCATATATATTATATGTAAAGCAAGATGATTAGTGACATATTATCAAGGAACAGAATTTACCAGACACCACAAAATATTGTAGGAAAAAAAATCCACTAAACAAGTCCAGGATGATTGGTACATCAAAAAGTACTCCCAGCTAATTGAATCAACCGGGTTTCCAGAGGATGGAAAGAAACCCAGGGAGGATTTTTGTGTCACAACTTCACTAGTCTATAGACCACCCCATTATGCTATTACTTGCCAATTCACTTGGTCCACAAACACACTAGAGAATCCCCCCCCCCCCCCTCCTATTTCTAAATAGGAATCTAACGTTTACCCTAGCTTTGGGGTCTCCTGAGAAGTTTCTAAATTCGCATATGGTTAACAATTCTAGTGCCCCACACACGAGTAACTAAAACTTTCTAGCTACCCTTATCTGCTTATGTAGTTGTAAGCATAGAACAATATTTTCCAGCATGTTATGGTGGGAAAATACGAAGGTGATTGATGAAGAAGTTAATAAAATTGCCTCGCAGGACTCACCATGTAAATGGAACTCCAATGTACTGTTTGGAACAAACTCGTAAACCAGTAGTCTCTGAGCCCCAGAAATGCAGTATCCAACAAGTGAAACGAGGTGCCTGTGATGAACATGATTTATAATCTCAACCTCAGCCTGAAATTCACGCTCCCCCTGACCACTTCCGACCTTTAGCTGCTTAATTGCAACCTCCTTCCCACTTGGGAGGACCCCTTTATGAACATAACCAAAGCCACCTTGACCGAGTAGATTCGTGCTGGAGAAACCGTCAGTTGCCCGTGCTAATTCTTCATAAGTGAATGTGGTCTTCGAGAAACGTAAGCCAATACCAGATGACGATTGTGCCATTAATTTCTCAGAACATAAGCTGCTGCTCACTGAAGGTGCTGGTGGGGGACTGGGAACCACCACTGAAGATAGCTGTGGATTCGATGTAATGCCTGGTGGAGGAAAGGGCTTTGGCAGCATTCCAACCATATTGGCTGATGGCGAGGGAGCACTATGTTGCCGATTCTCACATGCACCACCATAAAGGTCATCTGGAGAAAGCAACAAAAAGCACAAAACTGCATCAGCAAACATAAGTAACTGATTGCAGTAAGCATCAGAGATACACAACACAAGGACACCAGACTGTGGGTAATCATCCAAACGAGAAACGTTCTCGATTGAGATCGATTGGTAGCAATGTGTAATTGCCTATCAAAAACTCAAATGGTGCTTGAGCATAAATTTCAAGTGCAGCTCAACTGACATCAACTCCCCAAAAAACATAACTTCATGGGCCCATGCAAGTGAATCAACATACAAATTCATAAAGCCTAAACCAAATCAAACCTCGCTCCTTCATCATGACCAAAAGATACAAACAGTTTTGCAGTTTGGCCAAAAGGAAATCAAAAGACATCCATCTCAGTTGCAAGTTTTATCATCAAAAGACATTTCCCAGATTCTGCTAGTGGTCCCACATCTGCACCTCATCCAGAAGAATAAATTATGCCAGCTCAAAATCCAGATTACATTAAACTATAGGTGTGGATCATATGCTATGTGTTTGAATTCAATAAAGAATTCCAAATGAAACCCATTCCCGAATTTTTGAATATTATAAATACATCCCCAGCAAATTACCCACAAATATTCAGGTATCAATACTGAGGTAGAAGTAATCAACATCAAATATATAGAAAGTTATCCTGACCCACATTGAAATAAAACCCGAAAAGCATAAGATGACAAAAATGTATTTACACTACACAACCATAAAGCTCTCACCTGTAGGTCCTTTGGGAGGAGGTCTCAAACACGAACCCACCAACCCAAGGCGTCTCTTCCTCCTCTTATACCAGATGACAAAAATGCCGACGCAAACCAGCACAATTGCCCCACCAATCCCAACTCCAACACCGAGAGCAACCAATGTAGTATTGCTGGACGGTCCCGGAAGCGAAGAAGTAGGCGCGGAACTTCCATTCCCCGCCGGGGGCGGGGGTGGCGACGTCACTAAGCTTACCGGAGATGGTGGAGTGGCGGTGTTCGCAGGAGACGGCAGAGTTGTGGCGTTCGGAGGAAGAGACGACGGTGGTGAAGGTGATGAAGTGGGAGCCGGAGATCCTCTCGGCTGCGGTAAAGACATTGCCGGAATATCAAATCTGATTCTATGGTTGCTAGATTACCGGCGAGCGTTTGAATCGCCGACTTTTTTCTTGGAACTTGGAGAGAGAGAGAGAGAGAGACCAAACCAGTGAAGCAGCTTTTTAACACACGCCGGAGATGGAGAGAATCAACAGCGAGAGAGTGACGATGGAAAGGAAAGTAACAGACGGCGTCGTATTGACTCTCTCTGCCAAATGAAATGACATCGTTTTGTTGTTTACGAGTCTTGTATCTATAAACTCTGTCCTGGCATAATCACTTTCCTTTTTAGATGGAATATCTTTTGGATGCTTCTTGTAATAAAAAGGCTAATTGTTCGGAGATAATAAGGAATCTTACGTGTTTTTTGCGGCACGTGAAAAGATTTTCTTTTACTTTTGGTTTTGGGTTAATAGTTTATTCGTTTTCTTCCTATATCATGAATTTGTAAATTTTATTTACCCAAAAAAATTATAAATTTTAAAATATACACTGAATAAATTAATACAGAGAAGTTCAAAAAATAAAAAGTACGAAAAAATGTTGAAATATGATATATTTTCTCGGATACGAATTATCCCTATTTCAATCGAATTCAATTTTTTGAATTAACGAATTCATTTAATTGAGAGTGCGAATTTTGGCCGAATTCACTCTCAATCCGCGAATTCAAGCTTGGAGCTTGAGAGCGTTGGTGTTGCTAGGCGAATTGTGTGACATAGGTCCGATGTACTCTAAGTGGGTTCAATAAAGTTAATTTAATGATTAAACTAGTTTGAAATTGAAAGGAAGGATATTGACATAAAAGTTATGTAAATTATCAACGTATCGCGTTTATCATGGAGATCAGATCTCTTCCAAAACGCTTTTTCTCAATTTTACAAAGAGTTGATTTGTCTTTGTTTGAAATTTAATCAAATCATATTATAGAGAATTTGGATACATTTATCTCCTAGCTTTTTCAAAGCTCTACTCTTTCTCCATTCCAAACCACTTTAATTGGATGTTAAATAGATTTGACAAACTTGGAAAAAAAAATCAAAGGCCTATTATTTGAAAGATCCATAATCAATTTTTACAGATTTCAATTCATATATAAGGAAGGTTCAAAATACCAAAATTATCCCACCCGCATTTGGTCTTGAGTTTGATTCTCATTAGTTCTTCCATTCTAGCATGTCAAAGGAAGAAAAAAAAAATTCAAATTAGAGGGTTGATTTGATTCATCGTTGATCCAAAAAATCCGATGTAGAAAGAAAATGAATATAAAGATATTACTATGAGCTCAAAACTTGTCATAGAAGAGCTCGCACCCACCAAGGTTTGCCTGTGATTAATTCCTATGGGTTGTCGTACCAAGCAAATTTTCACGAGAGAGTCGCTCAACACATACCTATTCTACCAAAAGAAAAATCTCTCACAATCCAAAACACTAGATAATAAACTCAAATCAAAGTTGTAATCGTGCTAATTGGGCAGCTTTCTTAGACTGGGTCGAGATCTTGTGTTGTTCCCAAAACGACCTCGTTTTCAATACAAAAACATCGTCATTTTGTGTCTAACTAACACTAAATAGCATAACATCTCTACTCTCTTATAACATAATCACAGAAGGGTGCAATTTGTATCCATGTGCACCACTGTCCTCTGTTTGATCTTTCATTTTGTTCTCCAGAATCATAGCAAGTTCTTCACAGCTGAAGTCACTAAACGATAACATCGACGAAAATCTTTTGTATAATTCTTTGTTCAACATCATGCAACGATTTAATTTCTTGGTCGATCCTGCAAATAGTACTGTTCTCTCGTTTTTGTCCATGGCAGATACGATCTCCTCTAAAACCTTAAAAGTTATATTCATGGTGATCCACATCCACAAGCAGGATTCCTCCCTCTGAGTCTTTGATCTATCAACAATTTCGCTTTGTCAAGATGAGTGTTACAAATTTCTCATAAAAACTAAAATGTCTAAAGAAAAAAGTAAGTCCGATGCACAAGAGGTCCTCACATGCAGAAAGACTATTTGTAAGATTCGATTCATAAGTAATTACATTGCATTTAAACACGTGAAAGAACATACATACCGTTCTCTTTAGTCCTTGCATTTCAATTACAATGTAGGAAGGTAAAGCTCCTGCTAGGTAAAATAGTTTTCCAAGGATTCGAGCTACCATAGATTTTTGTGCGAAGCATGTATAATGCATTCGGAACATCTTACATTCTTGGTAATCACATGTATATGTATACTAATGATCACTGGGCATGGTGTCGATAAGAATGTTGGAGAAAACATGAAGAAGGTGATTTATAACACATAGTGATCATGCAGCAGCCACCTATTTTTCATGTGTTGTAAAGGAATCATTGACTGACTACATCTATTCCGAGTTTATATAGCAACCTCGAGTCTAAATAATACGCGATACGATTGCCAGGGTGAGTTTAGACACAGAGCTTACCTGTTCCAGAATTGCCAAGAAGACCATATGGAAGGGTTTGGGAGGAACTAAGCTTTGTTCCAAGGGCCGCTTGGCTTTGCCCTAAGGGCTGCTGGGCTACTTTCACATCAATGTTTATGGGTATAGTTTTCTATCAAACTTTCCAATAAATATTGGTAAGTTGTTAAATTGGTGATTTCCAATAGTGACGAAAAAAGTTGAAGAGTGACTCGATCCTTTTGGAGAAACCTTGAGTTTGGATGTGCCCATTTCACTTGCAGAATCAGAGTCCTTTTTTTTGCTTGAGAAAAGAGGGAGGGATGATCAGTAAGTAGTAACCCTTGGGCATTACAATGAGGATCACTCACTATGGAATGTCCGGTTTAAATTGCAATCCGTCACCACAGTACCAACAAAACCAAACAACATGCATGCATACTCATTTGAATCGAATTTTGCTTGATAACCATATAAAAGTCAAGAACGACCTAAACGAGTATGACTTACCACTAGATCACCAATTCAAGTGGTAGAATCATAGTCCTTTCCTTGTTTTTGTGGAGCACTCTTTTTTCCCATTCAAATATGCCTTCTGGTTTGAAGCAACTAGCTTTCGACCTTCTTGAGCTGGATGCTGCTGCTCTTATTTGCATTTTCAAAGCTGGATGATATTTGATCTCAAGCAGTCTCTTCCGGCTTGGTTTATGTCTTCATGCACTTTCACAAGAAAATGGAGATTGTCATTTTTAGAAAATTGTTGATTCAGAGTGATTATTGACGATAATTTTTCGGGTTATTTCTCGTTCGTTGAGATGAAGTACACAGTTTGTCCAATGACATTCTTTTGTATAGCAGGAAATCATTACCGTTGCTCATCTTTTGTATAGCATTTTATACATTACGTTGGGGGCCAGTTGAGAGCAAGGAGGAATTTGAACCTAGACACTGCGGTTGGTTCATAATCACAAGCTCAGGTCCCCTAAGCTACAGGTTCCACCCCGTTTGCACCGGATCTGTTTGATTGAGTACCCGAAAAAAGGAGGAACCTTTCCTCTCATTATTCGTAGAGTAATAGATAGAAATTACAGGTTAATATGAATTCTAGACCCTTGTACACATCATTCAGCAAGATCTCACCATAAAGAACAGTATGGCAATGTGGATTTAAAGCAACACATACAATAGAGCTGAACCACAATTCTCATTTCATGTTTCAAATTGAACCACTCGATTAAGACGCCTTCTTGATGTAATTCACAACTCCATGAATTTCCAGAATGAAGCTAGGAAGGAAAAAATTTGACACAAAGCCTCTTCAAGTGCCTATACAAGGCTTGTGCACATACAAGGCTCCATAATGACCATACAAAATATCACATCATGGAGAGTACAGTGTAAAGAGATATAATGAAATACCAATACATCAAGATCAGCATCTCCCCAAGCAGAAGTATACAGCTCAAGCAAACCAAACAACCAAATATTGATTGCTTGTTATATACACCTAATTTTATTCAGTAGAGATACATTACAGATTACATCCAGCACAACAGTGTTCTTTAGATTTTAAGTTACAATTCAGATTGCATTAGTCAGAAATATCAATCCAATGATATACTCTATTGCAAAACAGCTTACAATATAACTGATTAACTCACTGATACAGACACTGGGTTCCAGCACACTGTGGTAGCAAGCTAAAGAATGGGACACGTGCAAATAAGAACCAAAAAGACACACGATGACATAACTTATAACCTCAAAAGCAAAATAATGGACCTTTGCATGGGGGGCAGAAGTGTTTAATCAACTCCCCTCTTCACCTGGCAGGGTGAAGAAAAATTCACAAATTCAAGCTTGGCTAGTACAAGGCATCCCCAAGGGAAGAATTACCATGCAGTCAAGTCTTCAGTGCATGTGTTGTTTCTTGCCACATCAGGTAGTTCCTTTGCAAAAATACTTATTCATCCTCACCATTACTGGAAAATTAAAGGAACTTTATACACTGAAATGCTAGTTTAACCTTGATCACCTAACTATGGATTAGAAATACAGTTGAGTATTAACAACACATACATCCACACCCACAAACACAAACAGAAACCAATCCTCTGACAAATTGCCCAACTAGGAAAACAAAACTAATGGTTTGATTCAAATCTTACATCTTTTGGATCATTTACATATCCACACTTGCTTTGGATATAATCAAGGATCAAACCAACCCAAGTATAATTTTCAAGCAGCATCAAAATCACAAGAAAAAACACCATAAAACAACATCAAGCATAAAGAAGAAAAATGGGAATTCAGACTCTCATTATAGTTTAAGCCTTGCGTATTCAAATCTCAGATCAACTAGATTGAAGAAAAATTAAGACAGCTGATAACAAGAAATGGGTAGAAAACCCTTTAAAATGATGTTCCAAAAATTAACTTGTTCTCACAATTGAATAAAACACCACATGACCCTCTGATAAAGTACCCCCAAAATCAGGCCCATGTAGAATCTCCAGCAGTTCAAGCAGAAGCTGCCGCTGCCTTCTTCCTTGGAGCTGCTTCAGTGCCTGATTCATTAGACATAATCATGAAATTAGATTATTGATAGTAAACTTAAAAAAAATCTACATGAAATATTATAGATAAAAAAGCATATTTAAACAGAGAAAACAACTACAAAAACTACGAATATTGTTTGAAAATTTTGCTTATTAGAACACAGATTCAGAGATGTCTACACACACGACGCGAATTTACCTTCTCTGAAATTGGTCTTGAATCTGCGAGGCACATTGCGGAGATACCTCATGCGACCAGTTCCAGTCGTCTTCCGGCGAATTGCCTTCTGGCTCCAGTTATCTGAAATGTTAGCGGTACAAGAAACATCATCAGATCAATTATATATATATATATATATATATATATATATATATATAGAGAGAGAGAGAGAGAGAGAGAGAGAGAGAGAGGGAGAGAGCTTACATGTCCTTTTACGGGCGGCAGGGTAGGCACAGGCGGAGCATCGGCTCTTCTGGATGTGAAAGCTGCGACGTCCACACCTAATACAAAGGGTGTGAGTCTTGTTCCTCCTCTTACCAAAGCTTCCTGTTCCCTTCCCCTGTTCCAACCACAGGTACAGTAAACAGATCACATCTAACACACTAATATGTCAACAAATCCATCAACACATAGAAACAGAGAGTAGGAGGAGGAGGAGGAGGAGGAGGAGGGTTGATCTGAGTTTACCATTGTTGTGTAGTTAGTTGCAGAGAAACCTTAGTTTTCCTGAGCTCTTGGCGGAGGAGTTGAGTGCGGCGCTATAGGGCAACATTTTTATATGCCACTGGCAATGAAAGAGGCGACTGCGTGGTTTTAGGGTTGGGTTTTTGCGTAATAGTGGGCTGTCACTAGGGCCCATATCTATTGGGCTTATTTTTTTGAATGTCTATTCCCGTCAAGGTTGTTCTTCGGTCAGTTGCCAAAACCCATTGCGTGTTCATTGAATTTTTATTTTTTTTTAACTTGATCAAAAAAAAAATTTGTATTTTTTTGGTCCAAATCCCACCCGGCTGAATTTTTACATGAAATTACTACTGAGCGGTTAGTCTAATGGATAAAAACTCGAATTTTCTCGCTCAATGATTAGATTCGAATCTTCATAACTATAACAGCTCGATAAAATTAAACTTAATTTTCAGCGCTCACAACACGCAGTGGGACTTTAATTTCGACCCGTGCAATGGGATCTCCTACAGATAACTTTGTAGTGTTGAGGAAAAATGATTCCTGATAAATATGTAGAGTAACATATTAGCATATCCATCTTTATCTACCAAAAAATAAAAACAAAAAAATTACATAAGATTAACCCATGTTTGGTAAACAAACATAAGACTCACGTGGGGCTTATAGATTGATAGCATTGAATTAACTCAAATATCCATTATCCAATCCCTCAATTTTTTGAGTGGTAATGTCTTTTTATCTACCTATCCAAACAACCTACTATATCCAACCCATGGATTTGCTCAACTGGGATTCAACCTACTGTAGCTTTCAGGCCTTGGACAAGAGGAACCCTAAATTTCGGGCATTACATTTTCAACCAAACAAAAGAATTAAAAGTTTATTGGACTATTTTGGCAAATCTCATCTTTCAAATGTCCATTGCATGAAGTTCTTAATACTTTGGGTTTAAAAACAAAAATTGAATGTACACATTCTCACCCTACTTACAAAATCAATGTTACCATAACTCGAATTCTTGACACACAAACCACAAGATCCTCATCGTGACACTAAAACCCGTTCTCTTTTCTAACATTTCTGGCTTTTTTATACTATTCTATTAGAGGGAAAAAAGTCAAATTTCCTTCGGGATAGTAGGCCATTTTGCTTCCAGCAGCACTTCTTTGATCGATTCTATGCGACAGATGGATCAGTTCTGAATTGCATGGTTACTGGGATACCATTAAATATTCAGCTTCTGACCTTCATCGACAAAAACATGTAAGCCCGGCTACTGTAAAAGTTTTCTGGATTTGCTAGAAACGAACTACAATAGTTCCCATTCAGTCTGTCTTGCAGATATTAAAGAGCATGGAATCCAATAGTTGTCCCAATCTTAGAGCACAGAGGATTTTATAGTACAGAAAAAGTTACTTTCCTTGTATAAAGTTGCTTTCATTTCCCATCCATAATTCCTCTTCAACATAATAAATGACTCTTACTCAGAACTGAAGGCTTAAATGATCACAAAAAATATGGTAGTTCCAAACATACTTCGGTTATGGCATGAGGAATGTTTCATCAAGGCTCAATTGAATGAATCAACATAATTGTCTGCATTTCAGACGGTATCTGAACGTATAACAAGATAACATCATAACAACAATGCCCAATGAAGTACTGAAACTGGGAAACGTTCCAGAATACTTCAGAGACAGGAAGAATAACAGATGAATATGCAAAGCAATATCAACAAGCACAGAAGAATGAGCTTGAGAGGCTGAACAAGAGGTGAATTCGCCCCTCTCTCTCAAATCACTAGTCTACAATTGAGCCGAACCTGACCCCTTGGTTCAGTCAATACTTGGAGATTGGAAAGCTTCATCATTGCAAGAGCAAAGTCACGTCGGAACAAGGAAACATCTGAGGCATATGCTCTGACCCAATTCTCTGTTTCTTCCCCTGCTGTTAGCTGCTGATCAACATATAGTATTCCCCTACCCTGCAGAAGACTCTGATAGTAAAGGGTACCAAAACCTAATCCTGGCCCCTCATAGTCCATCTTCATTCCTGTCTCTTGTGGTAAGGAAGACGGTGAAAAACTATCGATAACTGATGACGGTGACGGTGATAGTGATGGTGATGATGATGATGATGGAGATGGAGATGGAGATGATGATGGGGATGATAAGGCATGGCTATTGTTGCATCTTGATCTCAGGAGGGTGAGGAATTCAGTATCCATAGATGGGTCAGGCTCATCAGTCCCGGCAAAGTTATAGAGCCGGTTGAGGAAGAATTTGCAGTGGATCATTCCAGTGCTGTGGGCACCTGTACAGCAAAGCAAGAAGAAAACATTAACTTAGTTCATTACGAAGACCAGAGTTTTCTTCAGTAAGTAAGAGAAAAAAAAGGCATAAGAAACATAATAGCAAAATCCATTTTTTATCAAACAAACTGATCTAGAGGGAGTGGGAGGGAAAAAAAACCAATTAGCAGATATGAACACCATATTCTCGTTAATCTAACACCCAGATTTGGGATTTCATTGGCAAGAATAGGATTGAAGAGGATCCCTACTAAATCAATGTAGCCAATTTCCATGGATCTTTTATGGTAGATGTGCTTTTTTAAAATCATGAGCAATTAGGAATGATAATACTCAGTTTGTCGGTATTCCTCAAATTTCTCAGAAACCAAAAACACCATTTCAAGATAGCAACAGCATATGTTGCACAGCATCAAGGTTGGAAATTTAGAATAGCAAAAAATGTGAGGGGGAAAAATTGAGAGCTGGAATCCATTAGTCAGAATGAAAAAAATAGGCAAGTTGGTAAACTATCGTACCTTACAAAGCTGAGAAGCAGAAAATTCCTCACTGAGGAAACTAGAGAGACAGAGAGAAAAAGAGAAAAGGAATACCTAAGAGAGCAACTGTCTCTCTTCCATTGAACCCCCTTGATGCAAATGATGCAATCGTCTTGTAGAGATCGTCCTGGGGGCTAGGAAGCTCGTAAGCTGCCACTTCTGAGAAAGAAACAGTGCTGTCTCTCCTACCAGTATGCAATGGGTAGAATGGGCCACCAGCCTGCAATTTGACAGGTTATTCAGAAAGACAGGTATCTATAGTGTGTGTGTGTGTGTGTGTGTGTGTGTGTGTGTGTGAGAGAGAGAGAGAGAGAGAGAGAGAGAGAGATTTACCAAAACAACACTTTCTCTTGCGGCCAAAACAACAATATCAGCACAAGAAACCACTCCAGGGCATGCTTCTTCAAGCTCCGACTTGATGATGTCGATCAGATCAAAACCCTTCAAAGATTCATTCGGTGGTGAATCTTTCTCACTGTCTATTCCATTAACGGCATCCAGTAAAACCGAGGCATCACACCCCTGTGCCATTATTGATTACGAATCAAAACACCCAAATCACAAGAAGAGAATCAGCATAAACCCCACGCAATTTCATAAGAATATGAATCAAAATGCCACGCAATAAACAAAACCGAAATACGAATCAACAACAAAGGAACTACTTCAGAACCATGAACAAGATCAAATATATTCCACAGGAAAAATAAATCAAAAATAGAAATATATAAAGGTTCAACGTGGAACAAGAGAAACTACTTCAACGCATATTGGAATCACGTACTTGGCAAGAATAATTATCAAAAACCAAAGAAGAACGACTACAATCACATCAATTTATGCACAATCCTAGATCACTATAAACCAGAAGCAACAAGTGAATCACCTCTACGAAACAATCATGGAAAACCAGCCGCAATAGTGCAGCAGAAACATTGGACCGCAATTTGTACAGTTCTTGAACTGTTGTTCTGATGATTTGCTCAGCTTGTGGGCACGATTCATCGTAGTAATCGTATCTGAGAGATCCGAGATTATCAGCTTCTTCGAGCTTCTTCTCCAACTTGGTCGACAAGAACATCGGCCAAGATGGTGATGGATCAGCAAAAATCGAAGGCGCATCATACGGAGACCAACTCACAGCTTGTGAACCCTTCTTTGTTTCAGCATTTTGGTTCTTGAGGGAAATCAGAACACACAATAGAAACACAAGAAAGCTTAATTTCCTGGTAAAATCCATCTCAAGCAGTTCAAGCCCTACAATCATACCCTCTCTCTCTCTCCTCCTCTTCTCTTCTCTTCTCTTTTCTTTCTGATCTTCTGAGAATTGAGGATCTGAATTGCAGAGCTAAGGGTAATTGTGAAGACAGGACGTTTTGAAGATGAAGAAAGAGCGGGAAAGCGAAGTCTTGAATGACGAGAATGACCTTGGAACGGAAAGTTTGTTACTTGATGAGTCTGTTGAATAACCAACTCGGAAATGTGACACAAAGGACAATACTATCCTCACCAAAAGCATCATTATTATAATATTACACCATTTGGTCCATTAATTTTGTAGTTAATCTTATATTTCTCGTGACACAAATATGTTAAGAGTAGTTTGATGATGGGGACATACAAATGGTTGGTCATATTTGGAATTTCGTGTATTCATTGTCACGGGATTTGGTAGCTGAAAAATATGATGCATGTGCTGAATTTTATTTTACGAGGAGAAAGAAAAAGATGTGATTCCGTCTGATATATTTTCTTTAAAATTTATTTAACATTTTATTACTCACCAAAAATTGATAGAGAACCAATCACTTATACATAGTGAATTTCACTTAAATGTCATATAATAAACCAATTAAGAGAATTTAATCCCCCTCTTTCTTTCCTTTTTTCCCGGTACACATTGAAGGAATAAAAATATTGAGCACAAAATACTCACAATTAAAAATAATAATAATAAAGGACAGCTTTGACTCCCAATAATGGCTTGAGAAACTTTGATACAACCCAAAATAACATTTTTTTTTTTGCTAGAGAAAAATGGGGGAGGAACGATCACTAAATAGTAATTCCCTAAGCGTGACCATGAGAATTTCTCTATTGAAAAATGTCCAGTTTGAATCATAACCCGAAAAAACAGTCACCACAACAACACCAACACCAAGCAGCAAACCACATTTCTTTAGCCCCTATTGATGGATTATGAAAGGACTAAATTGAGTTTTGACTTAATTCTTGACATTATTTGCACAAATAGTCTATCCTTAAATTCGAACCCAACACCTCACAATTTTTCTAATGAACAAATTGGAGAAAGGAACGACCAATAGATAGTGACTCCCTCTGAGCGTGACCATAAGAGTCTCCCCCAAGGTAGATTGTTCAGTTAGCCATAGCTACATACTCCTTTAGAATAGTCTGTCACAACACCGAAACCTAAGTAGTAAAACATGAGAATCCCGTGAATCAAACCCTACTTTATAACTACTTGAGAGTTAAGGACAAATTTAAAACAAGGGTGCCTTACCACTAGACCACCAACTCCGGTGGTTCATAAAGGATCCAATTTTGATTAGTAAACCAGTCGTTCTGACAGTCGAGGCTCCCCGCGGTTTTCTTTAAGAACCGCATGGACACTTGAACCACGTGGTTTGAAAATTGGGTAAGCAATTGAATACAACAGTTCAACTGTGAAATGCATTTCTCAATCCACCAATAACATCACTTTTTTATCAAATCACAAAGCAGTATAGCTTTACAAGGCATGCCAAATAGCATGTAAAGCATTGTTTGCTTCTATAATTTGGTCCAAAAAATGAACATGAATAAGAATCACCTTAAATTACGGATGAGATCTCAAACCCCACAACAAAAGCCATAGCCCCTGAAACCTGGCAGAGAATACAGCAGCCATTTTTTCAGAAGACTCGGAAACATCCTGGCAATTGCCAAGAATCCCGATTTGGCTTTTGCAGCTGTGCTTTGAATGAAAACACAATGCTTCATTGACAAAACCAACCATTGGTTTGATAGTGCAATGACTCCTATAGCAATACCCAATACATCTGATATCCACACGCACTTTTATAGAAACCTTAATGACCGGAAGAAGATACCAGAACATTATGCTCCTTTAGAAGTTTTTGAAAACGAGCCAGACGGTTTTGTAGTTGTAGAATGCCTGCAGCCTTCTGGGATAGGATGGTGTTCAATCTAGAGACATAATCATCCAGCTGATTTCCTGGTTGATCTGCCTCAACCAACAGGTTCATCTCCTGCAAGTACAAGCAAATTATATAAATGTTTTCATCTAAATTAGTAATCCCCCAAAACACCCTATACCTCTCATGCCAGTTATGTGCATAAGGTAATGTAGAGCATGATAGTACTGGATATCCAGCCAGTGTGGGTGGCGAATTACAATGGGACAGCACATGATATCGAGGGTACTTTATCAGTTTTTTCACACTAGTTTGTAGCCCTAGCACAATGTATGAAACGTGTGAAACGTGTGGGCAATCTCCTCTGCATTCCGTTGGTGTTTTGCTCTCTTAGTAGATTTTGTGCGGCACAGAGTTTTTCCGGATCTTTGGGTTTTTCATGTAAATCTATGTATTTTTGTGTGGTTTCTTCGCAATAATTTTCTTGGTTTATCTACCGAATACCAGATTCTGAGTTAGAGAAGTTAAGTCCTAACAAGAGGAAACTTCAGTTTACCGCTTGTGGTTTGGCACTTTCGCAAATCACCTCCCTGTCATTATAAAATGGCACATAACCCTCATGTGATTAATGGAATAAAAGACACTGATATTTTTCATCCAATTTAACAGTGCGTATTAACCGCGTGCACGTTCTTCAATTTGGAATAAAAAGTGTTTTAAAAAAAAAAAACCTTCAACCTCTCTTTCTTTTCCTATCTTCTCCTCTGTCCACTTGATTCTCTCTCACCATCACTGTCACACCCACCTAACTAGACCTCCATCCCCCCCCCCCGGGCGGATACCAGCCAAGATCACCCCCAGGCAACAGACACAATGACAAACGGCAGTCACCACTATCCACCCAATCAGCCACCACTACCCACCTCCCCTTTTTCCTTGACACCATCACCATCAATATCCTTTTCAGTCGATCAACCACCACTGCCATTTGAGTTGGCTAGGAGTGCAGCACAGACATCAATGGCGGACAACAATTTATTTCTCAAGTTAGCGATTTTCCAATTTCGATTTCAATTAAATTTTGATTTTCACAGTTGGGTTTGATTTCAATTTGACTTGGATAATTTTGGTTCGATCCTGGTTTTTGTTTGGGAGTGATATGTAGTTTTTTCTTGATCTGCTTTAAGGATTCCTATTGATTTCCTTTAGACCTACGAATTTGGGAAATGGTCCTCTTTATTTAGATCACAATGCTATTATTTTTCATCCATTCAAATGGGTAATTAATGGTTATCGATTTTGATCGGGGAATTTAACGAGTTTAAATGGTTATCGATCTTCTCCTCTGTTTCTGAAAGGAGTGGGAGAGGATGATAGATCAAGTTGTTTAATTTCTATATTTCCATGCTGAAGGATAATTAATGTCTTGTTATAACAGCTTCATCCCAGATGGTTCTTAGACTTTTGGATGTTTTTAATGTAGAGGAGGAACGGTAATGAGAGATACAGATTTGGGTCTGCCAGAGATGAAGGGAAAAGGTGTATTGAGGTCATTTTAACTTTTCACTAACGGAGTTAGCTGCTCTTTTTAGTCATTAACCAAGTTGGGGTTATGTGCCATTTTAGACGGACTGGGAGGTGATCTGCAAAAGCGCCAAACCACAAGGGGGTAAAGTGAAGTTTCCTCTTCCTAATAATATGGCATGCAAATATGTGATCACTTCTCAATAAGCAGATCAATAAAGGAATCCACAGGCTGAATAATTTTAATGACGGAATGAATACTAAAATAAACTAGCTAAGGGTCCCTATCCTAAATAACATACAGGTTGGTGAATTTTTCTTCCACTTGAGGTAGTTTTTCAGATTAACAGTATCTTTAATCGGTCTGGATCCTGCACCCACAGGACTTGTGCCACATATAATTGAGAACCCATAATTGAGCACGGAACAAAGTAGTGCCCTAAAATTGTTGATGCATGGTCCTACCTGAAGAAAATAATCAGGTCTGTTCAGATTACAACATACCTCTCTCACAATATTCATTGTCTCCTCCACTTGACTTCGGTGAGCATTTACAAGATCTTCCTCTTCCTGTGATATGCAAGACAAGTTACAGAGGTCAAGGGATTGAGTCTTCATTAGTAAATATCTCACACTAACTTTCCTGTAGTTCTCACCTTCAACAGGGCGTTCAAACCATCGTCAGAGTGTGAGTGTTTTGGATCAGATTTTGGAGGGACCTTCCAATTTGTCTGGCCATTGTCTCTTCTCCTTGTATCTTCCATATTTGAGAGACTGTACCCTTCAAGTTTCCCGTGCTTCCATGATGACTTCTCTTGCTCATAGAACTCTTCTGACGCATCATATTCCTCTCCATCCGCTTGTTCAGGCCATGAATCTGCTATGTCATCTTCAAAAGTTGATGCAGGTGGCAAAACCGAAGCTAAGGGTAAAGTCATTGATTCCTTCAGGTTTAACGTCGAAGATAAGACGTCCTTTTTGGAATTGTTCCCTTTTGAAAGGCTTTTCACCCTAAACATCGTAAAAAATAGTCAATCCAAAGGACCAAAATTGTAACAACAGCCAAGGGGTAGACAAATAACATGCCTGCCAGAAATTTTATATTATAAAAGGATAATGGGTACCTGTCAGCATATCTTAAGGTGTTGAGAGTGTGTTCACATGATCCTGAACTTGGTGAAATGCAAGATATCATAACAGTCCGAGAATCTCCAACAAATGAATCCCTCAGAACCTCAGTTAATTTACTGCCTCTAAAAGGGATATGACCCTGGTCATTGTCAAGAGCTCTTATGCATTCCTTTAATGCAAGCAAGCTTTTATTGATCTCAGCACCTTCCATTCTGCATTAGACATTTAGAAATGCCAAATAAGTACACAAACTCTAAATAGATTATGTCTCATTCGGAGCACCTGTCAGGCTGTCATAAAAAAGAATACAAGGGAATGGTGCAGAAGAAGTCCACATGACTCAATCTCTAGAGCCATTTATTAGGGGACAATCAAGTGCAAGTATTTCACTCAAATTGAGCACTTTATCTGCTCTTTGTGGCTAACACCAGTATTGCAGTTAAATCTAGGGAGAAAAGAACGGGCAGGGGAAAAAGAAGACAAGTAAGATATGAGTTCATCAAGGAAAGGGAGTAGGATGATTAAGAGATTATAAACTAGCTGACTCAAAATTCTTTCACTTTGATTTTCTTAAGAAAACATTTCATAAAAAGTAAATTATTGAAATTACATTACTAAGATGGCATTGTAAATTTTCAGAACACACAAGTGGAGGTCATCCTTTTTTATGGTTCCACTACAGAAGAAGCTCAGAAAACAAGCATTACACCTTAAACTCAGGTGCCCAATTCTTAGTTTTTAATTTGCATCCAAACCAGCAACCAGATTTTAGTTCCCAATCTTCATGAGCAGATGACGTCAATAGTGATCCACTGGCATTTATTTTTGGCCAAAGGCTGTCGTAACTTATGTAGGCCCAACATGCCAACTGGTTACTCAATGTGTTCTTTGGAAATTAACATATTAATCTGGATTTAAAAAAGCTAATTCTAAGACTCATAAGGGATAGCTTGCATCAGGAAAACCAAGGGGGAAGCAAATGAAAAGATCCATACCTTGTTTGCCTATCATTGTCTGTAGTATCTGCACCTCGTTCACTTCCAGCAAGGTCTATGAAGGAGAGCTTGCCAACGACTCGAGCAGGCTTACATCCACTGCCATCACCTGACCTCTTAATAGCAAGCTGAAGTATGGCATGTGAACGGGAGGATTCCTCATTCGCACCGGTTGTGCCAGTACTTCTCGCAGCACTTCCTTTCTCAATAAGCTCCTTAATTGTTTCCACCTCGGATACTCTGTACTCTTGCAAACCCACAATGCAAACTTGCTGTTTACCATCCTCTCTCATGCAAAGTTTTCTGCCCAAGAAGACTTTCGGTTATTATGAGAGTCTAAAGAATGCAAGTATGCAACAGCTAACTAAAATTCCAGGAGGGGACATGGTAAGACAACATACTTCCGATCGTTGAGGAGATCAAAGAGTTTCCCTCCATATATCTCAAAGAAGCTGAAAAACAATTGAAAGCCTTGGTTCCGATAAGTATGGTGCATCAGCCTCAAGATATCCCGGGATGCTTTAAGGGGTAGTGGTTCCATAGTGTAAGTTTTTCCGCTCCCTAGACAAGTAAACAAACAGTAAGTTGGAAGCTTATTCAAAAGAGGGAAAAATTAAGGATCTCATAATCCAACCTCACACAATACAAGATCAATAAAAAACTAACTGGCTTCTACAGGAAAACAGAAAGCATTCTTATATTTGCTCCAAGTTCTAAAGTTCTACTACTCATTCTACTCGTGCCAAGAAAAGGACATAGAACTCACAAAAATTTGCTCAGCGAATCCAACTCATTTCAACGGATAACCAAATAGTGTTTGACTTGAAGCAATTACATCAAGAGAAAGCTACAACTCTCCCCCTCCCCTTCCCCAAGAAAAATTTTTAAAAAAAAAAGAAAAGAGAAAGCTACAACTCTAACAAGCACCAAGATCATATCATCATACAGCATAAAAACTGTGAATTTGAGATTTAAATACAGCATAAATTTGAGATTTAAAACAAAAGAAAAATTGTGAAACTTCATTTGACCCTTCCATTTTTAGCTTTATGTGTACACTGATTGCTCAATACTTCAGATTGGATCATAGTGAAGTATCCGACAATATATATTCATTACCTATAGATTCCTGAAAGGTTCAAGAAATCAAAACACAAAAGTAAAAGATATCATATGCTTTTAACTTCTTATCCATGAATATAAGTAATAAGATCTAACCCAATTTACCAAAGACAGGAACCTGCACCCCTAACACAAACAAAATCTACATTTGCATAAATAAAACCATCAAGAGTCTTGTCCCCTACTTCCAGAGTAGACTCCCAGGTGAAATATTGTTCAGTATACTAAATGAAATATGAAGTGAAGATGCATATAAATGCTGCATTTATTTTGCAACAGTAAATTTACATTACAATGAAGCATCTGCTTTACTAGCGTACAAAAAAGCAGGTCCATATGAATCAGACTCTGGATGCCATCAGAATTCCCCCACCGATTAAAAAAATGCAAGAATATATGGGCAGAAATAATTTTTCTCTACACGAGTATAAAGAGGTTCTAACTTCGAATTGAAAGAAAACATTTACCTGTTTGCCCATACGCAAAGCAAGTTGCCTTGGTGCGCTGAAAAATTATTGGAACTATGGGCTCCACAGTTTCACGGTATACCTATGAAAACAAAATGAGTTATCGTACTAACAAATGGTCAATGAGATTGCTTCCATCATGAGAGCCCTAAGCACTTTATATATTTCTTTTCATCTCAAACATTATTTGTGTCATGTACTCACCTCATCATTTGAAACCTCCTCATTCAGCACAGCATCAAAAACAAATTCATGTTTCTCCACATATTCTGTTAGGTCAACCTGCAGGAGAATGATTTTAAATCCTTCCACATACACAGTCTGAATATGTTTGAACACATCTACGCCTAGGATAGCTGTATGAGAATATCAACAAAAGAAAATTGCAAGAGCAGTCCGGTGAAAAGGATTTAACCATCCCCAAGTGGACAGATGTTTTGAATTAATCCAACTTTCTAGGCCTTGTTTTTACGAATCTTAACTTTTGGGGAATGAATGTTTTGTTCCATACATTTTTTTTGGGAAACAAAAACATAAGTCTCATTGGAGCAAATAATGGTCGCTGCAAGAGTGCTGCAATTTTATGGCTCTTTCTGCTTTCTTTAAAACTCAAAAATCAGGATGGGCTTTTTGAAAGAATAAATTTTTTTTAGAAAGAAGGGGCTTTCTTTTTTGGGTAAAATAAAAATAAAAATTATAATAAGTACGGCCTTAAGAGTTCCCAACCAAGCCACCAGACTGGCTAGTCTTTGGAATGGGTTAAACAGAGAACTAAGGCTTCATAATTCTGAAGTCTGGGCATCTAAGGATTAAAATGGTCATAGGTGATACAATAAAAAATCAAAATTGTTCAGATGATTAGAAATAGCTCAAAATCAATGGTAGGGTGGAGCAAGTCAAAACACTAAATGGGATAAAGAAGAGTGAAAAGCATGAGAGCTGAAATTGAATGGAAAGAACTATATCTAGAAAAATCAACTGAAGATACAGAATTATACAGACTTGAAGGCATAAAATAAATATACAAAGAAAAAATAAGGAATTTTATGATCACACATAATTTAAGTAGCAATGGAGACATTTCCATATTTGAAATCATTAACTACAAATATCTTATTATGAAATAGCGATACAAGTTTTTCTCACAACTGGATGATGCAAAGCATCAAACACTGAAAGAAATTTATACTAAAGTGCAAGAGCAATGATAACTAACGTATTAAGCACCAAATTATGAGGTAGCAATACAAATTTTTCTCACAGCTGGATAATGCAAAGCACCAAAACACTAAAAGAAATTTACATTAAAGTGCAAGAGCAATGAGAACTAGCATCATTGATTTGCATAATCAACTACATGCATGGGCATGTGCTACAGAAACTACTGATGCCAGTATACCAGTTTACGACCCTAACCTTAAGTTTAGTTTCATGAACTGTAAGAGAATTGAAATGAGTCTCTATGATGTCCTCTTCATTCTTCGCCAATTCCTTTTTGTTTAGTGGTCTCTTGCGCACCTGCAACCAATCCACGATTACAAAATTACAGGAAAAGAAGTGAAGCCACACATCTTTCGGTGTAAGAGACTACTGGTTGAAAAAATTCTCCTCAGCAAAACAAGCAATTTCAATGAAATAGCTTAATGGTTTTTAAGCAATCAATCTGACAATTCTAATGGCAGCTTCACGAGAAAGTGAGTTCAGTGGAAAGATAAGACAATGGAATACTACCATAGAAATTGAGTTAATGGGTTACTGAAAACATACCACAACTTTGATCTTTGCAACATTACTGGTCTTCTCTTTATCTGGAGCAAAACTTTTCAAAAGATTGTTATCTGGCAATCCACGAACTCCACCAGTTTGTTTGCTACTCACCAAGTATGGCTCAGAATCATCAAAGCTTCTTCCCCGACCAGCATGATGCACAGAAGAGGTATGACCAGGAACAGCCATCTACCAATGTGTTTCACAAAAATATCAGCAAAGAAAAATGAATGTGAATGCTAATTACTCAACATTACCTTATGACTCCAAAACCCAAATAACACAAGTTATCAATTTAAGACAACAAGCTATAGCATATTAAATTGTCAAAATACATAACAGGAGCCAGGATCATCCATTTATTTGGCTTATTCATGATTCAACAATAAATAGTGTTCCATCAAACTCAATTGCTCCCCCCCCCCCCCCCCCCCAAAAAAAAAAAAAAAAACCAAAACAAGTGCACACATGCCCACCCACAAAAACTGAATAAACTAACAGTTCCATCTTAAGCCCGAGATTTCCTGTACATTATTAGCAATGCATCATCTTAGCAAAGTTACCAAATGATACATTGCACAATTCCTTATAAATACCTCTTGTCATAAATGGCATTCAAATATTACTTCAATACCACATAAACTAGCAAGACGTAGAGATGCAATTCAATATAACTTCTACGTTTTCATAAAAGAATTTTATCAAGTGAAAATGTGAAATTCACTAATCAATGAACAAGCAGGAAATACAGAATCAAGATTAAAATGCAAACTTTACTCCAAATTCTTAGAAAACCACCTCAGGTAGAAAAGAGTGTAGATCTAACAGCCCTGGACTGAACTCATTAGGCGAAACTTGTTCCTCTCGATTCTTCCAATTGCTCAACGGCCGTGAATTTGCCGGCGGCGTCAATGGCTCCGCAAACAAGTCACTACCTCCACTAAAAGTCCTCTGCACATTCCTATACATTCTGGTACCCTGACGTTCTCCACCATAGTAACCAAAGTCCTAGTCCCAACGCAATCAAAAAGGATAAAAAAATTCAAACAATCGAATTGCTAAATCTAGCGGCAGATCTATAGATATACTATAACCATTTTGCAATTTATTCAAAATACAGAAAATCGATAAGGATCGGAACCTGTGGAGGAGGAACAGAGTTATTTGAGGACTGAAGGTGTTGAAGACCAGCTGATTGAAGCCATCGGCCATTGGATGAGGCCTCCAACAAGTTGTCGGAATATTGTCGCTGGTGATGCACCGCCGACGTACCAGATCTCTGTCTCCCCACAGCGTTCATCTCTCTAAATTTTACTCAGACGTTGGATCAGAACCCTCCCCCTCTCTCTCTCTCGAAAACTAACAAGTTATCTGAAAATAACTCGGCCTCTCTCTATCTCTCTCTAAATCCAATAAAAGCTTCTATTAGAACATGTTTCTCTCTCTAAAATCAATCACTATGCGCCATTTAAATTGGAGAGGAATGTGAGAGAGAAAGTGAGGAAGAGAGCAATAGAGTTTTGAAGATGAGCTGAAGAAGACTCCGTCGCATGGAAGCTTCGGAGTTCAACGGTTGAGATTTCTTTTCTTTTTTTTTCTCAGCTCTCTATGCTCTGCATAGCAACAGTACAAAGGTCCAAGTTTTCAGACTGACATAGAGATTAATTTAAAAATAACAGAGATGGACTCGGAAGTTTTGAATTTGGAATACTTAGAGGCAGCAAAAAAAATTATACTTTTACCCCCTCAGCTATCATATTTTTCACATTATATATTTACATATAATAGCAATTTTTTTTGTCCTCTTAACTATATATAAAATTTCTCATATTACAAGTTTAATTATAGTTATCAATTTATTAATTCCCAAATTAACATTGAAAACCTATATTTTTGTTCTCGTACATATGGGTATAGATTACAGCAAAAGATTCAAGCGCGATCAATTGAATGTCTATAGATTGTGATCTATCAACGGGTCTTTGATATAATGGTACACTTTATCTTATGAAATTTTACTTTCTTGAGGTTAAAGGCTCAATTCTCAATCATCTCTCCCAAAATTTGTTTGCTTTACTTAGTAGGAGAGGAAAGGGACCATCCAGAATATGGTCTACCTTACCCCGTCTCGTGCTTTCTAGATCCCTCAGAACATAGTCTTTCCAGCCTTTTCGGAGGTTCTGAACCTATGAGATTTCACCGGGCTTTCATGGAAGTGCTATTGAACTTAGATCCTTTTCAGTTGATAGTATATGTCTTACCCAATTTCAAAAGGGATGGATTTCTAAGAAGGCAAAATACTACCTTGACAGAATACTTGACTAAATTGTATATCAAGATATTTTTAGTTCAAAACATGACGCGGGGTTTTATTTTGGGACAATGCAAAATTAATAGAAATAGTTGAGGGATAATATGAGAAACTTACTAATATAGATTACAAAATAAGATGTGGGTCGTAATTCTGAGGGGAAAAGTGTAATTAACCGATGGAGTAAATATTCAGTACAACCGTGATAGGTGACGAGCGAGTATAACACGTGGGAAGAGGGCTAGCGGGGCCCAGTTTTTATTTGAATGGAGCTCCTACGTGACTACGTCCTCTTCCTACCGTCCCACTGTCCACATGGTGGGCCTACGTTGTTTTGTGTATCTATCTGTATGGATTTTGTGTGTATTAGCTTGACTCATTCTGAACCCGCCCTTACTTCTCATTCAAAATTGGAAATATTTTAGTTACACCCCCTCTAATTTATTATATCTTTAAGAATATCCTTTCTAATTTTTGAATCTTCACTGATATCCCTGTCAGATTAAAGACTTTTACTAGAATACAATTTTACTAAATTATCCATGATATATTTTTAGAAAAACTTCATACACACACTCTCTAAATAGACATATCTTCAATGAGACCTCCTATATTTTATAAAAAAAATTTACGTATTAAAATTCAGGCCGATTAAAATTCGATTCGAGCTGAATAAAATTCCTTTTTAATCAACTCGGATCAAATTTTAATCAGCTCGCATTGAATTTTAATCGGCACGAATTTTGATACGTAAAAAAATATAAATTTTAATTGACTCAAATTTTAATACGTAAAAAATAAATTTAATCAACTTGAATCAAATTTTAATTGGCACAGATTTTATAAGTAAAAAAATATAAATTTTAATCGACTCGAATCAAATTTTAATCGATGTTAACATCTCAAGTTGAACTCAAATCGACTCCAATTTTAATACGTACAAAAATAAAATTTAATTAGCT
The DNA here is from genome assembly GCA_951799425.1 of Ilex aquifolium. Lineage (NCBI taxonomy): Eukaryota > Viridiplantae > Streptophyta > Magnoliopsida > Aquifoliales > Aquifoliaceae > Ilex > Ilex aquifolium. The sequence continues at coordinate 18,259,037 of OX637410.1, forward strand.
CGAATCAAATTTTAATTGGGTCAAATTTTAATATGTTAAAAAAATTTAATTAGCTCAAATTTTAATATGTAAAAAAAATAATTTTAATTGATTCGAATTTTAGAGTTATTTTGTTGATTGAAATAATTAATTTTGAACACATAAGTGATTCGTAAACATCTATACTGAACCTTAGACAAATAAATTTGACACTGGTAATTGTTAGAGTCCCTGCAATCAACAGGATATCAATTATTTCATTAATTAGTTTTGTCATTAAAATACATGTTTTCTAAATTCTGATTTTAGTTGAATATTTTTCGTCCAAGTGAGTTTGATTATGATCTTTGATGAGTTATAAATTTGGTTAAAAATTCACATTCACGGTGGGATAAAATTTGAAGATTATCTGATTTATTTTAATATTGTTTCTTAATTTTTACCAAACTTCTATATCTTTGGAAATTAAAAGATTTTTATTTTAAATCATATCATTTTTCAAATTTGTTTTTGTCTCCCTGTAAAGATGACTTCGGTATTTTTCGAGTTACTATTTGATAGATTTCCTAAGCTTGGGAAGTAGTTTCAGATTTAACACTCTTAAGGACAAGCAATTGTCATCAGCGAAGGGCATGATTCGAAAGGAAAAGTAAGTATTTAACTTTTGAATGTTTCGAATCCAACCTTACTTAGTTCCTTCAAATACTTTGTGGATTGACTCTGGTGCTACTATTTATATTTCAAATGCGATGTAAAAATTCCTTACAACCTAGACCATAAATCCAAATGAGAAATTCATATGAATGGATAATCCGGTCAAAGCTCCAGTTGAAACTATTGGGACTTTTCGTTTATTTATAGATATCGGTCATCATTTAGATTTGTTTTAGACACTTAATGTTCCTTCTATTTCTCAAAATTTAGTTTCTTTGTCTAGACTTGATGTTAATGGATATTCTCGTAGATTTGGTAATAAAAGTGCTAGTTTGTTTAAGAATATCTCTTTTATTAGTTCTAGAATTCTGCGTGATGCTTTGTAAAAATTGAAACTTGATGACTTATTTATCGAGTCTTTTCTAATCCTGCATCATAATGTTGGAACTAAATGTAGCTTAATGGATGGAAATTCTTTTAACTTGTGGCATAAACAACTAGGTCACATATCTAGAGAAATGTTAGAGAGATTAGTGATGGGTGAGATTCTTCTGGATCTAGATTTCACTAATCACGGCGTGTGTATGGATTGTATTAAGGGAACACAAACCAAACATACCAAGAAAGGGGCCACAAGAAGTAATGAACTCTTTGAAACTCCATCTTTTAGTGGACCTTTTGACACTCCATTTTTTAGTGGAGAAAAGTACTTTATTACCTTTATAGATCACTTTTTAAGTTTTGGTTATATCTATTTATTACATGATAAATCTCAGTCAGTGAATGCCCTTGAGGTGTATATTATTAAATTTGAAAGACAGTTAGATAGAAATGTGAAAGTTATCATATCAGATAGAGGTGGTGAATATTATGGAAGGTATGACAGTTTAAGACAATATCCTCGTCCATTTGTTAAACTCCTTGAAAAACATGACATTTATGTGCAATACACTATGTCTGGTACGCCATAGTAGAATGATGTAGCTGAAAGACGTAACTGTACATTAATGAACATGATTAGGAATATGTTAAGTAATTCCTCATTACCCTCATCTTTGTGGATGGAAGCTCTTAGGACCTTTGTATATTTATTAAGTTGGGTTTCTAGTAAGGCAGTTCCAAAGATCCATTTTGAATTGTGGACAGGAAGGAAACCAAGTTTGAGACATCTGAATGTTTGGGGTTGTCCAGCGGAGGCTATGATTTGTAATCAACATGAAAAAAAATTGGATTTTTGAACGATCAGTAGTTACTATATTAGTTACCCAGAAAAATCCAAAGGGTATATGTTTTATTGTTCCTACTTATAGTACGATAATTGTTGAAACCGGTAATGCAAGATTCATTGAGGATGGTGAAATCAGTAGGAATGATAAATCACGAAATGTGATTATTGAAGAAGTTAGGGAGAAAGTACCACCACCAATAACTTCTAATGATGTTGTTGTTCCTACAATTGTTGTACGATCTGACAAAGTTGAACAATAAATAAATGATCAACTATTCCATAATGAGGTTGTCACCATTGAACCGATAATAGAAGAATCACAAGAGATAGCATTAAGATAGTCTTAAAGAGAAAGAAGACCAGTTATTCCGGATGATTATGTAATATATCTACAAGAATCTGACTTTGATATAAGGACAAGTAGAGATTCAATTTCGTTTTCACAAGCCATAGAATGTGATGATTCTGCTAAATGAATTGATGTCATGAATGATGAATTGAAATCAATGGAACAAAATGAAGTTTGGGATCTCGTTGAATTGCCTGAATGATTGAAGAAATTCGCATGTAAATGGATATTTAAGATCAAACGCAACTCCAGTGGCAATATTGAGTGACAAAAAGCCAGACTTATGGTCAAAGTTTTCACTTAGAAACAAGGCACTAATTATAAAGAGACATGCTTTCCTGTATTTAAGGAGGACTCATTCAAAATATTACTGCATTGGTGACTCATTATGATTTTGAGTTACACCAAAGGATGTGAAAACTGCTTTTCTAAATGAGAGTTTAGAGGAAGAAGTCTATATGTATCAACCTGAAGGATTCTCTATTAAGGGAAAATAACACATGGTTTGCAAACTTAAGAAGTCAATATATGGACTTAAACAAGTTTCTCGACACTGATACCTTAAGTTTAATAATACCATTACTTCCTTTGGTTTTACGAAAAACATCGTTGATCGATGTATATATCTGAAGTTTAGTGGGCGTAAGTTTATATTTTTGATTCTATACGTTGACGATATATTGTTTGCCAGTAGTGATCTTGGATTATTCATGGCACCAAGAAATTTCTCTCTAAGAATTTTGAAATGAAAAATATGGGTGAGACAACCTATGTGATAATAATTGAAATATTTTGTAATCGATCACGTGAATTGTTAGGGTTGTCTCAAAAAGCATATATTGATAGAGTTCCAGAGAGATTCTACATGGAGAATTGTTCAGTTAGTGTTGCCCCAATTCAGAAAGGGGATAAGTTCCATCTTATACAATGCCCAAAGAATGAATAGGAACATAAAGAACTGGAAAAGATTCTTTATGCTTCGACAGTAGGAAGCCTAATGTATGCACAAACCTCCACTAGGACAAATATCAATTTTTGTAGTTGGTATGTCAGGGAGATACCAAAGTAATCCTGAAAATGGATAATTGGAAAGCTACAAAGAAAGTGATGAGGTACTTGAAAGGAACAAACGAATATATGCTCACATTTAAGAGGTCTGATCATCTAAAGGTTATTGGCTACTCGGATTCGGACTTTGCTAGATGTGTGGATAATAGGAAGTCCACTTTTGGTTTGTTTCTTCTAACTGTAGGAACAATCTCATGGAAAAGGGAAAAACAAACTATCATATCTTCATCTAAAATGGAAGCTGAATTTTGTGGCATGCTTTGAGGCTATAGTTCTAGGATTGTGGTTGCGAAATTTTATCTCAAGACTTGGAATTGTCGACATTATTGTCAAGCCGTTGAAAATTTATTGTAATAACTCCGCACAATAGTATTTTTCTCCAAAAACGATAAGTATTCTAATGGTGTCAAACACATGGAGTTGAAATACCTTGTCTTCAAGGAAGAAGTTAAAAAAAAACCGAGTGTCTATGAAGCATAAAAGGACTTAGCTCATGATTGCAGATCCATTAATAAAAATGTTACCACCAAATACATTTAAGGAACATGTTAATAGAATGAGTTTTGAATTTAACCCATGATGTTTATTTATTTGATGTTGGATTTTATGTTATGGTTATTTACTAGACATTTTAAATTTAGACTTATTTTTTAATATTTTCGGTTTCCATTATGTATGTATATGTGGGAGTTTTGGATGAATGAATACAAGAATAGCCTTTGACACAATGCATTATTGTTAGATATTTTTTACACACACTTCTCACTTATAGATCACGTTAGACAAGTTACTAGTATTGTGGTACATAGAAAGGATTATATCGCATTATTAATGTACAATTGCCATGACTTGCATTAATAGTTTGTTTAATTGTGGTATTATGATAACCAAATTAAGTAGTAACAGATTGGATATATTGTACGCATATGTTAACTTTACTAGACATAACTGTAAGATAATCATATGTGCTAAGTGGAAGAATGTAAGACTTAAATATGACCCACATGATTTTGACACGTGATATTTACTTATGACAAATTATCAGCGGTTGGGTATAAGATTGTCAATCCCAAACTAAGAGAATAACTAATCCTTGATTGGTCAAAGAAAAGAAGGTCTTAGAAAATGGAGTTCCTGTTTCTACCTATAAATATACACATACCCTAATATGTATGAGATTTGAGGGTTGGATTAAGGGTTTGATCATTATTTGATCAAATTAAATTATTTTACAAGCGAACTTCTAGCCATTGCTGATGAGGATCATTTAATCAATAAGCATACATTCCGTGACCCTTTCGTCTGTGGGTGTCGAGATCTGGGAGAGGCGTTAAGGAGAGTGAGAGAAGGCACGACAATGATAATGACTGAAGAGGATTTATTGAGATTAGGGAACATTGCTAAGTGAGAAGGTTCGCAATGTGAGAAAAATTATGGGTAATACAAGGATTTTGAATAACATGCATGAAGATGAAGGGTTTGCGTTTTTGAAAAAGATAGCAGTGCCTTATGATATCGTCGCTCAAACCAAGCAAATGGATAGGCTTCCTTTAGTGCATTTTGCAGCGGGAGGGATTGTGACGCCGACGGCGGCACTTATGATGCAATTGGGGTGCGGGGAAGTATTTGTCGGACCGTAAATTTTCAATTGTTTGGATCCTTATAGGAGAGTTCAAGCAGTGGTGGCCAAGTTGAGCAGTTGGGTTGGTGCATGCCATGGCGGGGCTTATTCTCCGTTTGGTAGGAATGATAGAAAGTAGGAAGGATACATTTTCTATCTTTCAAAAAAAGAAAGTAGGATGTATACACTTTCCTTCCTTCGTGTTTGGTTGGATGGATGAAAAATAAAAATGACTAATTTTTTTTTTTTTGTGTGCTAGATAAGATTAGAGGTGACAATCGAGTCGTATCGTGACAGATTCGTGTTGAATCATTACGGATTTATGTCGAATATTATTAAAATCTAACTCAACTCATTTCATTAATTGTGTCATGTCGAGTTACGAGTTGACATGTTTATTATTATTATTTATTATTTATTTTTTATTTTTTTAATTTTTAAATTTAAATATATATATATATATACATATTTTATCATTGTATTTTTATATGAAATTAATGTATATATAATACATATATATATATATTAAAAAATATATAGACAAATAAGATACATCTCAACACAAATAATTAATTTTCCATCCACTTTCCTTCCAATTTTGTAGGGATTGATTTTGGTGAGTTGGAAGGAAAGTTAATCCATCCACTTTTCCATCATTCATACTTTCATTCCTTACCAAACATGATGTTTTATTTATCCACCCCACTTTCCATCCTTCCACTTTTCCATCGTACCAAACGGAGCATAAATCTCAGTGAGAACAGGGTCGAACATTTTCGTACTGGAGCTGGAATTAGACCTTCGGCTCTCAATTGCTGTTTGATTACCTATGTCACTTGTATTAAGTTTTTTCGCTTTCAGTTCCGCCCCAAATCATAGCAAAGCGCAGATGCTATAGGAGGTACCTATTAATCAAAGTTTTTATCTACTATAATTTGTATCTTCTGCTATAAAGCTATAGGAATGAATATCTAGTCGTTGCAAGCCAGAGTTGGACCAGTCGGTGGCTAGCTCCTCCTTTTCCCCTCACCCCAAATTGTGGCAATCTATTTGGAATATGAAGGTGGTCCCTAAGATCAGACACTTCTGGTGGAAAGCCTGTCTTAATATTCTTGCTACAAAGGAAAATTTGCTTAGAAGGAAATGTTCCCTATACTCCTTGTGCCAGATCTGCAATTTGGCTCCGGAATCCACTGAGCATATGTTGTTTGAATGTGAATGGACTAAATGTGTGTGGTTTGGGATGGATCTTTTGTTTCAAGGGGATGCTTCATCGTTCTTGTCTGTGGCCCAAAGATCATCAGGCTCATATAATCGGTGCAGGGAGCTCAGCTCAAACTTGAGCTGTTGGGAAAAATGGCTACTGTGGGCTGGGAGATATGGAAAGCAAGAAATCAGTTTGTTTTTAATATGGAGAATGTCAATTCCTATGCTACTGTCATTCGAGCAAAATCAATGTGGAGTGATCAACTCAAAACCAGCGAGGTGGATGCACTAGCATTTCGAAGGAGCCCTTCAGAGGTGGGACTTGTGAGGCAACCTGCTCTGGCCCCTGATTATCGCTTTTTCTGTGATGGTGCTTACAAGTCTGCCTCTTCCAAAGCTGCCTGTGGTGTTGTGGTCAGTATGAATAATGGGGAACTGGTGTATGGCTGTGCAAAATCTCTCCCTTCTATCTCAAGCCCTTTCTCTGAAGCTGAGGCAGTAAGGCAAGCCTGCCTGCTTGCAGAAACCCATTTGATGACTAATATTACTATCATGAATGACTGCCTCAATATCATCACACTCAGCTCAAATGAAGATGTCCCCCCATGGGAAATTAGTGTTATTATTGAAGATATTAGACATTTAGCTAGGTTATACAACTTTAGTTTCTTACACAAGCCTAGAGCCTTCATTAAGGCAGCTCACTGGGTCGCAGCCAAAATGCTAAACAATTCTCTCCCGTCGAATTAGTTAGGCTCCCCCCCCCCCCCCCCGAGTTATCGACTTTGCTTTTGATTGATTGTAACCTCATCTTTCCTACTTAATGATACAATCTCTTTGCTTGCGTTGATAAAAAAAAAAATATCCAGTCTAGTATTGTAGTAGAGATGGCCTGTTTCTGCATCAGTGCAGATTTCCGCACCGGTTTTCTCCTGATTGTAAAGATAGTGGTGCCACTTGGTTCGTACACATAGCCCGGTTTACCTTCCCGGGGGGTGGGGAGGGGGGGGGGGGGCGACTCATAGTAAATGTCCATTGATTTCAGCAGACGTTAAGGATAGTTTTGATTCGCTTTCAATTTAGCAGATCTGATGTTGCCAGTTTCCGATAAGGTCAGAGGTTCTTGCAGCATAAGTGGTTTATGTTTCTCACATGAATAAACTAGTTTGGCACCTCGAATCCTGCTTTATTCGCCTCCAGTAATTCCTTTTGGGTTTAGCTTAATTGTTGATGTCTCTTAAAATGCATCATCTAGGCAGCTAGTGGAAAAGCTCTAAGCAATTATTTTGAAGCAAAAACCACATGACACGCTCACAATGGCAGGACTTTCTTCTAGGAATGCATTTGTTTGTAGCAATGCTGTTTTCCTTAACCATGGGATAAATTTGAGTATAGTTTTCTCTTGTGTCAATTTGATTTTATTAATGGAAAGAAATTTTGTAAATTGATTTGCTCAGAACTGTGGATTGATATGTCTTCTCATATGGATTTCTATAAACACTGGTTCCATAGTGTTCATCGAATAGGTTGAAAATTTTACATTGTTATTACTACACAATAGACATGTCACAAAGTTTATTCTGTCATATATAAATATGGCAATCTGGCCTTGGGTTCAGTGAGTGCTTCAATTTAAAGCTCAAGAGAACTTCTTTCCTGATTGCCAACAATCCTTCCTACTCGCCTTTGATGCCTTATTCTGCGATGGTCACTAGTTGTTGATGTCTCCGAAAAGCAAAATGACATTAATAAGCCATGGTGTTTGCCTCTTTTTTTTTTTAAGTGGTCTTGCTTTATCTTATTGCCATTGAGCTTTGTTAGCAGCCAAGATGATGCACTTTGATGGGCATGGAGTAACTTCTTCTAGATTGTATATTCTGTTTGAACGCTTGCATGACTGTTGTTGTTATATAGGCACCTCAAAGCTGTTTTATAAGCTGTAAAAATAGCCCCATTCACCACAAAAGCTCTGGCAACTGCAGTTCCTAATCCACGATACAGCACCCGATACCCCTCCTGTCGCACACTCTGGCGGAAGCAATCGATAATGCCACTGTATTGTGATGAAGAATATTGAGACTGAGCCTGGAGTCTGGTTTTAATTACATCCAAAGGATAACAGCAAACCCAGCTTGCAACTCCAGCTAGACCTCCTGCAACAAGCACTGTTCTGAAGCTCTCCTGGCCACTTTTTCGGCAGCCTGGGTGAAGCTGTTCTTTCATGTACTCATATGTCCAGAAGTAGAAGCCATAAGAAGGTGCATCTCTGAGCACGGTGATTGTCAAGCACCGGTAAATACCCCTCCAACCTTCTGTCCTAAATATGCTTTTGGTAACACTTAATGGACCTTTGTAGCTATCTGGTTGCTCAGCTTTTCCGTTGATTTTCCTCTGGAGTTGGAGGCGGATTTTGACTAGTTCAATAGGGCTGACCAATAGGCTTTGAATAGCCCCTGTTCCAACTCCTCCCAGAGCAACTCCTCTGTAAGAAGGAGGGTCTATTGTGCCAACTGGTGGGTCGAAAACCCGCGACAGGACAGCAGAAACCTGGAAAACCACGGGGTTCTGCAGCACCAAACAAAGCAATTAATCAGCAATTGAAAAAAAAAAAAAAACTGTTTTGCACCTAAATGCTTAAACAACAGTAATACAACATACTTTTTTGTCAAATAATAAATGTATAATTGATGATTTCTTCTATATAGCAGCACTGCATGTTTCCTAGAGTTCAGCATGTTCTCTATCACTTCTCACACACACACAGAGGTTTTCCTAGAGTTCACATAAGTAGGCTTGGTGAAATGGTGGAAGAGTTAATAGAAAAAGGAAACCTGAAAAGCAATAGAGGCCAGTGGTGCAGCCATGCCCCTGTAGAGGGCAAAAGGCCCCTCACTACCAACGGTGTCTTGGTCTAGTGGTGCCAGGGGCTAGACTTTGGTAGGGAGGACTACGGTTCGATCCCCCGCAAGCCCGTTGGGAGGAGTTTAAAACCTTAACCCCAGGACCCGCTCCGATACCGGATTAGTCGGCCCAGTGGGTTCGGATACCGGTAGGCTGGACCAAAAAAAAAAAGGCCCCTCACTAGCCACGGCATTGCGAAGAATGCCCAAGGCGGAAACAATACTGCTTGGGTGCTGTTGCCTGATCCTGAGGGTATCGAGAGGATATCCGGCAACAATGCCGGCTATGCCACCGCATCCTCCGGCCACAAATTCTCTTCCCCATCTGCTTGAAAGAAAATTTGGCCAAAATTCTATCTACCCTCGTTACGGTATTCTTTTTAAAAACAAACTCTTTCCCCTATATCTTGTTTTGCGATGCAATTTCAATCACAAACTGTTATATATCCTTGCTTGAAATGAACTCATAAAAACTTTCTAATACTCTCTCTTTCTCTCTCTCTCCAAACCACTTGTTTCCTTTATGCAAGCAAGAAGGTGGGAACTAGAAAGTTTAAATAGCAAAGAGATCCCTAGAGGGCACCGAGACAGAGGAACATATTGAGTATATAACAGAAACCACCAATGCTATTTTTACTGGGCAAGGACTCAGCGAAGAAATGGGCAACCTCCTCTTTCCAAAGGAGGATCCCACGTGGACCAATAAACTGTGACCCATGTTTTGTTGTAGTTTTGATCCTACTGTTAAACCCAACTGTCTATTGGATTGAAAAACCAACCCAGCTGTCTTGAGTCCCACAAACCCAAATCATTTTCAGTGCACCAGTGGTGCGGTATGAGGCGAGCCACAGGCTGACTTATCATGAGATTGGGTTCTTTTGGAACCATCTGAAAGGTTCCCACAGAGAGGGGCTGCTTGTGGCTTCTGAGTAAGACACAATCAAACAACTGCTGGCATAGAATGATAATGGATTAAGTCATCGGTTCCCACCAAGGGTATTATACCGAGTATAATTAAGATTTGATATGGATTTGATTGATTTATAGTATAATTGATAAAATAAAAAATTTACCCACAAAAATTTATTTTTCGATACTTCAACAGGATCCAATTCAACCGGATCCAATGACAACACTAGTTGTTTTTGATTTGTTGTTAAAAGTTCCTACCTTTGCTAGGCAGCATCAATAATATGAATTTTATTACTAATTGAATTTTTCCCTTTATGTGGTTTAAAATACCAGAGTAAGGCTATGTTTATCAAAATTTCTTATCAAATTTTTCATCTCAAATGATGTGATACACTCTCCATCATTGAATATTAATACGACTCATTTATATGATTCACGAACACAATCACGTGTGAGACAAGAGTACGTATCTTGTATTATGGGTTGTTGACAAAATTGAGCAGATGAGATAGATTAGAACTTTTGAATACTTGAAGGTATAATTGAATACGTCCCCCTCTCTCTCTCTCCACACAATTTGTTTTCTTCTTGCAAGCAACAAGGTGGAGAGAGAATGCTTAGCCGATGCAGCCTAGAGAGCACCGGAAAACCCAAGTCCACCGATGCTATATTTTCTTGTGTATGGTCTCCGACAGGATACGGTCAACCTCCTATTTCTAAAAGGAGGACCCAAATTAGACCAATAAGCTGTGAGACCCATGTCTTGTGGGGGTGGTTTGAGCCTAGTGTAAAACCCGACTCATCTCTTCAATGTAAACTCTGAATACTTACAATTACTCATTAATCATAAATCTTAGTTAAACTCGGAAAGTCATCAAGTGTTAAACCAACCTACTGTCTATTCCACGAAGTGACGAAACCCAAGTCGTTGTCTGTGAACCGGTGGTGCGGTATGATGCGAACCACAGGCTGACTAATCGTGGGTTTGGGCTCTTTTGGAACCACATAAAGGTTCCCACTTCCCACGAAGCAAAGCGGGGCAGCGTGCTTGTGGCTTGTGAGTAGGATGATTTCATAGAATGATAATGATAGTGCGTTGTAATTGATGATGTATAAAGTTGACTATGCACAATTAAATTAATCGAGTGTGTAGTGTAAAGTAATTAATAATAATATATAAAGATTGAGAGATTGGGTCTAGGTGACCTAACAACTGAAGACGACAACGTGGTTGAATGACTCTATTAATGAGAGAGTACAAGGTAGTTGGAAAGAGAGAGAACAAGAGTACGCTCAATGTGTAGTGTGTGAAATCTGCCTCCATGTATAGGGGGATTTACAATGTATAGACACAAAATCCTAGTTGTGGCAACGACGTGAAGGTCAAGCTACTAATTTATCGGGTACAATTCGGGATAGGCGTTATGGTTATTCCGACGATTGCTTTATCACGTACGTTGATTTTTCCTAAACTCTTGAGTTTTGAATTACACTAAGGTCATGAGCTAACCCTGAACTGTCTTTTGATGATTTAAACTTAACCCATAAGCTGGATACATACCTAGTTGAATCTGAGCTCATCAGTAGTTGTTAATAAGTTTCATAAGTTTGTTAGGCAGTATTAGGGTGGCATCATCTCCCTTCTTTGAACTTCTAATATGGTGGCTGCAAAGGTTATGAAATTGGGTGCCCATTTTTAGGCTCTTAGTTATTTGGACTTGGTTCGAATTCGGTTCGTTTTGAATTTAACTCGAGTTTGTTCGTTTAAAAAAATGAGTCGATCGAACAATTTTTTAGGTTCATTGAAAGTCACTAATTAGTGTACATGTGCGTTGCACATATATAATTTTGAAACATTGTTTTTTACTTTTTATTTTATTCCCAAAACATCTTTTCACCAACAAATAATTAAAGAATGGTAAAGAACCAGCAAATTTTGCTTAGTATCATTTTTAACTTCAATTGAAAGTAGATGTCTATATGTACCACTTTCAACATCTTAAAAACATAGGTTGCGTGTTGAGGAACTTAACCCGACACCTTACGACATGAGCTCACGACAACCATACACCACTTGTGTCCGCGTTCCCGAAGGCACCCCTCTCTTTCAAGAGGATTCACGGCAGAAACTAACTTTCCAATACCATACATAAAAAGTCATTCTCGACTTAAATTATTTGTAGCTATTGATTGTGAAAACAATGGAACAAAATAAATAATAACATAATAAAATTTTACACGTTTTACTTTGTAATAGGCAAAAAAATAATATGACGTACACCCAAAAATTACTTTTCGATAATATAGTCTAGCAATACCTCTCAAAAATAAATATGCTTAGCTAGAAGTAAAAGTCATTGAAAAAAATATCTTCCTTTATTTTTAATTATCGTGGAAGTATAAAACCACAAGAAAGAAGATCAATAAACAAAATGGCAACTTCAAATGTCATTACAACTTAAGAGAATAAGGGGGTTCAAAACTCATCACTAACAAGAAGAGAACTATTGAAGATGCTTCTTTAATAGGATTAGCACCTTCCATTCTTCTCAGCTCATGTCAAGCTTTAAGTTAGTAAGATTGATGATTTGAACCTGGATTAGACCTCTTGTAGCTGACAAAAATAGAACAGAATCTGGAAATATTAAAGTTGTTAAATCAATCAAAAAGCACAACAAAGATTATGATGTCTACACTTGAGCCCCAAAGCTCAGTTTTTTACTAGTATTGGCCAAAAACAACATGAAGGAAACAAAAATTTGGTACTATCCATCTAACAAGAAGACAATCTCACCACATCAGAGATCAAACGAAATATTTTCAACCATACTTGAAAGCAAAAGGTTGGAAGTATATTAGGCTCTAGGTTCAACTCATCGACCATTGAAATGTACACCCAGAAGAGCATTCATGTTTGATTTATCTTATTATTAGCAGTCAACAGTGTAAAACACAGTGAATTGCAATTGTACATCTAGTGTGAGGGAAGAAGAAAGGGTGCTAATTCAGTGAGACAATATATCTGTCATTTAACAATACAGAGCAGAGATTGAAGTTTTAATTGGAGAATGGAAAATCTATTATACTAACCATTGAAGGAGGAAAAGAGAGAGAAAGAAACAAAGGGGTGTCCTTCTTGCTATCAGTAAGTGGCAGTGTTTTAAGTTTAATAGTTGGGTAATGGCTGGTAAGCAGAAAAAAGAGAGACATGAAATGACACTCAATAAATAAATGAATGTTATAATAAATACTTATTCATGTGCATGATATTTTAGATATTTAAGAGTTGCTAGAGGGTAAAAGAGTGAAAGAAAAGTTTTTTTATTATGTGTACAATTAGAAATAGTAAAGATATAGATTAGTTCTTATAGTCAGAAAGAAGAAAGCCAACAAAGCCATTTCACCCCGACTATAAAAGCTTATTGTAAGGAAGCCATCCATTACACTAGTCTTAAACTAAAATAAGTCATATAAGATCGGTTCATTTTAGGCTTAAGCTTGCAAATTTTAATTCATTTATAGGTAAAATAGTTGAGTTACTCAACCTTGACTTTGGTTTGGTTTATTTTGAACTCGGCTCGAGCTCATTTGATCACTTTTTAAGGATCATTTTAAAAAACGGAAAATATTGAGTAGGTACCTTATGGAGGAATTTTTTGTGAGAAAAGACCTTGAAAAAAATATGTTGTAGATAAGTATTACTAGATTAAAATGTATTATAGAGAGATACAAAATGATAATTTTTTTATTCTTCTCTTTACTATAATACCCTTTCCTTATTTTTATGGTGTTTGTATTTTGGCAGTTGCTTTTTATATGTGATTTTATTTTATTGATAGACAATTTCTTAGTCTGGAAGATTTTCTTCTTTTTTTTTTTTTTTTTGAACGTTTAAATCATTTATAAACGATGCAAGATCTAAACAAAACCAACGTCTGTTTTGAAACAGTATGCATCATCATCTGTTATGTGACATCACAATGATATATGACAGTATAGCACCTTCATCAACACTTTAATCATGACAAAAAATTGTGAAATTATATTTACGGATTCATATACAATCTAAATAGTATGCATCACATAATGTGACATCCATATATATTATTTTTATTAATGACAGTGTTACATCACAGTATAACAATGTAAAGTGGCACTAATTTCAGCTAATTAATGGAGAGATTTTATGTTAGAATTTACAGTTAATAGAGGGGAAGAGAATTCTAAATAAGGTCATTAGGAAAGGGAAATTATAACTATGTGGGAGAGATTTTAGGAAAGGGAAATAAGATGTTTAAAATTCAAATTCATTATCCCATTAAAATAGGAAACTCTTAATTCATTTTTGGAGGATTGTGATTTATGTATGATTGAAAACTGAAGGAATTTGAGGAAATTTTGTTCAAATCTTGAAAAACAGAGTTTTGGAGCCTTAATTCGTTGCCAAATTTTGTGGAGATTGTGAATGGAATCTAGGTCTCACCAAAAAGCCCAAAGCCCAATGGGCTGCCCATGGCCTGTACACGTGGCAACGCTTGGGTTGCCTGCTAGCCCGGCAAATAGGGCATGGGTTGTGTTTTTTAGGGTCAGGGCCGACAGACCAGTCCACTAAGAAGCCCATTAGCCCACCCTTTAACCCAATAGAATATACCCTTTGGGCACCTGATATTCGTCGGAAAAATATAATTAGATTATATTTCATAATTGTATTGTTTATTTGATATTTGATCTCTAACTTTTATAAGGTTGAGACTTGCAAATGATTGACAATTGTGTAGATGTCAACCTAATTGAGATGTACTCAATTTGTAGTGATGCAAAATAGTTTCACCCATTAATCAATTTGTAATGTAATATTGTAACTCTATATGAATATTTGTTAAATTCAATCAATATGAATAATTTTATTATTAATTTATTTTTTCATACCAACTTCATGTAATTGATGTTTTTTTGTAATTTTTATATAAAAAATAATTTTTTCGATTTTTTTTTGTATTTTTTTATATAAAAAGTAGTTTTTTAATAATAAAAACATGTTTCAAGCCCAATGGATGGCCCATAAGGCCCGACACGTATTTAGCCCGTTTTGGCCCAATAGGCCGGCCCACAGGTGGGCTATGGGCTAAAAAGTCCCGGGTCGGTCCTACAGTGGAATCCAGTGGTTTTCAAAGACGGACAACACGTCTATTCAGTTATCTCTGTGGGTGTTTTTGGAAAAAAAAAAGAAGGACTCCTCCATAAACTATTTTAATCGAATGACTTTTATGCAAACAAGTCCCGTATATAAAATACTGGCCTACAAAAAAACCCTTTAAAAAATGAACATAAAAAAATAGACCAACAAAACTAGATTTTATTCAGTTTAGTTGTTACCTAATAAAAATGGGTTAGTGCAAATTGCACCCTAAAAGATAGTTCGAATTTTAATTTATACCCTCAAAGATAAAAAATCTCAATTTGTCCCTCAAAGATAGAAATTTATATTAATGCGCACCTGAAATTAGCTTATCGTCTAAAACTAAATAGATAAATTACACCTAGATCTCCTCATACTTGTCACTTAATCATTTTGACCACCTGACATTTAAAATATTACTCCTACACCTCCTGACGTTTGTGCACGTGTAACACATAACCCCTTGTCGTTGATATCTGTTAATATAACCGTTAAAAAATATGATTTCATCATAATAAAAAATTATAATTTTTATATTACCCTTTATTTTGTGGTTCCGTTATACTCTAAAGTTTAAAATTAAGTTTACCATTTGAATGCTCAATATAATGCAAGTGTTTATATAATGTTCTTTATATCCAATGCAATACATCAGTTAAATATAATTATTTGAATGCCTAATTGGGGGAACATTTTTACTCATATTTGAATTCTCAAGGGATGTAAGTGTAATATTTCAAATGTGAGAGGTCTAAGTTATTAAATGAGAAGTATGAGAGGGTCTAAGTATAATTTATTCATTTAGTTTTAGATTGAGATTTTTTATCTTTGAGGGTACAAATTGAGATTCAAAAGATCTTTTGGGGTGGAATTTGAGATTAACCCAATAAAAATTAGACGTTTAATTGAAATTTGGCCTAAATTTAGGGGCCAAAAACGAAATATTTAGTCTGAACAGAGAAGCACCGAAGGGAAGAGAAACAAGCGGCGACAATGGCGTTTCTATCCATCTCACTGTCTCAACCTTCTCCAACTTCCATGGCTGCGTTACTGGGTCCATCATCATCAACCACATCGACATCTTCGTCGAGCAGAATTGGTCGCCAAATTATTTGCCGATCACAATCCATCCCTCTCATGCCGTATCTCACTTTCCGACGACCGTCAATTACTCGCAGCCTCCGTCGGAGACCACAGATCGTGCGCATGGCTCCCGAAGAAGAGAAGATGACTCGCCGTTCCCCTCTCGACTTCCCTATCGTAAGATATGCCTGTCTCCAACTTTTCCTTCTCTATCTGCACTTTCGTCGAATTCGAATGCCTTTTGTGGATAAACATTTCGTTTCATTGTTGTTGATTAGTAGCTTCTGTTTGGTTGCTGAGAAAACGGAGTAAAATAAAAGAAAGACAAAACTGAATTTTGAAGATTGTGTCCCTAGAAAGTGGAAATTCATTAGCTCAATCAAGTTGAAATTGTAGCCCTAGGATTTGTGTGCAAGGGTCATTTATCCGTTAGGTACTTGATTATATCCAAATTTGATTACTAAGCATGGTAGGGATTTTCACTAAAGAGGAGGAATATGATTGAAAGAGAACCAAATTGTGTGCAAAATTTCTAAGATATTCACCTTTATTGGTTTAAGGCAGTTATAACTTGCAAGCTCGATTTCTAAGATTTCAAGCTTGAATATTTGGATTCAAAAGTTCTGGGGCCTGTGTGATGCCATGCTTCTCATATATGTGTGTATTAAGTCTCTGTTTGTGTTGAACTTTGATGAAACTTCTGTATTTGCCTAGACTCATTCATCCACTGTTTATGGATTCACAATTGCTGTAGTTTAAAACCGGATGTGGGTGTTTTTATCTTCTTCTTTGATAACAAGATGGATGCAGGCCCCTTCAAGTTTTAAATGAATCATGATTTGGAGTAAAGTTGCCTTGGTAACCTATTAAACCCTAAAAAGACCTTTAGAAATAACAAGGCAGCTACATGTAGTCTGGTGTTCTAATGCAGACAGTTAGGACTATTTCTTTCACATAGGCCAGGAATGTTTTGCTTAATCCAATGCTCGGTATGGTTGTTGTTTCATCTGGTGTTGGGTTAGTGATATTTTATTTAGGACGTTATCAAAATAATTTATGGATGATAAATGGTTATGCAACCCCCCTGGCATGGTTAGCATTCTGCTTAATGTTTTGGCCAGTCCTGTAAATACAAATGTACTAATTAAATTTTCAGTTATCTTTGCACAATTTGGTTTGCTCATCTGTTAGCCAGTGTAATATTCTCATTTGCTGTTACATCCTCTGGAGTTGATTATATGATCTCATCTTTTTGCCGGGTAAGAATGCTGTAAAGCCATAATCCACATAAACGGTCAAAAATACCATTCCAGCACTCTTGCTTTGTCAAACTTTAAGCCTTTTGGATAAAAAACAATCTAGTACTCTTCTTTTTTTCAAATCAGCTATATATCATTATCGTCTATAGTTAGTATGATGTATACAGATGGCCTTTCAAATAAGGTGACTATGCTATATGCCTGTGCTGCCCTTCATTTCCTTGAATGCCACATGTAAGACTGTTTTGAAGCTTTCGAATTGTTATTACTTCCAAACGAAATAGTGCTGACATCCCTCTATTGGCTTACAATTTTCGTAAGTGCACCAAGTCTTTGATGTTAGATCATATCACAAACCTTGTGATTTTCTACAGCTTTTTGTTTTGTTTTCCAATCTTAATAAACCTCATTCACCTATACGTGTTGTGGAGATGGCTTGCCAATCTGTCTAGAATGCAAGAGATTGCTAAAACTACCACATATTTGCTCTTCTAATTATTTTCTAAAAGCTATTCTCCTACATATACTTGAGCAATCCACTGTATGACTTTGTAGCAGTATGCTCTAGTGTGAGTATCTCTTTTTTGATTTGTCATTGAACAAATGAATTTTGCAGAAATGCATTTAGGAGATGCTGTAATTGGACTACTTTATTGCTTTTAAACCCATATCTCCTCCCTCCTCCCTCCTCCCTCCTCCCTCCTCCCTCCTCATTTTAAAATTTTGAAGTAGAATGTCTCCATGCTGTGCACGAAGAGTCTCTCTCTCTCTCTCTCTCTCACACACACACACACTCACACACACCCCCACCCACACATACCAAGAGAGAAGCACCATTAAAATATGTGGTCTTGACCATGCAATATATATGACTAGGGCTATTACTCTATTATGCAGTGACACATGTAGTTTCTCTCTCACCTTTTGTAGTGTAAACTCTTGTCCTGAAGTCTTTGCATCTCAGCTGATGATACAGTTTTTTTTTTTTGAACATGCAGCTGATGATACAGTTGATACAGTTGAATGAGCTCTCTCTCTCTCTCACGCACACACACACACACAGAGTGATCCTTATTGATGCGTTTCCTTTCCATGGCAGGAGTGGGAAAGACCAAAACCTGGGCGCAGACCAGACATCTTCCCCCAATTTAGCCCAATGAAAACTCCATTACCTCCACCATCACCAGCTG
This sequence comes from Ilex aquifolium, assembly GCA_951799425.1. Lineage (NCBI taxonomy): Eukaryota > Viridiplantae > Streptophyta > Magnoliopsida > Aquifoliales > Aquifoliaceae > Ilex > Ilex aquifolium. Next base: position 18,277,665 of record OX637410.1, read on the forward strand.
ATCCTCCTGAAGAAGATGAAGAGGAGGAAGAACAGAAAGAGGAGGAGGAAGACGACCCTGAGAAGGAGAACCCAGATAAGCCAGAAAACCAGTGGTATTGATTCTCTTGTTTAAATAGGGAGAGCAGTCCACGGAACATTGCTGGACCCTATGTGCTGTGATCTGCTTGTTGTCAAGCTTAGCTAGCACTGTTTTGCCACATTGATAAAGTTGAACAAATCTGCAATATTTGGCTATGTGCAGCATCTTTATTGTAGTCGTTTGTTGATCAAATTTTAGGAAATTTTTGTCACATTTCGATGATTTAGAATTTGAAAAATTTGAAAATTATTAACAGCAGATTATTATGATGGAATGAAGCTTTGAGTCATTTTGAACCCTTACCGCATTGCCTATGGGCACAAGATTATAGCCTGGAATTGAATGCGTTGGCGATGAAGCAGCTGATATTGTTGTTCTTCGAATGCGTTGGCGATGAAGCAGCTGATATTGCTTTTCTTTCTTATACATATTAAGACAATCTCATTCGGTAATTACTGATCAAAAAGAATATCTAGTGCTGTAACTGCGACTCACTATCAGGTCTGGTATGAGCTGTGATAACCCTTGAGATTGGCCATCAATGCCTTAAAGGACCCCACCAAAGTTTCACCAATAAGACGCATACATTCCATAAATGAATCTGATGACACGACCGAAGACCACATTGGCACAGCACAAAAGACACAGAAGTTCAACATCCTTTTATTGAGTTTAATATAGAAACAGTCGCATGGTGTATTTCAACATGCGCCGTAGCAATCACTTCTAACCAAATATAATAGAAGAGTATTTTTTAATCGTAGCACAAAGTTTATGTTGTTTTCATTTTGGGTCTGTGAGTCCCTCATTTCTTCCCACTTTTCTTCAGTCCAGAACCTCCAAATGATCCCTTTTGCTGAGCCTTGGCTCTAAGCTCCTTAAGTGCCTGCCCACCATGAAAAACCACAATAAAACAAGATTTGTTGAACATAATTCAAAAGAAGCACAAAATTTAGTCAGCAGATAGATGAATCACCTTTTCCTCATCCTTTTTCTTCTGAAGGTTAGCCAAATCAGCCTGTATGTAAGAAATATATCAAAAGGTAAGAATGAAATGTACAAGACAATCATAGAGAAAGCAAAAACAACACAAATCCACCGAAATCTCATACAAGCAGGTACCAGCACTTGGAGAAGATAATATCTTTAGAACAGCAAGGTCCAAGCCAGTTAACGGATGTATTACAATGAAGAAAACACTTCAAGCACCTAATGTGCTTCATGTCAAACTTAACTTTGGTTTCTAAAAATTTATAATGGCACGCACAAATTTCTTAGATTTTTTTGCAAGTGATACTATGGACGCCAAGATTAAAAAATCAACAAACACTGACCACATATGATACCAAAAACCAGTGAAACAACAACCAAAAATTGAACAGTTCTTCATGAATCAAGTAAACCTAAGGTGTGAGATGTGAATTGATAACCAAGCGATTGCTATCACAAGGTAAAATGACTGAGGCAACACACTAAAATTAAAGCACCAGTTCAAAAGAAAAAGGAAACTAAAATCAATGCGCACAATAGTCTAATAACAAATGTATGTCCACGGGGAAGGAACAAATGTCGACAGATATGCAGGGGAGTGAAACTCTAATTCAACAAACACTTGAAAGTACCCAACAGATAAAAGGGCAACTTTAATAAAATCCATTTAGTTTTTGAGAAAAGTTTCAATAGCATAAGGAATTAAGTCGTCCAGAATCAAATACCCCCAAAAATTAAATTAAGGGATAATTGTTTTTTACCTTCTTGTGGTTTTGGATAAATGCACCTTACCTACTTGACGTTTAAAATTATACACATTACCCCTTTAAAGTTATGTACTAAAATGAAATAATTAACACCGTTAATAGAATAATAAAATTACCATACTACCCTTTTTTTTTTTAATGGGAATAGAAACTTAGCTTCCAATTAGCTTCCAATTATTCATTTAATGGATAATAAATGAATGAAATTAGCTTCCAATTATTCATTTAATGGATAATTAAATCTGAGAATAGAAACTTGTTCATTTAATGACCCTAGTTATTTTAGTATAAAGGGCATTTTAGGCACTTAGACAATATTTTTTTGGAGGGAAACAATGAAAACAAAGTCCACAACATATTTTGAGCATGTGAAGTACACTCTCCGCTAAGTTGGATGATAAAAGTAACGGTTTTACTTTGGTACATAACCATAAGGGGGTTATGTGCATAATTTGAAACGTTAAGTAGGTAAGGTACTTTTAGACAAAACCACAGGGGGTAAAAAACAATTAACCCTTAAATTAAAGACAGAAGCTCCCAACACCATCTGGTTTTTGCACAATTTCAGTTTTCCTAATTCTTCCGACGCAAACACAAGCTCACATTCTAAATAACACGACGCGGTTTCTTTCATTCTCTTTTACTTTGCTTTCTCTCTAGCCAAGAACAGAATAAACAAATCAATAATGTAAGATTTCCAAAATCATAGATTAAAATCCACCCAGTTCAGCAAAGTTCTCAAAAACGAATAATCAAACGCTGAATCCATGAACGACGAATAAACAACCAAAAAAAAAACACACGAAGAAAAACAAAATAGAATAATCAATACCTCGTCGTATTCCTTCTTGTCAGCCTTGGGCTGCTTCAAAGGCTTTGCTTTTCCACCTGTTGAAAACAAAATAGATTAAACTTGGAAGGTTGTTTAACAAGAAGGTCCTGATACTAAGAATAGGCAAGATAAGAATTGATAATAGTGCATATATCAGAAGAAAAAGTACCTTGCTTCGAAGACATGATTGATCCCTAGGGTTAGGGCCTGGTCTGATCGCAAGAAGAGAACCCTAACCCGAAAACAAATTCAATGTCATGGAAATTCGGAGATCAGGATTATATTATAGAGTAGAGGTGGACCGTCTCTAACTGAAAAGCAAGTAAATATGTTGGTAAATTTACTGTTTAGCCCTTACGATTCGTAGTGGGAATATATGGTGTTGTTTAATTTGCATCTCAAAAATTATTTTTCCGAGAGAAAGGTTATTTAGCTAACTATTTTTTATCTTTATTTTTTGAAAATTAAAAATAAAAAATGGATAGATTTAAAAATCAAGTTTTGTATATTTGAAAACAATCTTTTTAAAATTTAGAAACCGTCATCATCACCACACTTTCACTATCACCATTCTTCCACCACCACTATACTTCTATCACCACCACCACATTTCTATTTTGATTATTTTTATGAATTATTGTTCAAATAAATTTTATTGTTTTTTATTCCGTAGCACTATTTTTGAAATTATATAACCAAATAAGTTATGCGACACAAAAAACACAAAAACAGTTTTTTAAGATTTTCCCAAAAATAATTCTGAAATACTGTTTTTTGAGACGCAAACCAAATATGGCCTATATTTTTCATTTGAAATTTTTTATTTCATATTATACGTTTTTGTAATATAACTAGAACTAAATAACATATTCCAAGTGGTAATTTTGACAATCCTCACTTTAAGTGGTAATAAAATAAAATATGACTCTTCTTATTTTTCATCTAATATTACTAGCAGTGCACGACGTGTTTAAATAATATTATTTTTATAAAAAAATTGAATTATATGCATAATTAAATTAAATAATAAATTAGTTTTTAAACAATTAATCAATATTTTAATTACTACTAAATTTAATTATTAATTTATTTTATAAGTTTTTGAGTAACTAATCTGTTATTTATTTAGGTATATCTTCAACCCCTTTAGACATTTATACATCTAATTATATTATAGAATTATTAATTTTTATTTTATTAAATAGGTTGATTAGATCACTTATAATATTATTATATTATTACATACCAAAAAATAAAATGTAATATATATTGTATAATAATTTAACATATATAGAACTTTACTTCATATATATATAGGTAATTGTGATAACTATATATGCATAATAATTTAACATATATATGACTTTATTTCTTCATATAGATATAGATAATTGTATGTAATTGTACTACTAATAAATGAGTTCAAAACAATTTAGAAGTCGTTATAATAGAGTCAAAAACAAGTTGAAAGTCAAGTAGATGTAAAAAATAAAAATTAAATGATAGTATATAGGTAGGTATAATTGATTTTATCATAATAATTAGGGATAACATGTGTACAATAATTTTAACATATATGAGACTTTAATTTTTTATATAAATATAGATAATTGTATGTAACTGTACTACTAATAAATAAGTTCAAAAAATTTTAAAAATCCTTACAAATAAGTATAAAAAATAAAATTTAGATGAAAGTATATAAGTGGTATAATTGACTTTATCATAATAATTAGAGATAAAATAGGAAATTAAAAATTTTTCACATATACTGACATTTATAAGTAGTATAGATATGATTTTTTTTTTGGGTAGATAGATTTTTAATAATCCATAGGGTTTTAGGTGAGATAGATTTTGTTGAAAGAAAATGGGCCTTCGTAATTGTACAATTCTAATGAACCAGTCACATTAAATTACAAAACTTGAATTTGACACAATTTTTTTTTTTTTTTATTATTATGGTCAGGGGTGTTGGATTCAATTTATGTACATCTCGATTAATCTCTTCACTAGTACGATCAAAGACAAATTATCCACGTTGAAATTAAAAAAATAAATTCTTCATAACTTATTTTCAAAAAATTTATCAAATTTCAAATTCACAATGAATTTACAACATGAAGATGATTCTCTACACACCATGAACAAGTGGAAGATCCTTTTCCAACACACTTCGAAAAGTCACTGGTTCAGTGGTCCCTCCCAAAATAATAACTAGAATAATTATTTGAAATTATCCTTTCATCACAAAAGAATAACTAGAATAATTATTTGAAATTATACCCAAATCATAACTTAATTTTACAATAATTATTAAATTTTCAGTTATCTCAATTTTATCAAATAAATTATGTAATGAATGAGTGGTAATCAATTCATTTTATTCTTATTACATCAAAACAAACAAAAGGATATAGAATTTGTTTCAATGGGTTTTTCAAGTTTTTCGCAATTGAAAACAAAATATTTAATGACTATCCCACAAAGACTATTTTCAACCTCGATTCTTTGACCATTTTCCCTCAAATCATAGCTCTAACGTCAAGAATCACATATTTGATTTCTTTTGTGCTTAAAATACCCAAATTTTGTTCATTATGAGTAGGATATGTTTAAAACAAATAAAAATTACCGATTTCGATGGAATTTGATGCTAAGAAATGAAAAAAATTTAATCACATTCTTTCTAATTTATATTTAAATATCACTGACATCCCTGCTGTTAAATCACCATTTCTAACAAATTGTTTTTATCTAAAATACCAAAGTTACCCCTACGTAAACCCCAACAAACTTTCTATATAAAATTTGAGCTGATTAAAATTTATTTTTTTACATATTAAAATTCGAACTAATTAAAATTCGTTTTTCTATATATTAAAATTTGAGTTTATTAAAATTCAAATCGAGTTGACTAAATTTTATTTTTTTACATATTAAAATTCGAGCATATTAAATTTTTTTTATGTATTAAAATTTGAGCCGATTTGAGCACAAATTTAGCGATTAGTGCCGATTAAAATTTGATTCTATTCGATTCGATTCGAGTCGATTAAAATTTATATTTTTTTACTTATTAAAATTCATGTCAATTACAATTCAATTCAAGTTAATTAAAATTCGTTTTTTACGTATCAAAATTCGGGCTGATTAAAATTGAATGCGAATTAATTAAAAATTGATTCGAGCCGATTAAAAACAAATTTTATTCAGTTCAAATTGAATTTTAATACATAAAAAAATTCAGAAAATAGAGGGGGTTTAATTGAAGATATGCCGATCTAAAAAAGTGTGGATGAAGTTTTTCCTAAAATATTATGGGCAATTTAGTAAAATTATATTCTAATTAAGGCGTGTCAGTTAAGATTCAAAAAATAAAAAAAGTATTCTTGAAAATATAATAAACTAGAAGGAGAGTGATTCATGTTCTATTATATCATTTATTAATATAGTATATAATTAATTATACTTCAGTGGTCTAAGTATTACACTCCTATAAACTTCAGGAAGTTTGTGTATAATTTACTAACGGATATTCTAACGGACATTGACGGTAAGGGTCTAAGCATTATGTGCGTACAAACCTCAAGGAGTTTGTTTGTAATATTTTAAATGTCAAGCGTTCTAAATGATTAAGTAACAAACCTTACAAAACGTGAATATAAGTCTCCCAAAATTGAAATGAGTATTGAATGGCTGACAAATTTTCATATGAGAAAGGAGGACTTTGTGCAGATAAGTTTTTATTTTGCTTTGGCGGGAATAATCTTCACCCAATGGAGGGATTCGTCCAGTTTGATGAAGCATTCAAATCTGGAAGAAGAACGTATTGCACAGGGTTTTTGCTGGTCTTGAACGATGTCTTTGAACTAAATTGCTGCCTTGTGTTTGCCAAAGCGTTGCCGTTCGACTTAGAGCATCTCCAATCCACTAGTTATCCTTTAATTTTTAACTATGTTAGCGAGGTTGAATCCAAAAATCAGCTATAACTCAGTTAGCTATCATCTTCGTCAAAATCTAGGAAACCTTCATACTCACCAGATCTTGAGAGGTCAACTTGCTCGTCACTTCTCCAACTGAACAATCAGGTATTCATCTCCCCCTCCACACCCCCTCCTCTCTGTTTTGCTGTCGAAATCCACCTCCCCCTCCCCATGTCGAAACCCACCCCCACCTCCCCACCCCCCAATACCGAAAATTCCCATCTCTATTGATTTTTATTATTGATTGGTATTGAATTTTGGTTAAATAGGTGGTTAATTTGTTATTAATTTTTAGTTAAATAAGTGGTTAAATTCCTATTGATTTGTGGTAAATTTATACAATGTATGGTTGAAATTACTATGATCAATTGGTTTTTGTAAATTTAATGGTTATATTTTAATGGATATAGTTTTCATAACGATCGCAATTTAACAGATATATTTTTATAGTAAAAATTTCAAATTCAAATTTTAAATTTCAAATTTTGTCCGCCGAAATTCAAATTTCAAAATTCAACCGTTGAAATTCAAATTTGAAAATTTAACCGCCAAAATAAAAATTCAAAAAAGTATAATTCATTTATAAATATGATCATTTTTCTCATGTTTTCATCCATCTATATTACATTCTCTCTATAAATTAAATATCTCATTTTTCTTTAATTATTTATCCTTTCATATTTTCATTAATCAAACATTTATGAATCGTTATCTTAATATTTTAGGAGAGATCTTCAATATTAAAGAAGAAGATAATGATGAATTGAATATTTTGTATGTTGTAACCAGAAAGTCAGAAAGGTTCAGGCCACAGAACAGTTAATCGTGGTAGAGTTGAAAGTCACGAAAGACTCAATCGTAACTATTTTGCTATCCCTTGTGTATATGAAGGTTTTTTCCAAAGGAGGTTCCGAATGAGTCCTCCACTTTTTCTCCGAAATGTAAATGAGGTTGAACAACACGATCCATACTTTATCCAAACAAAAGATGTCGTTGGAGTTCTCGGTTTGTCATCCCTTCAGAAGATAACAACTACTTATAGAATTCTTACTTACGGAACACCGACAGCTTCTGTGGACGAATACATCAGAATTGAAGAAATCCCTGTCATACATAATCTGAGAAGATTTGTGAAAGTTGTTATTGCAGTGTTTGATAACCATTACCTGAGGTCACCAAACAATAACGATATTGCTCAATTGTTACAGACGAGGGAACAACGTAGCTTTCCCGGCATATTAGAGAGTATTGATTTCATGCATTAGAAGTGGAAAAATTGTCTGACCGCATGACAATGTATGTATACTGGTCATTGTCACGAACCAACAATCATTTTGGAAGCTGTGGCTTCTCAATATCTTTGGATATAACATGCATTCTTTGGACTTCCTGGTTCGCTGAATGATATAAATATTCTAGATAGGTCCCCTGTTTTTGCATTATTAGCAAATGGTCATGCTCCTCCAATAAACTATACAATTTATGACCTGAGTATACAATGGAATATTATCTAACTGATGATATTTATCCAAACTGATCGACATTTGTAAAAACAATTCCCTGTTCACAAGGTTTGAAGAAAAAACATTTTGCTAAAGCATAAGAGTCGGCAAGAAAAGATGTAGAACAGATATTTGGGGGTACTTTAAGCCCATTTTGCAATCGTGCGTGGGTGAGCACGCTTTTGAGATGAAGAAACACTTACAAATATTATGAAAATCGTGCATAATAATACATAATATGGTCATTGAGGATAAATGAGATATTGGTAACAATGATTTTGATGGAAGTGATGCAAATCCGCTTATATAAGTGTCGCATGCGTACACCAGAATTAGAAGGTTTCATGCAAACTCATTGTCAGATTAGGGATAGTATAACTCATTCTCAACTGTAGTCAAAGAACGCATAGCGAACACTAATTTTTTCAATTTCAATTTCAAGTTGTATTTTTAATTTCAATTTCAAGTTGTATTTTCAATTTCACAAGTACTTTCATAGCAATCAAACTTAATACATAGTTTTTCATAAATAATAGCAACAATAAATAATGACTAAAAATTAAAAAATAATAGCAACTTAATAAATAAAGACTAAAAATTAAAACCCCGCTTTTTCATAATCTCCATCTTCAGGTTATTCCAATATGTTGCAGAAATTAGGTCCATACCAGTAATGTCAGTTTCCATGATTTTCATTTCATTTTGCATTTCATTCTGCCTTTCAATTTCTTGCACCTGCCTTTCTTCAATTTCTAACTGTCTACGATGTTGCTCCAATGCTATCTCCTGTTGAGCATAAATTTTATCGTGCCGCTCAACTTTTTGTCGTTCCACTTCCATTCTTTGATTCCAGTGGTGATGATCTAGTAATACTTCAACACCATTTTGCTTCTCTTTATTTTTAAGTTGTTTCTTCGAATCTTTTCTGCCCAATGGCCTATCGAGGTTGGGAGTGGACGAGGGTTCAGCATCATCCCCTAAATATGGAGTTGAATAACAAGATTCAACATGATTTGATTCAACAGGACTACCAGTTGAATGAGTTTTTGCTCTCTTATTGCTGGTGAGATTATCAGTCCATTTCCGCTCCATTTTCAATATATTCCAACAATGCTCGTATTGAAATGGTCTTCCAATGATCTTAGCAAACATTTCTTTTGCTTCATCAACCTGAAAAACATATGAAATCATTCAACCAAGAGTTCAAATATCAAATCATAATAGTGTCTATCTAAAAAAGTTCAATCATTACATTATTTTGCTCGGTGTGTCCACTTTGTTGCAGTCTTTCAATTTGACTATAAAAACCGACAAATTTGCCGCATTTCGCATTTATATCAGTCCAACGACTTTTAATAGAAACTTGCGAACGCTCTTCTTGATTGCCTCCATGAAGTTCTAAGTATTTCAATATTCTATGCCAGAAAGTACCACCTTGTTGTTCATTCTCAGTAATTGCATCTTTACTCGTGTTAAGCCACGCAGACACAATAAATTTATCTTCTTCTTGAGAGAAGTTCTTTGTCCTTTGCGATTTTCTCACTCTTGGAACGGCTTCATTTTGTTCTAGCGCCAATACTGTGGGATTGGTCTGCATAGCATCATCATATAAATCAGTGTCGTTCATAAGCAAATTAGTGAAAGAACTGTCAAATTGCGAATCCATCTACAAAAAAAAAAATAAAAAAATTATAATCAATTTAAAGAATGAGCATAAAATAATTAATTAAAAAATAAATAAAATCACCCTTAATTAAAACAAATTATAAATTAAAAAAATTTGATAAATAAATAAATTAATTAATTAATTAAAATTAAAACATTCAATTTAAATTAAAAAATTAATTTAATTATAAAATCAATTTAAATTCTAAATAAAAATTAACTAAAATAGAAAAAACTTCTTCAATTATAAAAATTAGCTAAATAAATAAATTCACCCTAAATTAACAAAAATAAATAAATAAAATTAAAAATTTAAATTTAAATTACAAAAGTTAATTTAATTAAAAAATCAATTTAAATTCTAAATAACAATCAACTAAAATAGAAAAAAATTATTCAATTATAAAAATTAGCTAAATAAATAAATTCACCATAAATTAACAAAAATATATAAATAAATAAATAAACCAAAATTAAAGCATTCAACTTAAATTCTAACAATTAACTAAAATAAAAACATTTATTTTAAATTAAAATCAATTATATATATATATATATATATATATATATATATATATATACCTCCCCCCCCCTCCCCCTCCCCCTTGGATTTCTTCCCCTTTCCCTGTGTGCCTGCACCTCCATTGCATCTCCTTCCCCTTTCCCTATCTCTGTGCCTCCGTCTTCAAATCTATCATCACTAACCACAAGGTTTGAAGAAAAATCATGAGCAAGGAGCAGAAACTTACAACGATTTTCACGACAAGTTTTCGGGCTTTGGTATGTTTTTTCCTTTCAAAATTTCTGTATTTATAAAATTTTTTGGTTGAATAGAGGTAAAATCTGAAAAGCCAGAACGGCTCTTTGCAACCTCTCCCAATTGCTATCCTAAGAATATTGTTACTATTTTCCAACCCTTGATGCCACTCCCCCGTTATAGTGAAAAATTTTGAATTTAGGATGGTATTTTGACAGTTAGAGACGGCCACTCCTGATGCCACTCCATTGGAGTTGCTCTAATACCCCAAAAATTAAATTAAAGACAGAAGCTCCCAACACCATCTGGTTTTTTCACAATTTCAGTTTTCCTAATTCTTCCGACGCAAACACAAGCTCACATTCTAAATAACACGACGCGGTTTCTTTTATTCTCCTTTACTTTGATTTCTCTCCAGCCAAGAACAAAATAAACAAATCAATAATTATAAAACATAAAGGGGGGTGTAAGATCTCCAAAATCATAGATTAAAATCCACCCAGTTCAGCGAAGTTCTCAAAAACGAATAATCAAACACTGAATCCATGAAGGACGAATAAACAACCAAAAAAAAAAAAAACGAAGAAAAACAAAATAGAATAATCAATACCTCGTCGTATTCCTTCTTTTCAGCCTTGGGCTGCTTCAAAGGCTTTGCTTTTCCGCCTGTTGAAAACAAAATAGATTAAACTTGGAGGGTTGTTTAACAAGAAGGTCCTGATGCTAAGAATAGGCAAGATGAGAATTGATAAGAGTGCATATATCAGAAGAAAAAGTACCTTGCTTGGAAGACATGATTGATTCCTAGGGTTAGGGCCTGGTCTGATCGCAAGAAGAAAACCCTAACCCGAAAACAAATTCAATGTTATGGAAATTTTGAGATCAGGATTATATTATATAGTAGAGGTGGACCATCTCTTTACCGAAAAGCAAGTAAATTAAATATGTTGGTAAATTTACTGTTTAGCCCTTACCATTCGTATTGGGAATATATGGCATTATTTGATTTGCATCTCAAAAATTATTTTTCCGAGAGAAAGGTTATTTAGCTAACTATCTTTTATCTTTATTTTTTAAAAATAAAAAATAAAAAATGGATAGATTTAAAAATCAAGTTAGGACTATTTTTTGTATATTTGAAAACAATCTTTCTAAAATTTAGAAATCGTCATCATCATCACCCTTCCACCACCACCATTCTTCCACCACCACCATACTCCCACTATCAGGCTTTCACCACCATCACCACACTTCTATTTTCATTATTTTTATGGGTTATTGTCCAAACAAATTTTACTGTTTTCTATTCTTTTGAATTATTTCTGGAATCATATAATCAAACAAATTCTGTAACACCAAAACAAGTTTCTAAAACTCTTTTCGAAAATAATTTTCGAATACTGTTTATTTTTTTAGACGCAAACCAAATAGGTCCTATATGTTTTTGTAATATAACTAGAACAAAATAACATATGAGCAATACTATTTGGATCTAAAAATCTGACCTAATTTATCGACATAATGATGTGGTTTCATAAGAATCATTAGATCAACACCAAATTCTAATATTTAATGGGGTCTACAATGAATCTAAAAGTCACATCGAATTAGGTCAGTAAATTATGTTAATAAATTAGGTCCCAATAACATTGCTCATAACATATTCCAAGTGGTAATTTTGACAATCCTCATTTTAAGTATGACTATCCAATGAAGACTATTTTCAACCTCGATTCTGTGACGATTTTCCCTCAATAGCCCTAAACATCAATAATCACATATTTGATTTCTTTTGTGCTTAAAATACCCAAATTTTGTTCATTATGAGTAGGAGATGTTTAAAACAAATCAAAATTACCGATTTTGATGGAATTTGATTCGTCGTAAGAAATGGAAAAATTTTAGTCACCTACTTCTAGTTTATCAAATTTTTAAGGACACCTCTTCTATTATCCAAAATATTATTGACACTCCTTCTATTTTATATTTAAACATCACTAACACCCAACTGCTAAACCACCATTTCTAACAAATTTTTTTATCTAAAATACTAAAATTACCCTTACATAAACTCCAAACAATCTTTCTATATAAAATTTGATTAAAATTTGAGCGGATTAAAATTTATTTTTTAATATAATAAAATTCGAACTGATTAAAATTCGTTTTTCGACGTATTAAAATTTGAATCATTAAAATTTGAGCCTATTAAATTTTTTTTATGTATTAAAATTTGAGCCGATTTGAGCTCAACTTGAGTTATTAGTGCCGATTAAAATTCGATTTGATTAAAATTTATATTTTTTTACTTATTAAAATTCATGTCAATTACTATTCGATTCAAGTTGATTAAAATTCGTTTTTTACGTATTAAAATATGAGTTGATTAAAATTTAATGCGAGTTAATTAAAATTTGATTCGAACCGATTAAAAACAGCTCAACTCGAATTTTAATACATAAAAAAATTTAGAAAATAGAAGAGGTCTTATTGAAGACATGCTTATCTAAAGAGAGTGTGGATGAAGTTTTTCCTAAAATATGTCATCGACAATTTAATAAAATTATATTATAGTTAAGAATTTTAATCTGATAAGGGGTGTCAGTCAAGATTCAGAAAATAGGGGGGTATCCTTGAAAATATGGTAAACTAGAAAGGGTGTGATTGCAAATTTTCTTATAAAAATTAAAGAGAGAATTACACTCAGATCTCCTGAAATTTGTCATTTAATCACTTAGACCTCTAACATTTGAAATCATACACACAACCTCCCTGAAGTTTATACATGCGTAATACTTAGATCTCTATCATCAATGTCCGTTAGAATATTCGTTTGTAATACATACAAATCTCCTGAAATTTGTATGAGTGTAATATTTAAACCCCTCAAGTTTAAATGTTATACTTAAATAAAAATACTCTAATCAAATATAGAATATCAATTTTTTTAAATTTTACAACCAAAATTCATGTTTTATTGTGTCATTTATTGATATAGTATATAATTATACTTGAGGGGTCTAAATATTATACGCCTATAAATTTCAAGAGAATTAAGTATAATTTACTAATAAATATTCTAACGAACATTAACGGTTATGTCTAAATATTACACGTGTACAAATCTCAAGGGATTTGAATGTAATATTTCAAATGCTAAGGGGTTTAAATAATTAAATGGCAAATCTCAGGAATTTGGGTGTAATTCTCGTAAAAATTGAAATGGTTGGCAAATTTTCGTCTGAGAAAGGAGGACTTTGTGCGGATGAGTTTTTGTTTAGCTTTGGCGGGAAAAATCTTCACCCAATGGAGGGATTCGTCCAGTTTGATGAAGTCATTCAAATCTGGAAGAAGATGTATTGCGTAGGGTTTTGCCGGGTCTTGAACGATGTCGTTGAACTAAATTGCTGCCTTTTGTTTGCCAGCCAAAGCGTTGCCGTTCCACTTAACCGCATAAGTTGCAGTTAGACTTTAACGGCAGAGAATCTGCACCCATCCCACTTGTTTCTAGTAAATTATCAAACACAGGTCTTCAATTTCTCATCTTTTTCTTACAGTCTAGTTAATGTACCTGGACATCCCATGAATGGCTTAGACGGTTAGAACAGTGAGCTTCAGAGTCTCAGACCCTCTACACTAACTTCGGGCACAAGTGTTGGCGACAGTAATAGCAAAACTATCAGGTCGAGTCGACCCTGAAAGAGATGGTTTTGACTCAGGACGAGTCGAACCCAGAAGGCCCATCAGTTACAGGTAAAACCAACTGTCATTGCCTGAATCTATGCTTGCTTTCATGGCATTTTCTTGATGGTTTTGCGGGTAATTATAGTTTTATGAGTGCGCGCGTGTGAGAGAGAGAGGAATTGAGACTTGAGAGGATTCCTGCAGGGGGTATCGGCTATTGGGTTGAGATTTTTTGTCAGAACAATGTAAAATAAGCTTTGAATCATTTGGCATGTGGGTCAATTCCATTAGAAAATGGGCAGATTGCAATATTTTTGGACCACATTGCAACGTTTTTATTTATTTGAAAGGACAACTTGAAGGGACAACGTGAGAAAATTAATCAGGCAAATTGAGAATTTTTGTATTTTTTAGGGGACAAAATGGGATTTTCTCTAAAATTTAATCTAAAACTTAATTGTAACTAGTGGAGAATATCAGAGGCTATTAGGTAATTTACCCAAACATCTCAATGCCCACAGATGTCTCACTGCCTTCTCAGAAAGAACTTAAAGACTCACTACTCCACTGAATGTTTCTTCTTTGAATGGGCCAGATGTATAATAAGTCTGCTTTGTTGCAAGAAACTAAATAGCTATTATCCTCATTCGTTTGCACAAGAGCATAACAGAGGGTTCACAACACCCTGACATGATTATATCAAGAGTAGTTATAACTTTATACACACGATGCATATTCGCACTATAACTAACCAAGTATGAACTCCAAGCAATGAGGAACTGAGCTCCCTTCATGACCTTGCTTAAGACTTTCAAAATCGGATAGGGACGGGCCATCACCCAGTAGAAAAAAGTAATAATCTAGTTCTAATGTAACTTATTTGCAAATGACTCGGGAAATGCTATAAATGCACCATGATACAATGCAATGCTCCAATCCCCAAACATGTACATAATACTCAAGGATCCTGCTACTATAGTCAGAGAAACTAGGGAATATCTAGATTATTTTCAGCTGTCAAACGATGCACGAAGACCCTTACCACAGGTAGCTATCTCTGCATCTTGGATCCCTCCTAGAGCTGGCCTGTTTAAGATTAATTTATGTGGTGTTGTGCTTTCGGAAGGCCAATATGCTGGTGTTGGAATTGTTATCAGGGATAACAATTGTGGATTTGTGGCTGGTATGGTAATGAAATTTAGTTGCAGAGAGATGAGCATGGACGTGGTATCCACTGCCATGAAGGAAGCTATTTGTTTTGCTATTCATCAAGGGGTGCAGGCTGTCATCTTGGAAGGGGATTCAATTAAGCTGCTGAAGTCTTTTAAAGCAATGGATACACAAGCACAAACTGGTTTGGTGGGAAAGAATCTGGATAGCATCAAGACGGAACTTCAAAGATTAAGTTACCATGAAATTGCTATGGTAAGGAGAAATGGTAATAGGGTAGCATTTAATTTAGCTAAACATGCTAGTTCTATTGAGGGTTCTATTGTTTGGCAGGAGAATGCTCCAAATTTTGTAATGCTTCTCCTTTTTCATGATATTCCGTATCAATAAAAATATCGTTTCTATTCCAAAAAAAAACTAATACAAGGTTATTCATTTCAGGGGTTGTCCCCCTTACAGCTTTCTATTATTACATCTTTATTTCCAATGGTTTCCTATGTCTCCTCTAAGCATATTACTCTTATCTCAAAGTCAATATTCATTTTTCACTTATGATGTAAGCACAGAAGCGCATATATATACCGCCACGCCCTGAACCCAACCCCTTGACACCTGCTGTGAGAAACATTTGTATCCCATGCATGAATTATACCTTTATCTGGCTTCCAGCACTGAAATCGATAGCCCGTTGCTTGACTGATTTTCTGACTTGCCACATATCTCCACCTTTGGTGTACTCATTTGTATGAAGAAAGCTGGTTTCTTTGGTATAGGTAAAGTCATGGTTTCATTTTTAAGCATGGAAACAACATCTGACATGGAGGGTCTGTCCATTGCATTGTCTTGTACGCACAAAAGACCCACATGTATGCACCTCATTACTTCATTACAATCGCAAGATTCATCTAATGTTGGGTCCAGTATCTCCAAGACTGTACCTTCTTGCCACAGTTCCCATGCCTGATACAAGAAAGTTTCATATACATAGTTTGTAATGTTAGTTACCTTATGTGAATCAATGCTCCCTGATGATGAATTGACAGATAAAGATTGGATTTGAGTGACAAACGTACATATCCTACGAGGTTGAGTGGATAGTCTGGATGATAGCAACTATTGTTCTTCTTGCTGCTCACAATCTCTAATAGTAAAACTCCAAAGCTGAATACATCAGTCTTCGCTGAAACAATGCCTTGAAGGGCATACTCCGGAGACATGTAACCGCTGCAGATTCAAAAGAAATATAGTGTTAAACCTTGTGTGGACATTCAAATGATGAACATTTTCAATTTTTTTTTTTTGCTTACTATGTGCCCACGACTCTGTTGGTGTTTGCTTCTGATTCACTAAGCCCAAATATTCTTGCCATGCCGAAATCCGATATTTTTGGGTTCATATTTTCATCTAATAAGATATTGCTGGCTTTCAAATCTCTATGAATAACTCTCAATCTCGAATATTTATGGAGGTAAAGTAGCCCTTGAGCAATTCCTTCAATGATGTTGAAGCGGTTTGTCCATTTCAGTAATTGCCTTCTTGTTGGATCTGTTTGCAGCAGATATATTTGATGTTGAGTACGAGTGACTGCTAAAGTATGGCAGAATTATGGATCATATCCAAAAGACAAAGTTGCAAGTGTTGAGGATTGCATACCGAAAAGGAAGAAATCCAAGCTCTTGTTGGGCATGAATTCATATACTAAAATTTTCTCATCCTCTTGAATACAACATCTTAATAGCCTAACAAGATTAGTGTGTTGGAGTTTAGAAATTAGAAGGATTTCATTTTTGAACTCCACCAGTCCTTGCCCTGAACTTCTTGAAAGTCTTTTTATTGCTATCACTTGTCCATCAGGTAATCTTCCCTGAAATATTGCCAATGAGTGCTTTTCTCAAATCATTTTAACTTGTAGAGTGTACAAATTTTACCTTATAAACTGGTCCAAAGCCACCCTCTCCTAGCTTATTTGTGATTGAGAAACTGTCAGTGGCAGCTGCAATGCTTTCAAAGCTGAAAAAGTGCAATCCTTGGCTCATCCCCTCGTCTGTTTTGTGATTATTTGCTTTGTTGTATTTGGTGCCAAGGGCTGGATTACCTCCTAGCTGAGACAGCATCATATTCTGGCTTCTTTTGCTCTTCCCTAATAGATAAACAAGGAGATTAAGTTTTCAAAAACTATATTCGTTTAAATTTAGTTTATTTTTGAACGGGTTTGAATTTAGTTAGAAATGTTCTTTTCTATATGTGATAAGTTGCAGAGCTCACCTTTTACTTTGAGCTTTCGTTGTACTAAATAGTATGAGAAGCATAATAGCATGAGTACAGCTGAAGTGCCCACCGCAATGATTAGCCATATCCACCACTTCTTCTTTGCTGCATTGAAAGACCATCTTTAAAATCTCATAATAGTGATATTTACTCTCTGTTCACTATACATCTAGCCATATATCCATCTATGCTCTATTACAAACACTTTTTTTTCCTCATGCAGGATTGCAGAAAAAAATATGCTGGATTTATTAGAAGCTTCTTCCGATTCAGAAACTTCCAGATAACTATGAGGGGCAGGTCATTATGGTATGATGTATAGCTGTGTCCTCCCATGTTTTGTTTACAAATAGAATTCATCATACATGCACCAAAATTGGATGTGTGTTATATTTAAATGTCTCGAATGATATAAACTAACCCGTTTCCGTCTCTGATTGAATAAATACGAAGGTCCTTCTGGTATAAGAGTCGGGGCTTGTTTCGTAAGACGTTACTCGGCTCCAAATCTCGCATCCAGTTCCGTTTAAACTAGTGGAAGCACAGGCAACACGAGCAATTGTTCCAGCAAATTTGCTTGCAATCATAGAAACTCAAGTTGGATCTCTCATCATATTTGAATCCATCACCATATACAAACCCTTGATCTTGCCCTGACCAGCGGTTATTTTTTCTGCACTCTGGTGATGCCCCCATGCTGGTGCCGCACCCAGGAAAGGCGTATTTACGGAAATCACAATCACCAAAAGGCGACATCCCATTTCTGTCATAAACGGCACCATATGGTTGTATGGTGTACCTTGGTGAAGTATTGCTGCTATTCACCGAGTATGTAAAGTATTTCTCATCCTCATTGGAGACATAGCTGAAGCTGTAGTAGTCTGCATTGGATAACTGGGTTATGTTATCGAAGTACCCATCGCGCCATAGTCCACTAGTCCAGGATACATCCCCTCGCCACCAGATTACCAGTTGACTTGTACCATTGGGGTCTCCACCAAAGGTAAAAGAACCAGAGGCAGGTACCTCATCACTTATCCAAGAAGTCAGTGACCATTTATGCCCAGTTTTGAAGTTGATACCAAGTTTCATTCCCGGTAGTAGCGTGTCCGTAGGATAATCAAAGCTTTGCCACAAAACCCGTGTTACAGATCCATTTGAATCGAGTTCGTTCAGTACAAAATTGCCCGAATCCTGCAGTGTAGCACTTGCATTGCTCGCTGCCGGAAGAGAAATAGATAAAACAGCATTAATGCCTCTACTGTATGAAATTGTCAACCGGCCATCAGCATCGATTGTCAGGCTCCCGGATGCATCAGGGATAGGGCTGTTTCGGTTCGCCACCCACACGGCCTTCTCGTCAGCTCGTCCTGTGTTGTAAAATATGCCTAAATAACGGCTGCCTGTAGTCCCAGTGCTAAAGAATTGCAATAGAAAGACCTTGTTTTCTGAAATCAGCTCCTCTCTATCTCCCATCTGTTGACCCCAGAAGATTGTGTCCGTTTGTGAGTACACAGGGCTGATGAAGAAACAATAGCATGACAAAGAGAGAAGAAGAAGGTTTCTCATTCTTCCTTTGGTAGCCATTAAAGCTCTCAGTGGGGAGAATTCAGGGAGTAGTAGAAGGTACAAAGACTTTCTTCAGCAGCCTTTGTTGAGTCCCATGAATCTAGTTTTCATTGTGATGTCGTAGCAGACATTGCCTTTTACAATTTTCCCATTTTGTGAACCTGATTGCTTCCTACAAAGTTGATTATTCAAAAATATGAATTTTCCTTGCTGGGATAATATTAAAATATACGGTTGATATAAGTATTTAATTTGGTCCTATAAATAATATTGTGTGATTTTTGATATCCAATTGTTGTATAAATCAGGATTAAAGTATTTTAATCCTTTATGATATGATTCTTTAATAACTTCTCTAATACGACAACCAAATAACTCCTTATATAGGATTTTTGTGTAACATGAGAAAGTCATTTGTAAGTACATAAAACACAAGGTCATAAAATAAAAGAATCATATCATAAAGGATATGATGAGATTAAAAATTAATAATCTCATCATGTTCAAAAATTTTAACATGATGAGATTATTCTTACCGGATGAAATTGGGAGAGAGACTACAAGAGTTAAAAAGAAAATGAAAAAAAAAATGTATGATTATGCAATCCTTCCATAAACTATCTTGCCTTTATATGATAGGCCGATCAATGGAATTCGATATAAATTCGAATTCGATTAGTTAGATATGGATTAATTTTTTTAACCGATAATTCAAATTCAAATTCAAATTCGAATTCGATATGTTATATTTTATGAGTTTAAATTTGAATACTTATATTCGATCCGATTATCTAAATTATTTGTATTATTTTATATAAATATTTAAAAAATTAAGTGTTTATTTTAAAGAAATTTAAGTAGAGCTATTCAAATTTTCGATTACTCGTAAATTTTGATCCTACTCTATCTTACCCGACCTTACTAATCGGTTAATCGAAAGAATCGGATAGACCAATAGAAGATCTTTTAGTATTTCGCAAAAAATCGGGTAGGAATACAGAATACCTATAAAATTTTCGTATTTCTACCCTACCCTACCTTATATATATATATATCTAGAAACTCTAATGTTTTATTAATGTTTATGACTTTCTTATATATGAGGTATTGATGTTTATGACTATCTTATTGTGTTTTATTGTAATTATTTATGTATTATCAAATTTATTGTGTTTTCTTTAGTGTTATTGGTTTATTGTGTTAGTTAATTGGTGTAGGTTACTTAATTAAATTATTAAAATGATCCAAAAATTAATAACTAAAAAATATGCGTTCACCCGACTTGCTACCCGATTGTTTTGGATGAAATTCAGGTAATAATAGTATACTTGATCAGATAGAGTATATCAAAAAAAAGTTCTTGTACAAAGTGTCGGGTAAGAAGATAAAATACCATAATTCCAATATGTAGGGTAGGGTGAACACCCATAAATTTAAGTACAATTTGTTAAAATTTAGTTAATTAAGTTATTTGAATTGAATTGAATTTTGAATTATTAACGAATTCAAAGATGAACCACGAAAATAAAAATCCGTTAAATTATCGGATTGAACTCTTAAAATCTAATTCCAATTTACATCAGAGTTACACCTGTTGGTGAAATTTCTTACCATTCAAACACACATACAACTTTCATAACTTAACACTTTCCGGAAACAAAAAAAACTTTCTTTAGTTTTCCAACTTATTTGTCAAACTCAATAGCAAAAAACTTGTTTGTGGAACTAATTTCCAAATCTTCCATACCCTCGATAGTTAGAAAAACTTGATTCGTTTATATGCATCCAAAAATAGTAGTTCAACTCTACGAAGCCACCATCTCTCTCTCTCTCTCTCGCTCACAGACACGCGAAGACTCGAGCAAATAAAACTCAAAGTACATCATCCCTGTTCTTTCTCTCCTTCCCTCTCTGCCACCAGTCCACAGACAGGTTTCCTGCCATTGTGGTGTTTCTCTGTCCACCCTCTAACCCCGTTAATCCCTTTTAGCTCTCTCTTCTCTCCTGATCAGTGGCGGTGGCGCCACCTTCTAATCAAAGAAAAACCCACTTAATCAAGAGACCAATTCAGCCACACCCATCGAAATTCAACCACATGTAGGCACCATCAAGCTTCGCCAATGGGTGAACCCATTTCTAAGAGCCACCCTATGGATGTCATGGTGTTGACACATCACTGACGATGGTCACGGCTCGATACAGAGAGAGAGAGAGATCTCACTTTAGAGTTAATAAAGCATCTGATTCTTTTTACTATCTTTAATCATCTATCCTGTTACTTTGTCATTCAATTAGGATTCTTGTTGTCTTTTTCCTTCAAATCTGGTCGTTTTCAATTCATCATTTGCAAAACTTCACAATTCTGACATAATAATGTAAATTCATGCCTTCATTGACTTTGCATCATCCGATACAATTACATTTGAGGCCTGTCATGAAGAGTTGAGAGTATTAACAAGGCCCAACTCAAGCCAATTATTTTTGTACTGGCCAAAAAAAAAAAACCTATTATTTTGTAGACAAAGTCCCATAAATCATCAAATTTTGCATAATATGTATATGAATATATTTGTATGCATAATATCAATGCATAAATTATACCCTTATCTGGTTTCAAGCTCTGAAATCGATAGCCAATTGTTGGACTGGTTTTCCAACTTGTCACATGTCTCCTCCACCTTTGGTGCACCCATTTGTATGAAGAATGCTGGTTTCTTTGGTGCAGGTAAAGTCATTGTTTCATTTGTAAGCATGGAAACAACATCTGACATGGAGGGTCTGTCCATTGCATTGTCTTGTACGCACAAGAGACCCACATGTATGCACCTCATTACTTTATTACGATCGCAGGATTCATCTAATGTTAGGTCCATTATCTCTAAGACTGTACCTTCTTGCCACAGTTCCCATGCCTGATACAAGAAAGTTTCATAGTTTGCAATGTTAGCTACCTTATGTGAATCAATGCTTCCTGATGACGAACTGACATACAAAGATTGAATTTGAGTGACAAACTTACATATCCTACGAGGTTGAGTGGATAATCTGAATGATAGCATTTATTGTTCTTCTTGCTGCTCACAATCTCTAATAGTAAAACTCCAAAGCTGAATACATCAATCTTCATTGAAACAACGCCTTGAAGGGCATACTCCGGAGACATGTAACCACTGAAGATTCAAAAGAAGTGTAGTGTTAAAACTTGTGTGGACATTCAGATGATGAACATTTTCAATTTATTTTTGCTTACTATGTGCCCACGATTCTGTTTGTGTTTGCTTCTGATTCACTAAGCCCAAATATTCTTGCCATGCCAAAATCTGATATTTTTGGGTTCATATTGTCATCTAATAAGATGTTGCTGGCTTTCAAATCTCTATGAATAACTCTCAGTCTCGAATATTTGTGGAGGTAAAGTAGCCCTTGAGCAATTCCTTCAATGATGTTGAAGCGGTTTGTCCATCTCAGTAGTTTTCTTCTTGTAGGATCTGTTTGCAGTAGACATATGGGATTTGAGTAGGAGCGATTGCTAAAAATATGGCAGGATTATGGTTCATCTCCAAAAGAAGCAGTTATAAGTGTTGAGGATTGCATACCGAAGAGGAAGAAATCCAAGCTCTTGTTGGGCATGAATTCATATACTAAAATTTTCTCATCCTCTTGAATGCAGCATCCTAATAGCCTAACAAGATTAGTGTGTTGGAGTTTGGAAATTAGAAGAATTTCATTTTTGAACTCCACCAGTCCTTGACCTGAACTTCTTGAAAGTCTTTTTATTGCTATCTCTTGTCCATCAGGTAATCTTCCCTGAAATATTGCCAATGAGTGATTTCTCAAATCATTTTAAGCTGAGGAGTGCACAAAGTTTACCTTATACACTGGTCCAAAGCCACCCTCTCCTAGCTTATTTGTGACTGAGAAACTGTCAGTGGCAGCTGCAATGCTTTCAAAGCTGAAAAAGGGTAATTCGTTGCTCATCCTCTCGTCTGTTTTGTGATTATTGGCTTTGCTGTATTTGGTGTCCGGCGTTGGATTCCCTCTTAGCTCAGACAGTATCATCTTCTGGCTTCTTTTTCTCTTTCCTAATAGATAAACATGGAAATTAAAATTTCAGAAACAATTGTCATCTGAATTTAATGATAATTTGTGGAGCTCACCTATTAGTTTGAGCTTTCTTTGTACTAGATAGCATGATATGAGTATTATAGCTAAAGCGCCAACTGCAGTGATCAGCCATATCCACCACTTCTTTCCTGCATTGAAAGACTCTTGTTGAAATATCATAATTATTCCTACATTAACTCTCTTCATTAGGCATCTAGCCATCTATCATCTCTATTTCAGCTACAGGTGAAAGTTGCTTCTCAAATTCAACATAAAGCTTGAGAAGATAATTCAACTGTTTACCGTATAGAGTGTGGGTAATTCATGAACAGAGGATAAGTTACAGCATTGAAACTGATTATCCTAAACATGTTTACAACTTTTCCTCCAAGCTTAATCACATGTATAATATTAAGGGCATGTCTGTTTTGAGTATTACTATGCATGGTATTAAGAAATGTATTCCTTATATTTTCAATACTAATGAAAATTAGTGCCGGTAATAGAAAGTATTTCAATCCTTCTCATGTTTGTTTATTCAATAAGTACTATGGTGGGTCTTACAAACAACCATCTATTTTATCACATTTTGTATAACAAATATACAATTTTACCCTTAACATCATCCATTCCATTATTCCGTCTGTTTAACGCTTTTGCACAATGTTTGGTATAATACATGATTTGACAATCTATACCCAAAAAATTTCGGATAATGTAAAAAATCTACATAAAAAATAAAAATTTGATGCTATGAATCGGTGACACCGTAAAAAAAAAATTAAAAAAAAAACCGGGAAAATTGTACGCTTAAACATAATATAAAGAAAAAATTTAAAATAATTTTTAAATTTTTTTTAAAAAAAAAAACCGGTGATGTCGTACGCTTAAACATAATATAAGGAAAAAATTCAAAATAATTTAAAAAAAAAAAATTAAAAAAAAAATAGGTGACACCGTACGCTAAAACATAATACAAGAAAAAAATTAAAAAAAAAAACCGATGACACTGTATGCTTAAACATAATATAAAGAAAAAATTTAAAATAATTTTTTATATGTGAACTCTACAAAGGATGGTATTTGTGTCATTTTTCTTATTTGTACAGTTGGTGGATTTATATCAGCAAATAATTTCACCTAGTAGGTGGTATTCATTAAAACCATGTACAAGGGTTAAAAACTACTGTACAAACCAGGTCAGTATTGCAACCCGAAAAATAATACTGAACATAAAATGTCAATCAAACAAGGTTATAAGTGAACTCCAGGTACTATTTCTTATTATTCCACCCTATAATATCACTCAATCCCCCAAACAAACATGCCCTAAACAAGTTTGCAATTATTAAGTTATCAAACATGCTTTCTTTTTAATTTTTTTTAAACTACTTTGGAAAAAAAACCTTACCAAACAGTGAATTAAATCATCATACACGCACAAAATCCGCCTATGTTTAAACGTCTCCAAACATGTAAACTAACCTTTTTTTGAAACACTTTCTGAATAAAGAAAATAAAACTGCGTGTGGGAAGTGCCCGAATGTTCTACGAAACTCATTCCTTGAACCCAAATCTCACATCCGGTTCCGTTGATAGTAGCATAGGCAATACAAGAGCAATTGTTCCAGCATATTTCCTTGCAATCAGAATCACTCAAGTTGTAGCTTTCATCGTACTTGAATCCATCATCATCTATGCTTTTTGCTTGTGCTACTAAAAAGTAGTTTGGTTTCCTGCACTCTGGCGAGTTCCCGGTCATGTTGCACCCAAGATAGTTATGCAAATGACACCCACCAATAGATGCTATCCCTTTTTCGCCTCTCATTTGACCATCTGGTTCTATGTAGAACATTGGTGAAGTACTGCTGTCATTCACCGAGTAGCTGAGGTATTTCTCATTCTCATTGGAGACATAGCTGAAGTTGTAGTAGTCTTCGTAGGACAATTGGCGGACATTGTCAAAGCTCCCGTTGCTCCATAGCCCACTAGTCCAGTAGACATTCCCATGCCACCAGATTACAAGTTGTCCCGTACCATTGGGATCTAAACCAAAGATAAAAAACCCTGAGGCAGGTACCTCATCACGTCTCCAAGAAGTTAGCGACAATTTATGCCCAGTTTTGATGTTGATACCAAGTTTCATTCCTGGTAGAAGCGTGTCGGTAGGATAATCAAAGCTTTCCCACAAAACCCGCGTTACAGACCCATTTGAATCGAGTTCTCTGAGTACAAAATTGCCTGAATCCAGCAGTGTAGCACTTGCATTGCTCGTTGTCGGAAGAGAATTAAATACAATGGCAGTGCCGCCCCCACTGTATGAAATTTTCAACCGGCCATCAACGTCGATGATCAGGTTCCCAGATAGATCGGGGATAGGGTTGTCTCGGTTTGCCATCCACACGGCCTTCTCGATTCTTTGCCCCTTGGTGTAAAATATGCCTACATAACGGCTCCTTGAAGTCCTCCCAGGGCTGAAGAATTGCAACTTGAAGACCTGGTTTTCTGAAATTAGCTGTTCCCAATCTCTGAGAGGTTGACCCAAGTAGATTGTGTCTGTCTCCGAGTATGCAGGGCTGAAGTTGAAAAACAAAAAAAAGCTTGACAAATAGAGAAGAAGAAGAAGAAGTACTCTCATTCTTCTTCCTTTGGTAGCCATTAAAACACAGCTTTGACACTTGAGGAAGTAGTAGATAGCTGTGCTCAAATTGTGGCAAGTCTCTTCAGCTGGCTTTGTTGAGTCCTCTTGAGTCTACTCTCCTCCTCCCTTAACCAAGTGTCAGGGGTTCGATCCCTACCTTGGGCATGGAACAGCCTTAAAACCCTGGGCCAGCTGTCCCACCCTTCGAGGTGCCTACAAACCAGCGATGGGATTAGTCACTGCATCGGCGGTGGATACCCAGGTGTTCAACAAAAAAAAAAAAAAAAAAAGGGTATCAATATTGGCTGTGTACAATTTTGTGAACCTCATTGATTCCTAGTAAGTTGGATTAGTTAACGTCAACGATAAGAATTTTCCTTCTTGTCCCAACTAAAGGGTATAGTCGATTTTTTTATAATATATATGTATGAATATAGGACTTACTAGTTACTATGGTGCGAGGGAAAAAAAATCAGTATCGTACCTTTAAAATTTATTATTTTAATAGATATTTTTATAATTTTTATGGGTTATTTTATAATTAAAAATTTTATCATTTTTGTGAGTATTTTTATAATTCTTGTGATCAGGGGCAAAGCTAGATTTTCTCTTGAGGAGGGCAAAATAGTGATATAACAATATAGTTTGTACTCAAATGTGGATCATTCAATTAGATCATTAAGGTTATGACATTTATATGAATAGAATTTATAAGAATTAATCTCCTACGGTATAGTATAATTATTATTTTCAATAAAATGAATAAAGTTAATTGAAATTAGTTGAATTATTAGACCTAAAAGGCAAATCAATTGCAACATTAATAATTTAAACTAATATAAAATTTATAAATTTACAATACCAAAATTTAACGATTTATGTAAACTGTCACAATTTTAATAGTTAATGGTTCAACATGGTCTAATCAATAGACAAGAGCATAAAATAAAATCAAGATTATAATTCAATGTATAAATTATAATTTTAAGAATTTAAATGATATATAAAATATAATCAGAACATAATTATAAGGGTATAATGTCGAATTTCAAAAAGTTGAGGGGGTCATGGTCCCATTGGGCCATAACATGGGTTAACCACCGGTTGTTTTGAAAACTCTTTATATCACTTTTTTCGGTATCAAAACAATGGTAAAAACACCCACAACAGTAGTAAAAACACTTACAAATGTAGTAAATATTAGTACGGTATCGAAATTTCTTTTTTCAATACCATAGACAACTCTAATGAATATATATCAAATATATTTTGGCTGTGTGCACTCTATCACTTTCATATAAAGAGTAATCCTATTGAAATCTAAAAAATTGACTTAATATATACTTGATGATGCACAAATTGACTTTGCACACCACCTGTCAAGTATGAGTAATAAATGCAGTAATTAAGGTAGAGAGAGAGAAGACGAGAATTATAGTGGTTCGGTCAATGTGATCTATGTCCACTTCTCCATGGCTAGGGTCGAGCTTTTGACCTATATCAAGTGTTTTTGAAAAAAAAATTCCAACTAAGGGTTGATTTGAAAATAATTCTCAAACCCATGTTGTTTTTAAAAACGTCAGTCCGTTTGACGTTTTTACCTTAAACGCGTTAGACTATCTGACATTTTTAAGCTAAAAACGTCAAACAGACTGACGCCTTTGAAGCCAACGAAAAACTGTAGAAATGTTAAAAATGTGAGTTGGACTGACGCGTTTAATAGAAACGTCAGACTAACTGACGTGTTCAAAAAATGTAAAATTCTTTTAACACAAAAGCGTCAGTCCGTCTGACGGGTTACATATAGCTTTGAATTTTTGACTAAGACCGACACTCCATGGAATAATAAATAATAAAGTCCAGCAAACCAATCAGGTGATCTTTCAACTAAAGTCTATTTGAGTAATTATCATAAGTGACCCATAAATTTTATCTCAGGTTTTAATGTAGTCCCTAAAATTTTAATTCTTTTAATTGAACCCATTAATTATCAATTTTATTTCAATTAAAGCATTCCATTAATTTCATCCTCAAATCAACTGGAGATTAGAGATCAATTTGATTGATTTCAGCATTGCTCTAACGATAACAATAAATAAACAGACTTAATTGTAATAAAATTGATAGTTGAGGGACTAAAACAAGACAAGCGAAAGTTCATGAATTAAATTGAAATTAGAGATAAAATTTAGGACTAACTATGAAATTTACCATATATTTTTTTTAAATATTATAAATGCATAAAAAAAATATAATTTCTAATCGAATTTCAATTTAATCCATGAACTTTCGCTTGTCTTGTTTTAGTCCATCAACTATCAATTTTGTTACAATTAAGTCTTTTTATTTATTGTTATCGTTAGAGAAATGCTGAAATCAATCAAATTGATATCTAATCTCCAGTTGATCTGACGATAAAATTAATGGAACGCTTTAATTGAAATAAAATTGATAATTAATGGGTTCAATTAAAAGAATTAAAATTTTAGGGACTACATTAAAACCTGAGTTAAAATTTAGAGGTCACTTATGATAATTACCCAAATGGACTTTAGTTGAAAGATCACCAGGTTGGTTTGCTGGACTTTATTATTTATTATTCATGGAGTGTTTGCCGTTTTTCATGGAGTGTCTACCTTAGTCAAAAATTCAAAGCTATATTGAATGCGTCAAACGGATTGACGCTTTTGTGTTAAAAGAATTTTACATTTTTTGAGCACGTCAGTTGGTCTGACGTTTCTCTTAAATGCGTCAGTCTAACTAACGTTTTTAACATTTCTATAGTTTTTCGTTGGCTTCAAAGGTGTCAGTCCGTTTAACGTTTTTAGCTTAAAAACGTCAGATGGTCTGACGCGTTTAAGTTAAAAACTTCAAACGGACTAACGTTTTTAAAAACAACCTGAGTTTGAGAATTATTTTCAAACCAACCCTTAGTTAGAATTTCTTTTTCAAAAACACTTGATATGGGTCAAAAGCGCGGCTAGGGTCGGCGGGTGCTTTATTAATTCAAGAGTGTAGAGAGTACAAGCTTAGAGAAGGAAATGAGCTATGTGCTCAGTTGAGTGTCTTTTGATCTGATTTGCCCCTCAAGTGTTGGTGGGGCTTACAATTTACAATCCTATTGAAATCTAAAAAATTGACTTAATATACTTGATGATACACAAATTGACTTTGCACACCACCTGTCAAGTATGAGTAATAAATGCAGTAATTAAGGTAGAGAGAGAGAAGACGAGAATTATAGTGGTTCGGTCAATGTGACCTATGTCCACTTCTCCATGGCTAGGGTTGAGCTTTTGACCCATATCAAGTGTTTTTGAAAAAAAAATTCCAACTAAGGGTTGATTTGAAAATAATTCTCAAACCCATGTTGTTTTTAAAAACGTCAGTCCGTTTGACGTTTTTACCTTAAACGCGTCAGACTATCTGACGTTTTTAAGCTAAAAACGTCAAACAGACTGACGTCTTTGAAGCCAACGAAAAACTGTAGAAATGTTAAAAATGTGAGTTGGACTGACGCGTTTAATAGAAACGTCAGACCAACTGACGTGTTCAAAAAATGTAAAATTCTTTTAACACAAAAGCGTCAGTCCGTTTGACGCGTTACATATAGCTTTGAATTTTTGACTAAGGCCGACACTCCATGAAAAACGGCAGACACTCCATGGAATAATAAATAATAAAGTCCAGCAAACCAACCTGGTGATCTTTCAACTAAAGTCTATTTGGGTAATTATCATAAGTGACCCCTAAATTTTATCTCAGGTTTTAATGTAGTCCCTAAAATTTTAATTCTTTTAATTGAACCCATTAATTATCAATTTTATTTCAATTAAAGCATTCCATTAATTTCATCCTCAGATCAACTGGAGATTAGAGATCAATTTGATTGATTTCAGCATTGCTCTAACGATAACAATAAATAAACAGACTTAATTGTAATAAAATTGATAGTTGAGGGACTAAAACAAGACAAGCGAAAGTTCATGAATTAAATTGAAATTAGAGATAAAATTCAGGATTAACTATGAAATTTACCATATATTTTTTTTAAATATTATAAATGCATAAAAAAAATATAATTTCTAATCGAATTTCAATTTAATCCATGAACTTTCGCTTGTCTTGTTTTAGTCCATCAACTATCAATTTTGTTACAATTAAGTCTTTTTATTTATTGTTATCGTTAGAGAAATGCTGAAATCAATCAAATTGATATCTAATCTCCAGTTGATTTGACGATGAAATTAATGGAATGCTTTAATTGAAATAAAATTGATAATTAATGGGTTCAATTAAAAGAATTAAAATTTTAGGGACTACATTAAAACCTGAGATAAAATTTAGGGGTCACTTATGATAATTACCCAAATGGACTTTAGTTGAAAGATCACCAGGTTGGTTTGCTGGACTTTATTATTTATTATTCATGGAGTGTTTGCCGTTTTTCATGGAGTGTCTACCTTAGTCAAAAATTCAAAGCTATATTGAATGCGTCAAACGGACTGACGCTTTTGTGTTAAAAGAATTTTACATTTTTTGAACACGTCAGTTGGTCTAACATTTCTATTAAATGCGTCAGTCCAACTAACGTTTTTAATATTTCTATAGTTTTTCGTTGGCTTCAAAGGCGTCAGTCCGTTTAACGTTTTTAGCTTAAAAACGTCAGATGGTCTGACGCGTTTAAGATAAAAACTTCAAACGAACTAACGTTTTTAAAAATAACCTGAGTTTGAGAATTATTTTCAAACCAACCCTTAGTTAGAATTTTTTTTTCAAAAACACTTGATATGGGTCAAAAGCGCGGCTAGGGTCGGCGAGTGCTTTATTAATTCAAGAGTGTAGAGAGTACAAACTTAGAGAAGGAGATGAGCTATGTGCTCAGTTGAGTGTCTTCTGATCTGATCTGCCTCTCAAGTGTTGGTGGGACTTACAATTTATAGTCGTCTCCTAACAGACTAGGGCGACTTAATAGTAACTAAATAGCTACTGTGGTGGAGCTGGCGACTTCTTCTCAACGGGCGAGACAGTTGCGGTGCTCTCCATGAAACTCGGTCAAATGATGAGGTGAAAGTTGACTGTTTCCAAGGTTGTGAAGGTGAGGCTCCTATGATGACCCTTACTCTAGGGTGGCGAGGAGGAGGCTCTTTGATGACCCTCACTCCAAGGTGGCGAGTAGGAGACTCTTGGATGACCCTTACTCCAAGGTGGCTAGGAGGAGGCTCTTGGATGACCCTTACTCCAAAGTGGCTAAGAGGAGGCTTTTGGATGACCCTTACATGCTCCTCTGCTGATTTAGCTCCTTCTGATTACGTAGTCAAGTTGATGTAGCTCCCTGATGAGCTTGACTGGGTGTAGACTTCTTTGGGCTTGATTTGCTGGATCTCTTGGAGTCGGGCTATAAACTTGGACCGGGCTTATAACATGAGTTGGGCCTTTGGGCTGGGCCCATCAATAATATTGTAAACTCGTAAGTAAAAAACTATGGAACACATTATTTCACACTTTCTTTGTATGTTTTTTTCCAAGTAAACATTTTCTTTGTATATTTTTTTCCAAGTAAAAGGTTATGGAACACGTTATTTTGACAACTTTTTTTCTATATTTTTTCCAAGTAAAAAGCTATAGAATATGTTATTTTGACACTTTCTTTGTATGTTTTTTCCAAGTAAACACTGTCTTTGTATATTTTTTCCAAGTAAAAGGCTATGGAACACGTTATTTTGACACTTTCTTTGTATATTTTTTCCAAGTAAAAGGCTATGGAACACATTATTTTGACACTTTTTTTGTATGTTTTTTCCAAGTAAACACTTTCTTTGTATATTTTTTCCAAATAAAAGGCTATGGAACACGTTATTTTGACACTTTTTTTGTATGTTTTTTCCAAGTAAAAAGCTATGGAACACGTTATTTTGACACTTTCTTTGTATGTTTTTTCCAATTTTTTTTTTTTTATGTTTTTTCCAATTACAATACCATTTTATCATCAAAACTTGGTTAAAAAAACGTGTCTTGAAAAGTATTTTTTTAAAATATGATTTTATAAAAAAAAAAGTATTTGATAAAGAAATTTAAAACTATGATATTTGAATAATTTTTGTTTTCAAAAAAAAAAAAATAGTATGAGGAGAATTAAACTCCCATTAGTTGCATAAAAGAAATGAGACACAATTGATCCCTCTAGTTTCTTAATTGCACAGCTGAGAAGGGATACCCTCCAATTATTAAATAAATGATAAATTATATATATATATTAGTGATTAATATATGTCCATATCAGGAAAGTTAAGATGAAATTTGCTTACATGTACATTTTCTCAGTATAAAAAAAATATAGAACATTCTTCCATTACTTTGAATTGGAGGGGAGCAACCTGATCAAAAAAAAAAAAATTTGGAGGGGAGCAAGGGCGAAACCAGGAAAAAGTTTTAGGGTGGGCACATTAACGCGTTTTAAATTTTTTTTTTTTCAATTGACCTTAGAAGTTCATAAATTTATATTTAATACTTAAAATTTTATTAAACATAAAAGATTAAAATTGATATATATAACATGGACAAATAAAAAATAATTAAAATTTCTTATCAAGAATGATAATAATTATTGTCACTTATAATTGATTCTTTTGTGTTTTTATTATTTGAAAGAATTACAAATCAACTTTATCGACAAATATTTTTTATATATATAAAATTGTGGTAATAATCTTACATTTATGACCCTATATTTTACTACATAATGACACTCATTTTTATACAATAACAACATAACCTTTCAATGTTAAAAAAAAAAAAAAACCTCAATATATCTAAAACTTATTTGGAGATGTCTGAAACGTGTTTAAAAATTAAGAATAATGCTTGTTGCATTTAAGACCCAGTGGTTTGTGACCATTTAATTGATAGCAAAATTTATTAAATATTGGAACTCACTATTAAGTTTAATATCACAATATATTATGTCTCAATAACATTATTCGAAAGTTAATAATTATTTAGACAGGAGCTTATCCAAATCGATATCACCAAAACACAATATTAGGGTGGATACAATTAAATATGTCTAAATTTTATTTCAATACATATATAATATGAAGAAAAGAAAATTTGAGAGTGGGCATGTACCCACCTCAACCCATGGCTGGCTCCGCCCCAGGAGGGGAACAAAACCCAGCTGAGACAAATTTTCACCCAAAACTCAAACCACCCACCTTAGGTCATCTTTAATCTCGAATCAAATTTTTACTTCAATTTGAATCAACATTTGAGTAAAAACTTTGATTTGATAAAAATTATTTCAATAGATAAATACAAAGTTAAAAGAGGACGAACTTAAATTTAAAGGACGATATAATATGACAATGGAATTTTTAAAAGGACGTAAAATGTGACCATTCGAGATTTGCAGATCTATATGCATAAAATTGAATTTCATTCTATTGTTGATATTACCTTGATAATATATAATCATCTATTGAGACTACTATATAAACACCTTATACGTGGTTGATATATTGAACATTATGTCTACATCAAGAGGATCTACAGTCTATAACAATAACAGTCGTGAACGGCTTTGATTGTTAAAAGAGCGAAACGATGATTACAATAGTGGGAGATTTTCCAATTCAAAATAATATTATGCAAGAGTACAACGAGAGTGGGCATTTTGTGTTAATGAATCAGATGCATTATGCACACAACTAAGAGAACTTCGCATTTTGGTGCCACATAGACGTTCACTAATGATACAACAAAGGTAGAGGACTATGAATCCGCAGTCAAACATCAAACATGTTTGAAGAGAGAATAATAAGATGATAGTGCGTAGGCGATATTATATGCTTCAACTAGCAACATGCATGGTGGGTACTGCATATGAACAAGAGTTGACAACAGTTGAGCAAAATGTTATCTTGTCTAATGAATAATACCTATCAAATGATTATATGTCAGATGAAGATTAACAATTATAATCAATGGCCAAATGTTAGTTTCAATCTCAGATCTTGATAACTCATGAACATTTAAGTAACCCCATAATTTTATCAACTTAGTTAGTGTCAAGTCATGTCATTATTTTATCAATATATTGTCATATCACAACTTCAATGGTGTCAGATCATTTCATTGTTTTATCAATGTCAAGTCATGTCATAACCTAGCAGTGTGATGTCATTTCAAAATTCTTTATAATATAATTATAATTTAAAAATGATTAGCCTAGCCTATATAAACCATCAGTTATAATTGTGAAAACATAAAAAAAAATGCCTAGGCGCACATCAAATTTACGCAATCTAGCCAAATCAATGAAGGTTCTTTATCACACAATGAATAACATAGTTCATCTTCAACCAGCCAACATCAACGCTCGACTGACCGACCAACAACGTCGAACATAGTTTCTTCTATTGGATTATATACAAATTCCGGTGGTGTAACGTAGTATGGCCAAAACTATGAGTTCCAAAATGAGACTATTAACACTTATAACCAATTAGGACATGTTGGCTATGTAATTGTTGGTCATGCAATCTACTACTCGCCTCTCTATGCTTATATCGAACCTACACTAAGGTGGCGAGAGTTATATGACAAACGCTGTAGACTTGAAGTATATTGCTGTTGGAATGGACTATTGTTACTAAAGGCACGATCGGCTGATATTTACCATCCACAAAACTCAAAACAATCATAGAGAGATCATATGGGATGGAGATTAGGTAATAAATTTGTTAAGCATACCATTACCCCCTAATCATGTCCTCCACCCTAAACCTTCAGGTACTCTCTCTCTCTCTCTATATATATATGTGTGTGTGTGTGTGGAAATTCTTAGATTTAATGTATTGAATCTTGTGGTTTTTGAATTGCAAGTCCAATGAAATTATGCTTTGGTACTATTAATTATAGAGTTAATGGAAATAAAAGAGAAATGTTTGAAGTTTTAATTAGTCTTAAGCTACATTGAATTTAATATCCTCTTCCTTTATTATTGAATGCAAAAATATCATCTTCTTGGGGCCTAGGTGTGGAAATGAGCCAAATCAAGACAATTAGGTGTTGCTCAAACTTGGTTCCGAAACTTTAACAGGCTACAAATCCAGCTTAAGGATCTTGAGTGAGCTTCCAACCGAGCCAATTAGCAGTAGCTTGGTTTTTAATACTGGCTTATGGAGTTAAACTTGAGCTGAGCTCAATAATTTATGAGCTTTAACATATTCTCAAACTTGTCTCTCGTCTGTTGAGTTCATCTCGAGTGAACTTTTAACCATGACTCGCTCTCAATTAGCTTGGTTCATTTCACAGCATCACCGCTGCACAATAAAAGGTTTGAATCATGTACTGACTCCAAGTAGTTGTTTTTTTTGGTTTTTTAGGTGTGATGAGCTGATTATACTCAATTACTCATTCAAAATTATATTTGGTTTCCTTTGCCTTGTTTATGTTATTTGTGCCTGATTGGGAAGTAAAACAAACATTGACCATAAACATGAAGTTGATTTTTGCTGAAATATGCCACATCTGCTCTTTTTGATTTCTCATGAAGACCACTTCTTGACATGCAAATATTGTCACTTGCCATGTCGCGCCAGAAACTGGCAATGTGATTGGACTGTTATTTGACCATTTGTAAGGAGTTTGAGTTGACAAATGGTAGCATGTGCAGCCAATCCATCAATCTGATGTACGAATGTAAGCAAAGAATCGTCTGTTTTATCCGCATCTCACTTGCTTTGATGCAGTTGCATGAGCATAGTGCCCTGGCTCTGCATCTGCAAGATGCTTTTGCCTTTGCTACAGACCTTAGTGGGGGATGAGAATGTTATCCTAGAGAACTGAATGTCTCTGTTCTGGAGTTCACCTATATGCAAGGGTGCAAGTCGATCAAAAGAAATCAATATGTGTGAGATACAGCTATCAAATGCTAATGTGGATTGGAAAAGTAATCTTTATCATAATTAATACATTCCATGTACAAGCATAGAATTTACACTTTCTGTTGTATATCCACTCTTCAGGACCAACAATAAAGCTGGATTTGACTTTATTATTTTGTTCTTATTATATCGTCAATCAATCTCTGATAGATTGCATTTCTGATGAGGGTTTTGACACAGTGGATCTTTGTTGTTTCCCCTTCAATGTATGTTTCCTTGCTGACTCGAATGACTCTGCACCATTACTTTACACTTAACAGAGGTGAAATATCAAAATGCCCATCTTTGTCTTCCCTTTGATCTGACTTGTTTTTGTGCGGATCTCAAACAAAAAATACATGTTTCTTTTTTAACGGATTTATTATGAAGGAGCTGGACCAATCTCATGTGCCATCTTTAGTTCTGTTTCATCTGTGCATACATCCATTTAACTAGATTCAACCACAGTTACTGCTTTGGTTTTCAGGAAATCAAGGAAAATGTCCCCACCTTATCGTGTGTTGCTACGCAATGACAACTACAACGAAAGGGAGTATCTCGTGCAAGTGCTAATGAAAGTTAAACCTGGTATGACCCTTGACAATGCTGTGAATATCATGCAAGAGGCACATTACAATGGCCTGTCAGTGGTGATTATCTGTGCTCAAGTAGATGCAGAGGATCACTGCATGCAACTGAGAGGCAATGGTCTTCTAAGCTCGATTGAGCCTGCAAGTGGAGGTTGTTAAATTCTAGCCAAATGTGCATGCCTCAAGAAATTGTTGGAGTAAAATTAAATATATGGGCTTATATATTAAATAAATGTGAATTATAGGCTATCAAATAAAGTTAGGCTAATTAAAGTGATTAATTTAAGTTTTGGGGCCTTAATTAATATATTATAAACTGTGGGCATTAATGTGTAGAGACAAACGTAATTTCTATTTTTATGATGGGCTAAAATAGAAAATACGAACAGACGCGATTGTTTACGAACAAGCGTGACTGCTTATAAACAGACACGATTGTTTATAAATAGGGGTCATGGTCCCCAGATCACACGATGATGTTTTTCTATTCTTCTGATTCCCATTGTCAGAGAGAAATTTAAAACAGAAAATAAAGTGTAGATCTGGAAGATCATCAAGTCTCAAACTCGATATTTCAATCTTGTGTTATGGATTCAGGTACGCTTCCGCAAATCCAATATTTTAATTCTTGATGATTCAATATGAATGTTCCTGTTTATGTGATGGTTTTCACATAATGAAATTAATCTTACAGAAAAATGTTAGGATTCTGGTTATATGTACATAAAAGTTGAAAACAGAACTGTCCGTGTGGTGATTACCATGCTTGTTGAAATAAGATGAGAATATAGATGACAAACAACATTGATATCTCCACCCGTGTTACTCTCCTTGTTAAAGTTCACTATCTAGCTAGCATTTAGAGTCGTTGCTATTTGACTGGTCTAGTTATGTGTAATCTGGAGAGTACCCTAAATAGTTGGGATTAAAACTTTGTTGAGTTGATGCTTATAGAAGTTCATGATTACAAAAAAATGCATCGTATATGCTGAGGAGTGCAGGAATCTTTTTGAGGGGCAGAGCTAGCAGCATCAAAAGCAGCGGTAGAGAGAAGGGGCCCGTGGAAGACACACGCTCAGGCCCAAAGTGCTATAGCAGGTGCCGGGGGGGGGGGGGGGGGGGGTCAATCATCTACATTATTACCTAAATTATAAGTTTTTGAAAGTACTTTGGCCTCTCTGTCCAAAACAATTTGGACCAAGTTGTCGGAATTTCAGAAGTATACCGTTAATTCACTTCCTCACCATGTACTCAGATGAGGTTGGAAATTTAATGGGACCTGAATCTAATATGAAATTAGGAGATGAAAATAGCACAAGGGGGTTGGCTATTTGCAAGACACGAATTGAAAAATAACATGATTCGTTCATAAGATAATAAGCAAATGAAGTTTATTCAGAATTTATGTCTCTTCATCTAAATTTTAATTAATCTAATATATTAATTAAGAAAGGCTTCTTCTTTTTTTCCTTATTTCGTGATCTGGTGGATTGATTGGATTTTTAATTAATTAGGCTTGTAGTTTGTGGGTTTGGGTTTTAAAAAAAAAAAAGGAAAAAGAGGAGATTGTAAGGTTTTAAGTTTACATGTTCACAATTTATACGAATCTAGCTTGAGTATGACTTGTATGTGAAAAAGGTTAAATTTGTTTTTGTTTATATGATAAAATTAAATAATTAAGTTGTGTTAAAATTGACTAATATTTAATATGAATCTGAAATGACAAAATCCACAGTATTGTTCCTAATTATTGTAAAATTGAAGGGACTCTAAATTTCTGGTTGATAGGTTTTTGGGTAAAATGCAGCTTTGGACTGAAAAAACATCAACTCTGTGCTGAGAGGCTAATCATTACTCTTTGCAATTCAAGTTTACTTGTTTTTAATTTTCGGAAAGTAAAATTTTATTGTTACGGAACTTATACTAAGATAGGAAGTATTATGGGATTGTTTGGTATGTGAGTATGAGGGTTTGACAAGATGGAATTAGGAAAAATAGTCTAACGGACTCCAAAAACCCTGTTTGGATGGCTTTTAGAGGGCATGGACAACAATCCGGGCCGTAGCTAGCCCAACATTTTAAACCCTTGAATGTGGGTTTCATCAAACCCATGGGGGGTGGGTTCCGGTCAAGCCATATGCGGATTAGGGAGGTAAATGTCATTTGTACCCCTGAGTTAAATAAACATGAGTATGAATTGGATTAGGCAGTGGACAATAGTGGATTAGCCGAGCTCCTGAGCTGGTGAACCACTATAAACTCTCTGTGTGTTAATCCCATTTCCCTGGTCCAGATCTTAAGAGTCTAGGAGCTCAAACTGAATTACTCAGTGACCCATCTATCTCTCATCTCTGCTCTATCGTGCTAAACACACATCATCAAGCACTATCCTGTAGTAATGACTATCCCGATAATTACACTATCACGTGCGTTGACTCCTCTTAGACTCTTGAAATTTGAATTAGACTGAAGCCATAAACTAAACTTGACATGTCTTATGATAATTTAGACTCAATCTATGAACTGGACCAGGCCTAGTTTGGACCGTCAACTTTCATAACTTTCCACTTTCTGGAGAAACAAAAAAACTTTCTTCTTAGTTTTCCAACTTATTTGACAAACTCAATAGCAAAAAACCTTATTTGTCAAACTAATTTCCAAATCTACCATACCCTCGAGAGTTAGATATCTTCGGTCAGTCTTTGTCAAAGACGTTATTCATGAAAATTGTCACTTTACATATTTACCCCTGAAATGCTTAAATATTTACTTATCAGAAGATCCAAGAAGCCTTTTGCTTCGGTGACAATTTTCAACTCAACACGACTCGAATTCGACACGATTTTAACGACACGAACTCAAAAATGACCCAACACACGAATATGAAATAAAAATAGATTGTGTTCTGGTTCAACCTGCCAAACCTAAAATTGGCACGATCGACCCGTTTATTTAATTGTGTCAACACTAACCCGATAATGACCCGTTAACGACATGAACATGACCTAATAATTTTTTATCCAAAAATGACATGCTCAACCCGTTTAGATATAGTATAAAAAAAATACGGTCTCAATTCAAGAATATGATGACTATTCTTCCATTGCGGCGTAGAGAAAATCTATTTTAAGTCTAGCAATTTCAAAATCATGATAATTTTGAAGGACTTAGTTAAGAATGTACATTTCCTCTATTTTCTTGTTTGTATAGTAACACAATTAACATATATATAATAAAACACATAGAAAATTGAATTTTATCCCTTATATATTTTTCCCCCAAAACAATCACATGACTCATTTCTATTACATATTCAATTATTTAATATTTGATCAATTTGTAGTTTAACAAAATTTTTTATTTCAGATATTGTCCATACACGATAGTATATATATATTGAGAAAATTTTATCAAATTACGTTTTTTAAGAAAATTTTGTTAACATTTTAACGAAAATAATAGGTAAAAATAAATTTTGAATGATGTAATCAAATAAATGAAGAAAAAAAAAATTATTATTTAATATTGTGAGATCAATTTTTTGGGCTCGAATTTTATGTTTTATCGTACCTTTAAGCACAGGTTATCACTAGTCTTAACACAATTAACATGTTTAACTAGTATTATAGAAATAAAATATTAATTATTTGTAACTATTTATTAAACATTGACATAATTATTATATAAAAAATATTTTTATTCATTATTATTATTATTATTATTATTATTAGGTTAATTATTAATTTATAAAAAAATATGAACATAGATTTAATTAAGTGAAAAATATAATTCTTATCTGTTCAAAGTTTATATAGATCAAAACGAATACGAACACAACATAAAAATAAACAGATCAACTTGACACGACATAATTTATTAAATGAATTAGGTCATAATCGATTAATATTCGATACGAACTTACAATGACT
Organism: Ilex aquifolium; assembly: GCA_951799425.1. NCBI lineage: Eukaryota > Viridiplantae > Streptophyta > Magnoliopsida > Aquifoliales > Aquifoliaceae > Ilex > Ilex aquifolium. The sequence goes on from OX637410.1 coordinate 18,318,126, forward strand.
TGATCCGACACGACTCAATAGCTACCTCTACTCCTACTACGTGGCACACCTCCACCGCCCAATGCCTCTACTTCTACCACCACCCGGCAACTCCACCCAAATCTCCGCCAAAACCACAAAAACCGAGACTTGATTCGTTTATATGCATCCAAAAATAGAAGTAGTTCAACTCTCTCTCTCTCTCGCGAAGACTCAAGCAAATAAAACTCAAAAGTACATCATCCCTGTTCTTTCTCTCCTTCCCTCTCTGCCTCCAGTCCACAGACAGGTTTCCTGCCATTGTGGTGGTTCTCTGTCCACCCTCTAACCCCGTTAATCCCTTTTAGCTCTCTCTTCTCTCCTGATCAGTGGCGGTGGCGCCGCCTTCTAATCAAAGAAAAACCCACTTAATCAAGAGACCAATTCAGCCACACCCATCGAAATTCAACCACATGTAGGCACCATCAAGCTTCGCCAATGGGTGAACCCATTTCTAAGAGCCACCCTATGGATGTCATGTTGTTGACACATCACTGACGATGGTCACTGCTCGATACAGTGAGAGAGACAGATCTCACTTTAGAGTTAATAAAGCATCTGATTCTTTTTACTATCTTTAATCATCTATGCTGTTACTTTGTCTTTCAATTAGGATTCTTGTTGTCTTTTTCCTTCAAATCTGGTCGTTTTCAATTCATCATTTGCAAAACTTCACAATTCTGACATAATAATGTAAATTCATGCCTTCATTGACTTTGCATCATCCGATACAATTACATTTGAGGCCTGTCATGAAGAGTTGAGAGTATTAACAAGGCCCAACTCAAGCCAATTATTTTTGTACTGGCCAAAAAAAAAAAACCTATTATTTTGTAGACAAAGTCCCATAAATCATCAAATTTTGCATAATATGTATACGAATATATTTGTATGCATAATATCAATGCATAAATTATACCCTTATCTGGTTTCAAGCTCTGAAATCGATAGCCAATTGTTGGACTGGTTTTCCAACTTGTCACATGTCTCCTCCACCTTTGGTGCACCCATTTGTATGAAGAATGCAGGTTTCTTTGGTGCAGGTAAAGTCATTGTTTCATTTGTAAGCATGGAAACAACATCTGACATGGAGGGTCTGTCCATTGCATTGTCTTGTACGCACAAGAGACCCACATGTATGCACCTCATTACTTTATTACGATCGCAGGATTCATCTAATGTTAGGTCCATTATCTCTAAGACTGTACCTTCTTGCCACTGTTCCCATGCCTGATACAAGAAAGTTTCATAGTTTGCAATGTTAGCTACCTTATGTGAATCAATGCTTCCTGATGACGAACTGACATACAAAGATTGAATTTGAGTGACAAACTTAGATATCCTACGAGGTTGAGTGGATAATCTGAATGATAGCATTTATTGTTCTTCTTGCTGCTCACAATCTCTAATAGTAAAACTCCAAAGCTGAATACATCAATCTTCATTGAAACAACGCCTTGAAGGGCATACTCCGGAGACATGTAACCACTGAAGATTCGAAAGAAGTGTAGTGTTAAAACTTGTGTGGACATTCAGATGATGAACATTTTCAATTTATTTTTGCTTACTATGTGCCCACGATTCTGTTTGTGTTTGCTTCTGATTCACTAAGCCCAAATATTCTTGCCATGCCAAAATCTGATATTTTTGGGTTCATATTGTCATCTAATAAGATGTTGCTGGCTTTCAAATCTCTATGAATAACTCTCAGTCTCGAATATTTGTGGAGGTAAAGTACCCCTTGAGCAATTCCTTCAATGATGTTGAAACGGTTTGTCCATCTCAGTAGTTTTCTTCTTGTAGGATCTGTTTGCAGTTGACATATGGGATTTGAGTAGGAGCGATTGCTAAAAATATGGCAGGATTATGGTTCATCTCCAAAAGAAGCAGTTATAAGTGTTGAGGATTGCATACCGAAGAGGAAGAAATCCAAGCTCTTGTTGGGCATGAATTCATATACTAAAATTTTCTCTTCCTCTTGAATGCAGCATCCTAATAGCCTAACAAGATTAGTGTGTTGGAGTTTGGAAATTAGAAGAATTTCATTTTTGAACTCCACCAGTCCTTGACCTGAACTTCTTGAAAGTCTTTTTATTGCTATCTCTTGTCCATCAAGTAATCTTCCCTGAAATATTGCCAATGAGTGATTTCTCGAATCATTTTAAGCTGAGGAGTGCACAAAGTTTACCTTATACACTGGTCCAAAGCCACTCTCTCCTAGCTTATTTGTGATTGAGAAACTGTCAGTGGCAGCTGCAATGCTTTCAAAGCTGAAAAAGTGTATTTCGTTGCTCATCCTCTCGTCTGTTTTGTGATTATTGGCTTTGCTGTATTTGGTGTCCGGCGTTGGATTCCCTCTTAGCTCAGACAGTATCATCTTCTGGCTTCTTTTTCTCTTTCCTAATAGATAAACATGGAAATTAAAATTTCAGAAACAATTGTCATCTGAATTTAATGATAATTTGTGCAGCTCACCTATTAGTTTGAGCTTTCTTTGTGCTAGATAGCATGATATGAGTATTATAGCTAAAGCGCCCACTGCAGTGATCAGCCATATCCACCACTTCTTTCCTGCATTGAAAGACTCTTGTTGAAATATCATAATTATTCCTACATTAACTCTCTTCATTAGGCATCTAGCCATCTGTCACCTATTTCAGCTACAGGTGAAAGTTGCTTCTCAAATTCAACATAAAGCTTGAGAAGATAATTCAACTGTTTACTGTATAGAGTGTGGGTAATTCATGAACAGATGATAAGTTAGAGCATTGAAACTGATTATCCTAAACATGTTTTCAACTTTTCCTCCAAGCTTAATCACATGTATAATATTAAAGGTATTCAGGTTTATATATATTTGTTATTCATCTATACTACTTTAAAAAGTATGCACCTTTGAAAAATTTTTGTTTTCCTCTTTTACCCTCTAACATTTATTAATTATCTAAACTATCATAAATAAATCTATTATAAAGACAATATAATACATATTTTATTTATTATATTGATATCATTTATGACATACTCTTCTTGTTCTAATTTCTCCATTAAATTATTAGTTTATGAAACAAGAGAGATGGAGGGTACAACTCCTAAAAGATTTTGCCTCTTCCTCTATATATATATACTATATATCTATACTATTTTTAAAAGGCTACTAAACAAAAAAAAAACATTTTTTGCATCATTGTCCTCGAACAATTGTATAAAGTCATATTAGTGCTTAATTAATTACCCATCTACCCTTAAATCACTCGGTAATCTATATTACCACTTAATGGCGTCCAATCAAATACCTACTTTTAGTAATTAGAAGTCAATAACCCGCTTTTAGACCCTACAAATTCCAAGCAATAACGGGTAGTCGGTAACCGAATGCTTAGAATTTGTAGGGTCTAAAAGTGATTTCCATTTGAAAAACCTCTCCCACCTCTCTCTCTGGTTCTCACATGGTCTCCCAAGATGCTGTTTCAACAGGTACCAATCCTCTTTCCCTCTTTCTTTCTCTGCATTACTTATCACCTTTGTTTTTACTTTTGAATCTGAAACCCTAGAAATTATGATTGGTACGAATGAATCGAAATCATTTATGAAGCCATATTCCAGGTAAGCACTCATTAACACTCCTCTCTCTTCAACTTATTTTACCTGAACTTGGTTTTTGATTCTAATAATGTGGGTATACGCCCATGTATGTGTCTATGAAATACTTATGTAGACTATTCATTAGGAGCTAACAAACAAGATTGTTGATTAATCTCATAAGGGCAAGTTTCTCCCGTAACAAAGTTTCAGTTTTCTTCACTTATGGAGTTGTCATTCTTTTGGAGCATTGTATAAGATATCTTTAAGCAATAAGTCTATGGGATTCTTTTTAATATTTTTTGAACCATTGAATTTCACTCATAAATAGAAGTATGCAGATATCGAAAAATTCAAAATTATGCGTGGCAAAAGCAGTTTCTATATGTCCGACATCCCGTAAACTATAGTTTAGTTTTACATGCATATAACATGGGTAATCTTATTTATCAAGAATCAATATTTAGTGGATTATGAGTAAATTGTTTTGCTATAGAAGTTGTCAAATACTTATTAAGTTTTATAGACATAATATACACCATTTCAAACTGAAAATAATTTACGTGCAATGCACGTGTGCACCAACTTGTATACGAAAATGCATGTAAACAAGTTTACAATTATTAAGGGTGCATTTGGGCTTTCGTCTTTATGTTTTTTTTTATAAAAAAAAACAGAACTAGTTTTTGTTTTTTTCTGTGATAAAAATTAAAATATAACACATGCTTGATAGTCATTTATATTTAAAAAATTGTGAAAACAAAAATAAAAAAACCTGTTTGATATTATACCAAAAATTCACCACCAAACCCCATTGACCACCAAAAACCACCACCCAACCCCACCACCGAAACCCACCACCATAAATGCCACCACCGAAACCCATTACCACAAACCCCACCAGCCAACCCCATTGACCACCCAAAACCTCCACCGAAACCCACCACCACAAACCCCACTAGCCAACTCCACTGACCACCCAAAACCACCCGCCAACCTCACTACCCACCCCCACCCATGGGCGGATGCAGCCCTGTTCCAGGGTGGGCAAGTGCCCCCTCTCAATTTTTTTTTTATTATGTAGGTATGTATATTATATATTTGTATAATATATTATTTGTGCCCACTCAAAATCAAAGACAAAAATATTAATGTACACTTATATTAAATGAATAATTTTAATTATGTCATCCATTTTTTTTTTTGTACATCAATTAGTGTATATTTATATCAAATGAATATGAATTTTTTGACACATTTTGGGCTGGTTATATACCTATCTAGATAAATTTTGAATATAGCAGAATTATTTTATATTTTTTAAGACTAAAAAAGACATGATATACATATTCGCTAGTTTACTTGTGATTTTGACATTTATTTTTGCTAATTATGGTAAAAATTGTAGAGTACACATTATACTACATAATCGATTAAATGATTTATAAATACCAAAATGATAACATGATTATGTATCTAAAGAATAATAAAGTTGTTATGCAACGTTTTAAAAGTACAAAAATTTACCCAAATCAATTCTAAATGATTTTAATGAGTTAATATTTTGTAAAAAAAAATGTTATTGTTTGTATATACTAGGCTTACCAAATTTCGGTATAGTGAGTTTAATGAACTTTGAAGTATTAAATAGGATGCAATTAAATAAATTATTGTCCTATTTTTATCAATTGTAAGAAAAAAATAATAATTTATTAAAATATTTGTGCCCACCCCGACACAATTTTTTGGCTCCGCCCCTGCCCCCACCCCCACCACCACCACCGAAACCCACCCCTAACCCCACCACCAAAACCCCCCCCCCCCCCACCGAAACCCACCACCACAACCCCCGAAACCCAGCCCCATTACCGAGATCTGAACAACATCATCATAGATCTAAAAATGAATGAAAAATTTTGCAGAAAAAAGGGAGTTTACCGCTTCGCCGTAAATGGAGGTCTTCGCCGGAGATGAAGGTCTTCGCCGGAGATGGAGCTACAGCTGTAAGAGCTTGTTAGCCGGAGTTAGAGACGTCTGTGGAGTTGGAGCTTGTTCGAAGAAATGAGAAAAATGCATTTTTCTTGGCATTTATATGGTAAGGGGAAAAAAAAAAAGAGAGGATATTTTGCTATGGAGAATGTTCGAAATCCAGACTTCATTAAATGGGGAATGGGAGTTGCCACTTGTTTGGGTTTTTTTATGTTTTCAAAAACATCATTGTTGATGTTTCCATATTTTGATATTGTTTTCAAAATAATGTAGTAAAAAAAAAAAACAAAACATCCACCAATTTTTTATTTTTTTTTGCCACAAAATGATTAAAAAAAAAAAAAAACGAAAACATCGTGTCCAACAAGCTTTCTTTTTAATATTTTTTAAACTACTTTGAAAAAAACTTTACCAAACAGCGACTTAAATCATCAAACACGCAAAAAAATCCGCCTATGTTTGAACTTCTCCAAAGATGTAAACTAACCTCCTTTTGAAATTTACACAATAGGTGAAATGCCGAAAATGACCTTCAATATATGTCATCTGCATTTGCCGTTTGAGTTTTATTCATATTTAACGGTGAAATCTAACAGAATGTGTTAATTAAAATGATTTAAATAGTTCAGGGGGTAAAATCAAAAAATTTAAAGTTCAGGGTGCAATTTAAAAAAAATAGAAAAGTTCAAGGGCCATTTATGTGGTTTACCCTATATTTTTTCCAAGTAAAAGACTATGAAACACGTTATTTTGACAATTCCTTTGTATGTTTTTTCCAAGTAAAAGACTATGGAACACGTTATTATGACACTTTCTTTGTATGTTTTTTCTAAGTAAAAGGCTATGGAACACGTTATTTTGACACTTTCTTTTTATGTTTTTTCCATTTTTTTTTATGCTTTTTTTTCCAATTACGAGACCATTTTATCATCAAAACTTGGTTTAAAAAACGTGTCTTGAAAAGTATTTTTTTAAAATATGATTTTATAAAAAAAAGTAGTATTTGATAATGAAATTTAAAACTATGATATTTGAATAATTTTGTTTTTCAAAAAAAAAAAAGTATGAGGAGAATTAAACTCCCATTAGTTGCATAAAAGAAATGAGACACAATTGATCCCTCTAGTTTCTTAATTGCACAGCTGAGAAGGGATACATTTTCTCAGTATAAAAAAAATATAGAATATTCTTCCATTACTTTGAATTGGAGGGGAACAAGGGCGAAACCAGGAAAAAGTTTCAGGGTGGACATATTAACGCGTTTTAAATTATTTTTTTCAATTGACCTTTGAAGTTCATAAATTCATATTTAATACTTAAAAATTTATAAAGCATAAAAGATTAAAATCGATGTATATAACATGGACAAATAAAAAATAATTAAAATTTCTTATCAAGAATGAAGATAATTATTGTCAATTATAATTGACCTTTATGTGTTTTTATTATTTGAATTACAAATCAACCTCATCGACAAATATATATATATATAAAATTGTGGTAATAATCTTACATTTATGATCCTATATTTTACTACATAACGACACTCATTTTTATACAATGACAAAATAACCTTTCAATGTTAAAAAAAAATATAAATAACCTCAATATATCTAACTTGTTTGGAGATGTCTGAAACGTGTTTAAAAATTAAGAATAATGCTTGTGGCATTTAAGACCCAATGTTTTGTGACCATTAGATTGATAGTAAAATTTATTAAATATTAGAACTCACTATTAAACTTAATATCACAATATTCGAAAGTTAATAATTATTTAGGCAGGAGCTTATTCAAATCGATATCACCAAAACAGGATAATAGGGTGAATACAATTAAATATGTCTAAATTTTATTTCAATATATATATATATATAATATCAAGAAAAGAAAATTTGAGAGTGGGCATGTACCCACCTCAACCCATGGGTGGCTCCGCCCCTGGAGGGGATCAAAACCCAACTGAGACCAATTTTCACCCAAAACTCAAACCACCCACCTTAGGTTATCTTTAATTTGGACTCAAAATTTTACTTCAATTTGAGACAACATTTGAGTAAAAAAATTGATTTGATACAAATCATTTCAATAGATAAATTCAAAGTTAAAATAGGACAAACTTAAATTTAAATGACGATTTAATATGACAATGGAATTTTTAAAAGGACGTAAAATGTGACCATTCAAGATTTGCAGATCTATATGCATAAAATTGAATTTCATTATATTGTTGATATAACATTGATAATATACAATCATCTATTGAGACTACTATATAAACACCTTATACGTGGTTGATATATTGAACATTATGTCTACATCAAGAGGATCTACAGTCTATAACAATAACAGTCGTGAACGACTTTGATTGTTAAAAGACCGAAACGATGATTACAAGAGTGGGAGATTTTCCAATCCAAAAGAATATTATGTAAGAGTACAACGAGAGTGGGGGTTTCGTGTTAATGAATCAGACGCATTATGCACACAACTAAGAGAACTTCGCATATCGGTGCCACATAGAAGTTCACTAACGATGCAACGAAGGTAGAGGGCTACGAATCAGCAGTCAAACATTATTGAAGATTGAATAATAGGATCATAGTGCGTAGGCGATATTATATGTTCCAACTAGCAACATGCATCGTGGGTACTGCATATGTACAAGAGTTGACAACAATTGAGCAAAATGTTATTTAGTTTAATGAACAATACCTATCAGATGATTATATGTCAGATAAAGATTAACAATTATAATCAATGTCCAAATGTTAGTTTCAATCTCAGATCTTGATAAGTCATGATCATTGTTAAGTAACCTCATAATTTTATCAGTTTAATTAGTGTCAAGTCATGTCATTATTTTATCAATATATTGTCATGTCACAACTTCAATGGTGTCAGATCATTTTATTGTTTTATCAGTGTTACGTCATGTCATAACGTGGCAGTGTGATGTCATTTCAAAATTCTTTATAATATCATTATAATTTAAAAATGATCAGCCCAGCCTATATAAACCATCAGTTATAATTGTGAAAAACATAGAAAAAAATGTCTAGGCGCACATCAAATTTACGCAATCTAGCCAAATCAATAAATGTTTTTTATCACGCAATGAATAACATAGTTCATCTTCAGCCAACCAACATCAACGCTCGATTAACCGACCAACAACGTCGAACATAGTTTATTCTATTGGATTGTATACAGATTCCGCTGGTGTAACGTGGTATGGCCAAAACTGTGAGTTCCAAAATGAGACTATCAACACTTATAACCAATTAGGACATGTTGGCTAGGTAATTGTTGGGCATGCAATCTACTACTCGCCTTTGTATGCTTATATCGAACTCACACTGAGGTGGCGAGAGTCATATAACAAACGTTGTAGACTTGAAATATATTATTATTGGCATGGACTATTGTTACCAAAGGCACGTTCGGTTGATATTGTTGAATGTGTGGTATTTCAAATATTGTAAAATCACTTATTAAACTTTCTGATTTGAACCATGTAAAGAGTTACACAAAGACGAGTTACTCTAGCAAAACAGTAACAGTAAAGAGTTACACAGAAACGAAAGAGTTACACGAAAGAGATACAAAAAAGAGTTACAGCAGTCTTACGAAACAGTAACAGTAAACAGTTACATGAAAGAGTTACACGTAACTGTTTGTATAACCAATAAAACTACTAACCCGATTGCAGAACAGGAACTGTTATTGAACTTTAGGTAGATCAATGCTAGTGTTTGACATTATGTCCTTAAGACAGATTTCGCCCCCACACACGGTACTTATGGAATATCGAGCGTCTGCCTCTCAGGATACAATGATCTTTCCACGAGCAGAAGTAGCACTTCAATCTACTCGTCCAGCGAACCAAAAATTGTGTTGTGTACTCTCCAAACGCTGATTGTCTTAATGCCGAAATGCTATGCACTAATGTCTGGCTTAACTCTGATAATGGAGTGATGAATGAATTGAATGCAGAATCGTAATGAGTCTGGGTATTTATAGACACTTTGGTGACTTTCCGGACAGCTACCATACTAAAAGGACACAACCCAGTATGAACAAACACAACTCAATGCAAGTCAAAAGACATCACTTTGTAACTGTTCTCTGTGAACAAACACAACTCAGACTAGAGGGAAGTAAAAATCCGAACCAGTTCCCAATTAATTTCGGATCCAATAGGTACCGAAAATTAATTTCGGATTAAGAAATTCTCGTCCAATTAATTAAATGAATTTTCTCAAAAAAGATAGGGCTTAGTCTAAAACACACCCACACCCATACCTGAGCCCAACTTCGGTTCTACCACAAGGCATGTAGGTGCTTGCTCCACTCATAAAACTGTGGTATCCCTTGGGGCCCAATCCCTTAGAGCAAACTTGACCTATATATGCCCATGTAGAACTTCTTCCTCAACTAATGTGGGATTGGTGTCAAATCCCACATTGCACAACATTTATTTTCACATTTCAAGAGGGTCACTTTGGAGCCTATTTTCTCATTCATTTCTTACTTGATTTGAACAAGTGAATATAATACATTATTCTCCTCACGAAGTAGAATATGGACCCACGAAAATTTATTCGAAACAACGAACGGGTCCCACTTTAATTTAGGCTCAAAGTAGACCAAAAATTCAATTTTTTACTCTTAAAAATCTGTTTTGGTCCAACAGATATATACCATCCACAAAACTCAAACAATCATACAGAGATCATATGAGATGGAGATTTGGTTAGAAAATTTGGTAAGCATAGCATTACCTACATTACATCATTTGGGCTTTGAAACTTGGATAATGCTCGACTTGTCTGTTTATTCTAGTTGGGAGAAATAAAAACCATCATGTTGTTTTCTTCCGAAAGATAATTTGAGGCAAGTAGAAAAATTGGCAAAATATTTAAAGAAGAATATTTACCCGGCTAGATTATTAACTTAAGAAGTAGTGCCAACAGTTGGGTTTAACACATTAATTGTGGCGTGGCGGAATTAATCTTTGAATTTGAAGCAGAAGGTAGGCAAAGTTGCAAACATTATCATTCTTTTTCTGGGGAATGATTATGTGAAATATGTTCCTTAAGCACTAATGACTTGTTTGAAGTGACTAGAGAGCAGTAATCCTGGAAGTAAAAGCTGGATCTATCTATTTCATCGCGTGGTGGTTTTTGCAATCAAGTAAAATCTATCTATATATGTTATCTCATATATGATAACAATATGTGCACCAGGGGATAAATATTCTTTTCATAAACATTGCGCAAATTGAAGCGTTTTTATGAAATTATCAGCCGCAGGGAAAGGTGGTGGCGGGTTGTTGGAGAAACCAGTCATAGAGGAAACATCTCCTGGCCGTGAATCTGAATTTGACTTGAGGTGTGGATAGCAAAGTTCCCTGGTGGGTGTGATAATTTGTTTCATTTAAAATCATAAATTATGAATATGTAAGGTTCTCAAATGGAAGTTTGAAGTGTCAATTTGGGCATTCTTTAATCTCTAAAGAGAAAAAGTTGAATACCTAGAATAAAGAACTCGAGTAGGGTCTGGTATACTGGATGTCAGAAGAACGCCGCAGTGGAAGGGACCTCTTGATATTTCATAGAAGCTTATATTGATCCTACTCTTTCCATTTGCCCTACAATCTTCAAATCAAAGGTCACTAGGAAGCTGGTTGAACCACCACCTTCAAGGCAAGTCATATTCGGATTATGGATCTCTTAAGCAACTTTAAACAAGAAGAAAAAGACAACTCACATTCCCTTTCATAGGAATGATAGAGAAGAAAGATGTTCATTTTTCTCTAGTTAAGTGTAAGCACATAATTTTAGCCCCCATCTGCACTTAAAAAGTAGCCTCCTGTTAAAATCATTTATTTTTCCTTAGTCAACTTGAAAATAACATCTTTTTATAGCCACTGTACTTCGAGAGCAGTTTCGAAGGAGAAGATGATATTTGAACCTATGACACTCCTTTATGGTTGGCATGCGTGAATTTAGCTTTCTAAATGAGCTATTAGAAAGATTTTTTACATTCCTTGGAGAGTAGTCTTTAAATTGAAAATCAGCTGGCAACATGTAAACAAAATGGTTGTGGTTGCAGAATGCTCAATATCTTCAATCAAGTTTTGTCATGTTCATGAATTGTGACAGTTTTCTTGAGGTTGAATGAGTTGTCTGATGTTTTGGACTTTGCATATGGATAATCAACAGATGGCACCTCGGCACGTCGGTGGTATTTTTAAGACTGCGCAACTAAACCAAATGGAGGCCGGTGGTTTATGCTGAGTCCATTGCTAAATGGTTCTCAGTATTTTGTGCACACATTTAAACTTTGTTTGGGTAGAAGTTTCTGATGCATATAGAAATGGCTGTTTGAGTGGTCCCTTAGCATTTTGGGTTTTTCTTTTATATGCCTGACCTTTTTTCAGTTCTGCATGACTTTTGCTTTTGTCAGCTATGACTTATTACACAGTCTGCCTTACTTAAGATTTATTAAAAACATGAATAAGATAATTTTCTTTCCCTTCAAGGTATCTTAGGTGGAAAGGTATTACACCTAAACACCAAATTTGGAACATTGTTACAACACAAGGAGCAGAGCCTCTCCCTGTGTATTATATGAGTTGTAACATCTGCGACAAATATTTTGAGCAGTGCTGTGTCACTGCTACATTGAATTTAATATCCTCTTCCTTTATTATTTAATGCAAAAATATCATCAACTTCTTGGGGCCTAGGTGTGGAAACGAGCCGAAACAAGACAATTAGGTGTTGCTCAAGCTTGGTTCCAAAACTTTAACAAGCTACAAATCCAGCTTAAGGATCTTGAGTGAGCTTCCAACCGAGCCAATTAGCAGTAGTTTGGTTTAACATATTCTCAAACTTGAGCTGAGCTCAATAATTTATGAGCTTTAACATATTCTCAAACTTGTCTCTCGTTTGTTGAGTTCATCTCGAGTGAAATTTTACCCATGACTCGCTCTCAATTAGCTTGGTTCGTTTCACAGCATCACCGCTGCACGATAAAAGGTTTGAATCGTGTACTGACCCCACGTAGTTGGATTTTTTGGTTTTTTAGGTGTGACGAGCTGATTATACTCAATTACTCATTCAAAATTATATTTGGTTTCCTTTGCCTTTTTTATGTTATTTGTGCCTGGTTGGGAAGTAAAACAAACTTTGACCATAAACATGAAGTTGATTTTTGCTGAAATATGCCACATCTGCTCTTTTTGATTTCTCATGAAGACCACTTCTTGACATGCAAATATTGTCACTTGCCATGTCGCGCCAGAAACTGGCAATGTGATTGGACTGTTATTTGACCATTTGTAAGGAGTTTGAGTTGACAAATGGTAGCATGTGCAGCCAATCCATCAATCTGATGTACGAATGTAAGCAAAGAATCGTCTGTTTTATCCGCATCTCACTTGCTTTGATGCAGTTGCATGAGCATAGTGCCCTGGCTCTGCATCTGCAAGATGCTTTTGCCTTTGCTACAGACCTTAGTGGGGGATGAGAATGTTATCCTAGAGAACTGAATGTCTCTGTTCTGGAGTTCACCTATATGCAAGGGTGCAAGTCGATCAAAAGAAATCAATATGTGTGAGATACAGCTATCAAATGCTAATGTGGATTGGAAAAGTAATCTTTATCATAATTAATACATTCCATGTACAAGCATAGAATTTACACTTTCTCTTGTATATCCACTCTTCAGGACCAACAATAAAGCTGGATTTGACTGTATTATTTTGTTCTTATTATATCGCCAATCAATCTCTGCTAGATTGCATTTCTGATGAGGGTTTTGACATAGTGGATCTTTGTTGTTTCCCCTTCAATGTATGTTTCCTTGCTGACTCGAATGACTCTGCACCATTACTTTACACTTAACAGAGGTGAAATATCAAAATGCCCATCTTTGTCTTCCCTTTGATCTGACTTGTTTTTGTGCGGATCTCAAACGAAAATTCATGTTTCTTTTTTAACGGATTTATTATGAAGGAGCTGGACCAATCTCATGTGCCATCTTTAGTTCGTTTGTTGATGTATATTCCTTTAATTTTTGGTGCATGATACTTTAAATCTGTGCATACATCCATTTAACTAGATTCAACCACAGTTACTGCTTTGGTTTTCAGGAAATCAAGGAAAATGTCCCCACCTTATCGTGAGTTGCTACACAATGACAACTACAACAAAAGGGAGTATCTCGTGCAAGTGCTAATGAAAGTTATACCTGGTATGACCCTTGACAATGCTGTGAATATCATGCAAGAGGCACATTACAATGGCATGTCAGTGGTGATTATCTGTGCTCAAGTAGATGCATAGGATCACTGCATGCAGCTGAGAGGCAATGGTCTTCTAAGCTCGATTGAGCCTGCAAGTGGAGGTTGTTAAATTCTAGCCAAATGTGCATGCCTCAAGAAAAATGTTAGGATTCTGGTTATATGTACATAAAAGTTGAAAACAGAACTGTCCGTGTGGTGATTACCATGCTTGTTGAAATAAGATGAGAATATAGATGACAAACAACATTGATATCTAACCACCGAGCGTTAGATATCATGCTACTCGTTGTTAAAGTTCACTATCTAACTTTAGATGACAAACAACATTGATATCTCTACCCGTGTTACTCTCCTTGTTAAAGTTCACTATCTAACTAGCATTTAGAGTATTTGCTATTTGACTGTTCTTTGGGAAAAAGACGTATTGATTCATGTTTTTTTATCCAAATTGATTCATGTTTGAATGTCGTTTTGTGTCTGTACTTGTTTTGTCCAAAATATAAAGAGTAATTTTATATCAACTTAAAAATTAGACTTGATAATCACAACCATTGAATAGTTAGTTGGTCACAAAAAATGTTGGGATCCACAATGAAATCAATGATTGTAATTATCAAGTCTACTTTTTAAGTTTATTTTTTAAGTCCATGTAACATTGCTCAAATATAAATAAAGGTAAACTCTATTGAGTTCCGGTGTTCTACTGTATGTGTATATATATACATATTTATGTGTGTATATACATCCAGAGGCGGAGCCAATAATTTTGATCAGGGTGGACACTTTAATTACGCACTCCTAACCAATCACACTATATAATATATTTATATTTATTATATTGTATTTGATATATGAAGTCCATTTAAATTAACATAAAAAAATGCCAAAAAAATGTCTATGAGAGGGGCAAAATATAACTGATATAAAAAAATATTTAGCCGAAATTGATACAAATAAATTCAGTTCAGGAATGACAAAAAAATAAGAATCAGAACAAAATTATTGTGAACTAGTAAATTCAATTTACTTTTAGCCGAAACAAAATCCTAACAAAAAGACACAAAAAAAAAAAAATTTAGTACATTTTTAACCTAATTATATATTTCAATAAAATATAAAAAATTTTAAAATCTCTAAAATTTTGTATATGAATTAAATATAAAATAAATTTTCACTAATTTTCTATTAATACGTACAATTACAAGTCCGTAATAAAATTATTCTTTATTTAGTTCAAAGCTTTGTTGAGTTGAGTTAATCTATGTGTAGTCGTGGGTGTTTAGAATCAAAATAACCATTGATATCACAGTTGGGATAACTAGATGTTTATAGAAGTTCCTGATTACAGAAATTTGAATGCTGGGTTTGGAGGGAGGCTCCGCGGCCACGGGGGCGTGTGTTTGTATGCAAGACTTTCCCGTTATGGAAGGAATTTCACCCCTGCCAGGAGGGGTTTTTCAGTCTACAATCATCTACTTTATTACCTAAATTATAAGTTTTTCAATATACTTGGCCTTTGTGTCCAAAATAATTCCGACCAAGTTATCGGAATTTCGGAAGCATACCGTTAATTCACTTCCTCACCATGTATTCAAATGAGGTTGGAAATTTAATGAAACCTGAATTTAATATGTAAGGGTGTTCACCCTATCCTATGAGTATGAGTTATGATATTTCATTTTTCTGCTTGATACTTTGCAGAAGGAATTTTTTTTTTGCCTACCCTACCCTATCAAGTGTACTATTCCTATTCGAATTTCGTTCAAAACAAACGGGTAGAAAGTCGTATAGGAAATCAGGTAAATACATATTTTGTAGTTATTAATTTTTGGATCATTTAACAATTTAATTAAGTAACATACACTAATTAACTAACACAATAAACCAATAACACTAAAGAAAACACAATAAATTTGATAATACATAAACAATTACAATAAAACTCAACAAGAAAACCATAAATATCAATACATCATATATAAGAAAGTCATAAATATCAATAAAACATTAGAGTTTCTAGATTTTTAGATTTTTTAGTTGGCCTACCCGATTCTTTCGAATAGCTGATCAATAGAGTCAGGTAGAGTAGGATATGATCAAAATTTGTGGGTAATCAAAAATTTGAACACCCTACTATTATGAAATTAGGAGATGAAATTAGTACATTGGAGTTGGCAATTTGCCAGACACGAATTGAAAAATAACATGATCCGTTCATAAGATAATAAGTAAATTGAAGTTTATTTAAAATGGGGAAATTGGAAGGAGGTGCACCAAATTAGACTTAATTGTAAAAAAGTACACATAAAAAACTGTTGGGTAATTAAGTCTTTAATTTTGATACTTATTTGTATCTAAGTACATTATTTGAATTTTACTGATTTTTTTGTGACATTTTTGTCCTTCATTGATCCATGTGTATTTTCTTTGGAAAGTGGTGCATTAAACATCTCCTAATTTTATGGGAAAGTGGTGCATTAAATTCGTGTATATACTTATTTGAATATATATACAAATTCAAATAAGTATAAACACACACACACACACACACATATATATATATATACACGAATTTTTATATATATATACACACATATATATATACGTATATAATAAATATGTATATATATATATGTAAATTCGTATATATATATACACACACACACACACACACACACACACATATATATATATATATATATATATATATATACTTGTTTGAATTTATATATATATATAAATTCGCACACACACACACACGCACACACACACACACACACACATATATATATATATATATATAAATTCGTATACACACACACACACACACACACACATATATATATATATGAGAGATTTAATATTTTATATTTGTATATCCTCCCTTGATTCATGAGAATTTTTTTTGGAACTTGAATATTCTATATTTGTATGTTCTCCCTTGATTCATGCGAATTTTTTTTGGAAAGTGATTTTGTTTTCAAATTACTCCCTCCGTTCCTAAATATCTGTCGTTTTTTCCATTTTTGTTTATTCCATAATATCTGTCGTTTCATGATACCAAAGCATAATTAATATTTTTTCTTCCAAATTTACCCTTAACTCTTCAATGCATTAGATTAGGTGTAGGCTAAGTGCCTTTCATATTCCTTTCCTTCCCAATACGTATTGAATAAGGGTATTTTAGTCTTGTGCAATTATTTTTTACTCATATTAGAGCTATTTAATAGCTTCCTTAATCCCTGTGCAAAAACCTTAAATGACAGATATTTAGGAACGGAGGGAGTATATTTAATACACCTTTATTCATGCGTTTTTTTTTTTTGGAAAGTTATTTTATTTTCAAATTAATTTAATATCCAAAATAGTATAATAGTGTAACAACAACAGTGTAACAATAAAAGTGTAACAGTGTAACAATAACAGTGTAACCGTTATTGTTACACTATTACACTTTTATTGTTACACTTTATGCATGTGGTAATAAATTCTAAACAAAGATGGACTGTTTTGAATGAAATTATATGAAAATATATATTTGACAAAATGTAATAGTACAATATTGTGTATATATAACTTGTTACATTGTTATTGTTACATTGTTACACTGTTACACTTTTATTGTTACACTGTTACACTTTTATTGTTACACTGTTACATTTTTGTTGTTACACTATTATACTATTCGGATATTAAATTAATTTGAAAATAAAATTTCTTTCAAAAAAAAAAACGCATGAATCAAGGTGCATTAAATATAATTTGAAAACAAAATCACTTTCCAAAAAAAAAAAAAATGCATGCATCAAGGTGCATTAAATATAATGTTGAAAACAAAATCACTTTCCAAAAAAAATTCGCATAAATCAAGGGAGGATATACAAATATAGAATATTAAAGTTCTCTCATATATATATATAATTTGAAAACAAAATTATACAAGGTGCATTAAATATAATTTGAAAACAAAATCACTTTTCAAAAAAAAAAAAATGCATGCATCAAGGTGCATTAAATATAATTTTGAAAACAAAATCACTTTCCAAAAAAAATTCGCATAAATCAAGGGAGGATATACAAATATAGAATATTAAAGTTCTCTCATATATATATATATATATATATATATATATATATATATATATATATATATATATATATACGTATAAATTAGTGTATATATATATAAATACGTATATATATACTTGTTTGAATTTATATATATATAAATTCGTATATATAAATATATATACTTGTTTGAATTTATTTGTATTAACAAATACACATGAATCAAGGTGCATTAAAGATAAGAGATTTTGAATTGTTAATACACATGAATCAAGGTGCATTAAAGATAAGAGATTTTGAATTAAATGACCATAAAGGGGTATTTAGGTCTTTGTATCTATGTAGTGTACTTTTTTTCAAGACATTTTTTAATGTGTACTTTTTGCCAAATAACTCTAATTTGGTGTACCGGCTTCCAAAAAACCCATTTAAAATTTATGTCTCTTCTTCTAGATTTCAATTAATCTAATATATTAATTAAGAAAGGTTTTTTTTTTTTCCTTATTTTGTGATCTGGTGGATTGATTGGATTTTTAATTAATTAGGCTTGTAGTTTGTGGGTTTGGGTTTTAAAAAAAAAAAAGGAAAAAGAGGAGATTGTAAGGTTTTAAGTTCACATGTTCACAATTTATACAAATCTAACTTGAGTATGACTTGTATGTGAAAAAGGTTAAATTTGTTTTTGTTTATATGATAAAATTAAATAATTAAGTTGTGTTAAAATTGACTAATATTTAATATGAATCTGAAATGACAAAATCCACAGTATTGTTCCTAATTACTGTAAAATTAAAGGGGACTGTAAATTTCTGGTTGATAGATTTTTGGGGAAAATGCAGTTTTGGACTGAAAAAACATCAACTATGTGTTGGGAGGCTAATAATTACTCTTTGCAATTCAAGTTTACTTGTTTTTAATTTTCGGAAAGTAAAATTTTATTGTTACGGAACTTATACTAAGATAGGAAGTATTATGGGATTGTTTGGTAAGTGGATATGAGAGCTTGACAACATGGGTTTAGGAAAAATAGTCTAATGGACTTCAAAAACCCTTGTTTGGATGGCTTTTAGAAGGCATGGACAACAGTCTCGGCCTGTAGCTAGCCCGACATTTTAAACCCTTGAATGTGGGTTTCATCAAACCCATGGGGGGTGGGTTCTGGTCAAGCCATACGCGGATTAGGGAGATAAATGTCATTTGTACCCCTGAGTTAAATAAACATGAGTATGAATTGGATTAGGCAGTGGACAATATAGTGAATTAGCCGAGCTCCTGAGCTGGTGAACCACTATAAACTCTCTCTACGTTAATCCCATTTTCTTGGTCCAGATCTTAAGAGTCTAGGAGCTCAGACTGAGTTACTCAGTGACCCATCAATCTCTCATATCTGCTTTATCGTGCTAAACACACATCATCAAGCACTATCCTTTAGTAATGACTATCTCAATAATTACACTCTCACGTGTATTGACTTCTCTTAGACTCTTGATGTTTGAATTAGACTGAAGTCATAAACAAAACTTGACCTGTCTTATGATAATTTGGACTCAATCTATGAACTGGACCGGGCCTAGTTTGGATCGTCAACTTTCATAACTTTCCACTTTCCGGGGAAAGAAAAAAAACTTTCTTTTTAGTTTTCCAACTTATTTGTCAAACTCAATAGCAAAAAACCTTATTTGTCAAACTAATTTCCAAATCTTCCATACCCTCGAGAGTTAGATATCTTCTGTCAGTCTTTGTCAAAGACGTTATTCATGAAAATTGTCACTTTACATATTTACCCCTGAAATGCTTCAATATTTACTTATCAGAAGATCCAAGAAGCCTTCTGCGTGGGTGACAATTTTCGACTCAATACGACTTGAATTCGACAAGATTTTAATGACACGAACTCAAAAATGACCCCATACACGAATATGAAATAAAAAAAGATCGTGTTCCGGTTCAACCTGCCAAACTTGAAATTGGTACGATCAACTCGTTTATTTAATTGTGTCGACACTAACCCGATAATGACCCGTTAACGACATGAACATGGCCTAATAATTTTTTATCCAAAAATGGCATGCTCAACCCGTTTAGATATAGTATAAAAAAAAAAAAATATGGTCTCAATTCAAGAATATGATGACTATTCTTCCTTTGCGGAGTAGAGAAAATCTATTTTAAGTCTAGCAGTTTCAAAATCATGATAATTTTGAAGGACTTAGTTCAGAATATACATTTCATCTATTTTCTTATTTGTATAGTAACACAATTAACATATATATAATAAAACACATAAGAATTTGAATTTTATCCCTTGTACATTTTTCCCCCAAAACAATCACATGACTCATTTATATTACATATTCAATTATTTAATATTTGATCAATTTGTAGTTTAACATAATTTTTTATTTCAGATATTGTCCATACACGATAGTATATATATACTGAGAAAATTTTATCAAATTATGTTTTTTGAGAAAATTTTGTTAATATTTTTAATAAAATAATAGGTAAAAATAAATTTTGAATGATGTAATCAAATAAATGAAGGAAAAAAAATTATTATTTAATATTGTGAGATCAATTTTTTGGGGCTCGAATTTTATGTTTTGTCGTACCTTTAAGCACGGGTTATCACTAGTCTTAACACGATTAACATGTTTAACTAGTATTATAAAAATAAAATATTAATTATTTGTAATTATTTATTAAATATTGACATAATTATTGTATAAAAAATATTTTTACTCATTATCATTATTATTATTAATATTATTATTATTAGGTTAATTTTTAATTTATAAAAAAATATGAACATAGATTTAATTAAGTGAAAATATAATTCTTATTTGTTCAAAGTTTATATAGATCAACACGAATACGAACACAACATAAAAATAAACAGATCAACTCGGCATAGCATAATTTATTAAATAAACTAGGTAATAATTGATTAATATTCCACACGAACTTATAATGACTTGATCCAACACGACTCAATTGCCACCCCTACTCATGCTACGTGGCACACCTCCACCGCCCAATGTCTCTACTTCTACCACCACCCTGCAACTCCACCCAAATCTCCGCCAAAACCACAAAAACCGAGACTTGATTCGTTTATATGCATCCAAAAATAGTAGTTCAACTCTACGAAGCCACCATCTCTCTCTCTCTCTCTCTCTCTCTCTCTCTCTCTCTCTCTCGCGAAGACTCGAGCAAATAAAACTCAAAGTACATCATCCCTGTTCTTTCTCTCCTTCCCTCTCTGCCTCCAGTCCACAGACAGGTTTCCTGCCATTGTGGTGGTTCTCTGTCCACCCTCTAACCCAGTTAATCCCTTTTAGCTCTCTCTTATCTCCTGATCAATGGCGGTTTCGCCACCTTCTAATCAAAGAAAAACCCACTTAATCAAGAGACCAATTCAGTCACACCCATCAAAATTCAACCACACCCATCAAAATTCAACCACATGTAGGCACCAATGGGTGAACCCATTTCTAAGAGCCACCCTATGGATGTCATGGTGTTGACACATCACTGACGATGGTCACGGCTCCATACAGAGAGAGAGAGAGAGAGAGAGAGAGAGAGAGAGATCTCACTTTAGAGTTAATAAAGCATCTGATTCTTTTTACTATCTGATGGTGTAAATCTACGCGAATGAGCAATGAGTTTGGGTTCAATGTTATGGGATGGATCTGAGCTACAAGGCTCGTGAATCGGTGGGTGAATGCTCTGATTATCTGAGGTGTGGTGTGTGCAACATAATAAAATATAGTGGTTCACCGGCTTGAGAGCTCGGCTAGTCCACTCTTCAATGGAGTCTCTTGCTCCTAAGATTTGTATATCTCTCAAAAATATTTTACAGGATGCCTTGGATGCCAATAGGGTTCTCCCTCCTTGATTGAGGCGATGTACAATATTTATAGTGTAATTCCTATCTCTAAGGGATTTTTACCGAGATCTTTGCCCTTCATCCGTGGGATCTTCCTTGATTTTTGGGAGAGAATCTTGGTTAGTTGAGAGTTTTGTGCCTTGATTCTAGCTTTCCATTGCTTTGAGGATGCCATTCACCAGCCAGCTGTTTCCCTTTCAATTTCCCGTTTGTTTTCTTTGAGCAGAGCTTGAGGTCTGGATTGCGGAGCCCTGGTTACTGTGTCTGACCTCCTTGTCTGACCTTAAACGTCCGAGCTCATACTTAGAGCTTTTTTCTAGGTATCATCAGTTGCCCCCCAGCCCTTGGCCCAAGTGAGCTTGGGCAGGGGCTGAGTCGATGCTGAATTGAGATAGACTTCCGCACATCGACCTTGATTTACATGAGCTCGAGGTGCAGAGAGCTGCTGCTTTTCCTACGGTTGCCGAGTTCCCATTGCTTCGAGAAGTACTTCAGTGCTTCTTAAAGCAAAATTATTGACTTTATGAGCTGCCGAGCTCTTTTTTAGGAATTAAATAGCCCATTCCGAGCTCCTAGGCTCTTTTCTGAACTATTGGAGTTCTTCGTGGGCTGTGTTGCTCATATCATGAACTGAATAGTTCAGCGTGAGCTACGTGGCTCATATTATGAGCTGAAGAGTTCAGCGTGAGCTGCTTGGCTCAAGTTATGAACTGAATAGTTCATCGTGAGCTGCGTGGCTCAAGTTATGAACTGAAGAGTTCATCATGAGCTGCTTGGCTCAAGTTATGAACTGAATAGTTCATCGTGAGCTGCGTGACTCAAGTTATGAACTGAAGAGTTCATCGTGAGCTGTTTGGCTCAAGTTATGAACTGAATAGTTCATCGTGAGCTGCGTGGCTCAAGTTATGAACTGAAGAGTTCATTGTGAGCTGCGTGACTCAAGTTATGAACTGAAGAGTTCATTGTGAGCTGCTTGGCTCAAGTTATGAACTGAATAGTTCATCGTGAGCTGCGTGACTCAAGTTATGAACTGAAGAGTTCATCGTGAGCTGCTTGGCTCAAGTTATGAACTGAATAGTTCATTGTGAGCTGCTTGGCTCAAGTTATGAACTGAATAGTTCATCGTGAGCTGCGTGACTCAAGTTATGAACTGAAGAGTTCATCGTGAGCTGCTTGGCTCAAGTTATGAACTGAATAGTTCATCGTGAGCTGCGTGACTCAAGTTATGAACTGAAGAGTTCATCGTGAGCTGTTTGGCTCAAGTTATGAACTGAATAGTTCATCGTGAGCTGCGTGACTCAAGTTATGAACTGAAGAGTTCATCGTGAGCTGTTTGGCTCAAGTTATGAACTGAATAGTTCATCGTGAGCTGCGTGGCTCAAGTTATGAACTGAAGAGTTCATTGTGAGCTGCGTGGCTCAAGTTATGAACTGAAGAGTTCATTGTGAGCTGCTTGGCTCAAGTTATGAACTGAATAGTTCATCGTGAGCTGCTTGGCTCAAGTTATGAACTGAATAGTTCATCGTGAGCTGCGTGACTCAAGTTATGAACTGAAGAGTTCATCGTGAGCTGCTTGGCTCAAGTTATGAACTGAATAGTTCATTGTGAGCTGCTTGGCTCAAGTTATGAACTGAATAGTTCATCGTGAGCTGCGTGACTCAAGTTATGAACTGAAGAGTTCATCGTGAGCTGCTTGGCTCAAGTTATGAACTGAATAGTTCATCGTGAGCTGCGTGACTCAAGTTATGAACTGAAGAGTTCATCGTGAGCTGTTTGGCTCAAGTTATGAACTGAATAGTTCATCGTGAGCTGCGTGACTCAAGTTATGAACTGAAGAGTTCATCGTGAGCTGTTTGGCTCAAGTTATGAACTGAATAGTTCATCGTGAGCTGCGTGGCTCAAGTTATGAACTGAAGAGTTCATTGTGAGCTGCGTGGCTCAAGTTATGAACTGAAGAGTTCATTGTGAGCTGCTTGGCTCAAGTTATGAACTGAATAGTTCATCGTGAGCTGCGTGACTCAAGTTATGAACTGAAGAGTTCATCGTGAATTTATGAGCTGAAGAGCTCATCTTGAATTTATGAGCTGAAGAGCTCATCTTGAGTTTATGAGCTGAAGAGCTCATCTTGAGTTTATGAGCTGAAGAGCTCATCTTGAGTTTATGACATCTTCCCTTCTCTTGGGGGAGCGATCCCTGTCTCTTCTTGGGGACCTATCTCGTCTTCTTTCTTTCCTAGGACTTCGATCCCTCTTATTTTCTTCCTTCACTTTTTCCTTCTGTGAGGATGAGCCCCCTACCTTTGAGAGAAGGGCTTCCTCGCCATTAATATACTTTTCTGCTTTAGCCAACACCTCTGCCATGCTTGCTTGCGGGTTCTTTGATATAGAAAATATCAAATCCTTCGATTGCACTCCTAATCCAGCAATGAAAGCAGTGATAGCAAACTTCTCATCTGGAATATCTACCTTCAGAGATTCTGAATTGAACCTTTGGACATAAGACCGTAGGTTCTCGTTGGGTCCCTGTTTTACATTCAACAGATGGTAGCTCGGCTTTCTGTATATCCGAGCTCCTATAAAGTGAGATACAAAAGCTATGGAGAGCTCTCTAAAGGATGAGATCGAGGCTGGTGGGAGCCTGTGAAACCAGGCCAGAGCAGAGCCTTTTAACGTGATGGCAAAAGCTCTGCAACGTACAGGATCTTGGTATCCATGCAGCTCCATCTGGTTCTTGTAAGTGTTGAGATGATCTACGGGATCTTTCGTTCCGTCAAAGACCTCTATCTGAGACATCCTGAACTTTGGTGGGAGAGGAAAGTGCAGCACTCCAGTGGTGAATGGGGACTCAGTCTGTTGTACTAGGGCGTTCATTGTAACCGGAGTCTTGCTCTTTACAGCCTCTTTCATGTGGCTGAGCTCTTGCTGGATGTCCTTGAAACGTTGCTCCCAGTGTTGTTCTCTCCTGTCCTGCTGGTAGGGAAAAAAATCGTCCCTCTCGCCCCCACCGTTCTGACTTTGTACCTCTTCGTTGTGGCCGTTCCTAAGGGGTTGATGAGGGACTTCCCCCATGGTCTGGCTATTTTCCCCCCTTTCGTCGGCTTCTCTGAGGGGGTTGAGGTGTTGCTGCTCCCTGCGTGGGGGGTTATTCTGGCCTTCTTGGGCCCGTTGTGCCTCCTGTGGGCAGTGCAAGAGTTTCAAGAGTTCCTCATTCTGTTGTATCAAGCGCTCGTTGGCTTGGCGAAGGGCTGCCAACTCATTGTTGGTGGGGGGAATCCCCCTGGGAGGGTTCGTCTCCTGGACGTTCTCAGGTTGC
This sequence comes from Ilex aquifolium, assembly GCA_951799425.1. Taxonomy (NCBI): domain Eukaryota; kingdom Viridiplantae; phylum Streptophyta; class Magnoliopsida; order Aquifoliales; family Aquifoliaceae; genus Ilex; species Ilex aquifolium. Next base: position 18,343,300 of record OX637410.1, read on the forward strand.
CTGCCGTTGGTGGCTTCCTGCTGATCCTGCATTCGTGGTGGGTTTGTTTGGCTTCTGCTCATGTTTCGAGCCGTTACCATCAGTCGCTGAGAGATCAGCTTATTTGTAACAGGAACAGTCGTTCCCACAGACGGCGCCAAACTGATGGTGTAAATCTACGCGAATGAGCAATGAGTTTGGGTTCAATGTTATGGGATGGATCTGAGCTACAAGGCTCGTGAATCGGTGGGTGAATGCTCTGATTATCTGAGGTGTGGTGTGTGCAACATAATAAAATATAGTGGTTCACCGGCTTGAGAGCTCGGCTAGTCCACTCTTCAATGGAGTCTCTTGCTCCTAAGATTTGTATATCTCTCAAAAATATTTTACAGGATGCCTTGGATGCCAATAGGGTTCTCCCTCCTTGATTGAGGCGATGTACAATATTTATAGTGTAATTCCTATCTCTAAGGGATTTTTACCGAGATCTTTGCCCTTCATCCGTGGGATCTTCCTTGATTTTTGGGAGAGAATCTTGGTTAGTTGAGAGTTTTGTGCCTTGATTCTAGCTTTCCATTGCTTTGAGGATGCCATTCACCAGCCAGCTGTTTCCCTTTCAATTTCCCGTTTGTTTTCTTTGAGCAGAGCTTGAGGTCTGGATTGCGGAGCCCTGGTTACTGTGTCTGACCTCCTTGTCTGACCTTAAACGTCCGAGCTCATACTTAGAGCTTTTTTCTAGGTATCATCACTATCTTTAATCATCTATGCTGTTACTTTGTCTTTCAATTAGGATTCTTGTTGTCTTTTTCCTTCAAATCTGGTCGTTTTCAATTCATCATTTGCAAAAACTTCACAATTCTTATATAATAATGTAAATTCATGCCTTCATTGAATTTGCATCATCTGATACTATTACATTTGAGGCCTGTCATGAAGAGTTGAGAGTATTAACAAGGCCCAACTCAAGCCAATATTTTTGTATTAGCCAACAAAAAAAAAAAACCTATTATTTTGTAGACAAAGTCCCAAAAATCATCAAATTTTGCATAATATGTTTATGAATATATTTGTATGCATAATATCAATGCATAAATTATACCCTTATCTGCCTTCAAGCTCTGAAATCGATAGCCCATTGTTGGACTGGTTTTCCAACTTGTCACATGTCTCCTCCACATTTGGTCCACTCATTTGTATGAAGAATGCGGGTTTCTTTGGTGCAGGTAAAGTCATTGTTTCATTTGTAAGCATGGAAACAACATCTGACATGGAGGGTCTATCCTTTGCATTGTCTTGTACGCACAAAAGACCCACATGTATGCACCTCATTACTTCATTACGATCGCAAGATTCATCTAATGTTAGGTCCATTATCTCTAAGACTTTACCTTCTTGCCACAGTTCCCATGCCTGATACAAGAAAGTTTCATAGTTTGCAATGTTAGCTACCTTATGTGAATCAATGCTTCCTGAACTGACATACAAAGATTGAATTTGAGTGACAAACTTACATATCCTACGAGGTTGAGTGGATAATCTGAACGATAGCATTTATTGTTCTTCTTGCTGCTCACAATCTCTAATAGTAAAACTCCAAAGCTGAATACATCAATCTTCATTGAAACAACGCCTTGAAGGGCATACTCCGGAGACATGTAACCACTGAAGATTCAAAAGAAGTGTAGTGTTAAAACTTGTGTGGACATTCAGATGATGAACATTTTCAATTTATTTTTGCTTACTATGTGCCCACGATTCTGTTTGTGTTTGCTTCTGATTCACTAAGCCCAAATATTCTTGCCATGCCAAAATCTGATATTTTTGGGTTCATATTGTCATCTAATAAGATGTTGCTGGCTTTCAAATCTCTATGAATAACTCTCAGTCTCGAATATTTGTGGAGGTAAAGTAGCCCTTGAGCAATTCCTTCAATGATGTTGAAGCGGTTTGTCCATCTCAGTAGTTTTCCTCTTGTAGGATCTGTTTGCAGTAGACATATGGGATTTGAGTAGGAGCGATTGCTAATAATATGGCAGGATTATGGTTCATCTCCAAAAGAAGCAGTTATAAGGATTGCCTACCGAAGAGGAAGAAATCCAAGCTCTTGTTGGGCATGAATTCATATACTAAAATTTTCTCATCCTCTTGAATGCAGCATCCTAATAGCCTAACAAGATTAGTGTGTTGGAGTTTGGAAATTAGAAGAATTTCATTTTTGAACTCCACCAGTCCTTGACCTGAACTTCTTGAAAGTCTTTTTATTGCTATCTCTTGTCCATCAAGTAATCTTCCCTGAAATATTGCCAAGGAGTGATTTCTCGAATCATTTTAAGCTGAGGAGTGCACAAAGTTTACCTTATACACTGGTCCAAAGCCACCCTCTCCTAGCTTATTTGTGATTGAGAAACTGTCAGTGGCAGCTGCAATGCTTTCAAAGCTGAAAAAGTGTAATTCGTGGCTCATCCTCTCGTCTGTTTTGTGATTATTGGCTTTGCTGTATTTGGTGTCCCGCGTTGGATTCCCTCTTAGCTCAGACAGTATCATCTTCTGGCTTCTTTTTCTCTTTCCTAATAGATAAACATGGAAATTAAAATTTCAGAAACAATTGTCATCTGAATTTAATGATAATTTGTGGAGCTCACCTATTAGTTTTAGCTTTCTTTGTACTAGATAGCATGATATGAGTATTATAGCTAAAGCGCCCACTGCAGTGATCAGCCATATCCACCACTTCTTTCCTGCATTGAACGACTCTTGTTGAAATATCATAAGTATTCCTACATTAATTCTCTTCATTAGGCATCTAGCCATCTATCATCTATTTCAGCTACAGGTGGAAGTTGCTTCTCAAATTCAACATAAAGCTTGAGAAGATAATTCAACGTAGGTGACCAGAGGATAAGTTATGATAAGATAATTCAGCCATATCTCTTTTATGAACTGTTTACTGTATAGTGTGTGGGTAATTCATGAACAGAGGATAAGTTAGAGCATTAAAACTGATTATCCTAAACATGTTTACAACTTTTCCTCCAAGCTTAATCACATGTATAATATTAAAGGTATTCAGGTCAAGTTTGCAATTATTAAGGGTGCATTTGGTAACGTTTTTGTTTTTATGTTTTTTTTATAAAAAAAACAGAACTAATTTTTGTTTTTTCTGTGATCAAAATTAAAATATAACACACAGTACTATCGTAGTCATTTATATTTAAAAAATTATGAAAATAAAATTAAAAAAACCTTTTTGATATTATACCAAAAATTCACCACTCAAACCCTACCACCCAACCCCACTGACCACCCAAAACCACCACCCAACCCCACCACCACAAACCCCACCACCCAATCCCACTGACCACCCAAAACCACCAGCCAAACCCAAATCTCACCCCCCCCCCCCCCCCACTGAAACCCACCACCACAACCCCCGAAACCCACCCCCACTACCGAAACCCACCCCCAGCATCGAGATCTGAACAACATCATCATAGATCTAAAAATAAATGAAAATTTTTGTAGGGAGTTTACCGCTTCGCCGGAGATGGAGGTCTTCGCCGGAGATGAAGGTCTTCACCGGAGATGGAGATGGAGCTGCAGCTGGAGGAGCTTGTTCGCCGAAGTTGGAGAAGTCTGTGGAGTTGGAGCTTCTTTGAAGATAATGTAGTTAAAAAAAAAAAAAATTATTCACCAAACTCTTTTTTTTTTTTGCCACAAATAAAAAAAAAACGAAAACATCGTGTCCAACATGCTTTCTTTTTAATATTTTTTAAACTACTTTGAAAAAAACCTTACCAAACAACGACTTAAATCACCAAACACGCAAAAAAATCCGTCTATGTTTGAACTTCTCCAAAGATGTATACTAACCTCCTTTTGAAACACTTTCTAGAAAATAAAACCGCCTGTCGTAATCGTAAGTGTCCGAATCTTCACTGAAACTCATTCCTTGAACCCAAATCTCACATCCGGTTCCGTCGTTACTAGTAGCATAGGCAACACAAGAGCAATTGTTCCAGCATATTTTCTTGCAATCAAAATCACTCAAGTTGTAGCTTTCATCGTACTTGAATCCATCACCATATATGCTTTTTGCTTGTGCTTGCAAACTGTAGTTTGGTTTCCTGCACTCTGGCGAGTTCTCGGTCATGTTGCACCCAGTAGTATAGTTGTAATACATACCCAAACAATCACCAATATGTTCCACCGATTCTTCGCCGATCATCAAACCAAATGGGTGTAAGTAGAACATTGGTGAAATACTGCTTTCATTCACTGAGTAGCTGAGGTATTTCTCATTCTCATTGGAGACATAGCTGAAGTTGTAGTAGTCTTCGTTGGACAATTGGCGGACATTGTCAAAGCTCCCGTTGCTCCATAGCCCACTAGTCCAGTAGACATTCCCATGCCACCAGATTACAAGTTGTCCCGTACCATTGGGATCTACACCAAAGGTAAAAGACCCTGAGGCAGGTACCTCATAACTTCTCCAAGAAGTTAGCGACAATTTATGCCCAGTTTTGATGTTGATACCAAGTTTCATTCCTGGTAGAAGCGTGTCGGTAGGATAATCAAAGCTTTCCCACAAAACCCGCGTTACAGACCCATATGAATCGAGTTCTCTGAGTACAAAATTGCCTGAATTCAGCAGTGTAGCACTCGCATTGCTTTTTGCCGGAAGAGAATTAAATACAAAGGCAGTGAGGCCCCCCCTGTATGAAATTTTCAACCGGCCATCATCGCCGATGATCAGGTTCCCAGATCCATCGGGGATAGGGTTGTCTCGGTTTGCTATCCACATGGCCTTCTGGATTAATAGCCCCTTGGTGTAAAATATGCCTACATAACGGCTCCTTGAAGTCCCCCTAGGGCTGAAGAATTTCAACTCGAAGACCTGGTTTTCTGAAATCAGCTGTTCCCAATCTCTGCGAGGTTGACCCTTATAGTAGATTGTGTCTGTCTCCGAGTATGCAGGGCTGAAGTTGAAGAACAAAAAAAAGCTTGACAAATAGAGAAGAAGAAGAAGAAGTACTCTCATTCTTCTTCCTTTGGTAGCCATTAAAACACAGCTTTGACACTTGAGGAAGTAGTAGATAGCTGTGCTCAAATTGTGGCAAGTCTCTTCAGCTGGCTTTGTTGAGTCCTCTGAGTCTACTTTTCGTTGTAATTGCGTATCAATATTGGCTGTGTACAATTTTGTGAACCTCATTGATTCCTAGTCAGTTGGATTAGTCAACGTCAACGTCAACGTCAACGTCAACGATAAGAATTTTCCTTACTGTCCTAACTAAAGGGTATAGTCGATTTTTTTATAATTATATGTATGAATATAGGACTTACTACGGTACGGAGAAAAAAAATTCAATATCATACATCTAAAATTTATTATTTTAAAAGATATTTTTATAATTTTTATGAATTATTTTATAATTAAAAATTTATCATTTTTGTGAGTATTTTTATAATTGTTGTGATTAGGGGTGAAGCTAGATTTTCTCTTGAGGAGAGCCAAATAGTGGTATAACAATATAGTTTGTACTCAATGTGGATAATTCAATTAGATCATTAAGGTTATGACATTTACATGCATATAATTTATAAGAATTAATCTTCCATGGTATAGTATAATTATTATTTTCAATTAAATGAATAAAGTTAATCGAATCTAGTTGAATTATTAGACATATAAAGGTAAATCAATTGCACCATTAATAATTTAAAATAATATAAAATTTATAAATTTACAATACCAAAATTTAACTATTTATGTAAAATGTTACAATTTTAATAGTTAATGGTTCAACATGGTCTAATCAATAGACGAGAGCATAAAATAAAATCAAGATTATAATTCAATGTATAAATTATAATTTTAAGAATTTAAATGATATATAAAATATAATCAGAACATAATTATAAGGGTATATTGTCTAATTTCAAAAAGTTGAGGGGGCATGGTCCCATTGGGCCATGACATGGCTTAACCACCGGTTGTTTTTAAAACTATTTATATCACTTTTTTCGGTATCAAAACAATGGTAAAAGTACCCACAACAGTAATAAAAATACTTACAAATGTAATATATTAGTACGGTACCAGATTTTTTTTTTCGGTACCGTAGACAACTCTAATGAATATATATCAAATAAATTTTTACTGTGTGCACTCTATCACTTTCATATAAAGAGTTATCCTATTGAAATTTAAAAAATTGACTTAATATATTGACTTAGTAGTGACATGATTCAATAATATTGTAAACTCGTAAGTAAAAGTATGTTTTTTCCAAGTAAAAGGCTATGGTCCTGTGGAACACGTTATTTTGACACTTTCATTGTATGTTTTTTCCAAGAAAACACTTTCTTTGTATGTTTTTTCCAAGTAAACACTTTCGTTTACTTTCTTTGTATGTTTTTTCCAAGTAAACACTTTCTTTGTATGTTTTTTCCAAGTAAACACTTTCTTTGTATGTTTTTTCCAAAGTAAAAGACTATGGAACACGTTAATTTGACACTTTCTTTGTATATTTTTTCTAAGTAAAAGGCTATGGAACACGCTATTTTTGACACTTTCTTTGTATGTTTTTTTCCTATTTTTTATGTTTTTTCCAATTACGATACCATTTTATCATCAAAACTTGGTTTAAAAAACGTGTCTTGAAAAGTATTTTTTTTAAATATGATTTTATAAAAAATAAAATTAGTATTTGATAAAGAAATTTAAAACTATGATATTTGAATAATTTTTTTTTTTCAAAAAAAAGTAGTATGAGGAGAATTAAACTCCCATTAGTTGCATAAAAGAAATGAGACACAATTGATCCCTCTAGTTTCTTAATTGCACAGCTGAGAAGGGATACCCTCCAATTATTAAATAAATGATATCTATAATAATAAGATAGAACCCAATTTGAATCTTTAAAGTTTGATAAAAAAAAAAAAAAAATCTAAAGTTGGGAAAGCACAAAAAAGGCTCAGATTTAAACTACTTTTTATTTAATGGCCTAGATTTCATTTCTATTGTTCCAAATTAATCCAAAAGGCTCAATGCATCTAGACAAAATTTATCCCGCCCAAACCTTTTACACAGTGTCCAACTCAATTGTCTGACATAATCCCGACGTCTCTCTTCTTCTTCATCTCTCTCTCTCTCTCTCTCCCACCCTAACAACGGCCAGCCCACCGTTGATAATCACTCAACCCAGGTGATCTCCTCTCTCTCTCTCTCTCTCTCTCTCTCACCTCTCCTTCTTCACATACAAAAACACACGACACACGCACACAGAGCACACTCACCCCACCTCCTATCTTTCTCTCCCACTTCCTATCTCTTTCCTCTCTCTACTATTTCTCTCCTCCCTTTCTCCCAGCATCTCTCGCACTCACCATCGCGCATACACACACACATACACAAACCCACAACACACGCACACTGATCAGGCACACAACACACACAGAACACGCATACTCACACACATCACACAGCAACACACGCACACACAATCGCACAGTCCACATAGACACACCAGGCACACACATATAGTCACACATAGGTACACACATATTTGGGTGTTAATTTGGGTTTTTACACACATACAAACAACAATTGGGTGTTTAATTAGAGTGTTAATTTGGGTTTTTTAATGTGAGTGCTCCCAAATTAAACACCCACATTAATTTTTGAATAATTTTGCCAATCCATCGCTAATTTCATGGGTATGCATTTCCATTGACTTTTGGCATACAAGTTGTTTGCTAAAATGCCTTACATAAATTATTTGCTCTGGCTTAAGACAGAAAAGAAGAGGAATTAGCTCTGGCTTCTCATTGTTAGATTAAAAAATTTGTGTCATTTTCTTATCTCATTTTTTTTTGTACGCTGCCTCTTTCTTTTCCTAGATATGAGCATCTCTGCCTCTGTCTTCGTCAACAAAATCGTCATTGAAGCCGCAAAGAGAGCTCAAAGGGTTGACTGTTCCCAAATCAGTTGGTTGTATTCAGTTTCAACCTGCCTAATTTATGATCTTCTCTTTCTTAATTCTTGGGTTTGATTGTATCATTCCGTTGGTTTATGAATTATGATTTAATGTTGCCTAATTAGCTGACTTTCGTTATTACTATTTCCATAGTTTGGGAACCATCTGATGGACTCTTTTTTTGTCGAAGTCGTTTGTACTTTAATAGATCATACATCTCTAGCATGAAGTTCTATCTTTTTTTAATATTTCTGTAGTGAGATGGATATATTTGATTTGAATTTGTTTGACTTAAATATTTGCTCAACTGATCTATTGAAGGTCGGTTCGAGTATGTGTATGGTAGACTCATGCATATTTGACATCTTATTTTTGTCGTAAAGCTCCTTGGTGGCCATGAAAGTAAATTTTTTATCTTTTTTAATTTTCTCAAACTCGCCTACCTGCTAGCTATTTTGATAAGTTGTCCCTCTCAAACTCTGCTAGCTATTTGATAATGAGGTTTTCAGTATGAGGATTTGATCTAATTCATTATTATTTTTCGACAAACACAATGATGGGAATACATATTTAGACCGTGCTCTTTAGAGAAGTGATGTTGCAGGATTGCCACTTAAATTTTTATATGCTAGATGCTTCTTAGTGTTTTCGTTGCCAAATTTATCCAGGTTTTGCAAATGGAATGTGCTATACTAAATTGCTTGAAGTTTGAAATGACAGCCCCGACATCCTAATGTTTTTTTTTTGCCAGCAAGTTGATGTTTGATGCTTATTGAAGTTACTTATTTCTCTTCATTATGACAGCCCCTGTTTTTGCACTTAATTTGTCCAGTCATATGGTAAAATCTATAACACAACGTTTAGTAATCTGTTTATTAATGGAAATGTCTATTGGCTTCCATGAAATCTCATTGGCCTTTTATGTACATTGAAACAATAATTATTGGCTTTGTTCCAGGATGTATTGGTTTGTTTTTGTCTTGAGGCTTTTGTATGAAAAACTATTATTCTTTTCCATTGGAACAAGCTTTGGGTAGAAAATATCTTGGCAGCCTGTGAGAAAGAGACAATGGTGTTTTAATGGTTTGGATATAATTGTGTCTTTCATTTATTTTAGCTCGGTGTCTATGTAACTTTTTTTTATGGTTTAGATAATTTAGTTCGAAGTGAAAATGATGGAAAGGCACTTAATCACATTTGGCATAATGTTCAATGTTATGGTTTGTGCTTCTGCTTGGGTTTGTTGTTCTGTTTCATTATAAATTTGGGTTTTGTTTATTTGTGGGTCACTGGAGGCCTCACCATTGATTTTTTTTCCTAATCGAAAGGTATGTGTATGTTTCATTTGATAGTTAAATAATTCTCATGGGGCTGAATGAGGCCATTTTTGGGTTATTCTTTATCTATTTCTGCATGTTGGTTGTGTAGTTGCAACAAGGGCTGCTTCCATTTACCTATGGTATTGGTACCTGTGTAAGGATTGAATTTTTGCTTTCAAATAATTAATGTTCATATTTGATGCGATGTTTGACGTATAACTGTTTTAATTCCTTATTTCTTTTTTGTTAATGAACTATTTTTTTTTTCTGGATTGTTGTGCGAGGTATGAAGGTTTTTGATTTTAGCACAAAGATAAGGATGCAAAGGATTTTTCTATTTTTTGCTAATTGCAGTTTTGTTTTTGGTTACGCAAGGTCTCTAGGTACATGCGCAGGTTCAATTGAAATAATCATCTTGATTTTTTTCAATTTTGCTTGGATTTTGGACTTTTGTTATAACAATTTTTATATGGGAACTAAATTGATGTTAACTAAATGTGTGCATTTGAAATTGCGGGTTGGACTTAATATATGTAGATCTATAGGGATAAAGTTGAATTTTATTCTATTGTTGATATTACTATGTTGTTGCAATAGTTGATAAATAATTTTATTAAGATAGAATTGGGGCATCATATTGAATCCTACAAATGAATTGTGTTGTGTTTACTTTAAATTCATGTGTTTCTTAATAATAAGTAGATTTGTACCAATTATTAGCCATGCAATAAATTATGTACACAGGTTGATTTCTTTTGTGTTATGTTTTTAAAGTAAACTTTGTCAAATTGTGGGTTTAGATTGATTTAAAATGGCGTAACTTAAAAAAAAGAAAAATAAATTGTTATTTATAATATTTGTATGCTTTTGAAAATATTTATATTATATTTGAATGCTCGATTTGGTGTTACACAATACATTTAAGCACGGGTTATGTCGATTTTTTTAAAAAAATGGTTGTTGCAATTTGATATACTGGGCTCGATTTGTTGGGGTGTTTGATTTTTATATTGTACCGTGCCTTCAGGCACGGGTGATTACTAGTATATATATATTGAGTGATTAATATATGTCCATATCAGGAAAGTTAAGATGAAATTTGCAAACATTTACATTTTCTCAGTATAAAAAAAAATATAGAACATTCTTCCATTACTTTGAATTGGAGGGGAGCAAGGGCGAAATCAGGAAAAAGTTTCAGGATTGGCACATTAACGCGTTTGAAATTATTTTTTTTCAATTTACCTTAGAAGTTCATAAATTCATATTTAATACTTAAAAATTTATTAAACATAAAAGATTAAAATTGATATATATAACATGGACAAATAAAAAATAATTAAAATTTCTTATCAAGAATGAGAATAATTAGTCACTTATAATTGACCCTTATGTGTTTTTATTATTTGAAAGAATTACAAATCAACCTTATCGACAAATATTTTTTATATATATAAAATTGTGGTAATAATCTTACATTTATGACCCTATATTTTACGACATAATGACACTCATTTTTATACAATAACAAAATAACCTTTCAATGTTAAAAAAATAATATAAAATAACCTCAATATATCTAAAACTTATTTGGAGATGTTTGAAATGTGTTTAAAAATTAAGAATAATGCTTGTTGCATTTAAGACCTAGTGATTTGTGACCATTGGATTGATAGTAAAATTTATTAAATATTGAAACTCACTATTAAGCTTAATATCGCAATACATTATGTCTCAATAACATTATTCGAAAGTTAATAATTATTTAGGCAGGAGCTTATCCAAATCGATATCACCAAAACAGAATAATAGGGTGGATACAATTAAATATGTCTAAATTTTATTTCAATATCTATATAATAAAGTAGCTTACAATTCAAATCTCAAAAGATAAACAAAATGACTTTTGCTATTCGCGGTTGAGATCGCTTTAAATTTTACTTCAAAGTTAATCTAACGACTAATATTAACACCCTAAATTTAATAGGAAAAATAGGGCTCGAAAGGTGTGTTTGGAGTGATTTTTTAAAAGTACTTCTAGAAATTATTTCTCATAAATACTTTAAAAAAAATAATAGTGTTTGAAACCGCCCCACCACTACCTCTACCCCGACCACCACCACCGCCGCCACCACCATCACCGCCACCACCACCACCGCCGTCGCCGTCGCCACCACCACCGTCGCCACCACCGCCACCTCCATCGCCGCCATCACCACCACCACCACCATCGCCGCCACCACCACCGTCGCCACCACCACCATCGCGCCACCGCCATCACCGCCACCACAGTCATTGTCACCCACCATAACCATCACCGTCTCTTACCACCATTACTGCCGCCCACCACCTCTCACCCCCACTACAAACCGATGCTTAAATTCCTTTATTTATTTTCTATGTTTGTGATTTGATTTTAGATATGAATACAAATATGTTTATTGTTTACTATTTTTTATTACAATGTGCCTTCAGGCACAGACAATAACTAGTATATATATACATAATATCAAGAAAAGAAAATTTGAGAGTGGGCATGTACCCACCTCAACCCATGGGTGGCTCAGCCCCTGGAGGGGAGCAAAACCCAACTGAGACCAAATTTCACCCAAAACTCAAACCACCCACCTTAGGTTATCTTTAATCTGGACTCAAATTTTTACTTTAATTTGAGACAACATTTGAGTAAAAAAATTGATTTGATACAAATCATTTCAATAGATAAATTCAAAGTTAAAAGAGGACAAACTTAAATTTAAAGGACGATTTAATATGACAATGGAATTTTTAAAAGGACGTAAAATACGACCATTCATGATTTGCAGATCTATATGCATAAAATTGAATTTCATTCTATTGTTGATATAACATTGATAATATACAATCATCTATTGAGACTACTGTCACACCTCCACCCCGGATCACATAGGGTGGGCGGCGAACCGGCCACCAAGGCCTTAATCAATCACCCCTGTGCATAATAGATGTAAAATACAGCGGAAGACAAATAATGAAGTGATCCAATTCATCGACCTAATGAATACTAGAGGAATAAACTAAACATCACCAACATCATTATTAAACTCATGAAAAACAATGAATAACCATAAGATTCAATACTCTAAGTAAACACAACATTATTCCTAAAACAATTGAATGTTTATCTCAAAAACTATAAAAGACATTTATTCCTAAAGACCTACAATAAAATAAGTCTTCAAGTCCTCTAATCCCTTGTATATCAGCAGACTTACTCCTCACCCTGATCCTCTCCTGAAAAATGTTATATGTTTGGGTGAGCACAATGACCCGTGAATAGCAACCACTTCTAATGAGGTGTGAAAATAAATCTCACAGTTTATATACAAAAATAAATTTTGATACATACATAAGTACAACAAATTGTACCACAGTCATTCCCACATAATCATGTAAACAAAATGATTTCATGATCACAAATAACTTTATAAATGAAAAGACATTTATAACCCAAAACACTCACACACAAATTCAGTCTCAAATACATTTGTCAAATCATGTTTGTTACCACTAGCCTGGTAACTGGCCCCGTCTCTTGTCATCACTAGCCTGATGACTGGCCTCGTCTCTTGTTACCACTAGCCTGGTAACTGGCCCCTATGTGCACATCCCTATACCGACCACGTCGGTATACAATCTCGTTACCATTTAGACCTGGTAACCCAGTCCCCGTCTCATAAACATGATTTTCACATACACCAAAACTGTAATTTTAGTCCCAACGCACACAAAATTTCTCTTTCATTACCCAAACAATGATATAAAATCATCCCACCAGTTTTCCAAAATTCACATATATAACAGTTCACAATTTCAAATCATTTAACTGCAACCACAAACATCAACACATATATCATATCTATGAAAAATCCGCACACACGCACCCACACATTTAATATAGAAAATTCTCCCAAAAGAAGTAGTAAACTACTCACCTTGATTCTCAAAATCCAATTCAAAGCCCTCTTTCTCAACCTCAATGCAATCACCACCTAATCCAAAATAACATATAACAATCAATCCCTATTCCTAAATTTATCATTTTGCAATTCTATATTTAATTTTTATACTTCCTACCCATTGATATATACTTAATATATCTTATACATATAAATATCCTTTCTAATAAGAGGTAATAGGGGTGGAAGTATTTTGGGCTGTTTAGAAAAAGTTTCTAAAGTTTCGGGGTCAAATCATATTTTTTTTGAAACTTTTGGGATCAAAGTGTAATTTTCTTAAAAGCGAATTTTCTGTTTTCGGGCCTGCCATAAATTTTCCAGAATTTCATTCTTTCAACTTGCCAAGTAAAAAAAATGGTTAAAATTAAGTTTAGAAGAGTATAGGAGTCAAAATAAAACTCTTTGAAACTAAAAGAGAGCTTTCTGTAATTTCAAAGAAATCCATCTTCTTCACCCACGAAAGTTGCAGGTTTTGCACTTTTCTTCTTCTTCCCTTTTTGTTTTTTTTTTTTTTTTGCTTTGTAAGACATTAAATAAATTCTTTAAAGGCCTCAAAACAATAAATCTATATTAAGTCTCAAAACACTTAAATTAACAACTTCCAATAAAACTCATTTATACATTCATCACCATTCTTCACCATGAACATATATATGTGTGTATATATATATATATATATATATATATATATATATAAATGTATTCCTTATGACTATTTATGATAACATTAATACTATGTAATTGAATAGAATACAAAACTCATAAACTAAATGATGGATTCATACCTTCAATAGATCCAAATCCCTTCTTCTTCTTCTTCTTTTTTTCTTTTTTCTTTCTTCCTTCCTTCTCTCTCTCTCTCTGTCTAGCGGCAGAATCCTTCTTTCCCTTTTTCTTTTTGTTTTGCCCTATTTTGACTGCCTACAATGTATATATACAAAATTAAAAAAAAACCCTACAGTAACCCTACAATTCCTCATTCTTTAATTTCACTAACATCCCTTTTCAAAAATAATATCACAAATTGACCTAAACTAAGTTAGGTATATATTTCAAAATTTTGGGGTTTTACAACTACTATATAAACACCTTATATGTGGTTGATATATTGAACATTATGTCTACATCAAGAGGATCTACCATCTATAACAATAACAGTCGTGAATGGCTTTGATTGTTAAAAGAGCGAAACGATGATTACAAGAGTGGGAGATTTTCCAATCCAAAAGATTATTATGCAAGAGTACAATGAGAGTAGGCATTTCGTTTTAATGAATCAGACGCATTATGCACACAACTAAGAAAACTTCATATATCGGTGCCACATAGACGTTCACTAACGATGCAACGAAGGTAGAGGACTACGAATCAACAGTCAAACATGTTTGAAGAGAGAATAATATGATGATAGTGCGTAGGCGATATTATATGCTTCAACTAGCAACATGCATGGTGGATACTGCATATGAACAAGAGTTGACAACAGTTGAGCAAAATGTTATCTTGTCTAATGAACAATACATATCAGATGATTATATGTCAGATAAAGATTAACAATTATAATCAATGTCCAAATGTTAGTTTCAATCTCAGATCTTGATAAGTCATGATCATTGTTAAGTAACCTCATAATTTTATCGGTTTAATTAGTATAAAGTCATGTCATTATTTTATCAATTTATTGACATGTCACAACTTCAATGGTTTCAGATCGTAATGTGGCAGTAATGTCATTTCAAAATTCTTTATAATATCATTATAATTTAAAAATGATCAGCCCCAGCCTATATAAACCATCAATTATAATTGTGAAAAACATAGAAAAAAATGTCTAGGCGCACATCAAATTTACGCAATCTAGCCAAATCAATGAAGGTTCTTTATCATGCAATGAATAACATAGTTCATCTTCAGCCAACCAACATCAACGCTCGATTGACCGACCAACAACGTTGAATATAGTTTCTTCTATTGAATTGTATACAGATTCCGGTGGTGTAACGTGGTATGGCCAAAACTGTGAGTTCCAAAATGAGACTATCAACACTTATAACCAATTAGGACATGTTGGCTATGTAATTGTTGGGCCTGCAATCTACTACTCCCCTCAGTATGCTTATATCGAACCCACACTAAGGTGGCGAGAGTTATATGACAAACGCTGTCGACTTGAAATATATTATTATTAGCATGGACTTTTGTTACCAAAGGCACGTTCGGCTGATATATACCATCCACAAAACTCAAACAATCATAACGAGATCATATGAGATGGAGATTTGGTTAGAAAATTTGGTAAGCATAGTATTACCTACATTACATCATTTGGGCTTTGAAAGCTGGATAATGCTCGACTTTTCTCTTTATTCTAGTTGGGAGAAATAAAAACCATCATGTTGTTTTCTTCCGAAAGATAATTTGAGGCAAGTAGAAAAATTGGCAAAATATTTAAAGAAGAATATTTACTTAAGAAGTAGTGCCAACAGTTGGGTTTAACACATTAATTGTGGCGGAATTAATCTTTGAATTTGAAGCAGAAGGTAGGCAAAGTTGCAAACATTATCATTCTTTTTCTGCGGAATGAATATGTGAAATATGCTCCTTAAGCACTGATGAATTGTTTGAAGAGACTAGAGAGCAGTAATCCTGGAATTGACGGGGATATATTTTTTCCTCTTGTGGATGCAATTTAGTTATTCCCCCATCGCAATGTGGAGAAACTCCAAAGGGTTCAAGGGAAAGGAAATCAACTAGGTCAATGCAATAGTCACTTTCATCAAAACAATCAAATATGCCAACGTCTACATGCCGTATGAATATCTAGTTACCTTAATCATGCTGGAACTAAGTTCGTGCAAGAACTTTTGCAAGTAACAGGCTTTATATCTCCAGGGATCATGTGGCGGCCAAGGTAAACTGATGGGCATGCAAGTTGAACAGAGAATCTATCTATTTCATTGTGTGGTGGTTTTTGCAACCAAGTAAAAGCTGGTTGAATATTTAACTCTACTGAATATGGTCACCGACTTCAAATGTGGCATCTTTCCTCTCCTAGCTGAGTTTTTGATGGTTGGGAGTTTCCTTTCTTGTACTTTGTATGAGTTCATTCTGTAGTAGCACTGGCGAAGCAAACAGTGCTTCTTCTATAGTGACTATTTTGTTGTTTTTTTGAGCACCCTGTTTGGTGCTGGTATTTTTGTAAAAGCATGTGGCTTGTAAATTTGCATAGCATATCAATACAATGTTTACTTATCCAAAAAAAAAAAATATGGTCACCGACTAATTGGCTAGTTTGGAATGCTTATTCGATATATGTGTGGTGGTTTTTTGCAATCGAGTAAAAGCTGGTCGACAATTTAACCTACTGATTATGGTCACCGACTAATCGGCTATGCTTCCAATACAGATGAAAAACCCACATTTTTTTTGCATAAGTGCATGTTGTAGTAGATTCTGCTGTTTGGCATACTTTACATTAGTCTATAACCGAAAGCTTTATGTATCTGAATAATGCACACAAGAAATTGTGACATTTGTTGAATTGTTTCCAATTCCATCACGAATACAACTTAACTACTTTCTAGTACCTCTGGCAATCATTTCTTGCACCAACATATTTGATCTTTTCATCAAGGATTGGACATTGCTCATTTACTGGACAGAAACAATATGTTGTGCTTCTCTATTATGAGAAAAAACAAGTTTTCCTGTTGGTCGGAATCTAGAAAAATGGACCCACTAGTTTCTTTCTTTCCTCTCCCCCCCCCCCCCCCCCTCTCTCTCTCTCTCTCTCTCTCTTAAATAAAGGTCAAAGTTTGTCTTAGTTTCTCCACTTTTTTAGGGACCTCAAGAAAGATATATTATTTCTACAATCACATTTCTTGTTGAATTATTTGCAGGTTATGCAAGTGTTGTTGTTTCGGCCTTTTGCATTCAGAATTCTGTTATCAATGCATAGAGCAATGATACACATTTCTTATCAAGATTGCTTTAGTATGGCTTGTGATTCTCATATATGATAACAATATGTACACCAGGGGACAAATATTCTCTTGATAAACATTGTGCAAATCAAAGCGTTTTTATGACATTATCAGCCGCAGGGAAAGGTGGTGGCGGGTTGTTGGAGAAACCAGTCATAGAGAAAACATCTCCTGGCCGTGAATCTGAATTTGACTTGAGGTATGGATAGCAAAGTTCCCTGGTGGGTGTGATATTTTGTTTCATGTAAAATCATAAATCATAAATATGGAAGGTTCTCAAATGGAAGTTTTTGGTTTGAAGTGTCAATTTGGGCATTCTTTAATCTCTAAAGAGAAAAGTTGAATACCTAGAATAAAGAACTCGAGTAGGGTCTGGTATACTGGATGTCAGAAAACATAATCCAAGGACGTCACTATAGTTTGTGATGCAGAAGAACGCCGCAGTGGAAGAGACCTCTTGATATTTCATAGAAGCTTAGAGATGTGATGTTTTTGCGGTTGACCTATTTATTGATCCTACTCTTTCCATTTGCCCTACAATCTTCAAATCAAAGGTCACTAGGAAGCTAGTTGAACCACCACCTTCAAGGCAAGTCATATTGGGATTATGAATCTCTTAAGCAACTTCAAACAAGAAGAAAAAGACAACTCACATTCCCTTTCATAGGAATGATGGAGAAGAAAGATATTCATTTTTCTGTAGTTAAGTGTAAGCACATAATTTTAGCCCCCATCTGCACTTAAAAAGTTGCCTCCTGTTAAAATCATTTATTTTTCCTCAGTCAACTTGAAAATAACATCTTTTTATTGCCACTGTACTTCGAGAGCAGTTTAGAAGGAGAAGATGATATTTGAACCTATGACACTTCTTTATGGTTGGCATGCCTGAATTTAGCTTTCTAAATGAGCTATTTAGAAAGATTTTTTACATTCTTTGGAGAGTAGTCTTTAAATTGAAAATCAGCTGGCAACATGTAAACAAAATGGTTGTGGTTGCAGAATGCTCAATATCTTCATCCAAATTTTGTCATGTTCATGAATTGTGACAGTTTTCTTGAGGTTGAATGAGTTGTCTGATGTTTTGGACTTTGCATATGGATAAGCAACAGATGGCACCTCGGCACTGAGGTGGTATTTTTAAGACTGCGCACCTAAACCAAATGGGGGCCGGTGGTTTATGCTGAGTCCATTGCTAAATGGTTCTCAGTTCTTCTCAGTATTTTGTGCACACATTTAAACTTTGTTTGGGTAGAAGTTTCTGATGCATATAGAAATGGCTGTTTGAGTGGTCCCTTAGCATTTTGGGTTTTTCTTTTATATGCCTTACCTTTTTTCACTTCTGCATGACTTTTGCTTTTGTCAGCTATGACTTATTACACAGTCTGCCCTTACTTAAGATTTATTAAAAGCATGAATAAGATAGTTTTCTTTCCCTTCAAGGTATCTTAGGTGGAAAGGTATTACACCTAAACACCAAATTTGGAACATTGTTGCAACACAAGGAGCAGAGCCTCTCCCTGTGTATTATATGAGTTGTAACATCTGCTACAAATATTTTGAGCAGTGCTGTGTCACTGCTACATTCCTTTATTATTGAATGCAAAAATATCATCATCTTCTTGGGGCCTAGGTGTGGAAACGAGCTGAATCAAGACAATTAGCTGTTACTCAAGCTTGGTTCCAAAACTTTAACAAGCTACAAATCCAGCTTAAGGATCTTGAGTGAGCTTCCAACCGAGCCAATTACCAATAGCTTGGTTTTTAATACTGGCTTATGGAGTTAAACTTGAGCTGAGCTCAATAATTTATGAGCTTTAACATATTCTCAAACTTGTCTCTCGTTTGTTGAGTTCATCTCGAGTGAACTTTTACACCCATGACTCGCTGTCAATTAGCTTGGTTCATTTCACAGCATCACCGCTGCACAATAAAAGGTTTGAATCGTGTACTGACCCCAAGTAGTTGGATTTTTTTGTTTTTAGGTGTGAGGAGCTGATTATACTCAATTACTCATTCAAAATTATATTTGGTTTCCTTTGCCTTGTTTATGTATTTGTGCCTGGTTGGGAAGTAAAACAAACTTTGACCATAAACATGAAGTTGATTTTTGCTGAAATATGCTACATCTGCTCTTTTTGATTTCTCGAGACCACTTCTTGACATGCAAATATTGTCACTTGCCATGTCGCGCCAGAAACTGGCAATGTGATTGGGCTGTTATTGACCATTTGTAAGGAGTTTGAGTTGACAAATGGTAGCATGTGCAGTCAATCCATCAATCTGATGTACGAATGTAAGCAAAGAAGCGTCTGTTTTGTCCGCATCTCACTTGCTTTGATGCAGTTGCATGAGCATAGTGCCCTGTCTCTGCATCTGCAAGATGCTTTTGCCTTTGCTACAAACCTTAGTGGGGGATGAGAATGTTATCCTAGAGAACTGAATGTCTCTGTTCTGGAGTTCACCGAGATGCAAGGGTGCAAATCGATTTAATGGGACAGGCCATGGCAGACTAGTTCAATCTAATTAATGCCACCTTGCAGACCAAGCAGGTTTTATGTCCTCATTTGTTTAATGTTCTGCGTAATATATACACTCTACACAAGAGACTGTTTAGATAACTGTACAAGCAGCCTTCTGGGCTTGTGCATGGGCAATTTGAAGGGCATTACTGGGTTTAACTAGCCATTTTCATCGAGAGAAATCAATATGTGCGAGATACAGCTATCAAATGCTAATGTGGATTGGAAAATTAATCTTTGTCATAATTAATACATTCCATGTACAAGCATAGAATTTACACTTTCTGTTGTATATCCACTCTTCAGGACCAATAATAAAGCTGGATTTGACTGTATTATTTTGTTCTTATTATATCGTCAATCAATCTCTGCTAGATTTCATTTCTGATGAGGGTTTTGACACAGTGGATCTTTGTTGGTTCCCCTTCAATGTATGTTTCCTTGCTGACTTGAATGACTCTGCTTTACACTTAACAGAGGTGAAATTTCAGAATGCCCATCTTTGTCTTCCCTTTGATCTGACTTGTTTTTGTGCGGATCTCAAACGAAAAATACATGTTTCTTTTTTAACGGATTTATTATGAAGGAGCAGGACCAATCTCATGTGCCATCTTTAGTTCTGTTTCATCTGTGCATACATCCATTTAACTAGATTCAACCACAGTTACTGCTTTGGTTTTCCGGAAATCAAGGAAAATGTCCCCATCTTATCGTGTTTTGCTACGCAATGACAACTACAACAAGAGGGAGTATGTCGTGCAAGTGCTAATGAAGGTTATACCTGGTATGACCCTTGACAATGCTGTGAATATCATGCAAGAGGCACATTACAATGGCATGTCAGTGGTGATTATCTGTGCTCAAGTAGACGCAGAGGATCACTGCATGCAGCTGAGAGGCAATGGTCTTCTAAGCTCGATTGAGCTGGCAAGTGGAGGTTGTTAAATTCTAGTCATATGTGCATGCCTCAAAAAAAAATGTTAGGATTGTGGTTATATGTACATAACAGTTGAAAACAAAACTGTCCGTGTGGTGATTACCATGCTTGTTGAAATAAGATGAGAATATAGATGACAAACAACATTGATATCTCTACTCTCCTTGTTAGAGTTCACTATCTAGCTAGCATTTAGAGTCGTTGCTATTTGACTGATCTAGCTATGTGTAATCGGGAGGGTTCCTTACCCTAGATAGTTGGGATCAAAGCTTTGTTGAATTGAGTTAACCTATGTGTACTCGCGGGTGTTTAGAATCAAAATAACCGTTGATATCACAATTGGGATAACTAGATGCTTATAGAAGTTCCTGATTACAGAAATTTGAATGCTGGGGTTGGGTTTGGAGGGAGGCCACGGGTGTGTGTGTGTATGCAAGACTTTCCCGTTATGGAAGGAATTTCACCCCTGCCAGGAGGGGTTTTTCAGTCTACAATCATCTACTTTATTACCTAAATTATAAGTTTTTCAATATAAATATACCGTTAATTCACTTCTTCACCATGTACACAGATGAGGTTGGAAATTTAATGGGACCTGAATCTAATATGTAGGGGTGTTCACCCTACCTTATGGGTAGGAGTTATGGTATTCCATTTTTCTATCCGATACTTTGCGGAAGGATTTTTCTTGCCTACCCTACCCTATCAAGTGTACTATTCCTATTCGAATTTCGTTTAAAACAATCCGGTAGAAAGTCGGGTAGGAAATCAGGTAAATACATATTTTTTAGTTATTAATTTTTGGATCATTTAACAATTTAATTAAGTAACATACACCAATTAACTAACACAATAAACCAATAACACTAAAGAAAACACAATAAATTTGATAATACATAAACAATTACAATAAAACACAACAAGAAAATCATAAATATCAATACATCATATATAAGAAATATCAATACATCATATATATATACTAGTTATTTCTCATGCCTGAAGGCACAGAGTAATAGGAAAAATGATCAATAATAAATATATTTATATTCACACCCAAAACCAAATCACAAACATAGAGGAGAGATGACAAAGTTTAAGTATCGATTGTAGTGGGGGTGAGCTATGATAGTGGTGGTGGGCGACAGTGGACGTGGTAGGAGACAGTGATGGTTGTAGTGGGTGGCGACGACAGTGGTGGTAGTGGCAGCCGTGGGTGGCAATGGTGATGGTGGTGGATTTTGGGTGACAATGGCGGTAGTGCTAGTCATGGGTGACGGTGGTGGTGGTGATGGGTGTGAGTGGTAGTGAGTGACGGTGATGGTGGTTGTTAGTGGTGGTGGTGGTGGGTGACAGTAGTTGGCGACGATGGATAGTGGTGAGTGATGGTGGGTGCTGAAAGTGGGCGACGTGGTAGTGGAATGATGGTGGTAGTTGTAATAAATATAAGAATGAAATAATGATGGTGGTAGGTGGTAGATATGGAAAAGGTGGTAGCAATTGGTGGTGGGGCAGTGACGGTGGTGGTGGGGGTGGCAATGATGGTGGGGTGGCAGCGGTGGTGATGGTGGTGGTAGTGGTAGTGGGGGTGAGGGTGGGGCAGTGAGGGTGGGGGTGGTAGAGGTGATGGTAGGATAGTGACAGCGGTGGTAGGGTAGAGGCAGCTATGTGGTGGTGGGGTGACAGTGGTGGTGGTGGGGCGATGAGGGTGGTAGTGGTATTGGTGATGGTGGTAGAGTGGCGACAATGGTGGTAGTGGTGGGGGGGTAATGGTGGTGATGGGGATGATGGGGGTAAGGTAGTGATGGTGATTGGAGTAGGGTGGTGGCAACGATGGTGATGGTGATTGGGGTAGGGTGGTGGTGGGACAGTGGGGGTAGAGGTAGTGAGGTGGCGACAATAGCGGTAGTGGTGGTGGCTGTGGTGGTGATGGTGGTGGGGTGGCGGTGACAATGGCAGTGGTGGTGGGTTGACGGTGGTGGGGCGGTAGGGGTGGTTGTGATAGTGGTGGTGGGGGGGGGATGGTTCCAAACATTACTTTTTTTTAAAAAAGTAATTATGAAAAATTATAAGTTTTAGAGACATTTTTAAAAAATCACACCAAACACACCCTTAAGGACTTACTTTTTCTATTAAATTTGGAGTGTTAATATTAGCCGTCAGTTTAACTTTGAAATAAAATTTAAATAAAGCTCAACCGCAAAAAACAAAAGTCATTTTATTTATCTTTTATATATATACTAGTTATTGTCTGTGCCTGAAGGCACAGAGTAATAAAAAATGGTAAACAATAAACATATTTGTATTCATATCCAAAATCAAATCACAAACATAGAGGAGAGATAAATGAATTTAAGCATTAATTGTAGTGGGGGTGAGAGGTGGTGGTGGTGGGAGACAGTGATGGTTGTGGTGGGTGGCAATGACTGTTGTGGCAGTGGTGGTGGTGGCGGTGGCGGTGGGAGCGGCGGCGGTGGTAGTGGCGGCGACAGCGACGACGACGGAGGCGACAATGGTGGTGGTGGCGGCGACGATGATGGTGGTGGTGGTTGTGGTGGTGGTGGTGGCGACGACGACGGCAGTGGTGGTGGCGGCAATGGTGGTGGTGGTGGTGGCGGCGGCGGCGACGGCAACGGCGGCGGCGATGGTGGTGGTGGCGGCGGTGGTGGCGACGGCGATGGTGGTAGGGGTGGTGGTGGTAGAGGTAGTGGTGAGACGGTTTTAAACACTATTTTTTTTTATAAAAATATTTATGATAAATAATTTCTAGAAATACTTTTGAAAAATCACTCCAAACACACACTTAGGGGCCTATTTTTCTTATTAAATTTAGGTTGTTAATATTAGCCGGTATATTAACTTTAAAGTAAAATTTAAAGCGATCTAAACCGCGAAAATCAAAAGTCATTTTGTTTATCTTTTGAAATTTGAATTGTAAGCTACTTTATTATATACTAGTTATTGTCTGTGCCTGAAGGCACAGTATAATAAAAAAAGGTAAATAATAAATATATTTGTATTCATATCCAAAATCAAATCACAAACATAGAGAAGAGATAAAAGAATTTAAGTATTGATTTGTAGTGGGAGTAAGAGGTGGTGGTAATAAGAGACGGTGATTGTTGTGGTGGGTGACAATGATTGTGGTGGTGGTGATGGCAGCGAGGGCGGCGGCGACAGTGGTGGTGGTGGTAGCGGCGACGGCGGAGGTTGGGGTGGTGACGGTGATGGCGATGGTGGTGGTGGGGGGGGGGGGGGGTGGTGGTGGCGGTGCCGGCGGCGACGGTGGTGGTGGTGGTGGTGGGGTAGAGGTAGTGGTGGGACGGTTTCAAACACTATTATTTTTTTTAAAGTATTTTTGAGAAATAATTTCTAGAAGTACTTTTAAAAAATCACTTCAAACACACCTTTAGAGCCCTATTTTTCCTATTAAATTTAGGGTGTTAATATTAGCCGTTAGATTAACTTTAAAGTAAAATTTAAAGCGATCTCAACCGCGAATAGCAAAAGTCATTTTGTTTATCTTTTGATATTTGAATTGTAAGCTACTTTATTATATAGATAGATATATATATATATATATATATATAAGCGGATAGGGTAGGAATACAAAAAATTTGTGAGTATTCCGCATTCCTATCCGATTTTTTGCATAATACCAAAAAATCTTTCGTTGGTCTACTCGATTCTTTCGAATAGCCGATCAATAGAGCCAAGTAGAGTAGGATATGGTCGAAATTTACGGGTAATTGAAAATTTGAACACTCCTATTAATATGAAATTAGGAGATGAAATTAGTACATGGGAGCTGGCAATTTGCTAGACACGAATTGAAAAATAACATGATTCGTTCATAATATAATAAGTAAATGATGTTTATCTAGAATTTATGTCTCTTCATCCAGATTTCAATTAATCTAATATATTAATTAAGAAAGGTTCTTTTTTCCTTATTTCGTGATCTGGTGGATTGATTGGATTTTTAATTAATTAGGCTTGTAGTTTGTGGGTTTGGGTTTTTAAAAAAAAAAGGAAAAAGAGGAGATTGTAAGTTTTTAGTTCACATGTTCACAATTTATACGAATCTAACTTGAGTATGACTTATATGTGAAAAAGGTTAAATTTGTGTTTGTTTATATGATAAAATTAAATAATTGAGTTGTGTTAAAATTGACTAATATTTAATATGAATCTGCAATGACAAAATCCAACGTATTGCTTCTAATTACTGTAAAACTGAAGGAGATTGTAAACTTCTGGTTGATAGATTTTTGGGTAAAATGCAGCTTTGGATTGAAAAAACATCAACTCTGTGCTGGGAGGCAAATCATTACTCTTTGCAATTCAAGTTTACTTGTTTTTATTTTTCGGAAAGTAAAATTTTCTTGTTACAGAGCTTATACTAAGATAGGAAGTATTAGGGGACTGTTTGGTAAGTGAGTACGACGGCTTGACAATATAGGTTTAGGAAAAATAGTCTAATGGACTCCCAAAATCCTTATTTGGATGGCTTTCAAAAGGCATGGACAACGGTCCTAGCCCGTAGCTGGCCTGACATCTTAAACCCTTGAATATGAGTTTCATCAAACCCATGGGGGGGTGGATTCCGGTCAAGCCATACTGGATTAGGGAGACAAATGTCATTTGTATCCCTGAGTCAAATAAACATAAGTATGAATTGGATTAGCCAGTGGACAATATAGTGGATTAGCCGAGCTTCTGAGTTGGCGAACCATTATAAACTCTCTATGTGTTAATCTCATTTCCCTGGTCCAGATCTTAAGAATCTATGAGCTCAGATTGAGTTACTCAGTGACCCATTAATCTCTCATATCTGCTCTATCATGCTAAACACATAATCAAGTACTATCGTGGAGAAATGACAATTCCGATAATTGCAATCTCACGTTCATTGACTCTTTTTAAACTCTTGATGTTTGAATTAGACTGAAGTTATAAACTAAGCTTGACCTGCCTTATGATAATTAAGACTCAATCTACGTACTGGACCAGGCCTAGTTTGGACCGTCAACTTTCATAACCTTCCACTTTCCGGGGAAACAAAAAAAACTTTGGCCATGTTTGGTTAGCTTTCCGGAAACTGTTTTTTGTTCTCAAAATTTTAAAAACACCTAAAACCTGTTTGTTTAGCATTTTTGTTCTCAAAATTTTGAGAAAAAATAAGATTTGAGTCAAAGAAATAGAAAAGAAGGAGAACAATTTTGGACTTTAATGAGGTCTGCCCTTCGAGTCTCCTTAGCAGCAAATTTCTTCATTTTTTTTTTTACTTCTTCCTCTCTCTCATAATATATAATATATATTATATAATATAATATTATAATATATAATATATATATATATAATAGATATTATAATATAATATATTATTATAATATTATAGAATATTATAATATATAATATAATATAATAGAATATAATAATATTATATATTATATATAAATATTATATAATATATAGATATTATATAATATATATTATAATATATAAATATTATATTGAATTACTGTTCAAACATATATTTAGGCTGTCCAAACAGGTTTTACCATTTTCTGTTCTGTAAAATTGTTTTTGAAATCATCTAATCAAACAAGTTTTTTATCTTAAAAAATATCAAAACCATTTTCTTAAAACTCTTCTCAAAAACTATTTTCGGATACCTGTTTTTGAAACTCAAACCAAACAGACCTTTCTTTTTAGTTTTCCAACTTATTTGTCAAACTCAATAGCAAAAAACCTTATTTGTCAAACTAATTTCCAAATCTTCCACACCCTCGAGAGTTAGATATCTTCTGTCAGTCTTTGTCAAAGACGGTATTCACGAAAATTGTCACTTTACATATTTACCCTTGAAATGCTTAAATATTTACTTATCAGAATATCCAAGGAGCCTTCTGCTCGGTGACAATTTCGACTCAACACAACTCAAATTCAATACGAATTTAATGACACGAACACAAAAATGACTCAACACGCGAATATGAAATAAAAATGGATCGTATTCCGGTTCAACCTGTTAAATTTGAAATTGACACGATCAATCTGTTTAATTAATTGTGTCGACACTGACCTGATAATGACCCGTTAACGACACGAACATGACCTAATAATTTTTTATCCAAAAATGGCATGCTCGACCTGTTTGGATATAGTATAAAAAAAATATATGTTCTCAGTTCAAGAATATGATGACTATTCTTTCTTTGTGGAGTACAAAAAAATCTATTTTAAGTCTTGCAGTTTTAAAATCATGATAATTTTGAGGGACTTAGTTAAGAATGGACACTTCCTCTATTTTCTTGTTTGTATGGTAACACAATTAACATCTATATAATAAAACACATATAAAGTTGAATTTTATCCCTTATTCATTTTTTCCCCAAAACAATCACATGACTCATTTTTGTCACATATTCAATTATTTAATATTTGATCAATTTGTAGTTTAACATAATTTTTTATTTCAGACATTGTTCATACACGATAATATATATATATAATTTTATCGAATTACGTATTTTGAGAAAAATTTGTTAATATTTTTAAGAAAATAATAGGTAAAAATAAATTTTGAATGATGTAATGAAAGAAATGAAGGAAAAAAAAATTATTATTTAATATTGTGAGATCGATTTTTTGGGGGTCGAATTTTATATTTTATCGTACCTTCAAGCACGGATTATCACTAATCTTAACACGATTAACATGTTTAACTAGTATTATAGAAATAAAATATTGATTATTTGTAACTATTTATTAAGCATTGACATAATTATTGTATAAAAAAATATTTTTACTCATTATTATTATTATTATTATTATTATTATTATTATTATTATGTTTATGTTTATGTTTATTAGGTTAATTTTTAATTTATAAAAAAAATATGAACATAGATTTAATTAAGTGAAAATAAAATTTTAACGTTAAATTTTTTATTCAAAGTTTATATAGATCAACACGAATACGAATACAACATAAAAATAAACAGATCAACTCGACATAACATAATTTATTAAATGAATTAAGTAATGATTGACTAATATTCGACACGAACCTACAATGACTTGATCCGACACGACTCAATTGTCACATCTACTGTTCTTGCTCCGTGGCACACCTCCACCCAAATCTCCACCAAAACCACAAAAATTGAGACTTGATTCGTTTATATGCATCCAAAAATAGAAGTAGTTCAACTCTACGAAGCCACCATCTCCTCTAGGGATGGCAGTGAACCGGAGAAAAACGGGTATTCGTGCAAACCAGTCCCGTTTGGACCGGAGATGGACTATACGTATTGGACGGTGGACGTATACGAAAATACCCGTATAAATCCGTGTGGGGATGAAGACGGGAATGGACTTACCCTTACCCCTGCCCCGTCCCCGCTATACCCGTTAAATATATATATAAATACACTCAATTAAAACTTAAAACCCTAAGCCCCTACGCTAAATTGCTCAGAGATTTTGTCCCTTGTCTCTAGACTATGGCTATGGGTACGGCTAGCTTGTTTTCCTTCCAAATCGTAATTTCCGTCCACTTCTCACTTTTTGAATTGGTTATCGAATCACTTCACGACGGCTTAAATCGGTTCATACTATCGAGAAAATACACTGATTTTTCCCAAAGGACATATTTATCACTGGTTTTAGATGCCAAAATAGTATCCTGAATTAAATTTCTTTGAATTCAGAAACTTTCTTGTTGCTCTTTTGTTGTTTTCAATCCATAATTAATTCTTAATTTTCTTTCACTTTTTGTTTTGGTGGTGTTTTGATGGTTTTTTCTTATCATAATGTAATGCAAGGGGGGGGGGGGGGAAAGGGGAATTTCTTTGTATTAGTATTATCTATCGAAGGTTAAAGTTGTGTTACATGCTGATGTGATCTTTTTCTAATTTAATTGAAGGTTGGCTTTTTGATGTTCTGGACTTCTGGTTTCCTATTGGTACTATATATGTAGTTAACTATATAATTAGAACTATGTCCAATAGAAAACAGTAGTTGTAATTTATTAACAGAGATTGTCACGTGTACCTCATGTGATCACACTTGAGACGTATTCTTTACAAACTTTAGAGATTAAAGTAACACAAACTGTAAACTTGAAGCGGGTATGGGGAAGCGGGGACGGGGATTAGAAATTTACCCGTGGATGGGGATGGTGATAAAAATTATACCCGTTAACGGGGGTGGACCGAGGATGGACGAAAATTTTTTAAGCGGGTATGGGGACGAAGACTATACCCCCCGCCCTCGCTTCGGTCCATTGACATCCCTAATCTCCTTTCTCTCTCTCTCTCTAATGACATAGCAGCATTTCATTTGAAGTCTTTATTGGGACTCAAATGACATGACACCAAATAAAGAAACTCAAATCAACTGGAATGTTATTTGGGCTCTACATTTAGTCATAAAATTTGGTCAGTATTACATTACTGATCAAACTCAAAGTACATCATCCCTGTTCTTTCTCTCCTTCCCTCTCTGCCACCAGTCCACAGACAGATTTCCTGCCATTGTGGTGGTTCTCTGTCGACCCTCTAACCCCGTTAATCCCTTTTAGCTCTCTCTTCTCTCCTGATCAGTGGCGGTGGCGCCACCTTCTAATCAAAGAAAAACCCACTTAATCAAGAGACCAATTCAGCCACACCCATCGAAATTCAACCACATCTACGCACCATCAAGCTTCGCCAATGGGTGAACCCATTTCTAAGAGCCACCCTATGGATGTCATGGTGTTGACACATCACTGACGATGGTCACGGCTCGATACACAGAGAGAGAGAGAGAGAGAGAGAGAGAGATCTCACTTTAGAGTTAATAAAGCATCTGATTCTTTCTACCATCTTTAATCATCTATGCTGTTACTTTCTTTCAATTAGGATTCTTCTTGTCTTTTTCCTTCAAATCTGGTCGTTTTCAATTCATCATTTGCAAAAACTTCATTGAATTTGCATCGTCTGATACTATTACATTTGAGGCCTGTCATGAAGAGTAAAAGAGTATTAACAAGGCCCAACTCAAGCCAATTATTTTTGTATTAGCAACAAAAAAAAAAAACCTATTATTTTGTAGACAAAGTCCCAAAAATCATCAAATTTTGCATAATATGTTTATGAATATATTTGTATGCATAATATCAATGCATAAATTATACCCTTATCTGCCTTCAAGCTCTGAAATCGATAGCCCATTGTTGGACTGGTTTTCCAACTTGTCACATGTCTCCTCCACATTTGGTCCACTCATTTGTATGAAGAATGCTGGTTTCTTTGGTGCAGGTAAAGTCATTGTTTCATTTGTAAGCATGGAAACAACATCTGACATGGAGGGTCTGTCCTTTGCATTGTCTTGTACGCACAAGAGACCCACATGTATGCACCTCATTACTTCATTACGATCGCAAGATTCATCTAATGTTAGGTCCATTATCTCTAAGACTTTACCTTCTTGCCACAGTTCCCATGCCTGATACAAGAAAGTTTCATAGCTTGCAATGTTAGCTACCTTATGTGAATCAATGCTTCCTGATGACGAACTGACATACAAAGATTGAATTTGAGTGACAAACTTACATATCCTACGAGGTTGAGTGGATAATCTGAATGATAGCATCTATTGTTCTTCTTGCTGCTCACAATCTCTAACAGTAAAACTCCAAAGCTGAATACATCAATCTTCATTGAAACAACGCCTTGAAGGATATACTCCGGAGACATGTAACCACTGAAGATTCAAAAGAAGTGTAGTGTTAAAACTTGTGTGGACATTCAGATGATGAACATTTTCAATTTATTTTTGCTTACTGTGTGCCCACGATTCTGTTTGTGTTTGCTTCTGATTCACTAAGCCCAAATATTCTTGCCAAGCCAAAATCTGATATTTTTGGGTTCATATTGTCATCTAATAAGATGTTGCTGGCTTTCAAATCTCTATGAATAACTCTCAGTCTCGAATATTTGTGGAGGTAAAGTACCCCTTGAGCAATTCCTTCAATGATGTTGAAGCGGTTTGTCCATCTCAGTAGTTTTCTTCTTGTAGGATCTGTTTGCAGTAGACATATGAGATTTGAGTAGGAGCAATTGCCAAAAATATGGCAGGATTATGGTACATCTCCAAAAGAAGCAGTTACTAGTGTTGAGGATTGCATACCGAAGAGGAAGAAATCCAAGCTCTTGTTGGGCATGAATTCATATACTAAAATTTTCTCATCCTCTTGAATGCAGCATCCTAATAGCCTAACAAGATTAGTGTGTTGGAGTTTGGAAATTAGAAGAATTTCATTTTTGAACTCCACCAGTCCTTGACCTGAACTTCTTGAAAGTCTTTTTATTGCTATCTCTTGTCCATCAAGTAATCTTCCCTGAAATATTGCCAATGGGTGATTTCTCGAATCATTTTAAGCTGCGGAGTGCACAAAGTTTACCTTATACACTGGTCCAAAGCCACCCTCTCCTAGCTTATTTGTGATTGAGAAACTGTCAGTGGCAGCTGCAATGCTTTCAAAGCTGAAAAAGTGTAATTCGTGGCCCATCCTCTCGTCTGTTCTGTGATTATTGGCTTTGCTGTATTTGGTGTCCCGCGTTGGATTCCCTCTTAGCTCAGACAGCATCATCTTCTGGCTTCTTTTTCTCTTTCCTAATAGATAAACATGGAAATTAAAATTTCAGAAACAATTGTCATCTGAATTTAATGATAATTTGTGGAGCTCACCTATTAGTTTGAGCTTTCTTTGTACTAGATAGCATGATATGAGTATTATAGCTAAAGCGCCCACTGCAGTGATCAGCCATATCCACCACTTCTTTCCTGCATTGAAAGACTCTTGTTGAAATATCATAATTATTCCTACATTAATTCTCTTCATTAGGCATCTAGCCATCTATCATCTATTTCAGCTACAGGTGGAAGTTGCTTCTCAAATTCAACATAAAGCTTGAGAAGATAATTCAACGTAGGTGACCCTCTAATCATCTCCTTTATGAACTGTTTACTGCATAGTGTGTGGGTAATTCATGAACAGAGGATAAGTTAGAGCATTGAAACTGATTATCCTAAACATGTTTACACAACTTTTCCTCCAAGCTTAATCACATGTATAATATTAAAGGTATTCAGGTTTATATATATTTGTTATTCATATACGAAAATGCATGTAAACAAGTTTGCAATTATTAAGGGTACACTTGGTAATGTTTTCGTTTTTATGTTTTTTTTTAATAAATAAAACAGAACTAGTTTTTGTTTTTTCTATGATAAAAATTAAAATATAATACATGCTTGGTAGTCATTTATATTTAAAAAATTATGAAAACAAAAATAAAAAAAACTGTTTGATATTATACCAAAAATTCACCCAAACCTTACCACCCAACCCCACTGACTACCCAAAACCACCACCCGACCCAACCCCAAATCCCACAACCCAACCCCGCCACCGAAACCCACCCCCAGCCCCAGCCCCACCACCACAAACGCCACCACCCAACTCCACTGACCACCCAACTCCACTGACCACCCAAAACCACCACCGAAACCCACCACCACAAACCCCATCAGCCAACTCCACTGACCACCCAAAACCACCAGCCAACCCCAAATCTCACCTCCCACCGCCAACCCCACTACCAAACCCCCCCCCCACCGAAACCCTCGAAACCCACCCCACCACCGAGATCTGAACAACATCATCATAGATCTAAAAATAAATGAAAATTTTTGCAGAGAAAAGGGAGCTTACCGCTTCGCCGGAGATGGAGGTCTTCGCCGGAGATGAAGGTCTTCGCCGGAGATGCAGCTGGAGGAGCTTGTTCGCCGGAGTTGGAGACGCCTGTGGAGTTGGAGCTTGTTCGAAGAAATGAGAAAAATGCATTTTTCTTGGGATTTATATGGTAAGGGAAAAAAAAAAAAAAAAGGGATACTTTGCCGTGGAGAAAGTTCTAAATCCAGACCTCATTAAATGGGGAATGGGAGGAGCCACTTGTTTGGGTTTTTTTATGTTTTTAAAAACATCATTATTGATGTTTCCATATTTTAATATTGTTTTTAAAATAATGTAGTAAAGAAAAAGCAAAACATTCACCAAACTTTTTTTTTTTTGGCCTCAAAATGATAAAAAAAGAAAACGAAAACATCGTGGCCAACATGCTTTCTTTTTAATATTTTTTAAACTACTTTGAACAAAATCTTACCAAACGACTTAAATCATCAAACACGCAAAAAATAGGCCTATGTTTGAACATCTCCAAAGATGTAAACTAACCTCCTTTTTTTTTATTTGGTCAAAGGACAAACACTACAATTCTACTTAAGAAGTAGAATTGCAGTGAAGCCTTAAATACCGAACACACACACCCAAAGCTTCCGATGTAACTAACCTCCTTTTGAAACACTTTCTAGAAAATAAAACCGTCTGTCGTAATAGTCAGTGCCCGAATCTTCTTCGAAACTCATTCCTTGAACCCAAATCTCACATCCGGTTCCGTTGTTACTAGTAGCAAAGGCAACACAAGAGCAATTGTTCCAGCATATTTTCTTGCAATCAAAATCACTCAAGTTGTAGCTTTCATCGTACTTGAATCCATCAGTAAATATATATTTTGCTTGTGCTTGTAAACTGTAGTTTGGTTTCCTGCACTCTGGCGAGTTCCCGGTCATGTTGCACCCAGTATAGTTGTCAGAACGCCACTCACAATCACCAATAGGTTCCGCCCATACTTCGCCGAATATGGAACCATCTGGTCTTATGTAGAACATTGGTGAAGTACTGCTGTCATTCACCGAGTAGCTGAGGTATTTCTCATTCTCATTGGAGACATAGCTGAAGTTGTAGTAATCTTCGTAGGACAATTGGCGGACATTGTCAAAGCTCCCGTTGCTCCATAGCCCACTAGTCCAGTAGACATTCCCTCGCCACCAGATTACAAGTTGTCCCGTACCATTGGGATCTACACCAAAGGTAAAAGACCCTGAGGCAGGTACCTCATCACGTCTCCAAGAAGTTAGCGACAATTTATGCCCAGTTTTGATGTTGATACCAAGTTTCATTCCTGGTAGAAGCGTGTCAGTAGGATAATCAAAGCTTTCCCACAAAACCCGCGTTACAGACCCATATGAATCGAGTTCTCTGAGTACAAAATTGCCTGAATCCAGCAGTGTAGCACTTGCATTGCTCTTTGCCGGAAGAGAATTAAATACAATGGCAGTGAGGCCCCTCCTGTATGAAATTTTCAACCGGCCATCATCGTCGATGATCAGGTTCCCAGATGCATCGGGGATAGGGTTGTCTCGGTTTGCCATCCACAAGGCCTTCTCTCTTCTTGGCCCCTCGTTGTAAAATATGCCTACATAACGGCTACTTGAAGTCCCGGGGCCGAAGAATTTCAACTTGAAGACCTTGTTTTCTGAAATCAGCTGTTCCCAATCTCCGAGAGGTTGACCCAAGTAGACTGTGTCTGTCTCCGAGTATGCAGGGCTGATGTTGAAGAACAAAAAGCAGCTTGACAAATAGAGAGGAAGAAGAAGAAGTACTCTCATTCTTCTTCCTTTGGTAGCCATTAAAACACAGCTTTGACACTTGCCGGAGTAGTAGATAGCTGTGCTCAAATTGTGGCAAGTCTCTTCAGCTGGCTTTGTTGAATCCACTGAGTCAACTTTTCATTGTAATTTTGTGAACCTCATTGATTCCTAGTAAGTAGTATTAGTCAACGTCAACGATAAGAATTTTTCTTGCTGTCCTAACTAAAGGGTATAGTCTATTTTTTTATAATATATATGTATGAATATAGGACTTACTATGGTACCAGGGAAAAAAATTCAGTAACCTACCTCTAAAATTTATTATTTTAATAAATATTTTTATAATTTTTGTGAATTATTTTATAATTAAAAATTTATCATTTTTGTGGGTATTTTTACGATTGTTGTGATTTGGGGTGAAGCTAGATTTTCTCTTGAGGAGAGCCAAATAGTGGTATAACAATATAGTTTGTAATCAATGTAGATCATTCAATTAGATCATTAAGGTTATGACATTTACATGCATAGAATTTATAGGAATTAATCTCCCACGGTATAGTATAATTATTATTTTCAATAAAATGAATAAAATTAATCGAAACTAGTTGAATTATTAGACATAAAAAGGCAAATCAATTGCACCATTAATAATTTAAAATAATATAAAATTTATAAATTTACAATACCAAAATTTAACTATTTATGTAAAATGTTACAATTTTAATAGTTAATGGTTCAACATGGTCTAATCAATAGACGAGAGCATAAAATAAAATCAAGATTATAATTCAATGTATAAATTATAATTTTAAGAACTTAAATGATACATAAAATATAATTAGAACATAATTATAAGGATATAATATCTAATTTCAAAAAGTTGAGGGGGTCATGGTCCCATTGGGCCATAACATGGGTTAACCACTGGTTGTTTTGAAAACTATTTATATCACTTTTGCGGTATCAAAACAATGGTAAAAACACAACAGTAGTAAAAACACTTACAAATGTAATAAATATTAGTATGGTACCGAAATTTCCTTTTTCGGTACCGTAGACAACTCTAATCAATATATGTCAAATATATTTTTACTGTGTGCACTCTATCACTTTCATATAAAGAGTAATCCAATTGAAATCTAAAAAAATGACTTAATATGCTGACTTACTAATGACATAGTTCAATAATATTGTAAACTCGTAAGTAAAAAGCTATGGAACATGTAATTTTGACACTTTCTATGTATGTTTTTTCCAAGTAAACACTTTCTTTGTATATTTTTTCCAACTAATGGAACACGTTATTTTGACAATTCTTTTGTATGTTTTTTCCAAGTAAACACTTTCTTTGTCTATTTTTTCCAAGTAAAAAACTATGTAACACGTTATTATGACACTTTCTTGGTATATTTTTTCCAAGTAAAAGGCTATAGAAATGTTTTTTTCCAAGTAAAAGGTTATGGAACAAGTTATTTTGACACTTTCTTTGTATGTTTTTTCCAATTTTTTTTTTTCCAATTACGAGACCATTTTATCATTAAAACTTGGTTTAAAAAACGTGTCTTCAAAAGTATTTTTTTAAAATATGATTTTATAAAAAAAAATAGTATTTGATAATGAAATTTAAAACTATGATATTTGAATAAATTTTTTTTTCAAAAAAAAAAATAGTATGAGAATTAAACTCCCATTTGTTGCATAAAAGAAATGAGACACAATTGATCCATCTAGTTTCTTAATTGCACAGCTGAGAAGGGATACAGTCCAATTATTAAATAAATGATAAACTATATATATATATATATTTGAGTGATTAATATCTGTCCATATTAGGAAAGTTAAGATGAAATTTGCTTCCATGTACATTTTCTCAGTACAAAAAAAATATAGAACATTCTTCCTTTACTTTGAATTGGAGGGGAGCAAGAGCGAAACCGAAAAAGTTTCAGGGTGGGGCACATTAACGCGTTTTAATTTTTTTTTTTTTTCAATTGACCTTTGAAGTTCATAAATTCATATTTAATACTTAAAAATTTATTAAACATAAAAGATTAAAATTGATGTATACAACATGGACAAATAAAAATTAATTAAAATTTCTTATCATATATATATATATAAAATTGTGATAATAATCTTACATTTATGACCCTATATTTTACGACATAACGACACTCATTTTTATACAATAACAAAATAACCTTTCAATGTTAAAAAAAAAATATAAATAACCTCAATATATCTAAAACTTATTTGGAGATGTCTGAAAAGTTATCTGTGGCATGCAGCTAGTCTCATTATTCAAGTAATATTTTGGTCACCATTGCCTAGGCCCTTCATCCAGTTTTCGTCCAGTGCTAATCCTCAAGTCCAATTTGATTCTGTCTCCTATAATAACGCATTTGAAATGTGCAGGACAAATTTGCTACATCAATTCCCGCCCTTCTTTTCAATCTGGAACTTGATACATTGCGGTATACATAAATGGTTTCCTAAATTTTGACAGATTTTTTATTCTGTTTTCTTTCCTTGACTAACAAATCTATTGAACCTTGCAGTGCTGACCTGGGCCTTCTAGGGTTTCCGGCCAAAGACTTGCACTATCGATTTCTTTCTCAATTTACCCCAGTGTTCTACATTCGAACAAGAGAATACTCTTAGAGACTTAATCTGCTAAATAAGACTTGCTTAATCACATGTATAATATTAAAGGTATTCAGGTTTTTATATATTTGTTATTCATATACGAAAATACATGTAAACAAGTTTGCAATTATTAAGGGTGCATTTGGTAACATTTTTATTTTTATATTTTTTTTTAATAAAAAAAACAGAACTAATTTTTATTTTTTCTGTGATAAAAATTAAAATATAATACAGCATGGTAGTCATTTATATTTAAAAAAAAAATTGTCAAAATAAAAATAAAAAAAACTGTTTAATATTATACCAAAAATTCACCACCCAAACCCACTGACTACCCCAAAACCACCACCCAACCCCAAATCCCACAACCCAACCCCACCACCGAAACCCACCCCCAGCCCCACCACCACAAACGCCACCACGCAACCCCATTGACCACCCAAAACCACCACCGAAACCCACCACCACAAACCCCACCAGCCAACTCCACTGACCACCCAAAACCACCAGCCAACCCCAAATCTCACCTCCCACCCCCCCCCCACCGAAACCCCCGAAACCCAACCCCACCACCGAGATCTGAACAACATCATCATAGATCTAAAAATAAATGAAATTTTTTGCAGAGAAAAAGGGAGCTTACCGCTTCGCCGGAGATGAAGGTCTTCGCCGGAGATGCAGCTGGAGGAGCTTGTTCGCCGGAGTTGGAGACGCCTGTGGAGTTGGAGCTTGTTCGAAGAAATGAGAAAAATGCATTTTTCTTGGGATTTATATGGTAAGGGAAAAAAAAAAATGGGATCTGTGGACAAGGTTCCAAATCCAGACCGGGAGGAGCCACTTGTTTGGGTTTTTTTATGTTTTCAAAAACATCATTATTGATGTTTCCATATTTATAGAAACATTCACCAAACTTTTCAAATAAAAAAAAAAAAGGGAAACATCGTGTTCAACATGCTTTCTTTTTAATATTTTTTAAACTACTTTGAAAAAAAACTTACCAAACACCGACTTAAATCATCGCAAAAAATCCGCCTATGTTTGAACTTCTTCAAAGATGTAAACTAACCTCCTTTTGAAACACTTTCTAGAAAATAAAACCGCCTGTCGTAATAGTAAGTGTCCAAATTTTCTACGAAACTCATTCCTTGAACCCAAATCTCACATCCGGTTCCGTTGTTACTAGTTGCAAAGGCAACACAAGAGCAATTGTTCCAGCATATTTTCTTGCAATCAAAACCACTGAAGTTGTAGCTTTCATCGTACTTGAATCCATCACCATCTATGCTTTTTTCTTGTGCTTGTAAAGTATAGTTTGGTTTCCTGCATTCTGGCGAGTTCACGGTCATGTTGCACCCAGTATAATTGTCAGAACGCCACTCACAATCACCAATAGGTTCCACCCATACTTCGCCGAATATGGAACCATCTGGTCTTATGTAGAACGTTGGTGAAGTACTGCTGTCATTCACTGAGTAGCTGAGGTATTTCTCATTCTCATTGGAGACATAGCTGAAGTTGTAGTAGTCTTCGTAGGACAATTGGCGGACATTGTCAAAACTCCCGTTGCTCCATGGCCCACTAGTTCAATCGACATTCCCTCGCCACCAGATTACAAGTTGTCCCTTACCATTGGGATCTACACCAAAGGTAAAAGACCCTGAGGCAGGTACCTCATCACGTCTCCAAGAAGTTAGCGACAATTTATGCCCAGTTTTGATGTTGATACCAAGTTTCATTCCTGGTAGAAGCGTGTCGGTAGGATAATCAAAGTTTTCCCACAAAACTCGCCTTACAGACCCATTTGAATCGAGTTCTCTGAGTACAAAATTGCCTGAATCCAACAGTGTAGCACTTGCATTGCTAGTTGCCAGAAGAGAATTAAATGCAATGACAGAGAGGACCCCCCTGTATGAAATTTTCAATCGGCCATCATCGTCGATGATCAGGTTCCCAGATGAATCGGGGATAGGGTTGTCACACGGCCTTCTTTGTTCTTGGCCCCTTGTTGTAAAATATGCCTACATAACGGCTACTTGAAGTCCCAGGGTCGAAGACTTTCAACTTGAAGACCTTGTTTTCTGAAATTGGCTGTTCCCAATCTCTGAGAGGTTGACCCATATACTAGATTGAGTCTGTCTCAGAGTATGCAGGGCTGATGTTGAAGAACAAAAAAAAGCTTGACAAATAGAGAAGAAGAAGAAGTACTCTCATTCTTCTTCCTTTGGTAGCCATTAAAAAACAGCTTTGACACTTGCCGGAGTAGTAGACAGCTGTGCTCAAATTGTGGCAAGTCTCTTCAGCTGGCTTTGTTGAATCCACTGAGTCAACTTTTCATTGTAATTGCGTATCAATATTGGTTGTGTACAATTTTGTGAATTCCTAGTAAGTTGGATTAGTCAACGTCAACAATAAGAATTTTCCTTGCTGTCCTAACTAAAGGGTATAGTCTATTTTTTTATAATATATATGTATGAATATAGGACTTACTATGGTACCAGGGAAAAAAATTCAGTATCCTACCTCTAAAATTTATTATTTTAATAGATATTTTTATAATTTTTGTGAATTATTTTATAATTAAAAATTTATCATTTTTGTGGGTATTTTTATAATTGTTGTGATTTGGGGTGAAGCTAGATTTTCTCTTGAGGAGAGATAAATAGTGGTCTAACAATATAGTTTGTACTCAATGTAGATCATTCAATTAGATTATTAAGGTTATGACATTTACATGCATAGAATTTATAGGAATTAATCTCCCACGGTATAGTATAATTATTATTTTCAATAAAATGAATAAAGTTAATCGAAACTAGTTGAATTATTAGACCTAAAAAGCAAATCAATTGCACCATTAATAATTTAAAATAATATAAAATTTATAAATTTACAATACCAAAATTTAACGATTTATGTAAACTGTCACAATTTTAATAGTTAGTGGTTCAACATGGTCTAATCAATAGACAAGAGCATAAAATAAAATCAACATTATAATTCAAAGTATAAATTATAATTTTAAGAATTTAAGTGATATAAAATATAATCAAAACATAATTATAAGGGTATAATGTCTAATTTCAAAATATTGAGGGGGATCATGGTCCCATTGGGCCATAACATGGCTTCACCACTGGTTGTTTTGAAAATTATTTATATCACTTTTTTCGGTGTCAAAACAATGGTAAAAGCATCCACAACAGTAGTAAAAACACTTACAAATGTAGTAAATATCAATACGGTACCAAATTTTTTTTTTCCGGTACCATAGACAGCTCTAATGAATATATATCAAATATATTTTTAGTGGGTGCACTCTATCACTTTCATATAAAGAGTAATCCTATTGAAATCAAAAAAATTGACTTAATATACTGACTTAGTAGTGACATGGTCCAATAATATTGTAAACTCGTAAATATAAGGCTATGGAACACGTTATTTTGACACCTTCTTTGTATGTTTTTTCCAATTTTTTTTTAATGTTTTTTTCCAATTACGGGACCATTGTATCATCAAAACTAGGTTTAAAAAACTTGTCTTGAAAAGTATTTTGTTTAAAATATGATTTTAAAAAAAAAATAGTATTTGATGAATGGCAGCGATGGCCGGTGTTCTTTATTGATGAATAAGAGTCACCGGACGGTGTATATCGGAGTTACAGTGCTTCTAGAAAGAGAAAGCAATGCGTAGAAGGGTAAGTGTAGGGGTTTGTAGGCGTGCAGAGGTTTTCAAAGTGTCCCCTTCATATGGGGAGGACTTACATTATATAGGTTGGGAGAGACGGTGAGACGGTCACTATAATTTAGTAAGTACAGTTATGGTAGGACTCTACCATTTTGGTAAGTTCTATTTTGGTAGGACTTGATCTTCTCAATCTTCATCCCGATATTCTCTCCCTCGTGCTCCTATTCAGTCGGAGGAAGATCTTGGACTGGTCTTGACCTGTCTTGACTTGAGTTGGAATGCG
Source organism: Ilex aquifolium (assembly GCA_951799425.1). Lineage (NCBI taxonomy): Eukaryota > Viridiplantae > Streptophyta > Magnoliopsida > Aquifoliales > Aquifoliaceae > Ilex > Ilex aquifolium. The sequence goes on from OX637410.1 coordinate 18,384,172, forward strand.
CCACGTTCGTTTGGACTTGCATCGGAGTCATTCCCATGGCACTGAGGTGGACTGAGGGGAAGACAACGGAGGAGGACGAAGGAGGACTCAAGGGGCTGCCTATGGGCGGCGCCCTAAGGGACCCTATGGGCGGCGCCCATTTGGGGACCTTGGGCGGCGCCCTCCTAGGGGCCTTGGGCGACGCCCCCTTGGTCCTGGTGCTGGCCTCTTGCATCATTTGGTGCTTTGGCATCCTTCTAGATGGGTTGACCCAGCCTTAATTTGAAACTTCCTTCGGGCTTTCTTGGTTCATTTAAATTGGGTTTGGCCCAATTAATTTTGGACTCATCAAGTTGCATAAAAGAAATGGGACACAATTGACCCCTCTAGTTTCTTAATTGCACAGCTGAGTAGGGATACCCTCTAATTATTAAGGGCCCGTTTGGTAACAGGCAGTTTTTATTTTTTTCCGTTTTTGTTTTCATTTTATGGTTAAAAAAAACAAAAATACGTTTGGTGATTATTTTTTTTTTTTTTTAACATCACCATTTTAAAAACAAGGTTAAAATATGGAAACATTCAAAAATATGTTTTTGAAAACATCCAAAAAAGAAACACGCGCAAAGTTTTAATGAGGTCTTGGCTTCGATCTTCCATATGAACAAAAATCATCTTTTTTTTCGCTTGGGTATAAAAGGCCAATTTCTTTCACCTCTCTCTGTCGTCTCTTTCTGCCCTCTCTCTCTCTCTCGATACCATCACCGAAGCCGAAGGAATACTCCATCTCAGGTTTCTCGACTCACTCTCTCTCTCTCTCTCTCGCCCTTCTTTGATGGTTTTGCTAGGGAGTTTCAAGGTTCGGTTTTGGGGGTGGTGGTGGGTTTCAGAGATGGGTAGTCGATTTTACTGGTTGGGGTTGGATTTCAGTGGTTGTGGTGGTGGTGGTGGGGGTGGGTTGTGGGTTTCGATGTTGGGGGTGGATTGTGGGTTTTGATTGTTGGGGTTGGGGGTGGGTTGGGGGTTTCGATGTTGGGGGTTGGATTGGGGGTGGGTTTCGGTGATGGTGGGGGTGGGTTTCGGTAGTTGTGGTTGTGGATTTCGGTGGTTGTGGTGACTCTGCCACAGTGGTGGGGTTTCGGTGGTGGTTTGGGGGTGGGTTTTGGTAGTGGATTTCAGTGGTGGGGATGGGTTTGGGTGGGTGGTTTTGGGTGGTCATTGGGGGTTGAGGGTGGTCAATGGGAATTGGGTGGTGGTTTTGGGTGGTCAGTGGGGGTTGGGGGTGGGTTTCGGTGGGTGGGGTTGGGTGGTCAGTGGGGTTGGGTGGTGGTTTTGGGTGGTCAGTGGGGGTTGGGTGGTGGGGTTTGGGTGGTAAATTTTTGGTATAATACCAAATAAGTCTTTTATTTTTGTTTTCACAATTTTTTAAATATAAATGACAACCAAACATGCTTTATATTTTTAATTTTTATCACCAAAAAAATAACATTTAGTTTAGTTTTTTTTATAAATAGAACATAAAAACAAAAACGTTACCAAACGCACCCTAAATAAATGATAAATTATATATATACTAGTTATTGCCTCTGCCTGAAGGCACAGAGTAATTAAAAATGGTAAACAATAAACATATTTATATTTATATCCAAAATCAAATCACAAACATAGAAGAGAGATAAATGAATTTAAGCATCGATTATAGTGGGGGTGAGAGGGGGTGATGGTAGGAGATGGTGATGGTTGTGGCGGGTGGCAATGACCGTGGTGGCGGTGGGTGTGGTGGTGGCAGCGGCGACGATGGTGGTGGTGGTGGCGGCAACAATGGCGGTGGTGGTGACAGTAGTGGCGGTGATGGTGGTGGTGGTGGCGGCGATGGTGGTGGCGGCAATGGCGATGACGATGGCGGCGGTGGTGGTGGCGACAATGGCGACAGTGGTGGTGATGGCAGCGGCAGCGACGGTGGTGGCGATAGTGGCGATGGTGGTGGTGGTAGTGGTGGCGACGGCGACGGTGGCGACGGTGGTGGTAGAGGTAGTGGTGGTGAGGGTGTTTGTGGTAGAGATAGTGGTGAAACGGTTTCAAACACTATTTTTTTTTAAAGTACTTATGAAAAATAATTTTTAGAAGTATTTTTAAAAAGTCACTCCAAATACACCCTTAGGGACCTATTTTTCCTATTAAATATAGGATGTTAATATTAACCGTTAGATCAATTTTAAAATAAAATTTAAAACGATCTCAACCGTGAATAGCAAGAGTCATTTTGTTTATCTTTTGAGATTTGAATTGTAAGCTACTTTATTATATAGATATATATAATTTATCTGTCCATATCAGGAAAGTTAAGATGAAATTTGCTTACATGTACATTTTTTCAGTATAAAAAAAATATAGAACATTCTTCCATTACTTTGAATTGGAGGGGAGCAAGGGCGAAACCAAGAAAAAGTTTCAGGGTGGGCACATTAACGCGTTTTAAATTATTTTTTTCAATTGACCTTAAAAGTTCATAAATTCATATTTAATACTTAAAAATTTATTAAACATAAAAGATTAAAATTGATACATATAACATGGACAAATAAAAATAATTAAAATTTCTTATCAAGAATGAAAATAATTATTGTCACTTATAATTGTCCCTAATGTGTTTTTATTATTTGACAGAATTACAAATCAACCTTATCGACAAATATGTTTTATATATATATAAAATTGTGGTAATAATCTTACATTTATGATCCTATATTTTACTACATAACGACACTCATTTTTATACAATAACAAAATAACCTTTCAATGTTAAAAAATATATATATAAATAACCTTAATATATCTAAAACTTATTTGGAGATGTCTGAAACGTGTTTAAAAATTAAGAATAATGTTTGTTGCATTTAAGACCCAGTGGTTTGTGACTATTAGATTGATAGTAAAATTTTAGAACTCACTATTAAATTTAATATCACAATACATTATGTTTCAATAATATTATTCGAAAGTTAATAATTATTTAGACGGAAGCTTATCCAAATCGATATCACCAAAACAGAATAATAGGGTGGATACAATTAAATATGTCTAAATTTTATTTCAATATATATATATATATATATATATATATCAAGAAAAGACAATTTGAAAGTGGGCATGTACCCACCTCAACCCATGGGTGGCTCCGCCCCTGGAGAGGATCAAAACCCAACTGAGACCAATTTTCACCCAAAACTCAAACCACTCACCTTAGGTTATCTTTAATCTGGACTCAATTTTTACTTCAATTTGAAACAACATTTGAGTAAAAAAATTGATTTGATACAAATCATTTCAATAGATAAATTCAAAGTTAAAAAAGGACAAACTTAAATTTAAAGGACGATATAATACGACAATGGAATTTTTAAAAGGACGTAAAATGTGACCATTCAAGATTTGCAGATCTATATGCATAAAATTGATTTCATTCTATTGTTGATATACCATTGATAATATACAATCATCTATTGAGACTACTATATAAACACCTTATACGTGGTTGATATATTGAACATTATGTCTACATCAAGAGGATCTACAGTCTATAACAATAATAGTTGTGAACGGCTTTGATTGTTAAAAGAGCGAAACGATGATTACAAGAGTGGGATATTTTTCAATCCAAAAGAATATTATGCAAGAGTACAACAAGAGTGGGCATTTCGTGTTAATGAATTAGACGCATTATACACACAACTAAGAGAAGTTCATATATCGATGCCACATAGACGTTCACTAACGATGCAATAAAGGTAGAGGACTACGAATCAGTAGTCAAACATGTTTGAAGAGAAAATAATAGGATAATAGTGCATAGGCGACATTATATGCTCCAACTAGCAACATGCATGATGGGTACTGCATATGAACAAGAGTTGACAACAGTTGAGCATTGTCAAATGAACAATACCTATCAAATGATTATATGTTAGATAAAGATTAACAATTATAATCAACGTCCAAATGTTAGTTTCAATCTCAGATCTTGATAAGTCATGATCATTGCTAAGTAACCTCATAATTTTATCAGTTTAATTAGTGTCAAGTCATGTCATTATTTTATCAATATATTGTCATGTCACAACTTCAATGGTGTCAGATCATTTCGTTGTTTTATCAATGTTAAATCATGTCATAACGTGGCAGTGTGATGTCATTTCAAAACTCTTTATAATATCATTATAATTTAAAAATGATCAGCCCAGCCTATATAAATTCTAGCCAAATGCTCATGCCTCAAGAAAAATGTTAGGATTCTGGTTATATGTACATAAAAGTTGAAAACAGAACTGTCCGTGTGGTGATTACCATGCTTGTTGAAATAAGATGAGAATATAGAATAACATTGATATCTCTACCCGTGTTTCTCTCCTTGTTAAAGTTCACTATCTAGCTAGCATTTAGAGTAGTTGCTATTTGACTGGTCTAGCTATGTGTAATCTGGAGAGTATACTAGATAGTTGGGATTAAAGCTTTGTTGAGTTGATGCTTATAGAAGTTCATGATTACAAAAAAATGTATCGTATACGCTGAGGAGTGCAGGAATCTTTTTGAGAGGCGGAGTTAGCAGCACCAAAAGCAGCGGTAGAGGGAAGGGCCCGTGGAAGACCCACGCTCGGGCCCGAAGTGCTATAGCAGGTGCCAAGAGGGGTCAATCATCTACATTATTACCTAAATTATAAGTTTTTCAAAGTACTTTGGCCTCTGTGTCCAAAACAATTTGGACCAAGTTGTCGGAATTTTGGAAGTATACCGTTAATTCACTTCCTCACCATGTACTCAGATGAGGTTGGAAATTTAATGGGACCTAAATCTAATATGAAATTAGGAGATGAAAATAGCACATGGGGGTTGCTATTTGCTAGACACGAATTGAAAAATAACATGATTCATTTATAAGATAATAAGTAAATGAAGTTTACTCAGAATTTATGTCTCTTCATCTAGATTTCAATTAATCTATTATATTAATTAAGAAAGGCTTCTCTTTTTTTTTTTTTTTTCCTTATTTCGTGATCTGGTGGATTGATTGGATTTTTAATTAATTAGGCTTGTAGTTTGTGGGTTTGGGTTTAAAAAAAAAAAAGGAAAAAGAGGAGATTGTAAGGTTTTTAGTTCACATGTTCATAATTTATACGAATCAACTTGAGTATATCTCGTGTGTAAAAAATGTTGAATTTGTGTTTGTTTATATGATAAAATTAAATAATCCAGTTGTGTTAAGATTGACTAATATGCAACATGAATCTGAAATGAAAAAATCCAAAGTATTGCTCCTAATTACTGTAAAACCGAAGGTTGCTGGACTGTAAACTTCTGATAGATTTTTTGTTAAAATGCAGCTTTGGACTGAAAAACATCAACTCTGTGCTGAAAAACATCAACTCTGTGCAATTCAAGTTTACTAGTTTTTATTTTTCATAAAGTAAAATTTTCTTGTCATGGAACTTACACTAACGTAGGAAACATTAGATGCATGTAATCTCAACTGTGCGGAAAAAATATTTTCCTTGATTCAACTCGTGACACGTCAAAATAAAACAATCTTATAGTTACAGCTGAAAAGGGTGATGCTATTAGTTCAAAATAAATTTTTGCAATTACTGGAGAAAAACATTTTGCTAGTCTGCTGATTTGTTTCTTTGGTTTGAATGCTGGCTGCCAAACCAATCTTGGCATACTCGACTTTCTGGTGACGGGTTTGAAGGCAAAAACTAGCTTTCCTCTCTGCTCAGGTGATTTCTTTACTACTATAACTTTAATTGATCATTCATAGATCTTTTTAGCATGCCTATTTGTTTCTTAATGCTAATCTGTTTTATATATATACAAGGGAGATTCTAATTCTGGTCCTCTAGGGCCAAACTCTATTAAGCTGATTCATCTATGGCTCGATTAAAAGCACTCTGTCTTTCTTACATTGTCTTTTGTCACTTTTGTCGCGTGTTTCTGTCACGTGTACTCATTAAATAGTCGAAATCATGTGTAGTAATATTATGAGTCCCTTCAGTCCCAATACTTTTGTAATCATCATCATCATTTTTGTGTTTTAAACTTGTATTTACTTTGTCGATGTAGCTCAATACTCAGACCTTCAAGATTATGATATTTCACGATAACATACACTAATAACATTGAAATTGTAGCACCAGCCATTGCGTTGCGTTTAACATTGGTTTGATTCGTCCGTCAGATTGACAACCATAAAGCATGGGTTTGAATGTTGCAATTATTCTCGAAGCAGCTGGCTTGACTCGAAGAATCAAAAACGTGGTCCATGAAAAGTAGAGGTGGCAATGAGTCACACGTCCACGGCGAGTAGAGGTGGCATTGAGTCAGACTTTGATCTCTTCATATTCGTTTAAGCCAGTGATACAAATTATTCGATTCACTGGAGAGGCCAAAGGCCAACCACTTTGTTTAAGCCCAGGATTAATAAAGTATTATGCTTAAAGATTAAGATAAGGTATAAATAATGCAATAAAGAATCCTTTCAAATTGGTTTTAACTTCACCAAAGTCAAGGTGGGACGTGGCCGGCATCAATCTTTGAACCTCTGTCAGAAACACAAGGTGACAATAGTCATTGGATTGGACATTGCAAGAACTCACGGGCTCTGGAGACAAATTTGTGCTGGGAATCTAATGGCCGGCAATAGCATGTGTACGTTAACATAGCGAGCACGAGGTTTTGAAATAGATACAAGAAACGCTCTTGTCCTATCTTATATGCTGCTTAAAAATCATCTGCACAATCAAGAAAAAATAGCAAGGAACTGAAGCATTTTGGATAAGATTATGATGCTCGAAATTTTTTTAATATTTTGTGACTATTGATCTTTGCTGATCTATTTATAGTCATTAACCATGAGAATAATAAGTTAAATAAAATAATAAAAAAAATTAATTATACTTGTCTCACATTCTCATTGGTTGAAAAATGGAGTTATGATACTAAAAAAATAACTTTCAGTAACATAATTGAATCTTAGCATTTTAGTTCAGCACCAAGACAGTTAAATAAAACATAATGAGTTTTATTTTTATTTTTTTTATTGATGCTGGTGACTTTTGAATTCCCACTTTACTTTTTTTTACTCACTTTCATCACCCTCCACGCCAGTCACTATAATCATAGTTTATTGATGTTGTATAAGAGAATTAGTTATTGTCTGTGCCTGAAGGCACAGAGTAATAAAAAATAGTAAACAATAAATATATTTATATTCATATTCAAAATTAAATCACAAACATAAAAGAGAGATAAAGAAATTTAAGCATCGATTTGTAGTGAGGGTGAGAGGTGGTGGGCAACAGTGGTGGTGGTAGGAGACGGTGATGGTTGTGGTGGGTGGCAATAACCGTGGTGGTGGCGGCGAGAAGGTCGGCGGCAATGGTGGTGGTGGTGGCGACGAAGGTGGTAGTGGCGGTGGGGGCGGTGGCGATGGTTAGGGGGGGGAGGGGGGGGGAGTGGCGGAGGTGGCCGTGGTGGTAGAGGTAATGGTGGGACGATTTCCAACACTACTTTTTTTTTTTAAAGTACTTATGAGAAATAATTTCTAAAAATACTTTTAAAGAATTACTCCAAACACACCTTTAAGGGCCTATTTTTCCTATTAAATTTAATTTGTTAATATTAACAGTTAAATTAACTTTAAAGTAAAATTTAAAACGATTTGAACCGCAAAAAATAAAAGTCATTTTATTTATTTTTGAGATTTAAATTATAAATTACTTCATTATATAGATATTTTTGTTATCATCAACTAAATAGAGGACGAGAATGATGATTAGATTTGCAACCCATGTAAGATTTGCTTTTTTTTTTTTTTTTTTTTTTTCTGGTTTACCATCATCCACCAAAAATAGGTAAATACCAAAATTGGATTAACTTTGAAACACAACACGACATGACACAAATATCGAAACAATCATCTCATGTAATCGGAACACATCCACATACAGCTGCCAACCAATTTGGCTTGTTCTTAACCAAGTGATAAGATGCTTCTGTGAAACGGCTGATACGATTCAATTTTCATCACCTATAATGTCTGTAGTCTTACCAAACATTCAAAATAATAATAATAATAATAACAAATAAATAAAGACTGTTTCCATCAGTTAAACGGGTAACACCCCCGTCACATTGAAACCACATTACTGGTCGCGCCAAGGCCAGCCCTCGTAACAAAGAAATGGTCCGATGCTATATTAGAACCATAAAATTTGGATAGTTCCAATTTTAGTAAAAAGGGCTGATTCTTTCATGAAGCAAACAAGACGTTACCATCTATTAATAACTCCTAACATTCATGAATGCACCAAATTTCATCCTGCAAAATCATCTAACCCAATGTAATTTTTAACGACAGTCTATGGTTGTGGTTCATACATAAAAAACGCTGTGCAGGATTCCAGGGCTACAGAAAATCAGAACGCCCAGAAATAAAACAGCATAAATTAGTGCATATTAACAGTGCAAACATCCGATACAAGATCTGGGACTTCTCTAAGGCTGAAAGTTAGCATGATGAAGCATACAAAGAATCTGACTGCTTCATAACTTAAATAAGACGGGAGTCAAATCATTACCAGCTTGTAACACTAATTCGTCCTAATGGATCTATGGGTATACAGACAACTCATTCTTCACCATTTATCATAAAGATGGCTTCTTAAGGGCATTTTCTTTGAATGTAAGAAGCACCATGCTCTTCATACCTGTCATTAGCAAGCATATAAAACGATGATAATTGCAAGAGAAAAACTGAAAACACATGAAGCTTCCAAGCACAGCTGCTGAGGAGAAAGGGAAATATTATCAAGGAAAAGCTGCAAGGCTAAAATGATTGCTCAAATATCAAAGTAGTTCGCCTCAGTCAATAACCAGAAAACTAGGGCATAAGGTGAGCTTACTCAGACTTGGAAAACCACATTTGCTGAAAGGAGCCAAGAGATGCCAGTATACTCCCTCCTATCCAGACACTGCATATACAATCACAAAACACACACATGAAGCAATAAGAATAAGTCTATATATATTTATACAAGCAAAGTTTTTCTCCAGAGACTGCAAGTAAAGAAAGGAAAAGAAAATTAACTTCAACTCATTTATTTGAAAGTGTTAGCTTGAATAGAAAACAAAACATAGCAGTTATTTTCGTTCATACATAAGTTTACTCGCAGTGTTGCTGCATGTGTAGTTAATGCAGCAAAAGGGCAAATTTTGACTCCTTGCTAGTAGGAAAACATGCATCCTGCATGCTTCTGAACACCAGAGAAAGGAGAAGAGGAGGAAGAAGAGAGGAGGAGGGGGGTTAAGCAAGTATATGTCCAACCTGAATCTCCTTTCCGTTGCATTTCCACTTGCCAATACTTTAACTCTAGCTGCTTGAGGAGATTCCTAGAAATTGAGGATAAAAAACTCAGGATCATACCCTCAGTAAATTAAAAACACTAAGGATTTATTACAGGTACTTTCTGAAGCAATTATATAGGATTACAATATTATCATGTGGGCAACCAATAGATATCAATCCAACACTCTGCATAACTCCACTCGTAAATCCACCAAACAAAATCACAAAATGGATTCCAATTAATAAAAGAAAAAAACTAAACAAAATTCCACCATAATTCAAAGTAATTATAATCGCCTATCTCATTCCTTTCGGTCTCCCCAGAGTGTGTGTCTCTGTGTGTGTGTGTGTGTGTGTGCGAGAGAGAGAGAGCTCCGTGAAGTTTATTATAATGAATGTCAATATACAGACTGCATTTTTTCCCTTTGATAGGAAACAAGAAACTGTCCACATATGACAATTAATAATCAGCCAGAACATTCATTTGACTAGTAAATAGAGTAATTGTTGAATGACACCATAGATTATAGCAGCTTTCATGATCAATGGAACCAACAACAATTAAATCAATACATCGAATAGGTAAACGTAGAATACAAGTCACACATAAGGCATATGACATACCTCTAGTAAATCTTTTTCAAGACGTTCTTTCAATTGTTGCATTGATGCTGTGCCACCAGCAAGCTGGATAAAAGATAGACATTGAAAGTAAATCAAAGTCAATAAGGCCCAAAGATTAATATAGAAGAATAATTAGAAAGCTTGAGCACACAATTGCAGCAATATGACCACGAGATTTGTCCAACTTTTAGTGGCAATTGGCCACATGATTTCTGTAAACAACAATGTCTTGGTAGTTGAAGCTATCAATGTTTGCTCATTGCCCCATTCAGGAAACATATATTTCATGCTGAAAATGGCATGCAAGGTGACTGCCAGTTTACAGACTTTAGGTGCATATCATAACTCAGGAAAATAATCAAACTCACTCCATAAAGGTTGCTAAGTTAAAGTCTACAGATTGAGAAGGAACATATATCCACACTTATATGTATATATAAGCATGTATATAAAAGGATTATTGGAGATAAGGTGTTAGAAGAGGTAGATGACTCAAAGAAGGACTTGGATATATCAGCCAAGGAAGCAAAGTCTCTGTTAATCACAAAGTCTGCAGCCGAACTATCAGCCACACTACCAGGGAATATCAACAAATCTGATTATGCCATGAGTTGATGAGAGTCCTATTGTAGTATCAATTCTTTGTAGATACAACTCAGCTTTAGATAAGATGTATGGTTATATATACAATGTATAGGGCAGCATACTCCTCTCAACGTTTTAACGCCACAGTAGTAGAGGTTTTTCAATAAACGTTATTCTTGTTTCTCTTTATGGTATCAGAGCCATCAAGAATCTCTTCTAAATGGGCTTCTTCACTTTCCCTTGAAAATCTATCCCAAGTGATCACCAAGGTCAACGTTAAACTCAACTCCAAGAATTATCTAATCTGGAGGAGTCAAGTTCTTGATTTGATTATAGGAGCAGATCTTTTGGATTATATAAGCAGCACCACTGAAGTCCCAAAACAGAAACGTGTTTCAGCTGAGGGAGTGGAGGAAGTTAATCCAGAATTTCATCCTTGGCAGAAAACAGACCGACTACTCAAGAGCTCAATTTCTGGTATAGTTTCTGAAAATATGCTAAGTCTTATTATCGGCATGGACACAGCTCTTGAGGTATGGTCATTCTTAGAACAAAGTTTGTGAGCTTGCTTCTATTAAGAAACTTTTGTCAGATTCAGACAAGGTTATGTGGACTATGAATGGCCTAGGTCCTAAATTCAATTCCCTTATAAATGCTATTATGACCAAACCACCTTTCCCCTTATTCACAATTTGTGCAGTCCTTGACAGGGTAAGAGACAAGAAATCTGCTCTACCCTAGTCAAACGAGACAAACGAATTGCAAGCTTTTGTTGCACAAAAACAGAATTATGGACGTGGAGGCGGTAGCAACTCGAATCGGTATAAAGGAAAAAATCAGGTCTTTACCTCTAAACGCCGTGGTTTCATGCAGACATCTCAAGACCAAAGCCAAGATGGGTAAAATCACTCCACCAAGAGTTGTTATCGCATTCCCTGTCAAATATGTGGTAAACAGGGACATAATGCACTTCACTGTTATAATCGCTATAATCATGCATTCCAGTCCGAGGAAGTTCCTCAAGCTCTCACAGTAATGCAAATTACAAATCCAAGGGATCCCGAATGGATACCTGATACAGGAACAACTACACACATGACAGGTGATGCAGGTATATTGCAAAACCTTCGACCCTATTTTGGACATGATAGTGTAACTGTTGGGAATGGTGAAAACCTTCCAATCACACATATTGGGTCAACATTTATTTCCACCAATAATGGGCATCTTCAAGTTAGTGATATTTTGCTTGTTCCAAATCTCACTAAGAATTTGTTATCAGTTGGACAACTTACTAATGACATTTCATGTACTTTTGAATTCAATTCCAATGGTTTTGTAAATAAGGACACACAGACAGGAAGAAGGTGGCAATCGGAACCAAGTCAGGGGACTGTATGCACTGGGTGGTGACAAGAAGGCACTCTTCTCTATTCGACAAAAGAAAACTTCTAAAGAAGTATGGCATCAACAACTTGGTCATCCAAATAAGAAAGTTATTTTTCATTTATCTCATAGAAATAAAATTGTTGCCAGTTCATGGAATGACAAACTTGATATGTGTGAAAGTTGTCAGCTTGGTAAGAGTTGTAAACAACCATTTATCAATACAAGTGAGCGTTCCTCTTTGACATGTGAGAAAATACATTGTGATCTGTGGGGACCTGCACCGGTTAACTCTATGCAAAATTTTAAATATTATGCATTATTTGTTGATGATTACACAATTGCTTGGATTTACCCACTTAAACACAAGTCAGATTTTTTCTCATGCTTCTTAAAATTTTCTGCAATGATCCAAAATCAGTTCAATAAGCAGATAAAAATCTTTCAATGTGATGGAAGTGAGGAATTTGGAAAAACTGAGTTCTTGGATTATATGTCCACAAATGCAAATGTTCGACATATTTCTTGCCCCTCTACACCCGAGCAAAATGGGGTAGCAAATGCAAACATCGACACATCCGAGAATTGGGTGTAACTATGTTATTTCATTCAGGACTCGGTAGGAGATTATGGGTTGAAGTGTTTACCACAACCACCTTCCTTATCAATCGATTGCCATCCAGTACTCTAAGCAGGGATACCCCCTTTAATATGCTTTACAGTAAGCATGGATACCGTCTTTAATATGCTTTCCAGTAAACAACCCGATTATTCTTCGGTGAGGGCATTTGGTTGTTGTTGCTATCCGTATCTCAAAGCATATGGGAAAAATAAGTTTTCCCCAAAAACTTTGTCCTGTGTCTATTGGGTATAACTCTCTTCATAAAGGGTATCGAAGTCTTGATCTCTCTACTCGCAAACTTTATGTCTTAAGGCATGTGGTGTTTAATGAATTACTTTTTCCTCTTGCTCAGAACCCGTCTACTGCCTGCTCTGTTGATGATTCTCTTACTCTCAGCAACTATCAGGAATGGTTGGGAGACATGAATTCAGTGTCACATTTACCATCTGATTTTTCTCAGCCCACTGTCTCAGATTCTTGGTTCTAGCTACTGAATATGAATACTTCCAATCAGCCTTCTATGTCCATCAACCTAGCTTCAGAAGCTGCCTCACCTCCCCAGTCTACTGCGTCTGTGTCAATTGAGTCTCCTATGCCCATAGATCCAGTTTCGGATGCTGACTCACCTTCTCAGCCTAATGTTTCGGCACATCAGGACATTCCTGCAGCAAATCCCCATTTGATTAATCCTTCAGATATTGATACCTCCTCTAATTCCATAGATTCTTCCCTAGATATTTTGGAAGCACAGCCCACTGCTATTACTCCTCTGCAGCCTGATCAGCTATTTGTTGATCTTGGTCCATTATCCTCTATTGTCCCTTCCATGAAATATCAGGACAACACCCATTCTATGCGCACAAGAGGAAAGTCTCGCGATGGTTATCTTCATATTGCTTCCTCTGCATCACTTCTAGTCATTCCCACTGAACCGAAATCTGTCCGTGCTGCAATTACTCATCCAGGATGGTTAGCAGCAATAAAAGCTGAGCTTTATGCTCTTGATCATAATCATAACTGGACTTTAGTTCCTCGTCAAGCCCATTTTTATGTGGTGGGATGCAAATGGGTATTTAAAACCAAACTTCATGCTAATGGGGGGTCTTGATCGTCTCAAAGCTCAACTGGTGGCCAAAGGTTACAATCAAATTTTGAACATTGATTTTGCAGATACCTATAGTCCAGTGGTTCGTCCTCAAACCATACGAATTGTCCTCACTATTGCTCTTTCTAGGCAATGGAAAATTCGTCAACTAGATGTCAAGAATGCCTTTCTTCATGGGCATTTAAAGGAGTCAGTGTACATGGATCAACCTCCTAGATTCATCAGCTCTAAATTTCCTAATCATGTGTGCAAGTTATCTCGAGCTATTTACAGCCTCAAACAAGCCCCACGGGCTTGGTTTGACAGATTTAGCCAACGTCTTCTATCATTGGGATTCATTTGCTCTCCCCCACATCCGTCTTTGTTTCATTTGCACAGCTCTCAAGGGACACTTGTGCTTCTTCTCTATGTAGACGATATTATTGTCACTAGTGATAATCCATCGTTGCTTCACACTTTTATTAGTCACCTCAGTGATGCATTTGCTATTAAGGACTTAGATTCACTTCATTTTTTTCTTGGTATTGAAGCAACCAATACTCCTCATGGGTTATTACTTACTCAACACAAGTATGCCCAAGACAATCCTTCATCGAGCAAAAATGGACACTTGCAAACCCATTGCTACCCCACTGTCTACCAAGCTTGATCACTCATCTCTCAACACCTCTCCCACTAATGTTCATTTGTTTCGCAGCCTAGTTGGAGCTCTTCAATATTTAACCCACACACGTCCTGATATTACCTACTCCTTTAATCTTGTCAGTCTATGAATAATCCTACCATTGCTCATATGGCCTTAGTGAAACGTATCCTACGGTACTTACGAGCTACCCCACAGTTTGGTCTCCATTTACTCAGCAAGAATGCACTTGAGTTGTATGCATTTACAGAAGCCAATTGGACTGGATGTCCTCTTAACAGTCGATCTACTAGTGGGTATGCGATTTTCCTTGGCTCAAATCTCATATCTTGGGGTGCAAAGAAACAACCAACGGTGGCTCAATCAAGTACCGAAGCTGAGTATCACGCCTTAGCAGTCACTACTGCTGAACTTACTTGGGTTACATACGTTCTTTGTGCATTAGGCCTTTGTCTTCCTCGCGCAGCTACATTGTTTTGTGACAATTTGGGTGCACTTCATATGTCTGTTAATCCTATTTTTCATGCTCAGACTAAGCACATTGAATTGGACTATCACTTTGTTCAGGAAAAGGTTGCTCAAGGAACAATTGTCACTCAATTTGTTCGATCATCAGATCAACTAAGTGATCTCTTCACTAAACCTCTCACTTGTGATCAGTTTACATCTCTTCGTAGCAAGTTGGGTGTATTATATGTCACCCACCTCAACTTGAGGGAGGGTATAGGAGATAAGGAGTTAGAAGAGGTAGATGACTCAAAGAAGGACTTGCATAAATCAGCCAAGGAAGCAAAATCTCGGTTAATCACAAAGTCTGCACCCAAACTATCAGCCACACTACAATACCATGGAATATCAACAAATCTGATTATGCCATGAGTTGATGAGAGTCCTATTGTAGTATCAATTCTTTGTAGATACAACTCAGCTGTAGATAAGATGTATGGTTATATATACAATGTATAGGGCAGTATACTCCTCTCAAGGTTTTAACACCAAAGTAGAAGAGGTTTTTCAATATATATTATTCTTGTTTCTCTTTAATAATTACTAGTATGATACAATTAAATCCTGCAGCAAATAATAAAAAGGAAAATGTAAGACAATAATGATCTCATACATAAAATGTGTAGTAAACAAAGAGTTAAATCAAAGAATAAGGACTATACCAGTATACTACTAAATAGTTCTCTCCGAATGTCCACATCACACTTATTTATGCTCTCTATAACCTGAAAATTTTCAGAATAGAATAATTACTCAGAAAGAGAGTGAATATTACAATATCAAAACCACATGCATGCAAGTAGACCTGTACAATCAAAGTGAGAGGTGTTACCATTTGTGGCAGGCCACGAATGGAAGGCGCAGTCTCTGCAAAACTTTCCATACCAGGAATAGTCTGAGATTTAGATCAAGAGCATAAAATACTTTGTCAACACAAACAAAACACAGCTAAATAATCTCATACCAACTAATTTTAGTGAGCACACTTGAATCACAAATGGCAAGTTACTTGCTTTGAAAATGTCAAAAGAGAACAAAGCATTGAAGCATTAACAAAATGACCAAGAACTTCAAACATAGAGGATACTCAGATTACTCGAACTTAAAACTTGCCGCCTCAGAAGCATCAAAATCAAACAGTGGATTCACTCCTATATCTTATGATAAATAAATAATGTCACCTTTGCGATATAATATGTTTGGTACTTTGCATAAAAGACTTTATGACTCTCTGTACACAAATATCCTGGACAATAATATTAAATTCAATATTTACACCCACAAGTTGGTACAACTAGTTTGTCAGTGAAAATTAATGACTCCCATCTCATGAGGCCCACTGCAAAAAAGTCCAACAATACTAATAGCTATTAGTATAGTACGATATGTCACGATACACCTGAAAAACGATATGTATCGTGTTTTTATATCGTTTTTGTACCGTATCATATGATACACGATACGATACGTGACGATTTTGTTTTTTTGTTTTTTTCTTTGGTTTTTTGGGGCTAAAATGATATCGTTTTACCATAAAACTTATTTTTAAATCACCAGTCAGTGAAACAACGTCATTTCAGTAGTTATAGTTTAAAAAAATAATAATAATAAGGTCTACTGTTAATGTTGTTCAATTGAATTCAAAATTCCTGATTAATATTAAGGTTATTCAAGCAGTTGATGTTAGAAGTTTGAATTAGAGGTATTTGCATTTTAATATTATTGAATTATGTTGGGAACTTGTATAGTTGGTAGAATATTAATGAAATGCTACGTTATTATAAGTCTATGACTTTTTTACAAAGGTATATATATATTTTTTATTAATAATTATTTAAAATTAAAATTGCATGTATCTTACGATACACGATACACTATTTTTAAAAAGCAATACGCCTTCCGATACACGATTTGACAACTATGAATACTACGTTAAACAGAATATCATAATATACATCAAAGGGATCTCGTTATTGCAATTTTGAAGAAATACACAAACATAGCCCTCCACACTGAAAACAGCTGAACTTTGGCGAGGCTCATGCATGGATTTGTCATTTTTGCCACCATATGCAACATTAATCTAAACCTCGAGGTAAACCTCAAGGTATAGAAGTACTCTAATAGGCACAAATTTTTGAGATAGCCTTAGCAATGGTAGGATTGTCAAAACGATGCAATTCTAAAAACTAAGTACGTTCATGCACCTTGTTGCAGATAATATCAAATGAGAAGATACAATCATGTAATTTGGTCACCCAAATCAACTCCCAAGCTATAGTTATCTCTCGGACCGAGTTAAATTGACATGTATCTTTTATTATAACATAAAAGAGTGATTAACAGTTTTAAACTCTCTTGAATATAGATAAGATTTCAGTATACTATGCTTGCTGATATGGGTAAGAGTAATGCTAGACTGACCAAAAAACGAAATCAAATAATGTAACACTAATGTGACAATACTGACAAAGCACAATTGTAGCCAAATTTAGTTGTATTACAAAACTAAGAAGCACAAACACTCTTGTGAAATTGATGTATCTGTGACATACACGTGTCGGACACCGACACTTCTCAGACACTCTTGTACATATGTCCAACACTTTTCTATTCATGCATATAATTACAAGAAAAATTTTATTTTTGGACATTTATCTGACACTTCTTTAGTGATGTGTCTGACCCATCTTTAGGTCTTGTCTACAACAAACAAAAACATGTTGAAACGCAATTAAAAAAACTTAAAAATTGACAAATGACTATTTTATAATCAAGGATCAAAATTTCGTTTCGGTGTATAGTTTTGGTGAGCTTGAAAATGAAAACATTCCGTAATGTTTTGGAATCAAGATGGAAACAAAGAAAAAATTTAAAAATTTATTTTCAAAATATTGGTCGGAACATACCGAAACACCTCAAAACATAGAAATTTTAATGATTGGTTTTGGTTTCCATGGAAATGAAAGTTTCGGATGTTTCGACTATTTCGAAACGAAAATTAATTCCTTGCTTGTAACACAAAAATACATCCAATTGTTAAGACGAGTTATGTTAAAGTGGTACTTAAAATATGCCAATCAAAATTAATGACACATAGGAGTTTCTAAAGAATAATTGAGAAAACAAGAGCAATTGTTGTAACTATATATGTTTGCTACTTATTCTAAAAATCCACATTAGTTGACTAAAGATAAGATTTAGTTATCATTAAGTATTGAATGTACTATAATTATGTCTATAATTGTGATAAATTATATTATTTAATATGTAAAACACAAATGCTTATAATGTGTCCCCAATGTCTCTATGTCCTACTTTTCAGGAAAAATATTGTATCATCTATCTGTGTAATGTCGTATCCATGTCCCATGTCCATATTCGCGTTTCTGAGTCACTGACAAGTTCTTGATTTTCGGACTATATATTTCTAAGCTTATTTTAAATCTCGACAAAATGAAATCAATTCTAAGACCAAATTTTTCTAGTGAACACTGCTACATCAGTTGGTCTCATTTTTTGGGGTCTCAATTCCTAGTCGTTTAGCACAACACAACATCATAATGAATAGAGACTCTCGCAGAGATTCTGATTGCATGTTTCAGGGATGGCATTTCAGCTTGATCTCCCACCATCCCGATGTATAGGAGAAGTTATAAGCATCCTAATAGCCAATCAAAATTAATGACACGTAGGAGTTTCTAAAGAATAATTGAGAAAACAAGAGCAATTGTTGTAACTATATATGTTTGCTACTTAGTCTAAAAATCCACATTAGTTGACTAAAGATAAGATTTAGTTATAGGGATGTCAATCGTGTCATGTCGTATTATTTTCGTATCGTGTTACTTTCGGTCGTGTTATTTTCGTATCGTATCACTTTCGGTACGTGTCGGGTTCGTGTCAATATTCGTGTTAATAAAAAATTATTTAATTTGACAACAACTAATATAATACTATTTAAAAAATTATAAAAAATTATAAAATTCTTATTTTCTATCCACAATACTCGTTAAATAATTATTTTCTATCTATAGTACTCATTAATCGTGTTATTCGTGTCGAACCTTAATTTGACCCATTTATTACTCGTGTCAACTAATCGTGTTATTTTCGGGTTTGGTTCGAGTCGGGTTCGTGTTCGAGTAAAAAATTGACACCCCTATTTAGTTATCATTAAGTATTGAATGTACTATAATTATGTCTATAATTGTGAGAAATTATATTATTTAATATGTAAAACACAAATGCTTATAATGTGTCCCCAATGTCTCTATGTCCTACTTTTCAGGAAAAATATTGTATCATCTATCTGTGTCGCGTCGTATCCATGTCCCATGTCCATATTCGCGTTTCTGAGTCACTGACAAGTTCTTGATTTTCGGACTATATATTTCTAAGCTTATTTTAAATTTCGACAAAATGAAATCAATTCTAAGACCAAATTTTTCTAGTGAACACTGCTACATCAGTTGGTCTCATTTTTTGGGGTCTCAATTCCTAGTTGTTTAGCACAACACAACATCATAATGAATAGAGACTCTCGCAGAGATTCTGATTGCATGTTTCAGGGATGGCATTTCAGCTTGATCTCCCACCATCCCGATGTATAGGAGAAGTTATAAGCATCCTAATAACAGGTACTTAACCTCATACTCCCACATCTTGTAAGATGAATGGATTTCGAGAGTGAAATAGACAACTGTTAACAATAAACAAGTGAACTAACACTTAACTCACAAAGAGATCCACTTGGGAGATTCATGATAGAAGGCCAAAAGGAACTTAAGAAGGTGCAGAGATCCATAGTCACAGTAGGAAAGGCAATCTCACAGTCCAAGGGAGTATAACTGTATAAGTATTAACAAAGACAAGTACAACAGGAGAAAATGTTGTACAGCTAGCATGTCATATTTTGAGAGCCACCAACCTGAGCCAAGGATGGATTGAACAGAATATCAGGAATCTTAAATCTGTCAGCTCCAATTTCTATTGTCCTGTATTATGCAAAATAAAGAAAAGCCAAGCAAAGGACAGTTTCAGAAATAACAGCCATATTAAGGTTGCCCAAACGAGGTGACATTGAGGTAAACATCACATCATAATATAGAATATACATAGACCAAAATAGCAATGGCTTGATCGTCTAATGTGTAGATGGTAAAGACTATCATTAAAAGGAGTCCAAATCCCAGGCCATGGGATTATGTGGAGTTAAGAATACCTCGATAATTTGACTTTTGAAAATTTCAGACTAGAGCAGACAACATAGAGATGCATGCAAAGCATGGTTATTAAAATCTCAATCTGGATCGCGATCCTACAATGTGGTACTGGCAAATCAATCCGAGTTTCTACAGAATCCTTAATTTATAGAATCTTAATGAATAATGATCCAAATCTTATAGAATCATAGGATCCCGATTTGAATTGAGATGTTACCGATCCAAGTTGTTGAGTTTGTTGTTAGATGCATTTAGTAATTGAGCTGATCCAATTCATATTTTAATCATTTCTCTAAGTTTTATGTTTGTGATAACATTTTTATTTTTGTATGTACTAGGCTTGTTTAATTATTGGTTTTAAGAATTCTGCATTGTTACATATAGTTTTAGCCTCATTTTTTTAGTATGTAAAATCTTATGATTCTCCATCCGATCCTATGATCTCAATCCTTAAGCCTGTCCTATCGATCCAAGGTAGGATTCCGATTTTAAAAACATTGATGCAAAGCAATTGAAGATACATTGTAACCTTTTAGCTGAATAGAAACGAAGCAAATAGATATGAATAGAACTTACTGCCCATCCGGAAGTTCATATGGTGTCATTGGAATGTTTGAATATGAACTCTCTGAAAAGGAAGGACAGAATATCAGTACATTGTGGTAGTGCTTCGGAAGCTTGAAAGAGAATCAAAAAATAAGCCTCTTATATACTAACAGACAGCAATCAACAGAGCAGATGTAACCTAAAAAGCATTGATTAGATCAAGAACAAAATTACAGCATGGTAGTACAGCTGGAATATGATTCATGCCACTTGTCAATAGGGTATATTTATCTGCCTCTTAACCCAGCAGATTATCAAATTGTAGACAACCGAAAAGCAGAAGATTTAACCAATCTCCAGTCTGGTATATCTTATTTGAGTCTTTTCTTTCGATACTCGATTGCGTTCCGATAAGCTATTTTTCCAGTAAATACTAAGCACATTTAAATCAAAATCTCATGGTGGGAAAAGTCTGGATTTAATAAATTCAGCAACATAACATAAAAAGGACCACGGACCATCATATGGAGTATCTGGGGCTCGACAAACGCATTCCTTGATATCACTAGCAATCACCCTCTGCCGCCCGGGGGGGGGGGGAGAGAGAGAGAGAGAGAGAGAAAATTCAGTGACTAAATAAGAGAGATGTGACAACTAAACAAGAGAAATTATAGTAAATCACAGACCTGTGAATAGAGTTTGTAACTTTCAGTTGTGTTGGGCAAATCAAGATCCACTGTCTGAGATTTACAAAAGTAGATTTCAATGTGTCATAAAAAAGAGCCATAAAATCAATTAAAGTAAACAATCGCAACGTTAACATAAGGATTAGAGGGAAAGCCACAAACTGAAACATAGGCTTCAGTTAAGAAAAAGTAATAAATAGGAATAGCTTCTGCATTAAGCACAGTAACTCTTTGTTTCTTTTCCTTTACTTCTTCTGTGGGCCGTGGGGTGAAGGCATGTAGACAAGGTTAGTATCTGAGACACTGTCTCCTCCCTCGGCATTCAAAAGAATACAATTCCATACAGAGCTAAATTCATCAAAGCTTTGGAGAACAAAGCCACACAATAATGGCTTCGGAGAAACTATTATTTGAAACCAAATATCAAATATTTTATGTAACCACACATCCAATCTGAAAACCATGGAACTGGCGTACCAAGAAACACCATTAACATGCGACCCATAAAGCTTACGTTATAACACAACCATAAATTATGATGCATTACAAATACGTACCGGAAACCAGACAAAATGAAGAAAGAATGATTCATACAGAATAAATTCCACCATAAAAAAACAAGACTATCGTTAACCTGAAAATCTCCTGGTCGAATTTCCTTTCGCTTGAAAGAATATCGAGGTTTTATCTGAAACACCAAAGATAAATATTTTGACTAAATTTCAGACTTTTTATTCAATTTAATAACTTGCTAGAATGCAAATTCATCTAATGGTTAAAATTGACTCACAATAAGGCCTTTGCTCTCCAAGCTTTTCATCAAGCAATCAGTCAAAAATTCTCCCCCAATAGGAGATGATTGCACAGCCTAAAGTGAAAACAAAAACACACGAATAAATAACATATCACGGAACTGAAAAAAGAAAGCTATGACAAACTGGCTTTTCTGTTAGACCTTTTGAAAAATTGTGAACAGAACATTAAATTAATCAAGCAAAAAACAAATAAAGAACACAACCCGGAATCGGAAAATGAAGTTATCGCAACCTGGCTTTTATAGACCTTTAAAAAAAGTGAACAAGACATTAAACTAATAAAGAAACATTAATCATCTGCTAAAACCACTTAGCATCTAAACAGTCCATGCATATTGTGCCCATAAAGAGGATAACAATTGTAAGGCCAAATCATAGCATCACCACATAAATGTGATGTGCAAAATAACTAGTTAGATATGTACAGTTCATTAGCTTTTCTTATTAACACCTGAACCTACATAAATTATTTATATTTCCACTCCAAGCCTTATTTCAAATTTTATTTTTTCTAATTTGACTCCTACCTGGTGATATTCATGTTAAGTTCACCCTCTAACACTTACTACTTCAAAATTCATTCACTCCTGTTGAGAATAAAGAAGAACAGAGAAAGTCTTTTCAATAGGTCCAGATCTATCATCACAGACCCTCAAATTTAGGCAGATGTTTTCTTTCTCTCCTTTCTCAACTCCTGGCGCTGCTATTCTTCAATTCCGTACTAACATAACCTGGGTATTCCCATTCCAATTCCTATCATCAACTATTGATAATTCTTACCAAGTGTTGTAAAATTTGCTAAAGTGCAGTGCAAATGACACATAATGAACTTATCACTTATTTTCTCATAATCTTAAAACCCTAATATTTTGAAAATTTTAACTTTTTCACTGATAGATCTAACTCACTTGACTACAAGGTTCTCAAACTCCTGAATTAGACCATAATATCCATTACCGGCAAATCCATTAGAGTCTAATGAAAAACCAACAATGCATAGACCTTAATGTATCATGATCTGAGTCTTGTAGGATCGTAAGATCCGGATCTTGGGCAATTCTATTAAACCAAGTTGTTGGATTTGTTTCTTAGGCATCTTTAGTTATTGTGCTGGTCCAATCCATATTTTATCACTAACACTTTGAGTCAATCCAAATGTGATTATCTCGTATGCTTATTAGTTTCTTGGGGAAATTCTGATGAATAAGAAAAGCTATAATACTATTTTCGTTACAAAAAAACTCCCCATTTGTTCATTACATTTGTTTATTTCTGATAGAGATCGAAAAAGAATTGGATAAGCTTAAATTGAAGAATTTGAATTTGTTATTTATTTTAGCATTATTATGTTAATTAAGGAATAGTTTTTTGACTAGGATTGTTTTAGTAGTTTTAGTAGTAAGAGTTTTACTAGGAAATTATTATACAGTTTTAGCATAATAGTAATTTGAGAGTTTGATCATAAAACTCTTTTAGAATTTTAGGAGGTAGTTTTTAATTGGTAGGAGACTTGGCCGATAAATATAGATATAATCCCTACTGTTTCATTGTTAAGAGTGATGTGTGTTTCTTGACCGATTCCTTACGAGGATGAGGTAAATTCCCTCCACCCCTTCTTCTTTCTTATTCTCTTTCTATTTCTTTTCCTGACGTCCTGCATCAATTTCTCTTTGAAAATTTGAAAACAGCAGTCAGGTTAATTCTCCTCTCTCTCAATGAGTGATCATAGCCAGATATGTCTTGTACTTCCATTCTCCTCTATCAAAAATCTCAACTTTCAATGTGCAGATTGTAATTTCTAAAATTTTGATCATATCACTAAGTTTAACATGTTTGTCATAACATCTATATAGATTGCACATATATGCATATAAGCTTGTTTTCAAGAACTCTGTATTGTTACATATATTTTGCTTTTTGATCCGATCATATGATCCCGATAGCCTCTCCCATCGATCCAAGGTAGGATTCCAATTTCAAAAACCTCATTGAACTTGCAAAAATGTTAATTAACAAAAATTGTAGTATCTAAAAAAGATATAACTCATACAAATGATATTTTGAATGATTTGAACTTCAATGGAAAAACTAGTGCAAAGAATATAAAAAAGACTAAACTCAACTCAACCATGACAAAACAACACAATACAAATTACTTTTTGATATATATGCTTAGAAACATTAAACTCACAGAAGAACAATAATACCAAAATGCATAAATATAAATAGGGGGGCCTAATTTAATGGTTACAATTCGGTCCAATAACTTCAAGGTTATGGATGCGAACCTAAGAATATCAGCTCGGTTCACAAATGCTCCAATCTACTCCCGGAGAACCCATTATTGGAGGTTGAACCGTGTATTATTTGTCAATGTGTAAACATTCTAATTAAGGATTAGAATTTCATTTCGATGAACAGTTTCAATCCGCTCATACATAGAAATGTTTTGGAAATCTTTCAAAAATAAAATGAAAATGGAGAAAATTTTAAAAGTTTAGTACTAAAACATTGGTCACAACATATCAAAACATTCTGTAACACCTTGAAACATAGAAATTTCAATATTCAATCACCGATTCGTTTCAATTTCCTTGGAAACTTAAACTTTTCTGTCTTTTTTGTGAAACAAAAATGACATTTTGATCATTGATTGTCATAAGTAACATCACCGTTTTATTACTTTTGTATATAACACGATGCAAAGACGAACAAGAAACTGAAATTGCATGCCCAAATGCTTCACCTAGCATCAATATTCGGCTAAGATGAAGCAAAAGCGAAGATTTTGAATTATCGACCCTAGAATGATGGAACTCAAATAAGAGTACGAAAAATGACCCCTGTTTTTATTCAATCACTTTTCTGGACAATAACCAGTGGGAGCAAGGAACAACAACCTACAAAATTACACACATAACTGATGTGTAAAATGATTGTTTTGGCTGTACCGTTACTTGCTTCTGATATATGCCCACAATAGTTGGAGCACAGACTCCCCACCATTTTGTTTCAATGCTTCTTTTTTGGTGAATATGGGTTGAATACCAATTCCAACACCCTAGGGGTCCCAGGGCCAAAGCCAGGATTCAATCCCAGTAGGGATCAAAATGTCAAACAAAAAAATTCAACGACACAAACTTTTAAAAATTTGAGCATAGGAAATATATTAGGTTTGAAGACTAAATTATTAAAGAAATCATAAAACCAATACAGTTCACCTATGAAGCACGGACACTCTCGAGAACGTAACGTATCCGTGTCGGACACGTGTCGGACACGTGTCGTATCCGTGTCGGACACGTGTCGTATCTGTGTCGGACACCGACACTCTTTGGACACTCTCGAACACATGTTCAATACTCTTTTATCCGTGTCCATAATTAAATGATAAATTTTTTATTTCGGACACTTCTTTGGTGATGTGTCCGACACTTCTTTAAAACGTGTCTATTACTAAACAATAGACATTTGTTGAAATGTGATTAACAAAACTTAAAAATTTGAGAACATATAATTATTTATACTAGACATATTAAAGTTGTACTCCAAATATAATAATAAAAACAAAAGATGCATAAAAATTTTAAAAAAGAGAAAACGAAAGCAATTATTTAAATTATATATTAGGTACACATTGTCTACAAAAAAAAATTGATGATTATTGACTATAATGAGGATGTTTTAGTCTAAAAATTCACACAGATGACTAGACATTAGGTTTTTTTTATCATAAAATACTAATTTTTTTTATGAATTATATATCATTATCACTATATTTGCAATAAATTATGTTATATAGAAAATATAATTTTTTTATAGAGTGTCTGTAACGTGTCCGTGTCCTACTTTTTTAAGAAATGTCGTATCGACGTGTCTGTGTTGTGTCGTATCCGTGTCCCGTGTCCGTGTCCATGCTTCTTAGCAGTTCACCCTTAACAAAAAATGCATAAAAAAGTATTGAATAATGTTTACTACGCACATTTCAGCTCAGTCGTATATTGTAGCAGAATGTTACGTTCTTTCAAATCCCAAAGATCATTTTTTATTAATTCCTTTATCAAATTTCTCATCAACACTCTTTCGATGCACATAATCAAATAGACCATGTTTTTTAGAAGCCTAGTTGAGATAATCTTTTATCATATTGATTAATTCGTTATTTGGAAGAGCAAAAAATGCTTTTAGGTTAGGACACATAATCATTTACTTTTAATCGTCTCTTATCAGGCAATGGGCCTCTAACATATCAAAAAAGAGTCAAGGTCAACCATACAGACAATTGTCTCCAAAAAGTGGGGGAAATGTATTACATAGAATAGAAGTAGTGTCTTTTGCCCGTATATGGATCGGCATTTCATATCTGTTGTCCTCGGATCCTAAAATAAAGGATTAGGGCGGCAATGGATCACTAATTAAGGAAAGGAAAAAATTTGACTACACTTGTTTTCAATAAACTAAGTGGGCAGTGTATTAAAGTCAACAAAATTTTGATCTTGCTAACACTATATATCTGCAGGTTTATTCAAAGACAGTGGGGGCACTTGCCCCCACAACATTCAATGTAGCTCTGCCCCTGGAGGTCGCAAAATGTTACATGGAACAAATCCCAAGTAAACTGAAGGATGATCATATGTCAATTCTAAACAAAACTGTGTTAGGATGATAACGATTCCAAATATGAGAATTAAGCAATTACTAGACTTTTAAGGTTCAGTAATAAATTTCAACCTCAACCTATTTCGCAGAAAATGAAATACCAAACATGTTATGTGAAGAATGACCACTGTTGCATGTGTTCATGAGGAGATCATATAGCTAAGTCCAACTGCTAAGAATCTCGAAAGCACACAAGAATGTCTAAATATCTAATACAAAATCCAGGTAAACAAGTGAGAGGCCCACCGTTGAAACCCCATTCCTAAATAAATCAAATAAATACAGGATTCAAAAATAAAACAGTTAATAAGCCATTTTGCAACTTGGCCAAGCAGGATACCTTCTGAAGAACATAGCCATCATGAACCGGAGCAACTGTAGTAGACCCTCCACCACTGAATCAGTCAGAAGTCAGCGACAATTAAGATGATGAGTGACAATTGTAGCAATTAATTGTGGAATTGTTAAGCACAAGGCACTCAAGAAATCTCAGAAATTGGAAACAAAAACATGAAATTCCATACAAGAACTAGGAAAACAGAGTCGGTGAAAATCAACAATTTAACATAGGCGAGGAGAATTCACCGACACACTCAAAATCTAAGTAGCACGAGCACGGGACACGAATACGACACGACACACGCAAATATGACATTTCTACAAAAAAAAATAGGCACACTATAGATAATTGTGTTCTATATAAAAAATTATATAATTTATCACAAATATGGTGATTATGATATATTATTCATAAAAATTCAGTATTTTATGATAAATAATGTTATGTCTAATCATTCAGTGTGAATTTTTAGACTAACATCATAATAGTCAATAATCATCAATTTTTCCATAGACGTGTACCAAACATATATAATTTAAATGATTACCCTCATTTTCTCAATTGCTCTTTTCTAAATCTTTTATGCATCTTTTGATTTTGTTATTATATTTTTAGTACAACTTGAACATATCTAGTCTCGGTAATTATATATACTCTCATAGTATGATATATTATTAGTCAAATTTTTAAGCTTTGTTAATCACATGTCAACACATCTTTATTGATTACGAGTAGACACAATCTAAAGAAATGTCAGACACGTCACCAAAGGCGTGTTAGACACGTGTCTGAAAATTAAAATTTTATCATTTAATTATGGACACAAATCAAAAGGTATCGGACACGTGTCCGGAGAGTGTCGATGTCTAACACGTATTGGACAATAATACACCACCTTCTTGAGATTGTTCGTGCTTCATAGATCAAGATATGCAATAAAATGGCGTATGAGCTTGAAAAATAATAATAGGAAACAGTTGTGCTAAGATGTCACTAAAATTAGCATCTTATGCCGGAGCTTTAATTATGTTATACTTTATTTTTAGTTTGATGGTATTTCTGTACTTTGTGCTTATATATACACTGAGATGTAGTAATGTGACTAATACACTACCTTTCACAAAAGAGTTTTCTTTTCTCTCTCCGTACTTCTCACTCAAACATCTTTGATTCATTTAAACTCTAAATCTTTACGATCTATCTAGGTATCAGAGCATTGATCCCAACCTAATACATTAAAAACTTGTCGGAACCAGTGAAAGAATTCAAGGTTTGTCGTCATCAAAATCTGGCATACGAACTTCAGATTATGACATTAACATTAACTTGATAAGGTTAGATTAGGAGAAACATGGTTTGATTTGCCATGATTTTCTAAGTCTCATGGTTATGTTTCCATAATTTTTCAAAGCCATTTGCATTCAGTTTCCGATTTTTGCGGGATTTTCGTTATTTGGGCCACCGGTTCTGAGATTTGCTTGTTTGAGATTGTAGCTTTTCATTTTTGATTCGATTCTGTTGTGGTATGCAAATAGACCCAATCAGTTTACTGAAAGAATCAGAAATATAGTAACGAATAATAATAAATCTAGGGTAAGTGTTTAGTAGTTTTAGTGATGATTTGAGCTGATTCTTCAAGGTTTTTTGGCTCGGCAGTGAGTTTTTGGGGCTTCAACAAGGGTGGATATGTAAGGTTTAGGAACACGCTCTGTTGTTCCTTTTTTGGCATGCAAATGATTTGGATGTATTGAGAGACCTATGTTCCTCTACTTGAGGCAATTCTGGAGCACGTTTTTGAGTATTCGTCTTCTTCTGTAAGAGTACTTGCATCCTTTGCTCTAATTCCTATTGTGCGGCACGTCAGAAGGTAGTGTGACTTCAACAAGTACCAGAAGAAGTGGGTTGAGCCATATGTGGGCTATGAAAAACAACACCTCTCTTCAAATTAACCAAGCGAAATTGGGTGTAAGCACTTATTTGCCATGGTAACAAGCTTGCTTATCAATTGAAGCTGTTTCTTTAGATGGAGGCCTACCAAATCGGACTCTTAAGCAATGGATATCGGAAAATGCTCTCGTTATTATCTTTGCTGAATTCAATGCAACCTACTACCAGTTGTGGCTTTCTGTTGTGTGATACACCTCAAAAATTTGGACTATTGTAGCTCAAACACACTCTCAAATGGGCAATGATGCCAAGCATTTTTGTTTTTTTTACAGGAGACAAAGATTATGCTAATAGTAAAAATGGACGCAGTACAATATGAGAGCAAAGGTGGACAAGATGTGCAGTCATAGCGCAATACAACAAAGAAGCACATCATCAAAAATAGGGGAACAAATAGTATAATCTAGTTATTCAACATCAAGACATCAAACAGTCGTTCAACTCACTACAATTCCAAAAAAGGGCATATTAGCAAATTCCTTTGTTACCAATGCCCAAAAAGAAGCTTATATACATGACCCCATAATCTTGCATTTCTTTCCAACTAAATCACCCAAATGATGACAACTAGTAAAAAAGTAACGTTGATATTAGGGTTTATGAGAGAAAGAAGAAAGGAGGAAGAGAAAGGGAGAAGAGAGAGGGAAAAGATATTGAGAAGAATAATCAGTTGTGTAGGCTAGGTGGCCCTACACTCTCTTATTTATATCCGAGTAATATGGGGTAATTCCAATATTACCCTACACTGCTTAACTAATGTCTAATATGGAAAATAAGGAATCTAACACAAACATTGCACAACCCCACAGGATGATTCTACCGCTCTTCCTTCCAAAGCCATTATAATCCATAAAAACAGAGTTGATATAAATCTTGGAGCCACCCAAGAATACCCTACCATCTCAAAAAATGTATTCCATAAATACCAAACAACTGGGCGCCAAGGTTTATACCTTTTGGAAGAAAGTTCGTAAGAGTAACCAGATGAATAGGTTTGTTGTTACCTACTATACAGAGTCGACCACCTTACGGACTACCATCAAAGTTTTTAGGCATATTGTGTTAGCAATGCAACTAAGTTTCAGCATATTGTAGAAAAAGAGTGTGTTTATATGACTTCCTTACTAGATTTAACATTGATTATGATTAGATTTGTATTCAGATTTTTTATTGTAGTCCATTTCGCACCTTACGAAAGGCTATGTCTATATTTAGCAAGAGGTTTGCCATGGTTTATGCTCCCATTCATGAACAGTATGGTTTAATTGTTGTTTCTCAATGTGACCACAAATTAGCCTAGTCTAAATATACTATAAGAGTGGCATTGTTGGCAAGAATACTTTGAAGTGCGATTATGGCAGAAAGGTTGGGCACACCAAGGAGTTTTTGTTGGAGATAACTGGACATCCCACATATGGGTGTGGTGCTGGTCGAGGTGGTATTGTGGATCACATGCACACATAATTGAGCCTTCAAGGACTCCAACAAAGTGTAGTAGCATTGCATCTACTACGTTATCATAGGATGAGATGCTGAATCTTAGGCATTTGATGACTCAGCTTGATGTTTCTTCTACTACAACCTTTAATCATGCTTCTTCCAACTTTGCTTACACAGACATAACTGTTAGAGCATTTAGTGTCTCATCCTCATATGCCCCTTAATTAACAAAACATGAAGCCACTAACCAAAGGATACGTTCCTCCAGTCTTTTGTTTCATACTCTACATGTTCTAGTAGGGGCAGATGGATCTTTGTTCTCTATTTTCGAGAAAGGTTCAGTTACTTGCTCTTCAATCATATATTTCTCATATGTTCTTGACGGTCTAAATTTTTCTACCAATTAGTTCCCTATTGCAATATTAGTGTATTACAAACCCCTTGAATCATTCAACGAAATTTTTCCCAATTCATTATATCTTTCAGGAAATGAAATCGAGGAAAACAATCGGTAATAGTAGAGCACATGGTAGTCTATGCCTCTTAGATACTAAAGCCTTTTCTCAATTCTACCCACCAAGCTATACAAGCAAATGACATTTTGCCTTTTGAGCTCTTACATCAATTATATAGATGTTTGAGACGTCCTTCGTTTTGTCTTTAAAAAAAAAAAAAATCCAGTCAAGTGAAACAATGTAGTAGTAATATTGTAAATTTGTGACGCATAACCGTTCATCTTATCCTAGTAATAATAATATAAGCGTTTCTCTTATTGCTATTCACTCTGCTGTGTGGGGACCTTCCATTGTTATTTCTATCTGTGGTTATTGTTATTTTGTCATTTTTATTGGTTGTTATTCTTGTCTTAGTTGGGTTTACTTCACACTAAAAGTGAAAGTTTTCCTTATTTCAGATCTTTTCATAAAATGGTGAATACACATTTGATACTAAAATTAAAATTCCTTAGAGCGATCAGAGGACTTAGTACACTATCCATCCCTATTTCAATGAGAATGGATTCTTTATCAAACCACTTATGCAAGTACACCTGAACAAAATGGTGTTCCAGAGCATAAAAATCACCATCCTCTTGAGGTTGCAATGCTTACTATGAATTTTCCTAAATCCTTTTTAGCAGACGAAGTTCTTAGTGTTACATATAGAATTAATCTTTTACCTTCGAGTGTCCTTTAGCATAAGTCACCTATTCATTTTCTCGCCAGATTTGCTTCTATTATTCTATTTTTTTCCTCCCTCCTAAAGTTTTTGGTTGTGTTTATTTCGTACTCGATTACAGATCATCCTGGGGAAACTTGACCCAAAGATTTTACAGTGTGTTTTCATAGGTTGTTCTACTACCCAAAAAAAGAATAAATCCTATCATTTAAATTCTCGAAAAGTGTAAGTTAACATAGATTTAACCTTTAGGGAATCGAAGTCCTTTTTTCCTACTTCACAATCATCTCTTTCGGTACCACTATTGAGCAAGAGATGATATATCAGGAACCTCTTCTTCAATTGCTTATTCAGTGGGACACTAGTAATGGGGAGTAGCAGTTTTTAAATAAAAAAGTGATACCAATGGTCCACCTGATGATCTCTTTGACAAAGATAACTGAAGACCTATTATCCATGTAGAAAAATACTGATCATATATGAGCCACATCTTCTACTGATTTTTCAAGTAATAAGCTTCATGCTATCACCCAGATAGTGGATAATCCAGTTGTTGATCATTTTGAGCTTCTTATTGCAATCAGAAAGGGTGCTAGAGATCGTACTCAATACCTCATTCCTAACTTTATCTTTTGTGATTTCTTATTTTCATCCTATCGCGCTTTTATTTCCTCTTTGTCTTTTTTGTGTATCCATCAAGATTGAAAAGAAGCTCTCGCTGATACCAAGTGGAAAGAAGCTATATTAGAAGAAATGAAAGCCCTAAGAAAGAATGATACATAGGAGCTAGTTTTCTTCATGTTGAAGTAAAGACAGTAGAGTCCAAATGGGTGGCTCACAGTCAAACAGCATGCTGATGGAACAGATAGCTACAAAGCTACACTTGCTACTAATAGGGATTTACTCAAACATGTCATTGAGACATGCGCCAGTTTAAAGTCAAATTCCCTATCCACCGCAAAGACAATTATGAACCCAAAATAGCAGGAGCAGGTTCGGGCCCATCTAGCTTAACTTGTTATGGCGAGACAAGACAAGCAAAAGTCATCTTTAGGGCTGGCATTGAATGGTACACCCCCTTAGTTCAACTCCAAAAAGGGGAACAATCGTTTGATGAAAAACTACTTTCACGTTCGGTTCAAAGAGCACTTTTTTGGTTGAGAATTCCTCGTTCTCTTTCGTGTGAATTCCCCAACGGCGAACTCAAAACTTGTGGGGCCCTATCTATTCCATCTCTTAAGCCCAGAAGAAAACCCACCTCCCCTTCGGACTCCATATCTCCTTTGACTCTATATATGTGGGCATCTGATATCTATGAGGGTTCACCCACCCCGGCTACAGCATTCCTTTCCATTGTGCCTAAAATCTCTATTTTTGCTAATATTTCACGTGTTTCTATTTATGGTTCCTATGGAGCTACATTGCAACAAATCTTATTTTTCTACAGCATTGAGGCGATTGAGAGGACAAGCCCTCGGCATTTGAGAGGACTAAGCCCTCGACGATTGAGAGGACTAAGCTTTTATTGATTTAGAATAGCACTTCTCTTTTATCCCCCCAAAGTGTAGAACATAGGAGCTCCCTCCTTATGAATCTCCTCCAGCTTTCGCAGCAAAACAAGCAATCTCATCTTGTGAGAGAAAAATCGGTGAAACTTCACTACTGCAATCGTTAATATGAATAACGGATGGCCTGCAAGAAGATTTGAATATACAACACAAATCATTCTTAATGCATTGAAAGAAAAGAAAGAAAACAAGTTTAGCCATGGTGGGTTGAGTTGGCAGGAAGTGCGAGACGCAGCTCTGCTGCACATTGGTGAAACGAGTTGCTCACCTGCTATAACACTTCGGCCCGAACGTGGTCTTTCCACGGACAGTAAATGTTCTTTATAAAGGACCCGGAACGTACTTCTTTACCCAAAAGCTTTGACCTTAATGATCCTATTTCCTTGGTCTCTGAAGGGATTAACCAAAAAGCCTGAGGGTTGAACCAACTATCAGCTAAAGAGTTACCTATCAGCTGCGCTACATCCCTTCAATTGGTCTACATTGTCATTGTAGAAAATTCCAGTCTTATTTTTTCCACATGGTTATTTCCTCCATTGATATATCCAATTTATCTAACCATTTCGTCTTTTTTTTTTTGTCTCATTTAACATGTAACATATAATAATAGTAAAAGTAAAAAACTTAGATACATATGATATCCGGAACGAAATCCATCGGAAAAATAAATGAGTATTTTATAGGAATGTTGGAAAAGAAGGGTACGTATTTTTTTTTCTGTTTTAAGAAAAGGAAAATTTTATTTACCAGACCATTGTACATTTCAATTTGAATTAGGGATTTTGTGTACAACTATAAGAGGTTTTTAACTACATATGCATCTGATCATATATGTATTACATTATGTATTATAATAAAAGAAGGAGGGTTTTCAATTGACATGACACAGCAAGTTGCTAGTATAACTTGCTCACACAGGGTCTGAAAGCTTTTCAATCAAAACAGATCGGGGCTCTAGAGAGGAAGAATCTACATCGATCACGATGCGAGCAACAAGGTAATGGTGTCCTCGACCAAGCCGAAAGACAGATCTCATCACAACACTTGATTTCCCTAAACTATTTATCCTTAGAAGTAGGGTGAGCAAAACTAAAAGATGGAATTCTCTGATCTAATAGCCTTACAACGAACAAGCATGCTTAACGCACTAGCTTTGAGTTCCGACTTAAAAGCTCTTAGAAGTTCAAAACCAAAAGACCACGCGCATCGCTCTCACACTCATCAGTAAAGTAAGTTATTCGCCTTTAATAAACGAGTGTTGTGTACTAATAGACTTGCTTACCGTAACCGCAAAGAAACAACGGTTCTATCTATTTATCCATAAGGCCTGAAGCGCCTTTCGAACGATATAAATTACGACTTCGCTTCTGAAAAAGAGAGATTTGACTCTCATCCACTACCAGAAAGAATTACCTCACTTGCCGCTTGCTCTTATTCCCATCAATATGCCCGGAAACAAGAACTTTCTTTCTCTCATGCCCTTTACCTTAAGCCTGACAAAGAAAGAATGTTTCACTTGCCCTACCGCTTTCATTGCCCGTAAAGACTCTAGAAAGTATTGACATTAAGAAAATTCTTGGGGTTAGAAGTGAAGGAAAGAGCCCGGCATTCATTTCTTCATGAATATTCATAGCTGAGTCTACTAAAAGAGGGACTAGCCTCATCGTGGTGATTAGATAGGTCTAGTGGATGATAGACAATCTGTTTCGGGCCACTACACCCTGATAGGTGGGAACCTTGTCAGTTGAAAAAGCAAGAAGCAAACAAAGGCCGAATACAAAGTAATGGCCCATAGAACTTGTGAACTTATGCCTCTAAATCTGACCGGAAGAGATAAGAATTCATAATGATGGATCTATGAGACTATATTGTGATAATAAGGTTACTATTGACATTTCTTATAATCCAATTCAATATGATAGAACAAAACATGTTGAAATTGACTCGCACTTCATAAAAGAAAAATTGAATAAGCGTTTGATTTGCATGATCTTTGTAAAATCATAAAACCAGTTGGCCGATATTTTCATTAAGGAGCTTAGTAGCAAGATTTTTCACCCCACATTTGCAAGTTGGACATTATGGATTATTCATATACCAACTTGAGGGGAAGTGTTATGTCAAGTCTTATTTTTACTTTAAGGGTAACTCTGCCCTTGTGCTCATATATAGGCTGAGATGTAATTGTGTGACATAATAGTTTCCTGTTCTATATGCTTTCTTCTCATTCAATCATCTTTTACTCTTTGAGACCCTAAATCTTTACAATCTAACTAATATTTTTGTCTTTAGATATTTAGTGTGTTTGAGTGTTGTGCGGGTTTTATTTCCTTTTTTTTTTTTTTTTTTTTTGGCCAGCCCCTGTGGGGGTGTTCCATTGTTCAACAACAAATCATTGGGTCAGACTCATACTTGGAGATCATGAGAAAGGAGCACGACAGGGCAGATCACCTCATTCTAATGAAGGTGCTTAGTAGGAAGAAAAAAACTTATGTTACTAACACTATTCGATGTTTGAATATAATTCTCAATGAACAAGTTCAGTTTTAATTTGGATATCGTGAACCATATTGTCCTTCATCATCCCCCCTCCCCAACACACACAAAAAAACCATCAAACCCCACCAAAAAATAAATAAATAAAACAGAAACGAATCATTTATTTCAAGAAACCAGAGTTTATTGAAGAGAAAGGGGAAGATGAAAGATCCCTCCCAATGCTTAAAACGTACTTAGAATATTTCTCAATTCTTGACATTTAAAAGCCAACTCAAACATGTTTATGCTTTTGATGGACTGATCCCAACTCTAAAACAAATTCTCATTATCAAAAATGATGAAAGAAAAACCGAACTCGTAGTTGAAAGTAGTAATAAGATCCTACCTATCAACCACTAAAGAAGTAGCCCGTCCTGATGCAAAAGATGTGAGAACCTGGAATTAGAATTATCTTTCAATCGTAAGATAATCACAAACTCAGTGATCTCAAGTAAGGAACGAAAGCTGAGCATATTATGAAGTAATATATCTTCAATCTAGGTCAGAGTTACAGGATGGACAAAAGACATACAGCATTCTTGGCCAAAAATAATGCAGGAACTTGGTATTTTTCAAACATAATCTCAGCTGCCCTGCAATATAAGTAAACAAAATTTCCATCATAAAATATAAATACCAATTTTACACACTCAAATAGTGGAATAAGGCATTGATGACTTGAAATGATACGAGAATTCATCTGTTATCTCGCATTTTAAGGTTTTTTTTTTTTTTTAGTGTGGGGTTAGCTAGATTCAAGCATTTAAATATATTAAGGACCAAACAGCCAATGAAAAGCATTATAAGACTTGAGTATTCATATTCATAAAGGATATATACATGTAGATGATTGATATGTAACTTTTCATAGATCCTTCACCAAGTTCATGATGTGACTGTTTGCATAAAGAAAATTTTCCGGCATTATTTACAATCTGCTGTGCAGTTGGCACTTCGCAACACATACCAGCATATATTGCTGACAAAGATCCCATCGGAGGACCAACTTTGGAATGAAGAAACATTAAAAACAAAGCTACAGATTACAATCCATATAAGAAGCCTGAATACAGACATAGGAAATGGATACGATATGACATGGACAAGTAGGCACTGCTATTTTACAAAATGTAACATTTCTTTCAGATTGTTCAAAATGTAAAAATCTTTTTCTCTACTCCAGTTCCTTATCGGTAAGATCCGGATAAAATACATATTTCCACGTTCCAGGTGCTGTTTAGCATCAGAGGTTGTTCCACCTCAACCATAGATCATCAACTAAAGATAGTAACTTGAACAGATATTTTGGATTTCACCAAATTAAATCACCTCAAAAGAATTAGATTTCATTGTATAAAATCTCATGCCTAATGTTACAGTTATTTGAAATTCCTTCCACGTTTTGCGTGAAATCTTAGTTTCATGACCACCCCGCTTTTAGAATACTTCCCAAAAAACACTTGTAAAATGAAAACCAACTGCACTTTGTTAGGTGCATTATGATTATTATTGGTTGGGAACTTCTAGTAATCTAGGTTTGTGGCAAATGGCTAAAATTGAGTGGTGAAATTTCTTATAAATAATGAACATATTTCTGTCATCGCCTGATTAGAAGGCATATATGTTTCGAAGCATTTATCAAATTTAAGAACTCATCCAATCTGAAGCAAGTAAGAAATTGCATCAAAATTGAAACACTTCCAACAGTTAAGCAACAAAAGCAAAAGGTCACACCGATGCACAGCCAACTTATAACTTTGACAGGATTATTATGGTAAACCATAACTCTTTAATCACAACCATCATGCAGGTCAGGAAAGATAAATTTTGAAACAAATTTTATGTATTGAGAAGACAGTCAGAAATTTCCGTCTGGATAATTACTGAAAAGGAAGCAATAATTCATATCAATCACCAAACATATAAACAGGATCTAACTGCCACCTTACTTTTCTCTCTGTTGTTGAGTGTTAGATGATGGTTCTGCAAGTAGCATTGGATGCTCCTTAGGATCAACCAATAGACATTCCCTAAAAGGAATGAAAGCCAGCAATAACATGATGCAAGGAAACAAACAAAGAGAATTGACATTACACAAAATAAACAGAGTCAAAGATAAAAGGTAGTAAAAAAGAGATAAAAGACAAGGAAAAAAAAATCTAATTGGTATAAAACAAGATACACTACAAGCATCCAAGCCCTTTGGAACTTACAGGATAAAAAATTGCTATTTTATCCATCAACAACTGAACATGCAGCAGGAAAAGAATGCAAAACATGAAATGCAATTGCTTTATCCTACTTATGCACCACTCATCACCAACCCTCATTAACAGGGCTGATTTGTGCAGTAAGCATTCTCTATGATCCACTCGAAGTATAAATGAAAAGATAAGTTCTCTTAATTGAGAAATTTCATTCATCCCATTGCATCAATCCATCTGCACTAAGAATGGCAAAGACGAGAAATAAACAAACAAAATTAAATAAATCTGATAAAGAACAAACTAAAATTAAAAGATTCCCACAAATTGCCCACAGAACAATAATAGCTGTTTTTCCTCCGTCATCATTGTTCTCCCGCTTGACTATAACTCTACCAGCAATTCTACTGAGATCAATTTCACATAATCTGGAGATAGATTTAAAGCATAAATCCAGTGGTCAAAACAAGGAAATCTTCTTAAAGATCTGGATTTTGAAGGACTATAATGATAGGATAGGATTCAGTCAATTACGGATTTCACAAAGAGAAGATAAATCAATTGGCTGTTCTGATTATAATTATTGCATAAGGGCTGGCATACAACATCAGCATGCACCTTACTTCACATTATCTCTTCCTCCTTTTAAAATAACCACCAATTTTTTTCTAGAAGGGATAAGTCAGTTTTCATCAACTATCAAGCGAATTTGCCATGTGGTAGTATAAATTATGCCAAATTTAAGTCATGGAATATGACCTCTTTACTTGAAGAGGAAAAACTTCTGCATTTTGGAAACTGAAAGATTACTAACTAAATAAAATTAAAATAATCCTATCAATATGGAGGCATCCAGCAGGAAGGATCATAGGGTTCGGTCATTAGAAACAGATTGCTGGTTTCTTCATCTAAAATTTGATTACTAAATTGACTATAATTCAGGCTCCAGGGTTCAAAACCATGTCAAGATCCGAGAGGTTTCAATGTATTGGCACAGAATCAAGAAGTTTCCTAAAGCATGCAACCTGCACTTCCTTGTTCCCTATCCCCAGCACAGTGAAATCAAGCTTGTTCTTTGTGGCTTTACATCATGCTAGAGAATTCCATTGAATAAGTACACAATGGCCAAAAGTATAATTTCCAAAGACATCTCTTGCTCCGCCTCAAGGCAAGCTGCTTTTAGGGCTGTTACACAATTCGAGCTACTCGGGCTCGACTCTTTTTTGGCTCACTCGTATTACAATATGATTACAATATGAGGCGAATTTGACCATTTTCTTAAACTCATTTTTAAACCAAGCCGAGCCACCGCTCGCTTTTTAATACATTAAATACCTACCAGCTAGCACATTACACGCATGCCTTGGGTGATTCAATTTTTGTCCCTTTTTTGTCTTGGGAAGACACATACATTGACTATTCCACACCTACCCATATAATGTGTCTCACTCTTCTCCCTCTTGAATCTTGTGATTTTCTCCCTCTGCTCGTCTATCTCCTTTTTTGTTTCAGATTGGCCTCCCCTCCCCCTTCCCCCCCATGCATCAAAAAACCACAAAACTCATGGGTCTTTTCACTCCTCTCTTCTCTGCCTTCTCTCCTTTTTTTTTTTTTTTTATTCTGACTGCATAATGCAACTTGCAGTTCCTCTCCCCTTCCGATTTGCTCCACAACCACCGTCTCTCGAAAATAGGCCATGGAGCTAAACAAGACCACTACCACCACCATGGCCATTGCGTCTCTAGTAAGCGTCAACACCACCGATTAATTTTATTGGTGATTTGTATGTATTCTTGGGGTTTTGGCTGAGAATTGAGCATTTTAAGGTTTAATTTGGAAGGTTATTAGTGAGAAATTGAATGATTTAGGGTATAATTTTTTAGCATTTTAAGAAGAAAGTTAGCTCATCTTTAACTTGAGCTAGACTCAAAAGCTCACGAGCTTTTTTCAAGCAAAGCTTGAATGAAAATTTAGGCTCAATGGTCTAGCCCGAGTCGAATTCGAACAAGCCCCTTCACATTCATCTTGAGCTTGAGCATATACCCAAGCTCGGCTCGATTAATACTACTATTTGCTTCCCACAAAAAGCATCTCTTGCTCAGTCATGAGACAAATTCTCTTTTCTACAACATAAAAATATTCCTCAGTTGAGGAAGAACCTTTCAGTTTCAGTTGTTTAAACTGGTATGAACATCAATCTAATAAGATAGCTAGCACTTTAAATTTTATCCTCACATATTTTTCATGTTCATTTCTATCACAAGTTGAATCATTTTATTTTTAATTAATTTGTGGTTCAATAGAATTTTTATTTCACACCTTGTTCATATACGATAGTGTACACATATTGATTTTTTTTTAAGTCATGTATTTTGAGAAAATTGTCAATTTTTTTTTTTAAATAATGGGTAGAAATTAATTTCAAATTATGTAATTAAAGAAAGTGAATGAAAAAAAATATATATTTGATATAGTGGGATCGATTTTTAGAGTGCTCGATTTTTATGTTAGCATCGTGGATTGAGACACGGGTTATGGCTTGTTTATATATGGGATGACCTTTAAATCATCATGAAAATTTAACTTTATCATAGTGCACACGAAACTTTTTCCTAGCACCTCCATAAATGCCTTTTAAGTATTTTAGAAAATTTAATCAAGACTTGTATCCTTTAAGAAACACAAAAAAAGTTCACTTTCTCCACAACTCCCGGGCTAAGCAAACAGAGTCAAAGGGACAATCAAATGGAGTAAAATGTTCTCCACAATGGAAATTAAGAGTAGGTGGCTAAAAGGAACTAATGTTGCTGTCCACTAGGCGTATGAAAAAAGACTCAATTAGGGCCAAACACAGGTAAAAGAAATTAATGTAGTCTAAAGAGATGACATAGGAAAGGAAGTTGAGACCTCTTTGGTTCAAGAAAACTCCAAGAAATCTACTGCAGTAAGTTTTTGGAAAGCTGCAAACTGTTTATGCAAAGAGAATAAATTCTTTACAGGCTGCCTGTAAAGAATTTATTATCTTATGCAAAACATAAAAAAGATACTAATATGCAGCAGAACATTAAATACTGAGACCAAGGAGATTGTACAGCACAGAATAAACAATAAATACAGATAGACGATTGCTGATTACCTGAAGGCATGGTCCCATATGTTTTCAGCAATATCCCAGTCAACAACAACTCCATCCTTCATGGGTGACAGCACCTGATGAAAGAGAATACTCTATGACCAAAAGGAAAAGGCCAGCAAATATATGTCCCATGGTATCTTAGGAATATATTGAACGCACTTACCTCCATATGATCCCTGCGGTATCCTAAAGCCTGAGATCCTACATATAGCTTCCGTTTTCCTTTGGATTTAGAGTCTACACCAGA
Source organism: Ilex aquifolium (assembly GCA_951799425.1). Classification (NCBI taxonomy): domain Eukaryota; kingdom Viridiplantae; phylum Streptophyta; class Magnoliopsida; order Aquifoliales; family Aquifoliaceae; genus Ilex; species Ilex aquifolium. The sequence goes on from OX637410.1 coordinate 18,425,544, forward strand.
TCCTGAGTTCTTCTCTGGATTATCAAGGTCATCAACTTCCATTTGATCAATTGATCCAACAACCTTAACATGGACTTGTATCAGGATTAACAAGGGTAAAAATAAACATAAAAGCAAACCTATTAAAAATAATGTGGAAGGAGGAGGAAGAAAAAGAATGAGAAGAAACTAGCTAACAGAAAAAACATCATATTAGGTGGCTGTGTTAAATGTTAAAAACAAGCAAACAAATAGGTGAGAAATTGAAAACAAATTCCGGTACCATATCCATTGGAAATTCCCATAACCAGATCACTCAAGATTCCATTTGCATAACAAAGGAAAGCGAGGGCAAGGTTACAACCTACCACCACAAGATGTGAACTCCATCGTTCTAGTCACACATGGCATTAGAGAGTGCATTGTGTCAAAAAAAAATGGAAAGACAAGAAAAGAAATTAAAGAAATAGAACCTAGACCGAATATTTTCCTAGTAACACGAGATATTGTAGCATCTTAATGCAGAAAATTACAGCGCCCGAAGCAATGTATTGCGATGAGTCTTCTAGAACTGAAAGTTGCCCTTATGGTTAAGGTTCCCAAATTCTCATAATTTTCAATTAATTGAATTGGAGCCTTTCTTATGTCACAATCCAGCCCATTACTTCCTTGGGAGCTCTCTACATAGATTTGATCTAAGATGGATCTTATTACACTATCAGCTAGGGTCTGTTCCGGTGCTTCAACCACTGAGCTTAGATATTCTCCAATGGAGCTCTAATTCTACAGCAGGCAATGGAACACACCTAACAAGAGATGCATTCATTACCATGCTCAATATTTTACTTAGTCCATGGAAGGAACTTAAAAACTTTAAATTGACTAAATAGTGAACATGCCCAAGCAGATGGAAATACCAAGGATAAAAGCCTGCATTCAAGTTGTACATTCCAATTAAAATTTCAAAGCCATGCCTCCCATGTATAATCGACATAAACTCACAATTCCCAATACCAGCTCAAAAACGCAGGGGTAACTAAGTTTTCAAACAAACAAAAAATGTAAGTGTACTACAATAAAGCAAGACGACCCATCAGCATACCCATGGAAGTTCAGAGCTTTCAACTAAAATTTGATGAAAAAACTCACATACCCACATCAAGAGCCCCAGATTCTGGGAAAATTCTCGAGCATTCCTGATGAGGAGCACAGTTACAAATTGAAATCCTCTGCCTTTTCTTTAGCAGATTTTATGTTGGTTTGTTAAGCTGATTTTCAGCTGGTAGTTGTCAAGTTTAAATTCGTATGTTTGTTATTTCCTTAGGCAGATGGTTTTCAGCTGGTAGCTCTGTTATGTATTTGAATTTCCTTGTTTTCCTCAACCTCCCACTCTATAAAGGAGGACTTGATCAATAACATAAGCAGAGAATGTTGAATCCAAAATTTTCTGGCTTGAAGTGCGACACTTCCTCCCTGGCGTGACACCAGAATATTGAGAGTTGTGTGGGTGAGACTCCACAAGACCCGCTTTCTACCTTTTCCCTATATGCCCTGCATCAATTTTGGTATCAGAGCCTCAAAACGCTGCTGATAACCTTCTGCTGTTTTTTTTTTAACAATGAGTACTCGAAGCAGTCATTCTTACAACAATAGCTGAATTCAGCCCAATCAAGGAGATGAGGTGCTGAACGAAATATTAAGCCAGCCTACAACTTTATCTCAAAGAATTGAGGCCGTATGGAAACGCGTTTTCCCCATTCCTCAAAATAATGAAGATGACCATGGTGAAACGGAGAACCCCCATATTGAAGAAAATATGGAAGTGCTGACAGGAGAAGATGGCGAAATACCCCGGCCAAGACAACCACCACGACCACGACGAGGACATTTTCAACCACAGTTTCATTTTTGACAACATGATTATGGCTATGACAATCCTTACTGGCAACCACGACCGGGGCAGCAGAACCCTCTCGATGAAGCTTCAAGACGAGTTCGTATGGATGTTCCTGACTATTCAGGCAATCTTGATCTCCAAAGTTTCCAAAATTTGCTCATGTCTCTCGAAGATTATTTCGACTGGTTTAACATATCCGGTGAACGGAAAGTGCGTTTCGTAAAGATGCAATTGAAAGTCCAGGCAAGAATTTGGTGGCATAGCGTGGAGGAAAAACTTCAACATCTACATCAACCACCAATTACAGATTGGGCAGAGAAAGGAGAAATTTCTACCGATTGATTATGAAGAATCTCTCTTTGAAGAGCTGCAAACCCATCAGCAAGGACTATCATCGGTGGAGGACTATACTGCTAGGTTCCATGAATTAATTATCTAAAGTGGTGTTACAAAAACAGAGCACCAATCTCTGGCACGCTATCGTGGTGACTTCTGCGAAGACATCAAGAAAGAATTGATTATTGTTCGTTTGTTCAGTCTTGAGGAAGCCTATCAACTCGCCCTTGAATTGGAGAATCAATTGAAGTGGACGAACACACGTCTGGTAAATTCTTTTGGCAGAAACCAACTCACTGGGATCAATAGAGGACCACCTTCCTCTTCTAAACCATTCACAAGACCTGAATCGTTGGGCGACCACAACAAAGGAGCTGATCGTGATGCAACCAAAGGCAAAAATATTGCAGAGTCCAGCAAAGGCCAACCTAAATGTTACAAGGGCGGAGGAAAGGGACATTTTGTTGTAGTTTGCCCAACAAAGAATCAACGTTTTGCCTTGGTTTGCAATGAGGATGAAATTCCTGCTGCAACACTCATTGATGTTAAAACTACAGTTGTCTTAGCACTAGATGCGGATGAAGAAGAAATTCAAGAAGTCGAATTAGATGCGTCCACTTTGCCTCTATGTGTGGTACGCAGGTTTTTGGCAGGCTGTAAACAGGAGGAGAAAACTGGAGAATTGTTGTTGCGCACAAACATTTTTCATACCAGAGTGGAACATCAAAACAATGCAATGAATCTTATTATTAACAATGGCAGTGGCATGAATATTGTATCTTCGGATTTGATTGCAACATTAAAGCTACAACCTGTGCCTCACTCTAAGCCATATTGTGTAAGCAAAATTGACGATACTTCTATTCCTGTTGACAAATGTAGTCTTGTTACGTTTTCTTTGGGAGATACATTCAAGGAATCTATGTGGTGTGATATATTACCAATGAAAACATGACACATACTCTTGGGAAGGCCATGGTTACATGACAAGCGTGTTCAATATGATGGCTTCACAAATTCATATTCCTTGAAATATGGTGGTAGGCAAATTATTCTAAAGCCAATGCAGATAACACATTTTTACAAATCTGCATATGTGCCCCAACCTCGAGCCTTATCATTTTAGAAGTTCCATGAGGAAAGCCATGAATGTGGACTTATCTACATTTTATTCACAAAGGAAGCTGCCTTATTACAAGATACAAAAATTCCTCACGATTTTGTCTTCATCTTGGAGGATTTTTCTTATGTAGACCCTGCGGAATTGCCAAATTCTCTTCCACTGATGCGTGACATACAACACGCAATAGACCTTATCCCAGGGTTAAATCTTCCAGCTTACAAACACAACCCAAATGAGCATGAGGAGTTGAGTCGCCAAGTCCAAGACTTACTCAGCAGAGGTTCCATCCGTGAAAGCTTGAGTTCTTGCGCAATCCTTGCTTTGCTCACACCAAAGAAAGACGGCTCATGGCGGATGTGTGTTGACAGTCGTGCAATCAACAAAATCACAATCAAATATAAATTCCCCATCCCTCGCCTTGATGACATGTTGGATCTTTTACATGGGGCGAAAATATTTTAAAGATTGACTTACGCAGTGGCTATCATCAAATAAAGATTCGAGAAGGAGATGAATGGAAGATGGCTTTTAAAATGAAGGACGGCCTCTATGAATGGTTGGTTATGCCTTTTGGACTAACTAACGCGCCTAGTACATTCATGAGGGTGTTGACGCAAATTCTTCGACCTTTCACAAAAACTAATGAATGGAAGATTCGAGTATAGACTTCATATTGGGCCTCCCAAAAACTGTAAGAGGTCACGACTCTATTTTTGTTATTGTCGACATGTTCTCAAAAATGGCTCAAATGTTAAAAAACGTTTGATGCTTCACGGGTTGCAGGATTAATTTTAAAAGAGGTAGTGCGTCTTCATGGCTTGCCTCTGAGCATTGTATTTGACCGGGATGTAAAGTTTGTAAGTTATTTTTGGAAAACATTATGGTCAAGACTGGGCACAAAACTGAAATTTTCAAGCACTTTCCACCCCCAAACAGAATGTCTTGTTGGTGACCATATCGGATCATGGGATTTAATTTTGCCTCGTGCAGAATTTGTATATAACAGTTCCACCAATTGGAGTATTGGCATGTCCCCATTTGAAACAGTGTTGGGCACAAGACTGCGACAACCCGTTGATCTTCTTCGTCTTCCTCTTAATTGTCGGACCAATGAATGTGGAGAGGATTTCACACAACACATTCAATCTGTTCTAATTGGCTACCAATACTGATCTTTACAAGCAGTTTACATAGACGATTGGTTGAGTTTTGCGAAGGCGATATGGTGATGATATGCTTGAGACCTAAACAGTTTCCAAGGGACACTTATCACAAACTTCATCCTCAGCACATGAACCCTTTTAAAGTCCTAAAAAGATCCTTAGATAAGTCCCATTGTAAATGTAGAAAACCTCCAGTTGTACGAAGGCCATCAAGATGACTCAAACAGAAGTCCACCCGTGCCTAAATTACTAACACGTCATGCTCAACATGTAGAGATCGAAGTCATTTTAGAGGATGCTGTGGTGTCCACACGGTGCGGAGGTTATCAGAAATTCTTAGTAAAATCAAAGAATCGCCCCTTATCAAATTGTTCGTGGCTCAAGACTGAGGAAGTGCAGCGTCTAAATCCAAACCTTTATGAGATTTATCAGTCACAAAACTCGTTAGAGCCAAGTTCTTTCACGGACGGATGGAGTTGATGAGAAATACAGTTACAAATTGAAATTCTCTGCCTTTTTTTTGCAGATTTTATGTTGCTTTGTTAGGCTGATTTCCAGCCAGTAGTTGTCAAGTTTAAATTCGTATGTTTGTTATTTCCTTAGGTAGCTGGTTTTCAGATAGTAGCTATGTTATGCATTTGAATTTCCTTGTTTTTCTCAACCGCCTACTCTATAAAGGAAAACTTGATCAATAACATAACGCAGAGAATGTAGAATCCAAAATTTTCTGGCTTGAAGTGTGACATTTCCTCTCTGGCGTGACACCAGAATATTGAGAGTTTTGTGAGTGAGACTCCACCAGACCCTCTTTCTACCTTTTCCCTATGTGCCCTGCATCAATTCCCTATGCGTGTGTGAGTTGACACACAAGCAAGTTGTGGACTTTTACTTCGAAGAAACAATTTTGAAAACCCAATGAGACATACATTGGTGAAACTACCATGAAATCCCCCAAATTTTAGTACTAAAAGCATAGTAGACTTACAGATGGGAACACTGCTTTGGGCGCATCTTCTCCGGCGTAACCAGCTTTGCAGGTGTGCGAACCCAAGTCTATGACTATGGCCGATACCTCATCTACCAACACCACAAAAATATTCAAAATTTGTGAATTTCATAGTACACAAATACAAGTTAGTGAATGTGTGTGTCTTTGTGTGTGTGTGAGGGGGGGGGGGGGGGGGGGAATATAATGAAAATTACTCACCACCTCCGTACATGATTGCAAGCTCCGATTGCTGCGATTGAAAGTAGGTCTCTTTCTGGTTCTGTGTGGTGTGGTGTTTTCTGGGGCTTTGGTTGGGGTTTTGAAGCGTTTTTTAGGAGGGTTTCTGGGACGACGGCCGGAGAGATCGATTTCGGGTCCGGTTCGGGTCAGCTTTCTTTAGGAATGGTATCCAAAAAAACAAAAGAAAAAAACATAAACAAATCAACTATACACAAGGTAAGATGTTTTTAATATATTTTTCTTTAATTTCATGGAAAGATAAGTCAAAGAGTTAGAAAATGTCATTGATTACGTTCCAACAAAGCAAACAATTTCAGTTAGAAAAACAAATTACACATGTAGGCTAGAACAAAAACAAATATTAGTTAGAAAAATCAAATTATACAGATATGTCTGGCAAAAATCAGATTAAAGACGAATTTCGTTTTATCTGAATATTCGCTAAATTTTTTTCCACAACTTATATTGGAATCTATTAAAAATTGAATTCTAATTCGATAACTCAATTAAACTAAATTGTAGCAATGTACATAACAGTTTTAAGTCAATTTCATCAAATTTTTTACTTAATTTAATCATACATTTGTATATTTAAATTGGATCAAATAATAGTTGTATTTGGAGGTAGCAATCTTCACTCATTACTCATTAACCCGTCTAGTCCGTCCATAAATAAATAGGTTGGGTACCTATATTAATTAATGCGGATTTCAAATGGATTGGATAATAGGATTCATTTTAATTAAGCTGATTAATATAGATTACAAATGGGTACTCATTAGATTGAATATTTATCTTTCTATTAAATAACACAAGTGATAAAATCAAATAAATATACCAAAAAATACACACACACACTAATACACCAAAAAATACACACACTAATATATCAAAAGCACACACACATACACCCGACCCATGACCCCACGATCCGTCTGTGGCTCGGCCCACAACCTATGTCCCAACCCATGACACAAGTAATAAAATAAATGTGTTTGTGCTTTTTGTGTGTTAGTATATGTGTGCATATTTTTTATGTATTAGTGTGCATTTTTTGTTTATTAGTATGTGTTCATATTAAGAGTTTTAATTATTTTACGGGTTAATGGGTTTAATCCAAACTGTTATGACCAACCCATTATAACTCGTTTATTAAGCAGATTGAAAACGGATTAAATTTGTTTTGCATTCAATCCATCTTGAACCAACCCAACTCGCTCATTTGTCACCTTTAGTTGTATTAGACAATGATATATAAAGATCTGAATATGCAAATACATAATATAGGGGATTGGGTTCGAATAAATAATCAAAAATACAAATCCATATCTAACTAGTTGAATTCAAATTTTCGATACAATTCTAAATAAAATCTGATCCACTAACAGTCCTACATATACAATCGATTTCTTTCAAATAGTACAAAATACTCCCATTGCATATTTTGGCCTTTTACTAGCAAAAATTTTGAATCTCTTTGTACTGGGACACAAAAATTGAAATCATGGTTACAGGTATAAAAAATGTCTAGTGTGCAAGATTTTCGCCACTGCAAGGCATCGAAAGGGTTAAATATATGTAATCTAACTTCGTAAGCGAGAAAGGCTATTTACGCGATTTGGAGTTTCAGGGCGAAGTTAGGATATGCGAATAATGGGAGTAACTTATAACTCATTAATAACCTAAAATCATAACCTTAGTATTGTTCTTCACAAAATTAATTATGAAATTATTTATAAGTGCACTTCATTAAAACAACGCCAATTGGAATGTGTATTTCAAAACATTGCATGATGATTTTATTGTCAATGGCATTTGAGTTTTCTTTCTCAATATATATAACCAAGTAATCGTTCATTCATTGATCTTCCATTCAATTACATAATCAATTATACATTATGTCCATTGCTGAAAAATGTGTTTTTGACTCTTGTAGTTGCGACAGGAAAGATCAATGCTAGTTTTACAAGTAAATATATCAAGGGGTAAAGAACATTCTTTTTTGGCCTCAACTACCTTGTCTTCAAGACCATCAATTCCTTTCACTTGTGGAAAATCTTATCAATGGCATTGGAGTTTTCTTTTTCAATATATATAACCAAGTAATTGTTCATTCATTGATCTTCCATTCAATTACATAATCAATTATACACTATGTCCTTTGCTGAAAAATGTGTTTTTGACTCTTGTAGTTGCGACATGAAATATCAATGCCAATTTTACAAGTAAATATATCAAGGGGTAAAGAACATTCTTTTTTGGCCTCAACTACCTTGTCTTCAAGACCATCAATTCCTTTCACTTGTGGAAAATCCTTGAAGTACAAATGAAATATGTAAGTCTCAAGTTTATTGTCAAGTATCATGAGCTCCATTGTAAAAAATTTTGAAAGATTAAATTGAGCAAAACGAATCAACTTCTCCTTAATTGTAGAGAATGAATTGCTTGGATTTATGCATGCCACATAAAGAAGTAGCTCGGAGCTTACCTCCGTAGAACAATTGCGAGGCTCGTGAAGTTGCATATTTAACATTGTATACTATAATCCAACATGATAATTGTATAGATTAGTGGCTTGTTGAGCATTACATCTTGGCTGCCCTCAAGCTAAATAAAGTGTTCATATTTAAAACATTACTAGTTTATGCACACATGCGTTGCATGTGGATCATGTTTAGTATGATGTATTGTATTGTTTTTTAAGATGAGCAGTGATTTAAAAGTATTCAAATATCTTACTATTTACAAGTTTTTATTTTACTTTTTTTTTAAATATATGTAAACTTTTTTTTTTTTTGGTATTCAAGTGTATTGTATGTGGATCATTTTCAATATCAAATATATTATTGCTATAAAGATTATGAAAAACGTCAACACCTAAGATAAATCATTTAGCATTTAAAAAATATCTCGACTCTTTTTTTTTGTCAAACAAATCAATCCTACAGCAGTGTAGTGGTCTTGTGGCACCGAAAATCTGTAGGCAACACGCATCTACCATATTATTTGCCACAAAAAATGATAGGGTGGCATAATATACAGTTCCACCATTGCATGATCATATGACCATACAATTGGTTTATTGATTTTTCATATCCCTTGCTTCTTATCATCATGTTTAAGAACAATTGATGCATCTTTTATGACAAAACCAAGAACACCTCTCTATTGTTGTCTCTACCCAAATAATTCATCATACACATAAGTTTCTTTGTTTTGGTGACACTGTTAAAGAGTGCATGCATGCATCATTCTATCATTTTTAGAAGTTAGCAAGCTTTAGAAACTTTAAGAAATGGCGTAATCAGATTTCAAAAAAATATATAAGACCAAAAAAAAGTGATAAAACTGAACTCCCTACAATGTAAAGTTTACTTAGAAAATTGTACTACAACGAATTCAAATTACATAAATGAATTTTATATTTACCTTGGCAACATCACAATTGAGATTCTTTACATTATTGGATGTGAAGCATTCACGTTTAACAAGCATCTCCAACAACACATATAACAATAATGGATGGAACCAAGTTTAATTAATCCGACTTTCCTGTTTGGAGGTTATCTTATCTTCTTCCCATAAAAAATGGAGGGAACTCATAAGCTGACCAATGAATATCCTACAACCAAAGGGTAGCTATCAGGCATAATCTTTGAGGTTAATTTATGTTTTCATGCGTCCGTCGTGTATCAACGAACACAACTCCTCATGAAAGCATTTGATCATACACAAACAAATAGAATTAAAATGGCATAGAAAACCATACAAAATAATTTTGGTAAACTCTGAAACCCAAATTCTACTGAGCGACATTAGGATTTCAATCGGCATTAGTTGGTCATTGCTACAATTTGGATACATGATCATTTCTTAGAACTCAATCATTTTAAGTAATATAACCAATCAAATGCATACTTCAAAAAAAATAATTCAAGCTAAATTTGAAGAAGCAGTAGAATTCATAAAATTTTGTTTATTAAAGCTTAGGGAAAAAATTAAAGCACAAGTCACCACTTCTAGCTAATTCAGTTCATGAAATCGAAATTAACACAAAAATTACAGTTTAGAAGATGAGAAATCTATATTAAAAAAACAGAGCCTTAAACAGGTTTGATCTATCTAATCAGTTATCAATCTAGTTATTTAGACCACTTCCTCAAGGACGCTTCCTCTTTAACCTTCTCATTCTCCTCTTCCATTGCAAATTTCAAGAAAAAAAAAATTGTTAGATAAAACTGAAAATCAGAGCACATATTTTATTGAAAAGATGTATACTTGAGTTAATCAAGCTTCTTAGAGAATTTAAATATTGAATAATAATACTTGAAGCTAAAAATCTAATTTGATATTGTGACAATTGCTATGATTTAGTAACATCGTTATCATTATAATTATTTGATTTTTTTTTAGATTCAAATAGAACCATCCTAATAAAACATCAGACCAACAAGACAAATTCCATCATCCATCCTCCTCCTTCAACCAAAAGTTGACATTTGAGTGTGTTTTTGCATGAAAAATTACAAATGCGTAACAACTCATAGTTTTTGAATTTTTTTCTCCAGTCATCCCCTGACATGTCATAAAGACAATTTGACCTAAACATTCCAGCGTCGCAACTACAAGACCATTTCTATCATCGATAAAGATGACGTAAACAAAAATAATGCTCAAATGATAAGATTACTCTCCTATTTCCTATGGAAATTAAATAATATTGTTTTCAATATATTTCCTCACTATAACTATTATCTTAATAGGCAAACATCCCTCATAATCTTTTTCTCCTCCCTCCCCCTTTCCCCCTAACCCAAATTAGACGAGAAGAAAACATTAAGTTTTTGTTTTCTCCAATCTGACTATGTGAGGCTCTATTCCACTCAAGAAAATTGGTTTTTACTTTTTAGTCTGTCTTCAAGTAGTTTAATGCATATAATAATGATAAAATATAGAATTTCTACTCTCCAAATTTTAATACAATTTTTAGTTTATGAATATAATCCCATGCATGAAAGACAAAACCCAATTTGGATCCTAACCTCAACCCATTTTAATCATAGCTTTGGATACGAAAACCCAAAGTAACCACCACGGACGAAGCAAAAATAATAATTTGTGCCATCAAATTGATAGCGTATTCTAATTAAATATTGAGTTTATGATCAATTCGATGAGAACGATTGATTAAATGAATAAATGAGATCATATCTAAATAGCATTTGCACAAACAAAACGTTAGAAAAGAGATGAGGAACAATAATAGGCATATCTCCCAAAATCAGTAGCATGCTAGAGCGAACTGTCTAGAAATAGCAATTCAAAAGCCTAAATAAACGGACTCGAGACCATGTGCTCATTTGTCGCGAGGCACACACTAAACCTCTTCGCATGAGCCGTAACAATGATCTCATGGTAAGAGCTCAAACCATAGGCGTAATCCATCATTGTATTGACGGTGCTCCATTTTGTGCCGTGGACAATCTGATTGAACACCGGCGGTTCCTTTCCTCCGTCGGAATTTCTATAGAAATACGTTGTTCTTACGAGAAACTTCCCTCCTTTGATCACTGAAAAAATGTAGCAATATTTCAAAGTAGAAGAGAATAAAAAAGTAATTTAATGTGGATACTATTGGTAGTAGACCTGATTGGTTTTTGACCGATATGAAGCCCTTGTTCGTGATGTACTTCAGGCTACCTTCTTCTATATCAACCGTCATTCAAAATCAAGTATATTTATTCCTAGAATTTGCACAAGCAGTCTAACGCTTTGGGTATTGTGAATCAGTATTTAACATTATTCCATGAGGTACCGAACAATGTTATTTGAACGCAATAGGCCCACCTTAAATTTTGATCTTATTTGAATGCAAATAGATGGGGAGAGCAAGAGCCATTGATGTTTCAGGTTCTATCTATGGAATAATGGTTGAATCCAATCCTAGAATTTGTAGTGTCATCAGTTGTAGTATTCATTGTTATGTTGAATACCAAAATTTGGAGTGTCACCTTTAGTAGGAGGATTAAAATGACTTTATTGAATTTTTAGAGAGTGAAAAAAATAAAATAAAAAATTTTCATCTTAGTTGCCTTTTAGAAGTAGTATAAATAGATAATTCAAGCATATGAAGCGGCCAAAACACATGAAACAACTCATATAATGAGAATAGTATTGTCTTTACGTATTCAACCAATAAATGGAAAGACTTGAACATACCACAAGAAATTGCATCTATATCTCTATCATTGATTATATGGGGGAAAATAAAAAATAATACTTAAAGAGATGGTCTTTAACTTTCCAAAAGTTATGTATTTGGGCAGTTTTTGTTTGGTTCTATGCACAACATTAATTTGAAAATATAAATGGAGAAGGGTAGCCTCAGCATTAGCTATTTCATTAAGGATATTATAGTCAAACAAAAAAAATTTCACTTTTGTTGACATTTTATAGTAGTATAGATATAAATTTAAAGATAAAAAAGAAAATCAGAATTTTGAAGGATAATTGACATTTAGAATTCAATTAATATATATATATAGATTTATTCATTTATTCCTAGAATAGGAATGGTCTAAGAGTTAAATTAGAAAATATGATATAATTGTAATTATATAATTGTTTGAGGATAGAAGAAAAAAATAAAATTAGTGTGGCATTAACTTTGAAGGATAAGGATGACATAGTTGTAATTTTAGAGGGCAAAAGTGAAAAAAAAATATTTTTCATGTATACTTGTATTTTAAAGTAGTATAGATTAACAAAATTAAATATAATTAGTTTCATACAAAAGGAAGACCAAAAGACATTGGGGATATGATTGACTTTATATCAATAGTTATGGGTAAAAGTGGAATATAAATGTTTTTCAAGTATTCCCACTTTTTTAAGTAGTATAGATATAGATATAGATATAGATATAGATTAATAATATCATGTTTGCCAAAAAAAAAACTACAATGATTAAAGCATTTTGTCCATCATCATTTTATCAGTTGTAACCGTTGTTTTTTGTAACTAAGCTCATATCATTTACAATATATTGATATTTTCTCTATAGTGCTTATAATAATTGATTTGCAATTCTCAACACACCTTTCAGCAAATGTAAATTAAAAGATTGGATTGAATCCAATAAGACACATGATTCAACTCTTTACTCAGAATTTGTATCATCCACTTCTACATCATCAAGCACATCATGGAGGAAAACATAACAATCATGTAATGTGAGAGTACCATAATGTGAGCCAGTTGTACCCTGAATTTTTTTATTTCGATAACTAGTGTAATTAATGAAAAAACCATCTATAACACAGAATATTTTTTTCTTAAGATTAATCAGACTAAAACTGAATAAAGTTACATTACCAAGTTTAAATATAATATGATCAAAATTAAAATGGCTCGATATTGTATACATGATAATAAACTTCTAATTGTACTCTTCTCAGCTTACTCCTCTGGTTTTAATCTAGTTTCTAAAAAATATAAAGAGGGATGAGCTCAATAGCCCACTAGGATATTTTTTGCTCAATCACTATCGAGGTGTTCAAACAACATAGGTAATAAACAAATAATAAGTACATTCAACAATAGGCCACATTTAAAATCATAGGTAGGCAACACATATCGGTAATTACAATTGGTCAATATTCGATCCACGTATGAACCATCTCCGGAGAAAAACTTTAGAGTCTTCCACTCTAAGGACCCAATACCCTTCTTGCTTTTCTGTGACCACCAATATTGAGAATTAATAGACTACCAACAACATTTGTTAACCAATGAACTTAAGGACTAGTAGCAAGTTTATTGAATCATGGGGAGGATCACGCATCTACTAACATTCTGCCATTAGTTGTGTGCATCCCATAGTTTTAAAACCCTCCCCGGACATCAACCTGAAAAAAGAACCAGGTCAATGGGTCAACCATTGGGTTATTGGCCGAACGGGTAATATAATAAAAAAAAAAATTATAAATAATAATAAATAGGGTAAAAAATCACAATAATTATGAAAATAACATCAAATATGTAAAAAAATCAAAGCTTGTCATCCCATAGCTGCTTCAAATCATGAAAATAACATTTGCAACGCCATTCAAGCTAAGATCTTAAGGCCTGTCATCCCAAAGCTGCTTCAAATCTATTTGTTATCATAGTTTCTAATAAAACCAATGCAGTGATACAATTATATTTTTGTTAATCCATTAACTGGCATAGGCAAAGAAACTATACATAAGAGTACTGTTTGGGCAAGAACATGGAAGAACTAATTGCCTAGCCAGTCCCTTTGGTCTAAATTACTTTTATTGTGTGCTCAGTTATTCAGGTCAGTGGCTTCATCACCATCACATTCAATGTGTAAAAAATCAAAGCTTCATTCAATGTATAAAATATAGCATTATCAATTATCAAAGATTCAATGTATACAAAATACATAGAGAGAGAGAGAGTGACAGTATGTACCTGTTGTTGGTGCCTGGTAGTCGTCGTCGATTCGTCGATGTCGATGAAGATCTGAAGCAGTGAAGCAGCTTTCTCCTTCGAAATCGAAAGTCCTTCCCCTTCGAGTCTTCGATCGAATCCCTTACTGGCTGGCTTACTCCCTTTCGTGCTCGCAGTGCACACTATTGCAGAGACCAGAGAAAGACTGAGAGTCTGAGAGAGAGAGAGATTCACGCCGAGAGGAAAGTCCAGACGTCCAGTCGTCCACCACTCCACTGCCGCGAAGAACGGGGCTGGCGGGTGGGAAACAATTTAGGGCAAAAGGCGCAAAGGCCAAAATTCAGGATTTTATATTAAATTAAATGATCCGGCCGGTTTTGGTTAAACTCGTCCGGGTTGACGGGTTCACCGGGTTATTCCGGTTTTGATGCCTAAACGATCCAATATGTGAACTGACCCAGTTTAGACACCGGGTCAACCCGTCGGGCTGGACCCCATTTTAAAGCACTGGTTCATTCACGTTAGATTCATTAGAAATCATAGAACATGTGATATCAAATCAATAGTCAAAAATTATGTATTTATTAAGGACAATCCGTAACTGAAGGTAAGGTGCAACGTAAACTTAGATTCTTGAGAGGGATGTTAGTAGCTATTAGATAAGTCTATTTAAGACCGTCGAATTGACTTATTGAAGTGTGCTCTGTTTTATATTATAGATTATTATAGATAACAGAATAAAATTCAAAACATTTAATATGCGAATCGGTTTCAATGTGAGCCATAGGATCAGTAGGTCTCACAAACTTTTACCAACTATCCAATGACTCTCAATTTGCCACATCATTTGGGATCTACAATCTAGTAAAAAAATTGATAAACCTATCATTTCCCTATAAAATATGGCTTGTACTTCATGACCTAATTTTATTGTAAAATGAACCGACTACCAAAACTTGAAAATATTTTTGGACTAGGGGTAACCCGTGCTGGAAGACACGGTATAATGTGATTGGTTTTGAGAGGGATGTTAGTGGTCATTGAATGAGTCTATTTAAAATCGTCGGATAAATTTATTGAAGTCTGTTCTGTTTTATATTATAGATACCAGAATGGACTCATATGGGTCATTTGGGCCATACTACTTACTGACCAGGCCGTGTTGTCATTCAAAGCCCAGCACATGCAATTTCATTTTGTTTTGGTTAGATTGTCTTTATGGTTTTGTGTGGGATAAATAATGCTTTACCATTCATTCTTCTCTGAAAAAGAAAGCCACCCCTAACATTCAAAATTACTTGGAGCTTCGGACTACACCATGGAATTGCTTCTTAAGAAATCAACCTTGGCGGAATATGACCCTCAACATTTGGTAGAAGCATACCTGGTTTATTAGTTGTTAGAGTTAGACAATGAATCGTGTTGTATCTATTTTTTAAGTTATATAAGTCATGCCTAAATGAGTCATTTGTAATTGAGTTCGTATATGTCGAGTTTGTTTCCGTGTATTGTCGAGCTCATATCGTGTATAACTTAGTTTGAATTAGCCTGACGGATCAACTAGCTATGACCCGAATAATGTCGATTTCGGTTAAAAAGACTGATATTCTATTTCCTACCATACACTGCAAATAGTGATACAATTACCAATGGATATTTGGTCCAATAGTACTTCTTATCTTGTGAAGACTTTATCTGCTTGAGGTCAATGGTTTAAGTCGCCCTTTCCAAAAAAAAAATAGTGATGCAATTTATTATTATTTCCACAAAACCTCAAAGCGAAGCTCTTTGATCCTTAAGCTACAATTAGACAGCTTCAATGCAACCTAACTAGCTAATATGCAAGAGAATATGGCATGATTAATTGTTTTGGTTTCATTTTTATTTCAATTACAAAGTATGGATCTTTGTATAACACTAATGTTTCGTTTGGTACAATAAAAAGATAGAAAGTTTGAAGGATGAAAAGTTTGAGGAATAAATAAAACATTATGTTTGATAAGAAAGAAAAATAGAAATGATAGAAAAGTGGATGGATTATCTTTCATTATAACTCACTAAAATCAATCCTTCCAAAATTTGAAGAAAAAGTGGATTAAAAGTTAATTATGTATTAAAATGTATATTATTTGTCTATATATTATTTGATATATACATATATCATATTTATCAATTACATATTATGTATTTATATTTTTTTAAAATAAAAATAAATAAATAAATAATTTTTTCCATCTTACCAAACACAAAAAAAATCAATTATTCTTAATTTTTGCGAAGGTAATCAAACACAAAAGAGAGAATGAATGATTCTTTCCTTGAATGATAGAAATTAAAAAGTGTATCACTTTCATTTTCCATCCTTCCGTTTTTCTATTCACCCTACCAAACGGACCACAAAGCTACACTATTATGATTTGAGCATCACGATTCGAGTCACAAAAAAAGTATCTTCGCATCCAAGCTAGCTAGGTTAGCATGTTATGACTGCATAAATAACATGTTACAGATTTCAGGATAACAGAAATCTCGTGCGAATGTTCCCTTATTTTTCTTACTTAATTCGGGGAGTACTCAATAATTCTTTTTTTTTTGGGAAAATTTCAGCTACACCTCATCTAATTTATCATATCTTCATGGATACTCCCTCTATTTTTTGAATCTTCATTGACACCTCGTGTCAAATTAAAGATGTTAATTAGTATGCAATTTTACTAAATTGCACATGATATAATTTAGAAAAAACTTCATCCACGTTCCCTCTAGATATACATATCTTCAATGAGACCCCCTCTATTTTTAAAAAAAAATTACGTATTAAAATTTAGCCCGAATAAAATTCGATTTGAGTTAATTAAATTTTTTTTTATGTATTAAAATTTGAGCCGATTAAAAATTCTATTTTTTTTACTTATTAAGTTTTTAGTCGATTAAAATTCTATTTGGGGCTCAAATCAAATTTTAATCAACTCGCATTAAATTTTACTCAACACGAATTTTGATACATAAAAAAATATAAATTTTAATCAACTTTAATCAAATTTTAATAAATAAAAAATTATAAATTTTAATTGACTCGAATAGAATTTTAATTAAGGCTAATAGCTCAAGTAGAGCTCAAATCGGCTCGAATTTTAATACGTAAAAAAAAATTTAATAGGCTCGAATTTTAATGTGTGCAAATTAAAATTTAATCAATTCGAATCGAATTTTAATCGGCTCAAAATTTAATATGTAGAAAAAAAATTTAATTGGCTCGAATTTTATGTAGAAAAGATTGTTTAGGATTTATGTAGGAATAATTTTGGTATTTTAGATAATTTATTTTTGTTATAAATTGTGGTTTAATGACATGGGGTGTAGTGAGTTTTTTGATAATAGAGAGGGTGTCCTTAAAGATATGATAAATTAGAAGGGATGTGGCTGAAAATTTCCCAATTTTTTTTTTTTGGTTCCACAGTTAGGTATATTTGGACCAGTTTATGCATACATCGACTAATTTTCTTTTCGATTTGATTAAATGCAGGTCATTCACGCAAGAACTAGAGTATTCATAATAGATAAATTTTTCATGATCTAATTTTAAAAATTATCAAAATTTAAATTCAGAACGTCTGAGCTTATTGTTCGGGTCCATGTTACTCGGTAATTCTCAAGGTAACTGCTAATGCAGAGAAACAACCTACCGGCCTAACTCGCCTAACTCTATTTTGTCCACTCTAATCCTCCATAACTAACTCTACTTGTCTGCTACAGCTACATCAATAAAGTTTCCTTCTGATGCCCATGAAAGCTGTCTACCATCAAATTAAAGCTTCAACTGTTCAACACCTTGACCACCTTTTGGCCTTTTTACTTTTCCCCACAGAAGCCCCCATGAAGCTGTTAGGCTTTTGGTTTTGATCACTTTTCTTCAAAGATTAAGTGAACCTATCCATAGCCACTGCCCCACCACCATGTGGATTTGGAGGGGAAAGAGAAGTTATTTGGGTTATTCCTAATTAAGAATTTATTAATTATAGCATCATCCAAGGATTCTAACATGGATCATTTGGCATGCATGCATAGAAAGTAGCATGATGCCTAAACATGGCATGCATAGAAAGTTCTAGAGCTTTGACCTAAAACACAAGTGTTCACCTGTCTAAATGATGTGTCAAGGTTTAAAGAAAAATGAATCACTCTTTTCAAAATTGAAGTGAGAATGTCTACGATTTAACTCTTCTGGATCCTCCAATGGGTTTATTTGGAATTGACTTAAAACTTTAATTTTTTATTTTTTTTTATTTCAAAGGAAAAAAAGTCTGGTCCATTTGAACCCAGGCTTATTGGGCAGCTTTTCCATCAATTTTTTTGGCAAAAAAAACTTTTATGAGCACGAAGAAAAAGCTAAAAATAAGGCTTTTATATAAGGATTTCCAAGAAAAAATCGATTTTTTTGGAAACACTCCAAACGGTTCTAAGATCTTTTTTAATTTTCACTTTTCAAACCATTGTTTTGCACCCAAAAAAATCAACTTCAAACGGGTTCATTATGCGAGAATTTTAATCCTGCTTTCTATATATTTTTTAGGTCAGTATTCAATATAGTTAGTAATGTTGCAATTGTCATCGGAATGAATGCCACATGCCATGCAAATGACTAGTCACAATATTTGCAATTAAATGTTAATAATCGATAATCATTTCAACTATGACGCTAATGCATGAATACAATGAAAATTCTGAATACACGTAATCTCTGCTATCTGACAATGATATGGGTGAATACCGAATGCATTACTTGGAGAATTGGTGTAGCAGGTGAAGACAGAGAAGCTAATGTTAGTTTGATGATAGAGGTTGAGGTTACCTTCTAAAGGGGAAGGAATAAGGATGGAGTATAAACTTTACGGTGGAGAGCACGTGATACTCTGTGCACTATGCATGCCAACGACACGCCGACACCCATCAATGACTGATGGTCACGATTTCAACTGTAAAAGAAAGACCAACCACCAGATTCCATGTTCGAATGTGCCCATGAATTCATTATTGATTAAGAAAAAGAATCAAAAAAAAAAAAAAAAAACAGAGGAAAATGCCCTAATGATTTGTCTACCAAAACCGTAAATTATGATGTTGTTGGACTCTCAGAGTTGACTATATAGCTTTTTTCTCTTTAAAAAAAAAAAAAAAATTCGCTTATGACTAGCCTATCCTATCGGATGAAATGGATTCATGTCAAAAATACTCTACCCATATCAAATTCGTTTATTAATATTCGTGTCTAACGAGTCGTCGCATATCGGTTTCGTGTCGTGTATTAACCGTGTATGACCAGTATATAAACAAGTTGTATCGTGTATTTCTTTTGATTGATTTCGCCGGTTCACTCATACCCAATTCATTTATCAATCATGTCGTGTCGAATCTACTTGTTTACGAAACGGATGACTTAAAAAAGATATAAACCCTCTAATTTCGTATCGTATTATATTTTGACACCTTTTGTGAGTCTACTCACTTCTTTAAATAAACATTAAGTAAAGGATTAAAATCATATTTGCATATCAAAGATTAAGTTGAGTTGCTCGTTTTATCAATTAATTTATTTCAAATGACTCCTTGCCCTTGACGCAAAATTACCGTCGATAAAATTAGTATTGACAAAATTAATCCCCTTATTATAAATCTCTCATTCGGGCTTGACAAAATTAGTAGTATTGACAAGACATGCTTGATAAAAATTTTGAACTCAATAGTTGAGTTCGAGCCAAATCCAAACAAAAATTTATAATCGAACTAATTGAGTTTGAAGATACTTAAACTCGACCTCGATCAACTCACCTAATATAACACCCCAAAGTCAAGAAGTCTATTGTACAACTGGCAAAGAACTCTTTTGTAACAACTGGCACCAGTGTTGTGTGTAAAATAAAAAGAAAGCCTAAACTGGAGGGTGTGGGGGACAGCTTAGTGATGGCTATTACTACTATTGCCATATGGCACTTTCACTTCTGTTTTCTATTTAGATTGTTCTTTCTTTCTTTCTTTTTAATTAAGCCGCCCACTTCCTTTGGCCGCAAGTAATTAGTTTTTGACACGTGCCTTATTTTCTATGTCATGAACCTCTGCGTTCTTTTCCCGCCAGAATATGCACTGTTTGTGGACCTCCTCCTTTATGCTATGCTTGTTCTTTTGGTTCCAACAAATACAAAAAACTAACCAACCAACCATCGAAATCACCATTGTTTAATTATTAAAATAACCTTTCAATTAATTCCATGGGATATAATAATAAGATAATATAAATGTAAAAATTAACTAATGTCGTCTGCATAACATTATATCAAAAATAAAAGAGTTGTATAATTAGTGGTTAAAGGTTAGCCTAATGACAACCGTTCTCACTGTCAGACCTTAAAATCGTTAGTTCGAATCTTGTTGTCTCCCGCTCCTATAATATCGTAATAAATTTAATTTTTAAAATGATTACCCCATACATTTAATCATTTGGAGGGATATATTGCCATGGATCGATAGTGTATCATCTTAATTATTATATATTTTTGTTTTTAACCAAAAAGTTGAGAAATATAACTATTATATTTTTACTAAAAGATCCTGAAAGATAATTATGATAAGTTTGACACTCCATGAATGGGACTATTTTGGAAGGATATCCTTGTCATTTTGTTACACTTACGAGCTAAGCAAGTTAATAAAGCACAACCACACATTTTTCTTTTTTTTTCCTTCTCATCACAACAAGTATAACCTTTGCAAGTAGATTAAAGTTGTGTTTTTTAGATGTTACATTTTCTTCAATTATTAAGTAGGCTAATCATTCTTAACACGACTCATGATAAAATTTATAAAATAGGAATTTAATTCGTTTAATCAAACGAAACCTATTTAAAAGATGAATTTACACGAATCAAATTTATTTTTCTAAAAAAATATATAAGTGACATAATAATAGATTATCTACTGGGCACGAATTTAACACAAAATTAATCCCAAAAATCAATATACTTGTCTATGAGCCAAATTGGTGTCTATTTATGTGGAAGAATTATAAATTATTTTTTTTATTCAAAGGTCAAGAGTATTCAGGTTTACTTATACACATTTCGACTAATTTTTTTCCCAATCCGATTAAAGACATGACATTTACGTATGGATTAAGATATTCATAAATGATAAATCTCTCATTGTTTGATATCAAAGAATTGTCAAGCTACACACACACACACACATATATATGTTTTTGTTTAATAGTCAGGGATGTCCGAGTCAGCTTACTCACATCTCGATTAATTCTCTCTCTGGTCTGGTCAAAGAAAAGTCATTCACATCAAGATTAGGGTATTCATGAGAAATAAATTTTTCATGACTTGACTTTAAGAAATTATCAAGATTTGAATTCAAGATATCTGAATTTACAACTTATTTTTATTACCGTGAACTACCCCTTCCAATTTACAAATCGGATTACCTGAAAAAGTGTCTCATTTTCAAAACCCTAAAATTTTTTGTATTCTTAAATTCAACCTTAAAACCCGGAACATTAAGACAAAGGAAAATGAACCAGATCAACAGCTCGATCCTCGACGGTTTGTCTCCCGCGGTTTCCACTCTCTGTCTCTCGTTTCATGTGGACCCGCCGGCCCCGTTATCGATAGCCCTTTACACTACACTTTTTGAAATACCTAAATTATCCTTACTTTTCGCGCCATCTTATTACTAAACTACGCCAGAAATTGCAAAAAAGCCTCGTCTATTTTCGTCAAATCATCTCTTTATAGTTATGTATCCTTGTCCTACCCAGAGTCCGACGTGGCAAGAAAACTTGCGTTCACCTGCTCAGATCTTCTACTCTTCATTCCTCTCTCTCTCTCTCTCTCTCTCCACAGACACATACACAAGCGCACGTTATATTCATACCTTTTTCTCTCTATCATCATATATAAATTTCTGTATAAGTTGGCCCTTTCATTCCGTTTTTACCTTCCTCAACTCCGAAACACAAATTCTTCATTCTTCACAAGTTTCTCTCTCCAAGTTTCTTCTTTCTCCATCTAAAAATAGCTTCGTTTCTTTTCTTTTCAGAGTTTTCTAAGTTCATTCTTGGCGTAACTTGATTCACATTTAAAGAACAATCGTGCTTTAAATTAACCTTCGTTCTATCTTGATTCTTGATTATACATTCGGAGAGTCCAATAGAAAAAAGATCACCATGTTCGACAGCTTATTGAAAAGTAAATTCTACTCGAGATGGTAAGAACAAAACACTCGTGTTCTAATCTGTCTTCTTGAATATATTGTTTTTCTTTAATCTG
Source organism: Ilex aquifolium (assembly GCA_951799425.1). Lineage (NCBI taxonomy): Eukaryota > Viridiplantae > Streptophyta > Magnoliopsida > Aquifoliales > Aquifoliaceae > Ilex > Ilex aquifolium. The sequence goes on from OX637410.1 coordinate 18,448,048, forward strand.
GTTTTTGATTTTTATGGTTATCTTTTTCTGGGTTTTGATTTTTATGGTCATCTTTTTCTGGGTTTCTTGATATAGCAAGTCAGCAATCAAGCTGACAAAGACTCGGATCGAGTTGATACGGAGGAAGAGAAACGCAATGCAGAAGTATTTGAAGAATGACATAGCTGATCTTCTTAAAAATAACCTAGATATCAATGCTTATCACAGGGTAATGTTCGTTTTCCACTTTGTCTTTTACTGATATCGTGTTTTTTTTTAATTATTTTTCTGGGTTGATTGTTCATGAATTTAAAGAGCATGGTTTGTTTTTATTTCATCATTTGTTGATTAGTGGGTCAAATTCCTTAGCCTTATCATCTTTGTAATTCGAAAATTGTTCAATTTTGCAATCTTTAAGGTTTCTTTTTGTTGAAAAATAAGTGGCTTATTTGGTTCTGAGAAGTTCCGGATTATTGAGTTTTTGAATCTGAATAATGACTGGACTAGAGAATAGGAAAGAGCAACCCATTGGAAGAAAGGGAAGGAATTTTTCATTTCTGATTTTCATCAAAACTTTTGAGAATTCTCATTAGATCCCCTGTTTGGAAAATAAACGCTTTTAGGCCCTCTTGATTTGTAATTTAAAATATTTAGCTTGCATATTACATTTCTCTAACCTAGTGTTTGCCACTAAGTTGTAGATGTTTGTAAGTTTTGGTCCGGGGTTGGTGCAATTGAATCATTAGGATTTTACAACCTGCACCCTGAAATTCATCATTTTTTTTTTCGTCTTTTTTGCTGAATCTGAATTCCTTTAATAATATTCTATGTAACTGGTTGGCGTTTTATACTAGACATCTTCACCCATATGAAACCTCAACATTACTTCTTGTGACTTACAATTTCCTTGTCCATGGTGAAACAGGCTGAAGGGTTTCTGATTGAGCTAAATCTGTCAACCTGTTATGATTTCATCGAGCAATGTTGTGTCTGTATCTCAAATAATCTTTCGGTCATGAACAAACAGAGGTATATACAACGTTAACTAGATTGTTCAGTGTTGCATCAATTGTAATTGACCCTCCCCCGACTCCAGGCACAGGGCCTCTCTATGTGCCATGTACTGTGAATATGTGTCGGTTTATTGTTGATGGATATGTATATTTTCTATATTGTTGGATGTTTATTGAATGTTAAAACTGAAAGCACTGATAAATGAAAAACAGGCACATAAGCATAGACCAAAAGAACAAACTACACGGGTTCATACCGTCCCTATAAGCAAAAAACTCTCTTCGATTTTTATCGTTACCATCTGGAAATATGACATGCACTGTTTATGCTTATTGGCTAAATTATTGGGCCAAGCTATTTTCATTTTCAGCGTCCACTTGGACGAATTCATTAAACTTTGTCCTTTACTTTATAGGGAATGCCCCGAGGAATGCAGGGAAGCTGCGGCATCATTGATGTTTGCAGCTGCAAGATTTGCTGATTTGCCAGAATTACGTGAGCTTAGAAGCATATTTACTGAGAGATACAGGAATTCCCTTGATTTTTATGTAAATAAAGAGGTGCTCATCGTTTATCACACTAAGCAGAAAAGATCCAGTTTCTTTCATGATGTGTTTTTTTGCTTTTTATTTTTAGTTTTTGGTTCTTGTACTAACAAATGGATAACTTTGTGCTTAGTTTGTTGAAAAGTTGAAGTCGCTGCCTCCTACGAAGGACAAGAAGCTTCAATTGCTGCAAGACATCGCACTAGAGTCTGGTGTAGAGTTGGATTTAAAGGCATTGGAACAGAAGCTATATAATCCACCTGCACCCGTTGAGGTAGGGCTCGTGTAATCCCATTGATCTCTGACTTGTTAGGATTTATATTAAGGGAAGAATTATAAACCAAATTGCAGCCCTAGGACTATAAATGCTTGTTTTGTCTAATATTAAAAGTTTAGTTGTGTCCGGTTTTTTCCAACTACATTAAGGGAATGTAATATTTGAGTGCAAAACTGCATAAAGGCATGCTCAAATTTACCGAAAAACTGGTTGTTAACTCTAGTGTTCTTGGAAGTGCAACATCTAGGGGTTGAAAAAACACATTAAATTACCACTTATTCCTCCCTTCTTTCTCAAATTTAAGAGATTAAAGGTTGGTTGATAGAATTTTGGGTTGGGAACCTAGGGTCAAGTTCATTCATGTTCTGTGGATCTTTGGGGGACAAGTTTATTCATGTTTGGTGGATCTTAGGGGGACCAAAAACTTAATATAATAGTGCATTCTTCTGTTTTCTTTCTTTTTTTTTTCCCCTAGGCCAGAATCATTTACATATTCTAACCAGGTCTTCCCAAACCTCATACATTTTGTGGCATCCCTGATTTGCAGGACTGGTCAAAGAATAACAATGATAAATACAAACTGCACAATAGCAGGGATGAAACTGTCTGGAAAATGGATGAGCTGAGTACTGGGTACGAACATGGCAATGTAAAGGAGCATATTGCTCCAAAAAGGAATGAGGAGGACCTCCCATTTAACGGAAGAGAGGAAGTCATCAATGATGAATACAAATTGGACAGCAGAACGGAAGACACTCCCATCAAAGATATTCAAGTGGCGACCATTCACAAAAGAGGCCAAGAAAATGATTCAAATGTAGCAAAAAGTGTTTCCAAGGAATATTTGGAAGAAAAGAAGCCCTTTTCCTACAGTTCAATACCCCCTCCTTATACCAAACCAAATGTAAGCAAAAAAGAAGCCAGTTTGGAAGTCCCTTCGGCTGGTGAAGGCTTAAGATCCACAAAATTGAGTGGTGATGTTGACGGTGATGATAATCTCAAGGATGATTCAGTTGGTGAAGCTAAGCCAAAATCAGTTAGGAGGAGACACCTGAAACCGCCACCTGGTCATGACAGCGGAGGCAGTTCCGAAGGTGATAATAGGAAAATGAATCAACATGAAATGAGAAAAGAAGATGCAAACAAGGGCCATAAAACCTTAGACGAGGATGGTCATGATCAGAGGGACGAAGAAGAAATGATGATGGATAGGCTTTTGATTAAATACAGTACAAAACAGTCACCTCACCAACCGAGCCAAGCAGAATCAACTCTTAAGCCGCCTCCTTCACAACAAGCAGCCATTGATACTGCTGAAACATCTAGGCGCAGAAGCATAGATGGTCCTCCAGCCAGAGCAACGTCTCTCCCCATTGAACCAACAAGTCCAACCGATGCAACGAAAGGACATGCTCGAGCCTCTTCCTTTCAACCAGAAATGTTGAATCCAAAGGGGCACGTTCATCCTAAACTGCCAGAGTACGATGATTTTATTGCTCGACTTGCTGCTCTCAAGTCAGGGAATTGAAGATGATTCAGTTAGAAGCCACAGATCCATTCTTTCATCACATTCTTTTCATCATTAATTGCATTGCATGTCCACTGTATTCTTCTCCACATTTGTTCCCCCTATCTTTTTATTCTCTATGTTACAGGTTAGATCATAGGAGTTATAACAGCTTCCTATAGTTCCCGTCATCAAGCTCTAGATATTTGCTAGATGCTATAACTGAAAATTTGTGACTGTGCAACTGCACTCTAGAATATAAATATTCTACATGTTCATAGATATACTAAATCAGATTCTTTACAGCTTATAGAAGTTTATGAATGAGGCTTGTTGCAATCTCGTTAACGCTAAGTTCCAAATACTCTGCTACTGTTCAATTTATATGGTGCCTTACAACCTTAACACTTGAGGTCTGCTAGAAACTAATTGAACATGCAATTCAATTCTTCAGTTTCTGTCCTCAGATCCATAGGATCACATGATGCAGTGGTATACTATAACCACAGTTTCAAGAGTGAAATGTTGTTTTTGTCATTGTCCCCAATTCCCTCTCACTCTGTTGTTTAGTACATATGTTTCACCTTGATCAAATCAAGAGTAAGCTTGAAGAACACTTAGAGGAATAAAAAAAAGGGGGAGAGGTGGAAAGCACCAGCATGGTATTTCAGTTGGCTATATCCTCCAGTATCAACCGCTATTGGCTATGTATAAATGTAAAAAATTACCTTTCCTAGAGTGTCAAACTCAAAAAGTGTTTTTTCAAATGCTAATTTCTTTTGTCATACTACAAATGATTGGAGAAATTCGAACTTTTCGATATTTTTGCCAAAAATATTGGTGCTTTTGGCCTAGTAGAACAAAAGAGATCAATAGGGAACGAATGCCAAGATTTTTTTTTTTGAGGGGCGAAAGAGGATGAGATTGAATCCCGCAATCATCTACGGGTGCAAATGAGCTCTTATTACTGAGTCACTCCCTCACCTTTCGAATGTCAAGATTTGGATCTTATTAAAAAAAAAAAAAGGGGGAAATTTGGGTGTAGGTACACTTTTTAGGTTTTATTTGGATACAAGTTCAACATGTAAGTAAGTCTTTTAAATGGTAAAATATTTGTAAATAAGTACACATTTCATTTTTTATTTTTTTAATATTACCTAACTGATTGGAAGTTTCCTTATTTCAAATATGAAAATATTTGAAAAGATTATTTATAGTGTTATTGTGATATATTCAACCATTTGAATTTTAAAAAACTAATCTCAATTCATTTGGTCTTATCATTTTGAATCAAACGTTTTTCTTCTTCACCATTATGATTTTATTCATCGTGGTAGAGAAAATCAAAGAAAATAGCATCAACAGAGTAGAATTTGTCTTCTTCACCATTATTGTATCTCAGAGTAAGTTTTTGGAGGTTTTTGTATATAGCAACCGGTTTTTTTGGTGGTTTTGTGTTCCAGTTATCCCGAAATTTTGTCTTCTTCACCATTTCAGTTTTCTTCGAAAAAAAGTTTCGATCTTTTCAAATTTCAAAATTTTCTAATAAAATGTTTGATTGATGTCTTCTTCTCAATTTCAGATTTTTTAAAATTTTTTTTTGCTTGTTATCGTCTTGTACAATTGTATTTTGTTTGGTGTTTTGTGTTCCAGACATTTGTCCGAACCAGATTCTTTTTCAAATTTCTCTTTTTTCACAATGTGACAACATATTAAACAATGTGATAATATATTAAATAATGTGAAAAGTTACTCAATAATTGTGACAAGTCTCTGGAAAAACAATGTGACAATATATTCAAAAACAATCTGACAACATATTAACAATGTGACAAGTTACTTAAAAAGTGTAACGAGTCCTTGGAGAACAATATACTCAAAAACAATGTGACAAGTTACTCAAAAAATGTGGCTGGTTACTTAAAAACTATGTGACAATATACTATGTGACAACATATTAAATAATGTGATAAATCATTCAAAAATTGTGACATGTTATTGTAAAATAATGTGACAATATACTAAAAAACAATGTAACAACTTATTCAAAAAGTGTGATTATAACAAACCAGTAGTTCCTGCGATGGAAACTTCAAACCAGTAATACTAGCGGTGGAAGCTTCAAACCACTTGGATGCTATGCTCTTTGATCTTCTCTACCACAATGAAATAGTTTTTTGACACTTCATTACATGAATTTGTAAGAGATGGAGTAACGAAATTGACTAGATTTATTTTTCAAATTTCAAAGCAACGAAATCAACTAGAATTCGTTGATGGATCCGGCGTCTGCTTTTTGAGGGGAAGTCGGTTATTGTCTAATTGATGTTTTGGTTTCCCTAACCAGTTTTAAAGGATTTGAAATTGTGGTTAAGGGTACTACCGCCATTTTGCCTTAAAGTAGACTTATATCCAAAATATTTTTTTAATTAAACTTTTTCTCAAATAAGTCTTACATATAGGACCGACTTCCGTTTTTTCCAAAAAAAACCTGATATGAGCAGGCCATTCTAGATTTTGGGCCTTTGTGGTCCTTATTGGCGGATTTGATTGGGCTTCACCCAATCACCTCTTTGCCGTACATGGACGATAAAATTGGGCCAGTTGGGCCAATTCAGTCCCGAAAACCTTTCTCCTATTTTGGGGTTTGATTCAATGGAAACGCTTACAGTCTTCTTCGCTTCGATGGAAGATAGATACGGTGGCCCATCGCCACCTCCATCAACACTTCCGTCTTCACCAGAGTCGGAAGGCGGTGAGTCGGATGAGGTTCAAGTGATGAGCGAGGTTCACCTGGGTTGTCCGCCTAATCACTCCGGGCCCCACATCTCCCACTTCACTATCGCTCTTCCACCTTGTAAGGGTTTACAAACTTCTCTTCTTCTATCTATATACACGTTGTTATCGAATGGATCACTGAACTAAGTTGCCTAATTATGGGTTTAATTACCCGTCAAATGAATCTATAAACCATAGCTTCTAGGGGAGCTGAATGTTGTTTGGGTAAGAACTAAGTTCTCTTCAATGGGTCAATCTTGGAAAATCCTTTTATGTTATATTTTGTCATGCGATGTCCGTGATCATGAGTATGTAACATGGCACATATGTTTGCAAATTTTGAAATGGTTTCAGACTAGAATGTTTGATCTGAACAAACAAAGATAGCAACAACTACGATAATTTGAAACCTGAAATCTCCAATTTTCATTATTTTTAAGATGAATTTCTGTTTATGTTTTACCTCGTTGGCCCAAGGCACGTAAACAGATTCAATGTCTGGTGTTTTTTTCACTATTATTAGCTGATACTGATTCCTTTTTTGTAAGTAAATGATAATGATATTGAATTGTTGAATTGTTAAATTCTTTCTATGCACCAGAATTATCACTGTAATTTGTAGATTATATGTAGAACTTTTATTTGTGATAAATGAATGAAAAATGTGTTTTTTCCCAATGATTTCTAGTTGAGCCCACAGAGAGCAGATATGATGATATACTGGAAGATGAACTGACTATAGCACAACCGGTTGTTAGATTGGATGAAGATGGTGATCTTGTTCTGACGCGACGCAGCAGTGAGTTTTCATTAGCATCAAAAGTTCCTATAGTCCACGAATTCTTACTATGACCATTTTATAGACCCATGCATCTATTTCAGAGCATGTAATGTGATATACCAGTTGGGCTGAACATGTTACCCTGGCCATTAACTACTTCATCTTGTTTTGGTGAATTTTATGCTTGATAATGTTCAGTTTAGCGCAAATTAAAAGGATTCTGTATCCAAGATGTTTTCCTAGTATTCCTACCATGATATTATTAACTACTTCAATGGGCTAATTTGATTAAAAAATTGAGAAATTTGGAGGCCGGTCCCCTATATGGACTTATTTTGACTTAAGTCCGCTAAGGAAACTTATTTGTTATGAAATCCGTTTTTTGTCAATTTTACCAGACTATCCCTTCCTTTTAGAAGTGAAGTAAAATTAAAAATTAAAAACTCCTAAATTTTTGAAGTTTGACCAATATTAAAATTTTTTCTCCCTCATGTCTATTTATATCCATATATAGGTTAGGACTATATCTCTCTCATATATATATAACATTAAAAATAAAAAATAATACTATTTAAATACAAAAAAATAGTAACATTTAATATTAATATTTTAAAAAAATAACAATAGTAACATATTCAACAAAAAAAATAGTAACATGCTTAACAAAAACAGTAATGTGCTCAAAACCTCCTAATATGTTAAGGCTCTCTAATTTACTGTTCTGGTCAGTCCATCAAACAAATGTTTTTGTAAGTTTGGAAAACCTAAATTGAAGTTGAATAGAATGGCTTTAGGTTGGTCATCCCCATGCTGACCACCTGAAAACTTGCATTTGTATTTTGATGGATAAAACTCCACACGTCCGCGCGTGATAAGTAGTTCATACCAGAGATTTCTTGACCAGATCTTGAACCTTGCACCACCCCTTGGGATGGTATCTCTGTTGGATGTGTCAGGCATACCGGCATACCACTTAAGCCAACTTCTAGTGGTAAAATCCCAAGCTTCTATTGTTATGTGAATGAATTTGCTGTTAGGTTCAGGTTGATCATGGGGCTTTGGATTTATGTTTTCCTATCTTATTGTCAACTGGTTCACCTAGGGTAGTTGGCTTAATTAGGATATTGTCAATGAAGGTTTTAAGTATTCTAATAAGCTTTCTTCTCTTATATGTGTATGTTTCATTGCACTCAAGACAACCGTTTTCTCTAATGTACAGAAAAATCCAAGGATGATTTTGTCATGACCATCTGGCACAATATCACCTCGTCAATTCCAAGTGTTGGTTTACAGGTAATAACTGCTTTCCTATGATGTTGCACACCTCAAAAAACTCGTGCATCCCATTTTCTGCACTGACTTTGGAGAAATGTTATTTTATATTTTTACCACTACTGCTTTCGAAATCAGCTCTATGAGGGCCACATCACTTGCAAAATGTAGGAAATCATGTCTTTTCTTGCTGCTTGGTTAATGTGGGCAGCGCCTTCAAGTACATCAAACTTCACATCTAAAGTGGTATTGGTGTAGTGGTCCTTGCATGGCTAGAACTGCCTTAAGTGAGGTTCATCAATTCTTTCTCTTTTGGTTACTTGCTACCCCTAATCTTGTTTCTCTTATCAGTTGTGGAGAGCAGAATTGGTGCTGGCTGATTTTGTGTTGCATAAGATGTTTTCATCATCCGAGTTTGATGGAATTGTTGCAGTAGAACTTGGTGCTGGTGTAGGTAAAGTTGATTATGCATGCATACTTAAGTGCTTTTTTTTTTTTTTTTGTAATGTCATGCTATTTTGAAAATATTGTATAGTTGAACAACATTGACAAAGATGTCTTCTCCCATAATGGTATGGAAAATAGCACAAATTAGACAAAACGGTGTGAACAAATGATCAAAATTTATTTGATCCTCGTTGACACGGAAGTGATTCATCATTACTCTCCGGATTCTGTTTTCTACAAGATTACATGTCTCTTTTATTTCATTTTAATACCACAGTGCTTAGAGTTTTGCTGAACTTATTGAATATCAGAAGACAGTAGGACTAAAATGGTCCAATATGAGGTATATGTTGCTACATACCATTTAGAAAAAATTGCAGCTCACAGACTAGAACTATGTTCTTCCAGATACATTGCTAGATTTTCACTTAAACTTTTGTTTTCTGAAATTAGTAAATTGATGTAAATATGATTTAGAATTAGTATATCATTGTCATATTTCACTTTCGGATGTTCAACGGTTGGCTTGCTGAATTGCTGGGTTTGTAGAAGAAGCAAGTTGAAAAACTAAAAATGTTTAGTACATTGCTAAGTTTTAATTTGTGGCCATGGTCTTGATATGGAGTGCACTGCCAAACTTATACCATTTATTTCAAAATTTGAAGTTTCTCGAATTAATAAATCTGAATAATTACTACATTCTGTGTGACAGGATTTTATTTGTGTCTTTCCCAGGGTTGGTTGGTATGTTACTTGCACGTGTGGCTAAAACTGTGTTTCTGACGGGTAAGGTATGTTTAAATTCTGTGTGTAGAATGTTACATTTGCTGCGTTGCATGCTGTTCCCTATTCCTTGTGTCTGGATGTAGCATAAACATTTTGATATGCGATGTTACGAAATTTGCCTTAAGTTGTAATGTGTCATTAAATTGTACTCACTATTTTGTCTCTTGCTATTATGCAATCAGGGGCTGCTCAAGGTAAATTGAGGCCTAAAACGGTAATACTAAATGAGGCCTTTTTATTTTTAGTATTATTTTTTTTTTTAAATGTATTTTTAATTTTTTTTAAGTGAGAGAGGAGGATGTGATACTTTGTTTTTGTTTTTTAATAGAGAGAGAGATTTTATTTATTTATTTTTAAAATTTTTGATTTTTGATTTTCTAATATTATGGATTGAATTGTAGGCCCAAATTATTGAAATTATAATTTTTTGATTGAGTTTAAATTTTTTGGGGCCTATTTATAAGGCCTAAAATTTTCATGAATTTAAATTTTTTATGTAAACTAGTTATGTATCTATAATTATGGGGCCTTCTAAAAATTTGGGGCCTAAAGCCTATGCTTTTTTTTTAATACTATTGGGCCAGCCCTGTATGCAATGTTCTATTGTGTGAAGGCTTATGAATCTACTCACATTGTATAAATTTTTCCTGTGCTTTTCCCCCCGGAAAAGCTGTATCTGTTGCCACACCGTACCATGATGGGATTTGAATCCTAGTGTCATCTTCTCAGTGGCCCTACCTTTACCTCTAGGCCTAGTCACCAGTTGAAGCATTTGGGATAATGATTGAATTGAATATGTTAGCCTTGTTTTTTGATATCCATGAGGATCGAATTTATCTCTTTCTTTTTCTGATATAGATTGATGGTGCATTCTTTTCTGAATCAGTTGAGTTCTGTTTCATATCTGATCAGACTGTGGTGATGAAGTACTTAGCAACTGTGCTAAGAATGTTTGTCTTAATTCTGGAATGTTCAACAGTAAACCTGCAGTTTATGTGCGTGAACTTGATTGGAAGGGTTCATGGCCCCCTCAAGTGGTGGACAATTATCCACCTGGAGAAAGGTGATTGGTGATAGTTGATTTTCTGATTCAGTTCCCAGTTCCATGTGAATGTTTACTCTTGTTTTTCTTCTCTTTTTTATTGCAGTGTTTAGAATTGTAATGTTTTTCAAAGCAAATTTGAAAGTGTAATAGTCATGCTATCCAGGTATGCTTGGACCTTATCAGAAGTTGAAGAACTCCAGAGAGCTTCTTTGTTTGTGGCGGCTGATGTAATTTACAGTGATGACCTGACTGATGCATTATTCACTAAGTTAAAGAAAATGATGTCGGAGAGTCCAGAAAAGGTACCAACTACTACCCAATTAGAACCATAGAACTGCAGAAAAGAATATTGAGGAACAGGGAATTTTGTGTCAATGCCTTAGAATGATTAGCCTGAACTTTGGATCACTTATCTATAAAGGACCCTTTGCCAATGGACAGGTGCCCCAACTGCGCGAACCATCCATTGGTATCTTGTTATCCTTGACCTCTTGGATCTAGCAGGTCTTTGGTACACCCTTTCTACCTGATTGGGTTGATAATGGACACCTTCCGTCATTTGTCTTCTAAGTTATGAATTCTATTCATTTTCACACATGGTTCTTTTTAGTTTGACGGTCTTTCATGGCTGTTACAAAGTACCAAATTTGCTTATATTTTCATGGGGGGCTTAATATAGCATAAAGTATTGGATTCAGCTCGCCCCAATAGAAGTGGTACAATGCACCATTTTCTATATGCTGCCTAAATAAATCGTATTTGTAATAGATTGATTAGAGTGTCATGTGAAGGTTCTCAAAGACAAACTGAAAAATGTGTCGTATGTCTCTCTCATTTCAGGTGCTATTCTTGGCCCTGGAAAAGCGTTACAACTTCAGTCTTGTTGATCTTGACGTTGTGGCTAACGGATATTTACGGTTCCGAAGTTATCTTAGGGATGAGAGAGGTAAGCTATGCAGTTTCTGAAAAAGTCACCCTATCTCTTGTTGTGTGCTGTTAATGTTTCAATTTCAGCTTATAATGTAGTTGTGCAATAAATGATGCAGAAAATGGTGAACTCGAATATGGATCTTTACCTTGCTTTATTGGCAAGCGCATTGATCTTACACAAATTCCACAGTATGTGAGGGAGTATGACAGAGGAAATGATGTTGAGCTTTGGCAGATCAAGTATGGAGGAGGAAAAATTAATTCAGTGTCTCCGGTGACATGACCCACTGCAAAGTTTTGATTTTGTGGATCAAGGTCACGTTTTCACTTGTTGAGAAATTTGCAGTGGGAAACTAGAAAATGAAATAGCCCAATACTTCCGTTACTACGTGGTATAAAAAGGGTAAGATATATGCAAAATCACTTTACTTGTGGAGAGATTGTTTCCGTGATTTCAACTTGTGATGCATGGCCATAATGGAGGAACTTAGTCACTGTGTTTAGGCCAGTCCTCTCTTAAGTCTTAAGGCATATTTCTAACAGATGTCAGGATTCTTGCAAGTGCTTAAACTATTCTAGCATCAATCTATATCTGCAGGGTATTTTAATTCTTACATATAAAATGTTGTTTAAAACTCACTCATCAAAAGAATGTTAGTTTAAGAGTATAGTTATAGCATGATATAAAGTAATGTGAATGAAAATTCCATTCTCTGACTGTTTCTGGGCCATTGCTCTGGCCACATCAAGGAGAATCTTAACGGTTTATTTATGTGGAAAATGACAGGAAGAGTTCCATTGCTTCCTACAGGTTAAGCAGTCGTTATCTACTGCGGTTGTTAAACAATTAAGGTTAATTATACTACTTATAAAGTGCGTTTGTCCAAATACTTGAGATATTGGGCCTGTTTGGAGTAAATATGTAGTTTTTAAGAGTTTTGGAATAAAATAAGTTAAGTCCATTAGGTTCTTGGCTTTTTTATCAGTTTATGCAACAGTTTTTTGGACCAATAAAAGGTTATTTAAGTTGATTTTAGAAATTGATTTTATGAATTTTTTTTTTGGCGTTTTGTTACGGGTTTCACATAAATTTTTAATTGATTATATTCATAAAATATTATTAGTGACGTAAAAAAATTTGAAATTCATATTTTGGGAATTATTATACATAATTGTTTTTTATTTTGACACCAAAAAATTAAAAAGTCACTCCAAATGAATGTTTTCAATTTTTTTAATTTTTTAAAGAATACCCCAAACAATTTTGGAAATTTTTTTTTTTATGAAAATTTTCAAACCGTAATTTTTCGTTTAAAAAAATTAGCGAAAAAAAGAGGGGGCCCAAACTTTTGTTATGATCCTTATTCTTTGATTGAAGGTGGCCCAAATACATTTAGGATTCAAAGTCCAAATAACAACAAATTTTAAAAAGGCCAGCAATATAATACACACAATCTCTCGTGTAAAGTTGTAATCTCATCCATCATTACTAATTACCAACTTGTCGGCCACATCATCAATCAAATAAATAAATTACCTACAAAATTAATAACCCAATCAATCTCTCTCTCTCTCTCTCTCTCTCTCTCACACACACACACATCGATATGTCCACATATTATTTTCTGCAGTAAATCGTTATATTGCACCATCGAAAAATTGTTTTTTAACACGTATCAATTTTTATTTTATATTATTAAATTTACCATCAACGATTAAAATTAAATCCAAAGAAGATCCATGTTCAAAAATAATTATTTTGTTATAGTATCGATAAGTAATTTTTGCTACCAATACCGAATCCTAGATTGTAGAGGTAATATTTTTTTTTCCCGAATTTATATTTTATTTTTAATAATTTAATTTAAAATAACTCAAGTAATTTTTTATTGTAAATCCTAGAGTTATTAGGTCATTTGGGAGACGAACAAACCCATGTACAATCTAATATTTATAAAGTTCTATTTTCTATAACTATTGAGCTTTTTAATATATCAAATTTTTATCCTAATATAAAGGTTTATTGTTTAGAATCTATTTTGTTCACAAGTATATTAAATTATAATTATAATTATAATTATATTATATTTATTTACAAAAATTTTGAAAGGCCTATTCAAGACTTTCGCTAAGGGCCCTCAATTCCGGCCCTGTGGGGTCGTGTATGATATCTATCTAGCATCTATGAAATGGTTCTCTCTGGTAGTTGTCGATTTTGGTGCATATCCAGAGTTCTAGTCTTTATCTTCTTTATTCTGTCGTTAGGGGTGACAATTTTTGACACGATACGAATAAATGGGATTGGGTTGATTTTTTTTTGTACAAATCCGTGTATGACACAACTCGTCAACACGAAGTGTTAATGGGTCGTATTCGGGTTCAACCCGCTTAACCCGAATTGACCCGTCAACACGAAATTTTTAACTCGAAAGAGATTGACCTGACATTTTCGTTGCATGTATGAGTTTTCATGTTCTGATGGCTTATTTTTTTCATTACTTTTGATGTTTAATTTGATTGTGCGATGTACGATTATCATATTTAATTAATATTATAGAAATAAAATATTAATCATTTGTAACTGTTTATTAAACACCGACATAATTATTTAATAAAAAAGATATTATTGCTCATTATTATTATTATTAAGTTAGTTTTTAGTTTGTAGAAAAAGTATGAGGAGAGATTCAATTAAGCGAAAATAAAATCTTAGCGTTAAATTTTTTATTCAAAGTTTATGTGGGTCAATACGAATACGAACACGAACACGACACGACACGAAAATAAATATGTCAACTCGACACGACACGATTAGTTAAATGAGTTGGGTTAGGGTTGACTAATGTTCGACACGACACGAACCCGACACAACACGACTCGATTGCCACCCCTATTTGTCGTAATGTAACGTTTAGCAAATTTTTTATTAAGTTTTTCATTTTTAAGTGATGTGATACAAATTTTATTATTAAATATTAATAAAATTTAATTATTTGATGATAAAAACTGTATTACATCACTTGGAATGAAAAATTTAATAAAAAATTTCATCAACATAACGTCGTTGTTATTCTACCCTCCACATAAGAGTCCAAATCTGCGTAGAAAAAGGTAAAAATTTGAGGGATTTGAGTCTTATCAGTCGCATAATGGCTCTCTCTTCTCTTGTACTCGCTACTCCAACGAGTCAAACGAATGAGTTCGAATTTGAGCATAACGAGTTTATTTTTTCAAACAAGCTTAAAAAGTGTTCAAGATCAACTTTTTTTTATAAAAAATGAGCTTGAGTCAAGCTTAAAATGAGTCAAATCCGAACAACTTAACTACTTTATATATAATGACTTAAAATTTGTGAACTCGAGCCCAAAATGAGATGAGTTTTTAGGACTCATTTCTTAGATAAGACTAAACAATTATTCGAACTTGATTCATTTTTTAAACGAATGAACTCGAAAGTGCTCGAATCGAGCTTAAAACGAGTCGATCTCAAATAACCCAGATCGTTTACCACTTCTATGTGTGAGGGTAGAGTAGGTAATCTGCGTTACAAAAGAAAAAAAGCCAACAGAAGTACAGGTCTGGCAACCGAGAAGAAGAAGAGGAGACTTGGAGTCGTCACAAGCAATCTTAGAATCTCGTTAGGTGGTCCGCCCAAAAGCCCACTTTAATCAAGTAAATTACCTGGAAAAAAAGCTTGCCCGGTAAGACTCCTTAAGAAACATATCAAAAGAATTCACACCACTTTCTTGTAGCTTAAGCAAGACTAAGTGTCGTAATAGAAACTCAACTCCTCATGTTAGTAGATTAGCATTGACCCATTTTTCACACCAATATAAAAATAATATCATTCATAAATTCAAATAATACAAAAATTAATTTATTCCTTAATACAAAACGTTATAAAAAGTGTAATACGATAAATATATTTAATTGATATAATATAAAAAAAATTATTTAAGTTTTCTATTTCTTAATCTTTTATTTGATGTTGTTAACATAGGATAATTTAATCACCCACTTCCTGGACCATTACCTGTACAGCGAGGTGAAGTCTCTATTGTTCTTATTCTTATTGTACACCTTGTGAGCGTAATTAGATCTGCAAAAATAATCGCTCGAATGTTTTCCGAACCCAACCTGAGAAGGGACCGGGGGCGAACCACAACATGGAGAATGTCCTGTGTCTCGTCACAATCCTGAATTTTTGGTTCATATAAATTGTAAATGTCGATTTGAGAATAATAAATGAAGAGATAAAATTGATTAAATAAATCAAATTAAAATACTAAAATACATCTCACAAATCAAACTACACGGCTTAATTCACACGCGAAGCCTAAAAGCAAAATCAACGGAACGACATCGTTCCCCTTTGCCATTATCAGAAAATCCCCCCTTTGCCCTTCACTTTCCATTATTCGACTCTGTCCTTTTATTCCTCAAAACCAAAGAAAGAAAAGCTCTCTCTCTGTCTCTGTAGATACAGATTGATCGATCTTCTTCAGAAGTGATCCAGTTTCAACTCTCGCTGGCTCTCTATACCCACAACCACACACACACACACACATACACACACACACACACACAGCTGTACAGAAGAATCTTTGAAGGCCAATGGGCTGCACACAGTCAAAGATCGAGAACGAAGAGGCCGTAACACGATGCAAAGAACGGAAGCTGGTCATGAAGGAGGCAGTGTCGGCTCGGAACGCCTTTGCGGCGGCACACTCAGCCTACGCCATGTCGTTGAAGAACACCGGCGCCGCCCTCAATGACTACGCCCAAGGCGAGGTCCAATTCAGCTCTGCCTCATCCGCCACCGTTCCCGTTGGAAGCTCCACCACAATTCCTCAACCCACCTACGACTCCCTCCCCCCTCCTCCTCCTCCCCTCCCTAATTTCCCTCCTAACCCTCTCCAACGCGCCGCCTCCATGCCCGAATTTGTCATACCCAAAGCCCAACCGAAACACTCCGATACTATTATTGAAGAAGAGAACGAGGATGATCTGGAAAACGACAGTACCCATAGCTTGAAACATCGGAGTAGTAAAAGCGGTGGTGGTGGTGGTGGGGTCAGAAGTGGAATTTCGCATAGAGGGGCTGAGGATGACGGACTGGCCCCACCACCATCGCCTCCACCGACACGGCCGCAGCCTGATAGAGCGCCGCCGCCGCCGCCTCCTCCGGGGTCGGAGAATAAGGGGATGTCGTGGGATTATTTCTTTCCGGAAATGGAGAATGTGCCGGCTACGAACCTGGCGGAGGTGGAGAATAGAATTGAGAGAGAGGAGCTTGAGAGGAAGGTGTTTGAGGAAAGGTCTAGAAGAAGTGAAATTGATCGCAGTGGTGAGAGTGGTGGCAGTGGGAAGAGCGGAAAAGTGGAGGCGGATGTGGTGGATAGAAAGGCAGAGTTGCCGCCACAGCAACCTCCGCCAGCGGGGAACGTAGTGAAAAGAGTGAAGCAGTTGGTTCCGGCAGAGGGGAAGAGGAAGCCTGGGTCAAGTTTGAACTTGTTGCAGATATTCAGTGAGCTTGATGATTGTTTTTTGAAGGCGTCAGAGAGTGCTCATGAGGTGTCGAAAATGTTGGAGGCAAATCGGTTGCATTATCATTCGAATTTTGCAGATAATCGAGGTATTACAGTCTTGTGGTTAGTGATCGAGTGTTGAAAAATTCCAATTTTTGAATTTGAAATATGAGTTGGGGCTTTTGATATCTTCAGTTCTTTATGGCGTAACATTGAAGAAATGAACTTTGTTGGAAGCTTCTTGTTGAATCCCTAATACTAATGACAAAAGTGAATCTGGTGTAGTTTATTGTCTTTGTTTCTTACCATTCACATTGATAAATTCTTTGTAGGAGCCAATATAGATTGATAGTTAACAACTGGGTGGACTTGAAAATTGTTTTGCTATAGAAAGCGGGTAAATAATATCAAGAAATTTATCAAAAGAATTGATGGTTAGACAGGAAATTGGATTCCTGTTTAGCATTATTGTTTTTAATACTGCAGTTTTGGTCACTGATTATTCCAGTATTTATTGAATTGGTGTGCTACTTGCATTGTAGGACATATTGATCATTCTAAAAGGGTCATGCGTGTCATTACGTGGAATAGGTCCTTTAGAGGTTTGCCCACAACTGATGATGGGGACGATGACTTTGACTCAGAAGAGCAAGAAACTCATGCAACTGTGTTGGACAAGATGCTAGCATGGGAGAAAAAGCTTTACGATGAAGTGAAAGTATGTTGCAGTATTCCATTCTGTTTCCTGTTTATAATTTTGTGCTTATTATAATTTTCCTTTCCTCTATTCAATGAACATTGTTTCCAGATTTCCATTGTTTTTCCCTTGCTAATGGATCCTCAATTCCTCATATTCAATAAGATTGAGTAGCTGCTTTTTATTTCATTACTCTCGTGGTTCGTTTCTTTTACCCTTTTCATCACCTAAGTTTCAAATAGCCAACGGTTTTCTTAAGAAATTGGGGTTAGCTGTATATTTCGGCCTCTTGAAAAATTGGGTCTCCCTGTTTTGATCAGTTAGGAATGATGTACTAGATTTCCAGGGCATTTTTATGTGGCTTCTCCCAATTCTATAAGTCTATGTTGTATATAAATGTGTGCTGCAAATATAAGTTGTGTTCCATGTAATTTGGTGTGTAGGGATTGTCTCTTGCTGACAATGGTTTCTTTTCTAGATCATCATGAATTTCATGAATTTATAATCGTGGGAGGCAATTTCTCATTTTTATCTGAGAGACTATTCTCAATATATATTGGCAACTTTAAATGGAAGATTGTCCGCTGACAGTCCAGATAGAAGAATACTGTATTTGGAGTAAGAAAAAATCTTTGTCAACTTGTTGAATTTTGTTTGAATGTTGCATAATTGACTGGCAACTAATTTGGACAATGGAATTCACTCTCCATTGTGGACCCAAATTTAGGGGCATCCAAATGCTAAGGTCCTTTGCAGATGGACTGCAAGAAATTTTTAGCATTATCAACATTTCAACTCTAATTATTCTTTATGTTTAAGAATTTTTGGTCCATTTTGTCACAGTTCCTTTTCTCCATAGTTATTGATATTTGTGTAAATTTGTTTGGGCGACCCCTGATTAGTTTTCCACTTGTTGATATATACTTTGTTCTTTTCCTCCCATTCCTTCATAGGTTTATCCCTTTGTATGTTAGCCATCAAACTTTTAAAATTTGATGATTTTTCCAAAAAGTATCTGGCATTTTCAACTTTTATGACCCTGATGTGGTGTGTTTTTCTATAGTAATAGCAAACAGCACCCTGTAGGTGTTTTTTTTTTTTGGATAGGACCTTTAGGTGCTTATTGGTATCTGACAATCACATGGTATGTCGCTAGATGAACAGCATTCAAGTTACAAGCTCTTTGAGTGATTGGTTTGGCTTTAAGGCTCTGGGTATGCCATTTTCCAGTTTAAACCATACTTTCCAGTCGAGTGTGAGCAGTTTTTTTGGTTCTACTCTTATCCACATTCGTTCCAGTTGTTTTTTGGTAGTTTTACCACATTCCATTTGTTTTACTAATCATCTTGTTAATGGTGCCTTAATTGGTCTTTCATTTTGTATTTTATCGCTATGCTGCAAAGCCTTTTTTTTGTCCAGTTTCTCATATCTAAGTTTGATTTTAGTAATCATCTGCTTTTTAATTAAAAAATTGAAGAAGTGGAAATTCAGCCCTTCAATATATTGCTCTTTGGTAGGGAGTCTGCTTTCTTTTGTTTTTTTAATTCACAACACTTGGATTTTTTGAGTTTCATTGTGAGGTTTGTTCTTCCTCGAGGGTTATGTTTAGTGAGAAAGTTAAGCAGCTAAAGTGGACGAAACAGTTAGCTGGTAAGTGAGGGCTGCTTCTTCATTATTTATATTATAATATATTGCATTTTTCTACATCCTTTCACTAATCTTGTAGGATATATACATAGATTGGCCCACCTCTGTCTGGAAACCTTTGAGAATTCCTTCAATTTTCTATCTTTTCATTCCTCAATCTCACTAATTAGAAGAGGACCATCCTTGAATAACATGTACCAGAGAATTTTCAGTTTGAGGAAGTATGGGGTGAAGGTTTCAAGATGTGACCAACTGTAACCATGCTAGTTTTGTATCCCTAATAGATCACGTTTCCTATGTATAGGGGCAAAAAATGAGTCATACACAAGCTTTGCATGTTGTGAGCTGAAATTGTTGTTGTTGCTGTGTGCTGACTGGTGCTTGACAGGCCGGTGAGCAGATGAAACTTGAATATCAAAGGAAAGTTGCTTCACTAAATAAGCTAAAGAAACGTGGCACGAATACTGAAGCTTCCGAGAGAATGAAATCAGCAGTAAGTCATCTGCATACAAGATACATTGTTGATATGCAAGCTATGGATTCAACCGTTTCAGAAATAAATCGTCTGCGCGATGAGCAGTTGTATCCGAAACTCGTTGCATTGGTAGATGGGTAAGCTTCTTGTGCAGGAAAAGATGTGTGTCTGTGTGTGTTTTGAAAATAACACCCTGGATTTATGTCTCAACTAGAGTTTTTCTCTGCCTTGCTGTGCATGACATAATATTGACCTTTCCTTTGGTGTGCAGTTTATAGTTCCGCTTTTCATATAATCTTAAATATGCACCTAAATTCTGCCTTCTTTGCTTTTTGTGTAAAATTGAAGATGCCTATACTTTGCACTTGTTCAGAATTGTGCTTTTCGTCTATTAGCCTTTGCACCTGTTATAGTATTGAAGGTGTGTGCTATGTTAATAAGGTGTAATGAAGTGTTCCACCCACTCATCAGTTGTCCTGTGGCACAAACCACCCAAATGGCAAATCTATCTAATAAGATAGTTAGCTCGCACTTTGAATTTTATCCCCACATTTTTCCTACTTATTTCTATCACATCATCTATTTCTATCACAAGTTGAATCATCTAATTTTTTAGTAATTTGTGGCTCAATACAATTTTTGTTTTAGACTTTGTTCGTATACAATAGTGTACACGTTGATATTTTTTTGATCCCATGTATTTTGAGAAAATTTTGTCGATTTTTTTAAAAATAATGGGTAGAAATTAATTTCAAAATATGTAATTAAAGAAAGGGAAGGGAAGGAAAATTACTATTTGATATAGTGGGATCGATTTTTCTGGCACTTGAATTTTATGTTGCATCATGTCTTCAGGCACGGGTTATGGTGGCTAGTTAGCATACAAGTAGCATTGTCATTGGTGGTTTTGCATAGTAAGACACCTTAAATTTGATTTTTTGCATGTAAAAATTTTCCTTTTGAATGAAGGTCTAAGAAATTTTTTAGTAAATCACCCACAAAAAACTATTGCGGAGTATGAAGTGTTTCTTGGAATTTTGTACCATTCTCTTGCCTGTATTTTCTTTTAAGAAATTGTATTAAAGAATTTAAAGTAGTTTGCCCGAGTTTTTCTCCTATTTTGAACTGGATTCTCTGTACCGAACCTCCATAATTTTTTGATGTTTTGAGTGCAGGATGGCCACAATGTGGGATACCATGCGAGTACAGCATGAAAGCCAGTCAAAGACTGCACAAGCCTTGAGGTCTCTGGACATCTCCCAATCTCCCAAGGAAACAACCGAGCACCACCATGAACGAACTGTCCAGCTGTGGGCTGTCGTCCAAGAATGGCATTCACAGTTCGATAAACTCTTTAGTAATCAGAAATGTTACATAAAAGGTCTGAATAAATGGCTGAAGCTAAATCTCATTTCTATTGATAACAACTTGAAGGAAAAGGTGTCATCCCCTCAAAGGCCTCAAATTCCCCCTATAGAGGCTCTTCTGCGCACCTGGCATGATTATCTTGACAAGCTTCCTGATGAGATTGCAAAAACTGCTATATTTAGCTTTGCAGGTGTCATAAATGCAATAGTGCAGTATCAAATAGAGGAGATGAAGATGAGGGATAAATGCGAGGACACACGGAAGGAGCTTACTCGTAAGATCCGACAATTTGAGGACTGGTATAACAAGTATACGCAGAGGAGAACACCCCCTGATGAGATGGATCCTGAGAGGGCACCGGATAAGGATCTTGTTGCAGAGCGGCAAGCAGTTTTGGAAATAATTAAGAGCAGGCTGGAAGAGGAGGAGGAAGCTTACAACAGGCAGTGCATTCAGGTGAGGGAGAAGTCTTTGACAAGTCTGAAAACTCGCCTGCCGGAGCTTTTCCTGGCTATGTCAGATTTCTCTCGTACTTGTTCAGCCATGTATACAGATTTGAGGTCCATTTCAAAGTACCATAGAGAGAGCTGACGGTGAGGTACGGATTGTGTGCTATGTATACTTTGCTTATATCACTTGCAATATTATTTATTGTATAAGTTCCATATGAACCAGCGTTTGAGAATTGTGAAGTTCATATAGTTTTGCTTTTCCACGTGTAATAAATACGTCTCTAGTTATAACATGAGAGATTTTCTCAATAGGATAAGGTTATTGTACTGACATTGGTATTGTACCACTATCATTTCAAGCATTAATCTTAAGTTTGATGATTTGTAACCATTGATTGAACATATAATAAAGTTGTCACACCCCCACCCCGGATCACATAGGGTGGGCGGCGGATCGGCCACCAAGGCCTTATTTAACCATCCCTGTGCATAATAAATGTAAAATACAGCGGAAGACAAATAATAAGTGATCCAATTTATCGACCTAATGAATACCAGATGAATAAACTAAACATCACCAATATCATTATTAAACTCATGTAAAACAATGAATAATCATAAGGTTCACTACTCTAAGTAAAAACAACATTATTCCCAAAACAATTGAATGTTTGTCTCAAAAACTATAAAAGACATTTATTCCTGAAAACCTACAATAAAATAAATCTTCCAGTCCTCTAATCCCTTGTATATCAGCAGACTTACTCTTCACCCTGATCCTCTCCTGAAAAATGTTATATGTTTGGGTGAGCACAATGGCGTGAATAGCAACCACCTCTAATGAGGTGTGAAAATAAATCTCACAGTTTATATACAAATGTAAACTTTGATACATACATAAGTACAACAAATTGTACCCCAATCCTTCCCAGATAATCATGTAAACAAAATGATTTCATGATCACAAATAACTTTATAATTGAAAAAACATTTATAACTCAAAACACTCACACACAAATTCAGTCTCAAATACATTTGTCAAATCATGTTTGTTACCACTAGTCTAGCAACTGGTCACGTCTCTTGTCATCACTAGCCTGATGACTTGGCCCCGTCTCTTGTTACCACTAGCCTGGTAACTGGCCCCTATGTGCACATCCCTATACCTTGATTTCCAGTTTTTCAGTTTTCCAAAATTCACATATATAACAGTTCACAATTTCAAAACATTTAACTGTAACCCCAAACATCAACACATATATCATATTTATGAAAAATCCACACACACGCACCCACACATTCCTTAAAAACGAATTTTTCTATTTTCGGGGCTGCCATAAATTTTCCAGAATAGTGTTTAAGGTTATAGAGACCCATTTTTCAATAATACAACCTCAATTTGACTTATTAGAGTAACCGTTGATTATTTAAATATTTAATCGAAACTTATAGGGGTCATTTCAAAATTTCAAAAGTTTTTCAAGTCTATAAATTACCAAGTTCAGAAGTTTTTCAAGTTTTTCAAAATTTGAAATGATCATATTTGTTTCAAATATATTGGGTCAGTTCTATAAATTACCAAGTTCCATGGTAGTCAAAAATTGAGTTTATAAAAGTATAGGAATCAAAATAAAACTACTTAAAACTAAGGGGAGCTTTCTGTAATTCTAAAGAATTCCATCTTCTTCACCACCAACGTAAGTTGCAGGTTCTGCAACTTTTCTTCTTCTTCCCTTTTTGTTTTTTTTTTGCTTTGTAAGACATTAAATAAATTCTTTAAAGGCCTCAAAACAATAAATCTATAGTAAGTCTCAAAACACTTAAATTAACAACTTCCAATAAAACCCATTTATACATTCATCACTATTCTTCACCATGAACATATATATGTATATGTGTGTATATATATATATATATATATATAAATGTATTCCTTATCACTATTTATGATAACCTTAATACTATGTAATTGAATAGAATACAAAACTCATAAACTAAATGATGGATTCATACCTTCAATAGATCCAAATCCCTTTTTTTTTTTCTTTCTTCCTTCCTTCTCTCTCTCTGTCTAGCGGTAGAATCCTTCTTTCCCTTTTTTTCTTGGGAAATTTGGAGGCCGGTCCCCCTATATGGACTTGTTTGGACTTAAGTCCATCAAGAAAACTTATTTGTTATGAAGTCCGTTTTTTGTCAATTTTACCATACTATCCCTTCTCTTTAGAAGTGAAATAAAACTAAAAATTAAAAACTCTTAAATCTTAGGAGTTTGACTAACATTAAAATATTTTCTCTCTCATATCTATCTATATCCATATATAGGTTAAGAGTTTGACTAACATTAAAATTTTCCCTCTCTCTTATCTATCTATCTATCTATATATATATATATATATATATATATATATATACAAAAAATAGTAACATTCAAATATAAAAAAAAGTTATCATTTGGACATAAAAAATAATACATTTAAATACAAAAAAATAGTAACATTTAAATATAAAAAAAATTGAAACATTCAATATTAATATTTTTAAAAAATAACAACAGTAACATGTTCAACAAAAATAATAACATGCTTAACAAAACCTGTAACACATTTAACAATGATTATTTCTCTCAAATTCAAACGCAAAAAATAGTACAATTCAAATACAAAAAATAGTAATATTCAAAAACAAAACAAATAGCAACATTGAATATTAATATTTAGTAAAATAATAGTAGTAACATGCTCAAAATAATAGTAACATGAATAGTATCATACTCAACAAAAACAGTAACATAATAAAAAAAATAATAACATGAATTTGAATATATATATATATATATATATAGAGAGAGAGAGAGAGAGAGAGAGAGAGAGAGAAAGAGTTTTGAATTTGAATTTTAAATTTATGATGAAGATTTTATATGTATATATATATATATAGAGAGAGAGAGAGTTTTGAATTTGAATTTTAAATTTATGATGAAGATTTTATTGACATATTTTAATTGACCTAAAATTAATGGATAACAATTTCCAAAATAGGAAATTAACTTAACTTCCTTTCAAGGAAGGGTATTTTTGAGATAAAAAAAAAAAGTGGACTTAAGTCATTACATATAATTTTAAATATGGACTTAACCCCTTATAAGTTTCCTTGCAGAACTTATCTCCAAACAAGTACAT
Organism: Ilex aquifolium; assembly: GCA_951799425.1. Taxonomy (NCBI): domain Eukaryota; kingdom Viridiplantae; phylum Streptophyta; class Magnoliopsida; order Aquifoliales; family Aquifoliaceae; genus Ilex; species Ilex aquifolium. The sequence goes on from OX637410.1 coordinate 18,472,755, forward strand.
CTAAGGGGACTCACTTCCAATTTTCACTTTTTTCTTTTTGTTTTGCCCTATTTTGACTGCCTACAATGTATATATACAAAATAAAAAAAAACCCTACAGTAACCCTACAATTCCTCATTCTTTAATTACACTAACATCCATTTTCAAAAATAATATCACAAATTGACCTAAACTAAGTTAGGTATATATTTCAAAATTTTTGGGGTTTTACAAAAGTAATAAAAATAATATTTATTATTAAAATTTTTATAAATAATACATTTTTATTACATGACAAATGAAGATATAGTACGAGAAGTGGTATTTCCAACCCTTCTCGGTAACATCAATTCCTTCCATCAGAATGCCCAGGATGACATGTTTCTATGGGAATGATGTGCTTTCCTAAGTAGAAGATTGTCTGTCAAACTGTCTAATGTCAGGTGAGGTAAAATTGGTATGTTGAGATCTTGCTGTCACAAGTTTTAATTACGAAAACAGTTTTTATATACTGGGTAGAACTGCACGTATTTATTAGGTGATTGTATTGTGACTTTAATATCACGGGTTTAAATCACCGAAATAATCTCTACACATGAGTATGACTACAACATGACCCTTTTGAATTCTGCAATATCTGGAAGAATATTAGCTACAATCCATAGGGTCTCCATTCATGACTTTAAACCTAAATATTGTTGTGTCTTTCTCCACACCCACTGGCCCTTTCCCCTTCCATAATCATAACTGGAGTCAGTATTTCCTCATATAGGTACAGTTAACATGTGGATCTGTACATTTCCAAAAATTACAACATGATAGAATAACCTTGAACCAGGAATACCAATTCTGGTTTTTTTTTTGGTTCATCGGTCAGAAATATCCGGATCAGTTTATGCAGACCTCAACTAATTCCCTTCCCAGTCCGATCAAAGACAAATCATCCATATTAAGACTAGAGTATTCATTAGAGATAAATCTCTCATGGACTGACCTAAGAAGTTGTCAATATTCAAATTCACGACGTTTGAGTTTACATCTCATCTAGCTTTACAACTTAAACTACTCCGGTAATGAATACCAATCCTGGTTGACATATGGTATAGTTATGCCTTGAGATAGCACTAGGGAGAGAGAACATTTGTGAGAAGAATGTATATCATACACAGAACTATAGAAGTCAAGGTGGTTTAAGACAATTGTTCACTCTTAAGAAGTTTAAACAGAAAGGCATGCCATCATGTGCAACAAGATAAGCTTCGCCTGTTTTGTGTTCCATCGTATAAATTGATTCCAGAAGGCCGAGGAGGATTAGCCTTCACCAACCGTTTTGCTGCAATAAGTACAAAGGAAAACATTTCAGCATTTCCGATTAGATCGTTCTCCACGTAAAAACAAAAAGGGAAAAGTAACTACCCAATTTATAAAAATGGAGCTGAAAGCTCATCCTTTTTCTTTAGCACGACGTAGCCAAAGCTCTCTATTAAAAAAAAAATAGAATGACACTTACCAATTTCATAGAAGAGCTCATTAATGTTCAAGGCCGTTTTGGCAGAAGTTTCTATAAAGAACATCCCGTGTTCTAGAGAGAGTCGCTCCCCCTCCTGCAAAGAGGTTAAAGATGGTCCAATATGGCGGTGTCAATAGAAAGAAAACAAGGTGCTTCTGTTTCAACCAATCCTCATCAATAAGAACCACTGTGCCCCAGTTAGTACAGGCAAGCATGGCACCTCTTATTTCAATCAAGCATCTTTATTATTATGCATCCGAGTTACCAAAAGAAAATTATGGGACTTCAAGAAAGGGTAACAAGTACTGAATCTCACAGATACCTGTGTATCCACCTCCCTCTTAGATTCCAAATCAGACTTGTTTGCCACCAATGCCATTACCAAATTTGGATTTCCTGAGAAATCCACCAGGAAACCAGTTAGAAGAATCTTGACAGTGCAACCTGTATTTGACTCTTGTGCATCACATAATTGCATGAAAACCCAGTGACTGTCACTCACTAGTATTAAGCGACATGGGTGAGCTACAGTACCTCAAATATGTCATATATATGCCAATTTCAAGTCATGCAGAATCATGATATTCAATATTCAAGGGTGGAGAAGATTTTGTGTCATAAGGTACAGAGCTTTTGGTATAGGAATGCTAGGCAGCTGATAATGAAATCACCAGCCTTGATAAATAAGAGAGTAAAAACAAGTGAATCAGTGTAGAGATACCGACTAGAAAATTCAAGAAAGAAACGACAGAGTACTACTTTCAAATTCATGTCACCTTGTCTTTTCAGTTCTTGAACCCATTTTTTGGCCCGAACGAATGTATCCTGAAGCCAGAACATCATATTATAATCCATTTTCCTCCATCTTAAAGAAGAGCAAATATATCAAACACATAAAGGACATGTACTATACGATTGATAGAATTACAAAATAATGGTGCATGATCCTTTACTGCATATGTAGGTGTAGCCAATGATTTACAAACACAAGCATAAAGAGCATCTAGACCATAGGCGCCTGCCAAAATACGGGAGTCAAGAGATTGTTTCACTACTATACTTAGCTTATCCCCTAGAAGCTAGCATCTGTGTTATCTACTATGTCACATAGACTTGTCTATATGTATAATCTTATCTGTTGCATTTCTTTTTGATGGGTGCTTTTGCAGATCTCGTACCCATTCTATCTATCATTCGATGGTGAGAGACAAAAAAGTGATATTTTTGAAATGGAAGGGACTTAATATTTATTTGGCAGACCATTAGACATCTTGATCTCCTGTATAAGCATGTCAATAAAATTCCCATGGACATCTGTGTGTTGACATACATGGGCATGATCAACTAGATGGAGATAGAGGTATCAGTTGAGAAACATATACAATTACTTTGCGGCATAAATCTGACACCGATCACACTACGAATGTTAAAAAGAATACAATAACAAAAATAGGCAAATAACTAAACAACCATACCTTGCTTGTGATGTCATAGACAACAATGGCTGCGGCTGCACCACGATAATACATGGGAGCCAGACTATGATACCTTTCCTGCCCTGCTGTGTCCCATATATCAAATTTCACAGTCGCTTCTGATAAAGATAATATTTGAGTGAAGAAAGCTGCACCTATGGTGGGTTCCTGCATCAAAGTGTTCGTCGATCACTCTTGGCCACTGTAAACAAATAACTAACAGAAGAAGAAGATTATTCAGTAGAAACAAGACATGAACGTGAACCTGGAGGTCAAAAAACTTCCCTTTGACGAATCGTAACACCAAACTAGTTTTCCCAGTTCCCATGTCCCCCACAAGCACCTGATGAAAAAAGTAACATTGCCAAGAAAATTCAGGTCCTGAAAACATTAACCCTTTTTCCTGGGTACTTCCCAGGAGCGTCAATGTGACTAATTTTTTCCTTTCAAGAACAGCACCTTGGTGGGCTGCGGAACCCCCAAGTTTCAATTATGAACCTCTACCGGATACCTCTGGGCGACAAGGCCCGTGGTGTCCTAAAAGTTCCTGCTACATTATTAATCCAGAGAATAATCCAGTTTGGCTCATTAATCCAGTTATATTTATCTTAGAATAAGTTGAGCTCATTCTCTATGCCAAAAGAAGTTCCATAGAAAATCAAAGTTTACCTGTCTCATTAAATTTCACACAGAAATACAGTAAGTAAACATCATGAATGTTCTTCATATTCCAGTGTGGACACTCTACGTCCACCAATTGGGTAATGAGAGTCCCAAGACACCATATGTAAAAACTAACCCCCAAAATAAGCTCTGGATCACCTTATGTACAATAAAAATTCTTCACAGTTGCATGAGGGAAGTATGCCCTAAATTCAACGGGTGACAGTCCCCATAGAAACCAGCTGTTTAAGGCGTATGATAAAGTGGTTAGAAATATAATATGGAGGGTGCTTGCTTGAGAGAAAATAAGTTATAAATAGATTTATTGAGATGATAAAGGACATGTATGACGAGGCTATGACTAAAATTAGGTCGTCGAGAAAGTAAATAATTTTCAATCACGTTTGGATTACACAAAGGATCAGCCCTAAGTCCATACTTATTCACCTTAATTATAAATGTACTCACTAGGCACATTCAATATGATATCTCGCGGTGTATGCTATTTACAAATGATATTGTCTTAGTAGATGAAACTCGAATGGGAATTAACAATAAGCTAAAAATTTGGAGATAGACACTCAAGTCAAAAGGGTTTAAAATAAGCAGGAGTAAGACCGAATACATGCAATGTAATTTTAGTAATAGAAGAAGTAGACATAGTGAAAAAGGTAATATTGAAAATTAAGAAATACCAACGAGTAAACGATTTAGATATCTCGGATTGATCATTAAAAATGATGGAGCGATTGGAGACAATGTAACATATAAAATCAACGTCGGTTGGCTTAAGTGAAGGAAGCCTCTGACATATTATGCGATAAAAGGATACCAATAAAATTGAAAGACAAGTTTTACTGAACAGCTATAAGGACAACAATGTTGTATTTGACAGAATGTTGGGCAATTAGGAAACAACATAGTGACAAAATGAGTTCAGTAAAAATGAGAATGTTAATGTGTATGTGTGGAAAAACTAGAAATGATAGAATACCAAATGACCGTATTAGAGAAATAGTAGGAATAGTTCCAATTGAGGACAAGTTAAGAGAGAATAAATTAAGATGGTTTGATCATGTTTAACGGAGGCTGATAGAGGCACCGGTTAAAAAAAGTGATAAAATTTCTCTTAATGGTACTAAGAGTAGGGGTAGAACTAAATTAACATTGAACGAAATAATAAGAAAATACTCAAGTTAAATGAGCGTATAGTGCATGACCGAAATGAATGGCGAAGATGGACTCATATAGCCGACCCCAAATGATTTAGGACATAAGGTTTGGTTTGGTTTGATTTGGATTGGTTAGAAACTAGCTGTTTAAGCATATCTATTTATGAACAACAGTTTATCCAATATCATCCTATTCCTCTGAAATTTTGGAAACCAGGGCACAGAAAAAGATTGGCTTCTAGACCATCAGGGTATATTCAAAAGCAAATTGACATCTCAAATCAACGGATTGCAGACTGTATAAAGAATGTTTCAAAATTCCAAGATTTTAAACACATCCACTAGAATTTCAGAATTCAGATTGTGAACTCATATCCTATTAGCATGCTGCCAGCAGCTAAAATTGAGGGCTTTAATCTCAATGATCATAGTCTCTAAGAAAATTATTGCTCAACTAGTTAGATGCAGCACATACCAGGATTGAATGACAGGTTTGAGGAGGCCTAGATTCAACATTATATAAATGAAAACCAATAATGAAGCATACCGCATTGTAGGGAAATAAAGATGTTCCATTTATAAAATTCTATGTACAAGTCATTAATGGGTTTGTTGTTGCACATCAGCAGATATTATTAGTCATTAAAATGTAACATGAGACTGAAATTTGGAACAGCAACATGCTGGAAGCCCTAACATTGATAATGTATTATCGATTCATCTATGTCAACCAAAACACAGGCATTCAATTTCCACGTATGTCCGGATATGCGTAGACTGATCATGGCCAAGAAAAGGTATGCTTCAAGCAAGAGCAATTGCAGAGAAGATTAGTGTGTAAGGGGTGGATTACTTCAACAACCAATTAGAGCATTCCCTGATACATTTTCCATAAAGAAATCAACACCTTAGGCCTTTTATGTGATCTAGATACTTTTTTTTGGCTTTATTATTTTCAACTTTTTGGTTGGATTTCTTACAAGAGTCCTTTTTCCTATCAAAAAAGAAACCAATCTTTTGATTTTTGATTTTTTTTTGTTAGACACTATTAGTAGAAGAGAGACGACGAGGCTTGAACCACGAGGTTCGAAGACTTTAAAGACCCAACAGCGGGAGCGGTGCCTCAGTTCCACTTAATTTACAGCAGATCATGTTTTCCATAAACAACATTAAATTTTGCCCTTAGATGTAGGCTAAAAAGAAAACAACTGTAGAATAGTTCTCATTGTTCGAACTGATGAAATCTAAGTCTAAACGCAGAAATACCAACTATGATAAGGAGATTAAAGACGAAATCAAAGAAGGGTTAAGACATACCCACCAGTTTGGCTTGTATAATCTTGTCTCCAGGCCTTGCCATTCGTAATTGATTTGATTATGGTGTTGAAGAACATAAAGATAGAGAGAGAGAGAGAGAGAGTAACAAGAAAGCCCAGTTAGAGAAACACTGACAAAGAATGGTAGGTTTAATTTTCTTCAACTACTTTGACTAACTGGTAAGCTAAATTGCTCCTCTGTCTCTGCTGTCATATTCTCTGCTTGAACTTATTTTTGGTCAGATCATCTTATATCCGAAAGTTACATTGAGCTCCAACTAATTCGGATTCGAGTCGGGTGGGGTCACAATGGCGGCAAAGCACTCCCAACTGAACGCAGCTGTGTTCCCAAGACTTGAACCCGAGACCTTAGTTAAACTAGAACAGTCCCTCACCAACTGATTTAACGCTCGATGATCTTCTTCTTGAACTTCAACATTGAAATTTCTCCCAAAGAAAAACTTCAGTCACAATCCGAAACCTATATAATAAATTAAAATATATTTTAAATTTAAAAAATAAATAAATTTAATTTAATTTTTTATGATTAAAATCACTTTAAATTTTATTTTAAAAAAATTATTATTGTGAATTTTTCAGCAATACATTTCCACCTAATAATACTTACCCACCGCATATTTTTTTTTTCAAGGTCTTTTCCCAAAAAAAATCCGCACACTTACAATTTTCTAATATTTTTTCCATGCAAGATGATTTGGAGACCAAAACAAAGTAGTATATAACCAATCAGCCCCAAATACACGGTCCTAGCTCTTCGGACCATCACGCGCCACCCACCATGGCCACCCCAAAACAAACACCCACCGAACCACAACCCATCTACTACCACCCTCTCCCTCCAGAAGACCAACCCCAGAACTACATCATCATATTGCCCTACCATCCTCCCACCCGTAGTCGTCGCCGCCTATGGCGTCGTATCCTCCTCTGGACCACCTCTCTCCTCATCGCCGCCTCTGCTGTTTTTCTCCTCTGGCCCTCCGACCCGGAGCTATCCATCGTCCGCCTCAGCCTCGACCGCCTCAAAATCCGAGTCCTCCCTTCTCCTTCTCTGGACATAACACTAGACCTCGTCGTGAAAATTCGGAACAGAGACTTTTATTCGATTGATTACGATTCTCTAATTGTTGGCATTGGGTACAGGGGAAAGCAGCTAGGGGTCGCGACGTCTGCTAATGGTCATGTCAGAGCAAGAGCATCGTCGTATATCAACGCTACTCTTGTGCTTGACGGCGTTGAGGTTCTTTCTGATGCGATTCTTTTGCTGGAAGATTTAGTTAAAGGTGTGATTCCGTTTGATACGGTTTCCACGATCCGGGGGCGGATAGGATTGTTCTTCTTTGAAATTCCTATTGAGGTGAGTTTTTTTTTTGTGCTAAACTATTAGCTTTATGATGCTATGTTGGTTATGAATTACAAACACACCCACAAGTTTTTTTCTTGAGATTTTTCTACAATGTTCGTCTAGTGTTGCTCACAAAATCTGGGTTGATGAATCATGAAATTGTTGCTAATTTGATGTATTTTCTGCTGTTATATTACTGTTAAGGTTCATTTTTTTTCAAGCATATATATTACTGGAATGAGTTTTTACCGGATCCACTAATAAACTGGAGTGATAATAAAAATCTATGACTTAACAGAAAGCAAGGAGTCACAGATATAAGTTAATAGTGGCTCAGAATGTTTAAGTTGGGTGGATGAAGATTGGGGTGGTGGTGAATTGCCTTTGGAGTTGTGTGTGAACTATACCGTAGGCCAGAATTTCTAAGGCCGTGGGGCTTAATATGCTTTGTTGGTGTGACTAGGGTTGCAAAACGATTGTCCAGTAGAAAGGGGGATCAGTGCTTAAAGTTTATAATATCTCAGAACATTCTTCCCAATATAAGTCTTAAGTGTACATGTCAATCCCTAATTTTGACATAAGAAAAAGAACCTTGTTTCAACACCTTATCAAAAACATCTGATGGAATGGGACTTTTAGCCATATGAAGTTTGAATGGTCGATTACTGGTCGTATTTGACGTTTATTGATGAACAAATGTGTGAAGAGCAATTTTAATGTGGGGAATGGTGGTAATCAATGTAATGATCATTTGAGGAAAAATGGATGTGTTGATTGGAGTTAGAGGTGGCTCCAATTGATTATAAGATAGAGGTCATTATGCTATCCATACTAATGAAATGCATTTGTAAGAGGGAGCAAACAATGTGATTGATGTTGAAGAAATTGCACGGACAAGAAAAAGGTTAGAAGTTTAAGAACAACAACGATCCTTAGGAAAGAGGATATCACTTTTTACAAAGTCACAAAGGTCAAGGGAAATAAACGGAAGGGGTCATCTTCTGCGCCGGCTTCTCTGACTTGATTCTTCTCTGAAGGCTAGGTCAAGTAGCCTTTCACCAACTCAACAGATGGAGAGAAGCGTGCAAAAAGAGCCGGATGTTACTTAGGCAATGTCGACCAGCACTTCAACCACTGAAATAGCAACTAATTATTTAAAGAATTTTCAATGGTGCTGAAGTCTTTTATTTTTGTTCACTTGAGTCTGCCTCTTTAATACCTTTTCATGTTTTTTACTGCTACGTTGACCCACCTTCCTTTTGGCCTTTCTCTTTGTAAAGTTAAATTAAATTACACACCACCAATACATTTATCAGCAAAAGTTGCTCCTAATTGAACAGGTTCAAAAAACTTCTGAGACCTTGTATTCTCAAGTGCTATAGCCTATAGCTAACTCCTAGAATTGTACTCTTTCATCTCCAACTAAGTCGGGCTTTTAGGGGAAGTTTCACATGTAGAGGTTGTGAAAAATTCGGTAACCAACTTCCTTGGATAATTTTCCTGGTGTAATAGCAGTATTAAAATGGATTGGAATCAGCTTAATAGGTCCTACTTTGTAACATTCTTCTGTGCATTGATACTAGGCAGCACTTGGATTTTCTTGCCAAGTGTTTCAATATCAGAGGACTCTTGTCTGATGATCTTGGTTTACAATGTCATTAATTTTTGCATGGTATTGTTTTTCAATTATTATCATTAATTACTTCTGGCAGTTTTTTGAGTTGTGTCTAGGAGGAATGTATATGCTTTAGTATTTTCGCTGATTATGGAACTGCATGGCATGTTAAGATGGATTGCCTATTAGTGTTTGTTAATGAGAGTTTAGGAATTACTCCACATTACAGTCTTGTTGGGACGGCGTATCAAATCATGATAGCCCTATTTGGAGACATTGTTGATATCGAACCTCTGTTGGCCACTCCAAAGGAACTAACGTTATCATGCTTGTTGATTCTCTAACCTATTCCGTTTTCCATATCTTTCCAATTTGCCGTTCATTTTCTTTTTATCCTTGCAAATAATGTTAGTAAATAATTTGACAGCTGATCAAAAAATAATAATAATTTTTGACAGGCAAAAGTGTCATGTGAAATCGAAGTAAATACAGACAACCAAACAGTTGTCCGTCAAAACTGTTACCCTGAGGTATGTTGTCATTTCTATTATGTTTTTGTTATTAGTGGGGGCTGATTTCCTTAGATCCCACTAACAAAACCGATGTCTTCCTGAGCATATTGAGTAAAGGAAATTTATTTCTTAGCTAAATTTCCTGACCATTGCCCATCTACATAAATTGTTTAACCATGAATATCCAGTGGATGGTCTTTGGTCACCAACTGCAGCTTGTGAAAACCTCTAGTTGCTCTTGTTTTTTTTCTAAACACCAATTTGGCTCATTGCCCATGGATCATCACTTGAAGCAATCCATGGGTCAGATTCTTCTATCTTATTCTGTTAACACAACAATGAGCCATGGTTGATGGATTAGCCGAATACTTGATCCTTGTGAATGGATGTATAAATTGTAAGAAATTTTTTGTTGGAAACATGAAGCAGAACCTTATCTCTTTCACTAATTCTGATGTTTTTCTGGTCAGTGATGAATGTTTCAATACATGGGCGAAGGAGCTGCGCTAGAGGGGTGAAGGTTGCATTGGGACCCTATATACCTTTTATAGAGATTTAGGTGGGTGTGTGAATCTGGAACTCGTTATACTGTTTATGTAAATATGTCATCAGGTCATGGCAGTGGGAAAATATTAGGTCGATGTAATTTATGGCAGGTATATTTTTTCCTTATCAGAGATCAATGGCATCACACCATAATGCTAATCCCTGGCATGGCAGGTAAATACACTTACTCCTTGTATTGGTTCCTAACTGTTGTTGTCTTGTTGACATGTGTATATTCCTGCATTCAAATACTATATTTAGATCTATTCGGGTCATTTATTACTTTTGAGTGAGATTAGGGTTGATAATTGAGCCGAGCTACTCGGGTTCGGCTCGGATAGGACTTGATTCGAGCTCGATTCATGTTCTAAATGAGTCGAGCTTAAACAACTTTTTAGACTTTTTTAAAAAACGAGCCTAAAAGGCTTGGCTCGAGTTCGTAAAATTCAGTTTGTTTATATATAAAATGGTCGAGCGACCCGGGCTTTGCTTATTTTCTGAACGAGCCAAGATTGAACAAATTTTTAGGTTCGTTTAAAAAAACAAGTTTATCAGACTTGTCTATCAGCCCAAGTGAGATGTGCTGATGAATTGCTGAAGCCTTTTTTTGTCAGTCAAAGATCAAATATTAAAGGGTTGAGAGAGACATAGGAATTGGTTACTTTTTTATCCTCAACATTCTCCCCTTGGGGTGGTGGACGTTGAAAAATGGTTCAAATCAGGCAGTGGAAACCACTCAGAGTGTGACTACGACCGATTTCTGCAGTTTAACTTGCCGCCGGGGACTGTATCGAAAGCACCCATTTGGAGACTCTTGTGGAGGAAGTTAAAGAAGGAAAAGAAGAGAATTTTCGATCGTTCAAGTTCAGTGCAATATTTCACTTATGATCCATATACTTACGCACAAAACTTTGATCAGGGCTTGAAGTGGGCTGATTCTGATGATCTCTCCCGATCGTTTTCCGCTCGCTTCGCAGTTTCGTCTAGGATCTTTCAGCAGAATGGCTTAATGATTTGAGGGTCATAAGAAGTACGTATGAGCAAAAGGGTGTAGTTGCATCATTTTGGTCTTTTATCTTTGGCACTCGCCTTGGATGTAATGTTCATTTTAATTTACTAATTAATATACACATGTCTTCTTCTTCATGGTTTGCTGCCTTTTTCGAAGGAGCAATGTGTTTTTATCTGTGTCTACGTCGGGAGTTCGAGTTGCGGAAATAATCCCTCTCCGCATATGCAACTGGCCTTTTCTAATTCGACACTGACAAAAATCTCGTGCACTAGATTACGTAATCTAATTTTTTGTTGTTTGAGATTAGGTGTTTTGGTAGGGGTGACAGGAAGCTTAAGTCTGTCAGGCAAGCTGCTATTACCTTCCTGTTATTGCATACTTACTAATCGGATTGATACTAACTTATTTCTACAATGATTCTTGTGGGGCTTATGGAATTGTACAAGGACCAAGCTGTGTCACATAGCATGTGCAGTTCAGTTGCGGACCACATGGTACATAGGGCTCACAGCCCCGAAAAGAGGCGCAATACAAGCATCGGCATATATTATATCATATTTTGATGGGATTGATCTATCCTTCACCCCGTGAAATCATGGTTTTCTTAGATTGGACATGAATTAAACATATTTTAATACGACACGGACAGGACAAGACAGGACACGCCATATTGATAACCTTATTTGATGCGATAGTACAATGTGTCCATTTGCAATTGATCAACAAAAAGTATTTGGGCCCAAGCAACGGTTTGTATTCTATTCTTCAAACTCTTTTTAGAGTTCCATCCATTGCAACCAACCTTCTTTCTGTCAAAACTATTGACAACCATTGTCAATTCATTGTAGATTATGATTCCTTTCAAATCCAAGACAAAATCAAAGGGGAAACTCTCTCTACTGGCAAGAGAAGAAATGTACTCATACCTCTTCGTGTTCAATGTCCAAAAAAGCTGGCACATTTTGGCACTAGAGTTACTAATCAGCTTTGGCATGATTGCTAGGTTGAATACGAATTTTAGCCAGAGTTGTGTAACCTTATGCTCAAACCCAATTCCAACCCAAATTTCAATCTAAGTTGTGAAATTTGAGTATAACCCATGTTTAAAATTTTAAACATGACCAATACTCTTAGGTGTTGTTTGGTAACTTTGTGTATTTTTTTTTTTCATTTTATAGCCAAAAAAAAAAAAGGTGTTTGGTGAATGTTTTTGTTTTTTTTTTATTACTCAGTTTTGAAAACAAAGTTAAAATATGGAAACATAAAAAAAAAACAAACGCGCGGCTTCAAAATGAGATTTAATGAAATGGGCTTCAATCCTCCTTAGCAATAAAAAATAAATTTTCTTGCTTGAGTATAAAAAGTCCCCTCCCTTCTTTCACTTCCTCTTTTTTTTTTTTTTCTAGATCCCTCTCTCGCCCCTCTCTTTCTCTCTCTCTGTCTTTGTCTCGCCCTTCTCTGTTTTCGGGGGTGGTGGATTTCGAGGGTGGGTGGTGGATTTTACAAGGGGGTTGGGTGGTGGGTTGGTTGGATTTCGGGGTTGGGTGGTGGGTTTTGAGGGTTGTGGTGGGGTTAGGTGGTGGTGGATTTCGGGGGTTTTACAGGGGGTTGGGTGTTGGGTTTCGGGGGTGATGGTGGGTATTGCAAGGGATTGTGGGTGTGGGTTTTGGTGGTTGGATGTTGGGTGGTTGGTGGTAGTGGGTTTTGCAGGAGCTTGGGTAGTGGGTTTTGGTTGTGTTTCGGTGGGGTTGGGTGTTGCGTGGTAGGAGTGTTAGGTGGTTGGTGGTGATGGGTTTTGGAGGAGGTTGGGTAGTGAGTTTTGGTGGTGTTTCGTTGGGTGTTGGGTGGTTTGTTGGTGATGGTGGATTTTGGTGGTGTTGGGTGGTGAATTTTTGGTATAATACTAAACTTATTTTTTATTTTTGTTTTTAATAATTCTTTAAATATAAATTACTATCAAATATGTTTTATATTTTCAGTTTTTATCACAAAAAAAATAAAAATTAGTTTTATTTTTTATAAAAAAAAAAAACATAAAAACGAAAACGTTATTAAACGCACTTTAAAATATGAGAAATACTATAGAGACCTTATTTAAAGACTTAATAATGTGACTTCAATGCAACAATTGAATTAGTTGTGAGTTCTAATGTTAGATGAAGCTCATAGTCAATTTAATAATTTTACATCATTAAGTCCTTAAATTAAATTCTCAAATTAGGTCTAAATAGTATTTTCCTTAAAATATTTCGATTGTGGTTGGCCTTGGAATGAGTGTTTAAAACTCGAAATTAGTTCGTATTAACTTTTCAGCTCGCGCAACCTTCCCAAGTTGCACCCCCTACAGGATTTTGACTGTTGGTACAAAGTCTTGCACAACATAGTGATTCTGGCTGACCTGGACCGGATCCAGTAGCCTTTACCTTTCTTTCTGCCTAGAGCGAAATGTGGAGGGTCACACCCTTGTCCCACATCGAAAGAAAGTCGTCCTCCCCACCCCCATATAAGCCTTCAGCCTAATGAAGGTGGTACCCATCCCAGCAGATCTGCTTGGATGGGTACCACCTTCATATGGGCCAGAGGCTTATATGGGGGTGGGGAGCACCACTCTCAGTCGATGTGGGACGGATGCGTTCGCCCATGTTGCACTCCTCCGGGTACTGAGAGGTAAAGGCTACTGGATCCGGTCCAGGTCAAGCCGAAATCTCTAGGACAAGGTGTGTTAACCCTCTGTCTCCAAAAGGGCGCTTTTTGTTGGTACAAAGTCTTGCACAACATAGTGATTCTGGCTGACCTGGACCGGATCCAGTAGCCTTTACCTTTCTTTCTGCCTAGAGCGAAATGTGGAGGGTCACACCCTTGTCCCACATCGAAAGAAAGTCGTCCTCCCCACCCCCATATAAGCCTTCAGCCTAATGAAGGTGGTACCCATCCCAGCAGATCTGCTTGGATGGGTACCACCTTCATTAGGCTGAAGGCTTATATGGGGGTGGGGAGGACGACTTTCTTTCGATGTGGGACAAGGGTGTGACCCTCCACATTTCGCTCTAGGCAGAAAGAAAGGTAAAGGCTACTGGATCCGGTCCAGGTCAGCCAGAATCACTATGTTGTGCAAGACTTTGTACCAACATTGACCAAGCTGCTGAATGACGTGCATGTAGACTCTTCTCCATAGAAGACTAACTACAAGTTCTTAGATCTACAAGCACAAACACTAGTTTTCCACTGCCATGGATATAGAAAAATGGTTCAAATCAGGCGGTGGAAACCAATCAGATAGAGACTACTATCGATTTCTGCCGCTTAACTTGCCGGCGGTGGCTGTATCGAAAGCACCCATTTGGAAGCACCTGTGGAGGAAGCTAAAGAAGGAAAAGAAGAGAATTTTCGATCGTTCAAGTACAGTTCAATATTCCTCCTATGATTCATACACTTACGCACAAAACTTCGATCAGGGCTTGGCTTGGGCTGATCCTAATGATCTCTCCCGCTCGTTTTCCGCTCGCTTTGCCGTCCCATCAACGATCTTTCAGCAGAATGGCTTAATGGTTTGACGGTTACAACTTACATGAAGTATGAGAAAAATGGTGTATTTTTGCATCATTTTGGTCTTTTATCTTTGGAGCTCATTTTAGATGTAATGTTCACTTTTAAGTAACTAATATCATTTGTCTTCTTCTTCATGATTTGTCGCCTTTGACGGACTAGCAAGGTTGTTCTATCTTCGTATACGTTGAAAATTTGAGTTACAAAAATAATCTCCTTTATAAGTGTAAATGATCCTTTTTGTTCAACACTAACATAAATCTTGTATACTAGATTACTAATGTCTCCCCCTCCTCTTCTTCTTCCTCCTACTCCAGCTTCTTCTTCTTCTTCTTCTTCTTCTTCTTCTTCTTCTTCTTCTTCTTCACAAGCAAGTGTAGATTCTTTACAGGGTACGCTGGCCTACCTTATCTTGACTTTTTCCCCCCCTAGGGCAAAAAGGAATCTACATCATTACTTAATGTATTCTTGATCTCTCAAAAAGTAAAAATTCTATCTTAAATGGAGAATATTAAATCATCTTTGTCATGTTCTATGCATTATTCAAAGGGTTTTGGTAGGAGAGAATAAAAAGTACACTCTATTTTCATCTTTGAACGGCGGAATCATGATGATGTTGTAATAGAATAGGTTAACTTCATAATAAAAGAGCAGTGTCAGGCAAGTGATAACGAATTCTAGCTACTGCTTCATTTGAATAAGTATACATATAAAATTAGGATAGTACTATCGTACCCTAGACAAAAAAATGTGGGTACCATATTTTTTTACGCTATATTATTAGATAAAATTGGATGTACGATATTAAAAAAATAGGTAGTGAGTCCCAATAAATATTAAATTAATGGTTATAATCTATGAAGTACGGATACTTTGTTGAGGTTGACGTATCCGTATCAGATACTTTATCGGATACGATACTCATCGGATATTTGAGGATACGTATCGGATACACCTTTTACGTATCCGATAATAATTAAATATTAAGATAATTCACGGATACTTTTATAGTCGAGCAACATATATAATTTTTTAGTTGAATTTTTAACATTTCTTTTCGAATTCACATACCATACAATACATTAACAAAAAATTCATATTACTTCAAAGGTACATGAGTGTTTTTTAAGTATTATCTCATGTCAAAAGAACATAAAATAAAGCTATTCCATTATAATCTTAGCAAAATTACTTCTAAATACTAGGTAAATATATTAGTTTTGATTCCTTTAATTTGTCACTTCACTTTGTGAATATACCACAACGACACGATATATATTTTCTTGAAATTAAAAAGAATTACTAATTTTTTTTATTATATGTTAAAGAACTACAAAAATATATAAGTATTAAGTTGGTTGGAAATAATAAAAATAATAAAAATATTTTATTATAGCCGTATTTTGGCCGTACCCGTATTTTACTTTTTTAGACTTTGTCGTATCGCCGTATCCGTATCGTATTATACCCATATTCCGTATCCGTATCCGTGCTTCATAGGTTATAATTATCAAATTTAATTTTTAAGTTCGTGTAACATTGCTATATGGTTAGCCTTAGCTCCTCATAAAAGAAGCCATTTAAAAACCTGATCACAGAGACAGTACTCATGTTCCAGGACAGTCTGCTTAATCCGATGTGCAGAAATGTTGGTTAATTATCCGTATGCTAAGTTTACATTACAATCACAACTGTCCTAGTTCTCCGCCTTATTTGCCAAACCAATTTTCAGACCAATGACCATCAAGAAGATCTGAAAGAATGGCATGCAGCCGACCCGACTATAAAGCTCCACGATCCATAGTGTCCACGAAGATTGAAGAATATGTAAGGAACTTTGGATCATTCCAATGTTCAGTGATGCCTCTGTTTTTCTGTGTTCAACATAGTTTAGGAAAAAAACAAGAAAATCAAACACTGGTGCTTGTACTTCGCTAAGTACTGCCTTGCAGCTAGTGTTGCACTTGACATTTGTTTCTTGTTATTTTGTATAGGGGTGTAACTCGGGTGGGTTGGACAGGTTAGGAGGCCAATTCAAATTCAACTCAATTATAAAACTTTTGAACCGCCCTCAACTTGAACCCGAATTTCAAGGAGAGTTTTAGCGACCAGAAAACAGCAGCCTCTAACGCCTTCTCTACAAGACTTCCAGCAGCAACGGCTGTTGTTCAAAGTGGCTTGTTGTGATCACGTGGGAAGAGTTCTTGGAGCCCCTGATGGCATGGTTGATTCAGCCAGCGGCCAGTGTCACAACCTCATTGCATTACTACAATCTCCTCTCAAAAAACACTGAACTTGGACAGGATGGTTCGACTAGAATTGTTGCTCAATCGGTAGATCTTTTTGTTTCATATGCTCATCAGAATCTTAAGGTGTTTCTAATTTGCAGAATCCTATAGTCCCCAAGGTATTGGGGTAACTAAAAATGCTCTATAAGTGAGACTGGTCTCCTTAATATGTATGTGCTTCCTTTTAATGGTCTATACCATGGTGGGAAAGAAAGTGCTGAGGTATTTTCTTCCTCCATCAGGTTGGAGAGCCTTGAGATGCAGAAGAAAGAAAAAAAAGACATCTGATTTATGAAGTAACATAAAAATACATGTAAACCAAGTGCAATCATGAATAAAAGAGAAACCAATCAAGAGAAATTTGTGGAGAAGGTCCCTCCCTATACATTGCTATGCACAAGCTCTAATGGAAACATTGAAATGGAATTTGAAATAGGGAAATTAAGGTAACTTTGTCTTGTTTCCATACAAGCAATGCTCACATAGAGAGTTTGTTAGAACATTGTGCTTGTGTAAAGGTAAACTAGAAGAATATTGAAGTTGTTGAAGCACACTTGATTAGAGGGATGCCCTAGGCGATCATGCCAAAACTGGTTGGTAACTCTGTTGCCAAAATGTGCAACAGGACAAGAGTTTGTTGAACATTGAACGTGAAGATTTTTAAGTACATTTTCTGCTTTGCCTTGATAGAGAGTTTTTCCCATGATTTTGTCTTCGATTTGAAAGGAATCACAATCTAAATGAATTGACAGTAGTCCTCAAAGCAAAATTGTTTGACAGAAAGAAAGTGTGTCAAAATTTAATTGTATTATACATACGGACCTTCCCCACTAGTTTTATCTTGATGGGTTTTTGTTTGTCTTTTTCATTCATGATTCCAGTATTTGACTGATAACCTTAGCTATTGAAGCTAGATTGCAAAGCAAGTAAATGGAAGAAACTAAACTTTTATTCCGCATGAACAACCGATATATGTAGACACTTAAACAAACAAATAAAACCTTCCACTTATATATTTCTGGCCAAATAATTTACAAAGCAAACAAGCACTTTCATTATCCCACCTAATGTACTTGTTTTGTATAAGTAATAATAGAACAGGCGTTTAATACTTTGAACTCTTATTCTTTACCTCTATGCAATATCTGTAGCGCCAAAATCACCATGAAAGGAAACCATCACAGCTTCTGCTGCCAGCACCCTTCCCAGATTCAGCTAAAAATTCTTCAGCATTGTGTTGCTGTAATTTCCTTGGTTAGTCATGTCAGATCAAACTCCTGATGTATCTAGGGGATGAAAGATACAAGTTGGCATGGGGCTACTTTACTTTTTAAGCAAAAAACTGTCCATTCCCTTATTTCGCAAATACAATACATGGAGAACCCAATTCAGCCCTGATGCTTTCACTAATGGCAGCCCCATACCACAACGGTGCCTTGAGTGTCCTCGGCTTTAAATTACATAATCAACTTTCCGGAGATGGAGTTCTTCCCCCAAGGATATGTAAACGGATGATCTCTGTTCATATCCACTCCCCAAGTCAAAATGTTATTACCTGGAAGTTCAGGCATGCAGTGTTCTGGGGGGATAGATTGGTAGCAACTTGGCCTTATTTGCATGTATAGGCTGCTCTCAGGATTCTGCAAATCAAGACATGCAATCTAATTATGCACTTGAAGTTGGATGCTGAAATTAACAAATTATACGAGACTTATTTGAACTGACAATAGATTTTTTTGCCTATTTACCCACTTTCCATGTAGTTATTGAGCCTCCCTGCAAGTTTAAATTGCAATTAATCTTTCATAAAATGTTTTCATTTAGAGTTCCAATATATCAAATGAAATTGACGCCAAAAAATGTGTTCGTAAGTGAATCAGTGGAAAAGGCCTTCAATTTCATAAAGTTCATCCACCCTCAACTGCTTCAAACATCAGGTGCTTTATGCTTATTTTGTAGCCAATAAAAGTCCATTCTAAAAAGGCTTAGCTTGCATCAAAATAATCAGTTCATGGGAACATTTGATCACTCTGTCCAGCTTTTATCTCTAATTAGTATCTATCCGCCCAACAACCTCACGAAGCAAGTGACGTTGAAAATAAAAATATATCATTTGGACATCATGGCTCATAATCATCACAATGTATGGTCCAATCCCACAATATATGCCAGATGCAATTTTTTGGTGTCCCACACTAACTGTTTTTTTGTAAGTAACAAGAAGCACCATTAATATGGACTGATATCCTTTCTCAAGCCTTTTATGCACTGATATCCTAATACTTGAAGTTTTCCACTTCCTTTATAGCCACAAACTATCCCAAAAATTACATGACCAACTGCTTAAATAGTTTCTATGCCCCCCTTGAAGTTATCCCACTTTCTGATTCCATAAAATTCCTGCAGCTACCTCACTTAATGCCTCTGTCGCAGGTCCATCAGCATTCAACCACTGAAAATCAAACTTATAAGTACACTTCTACTATTTAGACGTCAAGGCAGATGAGACATGTTCTTTTTCCGTGGCCTGTTCCAAAAGCCTTGGTACAGCAAAATCTGTTCTGCACTAAAAATATCCTGATCCTTAGATGAACGGGTATATGCTATCGATCTGCTTCAGGTATTTATTAGACCGAAGCGTGTACTATTATACCAAAAGCTATATCTGTTAGTGAAGGTGCAACTTCTTATTTTTAACCATCTCAACAACAAGAACCCATGGGTCGGGGTGGTTAAACCCTTCCACCGAGTCTCAGGAAGACTTGTTGCACCTCTATGCAGGCCAACAATCTTCCTCCCAGCAGCTCCCTTAAGACTCGAACGCGTGACCTTGCTCGGATACCAATTGTTGGACCGAAACGCTTACCATTGCACACCAAAAGTTATAGCTATTGGTGAAGGCACAACTTATTTCTTTTAACTAGCTCAACAATAAGCACTCACAGGCCGGGCTGGTTAAACCCTTCCACTGAATCTCAGGAATCCTTCCTGCACCTCCATCCAGACCAACAGTATAGCTGTCTCTCTTCACAACTAACCATTAGGAGTTGTTGTTCCCCTTACAAATGAGCTATTAGCCTTTCCTACTACAAGAAACCTCAAAGAGTAGCTCTAAATTTCCACCCAACATTCATAGAATTGAACCGACCCGCAGAGTTGGATTAATGGTGCAACATTTTTTGTGCAACCCACAAATAGAACCAACCCATTCCCTAAGGGTCAGGTTTGGTTTTGTTCTCAAGGTATTTTGGTTCAACCTTGGTCTATGAATAACTGAACTGACCAACAACTGTCTTGTTTAGAAATGAAGGTGCAACTAATAAACGGAAAACAAACCCTATATATACAACTTTATTTATCTGGAGTTAAATCAATTTTATTCTCATGTGGTTTGGCCCAGTAGCAATTCACCCCCTATAGTTCCAGAAATAACTATATAACCCCCTTGTGACGTTGGACCAATCTGTTACTGCTACATTTGTATATCCAATACGCAGCGCGTGTGACACGAATCAAAATAGCATATGGGCATGACAAATAATTATTTCCCTCCAAAATGGACATAACTCAATGAATGTAATGCCCTTCTTAGTCGTAAACTTCTTCCATTTTCTTAAACTTGCGTAGCTGGTAGGTAACTTCTTCCATTTTTCAAACCAGCAGCAAACTTCTTTCATTTTTTAACCCTCTTCATATACAAAGGTGGGTGGTATGGGTCTCCAACACTTCATTGTCTTTCTCTCTACAGCCGCCGCCACCACTGGCGAACATCATCACCACAACAACCGTTTGAAGACGGTGAGGATTTGGTGGTGGCAAGCTACCCAATGTCGTTGATGAAGATCTTGCAAAGAGGAGATGGTCTGATACTGATTTGTGGTCTTTAGATGGTCTGATTTTTATTCTTTGGAAGAGAGGGAGACAGACATTGAGGATGTCGGACGGGCCTGCCATGGCAATGGACGAATATCTCGCAGAGGATCAGTCTGATTCTGATGCATCTTCTTCAGAAGGGTCTGCTCTCATTCTTTGAGAGAGAGAGACGGCCATGGCAATGTCTTGATGCCTTGATGACATTTAGTTTCCCGGACAATTAATTCAGATTCATATGAACAATACCACAGTTAAGGGAAAAAAATAAAGCAAACCCAATAGACTAACAGCAGTATCATTTCTGAGATGTTATTGATTAGTGGGTATTATATTGCATTATATGATGTGCAAAGGGTCAGTGGCATATTGCATGTATATTGCTTGGGAAAAATATCAAATCATCATAATCCTTCATGTTTCACACTTCACCTTGGAACAAGTTAAGCAAATGGACACAAAATCAAAACCAATGAATGTTTCAGAATTTTGATTGAATTTATGTTTAGTTTTGAACATTGTAAATGGGGAGCGAGACGTGGAAAACAAGCAACCTTGAGACATCGATTAAGGGGTATTGAAGTCATTATGTCAATTCCGCTAACAGCGTTCAATATTCAGATTAGTCCACAACCATATTTAGGTTATGCGTTTTTTTTGAGCCATAGGGGAGTGAAGTGCTACTGACACATGGCTCATTACAAAAAACTATTGACATAAAAATATGGGTCCATAACATTGAGGAAACTTTTTTCAATTATTATGCTAAATATAGTAGAGGTTTTACATAATAATCAAACAATTGAATGTTTCTTCTCTATCAAAAAATTTAGGGATTTATTTTCAAAACATTTCAAATTATTGGTCTAAATATAGTTAAAGATCTTGAAACATCTCGAAACATTCCAAAATATTGGTGAAAACATATTGAAACATCTCGAAAAAAACTCAACATTCCGAAATACCTCGAAGTATTGGAATTTCAATTCAATCAATGATTCGTTTCGGTCTCCTTAGAAACGGAAATGCTTCGGACGTTTCAACCGTTTCAACACGATATTTTGATCATTGGCCACACATTTCCTTTAGCCTCACTCTCAATTGACTACTGATATAAATAGAAAGCAAATAACAAAAGAAAAGAAAAGAAACAACAAACTCTTCCAAAATGAACCTAATCCAAACAAACCCAAACTTCACATAGTTTGCTTTCGTTTGGTTAGTTCACAAAAAAGGTGATCCTAACCTACCATGGTTTGTTTTATGGTCAACACCAAACTGAACCAAACCCAACTGAGTTGCATCCCTAGTTGGATCTGACCAAAGTAAACCATATACTTGTGTCACCAGAGAACCATATAGTCATTTAATTAATGTCTAATAAGGCATGCTTTCTTACACTCATTGTGACTAAAAATCAAACACCCTGCTGCTGCTACCGAAACAAAAGGCCATCACATGATTCTCTCATTGAAGTTGAGTGTCCTTAGATCTATAATGCGTCCTGTACTACTTACAAGAAGGTAATCAATGGGTAACTTAATGCTCAGCAATCGTATTTTATTTTACATACTCACTGATGTACTAGATATCCGTTTATATAGAGGGAAAAAAAAAAAAGAACATCAATTGTTGTGTTCATGTCTACTTTTTCTAGGATTTTTCATGTCAATGTGTCCATGCCATACGAATAGCCTGAGTTTATTGCTTGCTTCTTATGGTTCCATTATTTATGTACTATGTCCTTATGGTTTAGTTGTATACCCCTCAAATTCATTAAACCACTGTATCATTTCCCTTAGACCTTATTTATGTTGTCTCTAAGATTCTTATTACCAGGAGCTCACACAACGAGTTGTCAACATAATATGATATAAATATAATATACGACATGACGATTTAACCTGATACAGTATGTAAAAACTTAAATAAGAAAGAATTCCTTACTTCAAGGGCCAACTGCATCATCACTTGTTTTAAGATAATGGTCATACAGAGAATGATACTTCGCAGGGATATAATCCTTGAATCTGTCAAGAAGAAGAATGAGTTTGGATGCTTTGTGAAGCTGCATAAATATTTATAGAGAAAAACTACTGAATGCAAAAAAGGAAATGTGTCACTAGGAGACAATATTAAAGAAATATGGGCAACTTAAAGTGTAAAATGTCAAAACCAATGAAGAAGCAAAGAGATTTTAACCGCCAATCTATCAAATGGATATTATGGATATATGCACAAGGTGTGGTGATGATAGGCTATGTTAAAATGGGTAACGGTGTACTTATTAACATACAAGGTTAAATAAACGTAGTTTCTTGACCAAAAAAGTTAAAACCAAGTTGAGATTTAACCAGTATGTAGGGTTAAGGGTATTTGGAAAATGTAAACAGTAAATCAATAGATTCTGCAGTATTTCTTTTATCAAATAAGGTATGTCTGTTGGCTAGATGCTCCTCTATGCAAATTCTCCAAAAAAGAGTCACTCTGAATCTGAAGTACCACACAGAAAGAATGAAGTGAGTGCAGCCATTTGTATATGGTTGCAGTTACAGGTAAACTTACTCTTTTTCCAGGATACAACACAGAATTCTGATGACAATTGATTAAGTTCTCACTTACTTTAACACAGAGCAAGAATTTGCAAAGACTACAGTGACAGGACAGGTTCTTCAAACTGTTGGATGACTTTAAAAGCAATTATTCAACCTACCTGGCCCAAGCCAATATAACTCAAATTTTACTTCTTTTTCAGAACCTACCAATTTTAGCTGATCAATTACACCTTGTGAAAATTTTCTCTGGGCTTTGGAAATGAGTGTTTGGAATAGTCCAGATCTGTTATGAAGAATACAGGGGGAAGACACTACTTCACATGTCTGGCAATTTCAATAAACATGTTGTCAATCTGAGAAGCTATGCTTTTTGGCATGGATGCAAGGAATTAATGGTATCGTAATAAGAAAGGCGCAAACTAAGAATTCCACACACCTTCCTGGGTCTATGATTCAGCAAACAACACACTTCATAAAGTAAAATGTACGCAGAATAAGTTTTAAATGAACGGAAGTGTTGGCTGAGATAGACAATCCAAGGAAGATGAGTAGCCAGATTGAAATGCATAACCGAAGAATGTGCCATGCATTTAAGCTGAAGCATCTACATTATCATGTCACACTGTCAACAATTTCAAATTTCAGATCATTCTGCTAGACAAAATGTTATATTAGAGTAAAATGAAAAAATCAACCTAGCCTGTTAAAGTATTGACTGTAGCCGTGAATAAAGAACTGCAGCGAGTCTTATTACCAAACAAAACCAGCAAGAAAAAAAATTTAATCTGAGAGATAAATCTATACCGTTGAAAAAGAGAGAGCCTATCTGGAGCAGAAAATAAGGTCGCAATGGATTGGAGAACGTGACCTATCTTCAGTGCTTTAGACTTCAGAGCCTTCATAGAACCCACAAATTCTTTATATTCTGCATCAGTAAGTTTCTCTTGGACCTGTAGGTTTGTAATCACAAATTGTGAAGTAGTTCTTGATGTGCAAAAGAAAGAAGACATGTTCATACAATGAGTGAGAAATGGTTGGTTTTGCCATTTTATTTGTGAGGAGATTAATATTTCCCATCAGAAATAGATTTAAAAACAAGAGAAAGTTACTGGGAAACTAATCCCAGCCACTCATATGTTATGGATAGCTTGTTCTAAAACAAGAAAGGAGCTTCAGGATATTATGTGAGTAATCGTCTTCAATACTGTTAGTGTTATCACTAGTAGAGGTACTCATAATTTCTAGAACATTAAATATATCTGGCCTACCAATTGTAGGGTAAGCTGGTCACTTTCTGTCTGTCTCTCTCTCTCTCCAAAAAATCGAAACATAATATCCTAGCTATGGTTCCATGAAGACCTTGGGTTCAAGTCTCAGTGTCGGCGAAGTGTTCCCCCATTTTGTTTCTGCATGGCAATGCACCAGGATCATGTTTATGTAAGCATATTGATGCATTTGGTTGTACATCTCCCTCACATGTGAGCGGGACCACACGTGAGGGGGTGTTGACCCATTCTCTAACAGCTTAGGATTTTGGAGTTTTTGGCATTCCGGCAGTACTAAAGTTAATATAGGCACTATTATGGGAATACCATCTGAGAAAATCCCAATAACTTGCTGAACATGTACATAGTTAAGAAAGAAAATCCCAACATTTAATGTGTCAGATCATTAGTTCTCACATCTTTGCAAAGTCGGTCACAATTAGAACAACATTTACCAAGAGTTCTAATCTGCAACTTCTAGAAAGCAACAATGATGAGAAGAGAGAGGAAATGGATGATGCTACACAGTAAGAAAGTTTCAGGAAAGACAATGGAGTCAAAATTCATCTTATATTAAGGATACACCTTAGGACCCCTAATAATTGTCCGAAACAGCCATCCATATCAATTTCCTTTCTGCAGGTTCCATGATATCATGAAAGAATATATGGACCCTATTTCCTTTACAATGGAAGCAAGGGAGGTTCTAGCACAACTGAAAGTACTGAAGTGAAGACATGTAGAAAAGTGGGAAGATAGAGGATGCAACAGAAAAATGTCAGACTACTTCACCTGGATCAGAAAAGAAGATCCCTTTTTTTCCTCATCGCAGTGGGGTACACAGTTGGACAGCACGCCATGAGCATTTTCCGTGCTTCCATGCTCGAACACCTGTGTATCCTCATGTTTTACTTTTACCGATTCATTAATGAAAAAAGGAATGCTTGATTGCGCTTTTCGG
Source organism: Ilex aquifolium (assembly GCA_951799425.1). Classification (NCBI taxonomy): domain Eukaryota; kingdom Viridiplantae; phylum Streptophyta; class Magnoliopsida; order Aquifoliales; family Aquifoliaceae; genus Ilex; species Ilex aquifolium. The sequence continues at coordinate 18,498,406 of OX637410.1, forward strand.
TCAACTGGTGAATGCTCTAGAGAGTTTTCACAATGCAGCATTACACCCATCCCTACTTGTCCGAATCTTGCTTTCTTCAAGGAACAAGGTGCAATCACTTCTTTGCATGTTCTTTTATCCGACAATGCATCTGTGGTCAAATCAACTATTTCATGATTGCTATGTGGCAGATTTTTTGTCCCAGGAATCAAGAGTTTTTTCTCATGGCTAAGCAGATCACTAGAGTGTTTCAAGGTCAAATTCTGATTTTGCTTGTCAGAGGTCAGAAATGAGCGGTTAGCAGGAAGTATTTCTCCCACATGGCCAAAAATGTTGTGTCGTTTAACTCTATCCTTAGAAGATAATAATTTATCAGAGCACGCTGGATCCATTGCTCTGGCCTGCAAATACAACAACCCCCAAGTATGAATGATGAAATAGTTCATACAACTAAAAATAGCAGGAAACCTTCAGTAGAGTAAGAGGAGGATGCACTTGGAAAAGAATCAAACAGTTACCAGAGGCGTGATGAACTTTTCAATATGAAGTTTGTTCACAGGTTGGATGGTTTCCAACCCATATAAGTTGCCTGCAAAATGGTGTAAACCATTAGGTGTGTCTTTTTCAAACAGCCTTTTTTGGTGAACTTGTTAAAAAATCTGCACCAGGATCATCCTTAAAATGGAACTACAGGACAGAGTTTTTGGTTATGAAGCTGGGTGATAAACTCATATAGAATGCAGAGGAAAAGGTTATCCACATAAAAAAGGTAGGGAGAGGGATTATTGTCTTAAAAGTACCAAAATGATGTTCTCTTCTCTCAATATCTAGTTAACAGCATTGAAAGCAGACAAATGGACTTAAAACGGATATGCAAGAAGTTCATATTCACAACTAAAGTTGCCAGGATATAGTCAAATGCGCCCCCTGTGGATGTTAAGAGTAAATGCATATAAACATAGAAAACAAAATTTTAGAAGGAACAATATTGGTAGTATTTAGCTAAAAGATACTTAACCCCAACCTTCAGTTCGTGTTAGTTCCTTCTTCGTAGGTCCTCGAGCAGCTCCATCTCGAAAAAACCGGGTCAATGAGAAAACTACATCCCCAAATTTGGAGTAACACTGCAAGGACAACAATGTGTAAATTTGGAGGCTCTTTTACTCTTTGGACAAAGAAAGGAGGGGAGCTTCAATCTTAAACAAACAAAATGCACCTTCATGTGAGGCTGTATCCAAAGTGATATTTGTGACTGACGATTTGAATGTGTAAACCTATATATGACATAGGAGTCAGGCAAAAACTAGAATAATATACCATGCTTAACAATGTAGAATATCTCATACTCAAGTATACTGGTTGAATGAGGGGAACACAATAATCAACGTCACCACATTGATGAGCATTAAATGCTAGACTAGAACATTGTAAATTCATTTCATTTCAAGATACAAGTCATAATGACCCATCTAACAAGCCAAAAAAGGAGTCTTACTATGTTTGAAAAAGAGCTAACCATTTAAATGGTAATAAATTTTCCAAAAGAGTGACATTATAAGAGTTCATGGAAGGTTAATGCTCAACTGAGTTTACTCTTGCAATGTTCCTTGCACCTTAGTTGAATTTCAAGAGCGGTTGTAAGAATTATTCCCTTGAAGCTTATGGAAGAATAAAACCATGATTTTGGAATTGCCAGATGGGACCGACAAAAACTTAAAGTTGCTGCTAGGTGTACTCAATTAAAACGATATTGAACATCAGCTAAGCAAGATTGCTCTGAGCACTTATGAACACTGCTAACAAAAGCAAAGTAATTACAGTCATGATAATGGAGATGTCAACTGACGCAAAAAGCATGAATACATCTTGGTACATCTCGTAAACTACGTAATTTCCCCCCTCAATTTCAACATATGCCTTCATTTTGGCAGCACTAAGTGTATTGAGCAACAAACCTGTCGTCACAAAAAATTATTGCCCCATAATCGTGGCGATGACGAATGACACGACCAACAGCCTGATTCACTGCCCGTAATGCTTGTTGACTATACCACTCTTCTCCAACCAAAACCTGTAACCTCATTGTCAAGTGGCGGGAAACTGCTAAATAATAAAGGAAACAGATTACAGAAAACTTATGTTTCCACGGGTCGGGCAGTATCAACACTACCTTACAGCCTATCTGCTGTGACCGTGCCTGTTGATCCAAGTATTCACGTTTCAGGCGAACCTGTCACAAAATACCATAAATGAGCATGATTTCAATTCTAAAAAATAATAAAAGAAGAACCATATACAAAAATTGCAATGCAAACATTATGTATGTGGTTTTTTTTTCTTTTGGGTCATTGATATGTATGTGACCAGGGGATGAAATAAGAAACAAGAGATCTCAAGCAGCGCACAATACTTAAATTGCAGAACTTTTTCCCATAGTAAACTTAAACTTGTATTTTCTCCTTAAATGGAAATGAAATAGCATTAGGATAACAGTGAAAACTGCTAATATACTTACAACAATCATATATACCAAAAGCAAACACAGAACGAGGGAATCACCATAGTTAACTCAAAGACAGCATCGAATAATGAGGTCAGACACAAATCTCATTTCTTTAACATCATCAAATTGTTTAATGATAAACAGTTAAAACATTATCTTCAAGAACAGAAACATCAACAAAGTGAGGTGTAAATACATCACAAAATCACTAATTTGAATGCCTCATTTGTCATCAAGAGAGATCTTCTGAGAACTGCTAAAGTGCAAACTGCAAAATCACAGAATGGACACAAACTCGAGAAAAAATGACAAGACAATCGAACCTTGGGGTCTGTCCTTGTGGCAAACGGCATACCAGTGATGACCACAGCTCTCCCAGCATGGTCAGCAAAATCAAGTCCTTCACTTACCTAACATAAAAATGGCAATCGATCATGGTCAAGTTGGCCACCTTAGACATTAGAAAAGAATAAACATTGCAGCAACTTAGGTCTTGAGTGGCATTGAAAGAGGTATAGACAAAACAAGTCGTAGAAATGCAGCCCCAAACACTAGAATTTCAGAGATGTTAAAACCATTCTGGAGAAATGTACTTCATCATAACTATAAACTCCCTTACCATTCGTGATCAAATGTAAATAAAGTGATCATACGTAGGATATGGTTGACAAAATCATCTACATCACTGCAAAGTTTTATCATCGTAGGATGAAGAGGACTCTGAAGTCTTATTTACACAAACGATGTACTGCTTTGACAAGGAGATTGGCATTCAGGGAAAAAAAATTGCCCAACCATGAATTTATTAAATACGTTCAAAATCCAGCAGTTGATTGACTACGAAAATGACAGACACCTTCTCCTGCAACTTTTTTGCCATTGATCATGAGCACGTTGACTTAACCACTTCAATTCAGTGACAACTTAAGGTAACATTGATGGCTAAATCATTGCTGCTGGACACTTCTAGCATTTTGTACAGAATCCTATCCTTTCGTGCACTCTAGTTACCATCACAATAGCAACAAACTATAGGCCTATAAATGAAATATACTCACTTCTGAAATGAGACATCAGGCAAAAAATTGATGTAACAGCAACAAGATTGACACTAATGGAGATTGAGTTCACGTGGATCAGTTGTTTAGCACATCTTACAGCCATACATTGGAGGCTCTCAAAGGCATGTTTGAGGAATCATAAATCATTTCCAATCAATCACACACAAGTTTCATAAATCCAGCAAAACAAATAAAAATCTGCAACTATAAACAAGAAACTGTCACTTAATTTTCAGGGTGAAACCATACCTTACCACGACAAACTGCAAAAAACACAGCACCAGACATTGAGGTGTCCTTCAACTTTGCCATATAGTCCTGTCCATGAACAGATCAAGCCGGATTACGTGTGTGAAGAAAGAATATAGAATAGAGTATTAAAAAAATGTTGATTGCATAGGCAGTTAATTTTCTTACATCAATTGACAAACGAAAAACGGAAGATTGCCTAGGTTCAACAACAGGTTGCTTATGTTTGCAGATTCTTTCCCAGATAGTGCTGAAATTTGTTGGGTAATCATGACTCTACAAAATATAGAGCATAGTCAGTCGAACAATCAACTAAACAGATCTCAACTCTTCATTTTCATTTGTTAGATGCCTTACCATATCCTTCCAGCACCCAATACATTGGTCCAAAAGGTAATAAGATGGGAAAAATACTAGCAGTCCATCTGGTACTATTCGAGCAAAATTTACTGAAAAAGAAATTCAAGAAACAAAAAATTCATCAAACACTAATCTCTAACAACAAAGCTACCGGTTTAGATATAACTATACAACGCGAAAAAAAAAATTGAATCCACCCTCTTGAAATCCAACTTCAACAAACACAATGAAAAGCAAGACATTCCTCCATCAAAAAACAAGATCAAGAGTCACATATCTTTCCTACATGAAAGAAGTTGCATACGCCCACCCCCACCTTCCCCACCCTTGAAAAAAAAGAGTTGTATTAAAATGCTTATGAGAAATTATACAATACATACCGATAGCATTGCCAAGTTCTAGCTTGTATTCTAAAGAATCACGGCTCCGATAAGAAGAATTGAGAGGGAAACCAGATGGACCTACTGGTACAACTCCAGCCCATATCTGATCTCCAGCTATAACGTGAGGGTTCTCCAAACGAACAGGAAACTCTCTATATTGGGTTTCAAGAAAGCAAAAAAAATAAGCAATTTTAGAAGTCATGACAGGACAAAGTGCTAGGAGGAAACAATATGCATAGCAATGACTTACAACTTCAATTCCTCAGCAAATGAATCCATAGGAGACAAAGTGCCAGATGTCAAGATGATTGATCCAACACCCAACTTCGGAAATTCTTCCATAGCAATTCCAGGATTAAAACACCACCAGCTGAGTGTTCTAGACGTTTTCGCTTCACAACCCAAACCAGTGAAATAAATAAAACCCAATAGCACTGGATGCATGTCCACAACTAAAGACTGCACTAGTCTACAGGGCTAGCACATAATTTATTAGTGTTTTTTAATAATATTCCAGATCAAATCAAAGCTGATTGGAGTATGACAGTATGTCTTACTATACACCAATTAATGCATATAAAAAGTTAAAAAAAATGTATTATACACTTCAGTGGGCGCTTGCGTTTAGAATTATATATAAATGACTGGAAACACAATTGACAGACATAGATGTTTTGAAGTACATCATAAAATGTTGAAGGCATATCTACAATCAAAATATTTGAAGAGACAACTGGTCATCTTTTCTAAGAGTGGCAATTACGATAACTCTTCCTCAAAATTTTGAGAAATAGAAAAGACAGCAGTTCTCATGTACGCACTTTATTTGTCTAGGATAGATGTTGCAATTGAAATGCATCAATCTACTTCTAATATGATAATACTATTTGATTTCTGGAACCTGGCTCAGGTTGGTAATAGGTTTTGTCATGTGTTTCTTTTTCAATATCATAACTTAAAACGATATAACATTTCAGCTATTTGATAATTGCTTCATCTAGATAATTGCAGAAAAAATGGGTAGATGTTTTGGATAAATTATGTTGATTGTCATTGCTGTTCAACATAGCTCTGGTTCTTTTATTGTAGTAGGCTAGATTGAAAGAAAGTTATCATTCACTATAAGATTGATGAGGCAAGAAGTATCTCTTTAAAAAATATACATGGTAAGACGTGTGATGGGCTGAGAGTTTGAAAAAAAAAAGGAGGGGAATCAATATGCTACAGCATTATAAAGTTTTGTGCACATCGAGCAAAAGAAATGAAAGTTCTTCAACCTCTAAAGGTCAGTCGCTATCGAGCACAACAAACGAAGTTCGTCAACTCTAGGGGAAGCAGAAAGTAAAGTCTCTAGACTACCTTTAAAGACATCTGGAGCTCTTGCTTCAACTTCCTGAACATGAACCTTAAATCAACAGTGACAGCACTCAAGTCAGAGAAGTAGCCTGTTATTGCAAAATAAAAGCGAGTATGGAAACAGCAGCAGCTCTGAAGTTTCAACGTGAATTCCACATGCAGTGCACCAAAATGTAAGACTGATGAAATGTAATGGTCTCCAAACTTACCTGATAGTATTTGGCATGAGAGACATCGCCATCTTTGAAAATTAATTTAAGAATGTCGCCCATGCTTTCCAGCCTGCAGACAGTTCCCTTTGACTTGTGTGACACTCCACTAACAGTAACATCTGAATCTGAAATAACAAAAAAAAAAAAAACAATGAAAGAAAAGCTGAAATTACAACAATCCTATATTAGAACAGAGCGATGGTAAATACCACCAGTTTCTCTTCACCGTTTTGTATCAATGCCACATGCAGGGTATACTTGTTCTTAATTATATATTTGTTAATGATACTTCCAAAAAGAAGGAACCAATCGCATACATCCATTTGTTCAGTGATACAAAATGCTGACAATAAAAAAAGACATTATATTTCAGAATAAATATCCCTCCTCTGTACTTCCTTTTTTTGGGATTGCTCCCTCTTCTGCAAACTTATATCACAAAAATTTGTATATGAGATAGGAGACCACATTCGATAGCATTCCTCTAAAAAACACTATGTTCTAACATCATAAAAGTAACTTCAAAATAATTTCAACCTGGATGGTGGTGACATCATGAGTATGAAGCAATTGCTGCTCAACTTACCTTCTTCAAGAAGTAAAGTAGCTTCCTCTATTATATCAATGAGCATGGAGGCAGTTTTACGTGTGACATTTAGATCAGCAAGTAATTCATAAATGTAGGGCCCAGGCTTGGTGAAGCCCAATTCTTTCGATTCAATAGGCATTTCAGCAATCTGCTTCTCAAGCTTCAAAAGAAGCGCTGCAAAAAATGTATGATTAGCTTGTACATATAAATGACTGCCAACAAAGATAAACAAAATGAAAACTAGGAACAGCCAACTTAAATTGAGGAATTAGAAAGCAGTAAACCAATGGAAAGATATTTGAGTGCTTGCTATAATGAATTGTTCAGAAGAATGACAGGCTCATTTCGGTAGGTCAGCTTGAACATCATACCAATCAGTACAAAGTTGTTTCAATAATCCAAGTTACAGCATAACAAATTTCACAGAGAATTAATTTCACAGAGCAGTGAATAAGCCTTGTGAATCATGAAGATAAAGAAAAGAACCAAACAACTCAACCTACCTCTGAGAATAGCAAAATTATCTGGATTACATGATTTGTCATTCGATTTCTCCCTTCTCTCTATACAAAGATCTGCACAAGTTTGTGCTTCAGAAATGCAAGCTGTCAGAAGTCCAGAAGTCAGGTCAAAAGATGCTGCATCAGCACATAAGCTTTCCTGCATTTTTTAAAATATGCCAAATTTTCCTGTTGTCACTAGCCAAACCGATGAAATAGAAAATGAATACTATAAGAAATGCATGACTTTCAAAGATGAATTTCTGATCTCATGCATCAGAAAAAGCTTAGGGTGGAAGAGCAGAAAATTAAAAAATGGAACACAACAAAAACCAAGATACCAGAAAAGTCAAACCGATTCTATTTACCAAGTTGTGAGCCTCATCAAATATTAGTACACAGTTGTTCCACTCAATGCTAAGAGATTTTCTGTACCCACGGTCAATAAGATAATTATAAGGTGCAAAGAGGATATCGACAACCTTGTGGAGCTCTCGTGACACATAATAAGGGCACCTGCAAGTATGAATGTCAAAAACCATAAGAAGTATAATTAAAGCTTAACTTAGAGTTAAAAAGTGACGAAATTAATTAAAAACCTACGGTCCACAACTTCTTCCAATGTTGACCAAGTCCTCTATGTCAAAAGGTTCATCTCCAAGACCAGGATTTTTTTTCATGAATTCTGCAAAGGAAAAATGCAAACATGTATCCAATCAGATCTTTTTCTAATGTACACATGGTACACCACAATCATCAAAGGATACAGCCACATCGGGGGTAGAGTACATCTTTTTTTAGTCAGTAAGACCCGAATAGCGTATGTCATCAAGAGCTTTCTAATCCATAAAAATTCGCATATTTGAGTCAAGAGCTTTCTAATCTGTGAAACTTCATGATTTTCATTAACATCATCTCAATAAGATTTAATTATAAACCCATAATCATGAAAACCGCATCCTTTTATTCAATCAGCATTACATGCCCCATTATCCCATCCCTGTACAACTTCCCACATATATTCACGTTGGAATTGGCGCAAGTCAGAAAATGAATGCAAAACAGGAAAAAACAATTACTCATTGCAATACAACTGACCCAAACTAAAGATTTATTGATCATACAAAGTTCAATGATAGCATATTCAGTGTGGCAAGTATAACACAGATATAAACGCAGCCTACTGGAATATCATATTCACTGTGGCAAGTCTGGGAACTGTGAGCAGCATACAGGGAACTATGAGCCAAATATAATACAGTAGTTCAGATTAATCTCAGTAATGTATTACTTTGTGGTATCAAACAGGTTATCTCTCAATTTTGGCTGTCCAAATGACATTCAAGGACAACGAACCAAAGCGCCCATGCCAATTAACAGAGCATGCAATATGATTCAAGGGAAGGAAAACCACGAATATAATGAAGAATACAAGTGCAACCAGAAAGGAAAAACAGAACATTTACCTGTAACACGAGGGTAATGGGCACAATAGCGCTTTTTGCTCTTTTTACGGAGGGTGTGGCAGGCATTTGTCTGTGTTTTTCCATGAAGTTGACTCACTTCTTCATGAATGCATAGTTGTTCTCGAGATCCTAATACTACCATTTTAAGCCTGCATTTTATCTAATACAAGCTTGTTTAGGTTATTGTGAATCTAAACATCAATTAAAGCATCATGAAAAAAAACACTCTAACAACTCAGACTAATTAGACCAATTCATTTGGGGGTGCTTGGAACGGGGATGCACTATTTTTTAGTTCACAAGGAGGAATATAAAAATTTCATATGTAGAGAGAAAAATAGTAGGAGTGGAAGACGTTTGCCATGGAAGTCGAAGAGTATTGGGGCCTCTCGGCCAATGGCACGGACCCTTGTGTGGGAAATTTCATCTCCAACTTAAAAAGCTGAAGCAAACATAGCATGCTTTGCTAGAAAGGAAAAATCACACCAAATTGCATCTTAAAAAGAAGTTATGACTGAATAAAACATTATGAATTGAATTGGCAAGAACATACTCCGCCGTGACAATCCCAAATGGGCAGTTAAGCAAGAAATAAGTAATTGCCCATGCCCCAAAATCATTAATACAGAATCAAGTGCCAGAACTACTACAAAATTCAGCCGTAACACTATAGAATCCAAACATAGTGTGAATTACTTTTTATTTAGCTTCCTTAGTGACATACAATCAAATCAACAAAACAATTGATTGGTGAAGTAAACTGCAATTCTGAAAATTTAAGCCTCCCATACTCAATATACTACTGCGTTTTTTTCCCTGAAATCAAGCACCTTCCGTATCATCTTATGCAGCAAAATTCCCTTCAATCAATTATCTTATTATTGGTCACATTGTTGACATCTGCACAATTTAAGAAAGCGGATCATGTTAAAATGAGATTCCGAGTCAATATCCATTCATAGAGATCCTGTTATTCTGTGTAGGAGTTCCATAAATGGGGAAATTGTGGTCCAATTCAGTCTAGGTGTCCTGCAGCTCTTATAATTAAATCAATGAAAAATATAAAAAAAAAAGAACAATTCAAATCAGTCCATTACATGTTTTGCGGAATCAAAAGAAAAAATTAAACTAGGACATAGGAAAAAATTAAGAAAAATTAACCCAAAAAACTAGAATTTGTCCACTCTCCAGCTTGAAAGTATAGTGGCGTCAGAACACAAATCAAAACATTACAACCCCTGTAAATTAGTATAATTACAAGGACACCCCCACAATTATCCGAAATATCACTGACAACCCCAGTCAGTTTTTGTCGGTAATTGATTCAACAGAAATTATGCTTTTATCGATTTAACCTTGACAAAAACCTAGTTTTGCTTATCTACCTTGATTTATATTTTAATACCTTTATATTATATAATTAATAAACTTGTCTTTCTATACAATAACCCATGGGTATTACCCCCACCAACCCACACCCCTCTCTCTCACTACCTCTCTCTACCCACAACAATAGTTGTTGGGGCCTTGGGGCCATCATTAAGAACACCATTGTCCACCTCTCTATCTCTCTGTCTCCATCAAAAACCAAGTCACTGAAGCTTTAATCCGAGATCCCACGATTTATTATGCCTAAAGCTTTAAGAGATGAAACCTCCAAACGCACAATCCACTCCATTGACGGTCACCATAAACCGGTCCACACCCTCCTCAACCAACCTTCTCTCTATTTCATCATCATTTAACTTGGCCACGACTTTCTCTTCAACAACAGTTTGGGTTTGTTTGCTGGATGACCTATGCCACCACCGCAACTTATTCTACATCACACACTGTAGAAATTGGCTCTTCACAACCCAACAACATTGAATTTGCTATCGAATCGATGTTGAATTTTTTAGATTTTCCATTTCAATTGTGTCGTATTGGTTTAATTTCGGGGTTGAATTTTGATTATTTTGGTTGAATTGCTCTCTTGATGATTTGTTGAATTTGGATGGGTATGGCCTTTGTATAGGTTTTGGGTTGTGTTTGGTTGTGTGTGTTTATGGCATGTGCCAAAGAGAGGGTTGGAGGAGATAGAGGTGCACAGTGGTGGTGTTTTCAAGTAGAGGTGCATGGTGTGGTACTTGAAATAGAGATGCACGAGTTTTGGCTAGGGCACTTGATGGGAAATTGGAGGTGGAGGTGATGGACAATTGGTTGGCGAACTGGCCAAGTGGTGGGGATGGGTGATGTTGAGGTGCAAAAGCTGCACGACCAAGATTGAAGATGGGTGAAGGGAAGGGTGGGGTGAGGGTGGTTGTAGTTTTCTTGCGGGTGGTCAGGTAGGGGATATGCGGCTGATGGTGGTCCTGTACCTGCACATCCAAGGTTGAAATGAAGCGAAGGAGGTTGGGTGGTGTGGTGCAAGGTTGGGGTTGCCATGGTAATGCTGGGGGCAGGGGTATTGGGCTTGGGATTGCCATGGCAGTGTGAGGTTAGGGGCTCTAGTTTCTTGTTTTTCTAGTTTTTCGCCTCAATTTTTCTAGTTTTTTCTAGTTCCCTGCTATTTTTTACCATGTTTTACAATCATTAGGTTGGACAACTTGTCCAGGTTGATTGGTTCTTGTACCAATTTTTGCATCAATTATTAATAATATTGTTGTTTCTTATCGAAAAAAAAAGGTTGGGGGTTCTAGACTTTGGGTTGCAATTTAGAGAGAGGAGAATAATAATGTGTGGGGGCTGTTTGGATGTGGGTGGGTGTTTATCCCAATTGAAAAATAAGGTATGTTTGAGTGTCGAAATAACTTAACCTAATTTGGTTGGAGGGTAATTTTGGTACATAATAGATAATGTATGCCGATGTAATCACTTTCTCTTATTAGTAATGGTAATAAAGGCAGGGGTATTATGTGAAATTGATACATAAACTACAAGGAAAGTCAGTGATATTCTGATAATTGAAGGGGTGTCCTTATAATTATACAAATCTACAAGAGGTGCCATTGTAATTTGTTCAAACATTAATGCATTAATTATGAGTATCTAACAATCATATTGCTTGAATGGAGCATTTTTACACCCTGCATCACAGTAATATTGAGGCTTACACCAATAGCGATTTCAAATGCAAAACATGCCATGATCAACTCAATCTATCCTGACCTGTAACTGGTTCTTTTGAATTCTTGAATAACTTGTCGAAGCTGACTGTGCGTACGAGTTGTGTATACAATAGTGGGTAGTTTTGAGGATTCAGACTGTGATGACGGATCATCTGAATGCTTGCCTCCCACATTACGACCACCCCTTTGGTCCAAACTATGCCTCCAAGCCAATGTGGCACAAAGGAGACACAAAGTTTTTCCAGTTCCAGTAGGACTCTCCAATAGAGCATTACATCTCTGCCATTTCATAAACATGTGTGCACAAGGCATAGTTAGATATTAATAGCAATGACCCTAACGATGTACGGCCACACAAAAAAAAAAGGTCCAAAGCATTAAAATAGAACCTTGTGTTTCTTATTGAGTCAGGTCATGACCAAAATGATACAGTGCAGGATGACAAAGTCTGGTTGCATAATGCCTTTATAGAAATTTGTAGACAGTTATAAATGAAATTGTGTGCTTTATTTTTTAGTAATGCTACACAATCCAAATAGAACCCAAAAAGTTGCAACTCAAATGTATATTTTCCCTTCAATGAGTGGGTCCATCAATTTTTTTAGTGAGACCAACTCATCCAACACTCATCCAAGGGATGGTATGCATTGTAGATGAGTTTCTCCTTATGGAGCTAAAAGCCACATGAGAAAGCAGGTATATTATGGCAGCGCCATTGCTGCAAATAAGAAGAGTAATGTAGTAACACTTGCAGAGAATTGTAGATTCATCATCTAAAAACGGTTGCTTTTAAAGAATATCCCATGAAACAACATACAAGCACTCTCAATTGAATCCTGAAATTTAATTCTACAAATTGAACATACATCATACAGCACAGTAATGCCAGCACACTCTATTGAACATTCAAAGAGAAATTATATCATCAAAGCAGTGTAGCTTAAACAATCTAATACAAAATCAATAATTTCTCTTTCTGAGTGTCCAAATTAAGATCACCCATAAATCAATCCATTCAATTCATAGTGCTGTCATCCAAAACAACTTAATGGGCTTCTCAATTCCACTCCCAGATCAAGATAAACGGAACTTTACGAATTTTGATACTGAGTACTAGCCATAAACCACAATATTTTCCTTGGATAATGATGTAGTCAAAAACATAAAGAACTGCTTTTTCAGCACATGCCCAAAAAATTAGTACCCAACAGGAAGAAAAAAAAATCGAGACAACTTAAGCCGGCCCACCTATATGGCTGTGAATTCATTTCCAGTGCAACAAATCAAAATGGAGGGCAATGGGAAACGAAAAACCAGCATTTTAACGAAATATAATCAAAATAAAAGTGGGAAAATAAATAAATAAATGAAAGATACGTTTTGTAGAGATTGGATGACTTTTTCCATGTAAGCTATCTGGCAATCGTAAGCTTCGAAAGGGAACTCCACATCGATTCCCCTGATCTTGTATGTCGGCATTTCTCTGAAGCAACTTGTTTACGGAGGAAGTCGTTACAAACCCTAGAACTACTGTGCCTTCTTGTAGCGCGTACGCCTGTTTTTTCCCGCCATCCTTGATGTTTTTGGGCGTTGCAATACGATGCCGTTTTCCGGTTTGACTGCCTTCATATAGTTCATAGAATTGTGAACCGGGTTTATATGACCCGCTGTATTTGGTACATGACAATTTTTTTACATAGGAATTGAATGAAAGTATGAATAGAATGAAGGTAAAAATGAAATGGAATATATATTACAATTTCAATGTTCGATAATAATTAGAATTATTAAGTCAGGCACGTACCCTGTGTAGATAACCACGAAGAGAACCATATTAGAGTGAAAATAGATTGGAATAAATAATTCTAAATGATGAAATGAAATTTTTTAAGTGGTTAAATGTGATTAATTAAAAAAATAAGTGTAATATTCAAACAAATGAAGGATAATAATGACATTAACAGTTAAGTATGATGAAAAGGGCAGTTAGGTGCTCATGGTTGATTATTATTGACGTTTAATGGGGTATTATAATTATTCTATTGGTGAATACTGTTTGACATATTTTTAAATTGCGGGCATGCTAAAGTTTAAGTGAACTTAAAATTCAAACACGAATAATCTTACCTACATAAACCAATGTGAAATTCTAAAATCGTGATTATTCAGACAACTGTAATGAGCCGTAAGGTTATCTTCTATGCCTTGAAACTTCAATAACTTTTCGTTTATTAATTGGGAAAATTTCAATCACACTCCTTCTAGTTTACCATATATTCAAAGACACCCCCTCTATTTTCTGAATATTCACTAACACCCCCTATCAGATTAAAAATATTAATTATAATGTAATTTTACTAAATTACCCATGATATATTTGAGGACAAACTTCTTCCACACCCCCTCTAGATAAATATATATTCAATGAGACATCTTTTGTTTTCTAAATTTTTTTACGTATTAAAATTCAATTCAAGCTAATTAAAATTTATTTTTTTACATATTAAAAATTGAGACGATTAAAAATTATATTTTTATTAAAATTTGGGCTAATTAAAATTCTATTTGAGCCAATTAAAATTTATTTTTAATCGACTCAAATCAAATTTTAATCAACTCGCATTGAATTTTAATCAGCCCAAATTTTAATACATAAAAAAATATAAATTTTAATTGATTCAAATTTTAATAAATCAAATTTTAATTGACATGAATTTTAATAAGTAAAAAAATATAAATTTTAATCGACTCGAAAACGAATTTTAATCTGTGTTAACAACTTAGGTATAGTTCAAATCGGCTCAAATTTTAATAGGCTCGAATTTTAATACGTTAAAAAATAAAATTTAATCAGCTTCAATCGAATTTTAATTGGTTCAAATTTTAATATGTAAAAAAATAAATTTTAATCGACTCTAATTTTAATAAAATTTTATGTAGAAAAATTACTTGAGGTTTATGTAGGAGCATTTTTTTGTATTTTAGATGAATTTTTTTTGTTATAAATGGTAGTTTAATGGTAGGGAATGTTATTGATGTTTAAATATAAACTAGAAAAGGTGTCAGTGATGTTTTTGATAATAGAAGACCTAAACTTTCTAATTTTGATATCGTTTTTGTATCATGTTACATAAAATAAGATTGATGCCTCATATTAGTGAAGTTAAACTTTCGGGGCCAAAATGACAAACATGCCCAGGGCAAAAGACATTATTGATGAAAGATTTGGGCTTAAACTGGAGCGTATTTGGCCCATCACTGTAGACCCATTATCAGCCCAGTTGAAGAAATCGTAAAAAGACCTAGCAAGTACGGAGAAGATCATTCTAGAAGGATCAGTATCTCTAGACAAATCGAGGATCCCTTAGACAACTTATAATGACCCAAAATTCCATAAAAACCCTTCTTTAATCTCTGCACCCTTTTAAACCTCTCTCTTCCCCTCTCCCTCTCGTCAGTACTTTTCGTTCACAAAATAATACTCTCTCTCTCTCTTCACGACACCACCAGAGCATTTGGAGAATTCCGGCAGCATCTCCTACGCCGTGGCACACGCGATCCTCCGTCGTGAGGTGCGATCTCAAAGTCTACCTTTTAGATCTGTTATTTTTTCTATTTAGATTCTTTCCATTGGCTCATTTTCTTGAGGTTCATGGTTTAGTTGTTTATGTGTCATGTATTTAATACGTTGAATTGATCGTGGATTAGTTTGGTATCTATGGATTCGTGGATAATACGTTGCTTTGTATCAAAATAACATTGAAATCGTGTTTGTCGTGGTTGATGCTTTTTTTTTTAGCCGGATCTAATATTGCGTTGAAATTGTTCAAGTTGTATCCGGTTGTTGTTTGGTCGGAGTTGATGAAGTCGTTTAAGGGAAAATGATTGGCCTTTATTGGTAAATTAGGAGTGGTATTCAATATCCCAAATCAATACTGGTGATTTGTGAGCAAATATAATTGGTTCACATTATTGTTCTACTGAACCTGGAAAAGAATGCATTCACTGGTAAGCTGATTTGTTATATGTCTAATGCAAATTTGATTATTGTCGATGTGTTTGCATTGATTGTTGTTGATAGAGAGTTTTCTGTGGTTGCAGTGGGTTTGGAAAATTTGCAATTGTAATCCAGATTAGTTTTGGGAATATAGTTTGATTGGATTACGTAGTGGCTTTTTAGAACATTTAATATGGTTTTCATGTATAGGCTTCCCAGATTATATATTAGTGGCCTATTAGTGGGTTATCATTGTCATCGATTTAATGTGGTTTCATTTGTAATTGTTCAGGTTGTGATTCATCTGGTGGGAATACAGTGATTGTGTGTGCGTGAAAGCAAGACATTTTTTGCAGAGATGAGTGTTGTTGGTTTTGACTTTGGGAATGAGAGTGGCGTTGTTGCCGTTGCGAGGCAAAGGGGAATCGACGTTGTACTTAATGATGAGTCCAAGCGCGAGACTCCCACTATTGTATGTTTTGGTGATAAGCAGAGGTTCCTTGGGACAGCTGGGGCTGCGTCGAGTATGATGAATCCAAAAAATACGATTTCTCAGATTAAGCGGCTGATTGGACTCAAGTTTTCGGATCCTGAGTTGCAACAGGACCTAAAGACATTGCCTTATTCTGTGTCTGAGGGGCCTGATGGGTACCCACTAGTCCATGCACACTACTTAGGAGAAGTGAGGACATTTACTCCAACCCAAGTTTTGGGGATGGTGTTATCTAATTTGAAAAGCATTGCGGAGAAGAATCTGAATGCAGCAGTTGTCGATTGCTGTATTGGGATACCTGTTTATTTTACTGATCTTCAAAGAAGAGCTGTTATGGATGCAGCTACAATTGCGGGCTTGCGCCCTCTTCGATTAATGCACGAGACTACTGCTACTGCATTGGCATACGGAATTTATAAGACAGATTTGCCCGAGAATGACCAATTGAATGTTGCATTTGTTGATATTGGGCATGCTAGTATACAAGTTTGTATTGTTGGCTTCAAGAAAGGCCAGCTGAAGATATTGTCCCACTCATTTGAGCGGTCTGTGGGTGGAAGAGATTTTGATGAAGTTCTGTTCCAGCACTTTGCTGCGAAATTCAAGGATGAATACAGAATTGATGTTTTCCGGAATGCAAGGGCTTGCCTGAGGCTTCGTGCTGCTTGTGAAAAGTTGAAGAAGGTTCTCAGTGCAAATCCAATGGCACCTCTGAATATAGAGTGCTTAATGGAGGAAAAAGATGTCAAAGGTTTTATCAAGAGAGAGGAATTTGAACAACTCAGTGCTCCACTTCTATCGCGTTTGACAGAGCCACTAGAGAAGGCTCTTTTGGATGCTCAGCTTTCAATTGAGAATATCCATGCCGTTGAGGTTATTGGTTCAGGGTCTCGTGTTCCTGCTGTAATCAGGAGTTTGACGGAGTTCTTTGGGAAAGAGCCTCGTCGTACGATGAATGCCAGTGAGTGTGTTGCAAAAGGCTGTGCACTACAATGTGCAATTCTTAGTCCCACATTTAAAGTGCGAGAGTTCCAGGTAAAAACATCAGCTGACCCTATATTATCCCTCCCTGTTCCTTTCTCCAAATCCTCCTCAATCTGTTTTTTAATCCAGTTTATTTATTTATTGGTTGTTGGTCTCTGTATTTTTTATTAGTGTGTATTCGTTTTGGATATATAAACTTTTTGAAGAATGGTATGCCTGGATTTGTGTGCACTGAAAGCTTTATGTTTGAAAGGACCACCAGCTGCTGTAGTTTTTTTACAGCATATTTGTTGTACTGGTGGTAATCATACTATTAGATTTATCTTCTAGGAGTCATATTGCTGCTACTCTTTTCTTCTTCTCACGGTGAGTTATTATTTTATTTTTGCTGCTGGCTCACTCCAGAAAGTTGACATGTATCTTCATGTTATCACTGACTTTCTCCAATCATATGCAAAATGTGTTAGTGAAGCATCTACTACATTTTTTCTAGTGTGCAGCAAAGTTGAAACGCATGCTCATGCTCAGATTGCCATGGCATGATGCTCCTCATTATGTTGTTGAGAACCAACAAGATTTGTTTTTAGATATGGTTGAAGAGGGATTTTTAAATCTTTGAATACTGATGCAGGTGCTTGTTGGTGCTGATTTTGATTTGTAGTTTATGGTCTGCATTTTCTTCTTCATCTGACTGCCCTTAGATCCATGATAAAACCTTGTGGTTGTTAACTTGAGCATTTACTGTGGCATCCATGTTGGTTACTTGCTGTCATGTTCTATAATGAGAGGTTGTGCCCATTTACTTATGCTTTGATTTTTTTTTCTTACATTCTGGTAATTACTTCCTACAGGAAAGGAGTGAAATATTACTTTCTGGAAATGATGTTCTTTCTCTTACGTGAATCTTGTTTTAGTTGCACTTATGATGGTGATGTGATATGTTATCTGATGAATAGTTTCTTTCTTGGTTTTGAAGGTCAATGACGTCTTTCCTTTCCCTATTGCGCTGTCATGGAAAGGTTCTGCTCCAGATACACAAAATGGAGCTGCAGATAATCAGCAGAGTACCATTGTTTTTCCTAAGGGGAATCCAATACCGAGTGTGAAGGCTCTGACATTTTACAGATCTGGCACATTCTCAATAGACGTGCACTATGCTGACGTGAGTGAATTTCAAGGACGAACAAAGATTAGCACTTATACGGTAACAGATCTACACACTTTTGTTGGTTGATTAGTTTTAGTATTTTCCTTAAGTGTATGAGGTCTTACTATTTGGAGTTCATACCTAACATTGCTTTTGATGAAATGTTGATGACAGATCGGTCCCTTCCAATCAACAAAGAGTGAACGGGCCAAACTGAAGGTTAAAGTACGCCTAAATCTGCATGGAATTGTGTCGGTCGAGTCAGCAACAGTAAGTCTTGGAGATGTTTTTATCTACTCTCCAGAATGGCTCAATGAATTATAGGAGAATGTTTAATGAATCTCTTTCTAATATTTAATTTAGCTTTTGGAAGAAGAGGAGGCTGAAGTTCCAGTTGTAAAAGAGCCTGTTAAGGAAGCAACTAAGATGGAGACCGATGAAGCCCCAGCTGATGCTGCTGCTCCTGCTCCTGCTCCTGCTCCTGCTCCTGCTCCTGGTACCACGGAAATTGATGTAAATATGCAAGATGCTAAAGGAGCTGGTGATGTTCCTGGGACTGAAAACGGTGTTCCAGAAGCCGGAGACAAGCCTGTCCAAATGGAAACTGATGCCAAGGTCAGTAAACATTGCTTGAAATGAGCCAATGTAAACATGAAACACATTTTTATATGGTCTTCACTAATGTTGTCAAAAGTGCGCCCAGAGGCATGCCTGGGCCTGAATTGAGCCGAAGTGTACTTGAAGCACCTCCATGGGCCTGGAGGCCAAGGTGCTATCGAGGAGCAAGAAGCCTGCGGCATGGGCTTAAACCCAGGGCTATGAGGCAGGAGCTTTTTTCTCCCTAAGTAATATTTCTAGGGCTTTTGATCCATTGACTTTAATTTGAATAGTTGATGTGCATAACACCACAGTATAGCTCCAAGTATGACTATCTATTCTGACCCTAAATTTCACCTGTGAATGTCACAGATCTACCCTAATATAATTCAAAGTATAAATATCTTTTTTGGGTCAATGATCTCAATATTCTTCTTTTTCGTCTCTGTCATCCTCCGTATCTTTCTTTGTTCTTTTTTCTCGCATTTGTATTTTTCTTTCCTTTTTTTTGAAAGTAGCTCCTAATTTACTGAAATCAACCTATGTTTTTTGAAAAATAAGCCTCCTTTTTTGGTTCGATTTGCTCTTAAGATTGTGTAAGTAGCCTTCTGTTTTAAGAAACGTGTATTTACTTAATTTTTCTGACGTTTATTGCATTTAGCTTTAGTTACAGTGTAATTTATAGTTTTACATATTATCTACCAGTGTCTTGTTTCGAAGGGTGGAATGACTATTTTGGCTGATATCATAAAAATTTGCTCTAGTAAATTGAAACTTTCGAGTTAAATCTTGGGGATTGGTGGTCAAAAAAGATTAGAATGGAAAGCAACCCTTGTGTGTCTTTGGGTTTCTTTCTTTTTTTGTTCTTTCTATATTTTCTCATAACAGATTATTACATCATGTGCAGTAAATGTACTGAGAACAGTCTTTGCTTTTGTGAATTGTAGTTTGTGGATTTTTTTTAAAGAATAGCATTACACGGATGTTTAAATACTTTGAGTTGAAAGTTTAAAAGAATCAAGGCAAAAAGGAGAAGCTCTGGATGGGAGGCAGGTTGGGAAGAAGGGTGAGGTGAATTTGTGAGCAGTCGGATATACTAGTTGTTAGGTGGTTTCTGCTGTTGTTTATGACTCATATATTTGCCTGAATGCTCTCTGGTTGATTCAGTTGAAAATCAAGTACAAAGCATTGGGAGATATTTCTACTACTGGTTAGGTGTGGGGGTTGGCAGCCCATCCTTGAGCCTCCCTGTGTTATTCCCTTTGTTAGGGTTGGGGTTGAGGTTTCGCGTTACAATATCTAGTTTTTTTTGCCAAGTGTATATGACCAAGGTGTCTTTAGTGACATGGTTGGTTGATGCCGAGAAATAGGAAAAGGAACCCTACATTTTATGACTCTTTTTGACTGTCGAAAATGGTATTTATCGATCCACTCCTACAAACAAGTGAGCATCTGAGTTAATTCGCTTAGTATGACTGTCATGTCAGTATGATCTAATACTGAGTTCCTTTTGCATAAACGCATTGTGATATCTGTGAAATTTCTGTGTCTACCCTGTGAAAGAGTCGGCTTCTTTCTGCAGCCAATTGAAGTGAAGTTTTCCACTATGGTGTACCCTTGTGGCTCTTAGGTTGTTAAGGTGTCTTGGCCCTCCTTTCGATATTGCAGTTGAAAAGAACAGAGAAGTCCCCTACCAGAGGAAAAAAAGGAATAGAGAATTCTTTGATGAGAAGACAACAATCCTTTTGGCTGTTTGTGTGCCATTGCAGGATAACACCAGTTATTTCGCCCCCAAAACTGATACAGTACATTTCTGAGCTTGTTTGCATTCCAGAATCCAGCTTACATTTAGATGTTTGATTTTTGCTTATTGATGTGGAAAATGTCTCGAAGTCTTTCATGCTGTTTCGAATGGTAGATCTATGGATTTGTTATTAGAGAAATTAGTTTTCCTTTGGTGTTACAAAATAAAAAAAATGAAGCATTATGGCCTACGGCTATTAAATTTTCTTTGTTATTATTGTTATTTTTGTATTCAGGTTGAGGCTTCGAAGAGAAAGGTGAAAAAAACAAATATACCTGTATCAGAGTTGGTTTACGGAGGAATGGCACATGCAGATGTGCAAAAAGCAGTGGAGAAAGAGTTTGAAATGGCTTTGCAGGATCGTGTTATGGAAGAGACCAAAGATAAGAAGAATGCTGTGGAGGCCTATGTTTATGACATGAGGAACAAGGTATGTTATTTTCTTTGTATATTTGGTTCTGTGGGAACAATGGGAAATTTGATGCTCACTTTTTGCTATTTTGGTTTCTAGCTTCATGACAGATATCAGGAATTCGTTTTGGATTCAGAGAGAGAAGAGTTTACTGCTAAACTTCAGGAGGTTGAAGACTGGTTATATGAAGATGGTGAGGATGAAACCAAAGGTGTCTATATTGCCAAGCTTGAGGAGCTCAAGAAGGTTGGTTTCAGTTGTTTTTTGCTGTTATTTTATTGAACAGCTGTTTGCTCTAGTTAATGGATGGTGATTTGACTCGGAAGTATATCCTGCAGCAAGGTGATCCCATTGAGGAGCGCTACAAGGAGTATACGGAAAGGGGATCAGTGATAGATCAAGCTGTCCATTGCATCAACAGTTACAGAGAGGCTGCAGTGTCGAATGATCCTAAATTTGATCACATCGATTTAGCAGAGAAGCAGAAGGTAGTGATTTGTCAGATTAACTCTCTCTCTCTCTCTCATACTTGGATGATGTTGATTGGGGAGACAGATCTGCAACAAAATAAGTTGTGGACACAGGTTTGAAGTACAATAAACTTATTCCCATTTTCACCTTTGGCTACTTTCAGGTTCTAAATCAGTGTGTGGAAGCCGAGGCTTGGTTGAGAGAGAAAAAGCAGCATCAGGATTTGCTCCCAAAACATGCCACTCCAGTTCTTTTGTCAGCTGATGTGAGAAGGAAAGCTGAAGCACTTGATAGGTACACTCTAGTTACTTCATTGAAATTGAGATTTTCCTTCTGACTGTACTTCGACTGATTGTGATTTCTATGTTCGCATCTTTAACGTGAAATAACATTATTATCCCCTCATGAATGAATACCTATGACTAGTTTATACATGAAATATGATTGTAATCTATTGATTGCAATCAGTTTTAGGTCATCATTTTGTTTCCTGTTTCACATTCATCCTTCCATTTTTTTTTTCCAATAATCATGCAAAGTCCCCCATAAAGGCCTTATATTTGCTTTCTTTTGTTCATTAGAAATTTGCATCATTTCCTGTTGATCTGCTGCATTCCATTATCTTACAGTATAATTGCTATCACAATATTAAAAAAACATGATTCGCTCCTACAGGTTCTGCAGACCGATAATGACGAAACCAAAGCCAGCCAAGCCAGCAACTCCTGAATCACCGTCACAGACTCCCCAAGGAAGTGAGCCGCAGCCACAGGGTGCAGAGAATGACAACCCCAACAACGATGCTAATGAGAGTGCTGCAGCTGGAGGTGAAGTACCACCAGCTGAGCCAATGGAAACAGAAAAGTCCGGTACCACACCAACTGCTCCATAAATCTGTAAAGCAGTTTGTAATTTTGTGTTATGGAGGTCAAATTTTGGTTCATTTATATAGTTTACCATTTGCACCAGGAACTTTTTAATGGTCTAGAGAGGCCATGGAATGTTTGTTTGTGAGGTTATTTGGTTATTTAAAGCCATTTACTCAGTTTGATGGTTTGGCAAGTTCTACAATTTTTATAGGGCAGGTCTCTGGAATCCAGTTTTTCAAAAAGGGCTTGTAAGTGAATAGGTAAATTGCAACTATCCATCCCACTGTGTTCTTGATGAGACCTAATATTTATTAGTGTCATCCAACTCTTTTTGTTGCGGGGATGTACTATTTGGTTCCATTTCTTACTTGGATTTTGCATGTTATAAATGCCCTGCTGGCTTTGGGTACAAAGTCTATCTTGTGGTGTATGTATGTGTTAATCGTGTTAAATTGCGTGAGGCTTCATCCCGAGCACGCTAGCAGTTCATGATTTGCAGAAACCATCTTGCAATTACCAACTACTTAAGTTCTGCAGTCCATTCAGCGTTTGTGTTCAGTTTTCTTTGTTCTGTTGTTTGTTCGGTCTCCCAGGGGAAAAGAAGTAATTTGTTTACATTGTTTTCATGTTTTGAAACGATTTAGTCATGAATTCAAAGTACTTGATCTGGTTGTAGTAGGTGTTAGTTGTAGATGTTCCTGAGGATCCCTAGTAGCTTTGCTGCGTTTAGAAGTGCTTGCTTCCTCAAGTTTGGTCATATGTTACTTAGATTGAAAATGATAGTATTGGTTTTTTGGTCCTACTACCACTTGTCTACACAGGCTTGAAGTTGCTGTAGTAGTGGAAAACTGTAAAGTATCTGTCAAGTACAAGCTTTGGCTTCGACATCGAGGCTGGCCAATGGTGAGGGTTGCCCGCGTTACAGATTGCCGGAGTGTGCAAATGTCTGCGGCAGGATAGACACAGCTACGTCCATTTTTTATGCTTCCACCGGTCGAGAAGTTACCATCTTTCATTCATAAGCCATCAACCTGTACTTGCTACACCTTATGTATGATACCCGTTGTTCGCTTTGACCGCTAATCAGTTTGCATCTACTCCCAATCCTCCTCCATGGTTTTATCTTTACTAATTGGATGTGGCTTCCTCCTTGTACAAGGACGGGGCTTAGCAAAGTAGAAGAACCGGGGGTTGCGTTGCTTGTTCGACGCATCTTTTCTTTCAACCTTATTAGCTCTAGTAGGTAGGATGGGCCAGTTAATTGGCCCCAGCGAGCGATCCCAGTTTGCAACAGAGAACAAGACAGCTTGCCAAGACAGCAAGCGAGCAAACCTTTCTTTGCTTCTTCTCCACTAAGCACGGAAGTTTAAGGATAATTGTAGGTTGGTGGCTACCTAAGGAATTTCCGATTCGATCTGCCCCCTGGCTGGGATTGTGAAGCTATTGATGGTTTGCAACTAACACGACCACATATCTTTGCTACCCTTCTTTCCCCTCCCTCCAAGAGAAAAGTAAAAACGTACAGGTGATAAAGCACACGATATCCATCAAAGCAAATTTGAAAGAACAAATAATTTATCATGCACCTACATGCATGCTAGTCTGTACAAAATACAATTACACAATGACCAATAGAGATGATAAAAAATCAACAAGCTACATCAGTGACTATTGGTTGAACTGTCTATATTTGTAATCTGCAGTTTCCAATTACACAGGCAATCACTAATCGAAAATTGATCAGCAAAGCAAAAGATAGCTACCTCAACAAGTGGAGAAAAAATTCATTACAACGGTGATATCACATGACAAGGTGATGTGGTATCACCAACCAATAATACTAAAACAAATAAATAAATGGACCCCACAAAAATTAATAACTAACCTGTCATGTAAGCAAATAACTCTCCACTCTTCTTCCATGTAAGTTTAAGTGGGGTTCACCTTGCCTATTTGAGATTTTATTATTGGTTGGTGATACCATGTGATCAATGGTGACATGGTATCACCGTTGTATTCAATATTTACTCCAACTAGTGTTGGTGAGCAGAAAAGAACCACAGCAAAATAGCAATGAAATAACTGAAACAACATTGGCATGAAGAAAAAAGAAAATCATCTTAGAAGTTTTATTGTAACTACCATTTCAACTAATATTAACATATACATTCCTTCATCACATCAGTTTTATTGCCTAACAAATAAAAAGTGGAAGAGGAAATATGCTCCAGAATACAATACAACAATGGCATGCAGCGAATACAAGTAGTAAGAGTAAAGAAACAAAACAAGGTTCAGACACATCACCCACTAATATTCTCTGCGGAAACCTCATTCTCTTCATCATCT
This sequence comes from Ilex aquifolium, assembly GCA_951799425.1. Lineage (NCBI taxonomy): Eukaryota > Viridiplantae > Streptophyta > Magnoliopsida > Aquifoliales > Aquifoliaceae > Ilex > Ilex aquifolium. Next base: position 18,523,297 of record OX637410.1, read on the forward strand.
GCTTGATGTATTTTTGCAATCTCAGCCCGTGCTCTCTCCAGAATCTGCCTCTTTTGCAAGTCCAACTCTCTATGGAAATCCATCCTCATCTTTTCGAGTTCTAGCATCTGCTGTCTCTTACTGTCCTCAATCTTCTGATATATCTCACTAAATTTTTTAATGGAATCTGCAAGCAATCTGAAGGAAGTTCCATCACCTCTCTCCCCACCACCATTCCTTGACCTTTTGAGTGGGATCCCATTTGAATCATCTTCCTCACCCTCTGCAGATTCTGAATTCCCTGGGCTATCCCTCATCTCATCTAACCCATTCGCACGATTTAGATAGACTCTAGGATTCATGAAAATATACTCCCCGGAGTCCACTCCACATGAAAGGCCTGCCTGCTGCTGGGAAGAGGACATTAGCATATCCATCTTCTTAAAATATACCCATTTACTGGAGGGACTTCCAATCTCTCCTAACTTCATCTTCTCCTTTTTATATTTCTTCTTCAGTGTATCTAAACGGTTTCGACACTGGGTGTCTGTTCTTTCCATCTTTGACTCCTGCGAAACCTTCTCTGCAACTTCCTGCCATTCCTCAGTCCGAAGACTCTTCCTCCCACCTTTGAGAAACCTATCACCCCAAGCATCTAGTAGAATAAATGTCTCATGTTCCGTCCAATCTGTGAGTGAATTACGTCCACCAAATGATGGCTTTGGTGCCGATGCAGCTGCCATTGATGGTGGTGGTACTCGAGGAGCAAATTCATAACTTGATAACAAGCTCCTCAGCTTCCTCTTCTTATGGTGCCTTTGTATATCACCATCTCCAATCCTCCCATTATATTCATCATCCTCATCCTCGTCATCATCACTATCATCATCACCACCACCATCATCATCATCATCTTTGCCTACCTCCTGAACACCATTTTCTTCTTCTTCTTCTTCTTCATCATCATCTTCTTCTTCTTCCTCTTCCTCGGCATAAGAAGAGTCCCGAACAGGAAGCTTCTGGTGATGTGATGACCCGTAACCCTCATTCACCCCATTAGAGTTTGGGGGATACCACGCATCATCCTCAGTGTCATCCATCCAAGCACACAAGATCAATAACCAGATAAGTATCCAGCCAGGTATCCTAATGTAGCGAAATTAACTTCAGGAAAAAAACAAAACCCATTTATTATACCCCCAAATGGCACAAAATTGTCCCAACAAACACCAAACTTTTATTACCAGACCACCAATTTCTATTGTCTTTACTCTTATCTATACAACCCAATAAATTTTTCTCATAAAGAGCTCATCCCTATCCCGAATAACAAATTTTTTTTCCCTAAAACATACACTCAAGTTCACAATTAAACAACTCCCATTATTCTCAGCTCAATAACAACTGTAATTATTCCCAAATAAAGCAAATTCCAAATCACTATTTCTCCACTGTACAGTACCAAAATAATCAAGCCTCGAAAACAACAAAACAATTTCGAACTATCTCAAAATTCTAGTCGTAAACAACCAAATTGGCCTCTTTCCATAGAATCATACTCACAAAAAAAAAACAAAACCCATGGTTCTTACCTCAGACATGCAATTTTCCATACTCTTAAGGGTCTCAAATTCTCGAACTTTCTGCAAAATCAAACACAAATCAAGCACAAGGTGGTCAATTTTTCAGATGGTAAACCCTAAGTTTACTGAAAGTTTGGACATCGCGCATCTATGAATTGATTAGTGGAGGATATAGAGCTAAATATGCTAACGTATACCGAGTGTGCTATGCGCGCCCAAGTCTCGGGCCACATCCCAAGGCCTTGGCCCTTGGGCCAACTTTGCGGGTCACATCTTTAAACCGGCCACGTGTAGATATATGTCCCGTTGGCACTATCCTAATACCTAAGTTCCTAACCACTTAACTTAATGTTAAATAAATTACTTAATAAATGTAATTTTACCAAAAATGAGGATGAACATTTTTTTTTGAGCAATGCTATATAATCTAAATCTGTAACTCAAATTTGCATCCCAACTGAAGGGGATCATTGGATCAGTAGGTCCCATTTAAAAAAGTTGATGGGATCCACTTATCTAACGGTTCTCTTTTATTTATGATGAAAATTTGGGTTACATAGTATTTTTTTTTTCCCCTTCTTCTTTCCTTTTTCAAATCGGTGAGAGAATGATTCGTACGAGAGAGTTATCAATAATATTCATATTAAAGGCGATGCCATCGATTGACATTATATTTTACATAAGCAAACACCCTTTGCCCACAGTATGTGGTGCATTATAATTAGATAGTGTGGGTGACAAACCTCCTTGAGGTTATATATGTCATTTAGCTATTCATATTTGTAAACTATAATTATACTAATAATACCAAATTTTGGAAAACTTATCTTGCAAAATTAAAAAGAACTACAAATGAAATTTGGTAACAATATCATGTGAGCTTTTTAAAGCAAATCTTAGTTTATTCTCTTAACCTTTAATTTTTGAGTTACACTCCATGCTGACTAGCATATTGGCTTGAACACAAATGGAGCTTGATAAGTCATATGATCAAGTTGTAAGAATTTTCCTACTTTATCTTCTTTCACTCATGAACTAAGCTCAAACTTAGTCAATGGACTTGTTTGGAATTTGCTGAAAATTTCAATTTTTGGAACATTCAGAGGAAAAGAAGTATGGTATGTTTGGACTCGAACTTATTGGGAGCCTTTTCTATCAACTTATTGGATAAAAACAACTTTTATTTGCACCAATGAAAGCTAAAAAAATGGGTTTATCCAAAGAAAAATCGATTTTTTCGGAAATACTCTAAACTGTTCCAAAAGTTTTTTTAACTATAACTTTTTTATTTTACTTTTCAAATCTCTATTTCAGACCCAAAAAATTAGCTCCAAACAGGTCCAATATTGGTTTGAATCCGAGCAAACTTGTTAACTTACAATACCTTTTTCTCAAAGGAGTAAATATTGACAATTAATAACATACAATATTAAATAACACTATTAATAACACGACCTCATTTGCACAAGTAATTAAATATTTTACTTTATTATTAGATGGTGATATCACTATATTAAATAGGAAAATTTGGAGGTTGGTCCATTTTGTGAATTTATTTAGTGATAAGTCCATCAAAGAAACTTGTTTAATATTAAGTTCATTTTGATCTCTATTGTACAAAATATCCCCAATAGTTATGTTTAATTAAAACAAATTTGAAAATTAAAAACTCTTAAATTTTAAAAGTTTGACTAACATTAAAATTCTTTTTTTTTTCTCTCTCTCTCTCTTTCATATCTATCTATATCCATATATAGAATATGACTATTTATTTCTCTCTCATATATATATATACTAGTTAATGCCCGTGCCTGAAGGCACTTGTGTAACACAAAAAAATTGTCATTAGAATAAATATTATTTAAAAATACTCTTATGTAGAAGGAGAGATGTGTATTTATATATATAGAAACAGAGAGTAAAAAAAAACACTATAACATCACAAAATAACATTTAGATTTATTCAAACCAACTCAAAAGAGTCAAATGGAACAACCGGAGACAATAAGGAAAAATGACTACCAATATAGGAACTTACGATAATAGACACGGTTGCCCACAAAAAGTACAATAATGAATATTATTGTAAACTGTGACATTTGTTTTGGAACTCAGAACTCAAACAACAAACTGAGATGCATATGTAGGAATAGTCATCCTATCTCACCACAAGTGACCACTTAGAAGGATTTTTACCACATACCAACAACAATTATGCTATTTTCAGAAAGGGCATACAATATGCTTGAATCACAACAATTAATCCAAGCAAACCCACATCCCTCCAAGGATAGTATAAAATTTGCTTAAATCATTTCAACAAATCCAAGCAAACCCGCACTACTCCACTTTAACCAATTAATTGATACCAAATCAAATCAAAACAATCAATAAATAAAGCAAACAATTCCCTAGCAAACCCCAATGAATAAAGAAAGTATAAAGCTAAAGGGAATTCTAATTATTATGCAGTGCTAATGAGCATGAAAACATTTTTTTTTTTGAATTGAGAGCATGAAAACAAACTTCAAACAACTAAAACGCATCAAAACTCACACAATATAAAAACAGATACAAAAAAAAAAAAATTCCCGCAGATCATGAGTGTGAGAGAGAGACTCACCTCAAATCTTTGAAATGAACCCCCAAAACTTTGCATTTAGTTAAACCATTGCAGTAAAACCCACCAACCATTGCACTAAAACTTGCAACAAAACCCATTGATCAATGCAATGCAAATTAGCAAAAACACACAATTAAAAGAAACTAAAGTGAAACAAACAGACCCACAAAAAAATAGAGACAAAATTCCTATAAATTATAAGAGAAAAGAAGAGAAGAGGAGGGGGGGGGGGGGGGGCGCACCTTGAATCGATTTGGCACTTCAATGCCAAAGGAAACACAATTTATCAATCTGTAAGAAAGATTTGAATCCTGTAATCCTCAGCACAATGCTTTCATTTGCCAACATTCAGATTAAATTTAGTGGATGCAAAACTGCGCTATTGAACACTGGAACTCAGTTTTTTGCCTAGTGCTAATGCAAAAAAATCCTTCATTTCAAAAAAATCGAAGCCATTATGATGAGTAAGCAAAGTATAGGCATCACATTACAAAAAAGAGTAGACTTGCCAAATGTACCCAACTCAAGTTTCAAAAGAAAATGACAGCACCCCAAACTGCTTAACTCTTTTTTTTTTTTTTTAACGAACCTCTCAATTACCAAAATACCAACCAACAACCAAGTTGGTAGAAAATACGTATAACAACCATTAAATCCAAACCTCATGACCCTCCTATGCTCATTTGGCAATCCCCATAGATGGCACGACATGCTTGAAGTTTCAAGAGGCACTATTTCAATTGCAGTAGACAAAAGTAAGAACTTTAAAAGCCTACTCAAAATTGCCTATCAAAACAAAACAAATTTTACCCAAAACCAAACTTAAAAAAAAAAAAATCATAGATAAAACCCCAGTAGAAGAGCATCAAGGGCAACTCTTAGATGACACCATGATACAAACCTCCCTACTTATGCAAACTACTTTACTCCAAGCAGAAATGCACTCGCAGCCTTGACCCTCAGAGACTGTAAAATTGTTTCATATCAAGCTAAGTGCTTTTTCTCACAAACATTTTGTCAAACACCTTATGTTCATGCCTAAAGTAAGGTAGTAAACAAAAAATTCAAGCCATTATACCCATGAAAAATCATATCAATCAACAAAAAATGAAAAATAAAGCCTAGGATTGAAAGATTAGAACATAGTAACTTTAGGAGACTGATGTTATAGCTGATGTAGTTCCTAACCAAGCCCAATGAGGTGATTCGGGTCTTAACCTCGAGCTTTGCCTAGTTATAAACCATTAAAAAACAACCAATAACACAACGTAATTTTAATTTTCAAAGCAATGTTTAAACCATTAATAAAGAAACCAAAAGAATGAGCATGTTGTAGGTAAGTGCGTGTGTGTGTGTGCGTGTTGTGTGTATGCTTTGAGTGTGCGTAGAGAGTTGGTCAACACCTCTATGGCATTTGATTGAACATCTTATAGGCATTGTGCGATGTGTATTTTGTGCGTGTAGAATGAGCAGGGAAGAGAAAAGAAACACAAAGAAAGAGGCAAAATCAAGTGAAGGTCTGAATTTACCTGGTAGCGGAAACTGGCAAAGACTGTGGATGGGCAACGGCAACTGGCGAATTTGAATTTGGAAAAACTGGTGGAGACAGAGAGTGTGTGTGTGTGTGTTAGTAAAAGTTGAGATTTGTGGGGAGAGACTGGGAGAGGCATGAGATTCCTTTTGGGTATGAAAGGAAATCACAGAGATCACATTCTGATAAGGAAAGAAGAGATCGATGCGTGAATTTGGGAGAGAGATATCGCTGAATTAGGACGTGATTGGGAAAGAGATAGAGAGGTTCGGGTGAATGTTTTTAAAAATGAGAGAGAGAGTTAGAGGAGAGAGGAGTCGGGTAGTTAGATGAGATATAAGAAAGAGAGAGAGAGAGGGAGAGAGAGAGAGGTGTTGGGTGAGGTAGCAAGAGATAGGGGAAAGAATTTGAGTTGCTGAGAGGTAGGGAGATAAAATTAGATGTGAGATAGAACTTTTTGTATTAGTTAGGAAAATAGAGTTAAATAAGAGATAGAAGTCTTAAAAAAAAAATGTTGTTAGGCGGGAAAAAAAATTCAGTATTCACTGTAGACTGTTAGATCAAAATTTTTGAGATGATCTGAACCGTCTTTTATGTTTAGATTACGTTGTCCGTTGGATGTGTTTATATTTTGTCTCAAAACGATCTGGACCTCTCTTTTTCTCCAAAATTCAAACTCAGCTCTACTTTATTATATAGATATACTAAGGATAGTTCGTGCTTGAAGGCACGATGCATCGTAAGTGAGAAGTGATGAATTTTTTTTTTGGAGGGGGGGAGAGAAATTCAATATGAATAATTTTGAGAGGGTGATGACCGTTGGATAAATTTATTTAAGACCGTCGAATAGGCTTATTGAAGTCTGTCTTGTTTTATATTATAGATATACTAGGATTAATCCGTACATGAAGGCACGGTGCAATATGAATGATTTTGAGAGGAATGATGGTGGTCATTGGATGAGTCTATTTGAGGCCGTCGAATGAGTTTATTGAAGTCTGTCTTGTTTTATATTATAGATATACATCTAGTAATATTAAAAAAATAATAATAACATTAAACACAAAAAAATAGTAATATTTAAACACAAAAAGAAATAATAACATTAAGTATTTGAGAAAATAAAAGTAATAACATGCTCAAAAAAAACGGTAACATGAATAGTAATATGCTCGACAAAAATAGTAATATGCAAACAAAAACAGTAACATGGTAAAAAAAAATAGTAACATGGAGCATTCAAAAAAAAAAAAGTAACATTCAAAATCGAAAATAATAACATTTAAAAAAATAATAACATTCAATAACAAACAAAAAAAATTAAACAAAATAAAAAATATTAACATTCAAAAACAAAAATAGTAACATTTAAACCAAAAATAAATAATTTACTTCGACAAGTCCATATGAGCCCATCTGGAATTTAAATTTTAAATTTATGTAAAAAAATTTAGTGACGTATATTCATTGATAGTGAATTAAGGGATAACAGTTTCTAAATTAAAAAATTAATTTAAAGTTGTTTTTAAATATGGGTATTTCGGAATTTAAAAAAAATAGTGGATTTAACTACTTATTAATAAGATTAAAAATGGATTTATTTCCAAATAAATTTCGACTAAACTCATTATAAGTCATTTAAGACAAACTCAGCCTAATTTTCACTATTAAATATTATGCACAACGTCGTGAAGGTATTTAAGTCATTTAATCCATGGTGTGTAGTCAGTGGGTTGTGATCGGACGAGCACTGGAACTCCTCGGCCCGTTCTCTCCACTTCCCTTTAAGTTGTAGGTAATAAACAACCAAAAAAGGATTGAAGTTTCAGATAAAGTTGAGTCCGTTTTTTTGGAAGTCACCCAACTCAGTTTTTGTCTTTAGTCACTGACAGACACAGCTCATAAAATGGTCAGATAAAATCATCAAAATTTATCCCACCAAAGTCACTCACACCATTCTTGTGAAGTTTTATCATGGTGGAAGAAGAATCTTAAGAGCATCGAAATTTTTTTATCTTATAGATTACTGGTTCAGTATTGGATATAGAATAGTAATGGTGGCTCTACTATACATGCATGCAGGGAAGAAAGAAACAAGATTAGTGTAGTTTTAGAGAGAGAAGTGGGGAGAGCATAAAGACAGAGAGAGAGAGAGTGCATAGATAGAGATAGAGAGTTCACCAGCTTCTCAGATTTTGCTCATCAAAAGCTGCATTTGGGTTTTGATTTTATAGTGAAAAATCAGGTTGGGTTTAAATTCCATTTCTTTTTAGTGTGCTTTGCTTGAATTGCTCAATTTTGCGACCTAACCTATGTGTTTTGGGTGTGGGTGTGCTGAAACCAGGTTTGATTATGTGATTATAGAAAGTTCCATGAACGCATTCAGATTAAAGTTACTTGAACTTCCTTCCTTATTTCATGGTTGTTTGCTTCTGGTTTAATTAATATCACTTTATGCTATTTCTATTGTTCTCTTAATCATCTGCTCGAATTGATTGCATGTAGGAATTTGCTGGTTTTTTCTCAATGCAGTTCCAGGTAACGAATGCTAATTAGGACCGAAGATCAAATTAGATTTTCATCTACAAATGGGAAATAATATAACTCGTCATGCTAATTTAGAATCCTATATCGGTCAGGATCACGAGATCATCTCATTGTCTGTAGAGTCTAATACCGATAACTCATCAAATTCCGACTCAATTAGTACTCCTAATTCTTCTTTGGGTTTTAGGTCCGATTCCAAACTTGCAACCAATCTAGTTGTAGGTACTCAGGATCATAAGACACCTCAAGAAAGATTGGATTGCAGTAAAGTAGGCCTAAGCACCATAAATTCACCATTAATGAAGCCAAATCATACGAGGAAGTTACTGATCCAATAAATAGTAATAAGAACATAGTTATTGGACAACAGTTAATGACCAATGTCCCCACTTCCTCGAGCCATTCCTATGGATATTCAGATTCTTCCAGGAGAAATAGTCTCGTCCCTAGAAACAACCTAATTTCCAAACACTCAGGTGGCTCAGATGCTACTCCTGTAGGAGGGAGGAGAAAGCTCTTCTAATCCTACCCATTTCGATAAAGCTTCACATTGTTTTTTTTTTGGTACATCGGAAAGTTAAAACAAACTAAATAGAGTTCTTAGGAAAAGCAATGCTAGCCAGAGATCAGTCAACATAAAATTCGCCAATTGGGGAGGGGAAGCATCAAGCTCAACAAAATGTTCCAGCTACTGGACTCCAAGGTTAGTCAGTGTATCTGCACACTGGTTGTTTCTTTGAGAGTATGAATAATGGGAATGTGATTCAGCTTCATTAACCTTCTGCAGTTAGTAATAATGACTCTGTTCGGATTTGTAGCCTCCGGATTCATGGACAAAAGTTTGGCTACTTCAAGCGAATCAATTTCCACTAAGATATGAGTGATATTCCTCTTCTGAACTAGCTCTAGTCCCTTGAAAATAGCCCATATCTCTGCTTGTAAGCTCGTAGTATCATCAATTTTCCCATAGAAGCCTGCAATCCATCTTCCTTGATCATCTCTAATAATTCCTTCCACTCTTGCTGGACCAGGATTACCTTTGGGGCTTATTTAGATGGATTTTTTGGGAGGGTTTGAATTGGCTTCCCCAAACCCTTCTAATCCCAAGTCCCTTTTTACAAAGACGAGATTCAACATTGAATCTGGTTCATACCCATGTTTGGTATGCAAATCATATACATGTAGGACCAATGAATATATCATAATGAGTAATCATATTTGGACATAAAAATCTGACATAATTTGTTGACATAATGATGCGGCTTCAATAGAACCATTGGATCAACACTAAGTTTCAATGTTTGATGGAGCCCACAGTCAATCCAAAGGTCATAGTGAATTAGGTCAGTATATTAAGTCCCAACAACATTGTTCTATCATAATTATAAACAACTATTTGTCCTGTAAATGAATATTTTACCCTTGATCAATCCAATTCATACCCATGTTAAGGGGTACAATTGTCTTTTGTATCTTTAACCCCTTAACCCATCTTCCCAAACCCACTCCCTCCTAGGTTTGACGAAACCTATAATCATGAGTTTAATATTCATGTCAACTACGGGTCGGGTTTGTGAACCTAGGATTGAATTTTCAATCCAAACATGGGGTTTGAGGGGTCATTTGGACTATTTTTCACAAACCCATCTTGCCAAGCCCGCCCATACCCCCTTGACAAACAGCCCCTTGGAGCATCTGTTCGTGTTTAGTTTATTCCATCCCGTTTGGGGAAAAGACCATGCAATTAGTCTGGAAGAGGCATTATTAGGAACAACATGAACATTTTAAAAGGTTTTAACAGAATCCAAAGCAAGAAGCCACGCTTCCCTAGCAACAATTCTTTTTTTTTGGGGGGGGGGGGGGGTTAAATTTTTAGAAATACTTTCTCTATTCCTATCTTTCCATATACACCATGAAATACATGCACACAAAACAGGCCAATTAATTCCTTTCCAGTCCTTGATCTTCACATTGTTTGTTCAATTTCAGTAAGCTAATAAACTTAAAGTTCCAAAACTACTATTGAGAATGAAAATACCTCGACTACTACAAGTTCAATTCCAGTAATCATTTGCTCTAGCCATGGAAATGAGGACCTTACGATGGAAGAGATCAAACAATGTGAAGAGTATACTTGTATAATTTTTCATGGTCTAAGCCCCAGAGTGATTAACTTTTTTGGTGGTTGTATTTTGGAATATCATCCAAGTAAATTGGTCAATTTCAGTGCGACAAGAGGACAAATGAGCTCAATCCAAGTAGCTAATTATCAAGCACGCAGTTCAACTCCAACCCCTGATTTAAGAGATGACTTCCTCAAGAATTGTCTCAAATGCAAGAAGAATTTGGAAGGAATAGACACTTACATGTACAGGTTTGTTCTAAAAAACTCCCTCAAGTATTACAACTATTTACAATACGACACCAGATTTTGTAGCAATGGTAGCAAACCATTATAGTGCTATGATATGTTTTTGCATAGATTGGCCAGCTCAATCAAATATTGTCAAAATAGTTCCTATTTAACAAATTTTTTAAAGTATATCTCCTTATGTATAGTAGTACATTTTGCAGAGGCGATGCAGCATTTTGCAGTGATGAATGCCGCAATGAGGAGATTTTGTCTGATCGTCTGAGAATGACAGAGAGGAAAACCATGGAAAAATCCCCTGAAAAAAGTCTCATCTCAAGCAACAACAAGGTCATCTTCTTCGTCGGTGATGTGCCTCTTTCTGCATACATAAATGGGTTGTGAAGATTGGCACATAGACCGCACATTGGCCCCCCTATCGCCCCCGAGCAGCACCATAATTACCATAATCCTCAATGAGGAGGTGCTCAGCGTTTACTAGCAAGTTAACGTTACCTCAACTTATGTAGAGTTGCTCTGGGTAGCAAATAGCTTAGAGTTTCATTTGTCTTGGGAACTTTTCTGTAGTTATAGGTGTAAATGGTACTCTAAGTTGTATCTTAATTTTACTCTTAGTTTTCCTTTAGAGAATCTTTTGTAATTATTGTTAAGAGAAGAATAGAAGCAACTGTTAGATTAGTTTCTTCTTCAAAATAATGTCTTAATAAATGCTTGAACGTGGAAGATTTTCTCAATTGATCGAGGAATGTAGGAAGATCTTATGAAGAGTTTCTTAAAAAGTAACAGATTCCCTTGATTTCATACTGCACTATGAAGTTTCAACTGAAATCAAGATGGCTTAACAATTGAATGACCAATGGGTTTTTGGTCCAATGGTACTCCTTACTTTTTTGAAAGTACAATTGAATGAAAATAGCATGCATTGTCTAATAATGAGGAATGAAGCCATAAATAGTTCTCTTGAAGTTTCCATTACGGGCTTTGTTTTTTCTAGTAAGTACGAAATATGTATTTCATAGATACACTTACAAGCCTTGCCTTCTTTGGTAGGTGAAGACACACCTTTACAATTCAAGCTCAATAGATACACTTTCAAGCTCACTCAATACAATAATATCTCCTCTTTTTACAAGCAAAAAATCACTCAATTAAACTCAAAGAGGGAGATACTCACAATTGGCCTTGCAGCCAAGATCTCATAATAATGATCATTTATTGATATGTAAATAACCCTTTGAATGCTTGAGAACTCCCAAATAATTCTCCAAAAAGTCTTGTTTTAATAGCCCTCACAATGCTCTTTTATAGTGTAAGCGATTGGAGAAGAGAAACTAGACGTTAGAGGCACAACGGTCACATTCAGAATGCCCAACCGGTATACTGATTTGTCAGAGGCACTTTGTTGATTCATCAAAGGCCATTAGGTGAAGATACTATAAGCGTTTGAGCTTTTTCAGTTTCCCAACTGGTATACCGCTTCATCCAACCAGTATACCTCTTCCTCCAATCGGTATACCTCTTCAAACATCTGGCATACCGGTTCTATGCATTGTCATATTCTTCCAATGCGATTTTGACCCTCAAAACGTTAGAATTTGAAGAAGGCTATTTCAGATAAAATTGTAGCCTTTGATATCTTCTTTCGAACCCCATTAGAATTAGGTCATCTGGACATTTGAGTAGAAATGTATATTCTAATACCGAGACATGTCTGAAACTCCTGATTGTTCAGCTTTTATGCATAACCTTCAACTTCCAATATGTTTTTCACCTTTAAGACATTCAAATCTCAAAATTTATATTTCGCACAAAATTGTAGATCTTCAAGTCTTCTTTCCAACTCTTCTTGAATCACATTAATTGGACATCTCCATCAAAATTTATTCTAATATTACCAAGACTATGTCAAATTAACAATTTCAACATTTTTCCTTCTTAGTTTGTTTCTTGCACTTTTTTGCATTGATCTTTCAACTCTTCTTCTTAACCAACATATTCACATTATTTACTTGAATGATGATCATATAACAATGATCTTCAACATCTTCAAGTTCTCTTTATATGCGCATCAAATCAACAACATTGTTGAAGAAGCTTTTCATGCTCATTCAATCTCATCTTCACTCAACCTCTTTGTCTATGTCCATTCTCTTGATTTATGTGCATCTTGAATCAATAAATTTTATCAATGCTCACTATCATCTTTTCTTTGTATTATCCAGTTGAACATTTCACTAATGCACATATTCTCCTTTGGTTCATCATAGCCAATGTAGCACATCACTTATCCAAGCATTCTAATCAATGTTAAACCTGTGCAACACTTTCAACCAAGCTCACAAAAAGATGATTATTAATACAAGAATGTTTGTTATCATCAAAATCTTTCTTAACCAAGAATAGGTTCAACATCAACCTGTAGGCGAAAAAGTCCAACCAATTGGTCATGTGGATGTTAAAGAGTGTGGGCTTTTGTGGTTGTAAACAGTCTGTGCAATTTCCTTGACAAAATTCATGGCCTGTTTGGCGATGAAATGGGGTTACATTTTTGCATTTATCAATGCTCTATTTGTTTTTGTCTTTCCAGATGTTCCAAAGGATTGAGAGGAACAATTGTGGCCAGGGGTGCCATTCCAAAGATTGTCAGCCTTTCAGATGCAGTTCACCTAGAGCCACTCATTATGATCACAAGAATTATCAAGGTCTCTTTCCGGGGGCTGAGGAATTTCCCTCAAATCTTTTGGGCTTTAGAGCAATCCCTACTTATGTGAACACATGGCTTCTATGTTCCACTTGAATGATACCAGTGGTTGCTGAACCACATGTTGCAACTCCTTGGGCATGAAAAAAATATATTTACAATATGAACTCTGTAGCTTGCAAGCCACCATCTTAGAATTAGGTAAGGAACAAAGTATGTTATAGGACATTGACGGACCGCCAGTCATTGAGTGACACGTGTCCAAGCAACATCGGTTTGGACCTCCTCAAGTCGAGGCAGAGGAATAACTGAGCCAAGACAATAGCTAATTCTAATTCCATCCTAATTTGCATTTGGACGCAAGCCTTGTGTAGAGCACAAAAGGGACAGACTAATCAATGTCGTCCCATCAAAGGAAAACTACTTTTAACAATCAAAGAGGCAAAGTATGGTTCTGACTATGTTAAAAGGTCCTCGGGACATATTCTTAAATGCTTGGTGATAGTCTGTAGGTACTTTACGATAGAGAACTTGATGTTCGGGGCTATTGGACACCTATAGAGGGGACAAAGTGATGAATGCTTGGGAGGCGCCGAGTATGCTCGTTATTCAACATTAATGAGGCATGACAGAATAACAATAATTACACTAGTCATAGATCATAGGTTGACAGGCCTAAAGGTTATACTTGAGTGTCTGTCACGTCGTCATATTTGAAGGTATAAATACCTCATCAAACCACTAAACAGGTATATGAGAAAGGATGAACTAAACACTGTACATTTTCCTCAAACTAATTCCACCGACTGACTTAAGCTTTAGAGGGGAGAAGCCTGGTGCTTATCTAGTCCTATTTGACTCTTTCTGTTTCAGGAACTAGAGATTGTTCTTCGTTCACCGTGTTGAGGCTATCTCAACCTATGGCAAGACCACACTCGTGCAATTTGGCGTCGTCTATGGAAAAACATCGAATCAATTTTCTATGTAACCAGTATCATGGTGGGCACCAATCTCATGGCTTGGTAAGGGGTAGTCTTCGTGTGGGAAATGCGAGGGGCGACCTCCTACCATCCCAGACGGAATCTCAATCATTGAACCTATATGATGGGATCCAACGTAACTCGCAATTTACCTTGCCAGTATGCTCACGACCTCGAGGGACGTAGAGTTCTCGCCCGAGAAATTGTCAAACTGATGAAGGAACGAATGGTTGACCGCTTAAAACTGATTGAGCGAGATCACGCGAATGTGCTCAATAGGCTGAGCAATTTTGAGCACTCGGTGAAGATTTCCAAGAGACATAGCCGCCGCGATGAAGGCCAGGAGATCAAAGCATTCGTAGTCTATATTCCTAAAATGAGATATCTAGTCGTGACCTTCGCCATCGATTGGGGCAAAAGATGGAATCACCTCCCTCCAAGAGAGAATGATCCCGGGGGTCAACCTTGAGGGAGGAAGGAAGAAATCCAGGGCCTTTCCTCGTAGAAAACTTTGGCATAAATTGTCTCGCCCCACCGAAGGAAAAGAGTCCCAAGATTCTACCTTTTCAACCAGGAGTGAGGATTAAAGGGGCAAGGAGAAGGATTGGCGGGACCTCTGATCTCGTCTCAATACTCACCGTTAGAGTTCCCATAAGGAGAAGACGAATGACGACATCGATGGCAAACCAATAACGTCCCCATTCATCTGCAACATTCGGGAAGTAGAGATGCCAAAGGAGTTCACTATGCCCCGCTTTAAAATTTACTATGGAAAGACTGATCCTAAGAGTCATATTCGTCAATACAAGCAACTCATGTCCATCTATGAAATTAACCATAGGTTACTATGTCGTGTGTTCCCAATGAGTTTCGGGGACACTACTATGAAGTGGTACGAGACTTTAGTACCTGAGAGCATTGGGTCATGGAAGTAGATGGCAGAGCAATTTTTGGCTTGTTTCATAACCATTAGTAAGAGACAAAAGGATGTTGTCGTTCTCTTAACTCTATGGCGCAAAGAGAGTGTGACCCTCCGTCAATATTCAACCAGGTACTGGGAAAAAGTGAATAAAGTGGAGGGGTGCTCTGAAACCATGGTCGTGCATGACTTTCAGACTTGGGCTGTCTCGAGAAAATGATTTGTACCGATCTTTGACCAAAAGGACGCCAGTGGATATGAATGACCTCATGTCTTGCAATGACAAGTACTCAAAAATTAAAGGGGAGGCTAAGGTGGGCAAAATCAAGGTCGGGGGCACTAAGAAGGATAAAGAAGTCTCGAGAAAAAGAGGAGTGTCTGCTACACTACCAACCCAACTATCTTTTAAAGGGGTTCACATCGGGTTTAAAGAACTCATCTATCAGATGCTTCATAAGATCAAGAAGGAAACCTTCTTCAAATGGCCACCAAAGATGCAAGGGGATCCTTCTACTCGGAATTCGACTTCTCGATGCTCCTATCATCAGGATAACGGGCACTTGATAAAGAATTGTCGAGTATACAAGTTATTCCTCCAGTAACTCGTCTAGGAAGGGCACCTTGGGGAGTTCACCGACAACTTGAAGACCCAAGGAGCTGCCTTGGTGCCTGACGCCATGGTCGGGCGAACCTCCACTGTCATAGAGGTCATCCACGCTTGCACCCTGGATAGACCAACTTACAATTCATTCAGAGTCGATTTGCAAAGGGTGGCACAAATCAGAAAGGCAAGTGAGACCAACGTTGAGGAGCGCCCGGTGAAGAAGTCCCGCTTCGAACAGGGAGACATTTCCTCCACGGACGTCGATCTAGCTGGGGTGGTCCTTCGTGATGAAGACACTTTTATCATCACACTCAGGATTGAGAATTTTGATATGAAAATGATCATGGTAGATTCGAGAAGCTCATCTGAAGTTTGAGATGAGTTATAAACTCAAACGTCCTGAGTTCGAATTTTGTAACTCTTCATGCATATGCACAGGCGGAGGGAGGCAGGGGCCAGGGTGGGCACGTGCCCCCCCTAAAAAAAAAAAATTTATTAGTGAGGTGTATGTATTATATATTTATACATATATATTACGTGTGCCCCCCCCCCCCCTCATTTATATTAGGCTCACATTATTTACCCAAAATAATTAAAAAATTAAGTCTATTTAAAACAAAAAAAAAATTGAGCTCATTATTATCTACCCAAACTTATTAAAAAATCAAATATTTGACCTATTACAATCCATCAAAACCTATTAAAAAAATAAAACTTTTAGTCCAACATTAAAAACAAAATTTTTGGCCCAACATTAAAAACAAAACTTTTGGCCCATCTATCATTAAAAAACAAAACTTTTGGCCCACTTGACTAAAACCTATCTTATCTTTCCTTTTTTTTTTTTCTCTCTGTCTCATTCACTCCTGGCTGCCCCCTGCCCACTGCCCAGTCACAAGAAAAAGAGAAGAAACAGAGAGAAGTTCAACACGCGAGAAGCTCAGTTCCTTGAGTTTTTTTGTCCTTCCTGGCACCGACCTATAAAATTATTTTATACATTATATTTATCCCCTAAATTTTTGAAAATTTTAATAATGGTTCTAGTCTTTTTTTTTTTTTTTAATAAATTAGTGGACCACTAACCCTCTAAAATAAATATGTTAGTTTTGGATTTAGTCAATATTCTATTTGTATATTGATAAAAATACAATATTTCTCTTTATCTAACACAATGTTCGTTACTTTTTAAGAATAATTTTTAGTTTTCATTTACCATTTTTTTAGTAATAGTAGTCTATAACCTAATAAAATACGATTGTATACAAAAAACAAAAGGTTGTAACCCAAAAAAATTTCAAACTATTTTGAATAGGAAATTTCTCTATAAGATTGATAATGATCTCAACTAAATTTTGTAACTAAATAAAGAATAATTTTACTACGTACTTGTGATTGTGCGCATTGATAGAAAATTAGTGAAAAATTAATTTACATTTAATTCATATACAAAATTTAAGAGATTTTAAAATTTTTTATATTTTATTGAAATATATAATTAGGTTAAAATGTACTAAAAAAATTATTTTGTGTCTTTTTGTTAAGATTTTGTTTCGGCTAAATAAAAATTGAATTTACTATTTCACAATAATTTAGTGTTGATTCTTATTTTTTTTTCATTCTTGAACTGATTTTTTTTATATTAATTTCGGCTAAATATTTTTTTATACCAGTTATATTTTGCCTCCATTATAGATATTCATGGCTCCGCCCCTCGCAATATACATTTTTTTTTTGGAATTTTTTATGTTAAATGGACTTCATATATCAAATATAATATAATATAATAAATATAAATATGTTATATAGTGTGATTGGTTAGACAGAAAAAAATTATAATACATAATTAAAGTGTCCACCCTGAACAAAATTGCTGGTTCCGGCCTGTGCATATGGTACTACTGTTTGTCTAACCCATATTTGGTATCAGTCGTGTGGAACTGTGTAGTCAATTATACTATTGATTAGTGCACTTACTAGTATCTCAATAAGAATTTTTTTGGAATAAAGAGCTGCCCTTCTCAACGTGGTTGGCCAGAAAGCCCAAAATACTGGAGGTATGATGGTGGGCTTTTACCTTTTAGTCTTGGATCGGGCAGCAAAAGCTGGCCTATTAAACAGGCCTATCCATCAAATAATTAGATCATAATATATTAAAATAAAATAAAATATATACCCACTAAAATCAATTTGTTAAATAGTTCAATGACTATAATTTTTCTTTATAGGCTGAGCCAGGTAGTCTCACCCCCACCCAACGTCTACCGTTAAGTGAGGGCACTTTATGTAAGTCTAGAGTAATTTATTCACATAATTAGTATCATTATTAGATTGATAGTGGAGTATGATATTAAACGAAACCCAAAATCGATCTAAATAAAAAAAAAAAATTAGTAAAAATTAGTTTAAGAAATTATGCATAAATAATATTATTTTATTTTCTCAAAATTGGTGGATCAGAGATAAGGGTGCAACTCGGGCGAATTGAGGGGCCAACCCTAACCCAACTCTAGGTGTATAATTCTCAATCTTAACCTTAACCCGACCTCAACTCAAGATACTCAACCCGAGTATTGTCCAAGTTTAATTAGGGTGGGCTTGGGTTAAATTCAGGTTACGTAATTCGGGTTATGTTTAAATTATATTATTCCGGTTGGTTTCGGGTTAGAATTCAAGTTGGGCTCATTCAAGCTCGAAATCAGTCTGCTGTTCTAAACCTAATACATACTATATAGTATTCACCTAAAGTAACAACCAATGACTTCAATAAAATATTTAACATAAAAATCATAGTATTTAAAGCATAAAAATCAATGTTTAATATAAAAATATAATAGTCAAATGTTTAAACTAAGATTGATCTCTAGTGTTTTAACTTGTAAGTTACATTTGTTATATTGATTTATATATTTATTTTCAAATATGTTCGGATTAAGTTCAATTTATAATTTAAGTTAAGCCAAATTTATATATTCGGGTTGAATTCGATAACTCAAAATTTCAACCCGAGTACTGTCTAAATTCATTTCGAATTATTCGTTTTCTCCCCAAGTCTAATACAAATTTTAAAAACTTCAACTCAAGTTCAATTTTTTCTAAGTTTGGGTTGAATTGGGTTTCGTCAGCCGAAGTTGCACCATAATCAGAAACCCTATGGAATGGCAAACCAGCAAAGCAGGTTGTGGATAAAGTTCCTGATCTGAGTTGGCATATGCCCATTGGTGAAATCGCCATAGAAAAGGTGCATGATCTTACTTACGTGGACTCAACTAAAGGCACCTCCATTTTCCAAACAAACTACAAAACTACCACAACTATAATTTTAATTTTAATACCTATAAATACAATACAAGTATTGCGTTTCATGAAGTTACAAAAGTGCCTCG
The DNA here is from genome assembly GCA_951799425.1 of Ilex aquifolium. Taxonomy (NCBI): domain Eukaryota; kingdom Viridiplantae; phylum Streptophyta; class Magnoliopsida; order Aquifoliales; family Aquifoliaceae; genus Ilex; species Ilex aquifolium. The sequence goes on from OX637410.1 coordinate 18,542,518, forward strand.
TGAGCTTACTGTACACAAAGCATTTTGTACTCGAATTGTTATTTTTTTAGCCAAAGGATATTCAAAGTTGCATCGATTATTGTTTCGAACTATAACATAGTTTCAAAGAACCCAGCCGGTTTAAACAACCATGTTGACACATGACTAATTAGGTCTTTTTAAATGTGACACGATACGATTAATCGACACGGAGTTAAACATATGAGTGAGGTCTTCACGGGTGCGAGCTATAAATGAGGTGGATTCGTTAGATCCGTTTAATATGCGGGTCATGTTTGGGTGAGATATGTCAACTCGTTTATCACCTGTTTAAAATAAAATTAATATAATAATAAATTAATAAGTATTTAATTTTTTAGTTAGAGTAATATATATTTTTTAATAATTAAATTAGTTAAACAAAGTTTAATAATTTTTTTATTATAATAATAAAAAAATATTTATTAAACTGATTAAACGAATCGTGTCGGGTAATGGGTTAGGTAGATTTTTATCCGTTTAATTAAACGTATCGTGTATGAATTGAATGATTTTTAACACAAATCCGATTAAACTCAACACAAACCTATTTAACCCGATATGGTTGATACCCTTACCTCTAATAACCACAAAAATCAAAAAAAAAACAAAAAAACAAAAAAAAAACAAGAACAAAAACAAAAAAAATATATTTTGAAGGGGTCTACTAGTAATTATGACAGCTAAAAGAGGGCATTTAGGTCTAGCAAAGCGAGAGAGAGGGACCATGGAAACGCGAAGAAATTGGAGAGATAGAACTAGAAGGAGGACTGGTATCTGAGTTCTTGTCTATCACTCAAAACCAAGAAAAGCTATGGTGGGCTTTGCTATGGGGAGTTCTTACTTTTTGCACTCTTCATTCAGTCACTCTCTCTCCTCCCCTTCTTCACCATGTCCTTCTAAGTTTATTCCCTTTCATACTTACCCAAGAAATGCAGACAGAAAGAGAAAGAGCAAAGCAGTAATGGCTTGTATGAACGATGAAATCTCAAACGTCGGCGTTTTCTGCACCAGGAGGGCTATTCTGTTGATGGGTATTTCAGTTGTTCCAATTCTGAATTTAAGGGCCAGAGCTCTAGAGGCACCTGGTGAGTTGGGTTTTGGTATTCTTTTGCTTTTTTGCAATATTCGGTCATTGGGCTTTGCTGTCTTAGAACATGTGGTTTTAGGTTTAGTTTAGGTGCTAATTTTTATATTTCAGCAAATTGATCGATTTGGTGCAACCCCAGCTTCATTTTTTAAGTATTGAAAGAGTTTCTAGCAAAGATAAAGGTTTAATTAGCGTTTTGGCTGCTAAGAAAATGCCCATCTTGCCATATAGTCACAATGATTCTATTTCTTATCTGTAATTATGCAAGTTCAGGGAAGCTGCATTAATGGTGTCAGTGACAATTCTTTCTTATGTGCTTCCAATATTACTGCAATTATCTTTCCCTAGAACTAAGACAATTTAGAGCATTATTTAGGTGCAAACAAACTAAAAAAAGCTTGATCGATATGATATCAATAGAATGTTAATGAACTCAAGCAATCTTACTAAGTGAAGAAAGCTCTTCGAGCTTCCCTATATTATAGAAAGGGGGCTTGGTAGAGTTTAACATAGTTTATTTCAGTTATTAAAAGTCCTTCAATTGTAAAAAGCCCCCCTTTGATGTATTTGTTTTGGATTGTTTAGAGGGTCTGAGTTGGTCATTGCTTCTTCATTTTGATCATTGGTTACTATTCATGTACTTTTTTTTTGTTGGGTCAGGACTATTCATGTACTTGGGTTGCACCATTTTGGTGCTTTTTGTTTCAGTTTTGCTTATCTAATATCTACCAAGTATTTCATGTCCTGTGATAAAATGTTATTGATCCGCATTCTAACCGCCAAGCATCTCACAAGCATACAACTCAACTGGAGAGACCGAGAAAGCCTGGTTCCAATTCGAGCACTGCCACATTATTTTCAGAACAAAGTGATGAGTAACCTGAATGAACACAATGTTTGGAAATTCAGGGACACTTTTTTTTCCCCTTTTCTTCAACATAGAAAGATACATTGTTAGGCCTTTGACTCTTCCCTAAGTTAAATGATCTTTGCCTCTTCCCCTCAATTGGCTCACATGATTATGATTACATTACATGCCAGAAGAATGTGCGTTTATGTTTCTACAGATCCTTTTTGAAAATTTGAACAATGTCTGATATTTTTTCCCATATCATTTCAGAAGGTTCGGAAATAAGGACACAAGACCAGAAAGAAAAGGCAGAGGTCTGAATTTTTGCAAATTTTATATAGGAAAGAATAGGAAGTGATGGGCTTTGTTATGCAATGTTTGTATATATGTTGTCTATTTGAAATGCTTGGAAATAAATTTAGTAATTTTTTCCTCTGGTCAGAGAACCCTTCAACGAGACACAACACCAAATCCCTTTCTTCTTCTTCTGAATGGACTGGGAGTATTTAGTTCAGGTGTGCTTGGTGCTCTGTATGCATTGGCTCAGAAGGAAAAGGGTGCTACTGAAGCAAATATTGAATCTGTAAGGCATTGTTTATCCATTTTCCTAACCATTAATAGTTTCGAATCCTAATGTTTTCAATATGCATTCTTTAGAAATCCTATAACTGGCATTTTTTCTTTGGAAACAGATATATAAGGTTTGATTTTGCTTGGATGAAATAAAACTATGATTACCACTAGAAATTTCCTGCTGATGACAGGCATTTTGCCTGTATATGAATGAAGTTGAAATTTCTCCTGAGAGTATTTTTTGCCCATTCAAAGAACATAGGAGTATTGAATGTTGTTTTCCCAATCGGTTTCCGAATAAATCCTTCCAATATTGATTGAAAAAACTTGAGTTCCAGAGGAAGCATGATTTACTCACTGTTTCACATATGCTGATATCTTCAGTGTACTTTCCTCTCCAAGGTTATAAGGAAAATTTGGTTTCTACAGTAGCCTGGATTACTCATTGTTTCGTATGAAGTTATTGATAGCAAATAAAAACCAAATGAGTTCATACAGGAAGTTAACCTGTCAATTGATTTGTTCTTGAATGGTCAAATGCTCAATGTGTTCTGCTATTCTGTTACCAGAATATGTTTGTCTGCCTATTTTAACCAGTTGATTTTCAACTGCTTGGTTGCACAGTTGAAAAACAAAGTGAAGGAAAAGGAAGCTGACATTGATATACTGGAGAAGAACTTTGAGTCAAAGTTGCTGAATGAAAAAGAAGAACGAAACAAGCAGCTCAAAAAGGCAAATGAAGAACAGCAGTCTTTAATGGACCAATTAAAAGCGGCGAGCAGCACAATAGTAGGCCTTGGACAAGAGCTGCAGAAAGAGAAAAGATCAGTGGCAGAACTGAAAGTCCTGATAGATGGTCTTCAAACCGACCTCACTAAGGCTGGCAAAGATAAAAAGGTACTTGAAGAAAATCTGAAGGAGAAGCTCAATTCAATTGAAGACTTGGAAGGAAGAACAAACTTGCTCAGTTTAGAGGTTAAAGATAAAGAGGAAAATCTTGGTAATCTCAGCTCTACAGTTGCTGCTAAAGAAGCAGAGTATAAGAACTTGACATCTATCTATGAGCAGGCCCAGGGTGAATTAGCATGTCTGAATAAAGAGGTCAAAGTACTGAAAGATGAACTGCTGGAAAAAGAAAAGGAATTAGGGTCGAAGAATTCTGTGGCGAATGATTTAAATGCGCAAGTAAGTTCTCTGCTTGTTGAGAAAGAGGATGTCAACAAAAAAGTTGTTGACATTCAAAAAGAATACAGTGATTTCAAGTTCTGTTCAGAAAAAAAGGCCGCTTCCGATGCTAAGCTCTTGGGAGAAAGAGAACACAAACTTGACCAGCTTAAAGAACAAATTGAGCTTGCTTTAGATAAAGTGAGCAGAAACGAAGTCTTAGTTGATAATTTGACCCAAGAAAGGGATGACTTGAGGGAAATGCTGGGTATAGAATTAAAAAATGTGAAGAATCTTGAGCAGGAGCTCCAAATTACGCAAGAAACTCTGGAGGAATCAAGAAATGAGGCTTCTGATCTTGGGAAACAACTACAGCAGTCTAGAAGTTTGTGCTCAGAGCTTGAGGCTGAGATTTTCAAAGTTCGGGCCGAGTATTCTGAAGCTAGGGAGGCATTACAGAAGAACTTTGATGAGGCAAGACGAAGTGCAGAAGTGTTAGCTGGTGACCTCACGTCAACAAAGGAGGTTTTGAAGAAAACAAATGAAGAGCTGCAAGTCGTGTCCCATGAACTAGTAGAGGCGGCGAAAAATCGTGATAGCCTACAGAAGGAATTAGTTGATATCTATAAGAAAGCAGAAAATGCAGCCCATGACCTAAAACAGGAGAAGAAGATTGTCACTTCTTTAAACAAAGAGTTAAAAGCTTTGGAGACTCAAATGTTGAAAGATAAGGAGGCACAAAAATCTCTTGAAACAGATTTGGAAGAGGCTACCAAATCACTCGATGAGATGAATCAAAATGCATTGATACTTTCTAAAGAGTTAGAACTTGCCAATTCTCGGATTTCTAGCATTGAAGATGAGAAAGATGTGCTATACAGGTCTCTTGCTGAGCAAAAACAAGTTTCTCAAGAAGCCCGAGAAAACATGGAAGATGCCCATAACCTAGTGATGCGACTTGGCAAGGAGAGGGAAAGTTTGGAGAAGAGGGCAAAGAAACTAGAAGAGGAAATGGCATCTGCAAAGGGTGAAATTTTGCGACTAAGGAGTCAAATAAAATCGCCAAGACCTCATGTCAATGATCATCCGCAGCAGAAGAGTGAAGCTGGAGGCACTGCTGTAGTTCCTGTGAAGAGGAGTGGCAGGAGGAGAAAGGCTACTCCTCAACAAGATAATTCATGACAAACTTTATCTGGGTATTTCAGATGAGATGTTCCTCTACAATTTTTAGAATCTAGGCTGTTTCCCTGACTCGATTCTTTTTTAATACTTCTGTATTCATATTGTATAAATTGAATGGCTGACTCATGAAATCGAAGGAAATAATCTTTGTAATGAACCTGGATTAAGTTCTATTATGAAACAGTTCATTACCAAGTTGAGGAATTTTAGTACAAAACTTTCTCAAGTTATTGTAAATTGGTTGCAATTTTGTCATATTGGTATTGCCACAACCAATATTTATTAGTAATACACTTGCATACAATTTTCTATATCTATGTATGTATTTATATAAAGAAATAAAGTTCAATCTATATTTTATACCATATACCATATACAATATCATATTATTACAATACAAAAATACTATTGCTATTTAATAAATTTCTTTGACAAAAAATATAATAAATTTATAATATATTAGATGTGCAAATAATACTCAATACGGTTAATAGCACTTTTGGTCCTTAAAATATGCATGTTTTATTAGTTTGGTCTCTAAAATATTAATTTTATCAATTTGGTCCCTAAATTATTCAATTCATGTTTAAATGATCCCTACATAGACAAACTGTTAAATTTTTGACGAAATGATCTCGTGTTAGACACGTAATACCGTCTGAAAGAATGACACATGGTCATTTTTGTCAAAAAAACTTAACGAATTGTCTGACTAGAATAGAATTATGCAAGTAATATACAGTTGGGTATGTAGCTCATTATGTATTTACAATTAACATTTTATTTTAATTTTTATCCATTTGTTTTGAAATTTTCAAATATAGTTACCTAAAGTAAGAAAATTAACAAAAATAAACTCATAGGCCAACCAGACTCGGCTCGCCCAAAAACCTTGATTAATAAATTAGTAAATTTCTGCTTTTCAAGACTTATTTTGACTTAAGTTCACTCAAAAACTTTGTTTGAAAATAAGTTCATTTTGATCTCCATTATCCAAAATATCCCCAATTGTTATATTTAATTAAAACAAATTTGAAAATTAAAAACTCATAAATTTTAAGAGTTTTACTATCGTTAAAATTCTCTCTCTCTCATATCTATTTATATACATATATAATTTGGACTATATATATGAGAAAAATAATAACATGTAAACACAAAAATTGGTTAAGATTTCAAGAGTTAGTATCTCTAGATTTCAAATTTGAATCTCGCAAGAAACTACCGAATCAATGAAATTAAATAGTGAGAAACTAAAAAATTATCATGGTATAATACATAACATATGATACAAGTTTATTAAAATATTTTTCTCTAGACAAACATTATGGTCATTGAGTATAGCCGTTTCTTAAAGATTAAACAAAGAAACATTGGTGGAGTAAGGGATTCAAGTAGACTTAATTGAGTCTATATCGATTCATTTATTTAACAAGTTAGTTTGTTTTTTAACAAGCAATCACCATTAGAAGATTAATCATCCATTGAGTGTTTAATGGCTCTGAGACAAAGATAAATAAAGAAGAAATCTCCACCAAGATGAAACTCCTCTTTCTAAAAAAAAAAAAGACTACCACACTACTAAACTAGCCAATTATTTATTCACTGAAAAACCTAAACTAAGCACTAATCATTTCATTATAACAGGAGGATGTTATCATCCTCTGCACGTTCCGGTGATGATAGTGACATCTACATCACGGGAACAATCACCAGTGATTTGTAAAGCTTCACTGCAACAATCGGAGGAAAAATCGTATACGTAATGTGCAACTCCATCGGAGCCGGACGAAAAGCTGAACGAAAAATGACTACTCTCATACATACACTTTCGAACAATTGGGGAACATTGGGGACTACCATTGGTACCAAGAAAACCTTTTGGGCCGTTGTTTCCGGGGTTGCCGCCGTCGCCGTTGTGGTTGTTACGGCCACTGTGGTCGTTACCACCACCGTTATTACCTGTGCATGATTTTGGTAATGATTTTGTAAAACCCATCCTTCTTCCACTTCCGTCGAAAGATCTATAAATATTAGTATGTCTAAAGGAAAAGAACATATATTAGAATCTGCATTAGACTTTCTAATCAAAATATTCCACATGGAATTTATTATCCTAATAATCAGGACAACAAGCCTATTTCTGATTTTGCAGAATTAGGCATAGTAATTTTATTCTCAACATATACAACTTGAACAGAAGTACAATTTAACTTCGAATTAACCATGAGATTACAAACTCAAATTAGGCATAGAAAATTAAAGAACTTAATCCAAGTACTATCTAATTTAAATCGAGTTATAATATTTTTTTCATGTCTAACAAACCCAAATACAATAGAGATCTGCTTGAGTATAAAATTGATTTGAACTGGTTTTATGATTTCCTCTTTATTTTTTTAAAAAAATTGTTTTTATATTTGAAATTAAATACTAGAGAGTGAAAATTTCTCAATCCCTCTCACCTCTCCTCTAATGTGTAGATAGACAGATTATGGCAAGATGTTTATAAAAAAATCGCTCGATCAATAAGATATATAGTAGAAAGTAAAAGGAATTCCTATTTTTTCAAAATCATGATAAGCTTTGTGGTATAAAATATGTAGATGACACTTGTTATTCTTTATCCATTTGAAGTGAGTTTATTAGGTTGTGATTTTAGGATATTTTAAACTCTTAATTTTCATTTCTATCTCTTCAGATAAGTGATCAAAAACGAAAGACTTCTAAATCTATTATAACTCAAATAGAATCTAGTAGATAATTATAAAAACAAAATATCACTGATTTTCACCTATCTGAACCCACATCATCCTACTATTTATAGCGTACCAGACTTACGTTATTCATCGGTCTCTTTTTAGAAAGAGAGGAAAAAAAAACAAAGCATTAGGCGTATTAGTCATGAAGACAAGCTTCCTAATTTTGTTCTTCTTTTGCATTTTTTTGTTGGTTGGTCATGGACTAGCCTATGCCAAGTCAATTACACCCCGACGCAAAACACTCGATGCAAAACAACTAAATTCCAATGTCTCACCAAACAGCTGCTGTGGAAATCGCCAAAGTTGTTACTGCCCGTCGTGTTGCTATTCAGGGTATAATGGCGGTAACAATCGTGCGTATGGTAACGAATGTTCTCAACTTAGTGACAATTGTTTTAATTCCGATAATGCTATGTTTAACTGGCATCAAACTGGCAAGGGACCTATTCAATTTACTTTCAAATTTAGTGATGATTGTTGCAAGGCAGCTTCACGAATTGGCAACGATTGTGCCCGTAATGAACTTTTTCAAATCATTACCAGAGCATGCACAGGTAATAACAGCGACCACAATAGCGACGACCCGATTGGTACCGGCAGTGGCAAATGTTCCCCAATTGTTGAACGGTGTCGTTCTTTGGGTTATGCGTACCACTACGCCCCTGGCCCTGATGGAAAACCTAAATACCAAATCCAATTTAGCCCCGAGTGTTGCAACACTGTTTCGCAAATCACCGACGATTGTTCGACAGATAAAAGTGTCCGCACCATAATCGAATCGTGCAATCCTAAAGGCGGCAACCACAGCGGCGGAAACGACCACAGCGGCGGTAACGACCACGACGGCGGTAACAACCACAAAGGCGGCGACAGTGCAGAAGGTTTTCTTGGTAGCAATGGTAGTTCCCGATGTTCCCCAATCGTTCGAAAGTGTATGTATGAGAGTAGTTATTTTTCGTACCACTTTAAGTCCGGCCCCGATGGAGTTAAACATTACGTATACGAATTTGCCCCCGATTGTTGCAGTGAAGCTTTACAAATCACTGGTGATTGTGCCCATGATGCAGATGTCAAAATCATCACTGATCAGTGTAAATCTGAATCTGGATGATAACATCATGTTATAATGAATGATTAGTGCTTAGTTTAGAATAAGTGGGTAGTTCAGTGTGGTAGTCTTTTCTTTTTTTTTTTTTTAGAAAGAGGAGTTTTTATTATGAATAAAGATCTATTTTTGTTATATGATTGTTTCATCTTGGTGGAGATTTCTTCTTTGTTTATCTTTGTCTCAGAGCCATTAAACGCAATGGATGATTAATCTTCTTTATAGAAATTAATGGTGATTGCTATCACATTGTAATTGTTCTTATGATCAAGAATCACTGTTCTAACTGAAGCTTCATCACTCAATTAGACTGTGAGATCTTTTTGGTTTTTTTTTAAGTGAATTTTAGTGTTTTTTCTATATTAGTGTTTGAAATTGTTGATTATTTCCTTCAAGTTGGTTTCTAATTTTGTGGACAATTAAGTGACTAATTTCTCTGGTCTTTGGACCAATTGTTACAATATGAACCCGATATTTACACATTCATTTTCAAATTACACGCGTTGATTGATTTGAGATTTTATTATGTGATTCAAATTTAGATTCTCAAGATAACTCTAAAAGTCTCGAGAGATATTCGAATCACCCTACACAACTCATCTAAATTTATCCATAGTTAACATATGTGAACAAGAGTCCCAACTTAATCAAATCTATCACACCCGGTCATTTCTATAGTTATCACCAAATATCACCAATCCAATGGAGGTTTTAAATTTACTTTTTAAGTACTATTGCAATATGCCTCAATTACTGCAATATAGAATTTGATTGAGTTAAACTTATCCTTAGAGAGTTTAGTTTAAAAACAAACGAACTTATTAAATAAATGAGTCGATATGGACTCAATTAAAGAGGTACGGATTAGATTATAAATAGATCTGGTATGATTGATTGAGTAAATTTGACATGAAATTACTTATATAGTATAATTTGACTAATTACTAGTCACTTGAATCCTTTCCTCCACCAATGTTTTTTTGTTTAATCTTTAAGAAACAGTTGTACTCAATTACCATAATGTTTATCCAAAGAAAAATATTTCAACAAACTCGTATCATATTCTATGTATTATACCATGATAATTTTTTAGTTTCCCACTATGTAATTTCATTGATTCGGTATTTTCTTGCGAGATTCAAATTTGAAAGATAATAACTCTTTAAATCTTAATAAATTATTGTTTGGGTCTAATTCTATCTACAAGTGTGGAGAAGCCTCCATTCTGCCTATCCTAATTTTTTAGATTTTCATTTTTAAAATTACTAAAAACTAACGTGGCTTCACCTAATTGGTGTTTCCCGTATTTTCATCCGTCCCTTACTCTTTTATCTTTCTGTAACTTCCACATCTTCTAATCTTTTTTTCAAAATTTTAAATAGTCTATCATCAATTTTTTCATCTTACCCGTATCGCACTCTTTTATCTTTTTGTAACTTTCATATCTTCTAATCTTTTTTATTCAAATTTTTAAATAGTCTATCACCAATTTTTCCCTCTTAATCACCTCTCACTCTTTTATCTAAGCAGGTTATCAGCAATTTTTGAAATATAAACATAAGTAGTTGTTTAGGGTCGATTTCTTATCCATTTTCTATCCATATATCTCTATCTCTACTTCCATCTCTCTCATTTCCACTGAACCAATCAATCAAGTGTACAGTGAAGCAAAAAAATTACAAATTGTCTCTCACATCTCCGACCTGAAGAGAGTTTACAATGCATGGTTCATAACATTTTATTTCAGTAACTTCCTTATCATGCACTTAACATTACACAATTGAAATAATGGTCTAAAAAGGACTTTTATGTATACATTAAAATATAGGCAATATCAGTTACATAGATCTAAACTGACAAATTGATGACACTTTCCTTTAAAGTTTTATTTTCTTGAGCCTTTCTTAACTTATTAACTTTCTTGAAATCAATAGAATTCTCCCATGGGCTGTGAAGGAGAGAATTCTATTGATTTCAATAGTCCATGTCCCCAATGACAAAAGAATGTATTATTTCCAAGCTTATATGGATGTTGGTGTAAAATGTGAGAGTGAACGTATTTTTTTGTATGGTATTTTAGTGGTTACATTCTGGATGGTACGTTGATAAACTTTGTCATTTGTGATGATTTTTTATTATGTTAGTTTGAAGATATTACATTTTAGTATAATTAGAATTGATATTGATATAGATGAATTTCGATAGTATGAGTGAATGACTTTTTGTATTATGAATAGTTCAGTAAATGTATGGTTTCAATTTTGCTGTTATGGAAGAGTAATATTATTTTTGGAATATTTTCATAATTTGAACTTGCGGACATTTTGTGTATTTTTTTCAAAGAAAGTAATTTTTAGTGTGGATATATTTCATATGAAACATGAATTCACAAATGTTATTGACTGTGCGTTGCACGGGATACCGCTAATAAAGATTATAAGAAGAAGATGACTCCCAACCATATCAATAACCATACCATATCATTGACACAACTATAAAATGGTGGTAGTGACTCGTTTCAACTAGTTTAACCCATTAACAGTGGTACTATAATTTTTTTTTTAAAAAGTTAAGTTTCTTAGCTTCTGCCTCATCTCACACCTCTCATCTCTCACACTCATTCAAATTTAGCAGTCATTTAATGCTTATTTTTTGTCTTTATTTTTTTGCTCAACCATGATTTATTGTTATAGTAAACAGGTCAAACATGTGTAATGTGTGGCGAGTTGATGATTTTTCGTGTGAACTCGAAATACTTTAACTTATTCTCTTATTTAGCGGATGACACATGGGTTGTATTGAGTAACCTATCTAATAAACGATATGTGTATGGGTATGATAATTAGACTCGTTTATATAAACAAATGGAGTATGGATTGAAGATTTTTTGACACAAACTCGTTCCACCCGACACAAAGTCGTTCTACTCAACATGATTGTCAGGCCTAATTTATACCTAAAAATCTAGCATTATTTGCTGATATAATGATGCGGTTTCAATGTAATTATTTGATTAATATAAATGTTTGATGTTTGGTGGGGTCTACAGTCAATTCAAAAATTATAATGAATTAGATCAATAAATTAAGTTCAAATAGCATTCTTGTTAAAAGAATCCAAATTTCAAATTTTTTTCTCTGTAAAATGAATAAATAATTAACTAATGTTGGACCAGACCATGCATGAGATTTGTAACACCCTTCCATTTCCTTCACCCACCATTCAGAAAAGTATAAAATTATAGGTAATCCAAAAATTCAAAGAATTAGATGGTCATTAGAGATTAAAATTAAATTTTTTACAAATTTAAATTAGTAATAGTTAGTTAAAAAGAGAGTAACAACTTATATGAACCAAATATTAAGTATTGATTTGATGGATATAATTAAATAAATCAAAATTTTAGAACAAAAAAAAAAAGGTAGAGGAAGACTTCTTAAGTCTCTCCCCCTAATTTGATTGTTATAGTAATGTAGATAAATTAGCGAAATTTTAATATTTTAAAATACTTTGAGATAGTTTAACTTTAATATATTTTTTATTTTTTTTACAACTTCATATTTTTAAATTATTTTTTAATATGTTTTAATACAATGCATGAAAAGGAAAATTTAACCGTCAGATTACACCAAAAAAGTTTAGCTGAAGACGACTCACCAAGTTTTCTCTCCAATCGGACGTCGTAGCGCTCTCTCTCTCTCTCTCTTTAATTTCATTTCCATCGACCAAATAACTCGAACCGTAGTTGAATCTGAAGCTTTCTTAATTCGATTCTCAAATCCTCATTCGTCGAGTTCTTGTCTTTTTCTCGCTTTATGCTTGTTACACTGATTCGATCATTTCGAACACTGGCCGAGTTACATCCAAATCAGCATAAAAAATGGTTTTGGGTTGTTCCTTAGATTGAAATTAGAGAGAATTGGGTTCCAATTTTGCATATTTTATCAACAATCGATGTTTCAACTCTTCAGAATCTCAAGTGTGAGTTTGAAATTTGGGCTTTTAAGAAAATTGGAAAGGAATAATTTCATTTTTAATCGTTTTTGTCGAAAAGAGGTTTGAAGTCATGTTCTATGGTTCAGGGGTGTGGGATCCATGGCTCATTGTTGCCCAAATTGCATGTCTGCAATTCTTATACTATCTAACACTTGGAGTTTTCTTGGCAATTCTTGTTGGAGCTCGGGTTTCTCGAATGAGTCTCGTCTATTTCTTTGATTACGCCATTGATGCCGCCTCCCCAATCACCAGTTGGTGTGTCATTGCTTCGTTTATTCTAAGTTCGTTAGTTAGGTGAGTTTCATTTTCTATTTCTATATACTGATATTAGACCAACTCTAATGAAAATCCAAACTCTTACCTAAATTTGAGTAAAAAAAAGGGTAAAAAGCTTAATTTGATATAAATCTCTCTAATGGAGAAATTCAAATTTAAATGAGGAGAAACTCAAATCTATATGAAGGTAAAATATGATCATTAAAACTTTAAAGAATGGTGAAATCTCACCATTAAAGATTTAGGTATAGATTTGATTCTCCTTGATTTGAGTAAAAAAATGAGTCACCCTTAATTTAATATGGGTATGAGTTTAGCATTGAAGAAGGTTTTTAGGAATTTTTTACCCAAATTTAAATTTGGGATTAAAAAAGGATAAGAATTAAAGATGTTGTCATTTCCAATCTATTTGTGGTTCATATATATGTATATATATATATTGGATACTTGAATTATACATGCTAGCATTGGTTCTCTGTGATTTTTGTGTAAGCTTGAATGAGGAGTGTGTACTCTTCTCAAGTTATCATTGAATTTCTTCCAAAATTCTTTAGTTCAAAAGTAAAGATTCTAAATTTGTTGTGTAAGTTGTGGGGCCTCATTATTTGTGACTCAAAAGGTTTGGGTTGGACTGGGTTCTACTTGTGGGCAGGGGTTGGCTGACTAGCTATTAGTATTTCTGTTGCCTATAAGTTGCATCATGCATGCACTGTATAAGTCACTTTTGGAAGGGGAAAAATTAACCATAGTCCATAAATCTCAAGTTTTGAAAAAGAAAATGTGTTGACCTTCCAAAAAATCATTTGATCCAATATCCTCTTTCATCTCTGAGGAGTCCACCAATTCCTGCTCCCCTTAGATTACCCTTAGAGCAACCATCAGTGTTTAGCTTGCATCAAACTATCAAAGGAAAGTTCCATGAAATTAGCTTACTTCTTTCATTGGGACCTTCTGGTCAAGTTCCTCAAAAACTTGAACAATTTACTGAGCTTGCTGTTTGACATTTTTTGCAGTCACATATGATGGTGTAGTCAAATTTTCCATGCAAAACTTATTTATATCTTTCCATATGTTCCATGTTGTGGATCCAGTGTTTGTTCATTAACTCCATCTTGAAGATGGGAGAAGTGATTCCAGATTAACTTAGATTTGGGGCAGTCTCTAATAATATGGCTGGTAGTTTCTTCAGCAACTCCACACCTAATGCAACTAGAATCATTTGTCATTTTCCTCTTTACTCTTAGTGTTTCATGGTAGCCTTTCATGTTTAGCAAGCCACAGGAAATGACTCAACTTTTGAGGGGCTTCCAATTTCCAGATCCAGTCTCAATCAAAAAAAAAATAACTGATCTGTTAGATTCCACATTAAACTCATAAGCTGATTTGGCAGAAAATTGACCTTTCTTGCCTGAGCCCCAGCAGCAAAAATCTTCTTAAGGGGTTTGGGGTAGGACGTGAAAATAATATCTTTTTTGAACAAGGTTAGGGTGAAAATCCATACTTGTATTCTGGACTTTCCAATTGTCCTCCTCATCAATGAAATCAGCAACTGTAGCATTAAGGTTCACATTAGGGGGGAGGGGGTTTTATTAATCAAAGGATAGGGATACCCAGATAATTTTCTAGGTCCTTGGTAAGAGAATACCCACACATTCTGCTCAACTGATGAGCCTTAGATGAACTTAAGCTAGGTGAACTATAAACTCTGGACTTTGAAGTGTTAATTTTTTGCCCAGAAAGCCCACATAAATTCCTTAGTGTTTCTTTAATCATTTCACAATCTATTTCTGAATCCCTTGAAAAGAGGATAAGGTCATCTGCAAAGAGCGAATGAGTAATTTCTAGTCCTTTCTTAGATGTTTTCAGACCGGTAGCTGAATTCATTGAATTCTACTATTAAAGGTTGGATGAGTCTGCAGAGGTTTTCTCCCCTTCTCCAGTCGCCTTAGAGAGAGAAATCATTGTAGAGAGAAAATTGTCTTGTTCGCCAACATTATAATTATCATGGAGACGCATATCATATCATAAAACTATGTCTTTTGTGTTTTATAGTGTGTTAAAATTTCTAAAGGAACAATTATTTTGTGCCATGGGATTGGCCCGAGGGTTGGGGTTGGGGCTAGGGCAGAAAAAGGACCAGGCCAGGTTGGAAATCATTTTTAGCTGATAATCTTTTTTATAAAGGGTTACATTTTACCTATGGACTAACTTGCTAATCCAATAAGAAAATTTTCTTTTAAAAATATACATTGAAACATTATGTTATGGACATTTAAATCATCATAGTAAAAAAATCGTATCATTTGTGTTTTTATCATTTTTAAAAAAAAATTATTAATCAAGGTTTTTAGGCGAGTCGAGTCTAGTTGGCCTATGGGTTTATTTTTGTTACTTTTGTTACTTTAAGTTACTATATTTGAAAATTTCAAAACAAATGGATAAAAATTAAAATAATATGTTATTTGTAAATACTGAATGAACTATATACCCAACTGTATATTACTTGCATAACTCCACTCTCTAAAATGCGTACATAAGGCATCTATTTGTTCAGTATGAACTGTCTTGCTATGACCTTGAAATTGAGTGTGATTCTTTGATTTTGGTTAATTCTGTTTTGGGGCATTGTTCTTATCTTTGGACTTGTGTGGGATTCTTGAGTCAGATTTGAGCTATTTTGGATACGTTGGATTTTCGGTTGGTTCACTCCTTTCGAGAAGCTAATGAAGTTGCCGACAGGTTAACTGATTGGGCTGTTTTGACTAGGAGGAACGTGGATTTTTCGGTGGGTTTGCAGCTGCCATGTGAAGTTGGGCTTGCTCTGCTTAATGATCAGCGAGGGCTTCCTGTTTTGCGTAAACGAAAAAGGGTGGTGTTTGATGATAGTGGCTAAGTGTTGTTGTCCTTTGGAGAGATGCGATGTGATGAAGACTTTGGATTATGAGATGTTGTTTGCTCCTTTGGATTTTGCCTGAAGAAAGTGTTGATTTGTTTGAAATTGTGATGAAGGGTGTGGTTGCTATGAATAATCTGGACTGGGAGCAATTATTTAGGTAGCGTTTGCTAACTAGTTGTTTGTGTTTTTTTTTTTTCATTTTTTGCTAAAAAAAAAAAATAATAACGCGTTTGGAATGTGTTTCTGTTTTTTTAAGTTTTATTGTTTTGAAAACAAGGTCCAAAACTATAAACACCAAAAATGATGTTTTTGAAAACATCCAAAATTGAAAACACACGCGTACATCCCATTATCGATTAATGAGATCCAGCCTCAAATCTCATTAGCAACAAAATGAGAATTTTTTTTGTGGCAACTATAAAACCCCATTTTCCTCATTTTTTTCATGTCTCTCTCTCGTCTATGTCTCTCTGCGAAGACACCGAAGAGTTGTTCTCATCTTCTCTCTCTCGTCTTCTCTGTGAAGACTCATCTTCTCTCTCTCATCTTCTTTGGTGGTGGTTGAATGGCTGGTGGTGGTGGGTTTTGCTTGGTTTGGTGTTGGATGGCTAGGTGGTGGGGTTTGCTTGGTTTTGGTGTTGGGTTTCGGGGATGGGGGTGGGTTTCAGTAGTGGTGGCGGGTTTCGGGGTTACAGGGGGGTTGTGGCCTTGTGGGGGTAGGTTTCGGTGGTGGTGGTGGTGGTGATGGGGTTGGGTGGTGGTATATTTCAAGAAAAGGGTTGTGGGGTTGGGTTTCAGTGGTGGTGGTGGGTTTTCGGTGGTGGTGATGGTGGGAGTTTGGTGGTGGTAGGTGGTGGTGTTGGGTGATAAATTTTTGATATAATACCAAACATATTTTTTTATTTTTGTTTTTATAATTTTTTAAATATAAATGACTATCAAATATATTTTATATTTTTTTATTTTTATCAAAAACAAAACAAAAATTAGTTTGTTTTTTTTATAAAAATAAAAGTAAAAACGAAAACGTTACCAAACGCACTCTAGTTTTGTTTGCTTTTGAGTTTTGGTTATTTTGATAGACGTTTGTGCCTTATTTTTGAGTTGGGTTGTTCTGTTAAGGCGTATGTGTCTTACATTTGCTTATTGTAAATTTTGCTTTGTTATAAATAAAATTTTACTTTCTTAAAAAAAAATGCGTACATAAGAAAAAAATTTCATTAAAATTTGTAAAATTTTAAACTTAGGCATTGTTGGAAATACTGGCATCTTTTAATCTATCTTATATTAGAAGCATGTTAGTATAAAAGGATGTTTCACTTATTTTTTAGGGTGGTGGGGCCATTCCCACCCCACAAATTTTCATTCTCACCCCATTTAATTTCTCATTATTAAATTACTAAACTCACCCATTCTATACATACCCCATTATTAACTAAGTATATCTCATACTACATATACCCCCTTTAAAAAGAAAAGAACGAAACAAAGAAAAAAAGAAGCAAACCGAAAACAAGAAGGAAAAAAAAAATCAAACAAATATTAAAGGAGCAAGTAAAATTACAAGACGCAAAACCACAAGACATAAAACCGAACATGAAAATAAAAAAACAAGCATCAAGCATAGACACTCATAAAACACAGACACAAAATCGAACAAGAAAAAAAAATAACAAGCATAGATGCAAAACCTAAACAAGATAAAATATATATATATATATATATATATACACACACACACACACAACTTCTAAATAAAAATTTATTAAACTTGACAGAGATATCAAAACATACTGAAAATAATGAAAATCCATATAACAAACATGAAATCAAATATAGATATATATATATATATATATATATATATATATATATATATATATATATATATACACACATAAATTCTAAATAAAAATTTATTAAACTTGACAGAGATATCAAAACATACTGAAAATAATGAAAATCCATATAACAAACATGAAATCAAATATAGAATTAAATTGAGAAGTAATACTAACATGTATCTCACTAGAAAAATTCATATTGAAAAAGTGTTTTTATGAGTGTATGAGATAAGATAGAGAATAAAACTCTAATTATGACAAAATAGTGGGTTTACTTATTCAAGGGGGTGTATGTAGCATGAGGTATGTTTAATTACTAATGAAATGAGTATATAAGGGGTGCACTAAATAATTTGATAATGAGAAATTAAATTGGGTGGGAATGGAGATTTGTAGGGTGTGAATAACCCCACCCTATTTTTTATTCAAACAAATTCTATATTCATTTTTTTTTATCCAAAAATTCTATATTCATTAATTACATGTTATGATAATTACAAAATAAAGCCACAATTGCATTATTAACAACTTTTAAAAATTCTTTCACTTCATTGGTCTGCCTCTTCGGTTGGACGGACTAATGTGGCCATAATATTAATATGGGGTCAAAAAATAATAACTTATAACTATTGGGGGAAAAATGTCATTTGGACATATTTGAAAGTTGAGAAAAAAATCATGTTTCAAGCCATGTCGTTTTGTATAAACGACACCGTTTTACCTAACGGATCATCAAGGTCCAATCCGACCCATAAACAGCCCAAGTCCCCTCTGGTAATCATCTAAAATGGATCTCACTATATTGTTATTTATTTTCTTCAATATGAAGCATCAATCAATTGGTCCCTAGTCTCACCTTCATGTACAGAGGTTGCGCTGTTACATGTGCTAAACCTCTATTTCCATTTTCTCTCTCTCTCTCTCTCTCTCTCTCTCTCTCACCCACAGTTGGTGAATTGTTCGAGCAAAGATCTTCTTTAGCGAGTTTTTGATCAATTCACTGTGACTCGGATCTCCAGGGTTCTTCATCCCGTCACACTCCGATTTCACCTACTGAATCTCGTTTTTCACTTGTAAAAGATGGTGAGTCAGTCGCTTGTTTACACGATTCAAATACTTTATTTCACATTGCGATTTGAGTTGGATCTGGTCCGAATCTTATTGGATTTGGATATGTTCTCTCATCAGACGTTCATACACATGAATTTGTCGCCACACACATGAATTGGGGCATTTCTTATTCATAATTTGCACTTTAACATTTGAGATCTGGTGTTGTGATGTTTTCTAACTGGAATTTGCTTCCTTTTGTTTTTTTATTCGTGTATTGCGCGATTGGTGTGGCACAGCCTCTCAGACTCGAAATTAAGGTACTGGTGGCCTTCATTATTAGATTAGACATCCGTTGTCAATGTTTGGTTCTCATTAGTTTTCTGATTAATGTTAATGCTAATTTCTGGATCAGAGAAAACTTGCTCAAAGATCGGAGAGAGTCAAATCTGTGGATTTACATCCAACGGAGCCATGGTAATTACACTCTTGTTCAGGAACCTTTTGTTTTTAATCCTGTATGGTTATTGGAAATTCACTTCCATTTTTTCCTGTATTTGGTTGCTGAGAATATAGTTCCAACCGTTGAATATATCATCCAACAAATGAAATGTAGCATTGACTTTACTGGAAAGTAAACTAGGTATTAGCTTAGGGATTTACATGCCAGGGTCGATTGAATTTCTTATTTACTTATATGTGGTACGCAATACTTTTTTCTCCCAGGATATTGGCGAGTTTGTATTCAGGGACTGTTTGCATTTGGAACTACCAGAGTCAGGTATGGTTTGATTTCCAATTGAAGTGACAGAAATGTTATTTTTTGTTATACCATGCTACTTTGTTTACATGCCTACTTTTTTGTTGGTACTGAATGATTCGAGGACTTTGTTCACTGAATCTTCTGCTCAAGGAGGGTGTCAGAATAGCATAGTTCTAGGACAATGGTGATGTCAAAAATGGTGGGGATTGTGCTTTTTTAGTTGGGATTTAATGGTCAAAGAGGGGGTTCTCGTAGCTCACTATTCAAATTGCTTTGTGGCCCCTTGAAAATGAGTCAAGTATGAAGAGAAAAAGGAAAAAATAGAATTAGAAGGTGAACCTCATGAAGTTTAATAAACAACACCCTGTGTCTTTCAATATGCCAAAAGGTACTGTGAAGATTCAAATTGCTACAGATTTCGTTGCAATTATGCATAAATATGTTGGTCCCAAAATTTGTCCTTTTAATTTTCTTACTGACATTTTTTCGACAAATTGACCTCTATTTATCTCTGTATTTATTTTTTTTGCTTCTTTCCTATATCCATGGTATGTTATAAACAAGACACATTTTTGGACCTATGGTTTCCTGGCGCAGGGTGTTATTGATGCTTATATTGCATATCAGCGATATAGTC
Source organism: Ilex aquifolium (assembly GCA_951799425.1). Classification (NCBI taxonomy): domain Eukaryota; kingdom Viridiplantae; phylum Streptophyta; class Magnoliopsida; order Aquifoliales; family Aquifoliaceae; genus Ilex; species Ilex aquifolium. Next base: position 18,562,724 of record OX637410.1, read on the forward strand.
TTTATCATTTCTTAGTTTTTTCTTTATTGCTTCTTTCCGAAACAACATGGCAGGGCTTTCTGTAACTAGGAGAACCATATCGGTCACAGAGTGTTTTGCTTAAAGCTAAGTCGCCTGGATTTTATATCCATGCAGTAATATATGAAGCCACGATGATAAGGGTGGCATTGACCAACTCCCTATGAACATAATCTAGTTACCCCTGACGTTCTGTTTTTTAAGTTTCCCCTGAAATACCAGATATTTTATGAGTTTAACAGTTGCATAGAATGCTGACTTAAACCTCATATTTGCTACTGCAGACTATGGCAAAATCTTTTGAGGTCACCGAATTACCAGGTGCTTGAGTGACATCTGACATCCTCTATTGGTCAACAATGACATTTTTTCTTGCATTCTTTAATTTTGAGGAGAACTTTAGCTCGATCTAAAGCCTACTTGATGTAATTGCAGTTAGGTCAGCAAGGTTTATAGCTCGCAAGCAGTGGGTTGTTGCTGGTGCAGATGACATGTTTATTCGAGTCTACAATTACAATACAATGGATAAAGTCAAAGTATTTGAGGCGCACACAGATTATATTAGGTGTGTTTCTGTCCATCCTACCCTGCCGTATGTGCTATCATCTTCTGATGACATGCTTATTAAGCTTTGGGACTGGGAGAAGGGCTGGGTGTGTACTCAAATTTTTGAGGGTCACTCCCATTATGTGATGCAAGTGACCTTTAATCCAAAAGATACCAATACCTTTGCAAGTGCATCTCTGGATCGCACTATAAAGGTTTGTACATGATTGTTTGTTTTTAAGTTGGTAGCTGGAAGTTTTGCATCATTTGGTGTAACTGATTCAACGGTAGTGTCTTCTTGTATAGATTTGGAATCTTGGCTCTCCTGACCCAAACTTCACATTGGATGCCCACTTGAAAGGTGTGAATTGTGTAGACTACTTCACGGGTGGTGATAAACCTTATCTAATCACGGGTTCTGATGATCACACTGCTAAGGTGTGTCACATGTTTTCCCCTCTCCTTTTGCATGTTGATTCTCCATATATGTATGATACGGAAATGTTTGTGCCAAATCCTATCAACAGGTGTGGGATTATCAAACCAAAAGTTGCGTCCAGACGCTAGACGGCCACACACACAATGTTTCCGCTGTTTGTTTTCATCCTGATCTTCCCATAATAATTACGGGTTCTGAAGATGGTACTGTACGCATATGGCATGCAACCACTTATAGGTAAGTTTTGTGGTACAGATGGGACAAATTGTGTTCTCTAGACTTCACATGTTCTGATAGGGAGTTCTTATGGTATTATCATTAATTTTAATTTCTAGCAGAGGGTGCGTGTTCCTTATTGTAATGAATTCCTTTCTTCGTATTGGTTTATCATTGTTTTTTTTATTTCTCTCCACATTCCTTCTTTGTAAAGCTTTTGGTTATGTAGTTGTCACCTACTGGCCTTGAAACGTGCGTATCTATTTTGAAGCACACCATTAACCTCAGGGTACATGTAGTGCTGGATATTAAAATTGAGAGGCTATTGTCTAAGTATGTCATTGAAAGCATTTGCGTAAGGATTTTTTTGTCTGTCCTCTCAAGGCCATGTTTATCTTTCAGATATCATCATTATTCTACCTGTATCAATGTTCAAGAGTGTTTACTAAATTAGGCAGAAGGGAAATATAGGTTACAAAAGGCAAAATATTGTGGTGGTGGTTTGGTTCATAAATCATAACAGTAAATATGTAAGACTATTGTGTTGATTATGTGATCTTTGCTCGTATACTTTTGGTTTGGGCCTCATTCTTCCGAAGTGTAAATGACTTTTCAGTTCTAGTGCTTGCCATGTCTAGTATGTTGTTTTCAACTTTTAATGCTTTATTTGTAACGATGTATTTGTTTCATCTACGGCTGCTGACTAGATCTCTCCAGAGCCTGATTAAGGTTTTGAAATGTGATTGGAATATTGGTGAGCAAGATCAAAGTTGTAAATTCGCCTCAGCTAGCCTTTGCTCTTGAACAGGACCAAATCCAGTTGAATTTTGGGAATACAAAAAAATGAAATGCATACAATTTTTAGATGAAAGGGCAAAACTTTAGCAAAGCTTTAAAACTTAGAGCCTGTTAATTTGTGTGTGTGTATTTGCACTCATCATAATATGTCATCCTTTTTAGTTCCATGTGTAGTGTAAACTTGTAAAGATGGTTTCTGCTGGCTTCTCAATTTCCAAAGTTTTAAATTTCTTTTAATTGTCTTACAGACTTGAGAACACATTGAACTATGGTCTTGAAAGAGTCTGGGCTATTGGATACATGAAAGGTTCACGAAGGTAAGTTCATTTTCCATTCGTTTAATTGTACATGTGGATTTCAGGGAGATATTCATCTTATTTTTTGATTGCACGAGCTTATTTAGGTGGCTCAAAATCCTTTAACATTGGCCTCCTCTGAATGTCAAAGTTTGCTATTCAAAGCATGCAAAGGAGAGAAGTCATTGTGAAAATACTATTCAATGTTCTTCAGTTTGTTGTTTATGAGCCAATAACTAAAGAAAGAAGACTCTACTTGAGTTGGCATATGTGTTGTTGATTGGAATATTAAGTTATTAAGATATTGTTGAATGATAGTGAGAGTGAGTCTAACTTCTTTTTACACAATGACAAACTCCAATTGTTTATGTAATTACACTTTCTATACAGGGTTGTAATTGGCTATGACGAAGGAACAATTATGGTGAAAATTGGTAGAGAGGTACCTGTAGCCAGTATGGACAATAGTGGAAAAATTATATGGGCTAAGCATAATGAAATTCAGACAGTTAACATTAAGAGTGTGGGAACAGATTATGAGGTTTGGCTAAATTGTGTTCTCGTCTTTGCTTCATAGTACATAGTTATTAGCTTCAAAAAAAAATCTGCTTAAACTGGCTCTGAAGTTTTTTGAATTCCTGCACTTCTCAGGTCACTGATGGAGAAAGATTGCCTCTGGCAGTTAAAGAGTTGGGAACCTGTGATCTATATCCACAAGTGAGTTAGCTTATTTTTTGATTGAATAAATATTTTTCTGATTAGTTGTCAGATAAATTTTGTTGATCATTGTGGGAGTAGTACTACTCTCTGTAATTCTCCTGTACATGTGCTAAGCATCTGATAGCAGTTCTTCATCGTATAACATTACTATTGTTTGTTAGTTATTCTCATCACATGAGTCTGTGTGTGTGCATCACTTAAAGTGTATGTATATATGTAATTCTTGCAAGCCCAATATCTTTGGACATACTACCATTCTTACATTGTGAATGTCACCATATTTTGTTAACTTCAGAAAAATTTGTGCCATAGACTTGGGTAGTTGAATTCCCCATAGAAACTCCATGTAATAAATTTAAACCTTGGTTGAACTGGTTATATTTTCCGTTATACCATTTCAGTGTTATGGGAATTGTGCTATTTTAAACACTTGATCTTCAATGTACTCTCTACATACTTATAAATGCTATGTACGAGAAAATAGAGAGAAAGATGAAACTTAAGGTTGGTAGTATAGAGAAGAAAAACCACAAGCTCTAAAATTTGTATCTAAATATACTAATATAGGTACTCCCCTACTGTCCTACAGTGGTAAAATATTATGATTGTTTAGTTTCCATTCAAATTCAATTGTAATTTTGCTGCTAGCTGTTCCTTTTTACACCAAAAAAATCCTTCTTGTTGGGATTCATCAGATTCTGGACACTGTTACTGACAAATGCTGGATCGAATTCATATTAGTACCACTGTATATGTTTTTAATTTGGTGACTTATTATTTCTTCCTTTTCTTTTTATTTTGTCAGAGTTTGAGGCATAACCCCAATGGGAGGTTTGTTGTCGTTTGTGGAGATGGTGAATACATAATATACACAGCTTTGGCTTGGAGAAATAGGTCCTTTGGCTCAGCATTGGAATTTGCTTGGTCTTCAGATGGCGAATATGCTGTCAGAGAGAGTACTTCAAAGATTAAGATCTTTAGTAAAAATTTCCAGGTTTGTATTCTTCTTTCTAGTTTGTTTGCCTCTGCCTTCTTCACCCCTTTTTTATCCTCAAACACAAATTTTTACTTGTAATATTTTGGAAAAATATTCCACTGGCTGCTGAAAAGCTTTAATCTAGTTTGTTTGCCCCTGCCTTCTTCACCCTGCTTTTATCTTGAAACCCAAATTTTATTACGTGGAATGTTTTGGAAAAATATTCGACTTGCTGCTGAAAAACTTTATAGCGATCTTGAAGTACCTCATCAGCATCTTTGCTGAACTTGTGCTTCTGATTCTCTGTAGTTCTTATAAATTTCCCAGATACATTCACTTCTTGAATTTTGACCGTATTATAAGACCCAAATTTTTTTTTTCTGTCAACATCTTTTCAGGAAAAGAAGAGCATCCGACCAACATTTTCTGCTGAGCGTGTATACGGTGGAACTTTATTGGCAATGTGCTCAAATGATTTCATTTGTTTTTATGACTGGGCTGAGTGCAGGTTGGTTCGACGGATTGACGTTAATGTCAAAGTAAGCAATGGATACCTATAATTATTTTCACTCATTAACATATCCTGAGATGTTGCAGGAAACATTCATTTCTTTTTTGTACTTTTACTTTCCTCAGAACCTCTACTGGGCTGATAGCGGTGATTTGGTGGCCATTGCCAGTGATACATCGTTCTACATACTAAAATACAATGTGAGGATTCTAATTCATCTGGGTACATTTTGTAATATACTTAAAACTTTTTGTTCTTATGCCATTTCTGTTCTGACAATGTTATTGACTACAAAATTGGATTTTAAATCTTACAGCGCGATGTAGTTTCTGCGCATCTAGACAGTGGAAGATCAGTTGACGAACAAGGTGTTGAAGATGCCTTTGAGCTTCTTTATGAAATAAATGAAAGAGTCAGGACTGGGATATGGGTTGGTGATTGTTTCATTTACAACAACTCTTCCTGGAGACTTAATTACTGTGTTGGTGGTGAGGTATATTATATGGTTCATTGTTGTTCCTATATGCTTCATGTATTCAAAATTTATTTACAATTTTAATAAATTCAAGGAAGCCACATATTTCATGCATTAGGTAACCACGATGTTTCATTTGGACCGGCCTATGTACCTGCTGGGATATCTAGCCAATCAAAGTAGGGTGTATCTCATTGACAAAGAGTTCAAGTGAGTGACTTTTGTCAGCTATTTTTCAAAAGCAGCAACAGCTAAGATCACCACACTTATATTTTTATTCTTTTTTCATTTTGTTGCAGTGTTATGGGATATACATTACTTCTTAGCTTGATCGAGTATAAGACACTTGTGATGCGTGGTGACCTGGAACGGGCGAATGAGGTTTTATCCTCAATTCCTAAGGAGCAGCATAATAGGTATCTTTCACATTTGACTACCTTCAACAATGAGCAAAAGCACTTTAGTGTTTGTTTAAAAGGCATGATAATTATAAGTAGATTTATGTGTGTGTGGGAAAAACATTCTGTCGTTCTTGTTGCTGCCGTTATGCATACTCTGTTTTTTTGAAATTTTTGCCTGTTTGCAATTTTGGAGAAAAGACCCTTTTTCATCATGTCTTTTGCACTCGTAGAAATTTGTCTGGCATTTTTGATGATTTGTGAACATGGATTGTCAGATGTTGATTTGGAAATGCATGTCAATTGATCAGTGCAGCCAATACAAAACTAAAACACAAGGACACCACTTTTTCATGCTTACAAACATATAGTAGCAGATATGAACATTCATATCTTTTATGTGGTGATTTAAATAATTTGCTTGCATAACTGGGCTCTGCACAACAATCATATTTAATTTCCTGACATACTGCCATCCAAAAATATTCCTTCAGAAACCTACTTCATATCTGTTTATTAGTAGTTTTTGACTTGTTATAGCCATTTCCCTTCCTTTATTAAAGATGCAAAATTTGGGATGTGTCTTGGATCTAAATGGGAGATATTATTGTGTTGTTAGTGTGGCTCGTTTCTTGGAATCACGAGGAATGATAGAGGATGCATTGGAGGTTGCAACTGATCCCGACTACAGATTTGAGCTAGCCATACAGCTGGGTAGACTAGAGATTGCAAAGGTAAGTGCTTTTGAAGAATTACACATACCTTGTAACATTGTTCGTCCTCTTGATTATTACCCATTCATTTTCTTCTCTGATAACAGGACATTGCCTCAGTAGCAGAGAGTGAGTCCAAATGGAAACAATTGGGTGAATTGGCCATTTCCACTGGAAGGGTATTCTTTTGCCTTAGATGGGTCATCTATTGCCTTAGCTTAAAAAACTCTTCCACCATGAAAACACTTTTACTGTTGTGTGCTTCCTGTTTGAAATGTCTTTGTTACCAGATGATGTGCTGACCAGTGTGATATGATGTTTTTTCAAAAAGTTTCTGGGAGTATTTTTTTCCCTGAAGTCTGGACAGACAATTTTATCTTCAATGAAAAAATATTTCTTGCTTAATTTGTGGCTAAGCTAACTTGCTCGTATCAAGATATTTTTCTGCTTTGATAGATAAAGGTGAAAAGTTAGTTTCTGAACAAGATTTCTGCATAGGTCTAAAATTCTGACATCAAGTTTTTTTTTTTCTGTATATTATGCAGATTGTATACGTACTTTATTAACTCATGCCATCTTTATACTGACACAAAAAATGCGAGTTTTATTCTAATCATTTCTCAATAAGTTTTGTTCTTCCATCTCACGAATTTCATTTTTTATTCATTCCATTTCTTCTGATACTTTTCAGTTGGAGATGGCAGAGGAATGTTTAAAGCATGCGAATGACTTGAGTGGTTTGTTATTACTGTATTCTTCTCTTGGAGATGCTGAAGGAATATCAGAACTTGCATCTACTGCCAAAGAGAATGGAAAAAACAATGTTGCATTCCTGTGTCTATTTATGTTAGGTAAATTGGAAGATTGTCTGCAGCTACTGGTTGACAGGTAATTTTTTTCCCTGTTTACACACCCTGTAGGCATATCTAGTTGATTTAGGTGCTATTCTGAATTGCAATCTCTTTGTAGCAATCGGATACCTGAGGCTGCTTTGATGGCACGATCTTATCTTCCAAGCAAGGTTTCAGAAATAGTTGCAATTTGGAGAAAAGACCTCAATAAGGTGACTATCATTCACCTGTCTTTGTCGTTGTTCTTGTTATTTTTCCAATTGAGAGCTTGGATCAGCTGAGTTTTCAGAGATTAAATGAAGTTGACTGTACTTGGACCTTTTCTCTAGAATTTTGGCCTGCATGCTTTTTTTTTTGATTCAACGATAAGGTACGGGCCAACTTACGTGTACCTCGACTAATCCCTTCTCCGGTCTGGTTGAAGGCTTGCATGCTTTCAAGAAAACTGCAGTGACTACAGCTTTCCTTCAGGTTCATGATTTACGAAAAACAACTTCCATTTTGGCTTAGTCTATAAAAGTTAATAGTACCTATTGTACAGGATTCTTCATAAGTGTTAAGTGCATCACATAACTCTTTGGCAGACCATTTTTCCATTGTCAAAGTAACTTAAGTTTTTATGTGTCATCTATATCTTAATGTTTTCAATTTGTTCTTGTTAAATTCTTCTTGAAGGATTGGATGAACAATTTTGGGGCAAAAGCTAGAAAGGCCACACGTGATATTTAGGTCTTAACACCCCCTCCTCCACCAGTTTGGGCATGCTTTGTACTGCATTCCAAATGGCACTTTCATTAAGGAGCATCCCCCCGCCCCCCAACCCAAAATAAATAAATAAAAATCTTCATCATGATATGATGATAATATTAATATGCAAGTGGCTTGAATGACGAACTCTGAATTATCTATGAAAAGCATTTATCACGGTTAAATATCATCTGCAGGTCAATCAGAAAGCTTCAGAATCTTTGGCTGATCCAGAAGAGTATCCTAATTTGTTTGAGGACTGGCAAGTTGCACTTGCAGTCGAATCAAAAGTTGCAGAGACAAGGTTCCATTTAGCGGCCTACTACTCTTTCCTTTTTTTTTTTTTTTGTGATATTTTTACTGTTTGATTAACCTGCCTTGTCATGTAGATGTGTGATATCTCCAATTTAGTTCATCAACTTAGCGTTAGTATCGGTGTTCCCCCCCCCCCCCCCCCTCCCCCCCCAAAAAAAAAAAAAAAAAAACACAATACACAAAAGAACACAATAAGAAAAGAAAATGAAAAAACATATCCAAACTTCATTTTGTGTTACTTTTTAATGCTGATGGGCAATGCCTCCAATATGTGTCTACTTTTGGGGAGTTTTTGAAGCATGGTTAGCCCTTGGTGTATCATATTCAATGATAGTCTCCTTAATTTATGAATTAGGAGCTGTATGCATAGCAAGAGTTGTATTGGTATTTGCAATTGGATTTACCTCCTAAAATTGTTTTGCAGGGGTACTTATCTGCCGGCAGAGGAGTATGTAAACTACGCCAATAGGTCAAATGTAAACCTTGTGGAGGCTTTCAGAAACATGAGAATGAATGAAGATGAGCCACTTGAAAATGGGAAGTTGGATTATGAGGTATACTCTGCCATACTTTTTCTTTCCTCAAAATACGGTTTGTGTTTCTATTATTAATTTTTTGAACCTTCAAAGACTTGTTTGCTTGTTTGAAAAGTGACTCCAACCCGGATGTTCCAAATTGTTTGTTGTTTCCAATATTATTGCGGTTTGATTATCTTTTCCTTAAAAGTATACTGGCTGTATCTTATTGCTGTATTTTTTATTTTCTAACTTGGACCTTGGTTTTGTTTTTCCTTTTTCTTTTTCTTCTTCTTCTTCTACAGGTTGCAGAACAGAATGGAGATGAGGGTCAAGAATATGGTCAGGAAGAGGTGCAAGAAGAGGCTGTTGTGGTGGATACTGATTCTACAGATGGTGGTGCAGTGCTCGTCAACGGTAATGAGGCTGACGAAGAGTGGGGTACGAATAACGAAGGAAATCCGTCAGCCTAAAAGCAATTGGTTGGGCCAGTGTGAAAATCCTGATTTTGTCGCTGGTGATTAATTGAATATCTCTAAATTGCCATGTTTTGACTTCCATTTTCACATTTACAAGTTTTGGTTTCGCATTTTTTTTTGGGTGCTTGCTATATGCTTGTTGATATTTCAAGTATCAGCTCATTTGAGGGACCATAATGGAAATTACGAATATGATTAGTTGAATCAGAATAGTACTAACAACTAACAAGAATTTTAAGGTCAGTGGTATTTGTTAATTAAAAATCTTGGGTAAGAAAGTTAACTGTACGTTAAGTTGTAAATGGCTTTTTTCATATTTGTGGAGAGAGTATCATGTTGCCAATTGTACGTCTGTACAGAATGTCTGGGTCTGAATTGGGGCTAAACTTTGTTATCTTCCTCCTTTTATGAGCATTGAAATCCGAGAGTGCTATGTGATTTTATTGTCCTTTATTGTAAAATTTATTTATTTCTCTTTTCTTTCTTTCTTCCCTTTTTTCCCCTCTGGCACCCACCCATGAACCGCTTATTTGGAGTTTGTACTATTGTAGGACATGTTGGAAGCTGAATGTGCCTGTGTCTCACTCTTATTTTCTCCTCTTTATGCTGATTTGGCAGTGCTTACCGCACATCACTAGGTCCAGTCAAGACAGTCGGTTCCTGCTTTATCCATCCCCTTCTAAAGGTGTGAATTGTGTTACTGCATTAAATGATATTTTTTTTCCATATTTTCATTTCTTTACTTATTTACCAATGCCACCCCTTTTATCTATACATCCATGAGACACCAATATCATGGATTATCTGCCTTATTTGTATTGACGTCTAAATCATTACTGTCTAAATCCTCATAACAAATCTAGGAAATTGTTGCATCTAATTTCTCGAAACGCTGTTCTTCGATCTGAAAAATTGAAGCATCACATTTTATTTGACTTAGTTATTTACTTAACTTCGGGAGCTCTGTGAAGTTTTTCCCCCTAGTTTCTATCCTCGCTAGTTTCATTGTTCAGTTAGTCAATGATCCACAGTAGGTGATGGCTGTGTGCTTGGAGAAAATAATATTTTGAGTTATTTGCAAGTGCATTCAGGAAATGCTATGATTGAATTCAGGTTTTCTTTCTGCTAGAAGCTAACATAAAAACTATCATGAATTAGTGTCTGCGGATTCCAGTACTTCGTTCAGAATCTCGCAGCTTAACTTGAGGAACATAGTTGTGCGTCTTGTGCCTTTCTTTAAAATATCTGGCGGCTTCTTTCTGGAATGACCATGCCTTCATGATTTGCTAGAATTATTAGTTCTATACATTTGCAAACTTGCTTTGATATCTAATTGGATTTTCGCCCTTCTTGCTTACCTTTTTCTTTCTTTCAGGTTTCCTGGAGATGATTGTGGGACCGGATGTCTGTTCTACCAGTGGTGTGATTTTGTAGCACATTGAATCTTTTATAGGGCATATACTATAGCCAGTATTTTTCGCTTCAGCTACTTAGTTTAGTTGCTCGTAGTTATATCATATTCTTTGAAGCCTTTTTTTTTTTGTGAAATTTTTACGTGTCATAAGTGTAGAAACATTTATATATTGACTGTTATGGCTAAAATCAATCAGTTTTGTTTTTGTTTGGATAAGTCGGAACAGTTTGTCACCTGTCAAATGTTATTCTTTGGTTTCATTCATTTTTGTTTCATTGCCGGGAGATTCAGGTGGTGAGCTTCCAATCGGCGTTTGCCAGGTGCATATCAACACAAGGCTACGGCTACCAAAGGTTTACTGTTTATGCAATTTGTTTGTTTTATATACAAACTCACAAAAAATGACTCGTTATTTTTGCTCGTGTCTATCGACCCCAAAAATATTGGGGCAAGGCTTTGTTGAGTATATTATTTATATAAGCAACTAAATATTTCAAATGAGATCTGTAACTGCATTCATAGAATCTTGGGGTGACAACAGCTTATACTAACTCTCTTGCCTATTTTTGAATCTGGAAAAAGAAGGGGCAAAAGAAAAATAAGAATTTTGTTTGGGTCATGATTTTATTGATTAAAATGAGGAAGTATGACGTTGAAAAATTAATTGTTAATATTATAATCGGATCCTTGTAATAAAGGTTCAATTGGATATTTTACTTAGAATCACATAGGAAAAGTAATATATTAGATGCTTCGAGCTACCGTTTTTACGATTCGCTGGCTTAATTTAATTATAAAAAAAAAAATATAGAAATAGAGCACAGAAGAATAGTAGTGATGAAGGAAGGTAATGAATGGAAGGGAGCAGAAAGAGATAAATGATATAATTGTGCTGATAGACACATGCAACATGAAATATCGGACAAAAGTTTAGTACGAATTGCATATGAATGAGATTTCAATCAAACAAGTGGTACATCCAACAAATTCAATTGTTATGCTCACCTTCCTCATTTTCGATGATTTTGTACTTTTTTGTTTTGGTTTGGTTTGTTTTATGTAGCTTTAAATTAAGCTATTGAAAGGAAACTACATGTGATACTATTTTATTAGATGTAAAAAAGTAAAATTATAATATCGAAAAAGTTTTATTTTATAGTATAACTAGATCTTTAAGGGAAAGTATGTCATAATATACTGATAATAATATAACATGTCGAAATACAGGATAATGCCATGGCATCAGAGTTTTTTTTTTTTGGGTACTAGACCGCCAAATGAATGTAAATTATAGATTTGGGTTAATCTTTCTTTGTATCTCAAAAGATATTTCGATTCTCAATTTATATACTGAAACATTAAAAATCTTAATCTGCACCCTCAATATTATGAATTGGTAGCAATGTAGACTCTGATCTAGACTACCACTCAATTTTTCATCATAAATTGAATCACGTGAGGTACAAGTGTTTTGGACATGAGGATAATGTATGTCTACTACTACATATCTTCATCTGTGATCAAATTGACACCATTTTGTTTATCGAAAATAGGATTTTATTAATCAAATAAAAGTTAATTCTATCATGTGTAACTCACATGAGACATTAACAGTTTGTGAATTTACACATAAACTCATTCTCAAAGCACATGCAACTCATGTGATTCAATTTATGAATTGGTAGCAATGTGGACTTGACAATTTGAGTTAAGTCCACATTGCTATCAATTTATAACATTGAGGGTATAAATTTAAAATTTTTAATGTTTGAGGGTACAGATTAAAAATTGAATCATCTTTCAAGGTATAAAATGAGATTGGCCTTAGATTTTAGGGTTAATTGTAAGTTGCATCTCGAAAGATCTTTTGAATCTCAATTTGTACCCTCAAAGATAAAAAAATTTAATTTTCACCCTTAAAGATATAAATTTGTATCAATATTCACCTGAAGCTAACAACCGTCAAGTTTTACTTCTAAAACTAAATGGATAAATTACATCTACACATCCTCATATTTGTCACTTAATCACCTGGACCCCCTTACATTTAAAATATTATCTCTACACTCCATAAAAATCTAAATATGACTAAAAGTGTTCCCCTAATTGGACATTCAAATAATTATTTTCAAGTAATGTATTTCATTGGATATAAAGAACATTCTATAATACCAATACTCTTGAACATTATATGATACATGCATTGTATTGAGCATTCAAAGAGTAAGCTTGATTTTGAATTTTAGAGTACAACGAACCTACAAAATAAAAGGTACTATAAAAATTATAGTTATTTATTAGGATGACATCATATTTTTTAACGGTTACATCAACAGATATTGACGACAGGGAGTTGTGTGTTACACACAAACGTTAGGGGATGTAAGTGTAATATTCTAAATATGAGGGAACCAATAATTAAGTGATAAACCTGTGGAGGTCTATGTGTAATTTACCTATTTAGTTTTAGACGACAAACTTATTGTTATCTTTAGGTGTACATTAATATAAATATATATATTTGAGGGTACAAATTTAAATTTTTAATCTTTGAGACTATAAATTAAAATTCGAGATATCTTTCGGAATACATTTTGCCATTAACCCTAGATTTTAATTTGAGTCGTTTGGCCACAACCACGTGTTCATTTAAACAAAGGGGGAAATTTGTCCAATCACTTTAGAAATCCATTATCATTTTATTTTTTTTGAGTAAATAAAAATCCATTTTCGTTTTAACAAAAATAAAGTATGTGCAAAGAGAGTATTCGTTGGCTCTTGGTCTAGGGTTTTCATAGATCGACTAGACAAAGAGCTTCCCTTCCTACTCCGACGCCTACAGCTCTGCACCCACACGAATTGAAGAACACGGCCTGCTAGGTATCTCTCTCTCTCAATTTCTTTGCCCTGTTGTGTCTTTGTGAAAATGGGAGATTGAATCCTTCTAAATCAGTATGTAGAGCTTGATTTACAGTTAATTTGTCCACTGAATTTCTGTTGTACTTCTTAAATAGTGATTTTCATGGGGTTTATTGTTTAATGCGTCAGTTAGTTTCAATTCTTGATTGTATTTGAACCATATAGTTCCTGTGGAACATTTCTTGAATTGTGAGGTTGGTGGTATTTTGAGACACAGATATGCTGCTAATACCTATTTATAGAATAGTGGAAGATGAAATAATTAGCATCTTAAATAGATGTTCTTTTACTCCTATCTTGTTCTATTGCTTGTGTGCATCATATCGATGGATACAATATAGAAGCTTCTTTTTTTTTTTTTTAAAAAAAAGAGAGTAACTTTGATGAATTGGAAAGCCATTTATTGATATATTCATTACCTATAATATTTTTGCTTTTATTTCCAACTTTTTCACATCACTCAATTTTGTCTTTCTTTAGTTTGTTCCATAGTCTTAGAAGCAGTGTGTGTACTTCATTCATGTGGCTTCTCAATTTACTGATGATTGTGTAATTTCCTGCAGAAATCACCTTATTCCCATTTGTTGAGTAGAGTGTTCTTGCCTTCTTTTGTTTATCATACCGCCCAATGGGGGATGCAGAAAATGCTGTTCCACCTTCAAAGAAGAGAGCTGCTGGAAGGCAATTATCCCGAGATAACCCTGAACTTGATGATGAGGAAGATGCTTCTGAACAAGAGTCCAGATCTTTCAAGAGAGCAAGCGATGAAGTGCTGGCAGGTAGAAGAATTGTCAAAGTTCGTCGCCAGCAGACGTCATCAGCCTCTTCTTCCAATCCTTTTGCAGGGATCCGCCTGGTCCCTCCTACTGCTTCCACTGCCACTCCAGCTGAAATTACCGCCGAAACAGGAGAAAAACCAGTTCCAGACGAGGGAGGAGAAGGGAAAAATGGTATGAATAAGGAAAGTGAGAAAGAAAGGGAGGACCATGATAAGCAAACTGAAAACACTGATGATGTGGTGGATGCTGAATCCACTGCAAATGAGAAGAACACTGATATTGTTAATGAGGCAACGAAACCTGAAATAGCTGATGAAAAGGTGGCAAAGGTCACTAAAACTGATAGCAAAGAAAAGAATACAGATGGCACGAGAACTGAGATTGAAGAAAATAAAGAGAAGAGTAATGAAACTTTTGAGAAGAGTGCTGAAACTGCATCTTCTTTTAACTCATTTCAACAGCTTTCGAGTAGTAAAAATGCATTTACTGGAGTGGCTGGAACTGGGTTTTCCAGTTCTACATTTTCATTTGGGTCAATTCAGAAAAATGGGTCTCCCCTAGTGTCTAATTCTGGTTCTCTTCTAGGACTAAAAAGTGATCAGCCTTCTTTTGGTTTTGGTGTTCCTAATAATGGAAATTCTTCTCTCCTTGGCAACCCGGGGCCATCCATTGTCAGTAAGAATGAGGGAAGGTCCAAGCAGGAGATTTCTGTTGAGACAGGGGAAGAGAATGAGAAAGCTGTCTTCACTGCTGATTCTGTGCTGTTTGAGTTTCATGATGGAGGTTGGAAGGAACGGGGAAAGGGAGAACTCAAGGTCAGTGTTTCCTCCGTTGGGGCTGGCAGAGCTAGACTCATTATGAGAGCCAGAGGAAATTATCGGTTGATTTTAAATGCCAGTCTTTATCCAGACATGAAGCTGACAAATATGGACAAGAAAGGCATCACTTTTGCCTGTGTAAATAGTATTGGTGAAGAGAAGGATGGTCTTTCTACATTTGCTTTGAAGTTTAAGGATGCTATGATAGTTGAAGAGTTTTGTGCAACTGTCACTGAACACAAAGCTAAGACTGCTGTTGGTCTGAAGACTCCAGAAAATTCTCCAAAGGCATTGGATGATTAGAGGTGCTCGTAATAGTGCACAGAGAATCGTATTTATGGTCGGGAGGATATGTGACCTCTGGTGGCTTGTCCTTTTCATTTTCTTCCTTGTGTGGAATAAGAAAACATAAAAAATAAAAAAAAACTGTTTAGAGTTGGTCATTTGTAAGCCCTTGTAGCAAAGTTATAAAGACCTATCCATTTTGTTGTTTTTCACTTCAGTAACCTTAGACGGTCTTCCAGTTCGTTTTGGTAAACCCTGGTTCAGACTGCATAATGTATGGTTCTGGAGACTTGGAAGTTGGAATGCAAAACATGGTTCTACACTTGTCCATCAAATCATTGCTTTGGTTTATACATCAGAATTCAATGTTGCCGGTTCAATAGGATTGGGTTCTGTCAACAACTTATTCGTACATATTCCATTGCCTGTCCTTTCAGTTGTTATAGTTGTAGATTGGAACATGTTAAGGCAGTCATGGGGCAGTTCAATGTGTTGATTCACAGGCTTCCTGAATGTGTCTTGAGATGCTTTCACATACAATTTAACTAAACTTTGTGGCGGTTATTCAACTCCTCTTGATTTTTCACTTGATCCTGTCCTCCTCTGCTCATTTTATGCCTTATGAACACTCTTTTTCGATTTATGTCCTCTTTGTTTTTAACTTGCATGCTATTAATTTTGCTGGACTTGTTTTTAATCCTTTTAAAGCACGATTTTATTAAAACCGGATTCTGTGCTACTGCAGGGAAAGTACACATGAGCTTCTATGTTGCCATTCATATTCAAGTCTGGGACTGAAGAAGAAACCACTGCACAAGAATTTGACATGGAACTGCAGGACCAAGATTTTGGTAATTGAAATCTTGGGTCTGCTTCATATGGGATTTGGGTTCAAGTTCTAGTGAGCAAAGGTATAGGTTGAACTGTACTAAGGTGGTTGTTTTTGAATAATTTTGAGTGAAGTACATAAAAGAGTAATTAGAAGTTTTTTATGAGATGGAGGCCATGACTTTGGCAATCTCTCCATTTGAATCCTCGCAAGCTTTTTTACACAAGCTCTGTATGTGCTTCCAATATTTCAATCTACCCAGAAGGTGCGTCAGCCAAAAGGGCAATTACAGAAGGCAGTGTTTGCACACACACACACGGTTAATGTTTTTGCCCTTTTCCATCTATTCTTAATTTTTTTAGCCAATCAAAAAAACATGTTATCACTTCAATTTACAAAAACTCCAATGAGAAGGGAAGGGGGGGGGGGGGGGGGGGGGGGGGGGGGGGTTTTGTATCATTTCGTAAAATATCAAGAGGTTTTTGTAATATTTTTTCAAAACTTTGAACGGGTATAATTTGTTCTAAAAAAAATTTCGATTCCATTCCATATCATGAAAATAGAAGACATAACTCTACATTACCAGGGGGAAACTCCCTTAGTAACCATACTCATATAGCCACAAACTAGTAGTCTGCAACTTTGGCAAAGTATTCTAAGCTATACTTCAAAAGGAGAGGGGGAAAAAAAAAACAACAACAACAAATAAAGGATCCATGATTGTTGAATGCCCTATGCATCCACCAGCTTATATTCATGCTGATAAATACAAGTAAGAACTACTTGTACTTGTTGCAACTCTTGGAGCAGGTACTAATGCATCCTTTCAATTTATTCACATCTGCAACGTTAGAAAGTCCGTAAGAAGTTTGCAATGAACACACTATACACAAGCCAGTATCATGTATATAAGACCAAAAAAAATCAAATGTATATATTTGAACACTGCTCAAACGGCTATCAAACACAACTAATTGAAGTAGCACTGTTAGAACAAAGCTTTTGAGTGTTAAGGAACAAACAATTCCACAAAACAACCACGATATATGCCCGTGGAAAAACTCTCTAATTAGAAGCAGGGCAGACCAACCACTAGGTCAATAAAGTCTGGACTTTAGACTCCACTTTAAGGAAGACCCAATAGTTTTTAGGTGTGTAGTAATAGCCCAAATAAAAAATCAAAATCCATAAGAAATAAACCCCACGGAAAACTTAGATTTTAGTCCCAACAAAAGATTTCAACTTAGAGTGGATTGAGCCTATTAATTCAACCCATGATTAAAACAACCTAAAATTTAATTTTTTTAAAAATAAAAAGAAAAAAACTAATAGTAAAACTAAACCTACTAAAAATAAAGTCTTAACCCCAAAAAAAAGTCAAATTCAAATTTATCATCATAATTTTTCAATCATTCTCTCTCCCTCCCCCTCTCTCTCTTACCATCAAGTTCAATTATGATAACAAAAGCTTGAATATAACAACTTAATTAATAATTTGGCATTTTAAAAAATAAAAAATAAATTTATTATTAATATTAGAAAAAAGGCTGTTTGCCTCAAAATGTCTGGGGCCACTCCTGATGAGAAGAGAGAAGCCATGAGATAACTTTGAACCAATCCACTATAGTCAGCAAGTTAGCTATGGCTTGTTATCTCAATGATATACCCAGACCATGAGATTTACATAGCTTAAATTGAGATATTGCAAGGTTCCCTTGAATAGTATTTCCAACTCTTCCCACCACAACACCACCTCTCCCAAGTCCCAACTTCAAATTCTGAGGAGACTCACTCCATTGAATACAATTGCAACACCTCAACTTGGTAGAAATAGATGAACTTCAAAACTCTTTACCTTTACTTTACTATCTCTCTCCTTATGCTCGCTACCTCTCCATTCTTACTGTCAAGAAGAATGTGAAAAGACTATCCCACAACAGACTGAATCCTATTTTTTAAATGGCTAGAAATCATCCAAACTAAAATAAAATTAGAACTATGATGAATTTTGACACAGTAATGATGGTGGTGGTACCATAGTCAAATGACTAGTATCCCCGCATTTACACACATGAGGATACAAATGTAGATGAATGGGTTAGGAATATGAATACACGTACCAGAGGTGAATTTGGTGCACATAGAATTTGCGCAGTCGAATGTGCAATCAGAGACGGCATCCAGAACATGTTTATCGCAATTTTTCAAGCATTCAGTAACGCATTGAGGGTTTTTAATTAAACGGCACTCCATCCAGCATTTTATAATGCAACCCGTAGAGAAGTGATCTGCCTTCACAGCAACTCTTGCTACCATGATCAACACCATCACCATCACCATCACTGCAAGCTTCAGTTCACTTCCCGCCATAGCTCTCTCTCTCTCTCTCTCTCTCTCGGAAGCATAGACCTTTATTTATAGGCAATGAGAGGGCTTAGTAAAGCAAGTGTGAAAATTATGTGGGTTTTCATCTCTTGGCCATAAGGAGCAAATCTGTATGAGATTTGCAATTAATAAAAGACACCCAAAAGGGTCCTAAAGTATTTGCAAATGGGAAAGAAACTGTAATTTTCATAATAATTCATTCTATAATTTTCAAAAGAAGGTTTTAGTGATTAATAATATTTTAGGAGTAAATTCGACTAAGACATCTTGAACTACACTCCTCGTTTTTGTATTGTCCCTTGAACTAATTCACTTTCTTGCATTGCACCTTGAACTATTGGTTTTAATTTCACATTGTCGCAATCATTTACTTTTCTCCAAATTTTCAAGTATAACAATAGAATTCCACCTAGATCAGAAGGGAAATATCACGTTTGTTAACATTGTGTGATCTCGTTTTTATTTTGAATTGTTAAAAATTGAACAAAAGTCGACGATTGAAACAATATAAAGATCAAACAAATAGTTTAAGGTACAATGTGAAAAAGTGAATAGTTTAGAAAGCAATGTGAAACGAGTGACATAGTTTAAGGGATTTAAATGTGATTTGCTCATATTTTAAATTTGAATCTTGTAATAATATTCTATTTAATCTGACTATATTTTTCTGCAAGACACAAATTTTAAAAATTTTAGAAATAATGCTCATTACACATTCATCCTTGTCATTTGTATGTTTTCACATACATTTTAGGGCTAGTTATGTTAGTAATGTTTATTTTGTCAGTGTGATTCTCATTGTATTAATTTTATCAATTTGATCTCTAAAGTTTTAATTCGTGTCACTTTGGTCCATAACCAGACATTTTGTTAAATTTTTTTACCGAAGTGATCACATGACATTCTTTCAGAGGGTATCACATGACCAACACGTGATTATTCCGTCAAAAACTTAACGGTCCATCTGTATATAAATCATTTAAACACGAATTTAATACTTTAAAGACCAAATTGACAAATTGTGCATACTTTAGGAACCAAAATTGCTAGTAACACTACATTTTAACCAAACTTTGTGCCAATTATTCAACTTTTCTTGATTTGTAACTTGATCATGCCCTCCTTTGCTCATTTTATGCCTGATGGACTTTCATTTTCAATTGATGTCCTCACTGTTTTTAACTTATTTTCTATTAATTTCACTTGACTTTTTTTTTTTAATCCTTTTAAAGCACAATTTTTATTTAAAACCCTGGTTTAACAATGGGTTACCGCAAAGAATATACAGTTGACCTTCTATGTTGTCATCCAGTATTCCAGGTTTTTTTTTTTGTACTATGTATGTCTGAGCCAGCCAGTTTATACGTAACTTAACTAATATCCTCTCTAGTCTGATAAAAAACAGGTCATCTATGCTGGGACTAAGGAATTAATGAGGGATAAATCTATCATGGCTTGACCCAAAAGGAGTTGTTAATTTTCAAACTCAAGATGTCTGAATTTACAACTCATCGTTGTCTCCACTATGCTATCCCTTGGGGTTCATCCAGTATTCCAGTTTGGGACTGAATAAGGAAGCATTGCACAAAGATTTGACATGGAATTGCAGGACAAAGATTTTGATAAATTGATATCTTGGGTCTCCTTTATATGGGTTCTATCCTGAAGGTGCATTGGCCAAAATGGCTATTACAGAACATAATGTTTACACACACAGCTAGAATTGTTTTTCCCATTTTCCACTGATGCCCAATTTTTTCAAGTCAATCAAATATTACTCATTTCACAAATTTCAAGAGGTTTTCGTAATATTTCATTGAAAGTGTCCGTATATCATGAAAATAGAATACATAACAATACATTTTCAGTGGGAAACTCCCTTCATAACCATACTTATATAGCAACAAACTAGTAGTTTGCAACTTTGGCAAAGCATTCTAAACCATACTTCAAAAAGAGGGAAAAAAACAAAAAAACAAAAAACAAGAAAGGATCCATGATTGTTGAATGCCCTATGCAGCTGCAGCTTATATTCATTCTTGCTGAAAAATACAAGTAAGAACTACTTGTACTCCTTGTTGCAATTGTTGGAGCAGGAAATCACACACTCTTTCAATTTATTCTCATCTGCAACATTAGAAAGCCCATAAGAAGTTTGCAATGAAACACTATGCACAAGTCAATATGATGTATATATAAGACCAAAAAAATAAAATGTATATATTTTTGCTGATTGGGTTTAGTGAGGCATTGACAGACCCTGTGTGAATTAAAGCAGCAGATTAATAAAGCAAAAACTTTAGTAGTTCCCTCTAAATGGAAAAGAGAGCTTGTTGGACGGATAGAGTGAATGCGGGACTGACATAGAGTAATGAGTTACTAATTCAAAAAAAGTAAGAAACCAAGTCTAGAAAACCCGTGGTTGATATAATAAGTACTTATTATCTTTCCCAAACCCCCTTGCCTACCAATGGTTGGGGTATCACCGTCACCAAGAATGACATAGCGCAAAGTTTCGTCGTGCTATACACCCTCTTAGTAGCTATCCACACAAGCATATGATGTGTAAAATAGAGGCCAAGAACTAAAAAATTTGAGGGATTGACTCTTCGTAAATGTCACCTATAGCCTTTATTATATAAGCTATATCAGAATTGAAAGATTACAAAACAGAGTATGAACGCCCATGACGTTGCAATGGGATTTCCAAACAACTCTGCAAACATACAGGACGTCAAAATAATAGGTAATGAATCGATAGTAGCCTTGAAATCATAATAGAAAAATGAAATCTTTCCTCTCAAGTATTTCTATGTTGAATCTGGCTATAGGTACCAGTCATTCTTAGCCTTGCCAAAACCATCATGGCCCAATCAGTACCAAAGCTTGATACTAGGGTGAGCCAATAGCAAATAATCTTCTTCCCCGCTTCCTCAACCTTCTAGAGGATTGCATGTGTTGGATAACCCATTAGCCTGTATATGCAACCTACGTGCAATCTTTTGCCTACTTAATTTTTTTGTTCTTCATATAATTTTTTCCCTTCCCTATTGTTTTTAAGTATTTTCAATTGATGCTGAAGAGATGCTGGTGTGAGTATCTGAGTTGGATCTTAGAGTCATTGATATCCGTGTGTACCTTTCTACGGGAAGGTACAATTGCTTTTAAGATTCACAGACCAGTTATTTTTAAATTCATACATTCTATATTGTTATGTTATAATTAATTCTATCTTATCATTTATGATATTGTGCTAGTTAACGCAATCTCTATCCACACACGAGAATGCACGTAATGGCTTATATATATATATATATATATATATATACACGTACCTGATGTGAATTTGGAGCACATAGAATTTGCACAGTCAAATGTACAACCCGAGAAGTGGCTGCTTGTTGCAGTCAAATGTGCATCCAGAAGTGGCTGCTTGTCGCAGTTTTTCAAGCATTCGGTAACGCACATAGGGCGTATGCGGGGAAGGCACTTTACCTGGCATTTGATCATGCACCGGTTATCCGCCTCCACAGCAACTCCTCCTATCATGATCAAAATCATCGCCATCACCACAAGCTTCATGTCATTTCCCGCCATACTTGTCTCTCTCTCTCTCTTTCTCTCTCTCTCTGTCTTGTGGAACCAGATACCATTATTTATAGGCAATGAGGGCGTAGTTAAGGGTGGAGCTACTCTCACGCTCAATCTTAAACTACTAATTTTGTCTATACCCACACATTAATAACTAAAGTATACCTCATTTTCTTCTCGTCCGTTAACCTCTTCCAATCTCATTTCTCTTACATTTGTGTTATTTAGTCATACTTTTAATTTTACTAGCAATACACCACGTCCGTTACACGTAAATAAATTTTGTATACAAAATATTAATAAAAAATATAAGGTATATATATACATAAATTAAATATCATCTCAAGTTTATCAAAATTATGTTTGTATCACTTGTATTATACTATAGAATTCGAAAAAAAAATTATTTGTTCCCAACGATTTTTTGTTGTTGTAACTATATAAGAAAAAAAATAAAAATAATTCATTTGAAAATCATTTGATTTGATTTCAACTTATAATTCATTGAATAAAATAAAAATATTTATTAATATTCTAATTAATACTTACTATAATTAGGAATCAGTTGGGTCAATAGCGATAAAATATATGTTTAATAGCACTTTTGGTCTTTAAAGTATGCGCGCTTTGTTAATTTAGTCCTCAATATATGAATTTTGTCCCCAGGGGTGGTTTGATATGTTTTGAGGCGTAAAGCAATAAATTCAACTAAGACTTTTTTAAATTTTTTTTTAATAATAATGTAAATTTTTTAATATTAAATTATTTTTTTCCCGGATGCATATTAATTGTTTAGTATTCCTATTGAAGTTTTTCTAACATATCTTTTTTTATTGATAGTATAACTAATTGACTTAATTTTTAAATTAAATAAAAAATTTCAAAACTTTCAAATTCAAAAATTATTTGACAGATTATGTTGTCTCGTCATTGACACTCGTATAAAATTATTTTTCTATGAATTAGGGATTTCTCATAGAATATATGTTTGATTAGATTTTTTAAAATTATGATAAAAAAATGTAATATTACATAGACCTTATTTAGTGACTTTATTTGGCGACCTTATCATTTTTTGTTATTAGATAAACAGTGGACCCTACTATTAGTTGGAACCCGCTATCAATTCCACAGTTATGATCCATCATGTCACCAGATAAGATTACTAAATTCGGTACAAAAAATATTTTCTTTTTTTTTTTCCTTATAAAATGTTTTTTTGTGTGAGATTAATGGATTAAATTTTTGGGCCGAAAATTAGTCTAGAGTTTTTTTGTTGGTTTAGGCCTTCAAATGGGGCTTTCTTAATGGGAAAAATTGACTTGGATTATATTTGTAGACTTTTTAAATTTTGGGCCCCTTTTTATTGGTGTGCCCTAAAGTCGCCGCTTCATTTCCTCTTATGCTGGGCCGGCCTTGTTTGTCCCTACAATATTCAATTCTTGTTTAAATGGTCATTAACCAGATAGTCCATTAAGTTATGGGATGAAAGTGATCACGTGTCATTCATTCAAACAGTATTATGTAACTAGTTCATGATCACTTATGTCAAAAACTTAGCAGACTGTTTGTGTATAAATCATTTAAACTCAAGCTAAATACTTTAATGACTAAATTGACAGAATTGATCAATGATGACCAAATTAACAAAATGTGTATACTTTAGGAATTAAAAGTTCTATTAACCCTAAAATATAATGTAGTACTCTATAATATATATTTTAAAAGAATATTAAAATTCTAAAATTCAAATTTTATTTAAAAATACACTATAATCTATTTTTATATAAATTCTTAATAAAATATGAAAAGTTTACTGTGATTAAAGCATTATGTTGATTTAACATAAATTATTTTTAAAAAAAAACTATGTGAAAGATTATTTTTTATCTTAAAAATGAAATGATTGAAATTTTGGATGAAAAAAAATGCATATATGTAAGTATAATATTATCTTTATATTTGAAATGAATAATATTAGATTGATGAAGATTTTTAAGCGTATTATTGAAAATTGTTATGATGCACATATTTTTAAAGGTAACATAATTTAACTATGGAAAGATAGTGTTGTACTTAAAAAAATTTATAAGGGTAAAATAGTGAATCAAAATTTTTTCATTCAATGTAATTTTATTAGTAGTATAGATATAGATAGATAGATATATAGATATAGATATCATTATTTTTAGCTCTCTATTTTTCTATACATTATTATATTATTCAATGGTATATAAATATCACCAATCGCACACTTCTTTTTTTCCGTATCCGTTCCTCATGCGCTTCGCGTTTTTGGTTTGGGGTGTAATTTAAACGGGCTAACTCGAAATAATTCATATTTAAAAAATGATTTCCAGTTCTCAAACCTCTTAAGCTTTCTACCATAAATTTTTGGGTAAATTACACCCAGACCCCCTCAGGTTTGTCACTTAATCAACTAGACCCCCTCACATTTGGAATATTACATCTACACCCCCTATGGCTGAGGACTACTTGACGGTGGAAACGGAACCAATGAAAAGACCTAAAATGCCCCTAGATATTGCTGAATACCTTGACAATTACTGAACTACCCCTCTACCTGAGTATATAATATTTCCCGCTTTTTACACTCGCCAACACTGTAGGCCTCACTCTCTCAACTGGAAGAACTCTTCCAGTGCTGTTCTTGGCGTCTGGCGTTCCCAAGTGGATCCAAGATTACTAGGAGGTGGAAGATTCTAAGGTGGTGAAAGGTACACATCTTGATTCGGGTTTTTAAAGAAAAATTAGGGGCATTGATGTTTGGGGGCAAGGTGAGGGGAGGGTTTTTGTCTTCTGGATATTTCCACTATTTGATAGAATTCATCATATATATATAATGTATATGTATATGTATATGTATATATTATTTGTATGATAGACATCTTTGGATGTGCAAATATCTTTTCTTCTGGATTCAAGTTTTTTGGGTTTCCAACAGAAACATCGAAGAGGGTTTGGGTGTTGGTTAGTTTTGTCTCTACATATATGTTTTCTTCTCTCTTCAAAGCTGAATATTTCTGGAATTTTTTTTGGGGGTTTCTGTATGAAGACTGCTTTGGTGGGTCTCTAAGATTGAGTATCCACTTAGAGAAACCGAGTCTTTTTATATTTAGAGAAGTTTCCCTGGTCAAACATCTTGATTCTATCCCGCATTTTGTACATGGAGTATAACCTCTTCCCCTGCAACTCGGGCAAGACAACTCTCTGATATACTGTTTATGTTTCGGTTTTTTGAGGGGTTCTAGATTGGGATATACTGTTTTATGATATACTATTTGAAAAGTCTGTACTAATTAGGTCTACATTTTTTGAAAACTATACTGATTATGTTTCGGTTTTTTGAAAACTTTGTTACTGAATATGACATTTTTTTTTTTTTTGGATATGGATGTTTGGTTACTGGATATGGCATATATTGGATGTCTGGTTCTGCATTTTTTTTGGCTCCCATCAATATATTGGATGTCTGGTTATTGGATATGGCATGCATTTTTTTTTGGATATGGATGTCTGGTTACTGGGTATGACATATATTTGATGTCTGGTTACTGGATATGGATGAAGGAATTGCATTGTTTTTTGGCTCCCAGCAACAAGTCATGTGGCTTTGCACTCCAAATGATTTGAACGAATTAATAGTGGGCAAAACAAAAGGGTAATATGGGAATTATAATTGTGTATTAGATGACAAGAGGATTTTTTAATAGATCTTTAACAGACTGACGGCAGGGGGGGTTCTCTGTTACGAGTGCACAAATTTTAGGGGGTGTAGATGTAATATTCCAAATGTGAGGGGGTCTAGCTGATTAAGTGACAAACCTGAGGGGGTCTGAGTGTAATTTACCCTAAATTTTTCAAGTGAAATATATGTTTGTATTGATTATAAGTTAAATAGGATGTTTCATCTACTTTCATTTTATTTTAGGTTTTTAATATTCATTCTAAATAATAAATCTTTTTATTCTTATATTTTATGTTTTGCTTGATATTTATTAGGAATATCTTAAATGTATAATATTTTTTATACTTGGGTGAATATTAATAATTTATGTATGAATTGGGTGAACTTAGTTATTACTGGAAATGCTTTTTGTTTTCTAAAAATAGACACCACTGGGTGGCTTTTCACACCCTTCTGCTTATAAAAAGTTCAGTTTGAACTTTCTTCTGAACTATTCATTTTTTCGAATTATACTTTGAAGTTTTAACTGTTGGTTTTACTTTCACATTGTGGCCATCTTTTAATTTTTGCTCTATTTTTTCATGGTAAATCAGGATAAGAATAGAATTCCGCCTAAATAAAGAGAGAGAAATCACATTTCTTAACATTGTGTGACCTTATTTTTTGTCCTGAGTTGTTAAAAATTAGATAAAAATCGACAATTGAGGGCAATGTGAAGATCAAGCCGATAGTTTAACGTGATATGTGAGCAAGTGAATAGTCCAGAGAACAGTATGAAACGAGTGAAATAGTTTAAGGGGTTTAAGTGTGATTGCTCACTCGTAATAATATTCTGTTTAATACGATTATATTTATCTCTCAAACACGAATTTTAAGAACATATGATTGAGAAAGTAAAAAAAAATAAAAGAAATCATGATTGTGATTCTCACATTCATCCTCATCATTTGCAGTTTGGTACATCTATGAATTGTGATTAAACTTGTCAATCGTATCAAATGAAATGAGTTCGTATCAAAATTTAGTAGATTTGTGTCAAAAAAAATTTCATTCATATCCAATTCGTTTATAAATTTGTGTCTAACAAATTGTTTCATATCGGGTTCATGTCGTATTGGGTTCACTCGTTTACAAAGCAGGTGACTGAAGAAAGATACAAATTCTTTAATTTTGTATAATGTTAATAAGTCATGTCATATTTTGACACTCACTATATAAATGTAACACATAGTGAAGTAGAGCTAATCACTACATCTAAAAGTTTATGGGCTTTGCTTCCATTGGACTTCATGGCTTGACTAACTAACATTTGTTTGGACAATTCCGGTTCAAAAAAAAAAAAATTTGACGCGGGGAAACAATTTTCATAGTTTAGGGAGCAATTTGTTGAATTTAGAACTAAAGGGAGTTGATTGTAATTGACTAAAACTTAGAGAGGACAATTTGTAATTAATTCTATCTCAAAAAAAATCTATATAATAAAATAATTTACAATTCAAATTTCGAAAGATAAACAAAATGATTTTTGTTTTTCGCGGTTTAGATCGCTTTAAATTTTATTTTAAAGTTAATCTAACGGTTAATATTAACACCCTAAATTTAATAGGAAAAATAGACTCCTAAGGGTGTGCTTGGAGTGACTTTTTAAGAGTATTTCTAAAAATTATTTCTCATAAATACTTTAAAAAAAAATAGTGTTTGAAATCGTCACACCATAACCTCTACCCCCATCACCCCCACCACCACCACTGCCACCGTTGCCGCCACCGCCGCCCCCACCACCACCATCGCCACCACCACAACCATCATTGCGGCCACCGTCACCATCGTCGCCACCGTCACCACCGTCACCACCGCCGCCGCCACCACCACCACCACCGTCGTCACCACTGTTGCCACAACTATCGCCGTCGCCGTCGCCCCCGCCACCACCACCACTATCGTTGTCGCCGCCACCACCACGGTCATTACCACCCACCACAACTATTATCGTCTCCTACCACCACCTCTCACCTCCACTACAATCAATACTTAAATTTATTTATCTATCTTCTATGTTTATAATTTAATTTTGAATATAAATACAAATATATTTTTTATTTTTTATTTTTTATTACTCTGTGTGTTCAGGCAGATACAATAACTAATATATATGTCACATCTAGCCATCGTCGGTGAAAAGAAGAAACGAGCATTTCCAACAAGCAACTGGATGACGTGGGGAAAAATTAGTTGTTAATAATTGAAAAGATTCCCTCCATTCTCCAACCTCTATCTAATTCAGTATAAAAGAGATCTGATACAGTGATGCACCTCCATCACATTCTACTCAATGGTGATGGCAAATGAACGGCATAGAACTTTACTCCCAACAGAATATTGCCACCACCATTGAGAGTAGAGTTCCATCACATCCCAACCGATACAGTGATTGCTTTTGTTTTTTTGGTCAAGTTGCTTAATGTCAACCCCATCTTTAATTAAATCTTCAGCTCTTTTTTCTTTTTTGCTTTTTTTAATTATTGACGATAACTTTGGATCTTTCTCTTGTCATAAGAATATATTTTATGAATTTAGAGAATAATTCCAATGATAAGATTTTAATAATCAATATATGAGAGTTTTAAATTTGAAATTCACAAAATATACCTTTGTTAAGTTAGTGTGCATAGTTAATACGTATTAATTACGATTTTTTAAGAAAAAAATAAATTTTTAATTTTATTTCAATAAATGATATAATAGAATATGAATTTTAGTTGTAAAATTTAAAATATTTGATATTCTATATTTGATTGGAGTATTTTTTGTCTAAGTATAATATTTTAAACTTAAAGAGGTCTAACTATTATATACCTATAAATTTCAGGAGATCTAAGTGTAATTTATTAACCGATAATATTTCAAATATCAAGGAACCTGAGTGATTAAGTGACAAATCTCAGGAAGTCTGGATGTAAGTCTTCATACCAAATATATTTAAAGTTGTTAATTTTTTTAAATTCAATTTAAATTTGTGTGTAGATGAGTTAAGATCCATAAAGAAAAAACTCATTAAGAATTATCTCATATAAAATAAATTAAAAATTAAATTTTAAATTACACATGAACAATTTAATAGACTCGATTATTTAATATTTATAATAATAAAATAGAACCTCAAGATATTTAAGATTTTTAATTAAAAAAATATAATAATGATCTAAATCATTTAAATTCGAGAATTTATATTACGGTTTAATCTTTTAATCCTTCAACTACGTTAACTCATGGAACTTTCCATTCTTCCTCCCGCTTCAACCCCTCTTCACACGAGTCGCATTGCACGTGTGGTCCTTCTCTTCACTTCAGATTCTTCAGACATCTCTCTCTCTCTCTCTCTCTCGGATTATAAACGGAGAGTGAAGAGAAACAGCTGAGTGACAATAGTGAGGGAGAAAAAGATAGTCACTGTTTACATACATTCTCTGTCGAGTGTACTCCTCTCAAACTCGAGCTGAGATCATGAACTAGCAGCTCCACAAGGATCCTTTCAAGATCTGCGTGAATTTCTCTCACTATCAGCTTCAGAGATCTATTGTTCATACTTCAGTCACTCGATGTCTCCTGTAAGTGTAGGATTCAATTATCAATTTCAAACTCTACTTCTTGAATCAAGATAATTTGATTACCATCGTACTTCTTGAATCAAGATAATTTGATTACCATCGTATTTCTTGTTTATATAACTTTATCCTTCAAGATTTGAAAACCGAGTGACCAGCAAGCAGTTCTTGGTTGATAAATCAGAAAGATTGGGGGAAAAAAAGGGAAAAGAAACAAAAAGAATTTTTCAAACATCATTGGAAAACTTGTTGATTGAAGAAAAAAAGAACAAAAAAAAAAAAAAAAGAACAAATATATATTGGAAGGCGTGTTGATTTGTCCTTTCTTCAATTTTCTTGCCAACTGGACATAGTGTAAAATGTAGTCATTTAGTTGTGTTTCAGCATCAAAGAAAGTAAAATTATGTGCTATGTTGTTTTGTGTAGAATTGGAACTCGAGAAGCTACCACAGAATTCATTTGTGAAGCATACGTATCGGACTAATTTCATTTTTCTTGAGATTTTTGTTCTACTCTGTGGAGGTTGGAATAGATATTATGATTGAATGTTGTATAAGCTTTTGCCAATTGTGATATAGTAGAAGTGTATAATGGAGGATGGGAATGTAGCGAGACAGTCATTGATAAGGCCAAGTGGTGGCTTGAAGTCCACATTGTCAGGACGATCAACTCCTAGGGGTTCTCCTTCATTTAAAAGATTGAATTCTGGCCGAACTCCTCGAAAAGAAGGTAGAACTATTGGAATTAGCTCTCAGTGGTTTAGAAATAATCGGATAGTGCTTTGGTTGCTACTAATTACTCTTTGGGCTTATGCTGGATTTTACATCCAGTCAAGGTGGGCACATGGGGACAATAAGGAAGGAATTTTTGCTTATGGGAGTAAACCGAGTGATGAGAATGCTGAAACTGGACAAGATCTGCGACGGAACTTGGTTGCAAATAATGAATCCTCGGCAGTTAAAATCAGAAATCAAAACAAACAACCCAATGTGAAAAAAATGAATGTGGTTTTGGCAAAAAAAGGGAATGCTGTTTCTTCTCCTGGAACAGTATCTTTGAAGAAGAAGAACAAGCGATCAGCACGTAGTTCACGTGGGAAGATTCCTAGTAAGAAGAAGCCGGCTGTGGGCATTGGAGACAGTGATGTTGAGGTGCAGGAAGAGGAAATTCCTAATCGAAATACTACTTACGGTTTGCTTGTTGGTCCATTTGGGCCGATAGAGGATAGGATTTTGGAATGGAGCCCTGAGTTGCGATCAGGAACTTGTGACAGGAAAGGTGAATTTGCTCGTCTTGTTTGGTCCAGAAAGTTTGTGTTGATATTCCATGAGCTTTCATTTACTGGTGCTCCACTTGCCATGATGGAGTTGGCAACGGAACTCTTAAGCTGTGGGGCCACAGTTTCTGTTGTAGTTCTTAGCAAAAGGGGTGGATTAATGCCAGAGCTTGCTAGGAGGAAGATTAAAGTGCTTGAAGACAGAGAAAAGCTCAGCTTCAAAACAGCCATGAAGTCAGATCTAGTCATCGCTGGTTCGGCAGTCTGTGCATCTTGGATCGGTCAGAACCTTTTTGCTGCAGTCTATTGATGATGTTTACAAATTTTTAATGATAATAGTTGTGCTAAAGGAAATCATTTACATGCTTTCTATATATCACTATTTTTCATATTAATTAAGTGCATTGTTTTTAGTTCACAATGCTAGTTTTATCTTTCCGTTCAACAATGTTATTCTTATATTGTTTTTTTTTATAAACTATTCTTATATTGTTCATTGTTCAAAAAAAAAAAAAAGTTATTCTTTTCTTGGTTATTTTATTTTTATCAAATCCCCTGTAATATATTGAAGGAGTGATCCTTTATCAAACACTACTAGGGGAATTTCATTGATGTTAGGTGCAAAAAGGATCAAACTGTTTGCTTACTAGAGCCCCCTTGTCAGGGGAGTTGCTTTATAATATTATAGAAACAAAATGGCCAACTCTATGGACTTTGCAACCAACTAGGCATTGCCGAGTTGGCATTCCTAACTCTCCCAACCAGGAGGTCTGGGGCTTTTGATCCTTGCCTAAGATAGGGATTGATCTCTCATGCCCCTCTCTTTGGGGCTCTATTTTGCGTCTCTTTGGGGCCTTTTTCCTGCTTGATTTTAATATTGATTTATTTGTGCTTCAGTTGGACTTCATTGTAGCAGTGAATTCAGTTGGACTTAAATTGTTACAAATGATATCTTATTGCAGAAATCCAGTGTTACACA
Organism: Ilex aquifolium; assembly: GCA_951799425.1. Lineage (NCBI taxonomy): Eukaryota > Viridiplantae > Streptophyta > Magnoliopsida > Aquifoliales > Aquifoliaceae > Ilex > Ilex aquifolium. Next base: position 18,594,326 of record OX637410.1, read on the forward strand.
TCATAAAAACTCAATGGACCCCACTATATTATATTCTGTGATTAGGAGGGTTTGCTAATGCTGGAAGTTACCACAAGGCGAAAACCAAGATAATAATTTTGAGGCCGCTACGTTCACAAAGTATAAATAGGTTTTGAGTATCCAATTCAAAATTAGCTGGCCAGTATCTGGGTTATGGAAATGGAATTAGTTTACAATTTTAGCTTGGGTGGGTTTATCCATGTCTTTGGATATCATATTGATCTTTTTAACTAAAGACTTAAATTGATTTATTTGAAGGAAAATTGCTTCTTTTGCTTGTATCACTATGTTATGGCATTGTTCCTGATGAATATTATCATGGATTCAGAACAGTATCTTGATCACAATGTGGCTGGTTCAAAGCATATTGCTTGGTGGATCATGGAGAACCGACATGAGTACTTTAATCGGTCAAAGCCTGTTCTCAACCGAGTGAAAATGCTCATATTTCTTTCTGAGTTGCAGTCTAAACAGTGGCTAGCCTGGTGTGAGGAAGAAAATATTAAGTTGAGACCTCAGCTTGCATTGGTACCACTTTCCGTTAGTGATGAGCTGGCTTTTGCAGCTGGCATTGCTTGTTCACTTACTACTCCAGCATTCAGTACTGAAAAAATGCTTGAGAAAAGACAGTTCCTGCGAGATTCAGTTAGAAAAGAGATGGGATTGACAGATAATGATATGCTTGTCATGTCTTTAAGCAGTATAACCCCTGGAAAGGGCCAGTACTTGCTTCTTGAATCAGCACGCTTGATAATTGAACAAGATCATTCTCTGAATGATACTAGAGTCAAAGATTTAGCACAAGCACAAGGAGACCTAGATTATCATTCAAGAGCATTGCTTCAAAGTCGGAATCCGGCTGGTGAATCTGCAAATAAATTACACATCTCTAGTGAATCGTCTGTGAATTCCAATAGACCCAAAGGGAAACATATGCGGTTTTCTCATCTCTTTACATCCACAGGTAATGCTAATGCTGTGACAGTTAATAGTGGTGGCAATATAAGGAAACTATTGTCTGGTGAAGGACAGGGGGAACAGACTGTCAAGGTTCTCATTGGTTCTGTTGGATCTAAGAGCAATAAGGCACCCTATGTCAAAGCACTTCTCAAAATTTTATCTCAGCATTCAAATTTGTCGTCGTCCCTAATATGGACTCCAGCAACGATCCGGGTTGCATCTCTTTACGCTGCAGCAGATGTTTATGTTATGAATTCCCAGGTGATGATTCTTTGCTGTTTCATTTTATTTGGTATTTTCGGTTGAAAGTTAATACTTCTGCTCATGCTTTAATGTATTGGCTGATACCGATAAACTTTTGTGTAAACCGCGAGTCTAGTTGACTAGGAGACATGTTCAGCCGAGTCATCATTCTGCAACACTGCAATATGTCATGAATCTTTCACTCTGTCCAGCTTGTTCTTTTGTGTAGTATTCGATGCATATTGTCAGATACCATTTACGACGCTGCGAGCGATGCGCCTAAGTGCCTTTCAAGTCAATAATTGATATCATGACCTTGAACTGTGGTTCTTCTTGCTCATAATTCATTGATGAATTAAAATGTTCATTAAAGGTTCGAATGAATGAGTTTATGTAGCTCTTCTAATTTTGTTACTATTCAAGGTTCAGTTGAACGAGTTTGTTTAGCGCTTTTACTTGATTACCTAATATCAGTACTTCATCATTTTCTCCTCTTTTCTAAAATGCTTCAAGTTTCTCTTATGAATTGCTTGATTATTTGTACAGTTCAGAAGGTATTGCCCCGATTAAAAAATGCAACAATGCAAGATACACATTGTTTACATTTTGATATACATATTTGGCACAATAAATATTAGTTTTGCAGAAATTCTGTGTTGCATGGAGTAGTTGTTCTCAAAATAACAGGTTTTCCTCTAAAAGTTTAATAGATTTTATTTATGCATGTGCTGATGATAGGTAAGTGTAGCCATATATTTACCTTGACATAATTTAGCATGGTGAGATGCTGGTGTCAACTTGGTTATTAGTTATGTGGAATGAATCTAACAATATTTTGTTAATATTTTTTCACAAAAGAAATCTGCTTACCATTCAATACTTTTTGTATTAACAATTCAAACAATTGATTGGAGACATAACGTGAAAGAAAGGTGATAGGAATGCAGATTAACAACCATCACTTTGTGGAGGAAACCCTTGGAATAATTATGTAGACTCCTTCAGTAATTCAAAGTTTGGTGCATAAGGCAACATCTTGTTCATGTAGTTATACTATTCCCACCTCTAGCGTACATTGTCCATGTTGAAGCCAAAATAAATCTTGGTGGTAACTCACTTGAACTCTTACTCGGGCTTCTCCCCTTTGATATAAAACAAGAAGTCCAGATACCAATGTCTAGTTCAAGAAAATGGCAATCATATAGTAGTGATATTTCAAATGGACATCATCTCAGGGTAGTCTAGAAAGTGATTTTCAAAATACAGAGAGAATAGTCATTCAAAAACATTTTAAAGGTGTGCACTCAGTATAGATGTTTTTGTAGGCAAAATTAAAGATTTCATTTCCAATAATATCATCAATTGAGATTTTTTCATATGTATGTCATTTGCCCTGTGCGTGTCATGAACTATAATGGAATGTGGTAAAAGAATTACTTCTATTTTCTTGATTCATGTTTAGTACTTATGTCCCAGCATTTTTCTAGGTTTTAAAACTCCACTAATTTCTAGACTGCACACAGGGGCTTGGAGAAACATTTGGGAGAGTAACAATTGAAGCCATGGCATTTGGTCTTCCGGTATAGAAATCGTCTCAGTTCTTCATATTCTGTGGCTCTATGCTTTATTAGATGATGTCCACTATTATTCATTTTCTTCACATAGATAAACATAGCTATGTAAGCGTATGAACATCCTAAATTATGGTAAAATCGTAAATGTCTGCTTGTCTTTAATTCTTGGCAAATTTTCTTACATTCATGCCACAGGGAAGATCACCTTCAGTTAAATAGTAAAATTATGATATCAGTACTATATTGGACCCAGTTAAGCCTTATCATTTCAAACCTCCCCCTAGGAATGCTATTATCATTAATGTGCTACCCTTCAGGCTTTATCATTTTCTTCATATGTTCCTCTTCAGTAATGTGCAAAACACTTCACTTTTACTTTAGTTAATTTTTTTCCCGGCACTTTTATTCGCCATGGACCAATTATGAGAACCTGGATTGACATCTTCTCCTTATCTGCCACTTGCTCTTCCGTTTACTTTAGGAAATTGAAGTCCTTGTTTGCAAACAAACTAATCAAGTATAACATCTTAAATTGCAATCGAGAAAGTCAATGGTTTTGTACTTCCAAGGATGTATAGTCTTGCTCTCTGATCAGATGAGACCAATACCGCAAAGCAGCTTTCTTTGTGGTGTAGCAAGTTCTTTCGAAGTAGTGGATACAGATGCAATAGTTTCCGGGAATGTCTACATTTGAATATGATGAAACAAAAATGTAACTTGGAAAAGAATAGTGAGAGGGTTTAGCAATAGAAAACATACGTGGCATCTGTATTTTCATGTGTAAATTGTTTTCCATTTAATACTTTGATATAACTAGAGTGGCATTTGGTTATTGGACCAGTATGTAACATAGAGAAAGTTCCTCCAGTCGACCAAATGATGGGCAATTACCATTTTGCATTTGTTAGGATATTGATGAAAATTTGCTTGCCTGTGATTGTGTCGAATTCCTGGTTATGATGCTTGAATGAACATAAAATCCCGAAACAAGCAACAATCAGATTTTGACATGCTTTTGCTTTCCAAATTTTTGCCCCATAGGTGCTTGGAACAGATAATGGAGGCACAAAAGAGATTGTTGAACACAATGTCACCGGTCTTCTTCATCCTCTAGGGCGTCCAGGAACATATATTCTTGCTCAGAATCTTCGGTTTTTGCTCAAAAACCCATCAGCAAGGCAGGAAATGGGAATCAGAGGAAGGAAAAAGGTCGAGAAGATGTATTTGAAGAGGCACATGTACAAGAGATTTGCAGAGGCTTTGATCAGATGCATGAGAATGAAATGAAATCTACCACTGGACATATTTTCGGTAGTAAAATTGTATTACCGTACCGATCATTTGGTTACTGTTTTTTTTTTCTTAGATAATGAAATATTTTTGATTGGGTTTTAAACTACTGTTTGAATTTGTAACCTTGGATTATGCTCCTCGTCCAGGTTGTTAAATGAAAATTTTTTCTTCTGTTTTTGCTTTTGTTCTTTGTTTTGGAAATGAGAAATGAGAGGTCAAACAGGAGGAGAATCTACCAATAGGCATTTGGTTCAATGGTACTCTTTGGCTTGTGAAGGTTTTGCCTTCTTGAGGTCAAGGGTTCAAGTCTCCTTCCCCTTTTCCCTTCCCAAAAAAATAAAAAAAAGGAGGAGAATCTAGACCTCTTCTATTATATATTTTTTTCAGATTTTTTTTTTAATAAATAGGTCATTCACCACTATGTGGTGGATCTACTAATATATAATAAGTCCTTTTTTATTTCATGGTAAGTGATCAATGATCGACGGAAACTATAGAAAAATATAATGGAGGGGATTTGGATCCATATGAAGGAATAATTGGTTTCCATCTTTAGGGTCCGTTTGGTTAAAAAGAAAAAAATAATGGAAAGTGAAAGAAAAGAAAATGATAAAAATTATATTTTCATGCATGTATTTGGCTAGGATGAAAAAATTGCAGGCAAGTTTTAAAAAAATTTCATTCTATTGTTTGAAAGAAAGTAAAGTTACAAGAAATTTTTTCTAATTGTCTAAATTATCCTTAATTATATTAAATCAGTCTAAAGAAGAAAAAAATATATGTATTATAATTGAAAGTTAAATTTTTTTTTTAAAAAAAATGGCTCGTAATCTAATTCTAAGACAAACACCAACACGAAGGTCTTTAGACCAAATCATATGGTTAATCAAATGCATACCAATATTTTTTAAAATTAATAACCAATAAAATATTTTAAGAAAAATAAGGGTAAAATGAGAAGTTAGTTAGTTATGAGAAAATTCAAGCATGAAAGAAAATTATTTTTTCCATCATTTTTCATTTCATGCTAACCAAACACGTAAAATTTTTACAAAATTTATCTTTCTTGCATTTTCTACCATTTTCCCGCTAAACAAATGGATCCTTAGTGAACCTACAAGGTCAGGTTTTTTTTATTAGACGGTTATACCACAAATTAATACTGATGTGGTGTAATCGTTACACCCAATATTTTCTTCATAGGAGGGATGGTAAATTAATTGGAAAGAGCAATGCAAATGGGATATAATTTGAGGATTTAATGATTGTGATCATTAGATTGTCAGTGAGTCACAACATTAAAATATCACTGGTCCCAACACTATTAATCGAATGATCATAATACATTAAATGAAGATTTTTGGTGTGCCACGTGAATAAACATTAGTTAGAGAATTCAAAAAACAATGTTAGAGCATTACGGAAAAGAGACGGGGTTTAGTCCATCTCCAATTATACAAATAATTAGAGATTTTTTTAATTCATTTTATATGGTAAAAATCTATCTACGTCAATAAATTTTGAATATAAATGTGTATTTTGTAATTAAAAAAATTTCTAATTATTTGGTAATTAAAAAATTTTCTAATTATTTTGTAATTTGAGAACTCATGAAATTTGGTCTTGATGTTTCCCTAAGATCAATGGTGGGATTACGGGAAGGGACACGTTTGCAAATAAAACGGAAAGTCGGGTCCCAATAGGAAATGTGCAAAAACTGGGGGGTACATATAAAGCAATACGATCAATCAGAACACTCAGATGAAGATACAGAGGTACTACTTCCTCACTTTCCTTAATGTTTACTTCGATTGATTATTTTCCATGCAAACATCGATCACCAGTCCCAAACCAAATCCCTAATTTTTTGCTTCGTGCAACGACTCAGTCATTCTTTGGAGGAATTTGGAGTGCTGTAATTGAATAGAATAAATAGAGGCAAACAAGAAGTGATCGCTGACATGTATGATCCAAAAGAAAGCCTTGACGATGGTGATGACAAGAACGTGAAGCGAAATCTTCCTTCATGGATGGCTTCGAGAGAGATTGAGAGTAAATCGCATGGAAAGAAGCATACCCATGTTGGTGCGCATGAAAAAAGTAACGAAACCCAAAAAAAATCTTCGCCCTCCAAGTCGAATGCCTCGGGATTTTCCAAACTTATGGTATTGAAGTAATTTAATCTTGGATTTTACATATTTTGTTGTGTATTTTATTTGGAATTTGCTTACAAGAACTGAGACTGTAGTTTGGTTTTGTATAGGAAAGGGTTGTGTTCGTGTTGTCAGGGTTTGTTAATCCTGAACGGAGTGTGTTAAGGTCGCAGGCATTGGAAATGGGAGCGGAGTATCAACCTGATTGGAACCCGGATTGCACCCTTCTGGTTTGCGCATTTCCTAATACCCCAAAGTTTCGACAAGTTGAGGCAGGTGGTGGAACTATTGTTTCCAAGGTTTACCTCTCTTTGCTTTGATCTGCAGTGTAAAGCCTTTGATTTATGGTAGGAATTAGTTAACTAAATGCCGGTAAAGACTATAATTAGTCATTTTGCTTGTTAGCTGCCTTTGGTGTTTTTAGCACTAACTACTTTGAGAACCTAGACTTATTTCCTTCTGAAACTCAATTGGAAGAGAAATTGGTTTGTTGCTTTGTTTCTCATTAAATAGCAAGATTATGGTTTAGTGTATTTCTGATTATAAGAGTATGGTGCTTGATGAAGTTATGGTTTTCATCCTCTCTAGTTACCTCAATTTTCATCTGCATTGTAATCTCTTTATAGTTTGACAACATAAAATAGTGATTGTTTTTACCCACTGCAAACTAGCGATCGAGTAGTTGAATTTTTAGGAGCTGCTGTACAAAAACAGCTACAGATTTTTTAGAAACCAACATTTAAATGAGCAATTACAAATATGAGAGGAAGGACGTAATTATATGCATCTGGCAACTTTGGATTAAATGAAGCTATAAATATTTCAAAAATCTCATATTAGACATTTGGGGAGGAAAGACTTTCCAAGGCCTCTCTTCCTTAATTTGATTAATTTATATGTATATATGTATAGAGAGTTGGGGTTTTACGGGGCCCAATAACGGGTCTTAGACTTGGCAACGGTTATCTAATGATACAATGTGCACTTCCATGCCCTTAATGCTGTGATTTAGAGTATGTCATAGCAAGTGATGGATTGCTCCTTTTTTTTTCCTGGTTTCTCAGAAAGTGGATTTTTTGTTTGAACGAAAAAATGAAAAGGCAGCGGATGTTTGAGGACAGATTTTTGAGCTAAGTGAGGTCTTTTATCTAGAGTACTTTAGTGGGTATGTCTTACTGTTTAAGACTAAAGAGTGCAAGGTAATGTTTTCGACATGTCAGGGCCTTTATGTATCTTTCCGTGCTGGATGTTCTTCTATTGGTTTCATGCTATCTTCATAACATTTATTGATTGCTTTGTGCATTTTTACCTCTCTTTCCGTAAGTTTTTCATTACCATCAAAAGCAATATACGTATGCATGCATGGCATACATGTATTACATGTCCATTGTTATATGATTTTATGTCTTAACATATAGGTCCTATCTACTTTAGGGCCCGCTCTTTTATGATTTTCTATAGATGTGCCAATGAGTGAGCTGGTTGTAGAACAATTGCATCTAATGCTGTCTGTCTGGTTTATTACATGAGTTCCCCCGGGGCCATTATTACAATTTGTCTTTGTGTGTATCATGCTCAAATTCAATTCCACTGTGTTTCTTTTATGAATGCTGCTCCATGAAAGTTAGAACTAATGATCAAGAGCTTGTTTGGCATAGGAGTGGATATCAGAGTGTTACAACCAGAAAAAGCTTGTTGATATTGAAAATTACCTTATGCATGCTGGTAAACCATGGCGAAGGCAAAGTATTTGTCACGAAGCCAGCCAAGGTCGGTCTCTCTCTGCGCCAAGTATTTATCATGAAGCCATGCATAATTGATTTTAGAATAGGTCGACAATCTCGTAATCGTTTTATCCAATTATTCAAATTATTATAACTTGCTTACTACTAACTATTGTTTCTCGATCTGTATGTCTAGAATCATAGCAGTGACCTTTTCTGATATCCCGTATAAAGATTGGCCAAAATTTGAAAATGTAAGGAAGTAATTTCTGCCCCCACCCCCATGCGTAAACGTGCTCGAGTGTGCCCACGCATAGGGGCACGAGATACACACGTGTACCAAAGGGTAAATAGAATGTTTCTAGGTTGAGGTGGCTGCACTTACCTCAAACTGGCGAACTTTGACCCTTTCTCTCCTTTTACTTCCCAAGTTCTCGGAAATGTCAAAGCTGGTTTTCTGACTTTGGAGGCGGAGAATTGCCTGCATTTTTGTTTATCAGGCCACATATATGCCAAAGTGAATGTGGTGCATCTGAAGCTTAATGTCATTTTTAATGTTTCATTAGAATTTACAGAATGGTAAATTTTGAGAGAGTCTCTTACATTTAATTTTGTTGTTATTCATTATGATCTGTGAACGTGGTTCTGTAAACTAATGACAAAGTTGCTCTAATTTATCTTTTTTCTGTCTCATGTTTGAGGGCATTCTGAAGTCTGAACTACTTTCCTAATGACCCTAGGTTCTGGTCTAAAGTCTGAACTACTTTCCTAATGAGCCTAGGTTCTGAACTCTAAATGCAATTAGTGCTTGCAGATCAAGAACCATCCAAATCTCGGAAATTTCAGAAGCAAGTAGAACGAGGCTCACACTTAAAGCCATCTGCTTCGTCCAAGGTACTTAATTTGTATTCAATACTGCTCACATGAATATACCCACATTTCTTTCTAGAGCTACTAACTCAACTCTGCAAAAACATGAACCATGTTCTGCCATTGCCCTCAGTGAGGGCTATATATATGCAATATTACATGGTGAAAGTAAGCATAATTTGCTGGAGCTTAGCAGGATTGAAAGTGAACTCAAAGTTGTATTTTTCAAGATATTGGAACCTTTTAGTCAGTAATTATAGATATGGGTTTGTACTTTTTGTTTAGCATAGATTTCTATACTCCCTCATTTATGATCTAGTTTCTTTCTCTTATGTGAAACAGACCGATTCTTCTAAACCTGCCAAGGATTGTTTTTCTACTTCTACGTTGAAGAAATGGGCTATTAATGATTTGAATAACACCATATCATGGTTGGAGAGCCAAGAAGAAAAGGTAATATGCAATTATGCATTGCTATTGTTACTTGCAAGTTGCAACCCATCTACGTATGACTTTTCTCCTTGAATTTTCCATTTGAGATACTTGTAGTATTGCGAATTTGAATAGTTTTCTGGTTTTCTGTGAAAACGACTTCAGCTTTCATTTCTTCTTGTTTACAATGTGAACGTCCATCGTGTCATTGACTCATTGACATTTGTTTTATCAAGTAACTCATTTTCTGATACAGTGATTTCTGTTAAATAACTTGTCAGACTTCTGATTGCGCATTAGAAATTTGTATATTTTGCCCTCTTGTGTACAAAACAGTTCATATCTTCTGAAAATCTTACCTTAGTTCATCATGTTGGACAGCCAGAGCCAAGCGTGATAAAGAAAGTAGCTGCTGAAGGGATCCTGACTTGTTTAGAAGATGCCATAGATTCTTTTAAGCAAGAGCAGGTACATTATTTATTTATAGAGACATTTTTCTGCAGAAAATGGGCAAGAGATTCTGTTGTGTCAGTTGTGGTCTCTTCCATTGCCCACTTTCTTCACTGGCAAATAGGAGTTTGGAATCTGTAGTATGGTGGTCAAATCTAAAGTGTATGTAAAGTCTCTATGTATCAAATAATAACTTTCTAGATGCAGGATATTTAAGAGGTGGATTGGTAAATCCATTTTTGCCATTGGAGAGGTAAATTATTAGCAGCCAAATATGAGCACCATGCCTTTTTCTTTTCCTTTGGAAATCTCCATAGCCTATGATTTCTTTAGGTAAAGTTTGGAGGGAGGATGGTTACAGTGAACAGTCATCTCTCAAAAATTTATTTGCTGGTCATTTGTATTCTCCTAGGATGATCAAATTTGCTTGAATAGTACTTGAGATTTCATACTTATGACCGGAGTTGTTATCTCCTTTACCTTGAGTTTTAAAAAATTGGTGAGAGCACTGAGAGGTACTGCAGATAGGAGACCATGATGAGGGGTAGGTGTCAAACATCCCGCTGACTGACGGTGTAATTTGAAAGTTTTGGAAAGTTTGCGTACCTAGTGCATGAGGTTTCCACCATTGCGGGGTCTGAGGAGGGTTGGATGTATGCAGCCTTTCCTCTGCAAGCAGAGAGGCTGTTTCCACAATAATGAATCAGCTAATATTCTTCCCATGTTTGAGACACTGCAGGTTTTCTATGCAGCAATTTCAATCACCATACTCATTGCATAGCAAGTCCGTAACTGTCTTCAGAAAATAAATGTTCTGAAGATCATTCATGCTGATTATGTGATAGAGACCTGCTAAAAATTATATATCACTCGTGTGAATGCCTGTGAACAAATGATATTTAGATATATTATTATTAACTTTAATAGAAAAAAGAGAAAAAAAGGGCTGTACTTTCTTATCAATTAAACGTGTCAAGTCCTTTTTTGCAAGGACTGTAGAGATTGTATGCTTACTCATTTTGCATTCATGTATCCGTCTTTAGGATATCCGACAAATAACTGAGCAGTGGAATTTCATCCCTCGGGTGGTTGAGGAACTGGCAAAGCTTGAGGGCTCTGGGAGCGGTTTGACTTTACTTTCTAAGGAAGATCTTTACAGACAAGCTATGGCCTGTAAACAAATTTATGAGGTGGAACTTGGCCATTCAGATGATGATTCATTGGTGAAGATGAAAAAGCCAACAACGGATGGAAATGAGAGGAGCGGCAATGCCAGCAAAAGCATTCTTGCTAGTAATGCTGAGGCTTATGACAGCGATGAAACAATTGAGATGACTGAAGAGGAAATAGATCAAGCTTACAACACCGTAGCTTCTAATCTTTGTAAATGCTAAGTAAACATCTGTGGGAGATGAGAAGATGACATGTACGGAACTATATTGTGGTCTAGGGGAGTCATGACTCCTGGGCTTTTGAAAAACCCACTGATCAGCTATTGTTTGAAGAGTAACTTCTCTTTCTTCAACAGAGTGGTCCCCCAGTTTTGGACTTGAGTACTGACTGGTTCCGTCCCCGAACGCTAGTGTGTGTGTGTGTGTGTTTCTTTGAAGGGGTCTGGCTGGCCTATCAGCCATGTAGCTATTGCAACATATCTGCTTTGTTTAAGAAAATTCATAATTCTCTTTTTACTTGTATCCAAATTCACCTCTTGCACAACCACTCGACTACAGTTATATTTTCTGCTGTGGATTCTCTACTTTGTACTTTTGCATGGTCGCGTATGCTCCTCGTTTTGGATCATTCTCCTTCTACCTTGTCTAGTTACATGATGTACTTGAAATTTTTTTATAAAAAGTTTTTGAAGTAACAGGTGAAAAGATAAAACTTTTGAGGGCAAAGTGAATGATAAAGGAGGGTTGCAGAAAAGCAATTGCACTAATGCAGAACTTAATGCAAGTTGTCTTTTAAACTTTTGACTAACTTGACTGGGTCTAATATGATCCGGGTGGGGTAAATGTGTACCGTCTGAACTTATCTTGGACGGAAATGAATTGGGTGCGATTTTATAATCTCGGCAGAGTTTGAATAACAAATTTTATAATTATTTTGAAGTCTTAAATCAAAGTACGAGAAATTATTTAGATGCCATCTTTGGGTTAAAGTTTGATTTTACGAAACAATTAAATAGAAAAAAAAATTGGAATGAGAATTTCTGAAAAATCATAAGAAATTTTCAAAATTACAAATACACCCCTGTTGAGTTTCACATGGGTATACTTTGCTTGCTTCTTGTTCTCAGTAGGGTTGCAGCAGATAAACGCCACCACTTTAAACTCTCTCTCTCTAGTCGCGCAGACCTTAAAAGCCCTTATAATATCTCACGAAGTCCTTCCCTCTCTCTCTATCTCTCAGTTCTCTTTCTCTTTCTAGAACCGCCGTTTTGCAACAATGGGCACTTCTCTTCCTTCCAAAGAGGCCAACCTTTTCAAACTCATCGTCGTAAGTTCTCCGATTCTCTTCTCCTATCTTTTTCTCTCTCTACCTGCTCTTTAATCTCAATCTTTCACTGAAGTACACCTTAATTGCTCTCCCAGTTAACCCTGTTTGGTACCTGTTACTAAACCCTAGGTTTTCAGCTCTTTTTTGCAATCTTGGTGTTCTTTGAGCATAAACACATGTTCATAATGTCTCCATGCTTTCTATTGTTGATCTAAGTCTTATTCAAGGGTTATTTTTGACTCACCAATGCTTATCTGCTTCTAAAGCTTAAATTCTGCTAAGAAAAAGACTAAAATTTGGTATACTGGAGTAGAATTATATCTGTCACTTGAAGATGGATGTTGGATAAGTTCCATAATTTTGTTGTGTCAGACATGTAATTGGCATATATTTGTATTCCTCATTAGAAATGGAAACATAAGATAAGTTCGAATACAAGTTACTATTACTGTAAGGCTAATCAGGAGTCACTTTAGACTATTGGGTGACTTCAATGCTACCATGTTTCCATTGATCCTTGTTATATTGTACACCTGCTGTGGTAACCCTGTTATTTGTATTTGTCTTTACATTGGAGATACACAAAAGCCACTGCTAAAATGAAACATAATGGATAATTGCCTTCATCCTTGCAGAAATCATATGAAACAAAGCAGTATAAAAAGGGGTTGAAAGCTGCAGATGCTGTATTGAAGAAGTTTCCAGATCATGGAGGTATGGGGAACTTGACATAACATAATATTGTAGCCTTGCTTGTTTCCGGGCAGTTCAATAGAGTAACATATGAATTTCATTTTATGTTTTGGCCAATGATCAAAATTTTGTTTTGGTATATTGTTTCGATCACCTATGAAACGGAAACGTGTCGACGTGTTTTGGAAACGTTTCGACCTGTTTCGAAAACATAATAAAAAAAATAAAAAATTTAAGAATTATTTTTCCAAAACATTAGTTGAAATATATCAAAGTATTTTGAAATACTTTGAAACATTCCGAAACAATTGTGCAAATACATTGAAATATTATAAAAACATCTCAAAACATTATAGAATACCTCGAAATATTAAAATTTCGATTCCATCATTGATTCGTTTCGGCTTCATTGGAAATGGAAACGTTTCGGACGTTTCGAAACGAAATTTTGATCCTTGGTTTTGGCGTAGATGAACTTTCATATGCTGTTTAAAACTCTAATTTTTCACAGTTGGTAGGAAAATTGTACAAGAAGCTGTAGGATGAGAAACAAAATAAGCTCCCCTCATTCTGACCCCCCACCCGAATCGGCTAGCAACCCATGGAGTGGGCAGGCTGAGTATATAGTTAAACTTTTGCAGTCAATACATGCAGAAATCAACATGAAGTTGTTTTCTTAATCTGTTTATCCATGGAGAATTCTTTGGCTAATATGTCATTGTCCAGCTGTTTTGTCCTTACTTGGATTGTAGAGATTTTAATGGGTGTAGCATATTGTCGATAACAATGGAAAATGACCTTTTAAAATGGGGTTTAGAGTACAAAGTAGTAGTTCTGATGTCCTCAAAAAGGGAGGGGAAAAAAGAAAAAAACAAAAGAAAAGAAAGAAGGTAAAATCTCTACCGTCACCCTCTCTTATGAACCTAAAATTCTTTTTTTTTTTTTTAATTTTAATTATCCGGTTCTGGGTCCCAAAAAATAGGCACTGCCAACACACAAAAGATCTCCATTTTTATTCCCTTATGCTTGTGGTCTGGTATGCTTGAAACAATCTACTTAACCCATTGTGGGATCTGTTATTGGGCCTAACCTAGGTGATTCAATCAGGTTGAAATTTACAAATTGTGAGGGCTGCGAACCTTTCTGGACTTTGAAGTTTCACCAAGTGTAGCTGGGTGATGTTTTACTGTGTTGAGCATTTGCCATTGTTATTTCCATTCTTGTGGAAGCTGTCATTGGGCAATTTAAGTTCTGTAATCTGGACAAGATTCACGTTGAAGATATAGCAAGATATGTCACAGAGAGCACTATTCTTCTTTTTGCAAAATTGGCAACTTTGATTTTCTCTCTTGGGAGGTCTCTAGGAAGTCTTTTATTGGGTTCAGGATTGTTAATTAAACAGAATGTTGAGGTATCGTAAATTGATTGAGATCTTGGCCCTTGTGTTCTTGCCACAGATCTCAAATATTTTGATTGCATTAAGGCAGGGACATATGGATACCTCCATCCACTAGTTAGCATGCTAAGATGATGCAAACCAAGGAGTGTCCAAGATAGTGCCACATATATAGATACCTTCATCCGCTAATTAGCATACTAATATGATGCTAACTAAGGAGTGTCCAAGATAGTGTCAATCAAATGTCTTTTTTAAAATCTCCTGCTTTCTAGGGCTGAAGGGATTTTTTTATTGGGATTGGTTTCGTATGGGTAGTTGGGTTCTTTCTCATAGTTTGTAGAATGTTTAACACGTGTGTGTTTTTCTATTGACTTTGTGGATGAGACTAAAATTTGGGGACATCCCAAACTTAGGGAAGTGCGCTATCCTTGATGCTAGGGGATCTTTTATCTCCCTGCACTCATTTAATGTGGTGACAGGACATATTCTATGTATTGCATGCCCAAAAAATAATTTGCTAAATTGTTGACTCACACACTGAGAGGATAAGGCCAAAATGGATTTTAAAATTATGTTGAATGAAAATGGTTTTTGTTAGAAGACAAAATTTTATGAAAAGTGTTACAGCCTACGTCTGTCTACACTTGGATTGTTTATCTGTGATTGAGTACCCCCAATTACCTGTGGCGGAATTGTGTTCAGACTTCCACTTTTTGTGAGAATTCTTTTGGATCCTCTGCCCTTCTCCTAATTGATGTTCCCTTTGTGAAGTTTGGAACTCAAGAATAGATGAAGAAAGCTAAAAGTAACAGTAAGTATGCAAACACAAAAGTTTGTCGTATAAATTTTGCTTAACACCATTTATGATTCTTGTGCACTGGAATGATAAGTGTGATTTAATGGAGTTCCTCTGTTGAGAAAAAAACTGTATTATGTAGGTTGGGAGTCCGTAGTTTTCTTTTTTGTTGAAAAATATGGTGTTCTAGGATGATTATGAATGTGACCTTTTTGGCCAAATAATTGTAAATGTTCTTGTATTGTTTTTCACTTAGTCTATCATAATTTCTTCTATTCTCGCTCCTGGTTACCAGAAACTCTGTCAATGAAGGGGTTAACATTGAATTGCTTGGACCGCAAATCAGAAGCATATGAACTTGTCCGGCTTGGTCTGAAGGTTGGGATATCCTTTGTGATTTCCTAATAAATTGTGAATACCAGTAGTTTATCTTTGTTCCATGTTTGTGAAACGACATCTGGCTCAAATAAGCTGGTCTCTATGCAGAATGACCTAAAGAGTCATGTTTGCTGGCATGTTTATGGTCTTCTGTACCGGTCAGACAGAGAATACAGGGAAGCAATTAAATGCTATCGAAATGCCCTGAGGATTGATCCCGACAACATTGAAATACTACGGGACCTCTCTCTTTTACAGGTTTTTTTTTTTGCATGTTTATTCATTGTCCTCTATTATAATCACTCGCAACAAAACCAGGAAAACAGAATTTTTTAGCTTATTATGTGGCAGGGACTTTGAAATCGCTGTTACGGTTTAGCAGTAGTGTGCATGTGTCCTATGTGGACTCCTTAAAAAGGAAAAAATTAAGACATGGTCGTTGGTGCTTGAAATTTCTGCTTGACAAGGAGTAAATCACTTGTGGTATAATGATATCCTTTTTCTGATAGGTTGCCCATTTCGGCTTGTGAGGAGATACTGAAACTCCCGTTTGTTGTTTTTCCAATCATTTTTTTAAGCTATCAGAGCCTACCAAACATCCATTGAATGCGAAGTGATTTCAAATATATGAAAGATGTAGAAATATTTCTGAAGCTATTCAAGCACCCACTTTTCTCTGAAGTTGTAGATTCTATATGTATTTAGAGTCTTGCCTGAAGGTTCTCTTATTTTTGGATTAGTGTTGTTGAACTTCTACTAAAAATGAAGCTGCAGAATCCTAGTCGAAACGCCTAAAGTAGAGTTGTATGTGTTCTTAACTATGGAGATACGGCAGAGTTGTGTTTGTGTAGAGTCCATTTACACAAAATAGGGTCAACACATTTTAATGGTGTTCTTAACTTTGTGGAGACACAACAGAGTTATGCTCCAGAAGGGCATGAGAACCTGGACATAAAAAGCTTCCTTAGGATAATTGCACAGCTTCTCCCAGAAAACCCCACTCCCCACTCCCCACTCCACACCCCCCACCCCCTTCTTCATTTCTTATTTTTTTTTTAAGTTGCTTTATTCTCCTTCTACTTCAAGCAATGCAGTGAAAGGTGGGGAGCACTTATCGCATAAGAAGGAAGAAAATGACCCTAGATGTAGTGGATGAAAAGGCAAGATGCAAAGAAAGATGCCAAATTTTCTTATAGTCGGATGAAGAGGGTGTGCGTTGTTTGAAATAATAGGATTGCTGGACAATACATGGGTTAGAGTCAGTATCTCTTGTATATAGGAACTTTCAGGATGTAAAAACATTAGAGTGCGTGTGCCATGGAACTAAACTCTGCATGATAGTTAGTGCTGGCAATTTAACATTATCAATCCCCGCGAATGAGGTGTGGGATAATTTGACTTGATTGGGCTAGACATACTCAGGAACCCTCTTTTAAATCCACGTTGGATTTACCGGTAACATATGAGTAACTAATCTTAGTAATGCTTCCCGATTTCTTAGGTAGTGTTTGGTAACCCTATGTTTTCATTTTATTGCAAAAAAAAAATAAAAACATGTTTGGTGAATGTTTTTGTTTTTTTTTTAATTGCTCTGTTTTGAAAATAAGGCTAAAATATGAAAACATCCAAAATTATATTTTTGAAAATATCAAAAAAAAAAAAAACAAACGCGCGAGTCTGAAAGTGATTTAATAAGGTCTGGGCTTCAATCCTCCTTAGCAACAAAAGATAGATTTTTTTGCTTGAGTATAAAAAATCATCTCTCTGTATTTCACCCTTCTCTCTCATCTCTCTGTCGTCTCTCTCTCTCGATGACGAAGCCGAAGCCACAAAGACGAAGCCGAAGCAGAAGGATCTAGACGCCATCAAAGGATCCAGACGCCATCGCCATCTAAATCGAAGGATTTAGATGCCATCTCCCCCCCCCCCCCCCCCCCTCTCTTTCTCTGTCGCTCGCGCTCTCTCTCTTTCAACCTTCTCTATTTTGGTGGTGGTGATGGGGTTGGGCGGTGGTGGGTTTTCGGGGATGGGGGTGGGCTTGGGTGGTGGTGGGTTTCGGGGATGGGGGTGGGTTGGGTGGCTATGGATTTCGGGGATGGGGGTGGGTTGGATGGCTGTGGGCTTCGAGGATGGGGGTGGGTTGGGTGGCTGTGGGTTTCAGGGGATTGGGGTGGGTTTCAGGGGATTGGGGTGGATTTCAGGGGGTGGTGCTGGGTTTCAGGGTATGGGGATGGGGATGGGTTTCAGGGGGTGGTGCTGGGGTTGGGTGGTGGTGGGTTTCGAGGTGGGGGGTGGTGAATTTCAGGGGTTGCTGGGTTTTGGAAAGAGGTTATGGCCTTGTGGGGGTGGTTTTCGGTGGTGCTGGGTGTTTGGTGGTGGTTGGTGGTTGACTGTTTGGTGGTTGGTGGTGGTGTTGAGTGGTGAATTTTTGGTATAATACCAAAAATATTTTTTATTTTTGTTTTTATAATTTTTTAAATATAAATGACTACCAAACATGTTTTATATTTTTAATTTTTATTACAAAAAAAATAAAAAATTATTTATTTTTTATTAAAAAAACATAAAAACAAAAACGTTACAAAACGCACCTTTAGTGTTCCTCACTCTAGTTTTGAAGATTGTTGAAAATCCTTTTCTAGTACTTAATTTATTCTTTAGGATCTTGTCCAGTAGTTTTATGTTATGTTTTTGAGTCTTTATTTTGTCTGGATTGGCAAGCTATACTCGAGGATCAAAATATCGTTTCGAAACGGTTGAAAAATCCGAAACGTTTCCGTTTCCAAGAAGACTAAAACGAATCAGTGATGTAATCGGAATTCTAATACTTCGAGGTATTCCATAATGTTTCGAAATATTTTGTTATATTTCAATGCATTTGCACAATTATTTTGGAATGCTTCAAGGTATTTCAAGATATTTTGGTATATTTCGACCAATGTTTTGAAAAAATAATTCTTAAATTTTTTATTTTTTATTTGTTTTTGAAAGGGGTCGAAACGTTTCTGAAACATGTCGAAACGTTTATGTTTCCTAGGTGACCGAAACAATGCACCGAAACGAAATTTTGATCCTTGTATACTATACTTATCTCCTGTAAATCACACACCCGTTCTTGCGTCAATGCTACCTCAAGAAGGGAAATACTATGTATCCCAAATTTTTAACCCAAAGTTTCATCCCAAATGAAGGGAGACCATTGGATGAGTGGGTCCCATCAACTTTTTTAAATGGGACCCACTGATCCAATGGTCTCCTTTGATTTGGGATGAAAATTTGGGTTAGAGATTTGGGATACATAGCATTGCTCCCTCAAGAAATTAGCGCGCTCTCCTGGGAAAGAAGCAAGCATGATATACTCTTCGTGGCTAAGGCCCTAAATGTTTATTTAGGTCCAAAGTGTCTTGCCTACCCTGTAAACCTTTTCTTTCAATTTATTCTTTTGATGGTGTCACTTACCCTAGAATTGGGAGGAGGAACAATCAATATGTATTAGCATGCCTGTGCTACATTTCTATTTCCTATCAAAAAAAATAAAAATTAGCATGCCTGTGCTATCAGCTTTTATTGGCAACATACTCCCACAAGGAGCTCATGTGTGCTGTTATAATGTTTTTGTTGTATTATAGTTTAATTTTGTAGTGTCTTTATTTTATGTCTTTTTTTTTTCTTTCTCCAGGAAGTCTTTATTTTGTGCCATTTCCCTTTTAGTTAGTCTTTTTTTTTTTTTTTTTCAAACCCTCTGATTTTCTTGCTCTATATGTGTAATGGTGTGCTTTGCCTCCTATTGCAGGCACAAATGCGTGACTTGGCAGGTTTTGTTGAAACAAGACAGCAATTATTGAGTCTGAAACCAAATCATCGGATGAATTGGATTGGCTTTGCTGTTGCCCATCACTTAAACTTGAAGTATATATGGTTCTTGGATTTTATAAACGATTGATATTTGATCTTTGGTTTTAGCTTAATAACTGTTTGTTGTTGGTATACCTGCTGCGTAGTAGTGGATTTCAAATATGACTAGTATATTGTCAGCTGTATGACTGATTTCAAAATTTGGGATTGTGCTTTTAAGTAGCGCATTGTGTATAGGAGAAAATATCATTCCGTGTACCCAGACCACATAGCAAATTGACCTACGATCCAAGTAACATTGATGAGGACGACCTTTAAGATTTAAGTGCTGGTTGAAACTAGTGTATGCTAAATTATTTATGATAGCTGCATGGATTGATTCACTTTGCTAACTTATTTGCAATTTGGCTGCTCCTGTCTATATCCTTTGCCAATTAGAAATTGCTAGGTCTAACTGTATAAAATAAAATTCGTCTTTGTGGATCCTGCAGCTGTTATTTACATTACTTATGTTTATTTACTAGTGGATCAAAAGCAATCGATATCCTTGAAGCATATGAAGGGACTCTTGAGGATGATCATCCACCATTTAATGAACGTTGTGAGCATGGGGAAATGCTGTTATACAAGGTAATAATTGTGATGTGCAACAATTCAGTTAGGCGGTTATTAACTACACCTGTAAATTATTTCTATACACATATATGATCCTCTTCCCCATCTTTAAGTTTATCAACGAGTCACTTTGTTGTGCTCATGTGTTTACAGAAACTTTTCCTATGGTAAATACTTTAGTCATGTGTGTGTTATCATTTTGTTGTTGTAGACCTGCTTAATTGTTTTTCCTATAAGAGGCTTAATAGCCTTCCTCTCAGATGTCAGAACTGAGCCCTCCATTTCATAATCAGTTTGTCCCTTTTTTTGTTGGCCTTGGCTTCAACTCTTTGCTTGAAAACGCTTCAATCTTTGCCTGGAATGTAACGAGCTCACCAAAAAGTATTTCTTGCCGGTAACAGATATTGGCGCTTCAATTTTTGTTTGAACATGAAGTGGTTGGCCCTTTGCTGTGTTAAATCCTTTTGATCCTTCTTTGGTTATCATATTAGTGGATAGGATCAATAGGGAGAGAGGTGGAAAGGTGCATGACTCTTAGGTTGAGACGAACATTTTTTTGAGATCTGATATTTTTAGTGCATGTCTTTTGAATCTTATACTTTCTTTGTCATTGAAAAAATTGGTGCAAAAAATCCAATGGGGAGATAATGGTTTTAGGTCAGAGAGGCTATATGTGTATGTCTGGATTTCTTCATGCCACTCTCAGAAAAATTATATTAAATGCATAGTCAGAAGGGACTTGTTGCTTCAACTTCAAATCCAATGTTCTTGAAATGATAGGGATGGTAGAGGGGTCAAATAATTTTACTATTTAGTAGATAATTTGGTTAGTTAGTATTTATCTAATTAGGACTATTGTTTTAGATAGAGTTTTATGAGAATTACTAGTTATTGTCTGTACCTGAAGGCACCATGTTACTTATAAAATTAAAATATGTCAAAAAGAGATATTAAGTGGACTTGCAATGACACTCTTTAAGAAATTAAACATTGAAAATAGTACATGCTCAGCAAAACAAAATATCACAATCATCTTGGCAGTAGGTTTTGGTTCATATGGTTCAAAGCACACATCAAATTATAGAGAGCACAAAAAAATGAAAGAATCCAAATTTGAAACCAAGCAGATTACTTCGTCTATCAAATGATCTTAGAAACCAAAATAGAAAAAGGGAAAAGAAAAACATATTGTGAAAGGGAATGAAAATTTATGCAATCTAAAAAATTAAACTTCAAGAAAATCCAATTTTCAAAAAATCCACAATACATTTTCAATAAAAAACAATGGCCATGAAATCTAAAGGATAAACCAAAGATGAGCATGTAAGAAAACCCCTAGTACGACAAACAGAAAGAAAAAGTAAGCTTTTGTGGTTTAAAAAAAATAAAAAATCCAATTGAGTTGTTCACATTTTCAGGAATCAAGATCAATTAAGAAAATTAAAAAACATTAAGAAAGCAACACAATACAAAATAATAACGAAATTAGGTTTGCATGCTAAACAGGTAAGTACAATGTTCTAGAAATAGAGTAAACTTACTGATTTTTAATTATAAGAACAAAGCCTATAATTTTACATTTCATTACATTCAATTCCAACATATTTTTTAAAGCAAAGTTTTAAAAGGGAAAGTAATTAAGTTACTCAACACCTTCATAACCTAAGAGTTTTGGAAAAATTTCATGAGACCCTTCAAAAGTCAAACAAAGCCGTGACAAATTAAAATTGCACCTAATTGAATAATTCATGTTTCATTCTAATTGAAAAGAAGGAAAATACAATAGCAAAAGAGAATAGGACAAAATTTACCTTTATTTTTCAAAAGGTGATGTCACTTTGACAAAGAGAGGTGCAAATTATTCAAATATTCGAGAGGCTTCCGAGGGGCCACTATCACCTCCTCTATTTTAGCTATGTAATATACTTCAGCTTCTCTATAACTCACCTGGTATTATCAAAAATAATAAAACCTTAAACTATGCTCATTAGCAAGCTTCATTGCCACCATGCTACGGATATTATGTTGTAAACAAATATCATATAGTTTTAATTGTGTTGATAAAATTATTTCACAACATATAATATCTAACAAAAAATTTTCCACTCGGATTGAATCGATGAAAAGCAAACAATAGTTAATATATCGCATGACTTGTATACTTATTCCATTTGGTACATTTACTACACTTGAGGTGCCATCGATATTTACATTTGAAAAGTAGATTATGAAATAATTAGTGCCACTAAGAAAAAAATTGAAAAACAAAAGGGATTATGAAATCATTGGATCTAACTCTTTCAATTATAGCTCCAAGCCACCCATTAAGCACAAATCTTCAAAACACCAAAAAATAAATACAACCCACAAAACATAAAAAATATACAATTGACTGCCATTTTAGCTGTGGTGTGCTGGTTGAAGCTGACATGTGTAAGGCATTTTAACAAACGGTTGTGTGTGGGGAGGGAGGGGCGGAGCGTGGTGGAGGTGTGGCTGTGTGTGGTAAGCTGCCGGTGGACAAAGAGAAAGATTGGTGATGGTGGTAGAGGGAGGCTCTCTGTGTGTGTTGGCAGATGGGAAGGGCTAAGCATAGTGTAGGTTGTGTTGTGCGTGGCGGTGGCAAATTGGTGTGTGTGTGTGAGAGAGAAGGGGGTAAGGGAGAATGGTGGTTGCAGGTGGGGCGTGGGGCCTCTGTGGAGAGAGAGGGAGACAAAGAGGTTTGGAGATTGCCTTTGACGCCTGTTGTGGGGTGTTTCACCAAAAAGAAAGAGGCACAAGATATGAGTGAGAGAGAGAGAGAGAGAGAGAGAGAGAGATTAATCGAGAGAGGAGGCGGGTGAGGGAGGGAGAGTAGAGAAGAGAAACGTGAGTGAAGGAGGGTAGACATTGCATTATGTTTGGGAGATAGAGAAACGTGAGTGAGTGAGAGAGATGCTGGGAAGAGATAGGAAAAGAAACGTGAGTGAGAGAGAGAGATAGGAGAGAGAGAGAGTATAGACTCCATTTTATTTGGGAGACACAGAGAAACGTGTGAGAGGGCAAGTCTGAAACACTGTCCTATTGCCTCTTGGAGAGTGTATGGGTAGGAAAATTTTTAAAGAAAACTTTTGGTTCGTCGGATCAACAATCTTGAAATGATCTGAGGCATTCGAACTATTTTATAGATAGTGCTAGTTTTGGTAGAAGACTGTCTATAAATGATAATGTGTTCTTTTCGGATTCAAGCATCTATATTATCATTTTTCAAAGCTGATGTTATTGGTCAAGTTGGAGATGATTGAAACTCAATGGATCTTGGAATCGTGTTTCTCCTTTTGCATGAATGGTTCTGTTGGTTTTTTACTTCTCTATTTGCTTGTTATGAGAGGTTTGACTCCCTGAGGATATGTAACCTTTTCTGATAATTAGCTACAAAAATGATAGAATGTTAGGTTTTGTTATTCATTATTGTTATGTAATTGCATGTATTGTCCTCCAGATTTCTTTGTTAGAAGAGTGTGGATCGTATGATAGAGCTCTTGAGGAGTTGCACAAGAAAGAGTCTAAAATAGTAAGTACAGATTATTTGGTTTGCTACCAGAATGAGTCTACAGAACTTTTACATTTCCTAATTGAGCTTGGATATTGACTCTATTTGGTAAATGTCACCATAGGTTGATAAATTATCTTACAAGGAACAAGAGGTTGCTCTTCTAGTGAAGCTTCGCCACCTTGAAGAAGGTGAAAAATTGTACAGGGTGCTGCTTTCTATGAATCCTGACAATTACAGGTAGGTAATTATC
Organism: Ilex aquifolium; assembly: GCA_951799425.1. Taxonomy (NCBI): domain Eukaryota; kingdom Viridiplantae; phylum Streptophyta; class Magnoliopsida; order Aquifoliales; family Aquifoliaceae; genus Ilex; species Ilex aquifolium. Next base: position 18,618,066 of record OX637410.1, read on the forward strand.
TTTTTCGTTTAGAAATTTATATTATTATGACTCCATGACTATGTTCATGCAACTAGAATGTCCAGTTAGTGAACAATACACAAAATCAGACGAGCAATAACCTTATAGCTGGTGTTTTGGTTAAATTGTATTTTGGCATAGAAGAAGATATGTTAAGTGTGTTGTTCAAGCCATCTAAAAGATAGTTGGGTATCTTATGCTTATGATTCGCACACCTGCAGACTGAAAGCTATGCTTCTGTCATTGTTGGATTGTTTAGGTCATTATTGCTAATAAATCAGAGGGTCAGCATTTTTTTTTAGGTAGTTAAGTTTTTTTCTCCTTATGGCATCAATGGCTTCTTTGTGTGGACATTTTGAGGCTTAATTGAGGAAGATTCCTTAAGTGTACCTCATCAAATGCCATTGTTTTTATGTCTTTCATTGTGACAGTCTCAATTGCACTTTTGGGCTACAATATCAGTTTGGAACTGGGGATTGTTCTCAGATGATAATGGTGGGTTGGGATAATACTAGATTTCAGGTTAAAAGCTATGGAAACAATTATCTTGATGCTTCAATTTGTTTTTGAACTTATTCAATCCACTTCATTTGTTACGAATATTGGTCATTAACACAGAATTTCATTTTTTTACACAATTTTCTTTTTTACTATTAACGCTCAACATGTTTTGGGCCTCCCTTCTGAAGTCTTTTAGTTTTTTCTAGTTGAGAATTTGTTTCCTTCTCAGATAAATGTTAAGTTGGCCTCTTCAATGCAGTTTTCTCTGGCTTTCTTTTCTTTTTTTTTTTCTAGTATTTTGTTTCAGACTTGTTGAACCGCCTTGATGCTATGGATTATATCTCTTGCTTATTGTTTTCCGTTGTTGGAAGTTGTTAAAGTTTGGAAACAGATGTATCATTGGTGATTTTGGCAGTTGAAACCTTTTTTTGAATAACTGCACTGAAGTTTTTGTGTAAGTGGGGAAAGGTTACTTGTATTTCAAAGAACTTTTCTTTTGGTCAGGTATTTCAAAAATCAAATCACAATATTTTAGTTTTTTTTTTGGTTTTTTTAACAAATTTGGAATTAAGACCTATCATGATTCCACGTCCATTTTTTACCACTCTAACCAAGGCCAAGGTGCTGCACATTAGATCTGTCTGAAAACATGAGTTAAAGATTGGTCCAATGTTGGGAAAGAAGGTTAGCCATTTAGTTTGATGTTGGCAGGTTTCTACGTATCAACTAATTGTTTGTAGAAGCTGGTGCTGTTGCATAGTAGTTATATTTTTCTTTAATTTTATGCAAAAATAAAAAAATGAAGAAAAATAAATATTTCTCTCGGGTTATAATTTGTTTCAATAACATGAGCTCGTATAGCATCTCCATTATTTCGTTTTCTTTGTGTGTTGGGAGAAGGAGTGGATTGCATATTCCCTTGGTTTGTATTCCTTATTTCCTGCAAAAGTAACTAACAGGGTTAACTCTCTTTTTTTCTTTGCTTAGATATTATGAAGGGCTACAAAAGTGTGTCGGACTATATTCAGAAAGTGGACTGTATTCCTCAGACGAAATTGATTTGTTAGAGGCCTTGTACAAATCACTTGGGCAGCAATACAATAGGTCGTCTGCTGTGAAGGTGGCACATTCTCCTGAATTTCTTTTCCTATTCCTTTTTTCCTTCCCTCTCTTGCACCTTTGCCTCTTTGTTTAAACTGGAGGGTATCCTTTCGTTGAAATGGAAAAGAAATTTGTCAATTGTTAAGTTGGAAACCCTTGTGGGATTCTGAAATCACGAATGGACCGTTGAGCTGCTCTTCTATGTAATAGTGCGTTTGTGCCTGCATATGTACATTTTTCCTGCTTTTACCAAGCTTCTTGTTAAGCACACATCATGGACTTATCTTGGATGTGGTATTTTCGTATAAGTTGTTGGGATTATCTTTCCATGTGTGTTTGTAAAGTTGGCAATTCTGTATTTCTAATGTTTTTCGTATTCTTGCACAACCTTATTTCTGGCTATTGATTAAGTATTTACTGTAACGTTGGCTTGATGTATCATAAGGTTTTGAAGCCCCTCTGAAGGTAGCTCCTCTGTATATTTCTTCAACTTTTTAATAAAACATTATATTATTAATCAACTATGATTGAGACACTCGGTGGCCATGAGCCATCATGGCCTAATTAGATCACCACAAATTGCTAATTTTAGGAGTTTGTTACCATTGTTAGATTGTTTTTTTCTGGTGGATAATTAGTCTGATAACTTAATGAATATCAGAAATTCAGTGATATCCTTTATTTTAATGTAAACTTATGCAAATATTATGTTTTAAAATTTTGTTTTCCAATATCTTTAGTGTAGAGATAATAGATGAACTTTAAGGATTTGTATGAATATTTTTTGTTTTTTCCTTTGTCAGAGAATACCACTCGATTTTCTAAATGTCGAAAAGTTCCGGGAAGCAGCAGATAATTATATCAGACCTCTCTTAACTAAGGTAGTTAGCTTTTTTTGTTTCATTTTTGTGATTTGTCATCCTAGTCTTAGAAGCAAAGCTTATACTTATTTTTTGTGATAAATTCAGGGGGTGCCTTCATTATTTTCTGATCTGTCTCCTCTCTATGATCACCCTGGGAAGGTTAGTCCTAACACCTTGAATAGAGGATCTGACGAAACTGTCAGGAAAATAAAGGCTGTAAATTTTGTTATGTAAAGAGAGCTTTGTTTTATTAGCTATTACTTTTTTTTTTGGGTGTTTGCTTCTTTCATACAGGCAGACATACTGGAGCAATTGATTCTTGAGTTGCAGCACTCAATCAAGACGACTGGGGGATTTCCTGGGAGGTAATATAATTGTACTTTCTCAACTGTTGGTTGATAATTGTGCATCTTATTACTATTGGAGACATGCTGACTTGATCCCTGTTCTGTGTTATGGCCTGTTTCATGTAAATTGATTTCTTGATTTCCTTACCATTTGTTATATGCTGATGAGTTATATGCGTTGGTTTTCTTCTTAGTTGGGCTGCTATGATCCTCTTGGGTTTGTTAGAGGTCTATGACAGTGACTTGTTCTTTTGGCTCGTGAAGGCTATTAACATAACACACAAAGACACACATATGTCTACATTTACCTTATTACTGCATATAATAACAAATATCAGATTGGTACCCACTTTGTATCTGTGACCACACCGGCTTTTTCATATTTGTCTATTAATGGTTTTAAGAGTTCTTATTTTTTTTTATGTTTTATATTTATAAGCTAGTGTGGGGTAATATTGTAATTACCCAACATATTTTTCAATATAAATAAGATGGTGCAGGGCAACAATGCTACACTGAAATTATTCCCTACTAATCTTCTCTCTCTTCCTCTTGTCTCTTCTTCTTACAAACCCTAATATCTCTTTTATAATTTTAACTAATGGGATGGACGATGTATTTCCACGGGTTACTCATCAATTGTTGGATTTATTTGATTTGTGTGATCAAGATTCTGCTAGAATATCAAATGATCCTCCTTTGAATCAGCATCTTGATCTTTCTACTAATCATATAAGAACCTTAGAGCCTCGCCATACTACAAGGTTTGAGTTGGTGTATGAAATGGAAGTTTTAAAGCTTACCAGGGAAGGTACGACTTGAGGTGCTTCCAATTGCCCTCAATTGTCATTTTTAGTGCTCTTACAGGTAGGAGTGGTTCATTTCTCAAGAATGATGCCTAAACTGTATGGACTTTTATAGCCCATCACCTTTCTACTACTATGAACTTATGATATCTATTACGGTTTATACAGGTTCAGTTCAATATGAGTCAAGCACTCATATTGTACCTGCTGTATTATATTCAAAATTAGTATCATTTTGAAGCATTTGTTCCTATTCACTGCTAAGCATTTCTCCCTGCATGCAGAGCCGACAAAGAGCCTCCGTCAACATTTATGTGGACTTTGTTTTACTTGGCTCAGGTTTCTTGCCATCACTTGCAAAATTGGTTTCTTTTTTTTTTTTAGCTCTGTACTTTCACTTGATTATTATTTTTTTTTTTAGTGAATTGTCTAAATGGTATTCTATTGATGCAGCATTATGACAGGCGTGGCCAATATGACATTGCTCTTGCAAAAATTGATGAGGCTATAAAACACACACCAACTGTGATTGATTTATACTCAGTCAAGGTGCTTTATGCTTTGTGGCATCATATGTATGTATTTGCCAATATTATTCACTAATCTGCCAGTGTATGGTATCTATGTTTTTCAATGACTACACATTATAAAGACCTCTTTTCTTCTCTTGCTATGTTTCTTGAAGTGGAACACTGATTCATAAAGCTTGGTTACATTTCATTCTTGTACATACCACAAAAGTATTTGATAGCTTACTAATTGTTGGTGTATCTATCAAAAAAAAATATCTTACTAATTGTTGGTGTGGTATCATCTTCATAAAAAAAAAAAAGATTAAGCTGATACAAATTGTATATTAGAATTGTGCAAGTGCATCTTTGAATGAAGATTTCTGCAAAAGTTATTCTTCCTCAAATTCAGTCTTGTAATAGGGGTTAGGAATTGGAGCTGGGAAAAATCTAAGTAAGTAATTGGACACTTATTCAGGAGATGATACCCTCATTGCCCAACTTTGCATCTGTTTTCTGCCTTCCTCTCCCTCTCTCTCGGTTGCCTTGCTTGAATGCTGAGAGGTCCATACACAACTTCCATGAAATCCTGCCACCTTCACCTTCTGATGCCCAGAAGAGGCAGTTAATTGCGGGGATTAGAATATGGGCTACAGCTGATACACTCATACTCTGAAGATAGTGAAATTGTATTGAGATAGCTCCACAAAAAAACAAATGACTCAAAACTTCCAATCTAAATCTTAAGTTTGTTGTAATACGTACTAAAGAGCAATGCATCCACTTTAATTTGAATCATGTATCATCATGGTAGTCTTGTGTCTTCATGCATCTTACCCTGTGCTGATTTCCTGCTGACATTTAAACTACTGTCATTTGGATTTTATTTTTTTATAACTGTACACATGGACCTGTATACGAAATGCAGGTTTAAGAATCATTTCAAACCCCAGGTGTAGGTTATGGTTCTTTTCAAGGGGATTTATGTGTTTTGCTATTTACAACAGAGTCGGATATTAAAGCATGCTGGTGACTTCGCAGCTGCTGCTGCATTGGCGGATGAAGCTAGGTGTATGGATCTTGCAGATCGCTACATCAATAGTGAATGTGTCAAACGAATGCTGCAGGCTGATCAGGTTTTAAAGCTGCATTTTTATGTTTTCACCCTTCCTATTCTAATAAGTGGGCTTGCTTTTCCTTTGAGATAACTTCCCAACCCATAAAGAACCGGATGTATGCATAATGCATGATGTTTTTTACACATTATCCTTCATCATATGATGTGTGTTTCTCCCCTTGCTCAAGTTTCCAGTGTATGATTATGCTTTCATATGGAATATTTATTTGAAGGTTGCACTGGCAGAAAAGACAGCTGTATTGTTCACAAAAGATGGTGATCAGCATAATAACCTTCATGATATGCAGTGCATGTGGTGCGGCACTGATTTAAACTGAATAATGAGTTTCCCTTAAAAATGAGGATATTGGTTGCACCTGAATGTGTTACATTATCAATGTTTGAAGGTATGAACTTGCGTCTGGGGAAAGTTACTTCCGCCAAGGAGACCTTGGACGGGCTTTGAAGAAATTCTTAGCTGTGGAGAAGCATTATGCAGACATCACAGAAGACCAGTTTGACTTCCATTCCTACTGCTTAAGGAAAATGACTCTGCGGACTTATGTGGAAATGCTGAAATTCCAAGATCGGCTCCATTCACATGCTTATTTTCGCAAAGCAGCAGCTGGAGCCATCAGGTGATGATTTCTTCCATGTTCCTCCACGACTTGACAATGTAGTCTTTGGTTCCCATCTGGTCAATTTCATGCATGTAAATATGCTTTCAGGTGGACTGCTATTTAATTTTAGATGGTTGACATTTAGTTGTTCGTTACATTTAACTTATTAATCTCATTGATCAGTTCTGGTGCAACTGTTGCCTGTCTTGTTATTTGTATTTCATTTAGGACTGCAAATGAACCGAGCTGTTCATGAACAGCTTGGGATCAGCTCATATTGGAGTTCATTTGAATTCACACATTTATAAGATGAACCGAGCTTGAGCCCAGAGGTTGCACGATGCCTTGTTCAACTCATCAGATTGCTGAACAAATTTAGCTCATTTATGAATATATAATATACACTATGAAGCACGGATACTTCAAAAATGTTAAAGTATCCGTATCGGATACTTTTGGATACGGATACGTACCGGATACGTATGAAAAATATCCTAAATTTTTTAAAATAAATTTGATTTTCGGATACGGCCGGATACGTTTTGGATACGAGTGGGATACGCCTAGGATACGCATAAGGATACGGCGGGGTATTACTCGAATTTTAAAAAAGTATAGGGGCACAAGAGCAAATATATTTATGCCCTTATTTGCAAAAAAAAAAAAATATATATATATATATATATAATGAAACCCTATTTTCTTTTATTCCACAGCCCCCCCTTTCAGTCGACGATCTACGATCGTCTCTCTCTCTCTCTCTCTCTCTCACTCACTGTATTTGACGCCGATCGACGACGAGTATCTCCTCTTTCACCTCCGACAACCTGTATTTGACCTCGACAGCATCTCTCGACGACGGGTATCTCCTCTTTTACCTCCGACGACCTGTATTTGACCTCGACAACATCTCTCGACGACGGGTATCTCCTCTTTTACCTCCGACGACCTGTGTCCAAGTATATTGGGTAAGCTCTCTCCTCTCTCTATTTTTCTGTCTCTATGTCGTCTCTTTTGCTTTTTACCAGTGATTAGCACTCATTTTGAGCCTTGAATTAGGGTTTGCAATTTAGGGGATTTTTTGGGGCCTTGAATTTTTTGGGGGAGATGATTTATGCTGGTGGGTTGTGTTCTTCAATCATCGTGGATATTGGCACCCATAGTTTACATAATAAGTAGAAGAGTAAAAATGTCAAATATGTTTGTTTATTTGGTGGGTAACTCTCCCATCATTCATGCCATTTGTACATTTAACTATTTAAGCCCTGCACCTTCAGAACATCCGAAAATCCGTCAATTTTAAAGTTCAGGGAGGAGGCCTACAATTAGCTCTAAGTTCAGGAATACAATTTCTTAAGTTATGTAATTAATTTAATACTACATAATTAAATAGGTAAATCATAAAATGTAATTGAATAAATGAAGATAATTTTGGGGAAACGTCTTAGTAACAAGAGGGACTGTTTTGTTGCTTGACTTGTAATAGGATAATATTCCAAAATTGCAAGCTTTTTGTTGCTTGACTTGTAATCGGATGGTTTCTTTTGTTTAAGCATGGACTTGATATTATGCAATATGTATGTGATATAGGATGTATGATTTATGAATGATAGATGTGTGATTCACTTTATAAATCATAATTATTACATTAAATATAATAATAAAATTTTAAAAAATATATATTTTATGGACGTATCCAAGCCGTACCCGTATCCTGTTTTTTTTTGTTTTGCCGTATCGCCGTACCCGTATCGTATCGTATCGTATCTGTATCCCGTATCCGTATCTGTGCTTCATAGAATATACATTATAGTCGTGCATGTATAACTTATATACACATAATATGCTTGGCATATATAAAGGAAGAGATGAATCTTGTATCTATCTTGTTTATGTATAAAACATGGACCAATAGAAATTATATGGTGTAAAAATTGTGAAGTGATGGTTTGATATGCTGTAAATCTAGGAAGCACGGACACTTCATTTTGGGCAGAGTGTCGGTGTCGGACACGTCTGGGACACGGACACGCTTCGGACACGCTCGGACACGTGTCGGACACGTTAAAATGAGTGTCCGATTTTTTTATTATTAAATTTTTTTTAGGACACGTTATGGACACGTTGGGGACACGTTATGGACACGTTGGGGACACGTTGGGACACGCTGGGGGACACGTTTTGAGATTTATTTTCAATTTTTTTAGAACTTTTCAGATAATTTTATAATTAAGAGTTTTTTTTTATAATTTTAAAGGGATATGAGTCACAATCATAATATAAAAGAAGTTATAATCATTACATTGAACATAGGACATGAATTTAATATAATTTTAGATACGAATACAAACTTATATACAAATGAAATAGTCTTTTAATATGGAAGTAATGTGAGAAAAAATGGGATTACAAAATTAGAGCTCTTGGAATTTGATGAAAATTAGTATTACGAAATGAAATATTTTTTAAAGTAAAAGTTGCAGAAGCCATTGATTATTGAATCATGGATGTTAATGTTGAATGTGTATCAGTATATCTTATATTATACTTTCTGTGCAATGATATCATGATGTAAATTTTTAAAATTTGGGAAATGATGAATTAAAAGATTATTATAATAATATTTTTATTTGATCACATGATTTTATATAAATATATATATATAATACATATTATTTAACGTATCGCTAACGTGTCCGTGTCCTACTTTTTTGAAAAATTTCGTGTCGACGTGTCCGTGTCGTGTCGTATCCGTGTCCCGTATCCGTGTCCGTGCTTCTTAGCTGTAAATACTACAGAATGGAAAAACAAAAGAAAGTAAAGAGCATGTGATGGAATAACCAGTTAGCAGTAGAAACTATGAAATACAGAAGCAATGAACCCCAATCTCGAGTCAATTGTTCTAGTGGGAACAACGCCATATAAGCTGTAAGCATCCCAGTCTTTGTTTAAGTGGGAACAAATCCCACATCGAAGCAAAAGCAAAAAGAGCATTGGGAAGTGCCCATATAAGCAAGGCAATTTGGCTGCTCATTTCCTTCATGTTAGCACATGGAGCATTGACATAGTTTGGAAGCTTCTAACTGTGGCAAGCCAAGTTTTGGCTATCCCGACCTTGCGAAGAATTTAATGAGATGGGTTTGAACAAATTTTTGGAAGCCCATTATGATCCCGAGCCAATCCCAAATATGTTCTAAAAATGGCCAAGCCAAGCTAGAACAATGTGGTGTTTGGCTCGGCTCGGGGTTCATTTTCGCACCTAACTTCATTGATCAACTGCAAGCCTGCAGAAGGAATCTATTCAAGTGAGGTCATAATGTGATTTTTGTGCAATCTTCACAATCATGATCACTTGCTTTGACATGCAGATGCTACTTAAAGCTGTACGATTCTCCTCCAAAGTCATTAGCTGAAGAAGATGATGAAATGGCCAAATTGGCTCCTTCTCAGAAAAAGAAAATGAGGCAAAAACAGAGGAAGGCCGAAGCCCGAGCCAAGAAAGTATTTGTTTGCTCCTTATAACTTCTGAAAAATCTGTTTCTGAATAACTAGCTCTCTAAGTTTTTGCTTTTTATTAGGAGGCAGAAGTGAAAAATGAGGAATCAAGTGCAAGTAATGCCTCTAAAACTGGAAAACGCCATGTTAAACCAGTAGATCCGGATCCACATGGAGATAAATTATTGCAGGTAGGATTTCTGATTGCTTCTGGACATTTCCAGTCACCTCGGCAGATTTCATCTCTTATGTTTTGGATGGGTAAGATCTTGCCACTTGAGAATATTTACTTATGCAGGTTGAAGTTCCTTTGTTGGAAGCTACAAAGTACTTGAAGCTACTTCAGAAGCATTCTCCTGATTCCTTAGAGACACATTTGCTTTCATTTGAAGTAAATATGAGAAAGCAGAAAATCTTGCTTGCTTTCCAGGTAGTTTCATTTGTTGTGTTGAATCTTGAAGAGAATTTTTTAAGTTTTCTGTCAGCCGTCATGTTTGGTAGGTTATACCATATGAACTTAATAGCATTAGGCTCAGTTGAATTTTTTTTTTTTCGGAAGGTAGTTGAACTTTGTCAAGAAATAGAATTCATTTGATGTGTGAACAAACTAGAAAAGTGTGTTTTTAACAACATGAAATGGTGTTACTAATATTCTCTTGTTATGAGATTTTTTTCCCTTTGGTTTTCACGTGGAATAGGCATTATATCAGTAACTGCTTCCAGTCCCTAGCTTGTGGCTACAAGATACATATATAATATATTCTCTTGTTATCTTATGGAAGGGATGAAGATGGTTTTTGTTTCTTTTTTTTTTTCCTGCCCTGTAGGCGGTAAAGCAGTTACTGCAGTTGGATGCTGAAAACCCAGACTCCCATCGCTGCTTGGTATGTTCCGTTGGTAACTATGTATTCTTACGAAACTGTATAATACATAATCACTCTTTCTACGTTTGTATGCATACATGGCATGTGTTCGTGACAAGTTAAACCTTTGCTAGGAGAGGCAACCTGCCATCTGGTCTGCACATCCTGATTGAAAACTTGTTTTCTTGCAGATAAGATTCTTTCATAAAGTGGGGTCCATTCCTGCTCCAGTGACAGACTCTGAGAAACTTATTTGGGGTGTCTTAGAAGCAGAGCGGCCTAATTTGAGGTTATCTTTCATCTTGGATGCTGTTTTATTAAAAAATTTTTTTATCGTCTCTTCTTTGCCCCCCATGGTGTATTAATTTATTTCATTGTATTTCTTTATGCTTTTGTAGTCAGTTGCATGAGAAATCCCTCATCGGGGCAAACACCTTTTTCCTTGAGAAACATAAAGGTCATTACCTATCTGCATGCTTTACTAGTACATGCAACTCCCTTGCCTTTTCTATTGATAGTGTCATACTGGTTTCTTGTTTGCAGATTCCTTGATGCATAGAGCAGCAGCTGCAGAAATGCTTTATGTTTTGGAACCAAAAAAGAAGGCTGAGGCTATCCAATTAATTGAAGAATCATCCAACAACCTGGTCTCAACGTAATGTCTCTTAGTATATTTAGCATTGTCTATGCTGATTTTTCACTGCTGCGTTGTATGATACTTTTGATGGCATACTTTCAAACTATGTTTATTTACTGAAGTCTACTTTTTTTGCTAAATTAGAAAGGGAGCACTTGGACCTGTCAGGGAGTGGAAACTCAAAGACTGCATCACGGTTCACAAACTTCTAGGAACAATTTTGGCTGACCAAGATGCCGCATCAGGTAAGTTCTGCACTTCACTTGCTTCATGCTGGTTTGATGTTTCAAACACCTATATGAGTTTAGAGGCCTCTTAAGCATATAAACCAACCAAGGGTGATCCTAACCAGTAACCATTCAATGTGGGATACAAACTCTCATTAGTTTGTAGTTGCTATAGGAAATGAGATGAGGTTATACATTGCACAACATTCTTTTGAAATTTGGAAACTAGTGGCAGGTGTAAGCTGCATAGAAAGTTGATATGTGCAGTCTCTAATCTTTTCTAGACATCTATCGTCAAATCAGTGAAAAAAAAGAGAAGTGAGGCACACGTACACCTCCATTTTCCCCAATTTATTTGTAGTGCAAAGTTGATAAAAAAAATCAAATGATTTGTCACAGAGGATCAATCTAGCTTTTCAATTTTGCTCTGTTCTCTGCCACTAGTGATGCTAGCATCTAGGTCGACTGTTGCTTGTCATTATACATAACTATGTATACTTTTTTCAAGCATGATACATAGGATGTCAAGTTTGCTGTACTTACGATGACAGTCATAAGAGTAGAACTTGTGTAGATAATAGTGCAATGTATTTTTTGTTGTAGGATGGAAAGTGAGATGTGCAGAGTACTTCCCATATTCAACATACTTTGGAGGTAGCCACAGCTCTGCTGTGACAAATTCATCTTACAACAAGATATACAAGAACCCTGAAACTATGGGTACAAATCATCCAGATGCTAATCAAAGCACAGAGTTTCTTTCGTCAAATGGAGATGTAGAAAAGATTGAGGGATTTAAGGATCTTGTCATCTAATCACATAATAGGTGGGATATGTTTGCTATCTTTCTCCTAGAGATTTACCAAGTCCGGGTGATGAAGAGTCATAAAACCATGTTGCGGCTTTAAGAAAATATCTAGATTCAAGGAGAAAGCTCACCCTGGGGGATGACTTCAAGATTTTGTAAGTTATGGCGAGATCCCATTTAGTGTTGTGTTGAGATTGAATTTTGTTTTTTGTCCAGTTCCACCTCCACGCCTTTCCAGCATTCATTGCTTTGCAAATGTATACTAATTCTAGCCCCATTGTGCTTCAAAAGGCATCGTATTCTCGATTTGGTTGTTTTATGGTGAGATCCCTGTACGAGGGGTTCTATGGCCTTGCATTGCAACATTTTGAATGACCTTTAGGTTAAAGGGAGCGCTGCAGAAGTTCAGACAACCGATCCTTTCCTGTCAGCATAGAACAACACCCCGTAGCCAACCCATCTCAAGAGAATGTTGTACTTGACTCGTTTCATCGAACCATTATTCATAATGTATAGCTGCTGTTTATGTGAGAAAATTTTGCCAAGGAATAATACAATTAACCAAGTGATAGATTCAAATAATTGCATGATGTTCAATTTTAGTCGTCGTTTTTTTTGTTCCTTTGGTTGATTGATATGTAGTTGATGATCGAAATACAACGAGGTAAGTTGCAAGATTTTACTCTGGCTTTGACTATTCTTGTGTTTGAATTCCTGCTCAATCCCATTGTTGTGCTTGTACAACCCGACAGTACTCTCTGGCTTATAAGCCATTTCTTTTAGGGCTATTTGTGATTTGAACCAGTAATATTTTACATACATATATTTTAAAACTTACACTCATATGGTTTGGGACTGTATTGCAGATTACCTTTTGTGTTTGTACTTTGATTGCAAATTATAGGGGGTTATATTTTAATTTTTAAAAAATATAAGGAAGTAAAGTATCATTAGTTCAAATCACGCAAAGGAAAATGTAATTGATCATGTTAAGGTACAAACAAGAACACCCAAATAATGAAAGGATATGACATGGATTTAGTAAAAGGGCAAAAATTCAACCACAAAATATCGAATCCTCAAGAGTCCTCTTACAATCCACCTTTTCGATAGATGCATATACTTGTATCAATAATCTTTTTTCTGAAAATAAAACAAGTGACGATGGGTAAAGTTACCATCAATGCATTACTGACCAGATGAGTAAATACGAGCCAAGCAATCAGGGCACTATAGTAACTTTCCAGTGTCGCGGCACATGACCAAGAAACACACACACTCTTATGGACAGATGATAATCACACTGGTTCTAGTGGTGGAATCATTTCAAAGGGTGAAATTGTTGAGGTCCATATAATTTTCACATACCTACAACTCATGTACTGTGTTATCCATTATATTATAGGAACTACATATCCCAGTTTACAGTAGTTGAATCACTTGCCTGAGATCTCATGTGTGTTTAAATACCATCACTTTGCAAATGGAAGGGCACCGAAGGTAGCTTTCACTCACCACGGCAGCTCTACGTGAGTTGGGGCTGAGTAATCAGGAACTAAAACACGGTGATCCCATACACACCTTCAGCTGACACATTACCCGCCCTCTGCTCGCTCTGATGTTGGCTGGAGTTTGTGGTTGATGATGAGGCTCCACCATTTTCCCCAATCTCACATTTACAAAGAGGGCACAATGCATTAATCTTCAGCCATTTATCTACGCAATCGACGTGAAAAAAATGAGAGCAGGATAGTTCTCTCAATTCCTCATTGTCTACGTATTTTGCCAAGCAAATACAACAAACCTGCACCAGATTGAAGGTAACTGATTTAAATATTAGTCATCCATAGAAGTTGGCACATCACCAAGCAGAGGATGCATTCTGTTATGAGCTTTCGGAATATGGGAGTGTCTAGCAGCAATAACACATAATACAAGCTAAACTACGAAGGCACTAAGACATTATTGTAAGAAAAGGAAACTACAAAATCTGCCACTTTTCTGAATTGCAGCTGGCCACTTTCAAGTATCTGAATATGATTTGAGCTGACATTCCACAAACATTTTGGTTGGGAGGTTCATGGCTTTCATTTGAAATTAAACACAGCTCTCTGGTGCAAGTCCAAATAGGGACAACTGGTCATTAAAATCGAAGAAAAGTAAATCCAAAAATTAATATCAACTTACAGCGTCTTCTCCTGATATGGTACGCTCCTTTTCAGTTCCTGCAGCCAAGACTCCACCTTCACAAGTTCCTGAGTTGATGTTCTGATTGTCACAACTTTTCTTTAGCTTGAACTTGTATGTTGGGAGAGCATTAATGGATTCCATCGAGGCTCCTTTAGTCTGAGAAAGATCCTCTCGGATACCCAGGATAGAAATCATACAGGGCAAGCAGCAACAGATCGTTGCACACAGTATAAAGGGCATGGCATACCCAATACAACTAAAGGTTAGGAATACCATACATAACCTGCAAAATCATGTAAGAAGTAGTAAGCAACTTAAACTAGGTGGAAGGCCAATAGTGGTTGATGAGCATATGGCATTTATTGGTACCTATACAACTTAGGAGCATCTGAAGGAGAAGAGTGACCTCCAAAAATCCACACATTACCTACGACAAACCACACTGCAAAAAAGCAATCCAGGGCCATCTTGAAGTGGTCCGCAAGGCTGTTAAGGCTACAAATAAGAAACCCACTTCTCACTAAAGCACACCATCTATAATTTCAGTGTAAGATGAATAATGCTTTACTAGAAAACAAGTCTTAAGCTTCACACTTCAAGCAATGAATAACACGAGCCATCAAGAAAAACATTACAAGAAAAATGGCCTTTAGTTTTGCCTCTTAAACTTCCTAACATTAGCCTATATATGACGTGCTCATTATACAATGCAGTAACAGGAGAAAAGTTCAAAAAAGTTCAACTGATATATCCATCAGCAATAATTTCCCACAGCAGTTTTCTTCTGTGTGGTGGCAAAGAGGCTTTGCATGTTAAAATAACACCAACTAATCCACATGCAGATTTATACTATTGAATTTCTGTTCAACTTTATGCATCCTATTTTAATACATTCTAATAACATGCCTCCTCCACCCCTCCATAGGGCAACAAGCGGGTAAGAGAGGACACACATCACCTGTCTGTTTTTGTATGTGTGATGAGAATTAGCATATGATATAGCGAGACAATGTAACAAGAATCATATACCATTGGTTTTGGGCTAGATACTTTAATATCGTATTAGAGCTAGGTTTCAATAGGTCAACACTAAAGTCTCAATTACTTGGATTAGTCTCCCCATATTTGTTTATTCTTATGCGAGTGGGGGTCGAATGTTGCTGAAGGGTACTGGAACTTGTCCCACGTCAGTAGTGCAAAGCCTCTTAGACAAGAAACAAAATCTTCTTCTGATACTTGACATAATCCAGTGAACGTACCGTGCCCTCAAGCTTTGGGTGATCTGACTGCTTGAAGCGGCTGCATTTGCGATTTGATGGTTTTCCTCTCCAGAAGATTGAGCAACGGAAATAGATGTGTATGAAGCAAGTTCAGATGAAGAATTGTTTAGAGATGATCCCTGATGTAAATGAGTCGTATCTTGAACAGTTCCTTGATTGCGATTACGATAACGCCAATAAATAATAGGAAGCATTGCAACACATCCAGATGCATAACCCAGAACCCAGGCAAATAACGGGGCTTGTGGATTTTCATGTCTTGACAATGACAAAACAACAATAGATGCTATAATTTGGCCCACATTAACAACTAGCTCAACAGAAATCCATAGCCCTGAATTCAGTGGACTTGTACGGCGACTAGCATAGCCTTCACTTCTCCTTATAGATGGAGAGTTACTGGAGTTGACAGTACTTGAAGACAACACGGGAGATTGATAAGTGACAGCCTGTATGCTACTTGATGATCTGTCCTCGTGCTGTGGTGGCTCTGCTCCAGGATGATGATCCTCATTAGACAGGCTTGACAAAGCATCATCACTCCTTGATATATCAACAACGTGCTCACAATCACAATGGTTTTCCTTCTGAGCCATTAGCAATGGAAATCTATCAGTAGCTTCAGTTTCACTTGGTGGTTCCAGGGAGGGAACATCCATCTAAGTCTACTAATAAAATTGGTAGGAGAGAAATCATAGACGGAAGTGATGAGCTTTTCAAGTTCCCATCCAAGACTTGTCTTGTCTAGGTAGTGAGTGGCACCAAACACCTCGTTACCCCTTGTTGTCCAATGTCCAAGAAGCTAGACTGTACTTGTGCTGTATCACCATCCAACAATTCGGCGTCCAATATCCAAGAAACTAGACTGTATTCGTGCTGTTGGCAGAAGAAGTCACAATATCAGGAAAAAATGTTTCTAATTTTTCTTTCAGTATCAAACTGAATTAGAGGTAAATAAAGATTGCTCAAATTAGTAATAAATAATCATTACACAACAACATCATCGTATATCTTTATACACACAGTGGTGACTTCCATTATAGGCAATAAATTACATTTGCATCCCACATTACATAGTGAGACCTTAAATGCCACGCAGACTTTATTCTGAAAATACTAGTCCACAATAGGCTAAACTATGTACAAACGAAGTAACTACTAAGAGCAACTCCAATCCGCTCGGTAAAAGCCATTTTTTAGCTATTTTGAAGAGCCAATCCAAAAAAATTCTCTCCAACCGGCTCTCTATTCCACTAGCTATTTTACCTCCCCTATTTTCACTCGCTGCTTCTGGCAAGCGAGGCTCCCTCGCTATTTGCTCTTTGCGCCAAATTTTGTGGTTGGTCTTTTTGCGCAATGGCTTCATCGGCTTCATCAGCACTCGTCTTCACCCAAGTATGGATCTCTCTCTCTCTGTGCTTGAGTCAACAAAAACCCTAGTGCCCAAATAGAAACCTGAGATGATTTTGATACCGCAAATGATGAAATCAAGAACTCAGAAGACCACTGTGGTCTGTTCTGCAAGGTAGAAGACCACTATGGTCTGTTCTGCGTAGGGTGGTGAAGAGTTTTGGGAGGAGGAGATGTGTTCAATTTTTATTTTTTCTGGAATTTTTCTGGTTTAGCTATGAATTTTTCTGGTTTAGCAATGAATGACAGAATCTAAGGAAATGGTTTGAACTAAAAACACGATCTAATTTGCATTGATCCTGAAATTTTTATGTATTAGATATGAATTCATTTTGTACCTATGCTTTGGCATTTTATCAAACACTTGGTTGGCACATATTATTGAAAGTTAGTTATAATAATTAGCTAAAATAGAGAGTGTGGTTGGAGTGAATTTGTAAAAATGGCTAGGTAAAGGAGAGAATGTAATATTTAAATATATTTTGGCTTGCCATTTTTACAGTTAACAAAAAACCAGTAGAATCTGAATTTTGGGCACAGTTAACAAATACATCAAGCTCAGGTGTCTGAGCTAATTCTTGATTGTCAGTTAAGTAGATGACAAACCCACCATCCATCCTCTGACTATTAGTAGCTACTAAACATAAACACCAACCAACCGAAAAAGACAAAAAAATAAAAATAAAATAAATAAAATTCAACAAATCTATTCAAGCTTAGAACCGAAAGACCCCACCTACTGTAATGTTTCAAGCTTATAACCGAAATACCCCACCTCCTGTAATGTGCTCTAATTCACATACAAAGTATTATCAATCGAAATCTAACATTTAAGCATGGATTATCGATTAAAAAACAAATGAATAGATGAAAACCGAAGAATAATTTACGAATTTGCAGAGATAATAAACACCCTAGATGAAAAGGAGAGAGCTCTGCAACCATAAAAATGGAGAGAGGAAATTTGTACCAGATTCAAATCGACAGTGGTGTTAGTAGGACCATTGGAGGAGCATCTAAGAGATTAGAGCCAGACGCCTTTGGAGTTCAAATTTTACTTTCTATCAACTCTTTCCTCGAAAACTATTTTCTCGAGAAAGTACTGTGTAGCTTTGCTCTCCCAGAGAGACAGACAGAGAGGAGAGAGAGAGAGAGAGAGAGAGAGAGAGAGTATACGTTAAGATCAGATATGGTAGTAAAATGTTTTTGGACCGTTGATTGTGGAACTGTCATTTCGGATTCGTCGGTTTATATCCGACAAACTACAATCTGACGGCGAGGAGCTATCATGTAGGTCTGGTGTTGATTTCAAGCTAGCGTACTTCCAAATTACCAAAATAATTAAAAAATTTATATTATAAAATAATAATGTTTTATATATAAAGCACAATAACATCATTTATATCCAACAATTTATCTTATAACTTATAATTTAGTTATGATAAATTATAAAATCATAATAAATTGTTTAACTACAATTATTAATATTAAAAAAAAATTACCTCACTTTTTTTTTTTTTAATCTCAATAAATCTATCCGCTTCTATCTTTAACATTGTAAGAAAATGAGTATATACTAACTAAAAAAAAGTAAAAAAAGTGCAGAAATAAACCACGACAAACCCTCAGACGACCAATCTAAGATTAGTGGGGAGATCCTCAGTAATGGTTCACTCTTCCACGAACTGATACATATACTGAATGCTCATATGAGAAAGTTGACTCTTGGTTCTGGAATGAAGTCTCTGAGAAATCCTATGATCGAACTCAAACTCGCGGAAATCGATCATATGTATACTATGACATTTGTTTGTTGAACCAATAAGATGATAAGAAAGGCATCATCATAGATATGAAATCAAAATTTATATCTCTATAGCATGTTATGGCCCGACATCGTAATTTTTCTGAAGGTTTCATCTTTCGAACTTACCTTTAGGGCTTTGTTCAAGTCAAGTTACTTAGCTTAGAGAAAGAAAAGGGTAGAAATCTTGCCAACATTCAAAAAATAGACACTAGAGCAGCAACTCTAGAATCTACGTGGAGCGTAAAACATACTATTTGAAGGTTGGCTCTGGAGTTCTGTTCTTTCCATGTCGATAGCGGACTCCACCCCAAGGTATGATATAAGTCCTCAATCAGATTCTCATTCTTTGTTGCTATTAAAGTTTCTTCTTCGTTAAAATCCTATGCCTTATCTTATTTAGTTCGATTTAGTAGTGACTGGGAATCTCTGATATCCTGTTCCCCACTTCACTAGTATTCAACATTCATTTCTGCCTTAATCCATCCGATGAAGCAGCAGGGATTGATGAATCACATATGCCTCTATCGATACTAGTGGTGGGGATAGTAGGCTCTATAGCTCATTTGTATCCTTTGAATTGGAGATACTTAGTAGATTGATGGTACTTGTGGTACCAAATATGGAGGAAGGAATAAATGAATGCAAAGGAAGATTCCCTCTATGGAGGAATGAATGGCATGGCAGGACAAGCATAAGAAGATGCCTCCTCCTTTCCCACCCCTTATTCATTCTCTTTTTTCTGGCTCTACCGAGGAGTGAACGATTCAACCATCAATAGAATCTTTGACACCCGAGAAATTGGATTCAAAGGGATGGCACGTTATAGGTGAGGATATTTTCGTAGATGACAATTATCCACCTATCACTCCTGCGCTTGTATAGGATGGATAAGTCATATCCGTTTTCTTATTCTATCTTTTCTTCTAGGCTGGTTCTCTAAACACATTTTCAAGTGTCCTTAGCATTCATAGTTCTTATCTAATCACCTAGAGATAGAGAGATAAATGTTAGTTGAATAAGCATAAGAATAAGAGTAAGGGGTCCCTGGGGAGAATGGTTTGGTCATAGATGCCTGTTAAACACAATCCTAGCATGTCCGGTGATTCCTTTTTTTTTTTTCTTATTCCTACCTTCGCGACATGCGATGGTGATAAGAGCAAGACACATGAGGTATCACCTTTGTTTACCTTATGTTCCCTTGTCCTATTCGACTCAAAAAGAAACAAGGAATCCTTGGTTGGGGGACTCAACCTACTTTGTTGAAGCCGTCCTTCTATATCTCTTACAGATCCAACTAGTTGAAGAAAATCTTCATGCCCAGATCTCGATTATGAAACTTCTGTCCAACTCATAACTCCATCGAGGTGGCAAAGGCTAGCATAAGCACGCGCCCCTAATTCCATTCCACCTGAGGGTTTACTATGGCGGGAAGTTTGAATAAGTTTTTTCCTTTTCTTTTTTTTGTTTTCTTTATCTTTATCTGTTTTCAAGTTGTCTGGCTTAAAACATCTGTCAGAGCGAGTTATGTTCTCAATCTCATCACAATCTTCCCTTTCTCTCTTCTCCGTATTTGTTTTATTAATTCCAAGGGACTTTCTGTGTTCTTCTATCAAGCTAGGCTCTGGGAAAGGTTGTACGCAAAGGTTTGAGCCAGGGTCGATGGACAGGGGTAGCACTCAGTCCACTTGATTCGGGGCAACTCCTTAGCTAGCCCATTTTGTTTTGTAAGAGGTGGTAGACATCAAGGGATAGCAACTGATTCAGCTTTCGCTTCTAGGAGATCAAATGGAGCTCGATTCATTTCTACTAGACAAGAAATAAAGAACATCACCAATACAAGGAACAACGGAATACCAGACCATATCTGTTTTTACGCCATGACAATCTCACTCGAATTACAAGGACCTACACATAGTAATACAGTATACTGGGGTGCCAGGTCAGAATCACACGTGCGAGTTTCCCTAGTTATTTGTGCATTGTATGAAAACCCCTAATAATAATATAAATTAGAATCTAGTGAGAATTATATGAATCGCATGAGTTGATCTCGTCAATTGAAAAACAAGGTGTATACCTATACATTTTGAGTTTGAAAGTCCCTTGTATGAAACTCAATGTTGACCGATGTAAGTGATTAGACATAATTACATTTATTTGATGTTTTGTTTTGCAATCATGAATCTAAAAAAGAGATAGTTTGGACAATTTCATATTATCCAAAATTAAAAAAAAAAATGATATGGATTACTTTAGTCGTTATGTCACCAAGTTTAAATTGTGCAATATCACTAAACTCATGAAAAATAAAATCGATATCATACAAAAATTACACAAATAATTGTAAATTTTAGTTTCATTGATTTATAGCTATTAAATATAAAAATAATCAAAATTATAAAATATATAAATTTTATACATGTCACATATTTATTAGATAAAAAATAAAGATAAAATATCAAAAAATTACTTCTCAGTGTCATAGTTGGACCCTTAAACGTGAGTTGAATTTTTAAGTCTGTTTAGTATTGTTCATTAATATGTTGCGTGCAGTAATAAAGCTTTGGCATATTAAATAAGGCCTAATGGAAAAGACAAGATCGGACAAGTCAGATGGCATTTATGTTTTTTTTTTTTAATATTATTTTGAGTCCACTTTGAAACCATTCATATGTCATTCTCCTACAATAATTGGACATCACTGTTTTTTCCCCTTCAATTCCCATCATAAACGCCAAAGTCTTGGTAACTAATACCCAATAACTAAGGTTTTATTTATTTCCAATTTAATTTAAAAACAAATCTTCAATACTATTTTTTTTTGGGTTTGAATCTTCAATACTACATTAACTTCAAAAAGACATGTGATTATGACGATTTTTAACTCCGATTGCAGTTTTCCACCTACATCTCGGGATGAAACTCTCGTGCGACTACGCTTATATAAGGATCTATTCATCCAGTAAAAAAACCAAACCTGAACATAAGCAACGAACTGCACCATTAACATTTCCTGTGACGCCCAGAAACTTAAAACTAGATTGAAATATTTATTACATATAAGGGCAGCTCGATATAAACACAATGAAAAGGCATGAATCTTTACACCCTCCAATATAAAACATTTCAAGGAAGTAAGAGAACCCAATGCTCATTAGCTGAAACAATTCAGTGAACATACGATTACATGACCTAACAAGGCAAAAATGAAACCAGTAAAAACTGTGGTACAAATAAACTCGGTGTCTGCTTCCTACATCCGCAACAAAAGAGATTACACTCACAAATCATAAATAAATTCACTTGTATAATAGTAAGTCACTTGTAAATTTAAGTTCAACAAGAAAATTCAAAGGGTAACCTCATCATGTATTTGACACAACTAATACCTATTTCACAATGCCGCATCAGTCATCAACTTCCGCTTTGATTTCCCTCTGCAGCTCCTCCTTGTACTCCTCAAATGTACCTGGGAAACTCTCCACAGTTCCATTCTCAACTACCCAGATTTCACTCCTCTCTTCATCATCACAAACACGTGATATTAGCCTAGAATCATGACTGACTAGGACAACCCCACCTGTAAACTCATCAAGCGCATCAGCCAGTGCATCAATGCTCTGCATATCCAGATGATTTGTAGGCTCATCTAATAGCAAAATGTGAGGATTTGACATGGATATTGAGGTGAAGACAACCCGCGATTTCTGCCCCCCAGATAATTTTGCAATTGGGGTGGTGTGATTATGGCCAGGGAGTCCAAATTTCCCAAGTTTTGCACGGACAGCCTCTTGCTTACTAGGTCCTTCTTGATCTGGATGAAGACGAAGAAGATATTGAACAGGTGTTTCATCCATTGTCAAAAGATCAACAAAGTGCTGCGAATATCTCCCAATCCTCAACTTTTGACTCCTTCGTACTTCACCTACATTTGGGACCAGATCTCCAGCAAGAAGGTTAAGCAAAGTTGATTTCCCAGCTCCGTTGGGGCCAACAATAGCAACACGAGTACCCATATCAATACCAACGTCAATGTCAGACAGCCTGAAATCCTCGCGGTTTGGATAACTGAAGCTGACTTCAATTAGCTGCAAAAGTGGTGGTGTTAGTTCAGTGGGTTCAGGAAAGTGAAACTCCACACTGTAATCTCTCCACTTCTGAGGGGCCTCTAGCAGAGGCTCATCCTCATCAACCCTGCCCTTTGCTTTCTTTGACACTTCCCTGGCAGCAGCAGATTTAGCTCGATCTCTGACCTTTTCCTGCTGAGCACGATTCCCGGACCTCTTGGCAGCTTTCAATTGTTTGTCATAAATCTCAAACTTCTTGTTCATCTCTTTGCGACGCTGCTCATATCCACTTTCAAACTCATTAAAATTCCCACGGTATAAGTGCAGTTTCAGGTCATGAAGATGAATAATCTCATTGCAAACTGTGTTGAGGAAATCTCGATCATGCGAGACGACTACCAGAGTTTTCTTCCACCTGCACAAGTACTCTTCTAACCAGAGAACAGCCCTAAGGTCAAGATGATTGGTGGGCTCATCCAACAACAGTAGAGTGGGCTGCACGAAGAGTGCCCTAGCCAATGAAATTCTCATCCTCCAGCCACCACTAAATGACCGGGTAGGACGACCCTGCATATCCTTGGTGAAACCTAAACCAGCAAGAATCTTCGATGCCTGAGCCTCAGCAGCATCCGATCCCATTAGCTGCAATTTTTCATATAGGTCAGCCAGCTTTTCTCCCGCATCACCATCATCATCAGCTTCATTCTCATCCATGGAAGACGAATTCTGCAGAGATGCAACCTCTTGTCGGAGCTTGATGAGCTCTTCGTTAGCTGAAACAACTGCTTCAATGGCACTTCGATCATCACCAACTACCTCTTGTTCAACCAAAAGCACGTCTATATTTTTTGGTACAGGAATCTTCCTCCAAGCAAGGAGCTTTAACAGAGTAGACTTTCCCTTTCCATTAGGGCCAACCAATCCATACCTCTTCCCGTGAGATATCTTCACTGATGCATTTTTTAAGAGTTCTTTCCCTCGTGCGGACACAGAGAAGTTATCTATTGTTATATCCTTGACATTCGCAGCAGATTCATCTTCACCATCGAGAACAGAGGCACGACTACCAATAACGACAGTAAAAGCATCATGATCATCTTTAAGAGCTTCCTGTTTGGTCTGCTCCGCAACATGGGCAGCAAGGATGTCCTTCCTTTCTCGTTTTCTCAACTCTTTGTCAGTCATGGAGATGTCAAGAGACTTTGCGTCGCTTCTCTGCTGCCGACTGGGCAATTTATGTACAGCATTTGCTTGCTGCTCTTCTTCAGAGGCATAATCACCATCCTCATCATCAGAGGGAGGGAGATCGATGCCATCAATATAAGAAGGTTTTTTTGGAGCAGCTTTCGAGTTGGGTTTACTAGAAGTAGAGCTTGAAGAAGATACTTTCTTAGATTTTTCAGGTTTCTGGTCCATGCTGGCAAGCATGGCAGAGACTGAGAGTTTCTCTTTATTCCCATCTTTGGAAATGTCTTTGTTGCTTGGCTTAGTCTTTGTACTGGCTCCCATCTCATCTGACTTTTTCTTTCCCATTGCAGTGGCTGATCTGTTATGAAGATAGCACAGGAAAAAAAGAATAAACTTGACTGATCGTAGTAAAGCTCTTCAGGGTCAAAATACAAACAAATGAGACAGCATTCTGAAGAGGAGTATCCCTGTTTCAAATGCCCAACAATATCTAAGCTTACAACATTGAAGATCTTTGAACCAATACAAAATCATCATGTTCAATACAAAAAGCACAGAAAGTTCATTTTTACAACAGGCACCTATAGGCTTTATGAAAACGAGGGGAAAGAATAGAGAACAGTATTAGAGTAGTAAAGCCTGTCTGCACACTCAATCTTCCTTTTACTTGAAAGGAAAAAATATTAATGGACTGTTTTAGAACATAGCTTACTGAATACAAATCCATGGAAACTGGATTAAAGGACCGGTCAACATCAAAAGTAGGGGGAGAAAGTAATCCCATAATAACATAGCAGAGATGTGGGAATATTTAAAACAAAACAATTTAGTGGTTATTTTAATTTACTCTGAACAAAAAATCCCGTTATATTGTCCTCAAAACTATGTTAATATTATTCCATAAGCACCTATGAATGGCTTATCAGACTGATTATCAAATAATTCACAACCCCCCACCCCCAACAAAAAAAAAAGAGGAAAAAATAAGGCAGCCACAAAACTGTTGTGTCCATTTGGATTTTATTACCAAAATTTTCTCTCTACGCAGAGATGGACACAACCCAACCCATGTTGTGTACATACTTGAATATGGAATAGCTTCTGACAGCCCCACATCTAGCCTTCCCAAAGTTAGTAGATCAATTGCTAGCTACAAGCTTATCATGAGAAGGACATCATATGATTATTTGTAACCAAAACACAAATTCGTAATTATGCAAGGATTAGTAAATCCCAAAAAAATATATATATTAAAGACATGCTACAAGCTCACAGAAAGTGTCAGCACTGCAGATCATACCCAATTATCAAGCTGGCATCTTGATAAAAATAGGGTTAGGGCTTTTGCCACACATGGGGTGCCAACGTTAAAAAAGGGAAGCCTAAGAAAAATAAATATTAGGATCAACTAAACAAGAAGCCATCTAGCTTTACTCTACACGAATCCATATGACATTGAACAAAAATTTTTTTTTTTAGAAGACTAATGAATAAAAGGAACTTCGATTAATTACAGAGAGCGAGAATGAGAAAGGGCCACCTGAAGCGCAATAAGCAGAAGAAGAAGCAGGTTGGTGAAGACAAAAATTGGATCAACTTGAACTTCGATTAGATTAAACTGCTGGAAATTCCTGCAAAACACTGAATATAGGGTTAGGGTTTCTTCTGAAAGCTGTGAGAGAGAGAGAGAGAGAGAGAGAGAGAGATCAGATTATGGGGCTGAGTTCGACGAGTGGGTTGTCTTAAACAAAACCTAGGCGG
Source organism: Ilex aquifolium (assembly GCA_951799425.1). NCBI lineage: Eukaryota > Viridiplantae > Streptophyta > Magnoliopsida > Aquifoliales > Aquifoliaceae > Ilex > Ilex aquifolium. The sequence continues at coordinate 18,643,663 of OX637410.1, forward strand.
AAGATACCCATTTGGACCAGATTAGAGTTACTAAGATTAGGTTTCCTAGTTTGAACAAGATTAGAGTTATTAATTGGGCTTTTTTGGATGCTCAATCTATTGTAAAGTTTTTTTTTGTCATAAAGTCCAGACGTCATTCTTTTGGGTCATTAAAGACAATTATAATCACAATTATTAATTTACTAGTTATTGCCTGTGCCTGAAGGCACAGAGTAATAAAAAATGATAAACAATAAACATATTTATATTTATATCCAAAATCAAATCACAAACATAGAGGAGAGATAAATGAATTTAAGCATCGGTTATAGTGGGGGTGAGAGATGGTGGTGGTAGGAGACGGTGATGGTTTGTGGTGGGTAGCAATGACCGTGGTGGCGACGGCGGTGGAGGTGGTGGCGGCGACGGCGGTGGTGGCGACGATGGTGGTGGTGGTGGCGATGATGGCAGTGGTGGGGGTGGCGGCGATGACGATGGCGGTGGTGGCGGCGAGGGAGGTGGCGGTGGTGGCAGTGGCGACGACGACAACAATGGTGGTGGTGGCGATGGTGGTGGCAACGATGACGACAACGGAGGTGGTAGTGGTGGTGGCGATGGCGGCGGCGATGGTGGTGGCAACGACGACGACAACGAAGGTGGTAGTGGTGGTGGCGATGGCGGCGACGATGATGGTGGTGGCAACGACGACGACAACAGAGGTGGTAGTGGTGGTGGCGATGGTGGTGGTGGCGATGATGGTGGTGGCGATGGTGGGGGGGCGGTGGTGGCGACGACGACGGTGGTGGTGGTGGCGACGACAGTGGTGGTGGAGGCGGCGGTGACGGTGGTGGTGGTGCTGGTAGAGGTAGCGGGGGTAGGGGTGGTGGTGGGATGGTTTCAGACACTATTTTTTTTTAAAAATATTTATGAAAAATAATTTATAGAAGTACTTTTAAAAAGTCACCCAAACACACCTTTAGAGATCAATTTTTGCTATTAAATATAGGGTGTTAATATTAGCCGTTAGATTAACTTTAAAATAAAATTTAAAGCGATCTTAACCGCTAATAGCAAAAATCATTTTGTTTATCTTTTGAGATTTGAATTGTAAGCTACTTTATTATATAGATCTTTAATAACATAATTAATGATATTATAAAATGGATAGTAATAGTGACATAGTGATAATAATACAATAACAACAACAATGACACAAACTCGTCTAAACATGAAAAAAATCTTACTAAACCCGACTTATTATTTTATACGAACCCAATTATGTACGATTACAAATAAATCAGTAGAGGTGGCAATCTTAACTCATTACACATTAATTCGTCCAACTCACCCATAAATAAATTGGTTGAGTACCTATATTAATTAATACGAGTTCCAAATAGTTTAAGTAATATGATTCATTTTAATTAAACGGGTTAATATGAATTATAATGGGTACCCATTGAGTTTAGTATTTATCTTTTTATTAAATAACACAAGTAATAAAATTAAATAAATATACTAATATACCAAAAAATATATACATATATACTAATACACTAAAACATATATAAATTAGCACATAAAAAACACACAAACTAATACACCACCCATGACATGCAGGTTGACGTTACCATGACACATTTGAAATGACGTTTTAAAAAAACGTCACTTAATTTTAGCAGGTAACTTAAAATCATCCATCAGCCATATATGTTCAAGAAGCACAATTGGGGCATGTTTGGTATGTTTTTTGGGATGGGTTTGGATTGGCTTGTCCAAACCCGGGTTTGACCTAAAGATGGGATTCAAAGATGGGATTCAACATTTAATGCTGTCCATACCCACGTTTGGTATGCGCAGGGGTATATAATTATTGTGATAATATATTTGTATATAAATGACTATTTTGTCCTTTAACTAATTTGTATATATGAAATATATAGGATATATGAGGGTATAAATGTCATTTGTATTTTAAACCCCCTTAACCCCCATATGAAACCCACCCCCCCCCCCCTTGGGTTTCATAAAACCCATGTATGTGGGTTTCATGACCGGGCCAAGACCGGGCCGGGTTTCAAATCCTATCCCTACTTTTTTGTTGCCAAACATGGGTTTATGAGGGTTTATATCCTAACCCATGTTCCAAAACCCCTCCAAACCCCCATAACAAACAAGCCCTTGAGGTATGACTTACGAGTTACGAGCACCGAAAGACAAAATGGCAATGCACAAAATGTCTAACTATTTGGTAAAAGGCTCATTTGCTAGAACTTGTTGCCTGACTTTGACTGCTTCAAACTCCATTGACTGTGTGCTTGTTTACGCGTTGGTTTTTGTGGAATTTTTTAAATATAACTCAACTCAACAAAGTTTTAATACAAATTATTTAGGTTCAACTACATGAATCATATATATACCTCCATTGCGCAATTTGAGAGTTCTTTGTAGGTGGAAAGTCTAAAGTTTTTTTTTTTTTTTGGCACTTGAGGAATCAGTCTAGGACAGCAAATGTAGGTACACGAAACTCCAAGGGATAGTTTAAGTAGTAAGAAGAACGAGGTATAAACCCAGTCATTTTGAGTTTGAATTTTAATAACTCTTTAGGGTCAGATCATGAGGAATTTATCCCTTATGAATACCCTAATTCCGGTGTTGATAATATGTCTTTGACAGGATCGGAGAGAGAATTTGTCGAAATACGAGTAAGCTGACTTGGACACTCCTGGCCTTTAAACTAAAAAAAAAAAAATTATAGGTAAACGAAGGGCTCAAACAACTTACTCCATACCATCACCCATCATTACTAAGTGGAACTCAAGCTAAAATATGCTTAAGTACAGTTTAATTGTAATTGGTTAAGATTGAGTTATAGTCGAGTTTTTGTTAATTTTAAATTTCAAATGGAATTCAATAGAATATTACGAGCATTTTGAGTTGAATTAAATTTCAAATGGAATTTAATTTTTCATCAAAAACTTTCAAAAATTAAATCTTCGAACTCAAAAATCAATCTTCAATATCTTTAAACAAAAATATCTCAAAATCTTTATAATAAATCATAAACCCTGAAAATTTAATTTTTTTGACAAAAAAAAGTGCACATCATCTGAAATCATTTAGGTCTACGTCCGAAGCCATTCATCATTCAAACCTTTTTTTTACAATAAAATTAATTATATTTTTATACAACCACCTATTCAAGCCGAGCAACGTTTCACGTTGCTCGACTTCAACTCATTTTCAAAATAACATTAGAAATGCAAAACTCAATCGAGGCCAAATCAATTGCATTCAAATTGTTAGTATCTTTTGACATGCATCTCGATCCACACCCTATCCGAAAAGAAATAAAAGAATATAAAAATATTTCATAGTTGTTGATGAATTAATAGTCAAGCTCCATTGATTGCATTGAAGGAGGATTTCTTCGACTTTTCGCATGGGACCACATCAAGGAAGAGTTGGCTTGGTCTGCTAGTCGAATTTCCAATTGAGTAATACTACATTGACCAAATTTTAGGACCAAATTTAGAGCCTAAAATTTGGTCAGTGTAGCATTACTGTTTCCAATTTGGGTTCCCATTTGTTCTTGTAAGAACCTACTAATTCCACCACCACAAGACAAGGACTGGCGTTGAAAGCTCACCGTCCATGGCAGGTCAGGCACTCTCTCTCATACGCCATGGCCGTGTCCAACACCCACCACACCTTCACTATATATATGCACTTTGTGACCTTCAAGCTTCTCATCAATCAAATAGCAATACCACTTTTTTCCCTACACATTTTTCTTACAGACAGACAGACAGAGAGAGAGAGATGGGTAAGTTCATGAGCATGTTTGTTGTTTGTGTTTTTGCCGCAGCTATGCTGCACTGTGCTGCAGCGCAAACGGTTTACGTGGTCGGAGACAGCTTGGGTTGGACGATACCTTCAAATGGCTCAGAGGCGTACACTACTTGGGCTTCTGGTAAAACGTTCATAGTTGGTGATACGCTAAGTAAGTCCCTCACCCTCTTCTTTGCCAATCTCAATCTTTTTAAACCTATATCTGAAGATGCCTAGTAATTAGGCCTCATAATTCTAAGACACATACATGATAAAATCGACATGCAATTAGCAATGTTAGATTAAACTTTAGAGAGTTTAGATAGTAAATGAGTTGATTTTTGATACTTAATTACTTTATAAACGGATTGATGTAAACAACAGATATGTACCGAACCCAACCTTTAATCACTAAGAATTGGTCCTTGAACTTGTTTTTATTAAAATGTGGGTTATTGCTCTCTACTTTTCTTGTAAGAATAGAGTTTTTAACTTTACATTTAAAATGTGTCGTTGTTTAGTATATAAGTTCAAAACTACGATGCCTGCATTTCAGACAATGCTAGTGGCAATCCGATCATGACAGGACCAGCCAGTGTCACTCTTACTGCTGCCGGCGATCACTACTACATTTGCTCCCTTCTCCGACCTCAAACACCCCTAGTGCTTGTCCTCCAAATGATGGACCGACGACATCAACCACACCTGGCGCTGGAGCTCCCCCTCCTCCTCCTCCAAATTCTTCATCATCTGCTGTGCTTTCTAATTTCTTCCTCATGTTCTTGGCCTTTGCCATGGCCCTTTGCATTTAGATAGTAGAAGAGAGTGGATAGAACTTTATGTTTTTTTTTTTTACTATTCTTGAGGGTTTGTTTGTATTACAATTTGAATAAGATTTACATTTATGCAATTTACTTTTGTATCATTGGTATTGTTTTCAAACACGAGCTTACAATCAATAAATCGGTAAATTAATTTCATTTTCCTCCCCTGAAATTTTGTACTTAGAAGCAATGCTTTTTTTTTTATAGCAAGAATAATACACATAGAAGTGGATGGACCTGCAATGTTAATTATACTTAATTTGAGGACCTAATTTAAAATTTTAATAAATTATAACTATTGGATTATAAGCTGACCTTATTGAACTTTGCCACTCACAACTAATCTAAAAACTGATTCAAGTCTTAAATTAGATCTTCATAATATTGTTGATGTTATAATGGTTTCGCACGGGAGGAACTGATAGCCGATGATTGTGTTTTGATAATTTGACGTCATTCTAAACATGTGTCATTAGACACATGGTTTCAACCCGAATTTTGAATGCACTTCATTATCGATACGTATATCGATTAAACTAAAATATTAATTATAGGATCAAACGGACTTAAACGAAATTAGGGTATCCAAATTTAGGACGCGTAATGAGCAACTGTGGCAGATTACTAGTAAAGTTTTGTTGACAATATAGGCTTGACTTTACATATATTTTTTTCCCCTCCTATCTCCATCAAGTTTCCTATGTCTACACGAGTAATCAACTATTTTTCATATGCCGTGAGCCAAAACATCTAAAAAGTCGACAAATCTAACACAATCGTTTTGAGTTTGAATTTTGATAACTCTTTGGGAATTTATCCCTTATGAATACCCTAGTTCTGGTGTTGATAGTATGTCTTTGACAGGACCGGAGAGAGAATTTTTCGAAATACGAGTAAGCTGACTTGGACACTCCTGACCTTTAAACTAAAAAAAAAAAAAAAAATTATAGGTAAACGAAGGGCTCAAACAACTTACTCCATACCATCACGCATCCTTACTAACCGAAACTCAAGCTAAAATATGCTTAAGTACGATTTAATTGTAATTGGTTAAGATTGAGTTCTAGCCGAATTTTTGTTAATTTTAAATTTCAAATGGAATTCAATAGAATCTTACGAGCATTTTAAGTTGAATTAAAGTTCAAATGGAATTTAATTTTTCATCAAAAACTTTCAAAAATTAAATCTTCGAACTTAAAAATCAATCCTCAATATTTTTAAACAAAAATATCTCAAAATCTTTATAATAAACCATAAACCAAAAACCTTGAAAATTTAATTTTTTTGAAAAAAAAAAAGATTAAAGAAAAGAGAAAAAAAAGTGCACATCATCTGAAATCATTTAGGTCTACGTCCGAAGCCGTTCATCATCCAAACCTTTTTTTTACAATAAAATTAATTATATTTTTATACAACCACCTATTCGAGCCGAGCAGATTTTCACGTTGCTCGACTTCAACTCATTTTCAAAATAACATTAGAAATGCAAAACTCAATCGAGGCCAAATCAATTGCATTCAAATTGTTAGTATCTTTTGCAAGGCATCTCGATCCACACCCTATCCGAAAAGAAATAAATAAATATAAAAATATTTCATAGTTGTTGATGAATTAATAGTCAAGCTCCATTGATTGCATTGAAGGAGGATTTCTTCGACTTTTCGTATGGGGCGCACAGCAAGGAAGAGTTGGCTTGGTCTTCTAGTCGAATTTCTAATTTGGGTTCCAAACTTTCTCCATTTGTTCTTGTCAGGACCTACTAATTCCACCCCCACAAGACGAGGACTGGCGTTGAAAGCTCAGAGTCCGTGGCAGGTCAGGCACTGTCTCTCATACGCCATGGCCGTGTCCAACACCCACCACCCCCTTCACTATATATATGCACTTTGTGACCTTCAAGCTTCTCATCAATCAAATAGCAATACCACTTTTTTCCCTACACATTGGTCTTACAGAGAGAGAGAGAGAGAGAGAGAGAGATGGGTAAGTTCATGAGCATGTTTTTTGTTTGTGTTTTTGCCGCAGCTGTGCTGCACTGTGCTGCAGCGCAAACGGTTTACGTGGTCGGAGACAGCTTGGGTTGGACGATACCTTCAAATGGCTCAGAGGCGTACACTACTTGGGCTTCTGGTAAAACGTTCATGGTTGGTGATATCCTAAGTAAGTCCCTTACCCTCTTCTTTGCCAATCTCAGTCTTTTTAAACCTATATCCGAAGATGCCTAGTAATTAGGCCTCATAATTCTAAGACACATCCCTGATAAAATCGACATGCAATTAGCAATATTGGATTAAACTTTATAGAGTTTAGATGCGAGTTGATTTTTGATACTTAATTACTTTATAAATGGATTGATGTAAACAACAGATATGCACCGAACCCAACCTTTAATCACTAAGAATTGGTCCTTGAACTTGTTTTTATTAAAACGCGAGATTATTGACTCTCTGCTTTTCTCGTAAGAACAGAGTTTTTAACTCTATTTTTAAAATGTATTGTAGTTTAGTAAATAAGTTCAAAATTACCATAAATTGATAAATTTATTTAGGAAGTGCGATTATTTAATTCACACATTTTGATTAATGACCACTTGATGTGGCGTTTTGTAGCCTTCAACTTCTTAACCAACCAACATGATGTCCTACAAGTACCAAAAGCATCCTACTGTGCCTGCATTTCAGACAATGCTAGTGGCAATCCGATCATGACTGGACCAGCCAATGTCACCCTTACTGCTGCCGGCGATCACTACTACATGTGCACCTTCGGCAACCACTGCCAGAACGGTCAGAAGCTAGCCATCACCGTCTCTGGTACTCCTGGGGATTCCCCTCCTACTACTACAACCACTCCTCCGCCTCCGGCCACATCTTCTCCGACCTCAAACACCCCTAGTGCTTGTCCTCCAACTGATGGACCGACGACATCAACCACACCGGGCGGTGGAGCTCCCCCTCCTCGTCCAAATTCTTCATCATCTGCTGTGCTTTCTAATTTCTTCCTCATGTTCTTGGCCTTTGCCATGGCCCTTTGCATTTAGATAGTAGAAGAGTGGATAGAACTTTATGTTTTTTTTGCTATTCTTGAGGGTTTGTTTGTATTACAATTTGAATAAGATTTACATTTATGCAATTTACTTTTGTATCATTGGTATTGTTTTCAAACACGAGCTTACAACCAATAAAACGGTAAATTAATTTCACTTTCCTCCCTTGAAATTTTGTACTTAGAAGCAATGCTTTTTTTTTTTTTTTTATAGCAAGAATAATACACATAGAAGTGGATGGACCTGCAATGTTAATTATACTTAATTTGAGGACCTAATTTAAAATTTTAATAAATTATAACTATTGGATTATAAGCGGACCTTATTGAACTTTGACACTCACAACTAATCTAAAAACTGATTCAAGTCTCAAATTAGATCTTCATAATATTACTTATGTTATAATGGTTTCGCACTGGAGGAACTGATAGTCGATGATGGTGTTTTGATAATTTGACGTCATTCTGAATACGTGTCATTAGACACATGGTTGCAACCCGAATTTTGAATGCACTTCATTATCGGTACATCACGTATATCGGTTAAACTAAAATATTATAGGATCAGACGGACTTAAACGAAATTAGGGTATCCAGATTTATGACGCGTAATGAGCAACTGTACGTGGCAGATTACTAGAAAAGTTTTCTTGGCAATATATGCTTGACTTAACATATATTTTTTCCCCTATTATCTCCATCAAGTTTCCTATGTCTACACGAGTAATCAACTATTTTTCATGTGCCGTGTGAGCCAAAGCATCTAAAAGTCGACAAATCTAACCCCATGCATACGGTTGAGGTGCATAATCACCAAGCAATTTCATGCTTCAATTTTGGACAACGGTATGCCCTCTCGGGTGATGCACCCACAAGGGCCTCAAGGTAATTTAGGGTTTAAAGCAATATTTTTAAATGAAGCATTTTAGTATTAAAAATTTTTATTTAGAATTAAATTTTCTTACTTTTTGAGTTGTAAAAGTACTAATCAAGTTTTTATATTTAAGTTTTGTTAATTATCATATCTTTTTCAATTGATAATATAGTTAATCCAGTTAATCTTTCTTGTGATATAGTCAATCTTAAGTAAAATTTAATCAATTTTAATTCTGAAAAGTTTCTTTCCACAGAAGTAACTGTTACATGAATTGTTAATAATATTATGTAAGCAATGCTTGCATTTGAAAAAGAATATAACATTTTTTGTGTAATTTAGTATCTCAATTGGAGTATTTTCTTTCATTTATACGTTTCTTTCAACACATTTAGTTCTAAAAATAAATCTAAACCATCAATATCACAAAAAGTATCATATTTCAAGTAAAGACGAGGTCAAGACAATATTATTTTAAACTATTATCATTTAATGATTTTAATTTTTTTAGGTTAAATAAAAAATAAAAAATCTTTTCATACATTTGAAATTATTCAAATATATTCTTTAGTGAAGAAATAGCTTTATCTATTGTATATATATATGTGAAATAATCAAAAAGATTCTTCAACAGATTATGTTACCACATTATCAACATTTTATTAAATTATTTCTTTCTACGAATTATTAGTTTTCACGAAATATAAGTTCTATGCTCATTTCATATACAATCTCTTTAGATAAAATCATAACATTTGTAAATCCTCTTTCTCTATATTTTTCCAAAAAAAAAATATAAGTATTTTTAATTGATCTATAGCAACATCAATATGCATGTCTTTTGATTGTAAATGTTTACTAACTAAGTTGATGGAAAATAAAATAACATTTCAAAATTTTCAATTTCATATGTTGCTAAACAACTAGCTTCACTTCTTGTTTTAAGATCTTCACTAATTTGTGCTAATTGCAACAATGCATCTCTAATTTTTAGAGTTTGAAATCTTATTGCTTTAACATTTTCAATACGACTTTCCCAATGTGACAATGACTTTTAAACTTTGAACATTATCTTGTAAAACTTTTCATCAGTTTGTAGAAGAGGAAAATAACGAATATGTACGTTGTACTAATCACAAAAATGATATAGTCTTGGGACAAGAGTTAGTCATATCACAAAGTACTATGCTTAGATTATGACAACCACATAGTATGTAAAATATTTTAGGATTTATCTCGAGAAGTCTTTTTTGTACACCTTAATATTTTTCTTTCATATTAGATCTATTATCTATCTTTATCTTCGTACATCGTTAATATCAAGTTCAAGATTATTTACTACGTCTATAAGTTTATCAAAAAAACATTTTCTAGTCGTATCGTCTACTCTAATAAAATCCAAAAAATATTACTCTATTTTTATTGGACTAATTGTAGTATCTACGCATCGTAATATGAGAGACATTTGTTCTTGATAGCTTGCATCCAGAGTTCAATCAAGTATGATTGAATAATATTTTACTTCTTTAATTTTTTTTAATAATATTACTTCTTACTTCATTTCCTAATAAACTTATCAATTCATTTTTGTATATTATATCTAAGATAATGGTTATCAATTTTATCATGTTAAATACGACAAACGTGTTTTTGTATTACCGGATCAAATTCTACAATTAGTTGTCATTATTTTCTTAATATATATTTTCATTTTTTTCCCGAAAGGCTAAATTATTTTTACCAAGATTTTTTACAACCGCCATACTTCTTAATAATACATTTGCTAATATTCTTTCTCTCTATTAATTTGTTCTTAGATAGTTTTATTTTTTGATAATCTTGTTTCTAAATCAATCCAAGTATTCATACTAGTAATATGTTCATTAGTTATTTCATGATTTTTAAGTTTAACACTAAGATTTCTCCAACCTTTAATTCCTTCATTGACTAGTTTACTTGTATTATGATTCATATTAAATAGCTTACAACAAAAACAAAACACTCTATCCAAATATTTGAATACACTAGCCATCTTCTATCATGTGTCTCCCCATTTGTTAATTTTTCAATATAATGTGTAGTAGAAAAATGTCTAGAGAGAACATCCGGGAGAAAATTTATCTTGTTATCTCTAATTCGATCCTTTGAAAATTTATATTGTTATCTCTAATTCAATCCTTTTCTACTAATAAAATCTCTTAATTTTATGTCAATATTTTTCCATTAACTTTGATCATAAATATTTGAGCAATGCTATACAGAATTAAAAAACTGACTTAAAAACCTGACTTGATGATGTGACTGTTATATTTGTCATTGATTTAACTATAGACCTTAATATTTATTAAAACTCACTGTCTATTTAATGGTAGTGATTTATCATGCCAAGTTTTTAAGTCAAGTTTTTTAGTCTATTTAGTATTTTTCTAAATATTCATAGGACGATAATCACTTGTTTCATTAATGTTTTGATTATCTTCTATTTCATTATTTTCTATTTCATTTTCTTCTATTTCATCATTTTTTATCTTATTATCTTGGTTAAATTATATTCACACCCCCTGACATTTCTAAAATTGCACGGCGACCCCCTAAGATTTAAAAATCATGACACGAGCACCCCTTCTGTCTTCCCGTCGGTAGTCTGACTAACAGAAAATACTGATGTCAATAAATAAAATTTATCTAATTTCAAAAGTACCCTTCTATAACATGCCCAACATTTTCTAAGACAATCTTGTCCACTACTTATCAATAATTTATTATTTTAACAACATTAATTATACAATTATAAAATTAATCAAATATTAACATTAAACCCTTACATTTTGATTAAATTTAATCAAAAATTACCATTAACCAAGATAATTAGTTCAACTGGGAGTGGTGGGCCTGGAGTGGTGATGTCAGTGGCAGTTGTGGGTTGGGAAGGTTGGGGTGTAGTGGGGGGAGGGGGGCAGGGCCTGAGAATGAGAGAGAGGGGGTTTGGAGTTGTAGTGGTGATGACAACTGGGTGATTGGGAAGGTTGGGTGCAGTGGGGTTTGTTGCAAGGAGGGGGCGAGGGCCTGGGGGTTCTGAGAGGGAGAGAGAGGTAGAGAGAGAAAGAAGGGAGTTGGGAATGGTGGGTTTGGAGTGGTGGTCGTGGTGGTGGCAGCTGGGGTTAAGTGCGATGGAGTTTGTTGCAAGGAGGGGCGAAGGGATCTGAGAAGAGAGATGTAGAGAGAAAGAGAGATGAGGATTGGGAGTGGTGGGTTTGGAGTGGTGGTGGTAGCTGGGTTGGGCTGCGATAAGGTTTGTTGCAGGGAGGGCGAGGGCCTGAGAGATCTGAGAGAGAAAGAGAAAGGGGTTGGGAGTGCTGATGGCAGCTGGGTTGGGTGGCAGCTGGGTTGGGAGGGTTGGTTATGATAGGGTTTGTTGCAGGGAGGGGCGGGGGCCAGGGGGATCTGAGAGAGAGAGAATAGGGTTGGGGGCCTGGGGGATCTAAGAGTGAAAGAGAGATGAGGAAGAAGAGTTGTAGGCGGTAGAGAGAGAGAGAGGAGTGGTGGCGGCGGTCGGGTGGGGTAAGAGATGATTAAGATGCTAGAGCAGGAGAGAGATTTTTTTTTGACTTATTAATTTAATTGTTTGTAATATATTTTATTTATTATGTTTTTATTTTAAATTAAATTAAAGGGTTAAAATAGTCATTTATCACTTATGTTAACGCCAGTCATTAGGGCTGTCAAAATTCGACACGACACGATTAACCAACACGAATCGACACGAATTAAACGGGTTTGGGTGAGTTCTTAACGGGTTTGGGTGATAAACGGGTTGACACGCCAAACACGTTTAATAAACGGGTCGTGTTCGGGTGAGACCTGTCAAACCGTTTATCACACGTTTACCCGTTTAAATAAAATTAATATAATAATAAATTAATAATTATTTTAAAAAATTAGCAAGATAAAAAGAAGTAAATAAATTAATAAAAAAAAAAGAAGTAAAGTAATAGTTCAAAGACAAAAGAGGGGAAATGGGGAGTACTTTAAAGATAAAGACAAACTAATGCCTTTTGTTTTTGTCCCACATTGGAAAATGAGGGGAGATGGGGAGGATTGAGTTGCCTATAAAAGGCAATTGCCTCTTTCATTTTTTTTTAAGCCTTCAAGTATGATTTTTATGAGATTCGGCTAAAAATTCCTCTTTTTTGAGGTAAGTATAATTGGCAATAAAAAAAAAGTGGAGTATTAAATTTTGTTAATATAATTTTTTTAAAATTAAACGGGTTAAATGAGTCGTGTCGTGTTACCCGTTTATTAAACGGGTCGTGTTCGGGTTGAGATTTTTCACCCGTTTATTAAACGTGTTGGGTACGGGTTTACATATTTTTCACCCGTCACCCGTTTAACCCGACACGTAACCGTTTAACCCGACACGTTTGACACCCCTACCAGTCATTATTGATGTCGACAAGAGGTCTCCGTGTCATTTAATCAAATGTCAGGGGGTGTGAGTGTAATTTACCCTATTATCCAGTGTTATCAGAACCGGACCGGCTGGTCGGACCGATTCAACCGTGACCCGGGAATTTAACCGGTCTGCTTCCTTAATTGGACCACATAAGAAAGAAAACCGGCTAAAAACCGAAAAACTGACCGATTTTTATAAAAAACCGTGAACCAACAGTTTTTATTAAAATCGGACGATTTGAAGACATTACAATTGTTTTTATTTGGGCCATTCTTTTGCCTTAAATCCCAGAAGCCACCACTTGTCCAATCCACTCCCAGGCGACCAACGAGCAGCAACCAGCGATTACGACTGCAACCAGCGACTGTAACCAACGACTGCGACCAGACTACCAGCGAGGAACTCAGGCGAGGCGACTGCGACCTCTTGATTGACCTTGTGAATCTTCCTTCAACACTTCGAGAGTTCATGGGTCAATCGCAGACCTCTCGTTTGGGCTGTTTCATGCGTGTTTGGTCATATTTCAAGGCCAATAATCTCCAGGTTCTTAATCTCTCCTCAATGTATTTATTTTGGGTACTGAAAAATTATTATTATGGTAATTTCTAATAAATGCTCATATTTTTTAGTATCAATAAATGGCTTAAGCTGTAAATAGTCATTGCCTTATGACCCTTATCTTCCTTCCTATCTATCATGTGGTTTTCTTACGAATTTTAGCCTCTTGATTTCCTTTGGCAAATGAAGATACTATTTTCTATATCAAGCAATTTGGTTGTGTAACTACAAAGAGAGTTTTAGCCTCTCAATCTCTTGCAATCTCAATTTTATCAAGCAATTTGGTTGTGTAACTACAGAGAGAATTTGGTTGGAGTTTGGACTTGGAGTGATTAATTTTAATGGAATTTGGTTGTGGTTTGGGGTTTTACAGAGATAAATTTTATTAATTTTATATCAAATTGTGTATGCATTTTAAACATATTTTATATTTTTTAGCTAAATTATGATTTATTATATATATATTTTTTATTATATGACCGGTCCGATCAGTTGACCCACCGGTCGAACCAGTGAACCATTGACCCAGTCCCCTAACCGGTTCGATGACCGGTCCGGTTCTTATAATATTACTATTATCTTCTATTTCATTATTTTTGATGTAGCAATTGGTTTGAGGTGACTTAGCCCAAACCAATCTGGGCCTGCCAGGCTAGCCAAAAGGAAACAACCCATGATTGAGCCCAACCTCAGCCATCAGAAAGAAGCCAACCCTGGTCAAGGCTAGGTCGGTCCAACGATGAAAACGGCCCAACAAGCCCAATGGAGGACGGAAGGGATGCTAGCTAGGATAAGTCTTATCCTAGAAAAGAATCACCGTTGTCACGTCCCCAGTTTCTAGAAATTCTAAAGCATGTTTCAATTTTTGGGATGGCCAATAGGTGTTTTATGTCCCAATGTAAGCAGACACAGTAGAGCATATTGAGATTTGCATTGATGCAACAGGTTTCTGTATCTTGGTTTGACCCTACAACATGAGATCAAATACATGGCAAACTTTCTTAATAGCAAGAAGGAAATCACAATTTATAGGCAACACAGAAAGAAATGAGATTCTTAAGCAGCAAAATGAGATCAAACCATCAACTGTTGATCTGCAATCCTTGGATTTTAGCAAATGATTAGCTGACTGCGTTTGTCTGCCTGTAATGAGAATTGTTGGAGCGATATGAGCTTCAACCCCTTCGTGCTTTCTCCTGATTTTGATAGTTTCTTTAATGGGCAAGGGTAGTATTTCTCCCTGAGAACAATATCATCTACACACGTCCAAGTAGCACCTCTGGGAGAGCTATCAGCCCACAAAAACCTCTCCGAGAATGGATTCACCAGACTGCCACGGAAATCCTCCGCTGGCTCACAGGTCAAACCCTAAAAGCAAACAACAAGGCAAAGCTGAAACATTAGTCAATGGGAGATGCATAAACAAACAAACAAACACACAGAGAGGTCACCATGGGAGTCTTACTTCTGCCATGGCTTTGACCTTCAATGTGATATCATCACTGAGGAGGACGAGCTGTCCATCATTCTTAATATTCCTGAAAAAAAGGGCACATTCGAGGATATGGTCTTCCGCTGTCGGTGAAACAATTTCCAGTAAACTACCACAGGGAGAAAATGGCACTGAGCCAAGAGGGAAATCTCCATTCTCTGTACTGAATTGATATAAAGGAGAAGCAGGGGGGGTTGGTGCAATAGACATTCCCTCTTCCACTGAGCTCTGAACATGAATCCATGATTCATTATTCAGCATACACTCTTCAATCCATTGTAATGCTGAAGAAACCTGTGTCTTTCTTCTAAACAAACTCCAACACTGTTTCTTGCAATCCAGCTCTCTTATGACTGAGATTAAAGAGCATCAACACTACCACTCAGAAACGGAATGGCTTCATATATACAATATGTGAGATACTGCAGAAATCATAAAAATCATTGAAGAGAAATTTTTACCAATTCTAGGAATGATCAGTTGAGTGCCCTTGAGGCCTTGCAAAAGTTGCAAAGCCTTCCTTGACTCCTTGTTTAGCAGACAAGCACTGTCCACTACCATGGTCCACTTCTTATTTTCCTCCCTACCAGCATTGTTCTGCATAGGCATTTGATATATAGATGGAAAAAAATCCTAGTTAGAACATCTGCAAGAATTTTGCAAAACAAAAGAAAGAAAATTTCCCACCGAACTTTGACAAAAGGGGCAATTAACCTTCTCAATGGTTGGAGGATAGTTGATAGATTTGCCACTCCTCAGGGTGGGATTAAGGACACAAGATTTTGAATTGCTCTTGTCAGTAGAGTTCACAACCAAAGGCTGAAGTGGCACCCTGTCTCCTCTACTCTTAAGTATCGCCAACCCTGGTTCCAACCTTGCTTGATTTCTGGAGGCAGGTCTCAATGATCTCTGCTTTTGGAACAATTTGGGAGTATTATTCTCTTTGTCTTCATCAGAAAATGAAGTACTTATGTCTTCAGGAACTGGAGGTGCTGAAGGATTCTGTTTCTTCCTTGATGATTTCGAAAACTTATCAGAAAATAACAAATCAAATCTCTCAAAATCATCACCCGTTGCTTGGCTTTGATTATTTTTACTTCCAAGGGTGGGATTAAGGACAGAAGATTTTGAGTTGCCCTTGCCAGTAGAGTCCGCAAGCAGAGACAGAAAAGGCACCTTACCTGTTCTGCTTTTACAAGCTGCAAGTTCTGCTTCTAATCTTGCTCCATTTCTGGAGCCAAGTCTCAAGCATCTCTGTCTTTGGAACACTTTTGGAGTCCGATTCTTTCTGTCTCCATCAGAAAATGAAGAATTGGTGTACTCAGGAATTGGAGGTACTGGAGGATTCGTTTGCTTCATAGATGATTTCGAACCCTCATCAGAAAATAACAAACCCAGACCCTCAAAATCATTTACCATTGACAGAATCTGATTATTTTCACTTCTTAGGGTGGGATTAAGGACAGCAGCATTTGAGTTGTTCTTGCCAGTAGAGTCTACAAGGAGAGACCAACAAGACACTTTATCTGTTCTGCTCTTCAATAACGCCGTCTGTGGTTCCAATCTTCCTCTCTTTTTGGAGGCAGGTCTCAGTGATCTCTGTTCTTGGAACATTTTTGGAGCCCGATTCTCTTTGTCTTCATCAGAAAATGAAGAATTTATGTATTCAGGCAATGGAGGTGCTGAAGTTTTCGCTTTCTTCGTAGATGATTTCGAACTCTCATCAGAAAATAACAAATCCAGACCCTCAAAATAATTTTCCATCGATTGGATTTGATTATCTTCACTTCTACTGGTGGTGGGATTAAGGACAGAAGCTTTTGAGTTGCTCTTGCCAGTAGAGTCTACAAGCAGAGACTGAGAAAGCACCTTATCCGTTCTGCTTTTCAGCACTGCCATCTCTGGTTCCAATCTTGCCCGGTTTATGGGGGCAGGTCTCAATGATTTCTGTTCTTGGAACACTTTTGGAGTCTGATTCTCTTCATCTTCATGAGAAAATGAAGAATTTACGTAGCCAGGAATTGAAGGTGACAAATGATTTGCTTTCTTCATAGATGATTTCGAGCTTTCATCAGAAAATAACAAATCCAGACCCTCGAAGTCATCATCTGTTGATTGAGTTTGATTATTTTCGCTTCTCAGGGAGTGATTAAAGACAGAAGCTTCTGAGTTGCTGTTGCCAGTGGAGTCCACAAGCAGAGACTGAAAAGGCACCTTATCTGTTCTGCTCTTCAATAAAGCCAGCTCTGATTCCAATCTTCCTCGATTTCTGGAGACGTGTCTCAATGTCATAGATGACTTCGAATTCTCATCAGAAAATAACAAATCCAAACCCTCGTATCCATCAGGTTGAATTTGTTTACTTTCAAAACACAAGAAGCTTCCATCCTGTGAAGCAAAAATAAAGAAAACAAAAAGTAACTCAAAAACAATCCAACAAACAACTTCACGAATTAAATTCTTAAGACTCACCTGGTTTGTCTGTTCTACTCTTTCTTCCACCGACGAATCCAACTGCGGGATAAATGGATCCTCTAAATCATAGGCACGGGTCAATGGAACCCAATGCAGCATGTAAACCCTACTTGAGGAACCAAGCTGCAATGTATCACCCTCATTCAGCTCTATTGGAACTCCTTGTTCGATCTTCTTTCCCGAAACCAAAGTCCCATGTACTAAAATAACCACAACCACTCAACGTGAAAACTCAAACCCCATTTATATACGCACTAACTGACACACACAAACATGCACTTCACACACAAAATTGAACAATTACCAGAATAAATTAATCAAGAACCACTAACCCACTCAAGCACAAAGCACATAAACGTCGCGCACACAGAGAAAATTAAACAATTGCCAGAATCTCAATGAATTTAGAGCCCATGACCGATCAAACTCAGACCACACAGACCCAGTTTTTATGCACATGCAGGCCATTGAACCCGCTCCATCACTTAAACTAGCTATGATTGACAACCATGATCAATTAACTAAGAATCAATCAAAATTCAAATCATACACACACAGACAAATGGGCAAATATATAGAGGGAAAGTATAATAAATAGTAGACAAACATCCATCAATTATCCAACAACCCATCTTAGGCACATAGCACACTCCCAGACAGCCATAGGGGCTATTTGATGAAAAAATCAACCAGCGTAAAGCTTACAATCATAATCAAGAACCAGCAATCCATCTAAATTCAGAACATACACACAAAGTTATATTCGTACATGTGTAACTAGATTCCAACGCACCCACCCTCACATAAAGAGGACATTTTAGCCTTAAAGCACCATCAGAAATCAAGAACAAAAAAACTTAGATAAATTCGATTCCTGCAGCTAAGCGAGCACACACATACAGAGAAGGAGAAGTAAAATGGAAAATACCAGAGCATAAGTCAATTACAGAGAGCTTCCGGGAAGAGGGTCTGGAATGAATTCTAACATGAAATCTGCTAATGCTAGGGTGCTCCAACGTAATATTGCAATCTGGGTGCCGTCCAACCAGCAAGCTTTCCTCATACACCTGATGATTTGACCTTGATTTGTCACTATTTTCGTCAAAGATTGAAGGTAGGTTGTTTAAAAGATAGATGTTCTTGAGAATAGAGTTGTTCTTGAGGACTGTGAATACTGGAATTTTCCTTTCTTGGTCATCTGATTTGTGTGGCTCTTGCATGCCAGCCATAGCACAGAGAGAGAGAGAGAGAGAGAAGAGAGAGAGAAGCAAAACAAAAGGGGCTCGATCTTGAAATGGAATGGGAGGGATTGGAGTTTTTGAATGAATCTTTGTAACGTCAATTTTATGTTTTCGGCTAATCTCAACTTGCACTCCGAAAAATCATTCAAATTTTAATTTATACCCTCAAAGTTTAAAAATATAAATTTATCTCCTAAAAGATATAAATACATATCAATGTGTACCTGAGACTAACTGCCGTCTATTTTGCCGTTAAAAAAAATTTGGATTAATTATACATTACACCTTCAAAGTTTAAATATTTCATATTTATGATCCAAAAAGAATTTCATTCATTAATGCTCGTTAAATAACTCTCAATTGTATCGTGTCACAACATTTTCGTTTCGTGTTCGAGTCGATAAAAAAATATTTTTAACACAAAAAATATTTTTTTGTTGAGTCAATTGCTGTTTTATATATTTCACATTTACGACAATTCATATAATACTATTTAATATTTTTTTAAAATTAAAAAATACTGATTTTTTTCCTATAATAATCATTAAATTACTATTTTTCTGTCTACAGTTGTGTTATTCGTATTTAACTTTAATTTGATCAGACAATTAAAAAATTTATGTCTAACTTTAGATAGAAAATAGTTATTTAATGAATATTGTAGGCAAAAAATAGGTATTTTACGTATATATTTTTTTACTAAGTCAAACACGACGCAAAGATGTTATGATATGATATAATTGAGAGCTATTTAACGAGCATTAATGGATAGATTTGAATCATAAATATGAAATATTTAAACTTTGAGGGGTACAATTTATAATTAGCCTAAATTTTTTTAATGGCAAAATGGACAGAGTTAACTTCAGGTCCATATTGATACGAATTTATGTCTTTCAGGGTATAAATTGATATTTTTAAATTTTGAGGGTACAAATTGAGATTTGAATAATCTTTTAGGGTGTAAGTTGAGATTAGCCTTTATGAATTGCAAAATGATTTAATTTTTCTATTTCTTTTTTTATTTTTTTGTTCTGTTTAATTGCAAAATGAAAGTATATTTTATTATTTGGCAAAACTGATTTAGATTGATTTTCATATATAAATAATTCAAGTAATATATATGTCCTAGGGGTAACCCGTGTCTGAAGGCACGGTGTAACATAAATCAACAAATAATTTTGAAAAGTGAGGAGTGAATATCCCTGAGAACAGTGGCAGAGCCAAAAATATGATTTAGGGTGGACACACTTTAAGTATAATAGATAAAAATAGTGTGATATATTTATTTTTTTTATATTAGATTTGATACTTTTTTTTTTTTTTTTTGACAATAAACACACAAGACCACTACTACACCGCCACTTAAAAGTGGTAGTGGAGTAAGACCTTATATTAGATTTGATACTTAAAAATTCATTAAACATAAAAAATGTCTATTTGAAAAAAATTAAAAAGATAACATTTATACATTAAGGATCAATAATATAATTTATTTGATACAAATAAAAACAATATTCTATAATTTTTAATTTTTTTATAAATTCTATATTTTACTCATTTTTGGCTATATATTCTATAATTTTTGAACCAAATGAGACTTCAACAAATCATACAAATACTCTAAGAAATCAATTTTAGTTTGCTAATTTTAAGAGATTTGGTATGTACTTTTTATTTTTTTGTTCTAGTACCCAACTTGTTTCATCCAATTAATTTTGTTTTTCATAAATCATTACAGTAGGCCCAACTAATCTAATAAAATATATAAAACATATATAATTAAAAAAATATTTTTTTTCAGGGTGGCCTCAAGCTCCTCCTCCCTCCACCACTGCCAGAGAAAGAGAGTGAAGAGTGAGAAGAGGAAGGTAAAATTCAATATGAATGGTATTGAGAGAGATATTAGTGGCTGTTGGATGAGTTTATTTGACACCGTTGGATGGGCTTGTTGAACCCGCCATGTTTTATATTATATAATCCACAAAATATAATAGAATTGACTTAAAAAAATATTAATTTATATACATGTAATCAAAATCGAGTCAAATTTAATATAAAATAAAAATCTAATCCATAATCTATAATATAAAACAGGGCGGCTTCAACAAACAAATCCAACGGTCTCAAATCAATTCATCCAACGCCCACCAATAACCTCTCATTTCCCCTCCAAATTCATCATTTTTCACCCACAATTTTTTTTCAAAAATCTTACCTCTCAAGTCACCTCACCTGTCAGACAGCCCCCCTTCTACCGCCTTCCTCCATCTCTTTTTTTTTTTTCCTCCCTTCTGTCAAAGAAGTCATCCTTCTGTTTTTTCTTTTATTTATTTCTTTTACTTTATATTTCTTTCTTTTATTCTCTTGTTTTCGTAGCTTGATCAACATTGACGTAAAATAAACGGATGGTTAAACTGTAATTTTTTTTTTTTTTTTTATAACCAATGGATCATATAATAAGAAATGTGTGTGATTTCAAGTGGGTTTGTGTGTTGTCCAAGGAAAAATGTTTGTTGTTTGGTCATTAATTGCATGAATATTGAAATTGGTTATATTAACTATTGAAATTTCGTGGTTATATTAACTAAAAAGAATTTTGTTTGTTACACTAACTATTTTGATATGAGATTCTTATGTGTAGTTATAATTACATGTAATATGTTATTGGTAGTAGTGTTACTGGTGATTGAATGTTTAAATAGTGGATCATGGTGTAATGAAAGATGTATTTCTCAATGTTCTCAGCGCAAAGTTATTTGATATGCCTTTTAATTGATCATAAGTTTTATTATTATTATTTCATGCCTTCAGGTACGGGTAATTACTAATTTATCAAAAAACATATCGCCAAAATATTTTTTATCAAAAAAAGATCTACAAATATTATTTATAAAATATTATTATTTTTAATTAGTACAAGTTATTACAAAATTATTAATTTATAAGAATATATTAGTATTGAGTTTTCTTAAGAGAGAAAAAAAGATAGTCTTAAACTTTTGATTTTAAGATGTGTGTAAGGCATGTTAGTTTGAGATAGTTAATTAAATAAATAAAATTAAAATTAATTATATTCAATATAAATGTGTTAAGTATCGCCCTTTTTTTTTTTTAATCTGTTAAATTGATGAGTTTTTTTTTTAATCAAAATATTATCATTGTCTCTTATACAAATTTAAAATGTTTCACTACACAGTTGATATTAATTGCAAATTTGAACCATTTAATTATTATGTTAGAGAAAATCTTGTTATCCAAGTCAGCCGTAATCTTTGACTGGTTGGGAGGGAAAATATTAAGGAAAAAAATGTTAATTTCTTGACCATTGGAGGAATAAATTTGAGACCGTAAGATGTGTTCCAAGATCAGTCGTAATCGTTGACCGGTTGGGAGGGAAAATATTAAGAAAAAAATGGTAATTTATTGACTGTTGAATGAATGAATTTGAGACCGTAAAATAAACTTGTAGAAGCTGCCCTGTTTTATATTATAGATATAGATTTGACACAAATAAACTCAATATTCTATATTTTTTTTAATTACAAATTCCATATTTTACTCATTTGGTTATGTATACCATAATTTTTGAACCAAATGAGGCTTCAACAAATCATACCAATACTCTAAATAATCAATTTTAGTTTGCTAATTTTAAGAGATTGATATGAACTTTTTGTTTTTGTTTTTTTGTTCTAGTATTCAACTTGTTTGACCTAATAAATTTTGTTTTTCATAAATCATTTACAGTGGGCCCAATTAATCCAAAAAAATATATATTATATAACAAAAAAAAAAAAAAAATTTAGGTTGGCACCAGGCCCTCCTCCTCTGCCACTGTTAAAGAGAGAGAGTGAAGAGTGAGAAGAGGAGGGGAAAATTCAATATGAATGATTTTGAGAGAGATTTTGGTGGCCGTTGGATAAATGAATTTGAGACCGTAGGATAGGCCTGTTGAAGCCAACCTATTTTATATTATGGATATTATAGATAAATCTACGAAATATGATAAAATTGACTTAAAAAAATGTTTATTTATATACATGTAATCAAAATCGAGTTAAATTTAATACAAACTAAAAATTTAATTTATCAAAAAACATATCGCCAAAATATTTTCTATCAAAAAAAGATCTACAAATATCATTTATAAAATATTATTTTTTTAATTAGTACAAGCTATTACAAAATTATTAATTTATAAAAATATATTAGCGTTGGGTTTCCTTAAGATATAAAAAAAATTAGTCTTGAATTTTTTATTCAAGATATGTGTAAGACATATTAGTTTGAGATAATTAATTAATTAAATAAAATTAAAAATTAATTATATTCAATATAAATGTGTTAAACAGTGCCCTTGTTTTTGTTTTATCTTAAATTGATGAGTTTTTTTTAATCAAAATGTTATCATTGTGTTTTATACAAATTCAAAATATTACACTACACAGATGATATTAACGGCAAATTTGACCCATTTAATTATTATGTCAGGGAAAATACTTTATTCTAAGATCAGTCGTAATCGTTATCCGGTTGGGATGAAAAATATTAAGGAAAAAAATGTTAATTTCTTGACCGTTAGATGAATAAATTTGAGACCGTGAGATATGTTCCAAGATCGGCCGTAATCGTTGACTTATTGGGGGGGAATATTAAGGAAAAAAATTGTAATTTCTTGACTGTTGGATGAATGAATTTGAGACCGTAGGATCGACTTGTTGAAGTCGTCATGTTTTATATTATAGACTATCGATAATCCGTACTAAGCAAGTGTTAATGCCTATGATTAAGGAAAGCTTGTTGTGCAATTAAGATTCAACTTTTTAGACAAATATCAAGTGCAACGATATATAATATGAGTAATGTTACACAGACTTAAAAAATTGAATCTTAATTATTGCACTTAATATTCTCAAAATATAACAAACAAATTGTCCATTTTCAAAAGGGTTAATTACAAAATGCCCCCTCCAAGTTTGGGTCATGTTGCAATCGACTCCCTCAGGTTTTAAATTCGACAATTTGCCCCCTTAAAATTTTTTTGGATTTAAATTAACTGAAAGAGTGGATGAAAAATACAAAATTCCTAAAATACCGCCAACATCTAATTCTATTTTCTATCTTCTCTTTGAATCCAACCCATTTCCCCAGCTCCGGCGATCCCCCCAACCTTCACCTCTTGCTATGGCAGTCCCCCAGCCCCCACCCTTTGCTCCAGTGATGCCCTCCCCCCCCCCCCCCCCCCCCAAAAAAAAAATTCGTTTCCCCTGTTCCAGCGGTGGAGCCCCCATCCTCCAACCCTTTATCTGGTTTCGGCAGTCCCCCAACCCCTGCTCCAACGATGCCCCCCAAATCCATTTTCTCGTGCTTCAATGGTGGCGCCCCCTGCTCCAGCGATGCCCCCCAAATGCCTTTCCCCTGCTTTAGTGGTGGTGCCCCCAACTCCCACATCTTGCTCCGGTAGTCTCCCACACCATACCCAACGCTGGTAGGACCCCAATACCCACCTCCACCAACCTCTCCCATACCAGCACAGGCAAACTCCCAAGCCCCACTTCACAGCAACCATTGGATCGATCCAGTCAACTAGGCCGCAGCAACCATTGGATCTAGTAGTGTGTGTGTGTGTGTATATATATATATATAAGAATCAGAGGAAGAAGGGAGTTGAGTTTCACCAAAAGAGAGGAAGCAATTCAATTGTTCAAGGGTTGTGGGTGGGGCTGGTTTTCACCGGTAGATGGGGGGAATTGGGATTTCGCTGGTGCAGGTTAGGGTCAAATTGGATTTTATTTTATTTTTTTTCTAAACAAAAGATTGAGATATGGGTAGTTTTATATTTTTGATCAATTTTAGATAATTTTTATATCAAATTTCTGTCAGTTTTAACAGTGTCAAGTAACGAAGGAGCTAATTAAAAAATATTCAAATATTAAGGGGGCAAATTGTCGAATTTAAAACCTGAGGGAGTCGATTGCAACATGACCCAAACTTGGAGGGAGTATTCTGTAATTAACCCTTTTCAAAATTTATGTATATTCTCAAAATGAAACCACTAACAAAGTATATCGAAAATCCTTACAATATATCGTTGTATCTCCTACATGCCCAAAGACAAAACAAAAACATAACAAACAAATTTGTTACGACAACATCGCTATACCATTAAATATGCAACAAAATTAATATTTAACAACCAAATCACGGGTCCATTTTCAATGGATTTTAAGGATTCAAAGTTATACCCTAAACCCAAATAATTAGGGTATGAATTTTAGTTACCCATAAATCCTATTAAATTGGATTTTATTATATGGCTATCAATAATAGGGGTGACAATCGAATCGTATTGTGTCGGGTTCGTGTCATGTCGAACATTAGTCGTGTCGAACATTAGTCAACCCTAACTCAAACTATTTAACTAATCATGTCGTGTCAAGTTGACTTGTTTATTTTCGTGTCGTGTTAACCCACATAAACTTTAAATAAAAAATTTAACGTTAAGATTTTATTTTCACTTAATTGAATCTCTCCTCATACTTTTTCTACAAACTAAAAATTAACTTAATAATAATAATAATAATAATAATAATAATAATAATAATAATAATAATAATAATGAGTAATAATATATTTTTTATACAATAATTATGTTAGTGTTTGATAAACAGTTACAAATAATTAATATTTTATTTCTATAATACTAATTAAATATGCTAATCGTACATCGTGCAACCAAATTAAACATCAGAGTTATTGAAAAAAATAAGTCATCAGAACATGAAAACTCATACATGCAACGAAAAGGCCAAGTCAATCTCCTTCGAGTTAAAACTTCGTGTTTACGGGTCAAATCGGGTTAAGCGGATTGAACTCGAACACGACCCATTAACACTTCGTGTTGACGGGTCGTGTCATACACGAGTTTGTACCAAAAAATAGTCAACTCAAACTCATTTATTCGTGTCGTGTCAAAAATTATCACCCCTAATCAGTAAGTTAATGGAAGTGAACATTAGGTCTCATATTTGTTCGTTGGTTTCTAAATATGTACTCGGTAGCATTGACACATGCAATTAATCTGTGTGTAAAATTCTTGAATAATGGTAGAAACACGAACAAAAAAAAAAGTCTTTTTAATTGATCTATAGCAACATCAATATGCATTTCTTTTGATTACAAATATTTACTAAGTAAATTGACGAAATTAAAATATCATACCAAATAGTTATGCCCAATAAGAATTCAAAATTCTCAATTTCATAACATAATTTGAATGAATTAGGACTAAAATACCTTCTCTTTATTTTGTATTTCTTTCGATCTTCTATTACTCATGGGGTTCAAAAGTTGATATGGGTGGAGCTCTCCATAATGGAGTGGCATGTTGATGATTCCGAGTCCCTTTCCCCTCCCTTCTCCCGCGTAAAATATCGTTGCCTATAAAAAAAATAAAAAGTAAATTACATTCACACCTCATGACATTTGATTGTATTACATGAACACCCCCTCACATTTTAAAAATAACACTGAGACCCTAATTGCTAGACGGAGTTATTTATCTTAATAAAAAGACTATTTGTCCCTCTCTTTAACACAAACTCAAACCAAACCTCAAGCCCTATCCCTAACCCCCAACCTAACCTTCGTCGTCCTCTGCACCCAATGTTCCCACTGCTCTCTCTCTTTCTCTATCTAACTCTCTCTCTCAAGGCGAAGAACTAACTTGAAATCATCTGTCTTCTCTCTCCACCACTGCAACAACCTTCAGTAGAAGAACCAATTAGCCCAAAATCACCGAGAATCAACCCAAAATCACAGAAGAAATCAAAAGGGTTGAAAGCTTAAAAAATTTGAGATATCGAAAGGATAACAATGGTTTTTGAAACCCCAAGTCCCCTCTCTCCGTCTCTCAGATTTGAGGTGATGGTGGGTGATTTTGAAACCCTAACTCCCTCTCTTTGTCTTGCAGTTCTGAGGCATTTCTGTGGTGGCGGTGGCGATGGTGATGGGCGTTTCTGTTGTGGTGGTGGTGGTGATTTGTTGGTGCGTGTTACTGAGTTAGTGGCGATGTTTTGGAGGAGAATGGTCATGTACAAAGATGGTTGATGATGGGTTTTGGCTAGGTGGTGGTTTCAATGGTGGAGGCAATGGGGTTGTGGTTTCTCTCTCTGTCGCTGTCTCTCTCTCTCTCTGTGTGCTGGTGGTGTTTGGATGTGTTGGGTGACAGAAGCACTATTGCGGTGGTTAGGTTTAGGTAGTGGTGATGGTGGCGGAATTGGTGATAATGGTGGCAAGAGTAAAAATTTATATAATTAGATAAATAATAAAAGAGTAAAAATTTATGTAATTAGATAAATAATAAACAAAAATAAATTTAATATGGGATAATTGGATTAGGTAATTATTAAGGTTTGAAAAAAATGATTACTTTTTAAATTGTACTAATAGTACCAAATATTATTTAATAAACAAAAAAATTTAATATTTTATTTATTAATGTAATGTATTTAGAAATTAAACATATAAGTGTTAAATTTTAATCTATATATTTCATATATAGATTAAAAAAATAAATGAGAGGTTGGATAAATTTGAAGGGTATTTTTGGTATTTTAAAAATTATGATTGAAAATCTCAACTTTGACTGTTAACAAGTTTAACGTTTGTTAGTTGGAGGGGGTGTGATTGTTACAAATTTTAAATGTCAAGGGAGTTCGGTGTTATTTTTAAAATATGAGAAGGTGTCTGTGTAATAAAATCAAATGTCATGGAGTGTAAATGTAATTTACCCAAAAATAAAAATGAAAACCACCAACAGGACTAGTAAGAGTTCAAGAGAGACGAATTGATTAGCGACCAATGACGTGGCAATTGGGTTAATGGGTTGAAATTGGAAAAGTTGAAACAGTGAAATAATTTTCCATCATGTGGATCAGATCACTTTTAACTCGGTAACCACACAGAATCTGCGGCTAACCATCTCACTTGATTGACGGATTGATTGCTAGAGTGATTGATTGAAAATCCAGGTATATAGTTGACAAGAATTGACGTTGATATAGACTCAGATTCTCTGGATGAGTTAGAATCTGATGCATTTTCATTCAAAACATGCATACAAATATTCCAATACATATAAGACTTTTAAGAAGAGGGGGAATGAGTGGCATTGTCATAAATAAAGGTTTATTCATCTCGAAATGATTGCGGTTCTACCTTCATCTCACTTTTTTTTGCAATCTCTCCCTAGAAAAAAACAAAAAAAAAGGAATACTCCAAAAGAAACAAAAACATATCACTCCACATTAAAGACAGGTGAAATTGGTGTCTTGTGCTTTTCCTGTGCTTTTGGTGGGTAAGCTTGGCTTCATGGAGCTGAGAGAGATTTTTAGGGCCCAAGAAGAAACTGTAGTCGTGGTTTGCTTCAATTCTGCATGGGGTACCTGACTCCAGCTGCCAGTAGTCGCTGCTGCTCTAGCTGAATCATTAAATGGTTATAATGAATCAGTTTCTAATCTCTGAAGTGAACTATAAGAGTTAATGTAATGCAGAGAGCTAGTTTGAGCCAATTTACATGGAAAAGTTCGTGTAGTTTGTTCTTGAGATAACAATATTCGTGTTCCAGCAGCTCCAAACCTCTCAAGCACCTGAAACCCCATTTGGAGACATATGTTAGCATTAACAACCCCTGTGAACTCTATCTCTAGAGTCTACAAAATCATTGAGAGAGAGAGAGAGAGAGAGAGAGAGAGAGAGAGAGAGGAATATGAAAAAGGCAAATTTGGCAAGCTTCTGAACCCATATTTGTTTATTAAGAGAGCCACACTCTCACTCTATCTCTCTCTCTCTAGACCTTAGAGATGTAGACCAGGAGGGAATGTAAAATGTGAAGGCACGAAAGCATAGAAAGAAAGGGCACCCACCCAGGTCTGTTATTCTGCTCGGAAGCTGCGCGAAAGGCAACGCATACATTTCTGACTCTTTTGGCACCAATGCTTGAACTACTCCCCATAAACTGATTTAAATGGATTCCCATTTTCTTGTAGTCGGAGAACTCTCTATCCAGCCTGTCCCATCACCATAAACAACATACCCACATAATCAATTCAAATATTCAATGAATGAATAACCGAGCAGAGAGAGAGAGAGAGTAAGAAACCCACAATTCATAAAGAAAAATCAAGTCTTTACTCATATTTGTGAAAGAATTAAAAAAACAATGATTAAAAAAGAACTATTGAGAGAATAAGAGGGAAGTAGAAGGGGTCGTAAATTACAGCAATCCTCTGAGATTTCTCAAGAGTTTCTCGGACTCATTGAAGTAGATGTTAACGACCTCAGAGACAAAGTTTGGTGAGGTTGCATCTTGAAGTTGCTGAAGCTGCAAGAACTGCTCATCCAGCACTCCCTATAATATTATTACACAAAAAAAATTCTATCAACCCTACCACTATACTAGGCTGCATGATCACACCATTGTAACGACCCAATGAACTGTGCATCAGCATAAGAACAAGAAAAAAACAGAGGCTGCTAGAGCTAGACAGACTGGAAGTGAGAGAGAGAGAGAGGGACCTGGTGGAAGAGCAAAGCGAGCAGACGATTCATGTCAGCTCGCAACCGTTCCGCACCCAACCCAAGCATCCACAGAGGCAGACCCGTCTTTGCTTTTCACTTCTTCAAACCCGGAAGGCAGAAAAGGAAGAAGGAAAGGCTAGCGTAGGTTACTGATGAAAGAACCTCAATATACGGGTGGGTTTTCTGGGATTTGCTATTTCTGGGTGGGTTCAAGGCTGTGTTCTGGTTAGAGCGGGAAGAAATGAGCCCTGGGTGGAGTAATTTAAAGGCTGTGGGTGGCCCTGGACCCACCAATTAGAAGATGACAAGTAAGTTCCTTAATTTAGTACCCACAAAAAGAGTAAATATTAGGTGTAATGTAATAATAATGTTGTTAGTATAACTTTTTGATGTTAAAGTTGAATTAGTTCCCTGATTAAATTTTTAAATTAAGTTTCTAAAGCATTGTCCATAAAATATAACTAGGCCCCTTATTTGTTGAGGCGAAAAACTGCCAACTACCACCGAGCGTTAAATCAGTTGGTGAGGGACTGTTTTATTTTAACCAAGGTCTTCGATTCGAGACTTGAGAACGCAGCTGCGTTCAGTAAGGAGAGTTTTGCCGCCCTTGTGGTCCTACCCGACTCGATTCCAGATTAGTCGGAGCCCAATGTAACTTCCGAATACCGGTTGGTCTGACTAAAAAAAAAAAAAAATTGTCAACTCGTTTAGATTTGATTTTCGAATTTGATCAAAGTACTATTGTTAATTGATCGAGAAGAGGATTGATTATTTGGAATGACTCACCTAAAAGTGAGTTGGAAGAGTTTTATTTATATTTTATGTGTGAGTGTACAATAGATAAGAATTCTATACAAGATAACTACATGAGTTTAAATACAAGATAATTATTGATAAGTGTAATCCTATCATGTAATCCTAATTGCATTATCACTTATAATTAATCATAAAAAAATAATTTCGACTTAATTCATCATAATTATTAAATTATTAATGATATTCAAAAAAATAATAAAATTTATTATTGCTAGTTGTGGTATATCATCGCCTAGTATTGTGCGTGCAGTGTGCTACACGCTGTCCAGCTGAAAATGGACAATTTGGTCTTGTATGATGTCCAGAGAATCGAGGTGAATGTGGGGTATCAAGCGGACCAGCCTCCACAGACTGACTTAAGACAGAGTGAAGGCCATAAGGCGCAGTTACAAGTGCGGTGGCGGTGGCGGAGGCGGAAGGCGACCTGCAGTATCCCGTACCCGGTCACCTCCGCGTGCTCTCTGCTTTTGCAGCAGAGTGCGGCGCTAAACCCTCACTCCCGGCCGACAACCACCTGCCCGCAGCCGCTATTGTCACCACCTGTTAAAACTCATACTTATTAATCTTAATTTGTGTCATTTTTAATGTGGTTCGTATTAATATGTCTATTTAATAAATTTAATGAGTCTACATATGTATTATTTAAATACTACAAATACTAGTTATTGTCTGTGCCTGAAGGCACAATGTAATAAAATATGGTAAATAATAAATATATTTGTATTCATATCCAAAATCAAATCACAAACATAGAAAAGAGATAAAAGAATTTAAGTATCGGTTTATAGTGGGGGTGAGAGGTGGTGGGCGGCAGTGGTGGTGGCAGGAGACGGTGATGGTTGTGGTAAGTGGCAATGACCGTGGTGGCGGTGATGGCAGCGGCGATGGTGGTGGTGGCGGTGACGGCGGGGGTGGCGGTGGAGGGACGGTTTCAAACACTATTATTTTTTTTAAAGCACTTATGAAAAATAATTTATATAAGTACTTTTAAAAAATTACTCCAAACACACCTTTAAGAGTCTATTTTTTCTATTAAATTTAGGGTGTTAATATTAGCCGTCGGATTAACTTTAAAGTAAAATTTAAAGAGATCTGAACCGCGAAAAGCAAAAGTCATTTTGTTTATCTTTTAAAATTTGAATTGTAAGCTACTTTATTATATAGATGTTAAGAATAAATTTAAATTTCTTAAAATGCGAATCTATCTAATAAGTTTGTTGCAAGTAAAAATTTTATTCTTTAAATATATATATATATATAATTTTTTTTTTCCTAAAAATATTACATCACCCAATTATATCGCATGTTCAATTATTTAATATTTGATTAATTTATAATTTAACACAATTTTTATTTTATACATTATTCATACACGATAATGTAAATATGTTGAGAAAATTTTGATACTATTTTTAAGAAAATATTAAGTATAAATTAATTTTAAATAATATAATCAAATAAACGAAGAAATAATATCTGAATAATGAGATCAATTAATTTTAAATTGGTATTTAATATAGCGAGATCAACTTTTTGAACGCTCGAATTTTATATTTTATCGTACCATCAGATACTGGTTATAGCTAATTCAATTATATGCCGTCATAAATGAGATTCGACTTTGATAGTAAAATAGGTATTTCATCAAAATTTATAAGTGTTGAGCGTTGATATACTTAGTTTCTAGGGTTTTTGGATCGTGTTATAAATTTTAATTTTTAATTTTTTGGAATACTCAAAATGAATCCTATAATTATTATAATCGATTCTAACAATTTTAGAATGAATCTGTAATACAACAATTTTTTTGATATTTTGATTATTAATTTCTATTTAACAAATTTTGTTATATCAAATTAGTATCGTGTATAATTAATATATTAATAAATTATGTCGTGTATTTATTTTAATCAGCAAATTTAACAACTTAAATAACATTGGAAGTCCTGCCACCTGAGCTGGTATATTTAATTAATAAAGAAAATGAAAAAGAAGAAGAAGGCACACGGACCATAACTTTTTCTTTGCTTTTTCTAGATGCTGCCAAAACGGACACTACACTGTTACTTTTCTTTCCACTTTTTCCTCTGACTCTTCTTCTCGATTAAACTGTTTGTTTTTTTCTTTGCAGGTCGCCATGTATAGCCTCGTAGTTTGGGGTAGGGGTTAGCGCCCGCTAAACAAGGTGCTGTGACAGGAGGAGGAGTTTGACAATTAAAGGCCTGTGATGGACACTGATTCCATTATTCTTTCTAAATATCTGTATTTACTAATTAAAAATTAAATTTATTTAATTTTATTTTAATCTATTATATAGATAATAATAAAATTTTATTTCGATGTATTATTTCAGTACAAAAATATTTTAGAAGTAGAATATAATTTATAATTATTTTTAAAATATTAATCAAAATATGCTAAAATATCTTAAAACACCTCAAAATATTCTAAAAACATTAGTGAAAATATATTGAAATATCTCAAAACACCTCAAAATAATATAAATCACATCGGAACATTGAAATTTCGCTTCAATCACTATTTTAGTTTGAGCAATGCTATTGGAACCTAATTTACTGACCTAATTCACTATGACCTTTGGATTGACTGTGGGTTCCATCAAACATTGGAACTTGGTGTTAATCCAATGGTTCCAATGAAGCCACGTCATTAGGTCAGCAAATTATGTCAGATTTTTAGGTCCAAATATCATTTTCCTTTTAGTTTTGGTTTCTTTGATATATATTTAATAATTTAATTGAATGGGCATAAATGGAGTGAACTTAGTAACTAATGAGGTAGATATAAATGAGGTGAACTTAGTAGTTTGGAGTAAGATGATTAAATACGATGAGAAAAGAGATTTAAGGGGTGAGAATAGTCCCACCAAAAAAAAAATTGATACCATACCTTTAAAATTTATTATTTTAAAGAATATTTTTATAATTTTGTGGGTCATTTTATAATTAAAACATTTATCAGTTTTGTGAATTATTTTCCACTTTTAAGAATATTTTTAAGACTATTATAAGTGTTTTTACTACGATTGTGATAATTATTTTTATCATTTTTTTTATACAAAAAAAAATTATCATTTTTGTAAATGATTTATCACTTTTGTGTATATTTTTACCACTGTTATGGTAGTTATATTTACCACTTTTTCCGGTACCACAACAGTAATAAAAATACTCACAATAGTGATAAAACTATCCATAAATGTGATAAATGTCAATACTATACCGAAATTTTATAAATGATCAATCACACTTGACCCTCGAAAATTATAAATGATCATGAAAAAATGTAAATAATCATCAAAGGTTGTAAGTAATCCACAAAATTCGTAAATGAGTCCAAAAAACTTTCCAAAAAGAAAATGGTATTTGAATTTAATTTAGTGATCTAATAAATCATAGTCATTGAATTGATAACAAGTTTTAACCAATAAAGAGTGATTAACTCAACAAATAAAATTAATAAATTAGGTTCAATTAGCATTGCTCTTTTCAAAAAGTTAAGTGAATTTCTTACTTTTTTTTTTATTTTTTTTTCATTAAATTCATTTAATTTTTTTTTCATTAAATTCATTACACCTATACAAACGTAATTTACAACTCACATTTTTAAAGGCAAGATAACAAAGGACTATGATCGAATGAACATCTAAATGGTTGGAGCATATATTTCAAATAAAAATCATAGCAAATATAATATATAGTAAATCACTTAATAACAAAAAATTCTCTAATAACCACAGTGTTTAACACCGTATATAGGTAAATTTATTATTCCCAAAATTGTATTTTGCGATAACCAATTGTAAACGTAAACTAATATTACAATTTGTATAAACGAATCTACTTCAACCACGAACTACTAGTACTAGAATGCATGATTGTTTGCAAAATATATAATATTTTAACATTTATAGACTCCGACAATGGTTTAAGAACAAAAATATAGACGCATAGAACACATTCGTTATACAGACTTTAGCCAACCCAAAAAAAAGATACATACAATAGGTTTAATTTTCATTGATTTCTCCTAATCAATTAGTATCATGAAATATTTCACAATAAAAAAATTTAAAAAAAAAAAGAGTCAACTATAATATAAAACAAAAAAGATTTCAATAAATTCATCTGACGGTTTCAAATAGACTCATCCAACGGTCATCAACATTTTTCTCAAAACCATTTATGTTACACAGTGTATTCAAACACGGGTTACCTCTAGTATTGACATATTACAACGCATCGAAACACTAAATCTCGTTTGATGTTATTGCTGAAATTAAGGAGAAAAAAATCATTTGTTGCCATGGACATACAACATGGACTTGTAAAAAAAAATAAAAACATATAGGTCCCACCCCACGCATGTTATGTTGTGTTGTTTGAGGAAACTGTACAAAGTGTGCAAAAACCTTCTGCTAGATGATGGGTGTACCATTTGTTTAGTTTATAAGTTTATTTATAGGAGCCTCGAGTTACTCACTGGGAAAGGGA
This sequence comes from Ilex aquifolium, assembly GCA_951799425.1. Classification (NCBI taxonomy): domain Eukaryota; kingdom Viridiplantae; phylum Streptophyta; class Magnoliopsida; order Aquifoliales; family Aquifoliaceae; genus Ilex; species Ilex aquifolium. The sequence continues at coordinate 18,678,349 of OX637410.1, forward strand.
AATTAAGCATGCTTCATATTGACGTAAGCATGGAATAAATAAGTATTTATAATTAAAATGTTAAAAAAATAAGTTTCTTCTTCAAATTGAATTAATGGCTCAAAAAAGGAATGAAGTTTACCATTGTCAAGGTGTTAACACATAGCTTAGCGATAATAACGTTTCAAAATTTTGAAAAAATATGTTTTCTCCATTGTAATTGTATTTTTTTTTTCTTTTGACGAGCCCAGATTCAGACTAGGCCTGAACCCAGTTCATAGGTTGAACACAAATTATCAAAAGACATGACAGACTTAGGTCATAACCCTAATTCAATCCAAAACCCAAGAGTTTAGGAAGAGTCAATGCACGTGAGAGAGCAATCAGCGGGATAGCTATTACTCCAAGATAATGTCTATCTCTAATTATAGCTATTCTCCCCGATAAATTAGTAACTTGACTTTTACACCACTGCCTCAGCTAGGACTTGGTGCTTATAAATTGTAAACCCCTGCACATGGAGTAGAGATTTCACACACCTCACATTGAGCATACTATTGATTTCTCTCTCTCTTTTCTACTAAAGTGTTTCATTACACCACACACTCGATTGATTTACGTTTAATTGTTCATAAATTCACTTTTGTGCATCATAATCTTTTAATTACAAGGATAGACTATTAATTATCATGTTTCATAATCAAGTTTTTGTACGAGTCAAGTTGTTAAGAAATTCACGTATCTTGTTCAAAAAGGATGGGCTTTTTTTTTTTGTTTTTAAAGAAAAGAAAAGAAAAAGAGAAACTAAAAGCAAGCATGAAAGCGTGCATTTGATTGAGGTGAGAAAAAAAGTGTTGGGAGTTGGGAGATGAAGCATGAAATGTAGTAGTATTCAAAAGAAGCACTTTTGAAGGCAATCATGCGGTGGCTTTATTATATATAATAATAACAATAACATAAACCTTGCATGCTTTGGGCTCCCGTGCTTATTTACTGTGGTCTGTACCCATTATTCCCTTCAACTTAAACCTTTTACTACTACTGCTTCAGTTTTGTTCTTTAGCTTCGAAATTCCAAATGTTGGGGTTGGGGGACCGTTTCTTCTCTCTTTCAGCTAAAGTAGGAATTAAGTAATCAATAATCTAATAATTATTGGGCATAATGCCATGGCTGAGCTTTAGGTGATGGTGGGCTTGACCCGTTGATCGAGGTATGTAGCCACACACACTGTCTACTTCTATTCTAAAAATTACCTATTAGGATTGTGGAAATGCTAGTAAATGAATTATAGTATTGGAGATTCAGTGTTTATTGAATTATTGATCTAGTAAGGCTATGGTATACACCGAGGATTAGCTGGTCCGATGGACTATCCAATTTTAAGGCCTGAAAGTTGGCCCATTTAAAGCCCGTTAAAACCCCATTAGGACTAGCATTGGACATTGGGTATTTACTTGTGAGTTGGGCTCTTTGATCTGATGGGCCCAAAAAAACAGAGCCCCAAGTGGCCGACCCTCGACGGTCTTGGTATAGTAAAATCTGGTCTGACCAGTTCCCAACCCTCAAAACCCAACTACTACTTGTATTCCAATAAGTGAAAATTGGAATGAAGTACAATCTCCTCTTTTTTTCGGTTATTAGGTCCAAGCTCTCATCTTTTAGGGCTTCTTTAGATGGATTTTGGAGAAGAGTTTGGACTGACTTCCCCAAATCTTTCCAAACTCAAACTCCTCTTTACGAAGATATGATTCACCATAAAATTTAGTCCATACCCATGTTTGGTATGCCTACTGACATATCATTATTATGATAATATATTTGTATATAAATGACTATTGTGCCCCTTCAATCTAATCCAAACACATGTTTATATACGTATAGGGTATAATTGTCTTTTTGTATCTTGAATCTGTTAACCCTCATCCGAAACCCACCCCTCCATGGGTCTGATGAAACCAATGATATAGGGTTTAAGGTCTGGGTCAATAGCGGACAGGGTTTGATAATCCAAGTTTCAAATTTTTGGTCAAACATAAGTTTTATGTGTCATTTGGACTTTTTTTTTCCAACCCCCCCCCCCCCCCCCCTTACCAAACAGCCCCAGGGATTAAGGACAATTGCTTCAAATAATTAAGTTATTAAGTCTAAACTAATTATAAAAGACTTTTTAATGACAAAACTACCCTTTTAAATAAGATTAAAGTGAGGCCACTTCATCTTGGTCGATTTGTCTTAGTTGCCGAAGAACTGTTGGTCTTTGGTGGGTAGAGAAGTTGTTGGTAGAGAAGCATAGTTTCGTCGGCCAGTTTGGATTGGGGTAGAAGCTTATAGCATTTGGGTTCGTGGCAAGACCATTACTTACAACCAATTTGTCAAGCCAAGCGTTATTCATACTATAAAACTCGAGAAAAACAAGGAATTCAATCTACGGAGCTACTACAATCGTTGATTTCCACGTAATGGGTGAGAAAGGAGTGGCTGTGTAGGAGGGGTTGATGCAATGCTATAGTTTAAAGTTACAGAAGGGGTTGATGTATGGTATTGATGTACAGTCATCCAATCTTGTTGAAAATTTATGTAATTTAGTCCATTTTAATGTCTTCTCTAGAATGTTTGCATCAGTAAATTTATGATGGGTGATCAATTACAAAGGCCACTGCATGACACAAATCAATACCCAGCTTATACGCTATGTCCAAATGGTGTTCAATGAAATACATTAAAAACTTAACAACTCAAATTTTATTTCAAACTCAAGTTATTCAAACACAATAAATTTGTTAATAGTTATAGTCGACTAAATTGGACAAAATTTATTTGGTATTAAATAAAATTTGTTTCAAATTCGCACCTTGAAATTTGGACAATGACAATAAAATTCACTATCTTTTTGTTACTGTCATTGTGACTGTTACTGTAATCGTATGGTTATCTAGTTCACGTTAATATCTAGTTTCGTATAATTTTAACAGTGACGATGGACAATGACAATAAACAAATGGGGAGTTATACTTGTTGAGGTGGTTCGTGATTTAGATTTGTCACCCCTTACTTTGTTAGAGAGAGAGAGAGAGAGAGAGGGTGGCGAGGAGGTGATAAGGCGGTGGGGTTTCTGGGTTGAGAAAAGAAGAAAGCGAGAGGCTGATAATAAAATCATTAGATATTTTTGTTTTTGACAAGCAATCTGTACATTTGGATTTTGTCGTTTTTGTGGGTTGGAGATAATTTCTGCAAGCAAAATGTGCGGTTGTGGTTGCGGTTTGCTCTCTCAAAAATCCTACCTTTCCCTATCTATTGTTCACTCTTGCGCTATATTTCTTCTTCTACTAATGGATTAGTATCTATCTCTCTCTGCGCCTTATCATTTCCCTCTACCTCTTTGTACTGTTTGTCTAATGGCGGCGACCGTAGCGACTGCGGCGGCGGCAGCAAGTGCTTCAATATATACTGCTTCAACTCAAACTCTCTATACTGCTCATTCTGCTTCTAGTAGTAGTAATGCTAGTCCATTTGTCTCAAACACATATGGTGCGTTATTTCAGTCTTCTGGTTCTTGATATAATCATATTGTTCACATTGGTTTTTATCAAACATGTTCTTAATTGGTATAATCGTGGTTTCATATATTCTGTTGCAGCTTTGTGGTGGATCTATTTTTTGTATTGATGTACAATAGAACTTAGTTTTGATGTTAGATCATTTGTTGTAAATTGTTTGGGAAAATTTATGATTATAACACAAACTTTGAAGACCCAAATGCCTTAGGCATCTGTATGTTTTTTCTGAGACTGGGTTCTAGGAGTTCTAGCTTGTTTATCGTGTGACAACTAACCCAACTTGCTGGGAGTCAGCTACATAATTATGTTTCATTGTTGTTTACTTCATCTAAGGCCTTATTGCTACTTTCAATTCATAGAAAATATTTTAAAGAATAAAACAAAATAAAAAGTGAGCAAAAGTTCATATGTTGAACTTTTTTTTTGCCTGATAATCTGTGTGTATTCTGATGCAGCTACCAATTTCATGGGTGCTCCCTTGCGGAGATATCGCCCGAAGAATAGGAAGTCGGTTAAGAATGCAGGAAAAGTAAGTGCTGTTGCAACAACTCCGGTTGTGGAAATCAAAGAGTAAGCTTCTTCACTTCCTTGCTCATGTTTCTCTGCTTCCAAACCAGATATATTGCATTTGCAATATAGCCATTTTTAGGTTAAATGGCAGAGCTGATCTTCCAAATATTTAATTTTATTAGATATGAGAATGAAGGAAGCCATCTTCCATATTGATTATATACAAGCAGGACGATGATAGTCAGGCTACATAAGTTTCAGGATGACATCTGCCAATTTAGTTGTTTTATCAAATCTAAAACTTTTCATACTTCTGTGAAATTTAATAGCATGGTGGAACTCAAGTCAATTCTCAATTTTTCAGCTTTTTGCTTCCTACATGGGCGGAATTTGAACTTGGACGGGCTCCAGTTTATTGGAAAACTATGAATGGTCTTCCTCCTACTTCGGTATGTTTGGCATTGCAATTGATTTAATGAACTCTCGCAAATATTTATGGATTTAGTTTTTCATTGATTATGCATTTTGAACTTTGACAGGGAGAGAGGCTGAAACTTTTTTACAATCCAGCTGCAAGAAAACTTGTTCCTAATGAAGAGTTTGGGATTGGTTTTAATGGTATTTTCTTGTAGCTATCTGAACCATGGCATTTGTACATTTAACCTAGAAAAAACTGTAGATCCGTTACTAATTAGTAGTGGAAAGAAAATAAAAGAGAAGAGAAGAGAAGTGAAGATCAAGATCACGAAAATTATTGTAGGAGATGGCGCCGTCATTTTAAATTCTAAAAATGAAATTTCTGTGCATATATATTTCGATGCTGCAGAAAATGCAATAAAATATCTGTTTCTTATGGGATGCTCCTTTACCTTGTTGAGTGTTGTGTGGTAGAACTTAGATGATTGGAAATGAAATGCATCAAAGTTGGAAAGGTTCTTTGCTGACTTGTTCAATCGTACATATCGCAGGAGGTTTTAATCAGCCTATAATGTGTGGTGGTGAGCCAAGGGCAATGCTTCCAAAAAATCGAGGCAAAGCAGATCCTCCTATATATACGATTCAGATATGTATCCCTAAGCATGGTAAGTCTCCATTCACACACACTAATGATCCTCGACTACATAAGAATCCTCTTCTCCTTTTTGACCACTCAATGATTTGCAGCTATGAATTTGATCTTCTCATTCACAAATGGGACCGAGTGGGATGGTCCCTATAGACTGCAGTTTCAAGTCCCAAAAGGTTGGCGAAACAAAGCAATTGACTTCTTTAATCAGGTAATACAACACTCAACTTCTTGGTACTTCAATCTACTGCTTAATTTCAATGAATGACACACCAAATCCAAGTTGTCAAAGGGTAAAATCATGTAGAGAATGCCTTGTATATAGATGTGTGTGTGTCTAAACAAATTCACATGGGTGTTAGTATTCTTAATCTAGGGTCTTGCCGAAGAGTTGGGTAAAGAGGGTGCATGTGAGAGAGCAATCTTCCCAGACACAAATATTGTCATCACAAGATGTGCTATGATTGGTAACTTGACAGTTGAAGGAGTAAGTGAAATCTCTCTCTTTGTTCTATACCATTGTGTCAAAGATCTGTTGTCAAATCAAATGTAGGTTTTAAGTTTTAACTGTTGTCAATGGTGGCTATCACAGGGTGACCGTTGCAATCTTGATCTTGTACCCGGATGCACTGATCCAAGCTCGCCTTTCTTCGACCCACTAGCCAATGTGGATGATGGATCCTGTCCAATTTACGCTGATTCTGAGGATTAGTATCACCAAATCCACATCCACGGCCTCATTGATGGAATTCCCAGGTTGCTTCTTGATACAGTCAATAGCTCATCCGGCTTACGCATACACTTTACACTGTCATTGCTTAAAATGGGTTGTATCAAATCCTAGTCATAGCTGCTGGTTCCTTTAATGTATATATAATCTGCTTGCCATTTATATTAGTAAATCTTATATCTGTTAAGGCACTTCCTCAAAACAAGTCTTGGTTCTTGAAGTTCAAAGTTTAGTTTTGGTCTGAGACTGCCAAAGCGGTTTGGTATTAGTACGCTAATTCAGGTGGTAAACTGATGAGGAACTTACCAGACCCACGATGGACACGAACCCAAAATACTATTTAAACGTGACAAGAACCCAACAAGACGGACCTATTGTCAGCCCTACTTTCACGAGTGTTAGGCAGGAGAAAATTGATGAAAATTAAGCTGATATTATGCCCAGGGTGCTTTGTAGTCTACTTGTTCCCTCACATTTAGAAGCAAATTGATGACATTCTGTTCAAAGAGAGAACAACAGTTAACACCAACAACAAATCCCTCCGAGTAAACATTACACAGATGTCAAAACTCAGTTTCTTTTTGTAGGCATATCACCCTACAAGGACTCAAGACAGCAATGAGACCCTCATCACTCTGATAATATCAGTGAGAGCAACAAGCCCAACTAGGTGACCCAGGTGATCAATAACCCAAATTCGGTGCACATGCTTGGTAAGGGCCTTGTCAATGGCTTCCGCGAGGCATGATTCAGTATGGCAAGTCACGAGTTCCCTTGACGACACTCCCATGTCTGAAGCTGCAGGCAATGGACTTGTCGAGTGTTGTTCTTTGAAGTCTAGAACGCTTAAAGGCAACCAGAATTGCAGCTGAGAAATAGGGCAGCCTCTTAGATCAGTTGCAGAAAATGTCCCCACAAGCTTTCTACCTTTTCCCTGTAAAATATATGCGTAATTTCGATCAGTTCCGGCTGCGGAAGCAGCGATTAACAAAATTGGAGAGTGATGTCTTTTAACTACGGCTAGCAAGATCAAGCAAAATGAGTATGATTTCATAAGGAAGGGCAATGTTCTGCCAAAAACATTTACGTTTACAAGCTGCCCGTGATCCTCTTCAATGGCACTTGAAGCTTCAACAATTGGTACAGCACTAAGCGAAGCAGCTCTCATACATTTAATGGCTTCAATAACTTTGGTGCGGTTAGTTACTCCAAAAACGCTCTTTGTCACTGCTCCAAGCTCTTCAACATTGTGTGACATGATACCTTTCAGCTCGGAGTCGTGTGCCTTTAAGAACCTCAAGAGATCCATTTGTGTTAGCATCTGGTAACTTGGTGCAGTTTCTACTAGTTCGACTCCAGCTATATTTTGCATGTGGCTGTCCAGTGGTACAAGAGCACGATGGATCCCTTTGCTAAACACTTCCATACAGTCAAGTGTGCTGCACATACATCAGGTTAGGTTCAACATGTAAATACGAAAATAAGACCTCAGAGTTCTTTAATGTTTATTCTCTTCAGCCCCCGCCAACTCCTTCCCTCCCCTTTTAATCGAATATTTCGGGGAGGGGGAGGGGGAGGGGGAGGGAGAAGCGGGTTGACTATGCCAAAGCCCTACATAGAGACACAATTGCTTATGTAGTTGATTGTGTAAGACTTTTATGAATGGATCTATATCTCCTCCAATAATTTTTGACTTCAATTTCCTTTTTGACGGATCATCCATCATGAAAATACATAATCCACTTATATACAATAGGTTCCACTTACATATATAGTAGGTAATCGGTCAAAAAGAGAATTAAAAGAGAAAATGTATTAGAGAAATTTCATTCTTTTAAAAACTACATGAGCAATTGTCATTGGAGCATCGGATTTTATGGCAGTTTTAACTTTTAAGTGTTGACAACAGACCGGAAGACCAAGCTCGCACTACTTGTATGTCGGGTGACACTGATGATCAATTTTTAGAATTTTTCGTATTTTCACCAATTTAACTTACTACTTTAAACTAAGGGTGCAACTTGGGCAAGTTGGACAGGTTGAGGGATCAACCCTAGTCCCAACCTAGGTATAAAATCTTCAATCCTAGCCCGACTTCAACTCCAGATATTCAAACCCAGTATTGCCCGAGTTGAATTCAGACTCAATAAACAATAATCCTAAATTAGGTGTAAATTTTTGCGTAATGTTGGACTATTATATAGGCCTACATGACCTACTAAGATGAAATCTATGAAGACAACTTATTAAGGGGCGTTAGGGTGATCATTTTTTATATAGGAGAGAGGAGAGAGGTCATTTGAATTGTCTATTGGGAATGACAATTCTTTGCCTTTCTTTTGCTTTTTTTATTTATCCCACATAAGTAACTCAAACTTTTTTTATCATCTATAGTCATTATAAATCATGTTTCACTCCCCTTTTAAATAATAATATTAAAAAATATGTACGTATATTTTATTTTTATATTATTTATATAAATATAATACATGAATTCGGATTTGGTTTAGGGTGGCCCACCCAAGTTGCACCCCCCACTTTAAACTATCCAATGGGTCTGTGCAATGGACCAATTTGACTAGCTTAACTAAAGGGTCATAAACGGGCCAACCTATCAAGCTTAGTAGACCAAAAACCACATTCCATAATCCTATCTGTTTGGGTGGGCCGGGTAGCCCCATGAACTATCGGCCCATGACTCAACTGAGAAACCTAGTTTGCGTTGTAATCATATTCACCACCGTCAAAGATTATAATTCCCCAACCGTGCTCTCATCAACAACCCAAAAAAGTAAAAAATTCTTTTTTTGATCGGAGAGACGGCGACCAGGTTCGAAACCGTCACTTAAGTCCAACAGTGGGGCATAGCAACGGTCCTTGAGAGATGTTTTTGCTACCGTATGTCTTAAAAATGATTATATGACTGAAAATAATCAAATGAAAATGAAAATAAAAGTTCTCATACACAAAACCAAGTACAGAACCTGCCTAGTATTGGGGTTTAGCGTCCACAAACTGAGACTTTCAAGACAATGCCCAATAATCGACGACACCGGAACCGACATCCTCCGGTCGAGATCATACCCACCATCACCACCACCGCCGTCGGCATCATCTCCTGCGATGTGGACCAGTATGTCCAGCATGGTCACCATCCCTATATAGTGCTTCCTCACAGCACCAGTCTGTTTATCAGACTCCAAGATCATGGAACCACCGGCTCCAATCCAGTGCCCCGGAGGCGCAGCCACTGGCACCGCCAACACCCGGTTGGCCACCAGGGCGTTCATGGTGTGGGCCAACGACGCCGTGTACGGCACCTCCACAAGTCTCTTCTTGTCTGCTATCATGTCCCTCACCTTCTTGTCCCTTACCCTTAGGCTCTGCGTTTCACTACTGCTTTGTGTTCTGATTCTCTTTGGCTCCATAGCTTCCATTGCTGGAGGTTGCATCGTTATTAGAATTTACTTGAAGATAAAAGTGTTCTTTCTGTTAGAGAGAGCTCTATTTTTGGAATTATCTTTTTCTGAAACGTGTGTGTACGTGTCGAGGCCTAACACTGCATGTCTGTATGTTTTGCCACGTGCGATTTCATCCTTCATCGTCTTGCTTGCCGGATAAAGAGCAATGTTATTGGGATTTATTTGTTAACCTAATTTATTAAGAAATTTAAATTGACCGTGGTTTCAATTAAACATTAAAATTTAGTGTTAATTTAATAATTTTATTTAAATTATATTATTAAATTAATAAATTAGATCAAATTTTAATGTCAAAATAGCATTACTCTCAAAAAATATTGAATATAAACATTAACATGTCATATAATCGGACTTCGAACCGACAGATGTATTAGATTAATGATTCATTGATTTAATTGTTGGATCAACTGGTTAGACCGATCGTATAATAAAAAAAATGTCTCGATGCATACAATTTGCCATAAAATTCTTCCAATATTTTTATTTAGGGTAAATTTTACTAACGCCCCCTAAAAAATAACCTAATTATAGGGACAACCCTATAATTTCTGAAATTTTTTTATTAGGTGTGAATGTCATTTAGCATTGCTAAGTGATGCATACCAAGCACCAAGTATTCTTAGCTCGTTGAGATCAGCTACCAGGGCTGAAAAACTTGGGCTGTTATCCGGTCTGATTTGTACTTTGATTAGCTCAACTTGAGTCCAAGTAGTTAAGGAGCAGTAATTTTAGCCCAAAGATTAGTGGTCTTGGGCCGGCCCAACCCTAAAAAAAAACCTTATCAATAGCCATGAACCACAGGTTGGGCTATTAGGCAAGACCCCTCATCTACTATTGTACCGGGACCGATGACCTTGTGGTGCAGGCTTGGGCCCTCCAATACCCAATCTGCCAAACCCAATCTGGTTGGCAAGGGCCCAATCCAAGTAGCGAAAGGGTAATTCACGTGACACACATTAATGCCCGAAGTCTGTATTTACTCCTTTTTCTCCCAATCCTCGTGATTTCATAATTAGCTTTCTTCAGTCTATTTCACCAACCTCACTCATGTATTAACTTCCATAGCCTTTTAACACCCAACTCTCACAGCAACCAGTGACTCAAAATTCTCTCTTGTTTTCTCAAAATGGCCCTCATTCTCTCACTTCAATGTCTACTACTACTAAATTTTGTGTTCATTCCTTTGGGCATGCCTTTCACGGTCATCATGTCAGACTCCGGCGTCCCGTCCGCCTTGGTCGATGCACCGCAAACCGGGTTTTCAATGAACAAGAATGGAGCCCGAACCGATGCCCATGAACAAGAAGCGGTCTACGACATCATGAGGGCCACAGGAAATGAATGGGCCACTGATATTCCCGACGTTTGTCGTGGCCGATGGCATGGTATAGAGTGCATGCCGGACAAGGACAACGTCTACCACGTCGTGTCACTATCATTTGGAGCTCTATCCGATGACACGGCATTCCCTATGTGTGAGCCAAATCGATCTTTCATTTCACCTTCTATCACTAAACTCCCATACATTAGGACTCTTTTTTTCTACCGTTGTTTCAGTTACAACCCTCAACCTATCCCAACATTTTTGGGCCGTTTGGGGCCCACTCTACAGACCCTAGTTCTTAGGGAGAATGGGCATGTAGGGCCTATACCAACTGAACTTGGCAATCTGACCCGTTTAAAAGTTCTTGATCTTCATAAAAACAATCTCAACGGTTCAATACCGGCTTCACTGGGTCGGATCACCGGTCTAAGGTCGTTAGACTTGAGCTGCAACAAACTAACCGGTTCAATTCCCACTCTAATTTTCCCTCTTTTGAATGTGCTAGACCTCAACCAAAATCACCTCATGGGATCAATTCCATCCACCCTTGGAAGCTGTGATTCTCTCATGAAGATTGACTTTAGCCGGAATCGTCTCTCCGGTCCAATATCGGATTCGATCCATGGCCTGAAAAATCTAATTCTCATGGATTTAAGCTATAACAGCCTCTCAGACCCACTTCCAGTATCTCTCAAAAGCTTGACTTCTCTCCAAGCTTTGATTCTCAATGGCAATTCAATGGTGTCCTCAACAATTCCAAGTGATGGGTTTGATGGATTGAAAGATCTAATGATCTTAGTCCTCTCAGACATGAACTTGCAAGGACTCATACCCGAATCACTAGCCCGATTACCGAACCTTCGTGTCCTTCATCTTGATGGGAATAATTTGAATGGTTCAATTCCAGCAAGCTTTCGAGACCTGAACAACCTTAGTGAGCTTAGACTCAATAATAATCGTCTCATTGGGCGTGTACCATTTGGGAGAGAAATGGTTTGGAGAATGAGAAGGAAACTAAGGCTTCACAACAATGCTGGACTCTGCTACGATGCAAGCAATGGTTTTGGAGGTGATCTGGATTCGTTATTCGATTCAGGTATCGAACGCTGTGAGACGGCAAAACCCGGTTCAGCAAGAACAGTGCAGCATTTTTCCACAGTTAATGGAAATATCACAAGATCATCAATGAATAAATCAGCTTCCACAGTTCATAAATCTTCACTTTCTGGCAGGTTGCTTTATTTAACAACCCTTCTTCTGTTTATAGTCTCTTTATTGTGACTGACAGAATCTACAAGTAAGTAGGAAGCTTTGTAAAGTCAAATGATTTTGTATCAGAAAAGCAAATTTGAATTTGTTAAATCTACAAGTAGTGTTGTATCAGAAAAAGTAACTGTAGGAAGATTTCAAGTTTCTATATGGGCATGTTTAGTTCAGGTATTAAGAGGTTGGATTGTATTAATTTTATTCCGTGATGATATAATATCAAACTTAATCAAAATTTGTTTCACAAAAGATAAGATCAAATAGTACTCATATTAATATCATTTATATCTCATCCTTTATTTGTATATGAACCAAACATACTGTCGAGAAGGGCATTAGCAACCCGTGTAACTATAGGAACAAGTGTTGAAAATTATTTCCTTTAAAGATGGTGCTGTTTGACTTTTGTCATCTTCTCTTTTTTTTTTTTGGGGGGGGGGGGGGGGGGGGGGGGGGTTAAGCAGGGGATTTGGGACTTTTTTTTGCCTCTTTCACTACCTAGAAGAAGATGATGCTCTTGAATTAAGTAGCCTGACAGTCTATGGCTTGCAAGAAGAGAAAGGGTGGCATTGAATTTCAACAATTGGTGGCTTAAAGTCAAGAGGAAAATGAGGTTGTGCATGAATGCCCGAATCATGTGCAGTTCGGATCTAATCTCCGCATAAATGGCTCTGATTTGTAGATTTGAGCCTTTGTCCATTTCTTTGTCAGTTTGCCTATAGAAGGAGGGGCTCAGGCAATGTTCATTAATCAGAGCTGAGACTCCTCTTCTAAGTGTAAAGCTTGGGATAGTTCAAGCTTAAAGAGTTGAGTGATATTGGTATCAATCTGAGTGTTTCAGGTTTGTGGGTGATACCATTGAAATATCCGAGTGATCTTTTTTTGTTGGAACGAGTACTTGTGAGGTTTGGAATAATTACCAATGGACCTTTGGTCTAATGGTACTCATTATCTTGTGAAAACTTTGTCTTCTTGAAATCAAGGGTTCAAGTCCCTTCCCCTCCCTCTCCCAAAAAAAAAGGTTTGGAATAATTGTTTTTGTACTATTGTTTTACTCTAAATAGTGGAAACATCCGATCGTTGTTGTCGTGAACGTATGCAATAGCCGAACCACGTAAATTGTTTTGTCTTGTGTGATTGTTATTTTATTTTTTCACTTGAGTGTGAGTATCAATATCAGTCCAAATGTCAAGATGAGATGCCTAATGTTCCTTAAGAGGGAAGAAAAAAGGGGGAAGCATACATGATGTCAAAAGGCTTAAATAAATAAGAGGAGGGGCCAATGTGTCAGCTAGAAAATTTGGAAGACACCAATCAAAATTTGTCTACTACTAACTAATCTGGCATTCTACTTGGACATGAATAATTGTTAGGCGTACCAACTAAGGAACCATGGATCACCATGCGCACCGCAAGAGCTCTACTTTCCTAATTTTGAAAGTCGGTTAATTGTATTGAAGATTCTCAAAGTATGAAGTTTGTTTTATTTTGGTCCTTAATATTTTAATTGCATCATTTTAGTTCCTAAAGTATTAAATGTTTCTATGTAATTCCTCAAGCAGACAACGTCTAGATTGCTAACGATTTTTTTTATCATAAATTTGTCATGTGATACCTAAATATGGGCAAAAAAATAATTTGGATAACTCTTGACCAATTTTTTACCAAAATTTTGATCAAATAACTACCTAAATTACACAATTTTAATCGTGAGCTATTCAAACTTTGGTTAAAAACTACCCATATTATACATTTTTAGTCAAGTGCTACCTATATTTTTGTTAAGAACTACCTCACAAATCTCATTTCCCACTTCATTAAACTATAAATCATAAAATTATTAAGTTCACTCCATCTATACGCACCCTACTAATAACTAAGTATACCCTATTCTATACCCACCCCATTAACAACTAAATTTATTTCAATTTTTATTTTTAGGGTTTCTTTCAATATTCCATCTCACACCGTCTATAAAAAATATATTCAACTAGATTATCTATTAAAACTAAACAAACAATTATATATAGACTATGTGATTCGAGGAGTGAGACTTGATAAACTTTTTCTTTTCCTTTTTAAGAAACTTAGTTTCAGATGCGACCTCTAACGAATATTCTAAGAGATTTCTTTCTATATATTAAAAAATTGCGTGTAAAAAAGATCTTTTTCTCTGTGAATTTCTTCAACCGACGATTATGAAATGAAGAAAGAGAAACACGTAATAGAATCGGAGTATTGTTACAATGATGAGATCGGAGAAAATAGAGATCGGACAATGACAGTTGAAGCAAATTTGCATGAAAGTAACTCAAAGCGGAATTTAGTTGAATATATTTTGTATATAGACTATGTGAGATAGGTATATAAATAAACTACAAAGGTAAACATTAAGATAAGTTTTGTTATTAATGGGGTGAGCATAGAATGAGGTGGACTTACTAACTAGTGTGGTGTATATAAAAGTGATGAACTTAGTAGTTTTATAATTTATAGTTTAATAGGATTGGAATGGACCCACCCAAAATTTATGATAAAAATTTATGAATAAATATTATATTTATTCATAAAAAGTTAGAAAATACATTATGGCTATCTTACCGTTATTAAAAATCACTATCATATCAAAATTTTTCTGAACTCTTAAATTTTACTTTGATTAAAAATAATAAATTATTATAAAATAATAAAATTTGGAAATTAATTAATTGGGTAAAAGGCACCAATAGTCCCTAAGGTTTGACATGTATTGCACTTTCGTCCCTAAACTTTTAATTTCGTCAATTTCGTCCTCAATGTTTATACATTGACCCACTTTGGTCCTTATTCCTAACTTTCGTCCAAAAAACTAACGGAAAACGTCATGTGCCAAGCACATGAGGGTATTAAGGAACATTTTGGTCATTATACTTTCAAAACTTTGGGCATATATGTAAAAATAAAATAGTCTCAGAAAAAGAAAAAAAAAACCCCATCTGTGTCTCTTCTTCAACCCATCTCTGTCTCTTATCCAAACCATTTCTCTCTCTTCAGCTAGTGACCACCCCATTTCTCTCTCTCTTTCTCTGTGTAAGACTCCATAGCTGGAATCAAGCTCCACCATCCACCACCGCTGGAATCAAGCACCACCACCCACCACCGCTAGAATCAAGCGCCACCACCTACCACCATCGCTGGAATCAAGCGCCACCACCCACCACCGCTGGAATCGAGCGCCACCATCGTTGGAATCGAGCTCCACCACCCACCATCACTGGAATCAAGCGCCACCATCCACTATCGCTGAAATCGAGCGCCACCAGCCACCACCGCTGGAATCAAGCGCCACCACCCCAGGCACCCCTAAAAATCTCTTTGATTTTTTTTCATTTTTGGTTTCGATTTCGATTTTGAATTCAAACTTGATTTCGAAAGAATTGGGGCTTGATTGCCCACGTAGGTCTTGAAAAATCGAACTCTGAATCTATGTGGGTGTATGATTGTGGGTTTTGTGTGTGTGGATGTGTATTTGTGGGTTTGTGTTGTGGATGTGTATTTGAGGTTTTTGTGTTGGGTTTGAAGGTGGAGACGCAGGAACGAGAAAGGAGAGAACAGAGCGGGAGATGTGTTGGGTTTGGGGTGGAGACGCAGTAACGAGAGACGAGAGAAGGGGATGTGTTGGGTTTTGGGGGTGGAGACGCAGTAGAGAGAGAGAGAGAGAGAGAGAGGGGGGGAGGGAAAGGGAGATGTATGTGTGTGATGAAGAGAGAACTCAGAAGGATTTATGCGAGTGTGAGGAGAGAGAAGAGAAAAGAAGAAGAAGGTGGGTGTTTGGGTTCAAGGATAATTGTGTTTGGATGTATAAATAGTTGTAAAATACCAAAAATATCCCTTAATACCCTCACGTGCTTGGCACATGACATTTTCCGTTAGTTTTTTAGACGGAAGTTAGGGGTAAGGACCAAAGTGGGTCAATGTGTAAACATTGAGGACGAAATTGACGAAATTGACGAAATTAGAAGTTTAGGGACGAAAGTGTAATACGTGTAAAACCTTAGGTACCATTAGTGCCTTTTACCCTAATTAATTTCACCCTCCTCCTCCTTGTGATGTTCTCAAAATTAAAACCGTGGATTATTTGCTCCGGTGGTCCCCAAACTATTCACGTTGTCTCATTTTGGTCCCCCAACGTTTCAATTGAACCAAATTGGTCCCCAAAGTATTCACTTTGATTTATTTTGGTCCCAACCACAGACGCTGTTTGCTTTTTGCTGTCTCCGTCTCCATGTGCCATTCACGTGAGGGGCAAAGTGGACATTGCACATACCTAATCTGGGAGGGAAACATTCCCGCCAACTCCTCCATGCCCACATCTCCATGCCCACGTTATAGCCTGTCCAGCAGCCAAATGAAGCAAACAGAACATCTCAAACCAGAAAGAAGAGGAAGAGAAGGGAGGAAAAAAGAGGAAGAGAAGGGAAGAAAAAGGAAAACGTGAGGGATGAAATTCATGTAATGGAGGAGTTGGTGAAAATGGAGGCAACACCATGCTACTGTAGGAGAATGGGGAAAATGCGGACTTCTTGGACTGCTACAAACCCAGGAAGAAGGTTTATTGGGTGTGAGAGATATGGGGTAATCCCTATTTTTATTTCATTTGTTAGTTTGGTATGAACATTTGATTTTTTTTTTTAACAAAGTATCGCATTGTTAGGAAGCTGGAAGCTGTGGATTTTTTGTTTGGTATGATCCTCTAATGTGCAATAGATCAAAGCATGTGATACCTGGACTTTTGCGATCTTTCCGAAGACACGATGACCAACAACGACTGTCAAATAAGAGGGAGAAAATCTTATGGGTTGCTTTGTTTTCTTCATGGACAATTTTCATTCTCACTTGGGTGTTGTATTTCATGTAACTGGACTTTGTGAAGCTGGAAACATGTGTAATAGAGCTGGAAACATGTGTACTGGGTTGATGTAGCTGTTTAATAGAGTTGTTTGTTTTTTCAATTGTATATTGTGTTTTTTGTTTTTTTTAAACAGAAATTTTATTGAATTTACAAGAATAAAATTTACAAGAATCCATATTTAAAAGGAGCAGAACAGAATAGGTAAAAAAGTTTGGAATAATATGAAACTAATTACATGGTTGATGGTGTAATATAAAAAATATGAGGAAAAATTTGAAAAAGAGTAATAATATAGGGTTATAAGTGTAATTTAATGTTAACAAAAGCAACTTGATCGCTGGAAACCCTCTTGATCGCTACTGTGTCAAGCTCTTGATCGCTGATTGCAAACACTTGATCCCACTACTTTGATCTCACTTGATCTACCTTAAAATTAAGTGATAAGTGATAATAGAAATTAAAATGATAATTATTTATTATATTTAAACATGAAATAAAAATATAACAAAAAATTAAAATAGTTGGGGTGAAATTAAATTTTCTGTATAAGTATAAAAATAATAGAAATTAAGTTCACCACTAAATAAATTAGAACAAAGTTACTTTTTGCTTTAAATTAAAAACAAGCGATTCAAGTTTGATTCCGATCGCTACATAACCCGATAGCCATCAAATTAAATAGATTTAGATGTTAATTTGATTAATTGATGGTTAATTGGACGAATTTGATTAATTGACGATTATTTAAGATGTTAATTTATTGAATTAAGTGTTAATTGGATGGATACGAATGTTAATGTAATTTGATGAGTTGAATGGTAGATGGAAATTAATTTGATAAATTAAATATAAATTCATGAAATTGAATGTTAGTTTACAAAGTGAATTTTTATTGGATGTTAATCGAATGAATTAAATGTTAATTGAATGATTATGGATATATATTGGATGAATTTAATATTAATTAAGTTGAATTTTAATATTAATTTGATGAATTGAATGTTTTAATGCAATATTAATTTGTTATGTTAATTAAATATATTAATTTTGATTGCTGCTGCGATCGCTTGATCCCAATCTTGATTGCAAACTTCACTCTTGATCGCTACAGTGAAGCTTTTGATCGCAATCTTGATTGCAAACTTCACTCTTGATCGCTACGGTCTGAAGCTTTTGATCGCAATCTTGATTGCAAACTTCACTCTTGATCCAGGTAGGCTCTCATTCAGTGCTGGAAGCAAACCCTGTTCAATAAAAGGAAAAAATTAGTACATAATCACTAATAATATATTAACAGATTTCAACATTTTTTTGACTAGATGCACATACCTTCTGCTTGTCAGTGATGAAGGTCCATTGGTGTTGGTTCTGGTGATTGATGCCTAAGTCAGTGGATAGTATTGCTAAGAACCATGCCCATGATTCCTTCATCTCAATCTCAACAACACAGTATGCAATAAGAAACATAGAATCATTGGCATCAATACCAGCTGTTGTCAATAACTGTCCACTATAGGCTCCTTTCAAGTGGTAACCATCTAGACCAACTACTTTCCTGCACCCTTCCAAAAATCCTCTCTTACATGCTGCAAGACAAATATATAACCTCTGAAATCTAAGTTTACCTGTTTCCTCATCTACATGAGCATCCAAAACAACTGTCGAACCAGGATTAGCCCTCCTTAATTCTGCAGAATAATCCCATAATCTACCATACTGTTCAATGTCATCCCCATGTATTAATAGCATTGCCCTTTTCTTTGCTCTGTGTAATTGATTCCTTGTTACATCAACATGTAAATCTTGTCTAACCCTCTTTTTAAAAGCCTTTATTGGCCAACATGGGTTGATTCTCAGCTCCTCCAGATACTTCAATGCAATCATCTTTGAGTTCACATTTCTATTAGTGTAAGTCTTCCCACATGTGTGCTTGCTAATGTATGTCTTTATTTGATATGTTTTCTCACCATGCACTCTAGCAGCATAAACAAGCCAACTACAGCCCTCTTGACATTGTGCCCTTACCCTCCTCTTATCATTTTTTACCAACTTAACATTTCTCTGATTTTTAATTGCATGTTGTCTAATAGCAGCCTTGATCTCCTCAGATGTACTGAATAACATACCTAGCTTAAATTCTGGGTTTTCCTGATCTTTGTTTGCCCTAAATACTTCAAATTTTGGTTTTTTTCTTGCATCAGTCTCTCCATCAGATGAACTACAACAACTTACAATGTCATCAGATTCACTATCTGAGTCACTCAGATCAGTGCCATGCCTTAGGTATGTTACTGTTCTTTTTTGGCTGTTACTTTTCAAACCAGTCCATTCAGCTTCATGATCAACACAATTCTCATACAACATGTCATCATACTCACTTTCATAATCACTATCAACCAAATCTTCATATTCACTGCATTCAGATTCAGGTTGGTACTCATCTGAGTCTGATGCTACCCCATCCCCTATGCCATTGTCATCAATTGGGTGATCACCATCAACAGAATGATTGTTTTTGTCTCTAGATGATCCAGTCTGACTCTCCACTAATTTAATACCTCCTATATGTTTAAAATATACCTGAGCTACCCTGTTTTTATGCAAATGATGTGACATATCCAATACATGTTCATCAGTCCTCATATGTACTAGCCCTTTGTCCAGATCCAAACCAGGAAGTTTGTAGTAAAATCCAATATATGGAGCATAGCCAAGACTATTAGCTATATCATCCATTTCAATGAGCGACATTAGTTCACAATCACAGTCATCTATGTAGTTTATTTTGCCCCCAACATAATCTTTGTTTGGACTCTCTGTAAATTCACCACTGTGGTGAACCTCCATTGAGAAAAGTAAAGAATCATGGCCTAATGGTTTCCCAAAACAAGTAAATATAAAATTAAAATTCATATTATAAAATTCAATGAACACATAAATTGCATAAACAAGTGGTTTCCAGCAACCACAAAAACTATAAAATATTGCCAAAAAAAAAAAATTGTTTTGCATAAAAAAATATGTTTGACAGCATCAAGACATTCTAGCAAATATTGCCAAAAAATTTTTTTTGTTTTGCATAAAAAAATCTATTTGACAGCATCAAGACTTTTTATATTCAGTTGTACCCATGAAACTGAAACTCAAAACTATAAAAAACAACCATATACCGTAATGGGGAACATCGTCTGATCCAGTCTGATTCTCTTTCTCCTTCCTAATGCAACGGACCATCTTTACACTATAATTCCCACTCAAAGAAGATGAAGTCGAAGCTAATCACTCTTGTATTTTGCCCTGATGAACACTGGCCATTTTGCCCTAAGTAGGAGTTCTCACCATTGTTGTCCACTCAAAGAAGATGAAGACGAAGCTAATTACTGTATTTTGCCCTGATGAACACTGGCCATTGTAGGAGTTCTCACCATTGTTGTCGTTGAAATGAAAGTGAATAGTCAGTTCATGGCATTTGAATGGCTAAGCAGGCAACGTAGGGTGCAATGTCCACTTTGCCCCTCACGTGAATGGCACATGGAGACGGAGACAGCAAAAAGCAAACGGCGTATGTGGTTGGGACCAAAATAAATCAAAGTGAATACTTTGGGGACTAATTTGGTTCAATTGAAATGTTGAGGACCAAAATGAGACCACGTGAATAGTTTGGGACCACCGGAGCAAATAATCCTAAAACCGTAAACAGCGACCCATCCCAGTTCAAAAAAAAACAGCGACCCATCGACCAAAGAGACAAAGTCCAAGGAAGTCGACTTCTCTGACAGCTCTCTCTGCCAACCTAAATCTCTCTCCTTTGCACGACAACCTCTCTCTCTCTCTCTCTCTCTCTCTCTCTCCACCACCCCTGAAGAAATGTCTGCATCATCTCCAGAAAATGCGTTACGTTATTGTTTCCCATCTATCCAGTTTACCCTCTTTACCTCTCAATACCTCTTTTTGAGATAGACGTACACGAAGGAAGTTCGGTTGCTTTGATCGGAAGGGGTTTTTTTTTTTTCCATTAAGAAGTTTCTGTATTCTCAGCTCCATTGAAGAGGAAGTTGGAGAGAGAAGGAGTAGAGTAAACTTCATGGTTTTGTGTTTGACGTTGTGTAGAGAGAGGAGGAAAGAGAATTGAAATTGTAGTGGGGAAAATGGACTTTTGCTCGAGGTTTTGCTGTGTAAAGGGTTTGGATCGGTACGTCCGTTTGTAATTTCTATTGATCCCAGCAAAATTCAATTTAGTCTGCTTTTATTCAAGTTAATTGATGTCTTGTCTCAGTAGAACATACTTTGCCTTCTGTTTGGATGCCGAGGAAATTGATTTATTTTTCCCTGTACTGATGTTCTACTTTTCACTTATGAAACGTGATTGAGTTGCGTGTTTGACTTTTAATTGGCGGAAACAGTTGGAAGGAAATGGAGGGTTTTAATTTCTCTGCTGTAACTGTGGAGTGTTTAATTGCACAGGAAAGGAGAAAAGAAGAAGAAATCAACGTGGAGGATTTTCTCTTTGAAGGAATTGCACGCAGCTACGAACAATTTTAACTACGACAACAAGCTTGGAGAA
This sequence comes from Ilex aquifolium, assembly GCA_951799425.1. Taxonomy (NCBI): domain Eukaryota; kingdom Viridiplantae; phylum Streptophyta; class Magnoliopsida; order Aquifoliales; family Aquifoliaceae; genus Ilex; species Ilex aquifolium. Next base: position 18,699,718 of record OX637410.1, read on the forward strand.
GGTGCATTTGGCAGTGTTTATTGGGGTCAGCTATGGGATGGATCTCAAGTAATGAACAAAGTTTCTCCCTCCATTCCTTTTTGTTGATCTAACTGTCTTGGTGAATTTGTTTACTCTGACCTTAGTTTTTAATTGATCAAGCAAAAATAGTTGAGAACCTGTAAAATCATTGATTTGGGTACCTAAGTGCTGGAAAACAATCCTTGGAATGATACTCATATGGGTCTTAAATTTGCGGATACCTAAAGTTTGGAATTTCATGATTATGACAATCAACCATTGGGAGGTTTGTTGTTTGATGTGACCAAAAACCCTGAAGTTGGGAAAGTAACAAATCTTCTTTGAGCACTAACTTGACACTCCAGAAACCGAGTCAATAGCACCCAGAAAGGATTATTTAGATTTAAATGCTCCTTGGAGGATGAATTGCACACTCCCCACAGATCATTGTGAAAGGTTAGAGACTGGTGTGGGATGAGCTAACAGAATAAAAGCAAGCTTTTGTGTAGCTCTTTCATGTGATCATATAGAGGCCATCCGCGCCACCAAAAGAAGAAGGAACCACAAAAATGTCGTACAAAAATAGAAAACTTAAAGAAAATAAGTGATGCCATCATCGATCCCATATAATGAGAAGGGTAACCCTGAACTTTTATGTTTTCGTGTGCTATTCACATTGGGATAAATGTCGGCCCATTTTCTTCCCGCTGTTTAGAAATTTCTGCTTTTGTGAAGTGCACAGCTCAACTGTAACATAGTTGGAAGCTGGAAGTCCTTAGTAGCTAAGTAGGTGTGCCAAGAGTTCCTGTATTGCTTTGCCTTGCGTTGTTTTATTTGTTTACAATCCCTGCCAGAAAATGTTATCAGATAAAGCCTCTCGAACTCTAGCATGTATAGTAGGTGAAAACCCGATGCTTTTGTCGTTGGCATCTTCTTTTGCACCACAAAAATATATTATGACTTAGTTTACAGGTAAAGAAGCCATGCTTTCATATATTTTCATTCCAATGTATACCGGGTATGAGATTTTCCAGGATTAGTTTTATGTAATAGACCAGAATTAAGGTTCTCAAAATAAGTTGTATCCTTATCGGGATTCTAATGTATAATGAAAATAGCCACTCATGTGGATATAACTAGAATTCTACGAAACCACAGGAATCCTTGTGTTTGTTGTTCTTGATTGCTTTTCTTGATTTGTTTGATGTCACCACGACATGTTCATAACATGACACGCTACTTACAGTTGTTATTACAAGCGTTCTTCCTCCCAAATATGATCTTAAGCTTTCCTTTTCCATTTCAGCCATGCAAAGTAAAATTTACTTGGCTTTGCTGCTGTCACAGCTGCTCTCAAGACTTCCATCTTGTCTATTATAGAGACTAGATTCCTTTCTGACAAATATATTTGCAGATAGCGATTAAAAGGTTAAAGGTTTGGAGCAATAAAGCAGATATGGAGTTTGCTGTTGAGGTTGAGATTCTGGCACGAGTACGGCACAAGAATTTGCTAAGTTTACGAGGCTATTGTGCCGAAGGACAAGAGCGTCTGATTGTATATGACTACATGCCTAATCTGAGCTTACTCTCACATCTCCATGGGCAGCATTCAGCTGAATGTCTTCTTGATTGGAACCGGCGGATGAACATTGCGATTGGCTCTGCTGAGGGAATTGCGTTAGTATAGGTTCAATACTTCTTTTATCATTCTCTCATTGTCACTTTAATTAACCTTTCAAAGTATTTTATCCAGCTATCTTCATCACCATGCGACCCCACATATAATTCACAGAGACATTAAAGCGAGCAACGTGTTGCTAGATTCAAATTTCCAAGCTCAAGTTGCTGATTTTGGATTTGCGAAGCTCATACCGGACGGTGCGACCCACGTAACCACCAGAGTCAAAGGTACTCTTGGCTACCTTGCGCCAGAATATGCCATGTTAGGAAAGGCATCAGAGAGCTGTGATGTCTACAGCTTTGGCATTCTTCTGCTTGAGCTTGCTAGTGGCAAGAAACCAATTGAGAAGATCAGTGCAATGATGAAGCTAAAAGTCACAGAGTGGGCTCTGCCTTTGGTACGTGAGAGGAAATTCAGCGAACTCGCAGACCCAAAACTAAATGGGAAGTACGAGGAAGAAGAGTTTAAAAGAGTTGTCTTCATTGGACTTGTCTGTGCTGATAGTCAACCTGAGAAGAGACCTACCATGCTTGAGGTGGTTGAGCTACTGAAGGGAGATTTGAAAGAGAAGTTTGCTGCTCTGGAAAATGATGAATTGTTCAAGACTCCTCAAACTGCAGATTATGATGATGGGATATCCATTGCAGAAGACAGTTCAGACTTCATCTCAGAGGAAAAGGAAGCAAAACAAGAAATTTAAAAAGTTGCACTCTAGCCCCCAAATAGCTACATCGTGATGGTGGGTGGCGAGATTGGCATGGTTATGAGGGTTATGGAAATAGATTTTTGATTTGGATTGTTTTCAGTTCATTGGCGGAGTGACTGTTTTTAAAGGATTGCTGCCAATTGAATTGAAAGGGTGGTTTGTGTTATGAGATTTATATTTTGGAGTTTTCAGTTGTACTTTTGCCCTTGTGAAGTATCTGAATGCAATTAAACGCAGATTTTGGTGTCTTGTATAGTCTTTGAATTTCTTGATTTAGACTGTCTATTAGTCACTAGAGAGCTGCTGATGGCAGAATTAACTCGTGTATGCAGAAAAGTTGTTTTCATGACTCAAACCCGTAGTACCAAAGTCATTCACCTAAGCCCTCCTCACCATATTTACGATAATACTGCGGCAGCATAACACATCCAGAGCAGCAAGTAGGAAAAAAAAAAACAATCGAATCTAAGCAAAAACCTCCCAAGAGGCCAGAACATTCCATTTCAGAACATATACGTATATACAACTAGTACATAAAACTGTTGCTACAATAGCTTACAGATCCAATCCGGTGCAGCACTACCGTATCGGGATACTACATTGTTAGAACACATGACTTTCTCATTGCTTTGGGAACCACAGTTGAAACAGGGAAACCAAGAATATGCGAGTTTTAGGAGACAAAAGTGTAATAGGAAAGGTAGCAACAAATACTGAACTTATGTGAACGTATCCTCGCGATCGCCCTCTGCTATGTCACCCTCCTCCAAATTGCTAAATTCCAAAAAGTGAGTCGGGCGATGGTCCTCATGATAGTACTCCCGAGGCGCCCCCAGTTTTATCCCATACTTCATGCTTACAGTATGTTTCACCCCCATGAAATTGTAGTTCCAGGGGCCATTGTCCGGGATCTGAGTAAATTCCATAAAATGACCCAATCAGCCACATGGTGAAAAAATATAATATACTAAATATAAATGTAAAAACCAGTATCATGCATGATATAATTGCATATTTTAGCCAAATGAAATTATTCTATGCGATAATACAATAGCACACTTCAAACATCCTCACCATGTAAAAACCAAGGAATCGGTCACTCAGGAGCATCTGGACCTTCTCATAATGGGTTGGGAGATAGCCATGTGGATTGCTTCCAGTATCCTTATTGGCACGTCCCCACTCATAACCTGAAGGCGTAAGCTTGTATGCAGTCAACGAGCAGGACCCCGGAGTGAAGCTGCAAGTCAATATAATACACTTTTCTCCATCCCATTGTTTGCTGTTCTCCAGAATTCGAGCATGATTAGTCAAATCCTACATATACATACACTCAGGTCAGAAAACAAACCATTGCACAGCAATATCATCTAAGATAAATTCTGTACCCATCTGTAATCCAAATCAAACAACTGAAAGCCTCATATTGAAAAGGGGGGAAAAGCAAAACCTGTGGTGACAACTGAGGAAGCTCATTTGGCTGTGTATGCATCCATCCCAAAGGTTCCAAATCATTTAGGAAGTCATGCTCGGGGAGCGCTGATGGGAGGTGCACTTGCTGATGGGTCCCCCACTGTGGTGGCATGGCAATACAACGAATTTCCTTCACCTGAGGATTGTCTGGAGGACTAATGCCATACAAGTACCCTGAAATTTGAGTCCGCAGATCTGCAATGCATATGAACTTCTTCAAAATATTTTTGGGCATGATATAAGTGTAACCCGTTTCCTGCATCAATAGACGTACACTAATGTTAGGGATACTGTACCATATTTTCATAAAAAAGATATTAAAAGCCATCTTTTGTCCAACAGAAAAGGAGAGACATAGATAAGTACCTTTATGTCCTCTGAATTCACATATATATGATTCACTCGGAGATATAGATTTGTAGCAGAAATTGCTCTCACACGCCAATCAGTTTTAGACCCAAATGCAGCTTGCTCATATGGACTTGTTGTAGTGACAATGAGTTCATCACCATGCACATTAGTAGTCCTTGTAGTGACTGCTGTCAGCTGACTTGCTTCCTTTGCCTGTTTCTCAATCTCTGCTATCTGCTGTCGCTGTTGCGAAGGAGGAGTTATCTCAGCTCCAAGAATTATATCACGAATCTCAGATTGAGTCAGTGCTGATGTGTTCACGTTGTTCTTCTTGGCATAATCAGACAGTATAAGATCTCTCAGAGCAACCTCAACCTGCACCACAGAATACCTTAGATAATAAGATCGACTCTCAAAACACTGCAGCTATATTTTTGCCAATAACAGGTCTAGATTTTTCCCCCAGTCAGAACTAGTACAAGTACTTTGGACCAAATGGAAGAAAAGCCACCCTACAATTCGTGCAGCTGTTGACAAGCTTACCTTAACCCATTGATCATCTGTTAGAGAAGGCCAGATATGATGAGGCTCAGTGATGATTGTCTTGTCAGGCTTTAGTAACATTTTAGCCTTCTCATTGTTCACATGAAGTGCACGCAAAATCAAGATGAGTCTTGAGAATGCTGTATAAGATGAAATACTCTTCAACCAATCATCATATATATTGAACAAAACCATTTGTGGTTCGGTAGCCTTCAATATCAGATCACCAAATTTCTCTATCTTCAAGCAAGCCTGGAATGGCAGCTGCAGCTCACTTCCTTTGATGACAATATTAGGGAAATCAAGCAAATGCACTTCCAGGGGATCCAACATTCCTTTACGCGTCACGATAATTTGCTTTGGTTGTTCTTCAACTGGCAAGGACCGCACAAGCGCAGCCACTTCCTCCGCTGTTTTCCATTTGGCCAGCTGGCCAAGACGCTTTTGTCCTGCCCACACACTTGTGTGAATGACCTGCAAAACATATACACATATTATATACATATTCCACAACAAAGTGCCCACCGATAGAAACTACCTCTAAAATTGAAGTTCATGGAACTAACCTTCAGAAACAGCTGCCCTGTCCTCGGATTAAATATAAAGATGGCTCCATTAATGGGTTTTGTTGTGAGATTTCCTTCAAATGTCTTGTGAATTGTGACACGATACACGTTTGTGTCATCAACAAACCAGATTATTTGGTTGCTGAATATCTCCCCATAGTTCTGAGACGATAGATATGGCTCTGTAGGTTCCGAAGAATACAACTGCAACCCTTTTCTAATACGCTCCCTCAGAACATATAACGCTGGATTTGACTGCACACGCAAAAGATCAACAATTTGGTTTTTAAACCCATCATTCCATTATTAACTATTCAGTAGATGTCATGCAGATTTTTAAAGCTAATACTAAGGTACCTTCATAATCTTATTCATTGCCTGAGCAAGAAGCGGTTTTGACCCAGGGAACCAGTTTCCAAATGCAGAATGCAAGTTATATGCAAGATCAAGACCAATCATCACTCCTGCAACAAAAAAAAAATAATAATAATGAATAACTACCAAACAAACTATTCAATCCTGAAACAGAAGTGTCTGGACTAGGTCTCATATATCAAGCAAAAATGACATACCAGTTGGTGATGGATAGATAGACATATTATCTGTTGTATAATCCATAAATTTTGCACGGGTGTAACGCTCAATATCATGAGAGTCATAATCACCCCAACGAAGCTGCACATCTATCCAATATTTATTGCTTGCTTTCTGATCGAACACATCCTTAGATTCAGCCACTAGACTGGGCTTTGACATGGGCCATCTATGCGCAGCAAAAAGGAGAATGTCGGCACAAGAGCTATTCATTTTGTAGCTCTTCCTTGGATGGATTGTTTCCTTCTGCACAGTCTCAATTTCCAATGCATCTAGCTCTTGATCCAAAACCTGGCACAGGTCCATCACCACACTCTCATGTACCTTTTGCCACAAGTGTGCACGGAATATCTGAATCAGAGAGATCTTCAGAGTTGGTATCTTTCCATGCATGAATATGCCAGTCAAATCCAGCTGCACTTGGAAACCAACATAGACATTGGCTCGATTTATGGTAGGCGACCACCAAAGGGTAAACCTACGGTTAGGGATTTGGTTGAGCCCAGATCTTTGTGCATTAGTCAGCTTCTTATACTTCATGGACTCCTCAAAACCTGATGCCTTCTCCCAGAAAAGACCCTCCCAGGTAGGGAAACTGAAACATCGATGTGAATAAGTCAGTTACAGAAGCAATCCAGATTAGGTTCTAAACCACGACATTTTTTCGAATCAATCAATCATCTGATTCCTAGAGTTATTCTACTGAGTTATTCTAATAGCAGAAACTCTGATGATACTAATTGTTACAACCCAAGATGCACTTGTCAACGAACCTGAGACCCGAGCACACCAAGAATTATACAAGAAGTTTTCCAATTCAATAAAAAGGTGTTTCTTATCAGAAAGCATAGAGTATGAGGTGCATTAGCTTCTTATATGTAGTTAATTTTTTCCCTACTCCATTTTGTCAATATCTACCACATTAAATTCTAGCAAATGGCAATATAAACGATGAACTGATGATATTGAAAATGATGAAGGCCATATAAACGATGAACTGATGATATTGAAAACGAAGATGGCAATATAAACGATGAACTGATGATATTGAGAACGATGCAGAAAACAGAAGGGGTAAAAAGAGAGGAAAGAGAAACATACTAAGTTCCTTTGAATAATGTATGCTCAAGAATTCCTTCAACACCTCCAAGTGCTTGGATGACATCAGTTCGATAGTTGTTCAAGTTCCACAATTTTCCATCATGCCTTTGGTGTGTCCACCAAAATGGGTTTTGTTTCAGAACTTGGTACTGTTTAAAGTCCGTCCTAACTCTCCATCCTTTGTCATATGCCAGGGTGTGGCGGTCCTTCTGAAACAAAGTATTGATACGAGGTATTCCACGATCCCATGAATCCTGCAAAGCAAAGAGAGTAAGCACTTAGACCATACCAAGTACATTTGGGTGTACTATTTGACAATTAATTATAGCCACACGTCACGAAATAATGAATATGCTAATAGATGGAACTCCTTGAACATGCAGACACTAATGATCATGCAGACATAAGGTGATTTCAAAGAAACATCCTTGCCAATTTTCTTTCTTTATTACTTCAATTTGTGTGACGGTGCAGAGAGAGAGAGATTCATATAGCTATAAAACTTACTTCCAAATCTTCAAGGGTTAAACGCCTATTTTGTGATTGAGCTTCCTGCCTCTTCAGAGCATATTCTGCCCAAACACGCTGTGAATCAATGAACTCACTCTCCCATGGCTGTCAAGAACCCAGACAAAGGTTAGAACACAACATTTGAAATGTTTAGGATACATGACTTAGAAGCATTCAACACACCTGTATGTAACGGTACAGATTAGGAATCAACTGGTCCTCTTCATGACTCATTCCAGTCCTAAAATGTGTTACACCAACATCTGTTTGCTGACTGTAACGCAGATCACTCTGTGGAATCAATATGTGACCCATTGACAACATACCGAGGCCTCCAATTTCCTTAGGTGTGTAGAAAATAACAGGAGGGAACCTGTAAGCAGAAAATAATTCAGAGTCTAATCAAAAACAAAAAATATAACAGTGTACAATTTAAGTAAAAGATTATACAGAGCATAAATGTTACCTGCTAGGCATTTTAGAATTCAACCCAATCTTAATACGGGTCTGAATTTTATTTTCACATTTCACCAGCAAATCTAACAGTTCTTGGGTATGTACTGTTGCTTCACGGAAATATGTCATTAGGCCTGTCAGGGAAAACAAGGTAAATCTATTAGCGAAAAGGACATCACTGGATGGTAGTAAGCTGCATCATAATGGACAAGCATTACAAGTAGGCAGTCAGAGAAATAAAATAAAAAATTACCAATAAGAGCTGTATTCCATTTGTTTACAATCTTCGTGAATGTTGTTGAACCTGACGACATAAGAATCTGTCTCACACGATTCTCAAATACCTTCATATGTTCATCATCAACCCGTAAGAACGCAACTGCAGTGCGTTCTTTGGTCTGCTCATTCTGCAGATTCCAAACTCCATCTCTTGTATTGCTGAATGCCTCTTGAGTCATCCTTATCTTGGGCAGTATACGAACTTCAAATCCGCACCTGAATGTCAGAAGTATAGCAAATATCAAGACTAGATCCATGAAAGAGGCCCAAATCACCCTCTATCTACAGTGAACTAGAGAAGTACAGAAGCGGGAAAAAATTGAAAACTACATATATAAACTACCAAATGAGCATTAGTAGGAAGCAGATGACACACAGCATAGGAAAGAGTGGTAAAAAATCCTTCTGCTAGGGAGCAATATACATTCACAATCTCACATTAAACCACACAAGCATATAACTAAGTCCAAAATTGCCACAGCATGCCAAAAAAAAAAAAAAAGGAACGGGACACTAACCACAGGATTTCTACATCCATTGACGTGAACCTCACAAGGAAATGCATGGGACATATAGTCAATGACCCTAAAGTTAATGTGTTCATATATAAGAAAGCTACATCATAATAGAATACCCCCAAAAATTCCAAAGCAATGATACTAGGCAGTTATTGTCAATCACAAGAATATATTCATAAATTTAGATGAATGCATGAATTATAGGAAAGCCCCCTCCCATAAACAAAAAAAAATGTGACAACAGATACATACATGCTGAAAAGCAAGTTTGGATTGTCTTTGCTGTAAACAGAAACAAAGCTATTCTCCCACTCCAGTGTGGTGATACTTCGAGGAAGACGGTTCTTCATGTCCCAGAACACACTTCTCCCAAGATTGACTGAAACAGAGATTAGATAAAAGCAATCAGTATCAACTATCTCCACAAAAACTTGAGTTTTATTCTTCAATCTTTCATTAAACAAAACTAAGAAAAGAATTTTACCGTCATGCTTCATCAGCCTCATTCGTGCATCTCTTGGCCAGCACTTCTTATTGTTATAACCTACCATATTTTCATTGTTGGGATCTGGATGCTCAGTAAGATATCGCTGGATAAGATCCCGAGCCTCTTCATGAGTGAAGCGGAATAATATATGCACCTTGTCAATATACCGAGAGTACAACCGAATCGGGTGTCGTGCTTCTACTTTAGTGTCCCAGTAAGTAATGAACTCATTTGGCATCTGTGGCGGACCAGCAATTTCACTGGCTCGGGTCAAACCAAGGAGCAAAAGATCCAGCACGAGTCCATAATACTGTACAACAAAAGAAGCAAACTGAAGACCACGAATAAGACCATATGAATTTGTGTGGCTCATGTCCTTGTAGGACAACACGACATTGTTTTTTGCAGTGACATAATCAGCAATATTGTGGTCAAGGACCAGTCGAAGAAGCCTGCAAAAATATAAGATTATGAAAATCAATAGCAAATATGCCAATGCTAAATTCCATTATATTAATGGAAGATGAAACCATGCTCACCTGTTCAGCATGGTTAAATCGATCTTTTCAAAAAATTTCTCGAACTTAGTCTGAAGCATCACCACACACTGTCCTTCAGTAGTATCCCAAATGCCTTGCAAATTGTTTATGCCCTGACACCATTTGTAGACTAACAGCGGTGGCGGCTCTGAGTCTGCAGGCTTAATCCAATTAGGGAATAGATGGCGCTTGTCACCTTCGTACCAGAGATACTGGTCAAGATACGCATCTGTGATCTTCTCCAGAGGTTCAATCTCGTAAACTGGAATTAAGTAACTGTACAAATCCATGAACTCAATGCCAACCTGCAAATGATAATTCATTCTCAATTCTCCACTCCTGTTCTAGCAGCAAGAATAAAAATGGTAAAATAAAAATCATTCTCAGACATCACAAAACTTACTTCTTTGAAAGCACGCTGAGTGAGCAGATGACGCTTAATCCGTGACAAAGCCTCATGTGGATTGTCATAAGCTTGTTCAATGAGGCCCAACTCCTCTCTTTGTAGCTGATTTAACCTCACAGCCACACTATAAGACTCCTTCAACCTCTCGAGAGCGAGGATAAGAAGCTTTGTATCATGCTTGTACGATAATGGAGGGAATGGAATAGGGGAAAATTTTCTTGATTCCAACCAATGCACAGTGGTGGTGTATATAGCAACTGCTTCTTCTGGTGTCACATAAGGACCATCTTTCAGATAGTTGTGTTGACGTTCCTGTAAGAAGGGTAAAATGCCAATAAGCAAAGAAGTAACAGTCCAAACAGACGAAATACCATCAATGTACAAAAGATTGGAAAAAAAGCACACACTGAAAATAAAATATACACCTGTTCTGCCTTTAGCCAAAGGCGAGTCAACCTTCCAAGATTCTTTCGACAGACAGTTTTGTCAACAGTTGCACCCCTTCTAATACGTTCCCGGTTATAATGAGCAACATTTGTCCACCAATCAGCTTTTGACTTGACATAACGCAGAATCATGTTCTCTATGGGAACTGGTAAACCAGGCACCTTCCAAGGAATATTTGCTTTCCAACAGCGCCATGCTTCACTCAAATGCTGCAAAATGGTTCTTGCCTTATTCTGCTTAATGCCCTCTGTGGTTACAAGATACATTGTCAGCAGTGTAGAGAGAAGATGTGACATGAAAAAGGTACCAGAATTCTAAAAATCTACATGCAACAATAAATTCATCATGAATAATGTTTAATGGTGAGCAGATTACCTGGCATGGCATCAAGAACATCATGCATAACAGCAGCACGAAGTTCCAAGTCGAAGTGGCTTTCAACACGTTGCTTAGTAACAGTCTTGGCCACACCTTTAGAATGACGCCCCTCAAATTGCCGTGCAAGTAAATTTCCCAACCATCTTTCCAGAAGAGGCACTATGCCACGAAGGAAGAACAACCAGACCCTCCACATAGGTGCCCAGAAGCCACATCCAGGTCCTTTCCCAACCGGCCCAGTATTGAATCGGTAATAAATCAAGTGCTTTAAATCTTTGCACATCCGAATTTGTCGCATAAGCCTGTACTTGTACCGGTACATACCCGTCAACTGACCAACATGTGAAAAGGTATACTGCAAGCCATCTGCCAACTGAAATGCATCGACATTTCCCAAGCGGAACTGAATATTGGCATCAACGACAAGCTTTGTTAAACGCAGGATTTCACGACACAAATGAAAAGCATTACCAAACCGTGACTTCTTGCGTTCCTTAGTAGTGAGAGTCTTCACAGGCTTCAGATTGAAGTTATAATCAAGGTGAAGGTAATTCAAATTTTTCCTATGTATCAGTAGATTCAGCATATTGTACCCTTGCTTACAAACTTGGAGACCTGCTTCAGCCCAATCAAGTACTGTTGTCTGGAAAAACTTAGTAGCTTGGAGAGACCGGAACAAATGCTTCTTCTTCTGAGCCTTAGGTGGCCTGTGATGCAGCTCATTCAACACAAAACATTTCAACAATTTTTGGTAACTCACCCGGACTTTTACTGGGTATGATGGCGGACTGCAAAAATATATAAACATAAAGGAATGAGATCACATATACAATATGAATTGGCATACTACACGTCTGAACAGCATAAGAAAATAAAAGAATAAAAAGTAAAACAAAATCTCACCAATGCTCCTTGTACCACTCTGACACAAGAGGTATATCTTCAGCACGTCTCATCCGACCAGATCTCATGTTAAAAGGGCGTGGGGCAAACAATAGTGAAATACCGGCAGCTGTAGTATCAGTATATATAGGAATGTCTGTGAGCAATGGTTCAACCCCCTCTGGCAAATAGAAATCATCTTCATCATCCTCTTCATAAGCTTTCTTCTCACGCCTATCCTTATTGGTGCTGGTTATGGGATGTATTAGAGGATCATAATAAAATGCAGGTAAATCAGGATCCTCGGTTTTTATATACATAATCATAGGAGTGTGATATATACACAGCTTCACTTTCCTAGGCCTGTTGTTATATAGATGAGGAAATGCAATCCGGTACTCTGTCCTGAGAGGTGACCGGATGATAAGTTTGTTGATGTCGTTAAATTCATTCCAATCCTCATCCCCCTTCTCCATGTCACGATACAAAGGTTCAAACTTAGGACCACCTGTAGGAAAACAAGTTCGAGGAAATATTCAGAAACAGTAAAAAAAACTGAGATTCAACACTTGGTTTTAATATATAAGCTGGTCAAACTTCATGCAACTGCTAACCAAAGCAGTGGAAGCACGGTTTATAAAAAAACATAAATTCCACATTGATGAGCACAATGTGAAATACTACACATGATATATAGACTTCACTAATGTTTACAATGAAGGAAACTAAACAAACCAAGTAAGGAGAACATTACCAGGTATGCACATGTTCAGCGCTTTAGCTGTAAAAAATGACTCCATGTCGAACAAGTAAAAATAGTTGCGGTCTATCAAATCAGAAAGCAGCTGTCCTGCAAGTCGATGGAGTGTTGCCATGATTGGGAGGGAGAGATGCCATTTCCGGTAACTTGGACCATTGATAAGCTTTGTTTTCACAAGAGGTTTATGGTCATAAAACCAAGTATATACAGCAGAATCTTCTTCCTCGTCCATCTCCAATTGAATTGGCTCCAGAGGATCCACATCCAAAAGATTATCAGCATAATCTAATGGAGGCTCCTCGTCATCGAAAGGGGGAAATCGCATTCTTTTGAAATGTCGCCGGTCCCTTTTTTCCCTTCTCATCATGATCCACATTGTACCCCACTGTAAAAATTCATTAGAAATCAATCAAACTCAAAAATATTAAGTGTGATAAAAAAAACTTAATACACAAGGGAAAAAGGTATACCAGAAATTTATAACAGAAGATTAACATTGAAGGGGGAAATTTTGCTATCCAAGAAAAAAAGGGTTAATAACACTTTTGGCCTCTAAAATCTATATTTTTTGTCAGTTTAATCCTCAATGTATCAATTTTGTCTCTAAAGTATTCAATCCGTGTCATTTTAGTCCCTAATCAGACAATCCGTCAAATTTTTTGACAGAAGTGACCATGTGTCATTTTTTTAGACGATATCACGTGCCTAACACATAATCATTCCGTCAAAAACTAAATGGTCCGTCTATGTAGGGACTAAAATGACAAAAACTAAATGGTCCGTCTATGTAGGGACTAAAATGACACAAATTGAATACTTTAGGGATCAAATTGACAAAATTGATACGATGAGGACTACACCGACAAAAAATATATACTTTAGGGACCAAAAATGCTATTAACCCAAATAAAATCCACCAAAAAGGACAAGTGAGGCTATAGAATAGACGAAAACAATCCATATCAATCCGCAGGTAACTACTCTTAAGTGATTAGACCTAGGATAATAGAAATCGGGCACGCATTTCTAACTCTGGTTACGAAGCTAGTGTTAGTGCCAGTTTGTGGAAGTTACATTAGTGAACAAAAGAAGGCAGAATACATAAGCTCCATACTGCCTTTATCCTTCCTTTAATGAGATCCCCGCAGGGGAAGGAGTGGGGAAGGAGTGTGTGTGGGCGCATGAGAGAGAGAGAGAGATTTCAAATAACATACCTGAGCCAAATAGATAGGCTCAACCACCCATGGAATTTCATTCACAAATGTGATGGCACCAGATATGTGGTATAAGATCTTCACATCACGAACCTATAGTCATGTAACCATAGAAAGATTATGCAAGTTCAAATGTAACAGAAGCAGTATATAGCATATACAAAGTAACAGCGCATATCACATTGAGTCAAAGGATAAATACCTGTTCCCAGGGCATTGGCATATTCTCGAGCAGTTTGTAGACCGCATGTGGAACAAATTTAAGAGCTCCTAAATATACACGTTTATCATGACGATATTTTTTGGAGGACATGTCACCATGGTCCCTGTAAAAGCACATCAAATTCATTTATCGATAGGCACAATTGATACTAAGCTTACTATATTCTGCAAGTATACATCTTCTGGCAAACACAGTAAACTAACATGTTCTATAGTGATCAATTCTCATATTTCTGAAAAAGAAATGCAATAAAGAAAATGTTACAAATGACATGATTTTTCTGCTGTATAAAAAGACATATTGCTTCTGGGTGAAAAATGCTAAAGAAAGAGGTCAGATCTAGAAAACTGTGTGTCAGTATTATATTTATTTTGTATATTTCATTCGAGGTAGTCTAATCTTCTTCTTGTCGTAGGTTTTCTATTCGCCCTTATAAATATCATCTCTAGCAACTATTCTTACATCGTGGAATATGAGAGTTGTGGACAAATTTTTTCTCTCTATTTTTTGTATATATTCTCCACTTTATGGAGTTTGGTCTAGGTTTTTCTTGCATACTGATCAGTGGCCCAAGATTCTCGCCATTTAAATTCTCCACCAATTTCAATTCAATTTGTTGGCACGAGCAAGCCCGAGTCCCACATCAGGAGTGCAAAAAACCTGTATCTCACATTTACAAGACTAGGGCCACCTAAGGTCGGTTTAGATAATTGAAGGACCTTTCCAATCAGTCAATTGGTTTTGAATCGGATACCTGTAACACTGAGATCACCCATGGGTAGCTATTTTAAGCAACCAATTCAAAGAATAATATCATCAGCTCATAACAATAGACTCAACTGTTCCCGAGAGAGAGAGAGAGAGAACATTTGGATGTCCATTCGAAAAAATAAGACACTAAATAAAAATTATTTCTCTACATACATATACAGTCACTAGCAACAGCATGGGCCAGTTTGAATGACTATCCAAATCCCATTCGCAACACACACATGAGAGAATATCCAACAGAATATCTAAGAATCTCTTCTACTTGGATTCCTGAAGTTCTGAAGACATGTGAAACGAATGCATCAGATTAACAAGAATGTTAAGACACCCAAGTTCAACATCCAAACACACATCTCAGAACAAACAGAAACTTCAAGCAAATAAAGTCAACAAAACAGAAGACCTTATAAGGCTTTATCAGATTAACAAGAATGTTAAGACACCCAAGTTCAACATCCAAACACACATCTCAGAACAAACAGAAACTTCAAGCAAATAAATTCAACAAAACAGAAGACCTTATAAGGCTTTCTTATCTATTTGTATTTAACAATTCCAGTAGATATCCTTGGTTTAGTCGACTTGGTTACAAGTTGAATTTCCAGCAATAATAGTAGATTGGGAGTTGTTCTAACGCCCTTCTCATGTTCTTAGTTTCCTAAGACAATCGGTTCATCCTGACCGGGTCCTTTCTGTCCCCTGTAGAAATAGGGGAGGCAATTTCTGGTACATGTAGAACTAGTAACAGTAGATTTCATAGAGCAGAAATGCAGTCAAGCAAACAAGCCACAAAAGATGTATTAGAGTCATCGTCAGAACTAGATAGGTCCCCGTTTCAGATGAACACATAAATGCAAGTATTAAACAAACATCTAGGTAAACAAAAGCCGAAAACTCACCGAATGATCTTTCTAACATGTTCCTGAGGCATGTCCTCCTTCTGCGACTCGACGAATCCGAACTTCCGTTTATCGCCATACCGCTTAGAGTTCAATTGCATCCACTTCCTCGCTTTTTCTTCGAGCTGAGCCTCCGAAGGCAAAACAGTGTAAGAAGGCGGAAGCGGTGGCCCTCCTCCTCCAGCAGCAGTTGCTCCACTGGTCCCCGGAGGCATTATCGGACCGCCACCGCTTACACTGGTCCCTGGTGGCGCAATCGGTGCGGCGGCGTTGTTGTTACTCCACATATCTTGTCCTCCGTTGCTGTTCCACATCTTCTGAATCTAATCTACAAAAACCCTAACACCAACTAAAAATGATCGGTTTCTCGCAACCTCTACACATCAAAAAGAATGAAGAAGAGCAAAGCGTTTCACCCAAGTGTTTGTGTTTTGCGTTCTCCGATTTGCTAAAGGGCGGTTTCTAGGGTTCTATCGAAGCGTCTCAGTGAGTGGGACAGACTCTTCCCTCAGTCAATTAGAGAGAGAAAGAGAAGTGTAACTGGACGTGTAGCCTTTACTCTTTAGGCTATAAGAGAGGGATAAAGACGGTCACACATGACCGACTATGAATCGAGGGATTTACTGTTAAATAGTTGGCTGGTTATATGGGCCTTTAGGCCCAATTTGGTTTGACTTCAAACTGGTGATACTGTAAAATCACTTTATGTGGGCTTCGGGTGTTTTAAATGGGGTATATTCCGTAAATGGGAGAGCGGACCGGGTCGGTCCATATATTTTGGATCCAACGATATTACTTGTTGGGCTTTAGCCTGTCAACGGGTCGGCCTCAGACCAGCCCGTCAAAAAATATCCAGGACTACGGTCTACCAAGCAAGTCCTAATAGACCTTAATTGTGTGTTTGATTGGGTGAATAAAAAAAATGAAAGGATGGAAAATATAAATAATACACTTTATATTTTTCAAGGGATGAATTATTTATTATTTCCTTTGTATTTGGTAGAAGGAATAGAAAGTAAGAAGAATTGATTTTTTTATATTTGATAGAATAGAAAAGT
Organism: Ilex aquifolium; assembly: GCA_951799425.1. Lineage (NCBI taxonomy): Eukaryota > Viridiplantae > Streptophyta > Magnoliopsida > Aquifoliales > Aquifoliaceae > Ilex > Ilex aquifolium. The sequence continues at coordinate 18,716,560 of OX637410.1, forward strand.
GGAAGGATGAAAAAAATATAGATACATATTTTATCATTATATCTATATATATCGTACCGAAAGTATAATTTTTTATTATAAAATTACACTTTTAAAAAAAAATTATAACTGTTCAACGAAATATCATGATCAATTATAAGTACCAATGATCAATCATGAACTTCTTTTAAACAATTGTTAATTTTTTTTCCTACAAAGTGTCCAGGTTTGTACTGACTACTCTTTCGAGCTCTAAGTTGTGTACCGTAACTCAAGCTAGTTTAAGCACATGTCCCTTGAGGAACAAGAGTGACTGATTATTTGGTGGTGTGGAAAGTATCAAACCTGAGACTTTTTACTTGCAAGAGAGCAAACCTGACTATTGGATCACCCTAAGGGTTTTGAACAACTCTAACTTAACCTTTAAAAATTGTAACTTAACCTTGAAAGTTGTAATTTTTAGTATCGATCATAACCTTCCATAATCGATCATATTTTTTTACAAGTTATAACTTATATTTCAAAAAAATTGTAATTTAGTCTTAAAAATTTGTAATTTTGGTATCGTATCGTTGGCAATACTATAACCTTTCTCATACAAAAAATAAATAAATCAAATTAAAATTAAACATGAATAATATAACTAAGTAGTATTGACACAAGCATAAGACGAATCAAAATAACCAGACACGAGATGAATTGAGACCTAGTTTTTTCTACCCTATATATAGTTTTTTTTTTAATTTTTTATGTGAACGGACCCTATGTATAGTTAGTTGAAAGTGCAAGACTCTCGTCAGTTTGGTTCAGTTGGAGAATCACATTTCGACTCCAAAGCCAGAGAAAGATCAAGAAAGACAGGGAAGCTGAAAGAGCAAGAAAGCCATTGACATAGAAATCTAGGGAAGAGAGAAGCATAATGAGGAGGGCGTTATCTCTACCCCTCTTGTAAGCTCTGTTTCCTTTTTTCTTTTTAGTGGACTGGTATCTAATGTGTGTCTTGCTTTCTCCGCACCTATGAATTTTCCTTCAGTTTCCTCCGTTTTCTTGCCAACCAAACGGTACTATTATATATGTCCTTGCAGGAAATACCAGAAAGAAAGTCACCGTGAAGAAGAAAGAGAAATGAAAAACGAAGAAATGGAAGGGGAAGAAAAGAAAGGAGAGGCCGAAGACGATATAGATTACATCGACGAGCAAGTTACGTGCATGACCCTCTCTAAACGAGAACCAGTCAAAAGAGGTAGATCAAATTCCCACAATTTGTTTTTTATTTCTATCGTTCCTGCTTTGTATATGCACACACATCTATATGGAAAGAGAAGTAAAGAATGGTATTTTCTTTTCGCGGAAAATGGTGGAAAATACAACTTTCTTGGTTGGCAAACATGAACATGGCCGTTTCTTGACCTGGAAAGTGCAAGAAATTCCTTTATTTTTCTGGGTTTGTGAAGAAATTCTGTTGTATATATGGACGAGAATTTGTTCACTTTTCCGTTTTCTTGGAAACCCATGAAGACCATCTCATGTAATTTCGACCCGGCAACTAAGAACATGGACAAATTCGTACTTTAGCTTGATCTGAACCAGGTTTAAGAGTGTCCGTCAATGTTATACATTAACCCGACACAATACAAACTTAAACGGGAGAATTATACTCACACCCCCTGAAATTTGTCACTTAATCACTCAGACCCTCTGACATTTGAAGTATTACACTCAGACCCTTAAAATTTGTACACGCGTAACACTTAGACCCCTGCTATAAATATATCTATTAATAAATTACATTCAGACCCCCTGAAATTTGTAAACATATATTACTTAGATCCCTTAAGTTTAAAATATTATACTTAGACAAAAAATATTTTAATCAAAGATAGAATATCAAATATTTCAAATTTTATAATTAAAATTCATGTTCTATTGTATCATTTATTGAAATAAAATAAAAAATTCAAATTCAAATTCAAATTCAAATTTTTCTTAAAAAATCGTAATTAGTATACAATTATATTGTCTATTGGACCCCTTGTTTGATACAATTAGTATACAATTATACAATTAAGAATGACTTAGCTTGTTTGATTTTTTTGTTTTCTTCCAATAGATAGTATAATTGTATACTAATTACAATTTTTTATGGAAAAATTAAATTTCAATAAATGATACAATAGAACATGAATTTTGGTTATAAATTTAAAATATTTGATATTTTATCTTTAATTGAAGTATTTTTGGTCTAAGTATAACATTTTAAATTTAAGAAATCTAAATATTATATATGTACAAACTTCAAGGGGGTCTAAGTGTAATTTATTAACGAATATATTTACAACAGGGTCTAAGTGTTACGCGCGTACAAACTTTAGGGGGTCTGTGTGTAATATTTCAAATGTCAGGGAGTCTGAGTGATTAAGTAACAAACCTCAAGGAGTTTGAATGTAATTCTCCCAACTTAAAAATGACAATTAATTACATGTTATTGTATTAAGGAAACTATATGATCCTTTTTTTCGATCTTTTGATCAAATAGCATGAACATACGTAATGTATAAACCAGGTAACCAATCAATTTATGTATCAGGTGGCGAGCTCTCTGGGGAGAAGTTTGGACTGTGGAGGCGAGAACAAAAGACCAGGGCAGCAAGGCTAGAGAAACAGCTCAAAACAAGATGGGCCCTTGAGGGGCAAATTGATGAGCAGCTGAACCGCTTTCAAGCCCTTTACAATCGGGCCATGGTTCGTATTAAGCTCAAGGATGTGGCCCAACTTCTCATGCCCAAGGGAGCTCCAGCTCATGAACTGGCCATCCTATCCTGGCTCGGCGATTGGCGGCCCTCCGCCATTTTGGTCCTCCTCCGCTCATTGGCCTGTTCCTCGTCCTCGTTTTCATCATCTTCATCCGACTCTGTCACCACTGAACGGGTTCTATCGCAGCTTATCCACGATTTACGTATCGAGGAGGCCGTGATTGATGAAGAAATGGCTGAGATCCAAGCCACTTGCATTCTCCACTTTCCTTTCGGCCCTGTGAATAGCGAAACTGGTGGGCCTGCGCTGTCATGGATCCAATCTGAGTTTAAAAAGATCCACGGGGTCATCATTAAGGCCCAAAACCTCAGGTCCACTTTTGACCCAATATTCTATAACTGTCAATATAACTATATTAACTACTAAATATGTGACAGTTATTGACAGTTAAGTATTGCATGTATGTGTGTGTGTGTACCACAGGTTCAAGGCATTAGAGTTGGTGGTGAAGAAGGTGCTAAGCCAAACTGATGCTGCAGAATTCTTAGTTGCATTTGCAGGAATCCAAGACTTGATCCACCAGTTTTCCACCCACCATAAGTTGCAAAAGGGTCCGGTTTCCATGCCCAGAAAGGCCTTGGGATATACTTGAGAAGAAGGCGGAAGTGGTCGCGTCGCGTGCCCTGAGAAATCACTCCGACAATCAGAATCAATGCAGGATAGCAGGAGCATTGGTTTCTGTTCAGCAATAAAAAAAAGCAGAGAAGTTTGAAAAAACCAATAACCTTAGTTACAAGTTTTCAAAAATAGGCCATCAGAGGCATGAAAGCAGAAACTCGTAAAGTGATGATTGCACATTGATGTCAATTCAAGAGCCAAGCCATAGGCGTCTGGACTTGTCTAGGACTTTGTCTTTATTTCTATAGGATCTCCTGGTATCACTTAGTGCTTAGTATGGATTTGGATTTCGCATAGCGGTTTATAGTACTGTAGCAACTTAGCAAATAGATTAATCATATGACAACTATAAAACAAATCAGAACTGATCTAATACAGTGACCTGAAAGGCCCTGTGCAATATTTTTCTCTTGCCATATATATCATATTAGACACCTAGAGAGATGCTAAATCTTTCCCAAATGTATCCAGTAAAAACAAACGGATTTCGATCATCTCAATTTTAAATTTTGTCGGTTTTCATAAATTCAAATTACGAATAGTTAAATCCATCGTATCCCACCTAGAGTAGGTAAAATCCACACAAATCTATAAGTGGGACCTTGTAAATTTAACGGTAATTAATTGAACTTAACCCGCATCGACGGGATTGGAATCATAAAGAAATTTGCTTAGATAAGGAAAGATTAACCACCCTATGAGATGTTCCTAACCACCTTAACCCTGTCTAATTAAATCACATCTAGTTCCCAAAGTAGGAGTCTAGCATTAGAGATAATTAATCACGTCAAATATCCAATGTGGTCATTGAGGAAATATGCCAAACATTTCGTGGGTCCTCCGTTCACGAGCCTTTCACATGATCCTACTTGCTTGGAGCATGACTCAGCCCACTTTGACACAAAAATTTCGTATGGGAATGGCTTCTAATTTGCCTATCTTCCAAATCCTCCTCTTGCACAGCAATACTCTTTGGCTACAGTGGGTCGACATGTGATAAGTTTTAGAGCCTATGTTTTAAACAAAATCGAAATAATGAGTCGCCAATGATATTGACACACTGAGATCGTCAAATATTCGGGAGTTCCTCTATTGAATCTTTTTCCTTTTTCTTGTTGCTGGATATCTCATTTGTAAACATCTTCTCTTTATTTCTTGGGCCTCTAGTGAGCTATAGACAAAATTCGAAAATGTCAAATCTTTTATAATTCCATCATCTATGATTTATTTGCGCAAACTTTTGGATAGGTATCCTAAAATCTGAACTGAATTCTTTCTAGTTAAAAAATCTATTTCTAGTTGTTATAGAACAATTAAGAGATTCTTTAGAATAAATAAGGGATTTTATTTCTGGCGGCCACATGTTATTGAGTAGTGGTCCCGCTTATGGGGTCAAATCAATGAAGAAGTATTTAAATATAAATTTTATCGATCTCATAAGTATCATATTAAATCCCATTTCAAATCACCAACATCTAAGTCGTACAAGTAAAGAGATCTAGTCATTGATCCCAAACCCGGATAAAAAAAAAATTGGTTATGTTTAGTAATTAACGGCCAACATAAAACTTTATCAGATCTAATATATTTATCATACAGTCTCTAAAATTTAAAAAATGGAAAACTAATTTGAACAATTTCTTGAGCATGTAATTTAGCACGAGTCTAACAGCTTAAATGTTTGCATGTGCATTGTCCACAGTGCATAAATGGCATCTAATATCAACCATCAATTGCCCTTACACTTGATTTGTATGACAAGGAATTAAGCATGCAATAAAAAAATTACCATGTTCATTATGCAAAATAAGCGGGCCTAATGGCCATCGCCCCAGCAGTTGAACTTTAAAGTTGTAACTTCGAATTTCATCGTCTTCTCTTTTATAATAATGTCTGCCAAAAAAAAAAGTCTCCAATCTAGTAGATGTTAAGTAACTCGATTTTTTTACCTCGTAGTTAGGATTGGATTAGTTATAGAGTCGAGAGTAAATAATTATGGGGGTTTAAGGCTCATACTAATATCACATAGCATTTGAACGCATTTATAACTATTGAAAAGCTCTAGATTTATTTGGTTTTAAAGGGGCTCTCACCTCTTTAGAGCATCTCCAACAGTTATTATAAAACTTTAAAATAATTAAAATTTAGTTAATTAAAGACAAAAATCATGCTCCAACAAAATATGTTTGGATGCTATAAAATAGGTTTTTGCTATGGTGAGTGTCACTGTAACAACTTGTATAAATAATTTATAATTTTTTTCTCCCTCCTCCTGTTCTTTTCCACCTCTCCTGTCTACTCTTGATTTTTTCCTTTATTCTCTCTCTCTCTCTCTCTCTCTCTCTCTCCTTTCAAGAGTCTGAACAAAAGGTGCAAAAAATAAGAAATAATATATATCTATATCTATCTATATAATAAAGTAGCTTACAATTTAAATCTCAAAAGATAAACAAAATGACTTTTGCTATTCGCGGTTGAGATCGCTTTAAATTTTACTTTAAAGTTAATCTAACGGCTAATATTAACACCCTAAATTTAATAGGAAAAATAGGGTCCTAAGGGTGTGTTTGGAGTGATTTTTTAAAAGTTCTTATAGAAATTATTTCTCATAAATACTTTTAAAAAAATAATAGTGTTTGAAACCGTCTCACCACTACCTCTACGGTTCTACCCCCACCACCACCGTCGTCGCCGCCACCACCATCACCGCCGTCGTCGCCACCGCCGCCACCCCCCACCACCACCACCTCCGCCACCGTCACCACCACCATCGCCGCCGCCACCACAGCCATTGCCACCCACCACAACTGTCACCGTCTCTTACCACCACCACAGTCATTGCCACCCACCACAACCATCATCGTCTCTTACCACCATCACTGCCGCCCACCACCTCTCACCCCCATTATAAACCGATGCTTAAATTCTTTTATCTCTTCTCTATGTTTGTGATTTGATTTTAGATATGAATACAAATATGTTTATTGTTTACCATTTTTTATTACATTGTGCCTTCAGGCACAGACAATAACTAGTACTACTATAAAATATAAACAAAAGTAAAAAAAATTTGTTTGCCATAAATAACCTTACTAAAAGAATTAACTCCCCTCATATCCCACCCTTTCATATTCCCCAATTCAATTTTCCTTTAATATTACTTTTAAATTAAATTTATACAAATAAATTAAATACATAATACAAATTAATTAGCTATAATGCATCAAGACTCCCATTTTTCCATACAAGACGCCTTTCTTTCTCATATAGAGTGTACCTTAAAAAAAAAAAATTTCAATTTTACCCTCAAACAATTATATAAAAATAATCATATCCTATTTTCTAATTTAGTTCTAAGATCATTCTTATTCTAGGAATAACTAGGTTGATGGGATCTTACTTACATGTAAGAGTAGAAACATTTATTAGTCCGTATTGTCGATCTACATGACTTGAGGTGGCTGATTTTGTTCCAAGCGCTCAGAAATGCCCAAACAAATGGTGATAGAAGCGGCAATTTCAGTATAAAAAACAGACATAACAAAAGATTTGTGATCTCTTAACATTCCACATGGTCATTTTTTTCGTAATATAATTCACACATAATGTATATGAAAATAGGAACGAGATAGAATGGACTAAGATAGTTCAACCATGTCCAGTAAACTATAGTTGCCCCTCTAAAAGTTGTGACATGATATAGGTTGAAGCAACTAAGGATAATTGGAGACCATGAAAAACATGAGCAAGGTACGAGAATGGAAATTAGCTTAAGAAAGAGTGTTTTGTAAACATGAGAAGAGAAGCTGGTGAATTAATATGGTTGAAAAGGTTACTCAATTTCATTGTGCAATACGGCTATTCTTCTTTGTTTTTGCTGGTAGGATTATAACTTGGGTAAGTTTTGATGAAATAATTCTCAAGAGAAACGATAAGCGTAAAAATCAAAACAATGATTTTTATATGATCAATAGTCGTTTGACTTACGTGTGCCAAAATTGCCAAACAATGAAAAGGTGAATTGATCAACGCAATGAGAATTTTGGCTTCTGAGTATAGTGGAAACAAGCATGAAGGATAGTATTATAACAATTCATTGCATAGAATAGGGTTGCAGTGCTCCACAACCTGTTCCAATGATGCCGATACTTGTGTTCTTTACTTGGAGAGACCATGTACGATAATGTTGGACGTCTGTTCTTATTTACTCTTTTTTTTTTTGCCACAGGATATCTTGATTTGTACCGACTATTCCTTCGAACTCAAAAGTTGATAATCGTGACTTGAAATGAGTTAAAATATATACTTAAGAGATAAGGATGACTCACCGTTTTTCTCAAATGGCAGCCACAATTAACTGAGGCATGGGGTTTCTGATTGGAATTGGGTATTGTGCCAATCTTGTTTTTATTTTATTTCCCCATGATTGCTGCAAAAGTCTTGATGAAAATTGATGATACCTAAAATAAACCCTAAGCACGAGCCCAGGAAATGAGCTCAACTCGGGAGGTTAGGTAAGATACGCAGAGCTCGTCGAGCCAGAGTTAAAGCTCCCCCAAGCGAGATAATATGGGAAGCGATGAGGGGACAACAAGATGATAGCGAACACCTCCGAAGTAATAGCCAAGCTGAATTCAAGGCATAAAACTCTTTTAACAAACCAAGATCCTCTCCAAAGATTAAGGAGGATCCCACGGGTGGAAGGCAAAGATCTCGGGATAAAGTCCACTAAACCAGCCCTATGGAGATTAGGTAACTCCTCCAATGGGAAGAGTAAGGGGGAAGGATCCCTTGATTATAGAAAGTAAATCCGGGTTAGAGGTAAGCAAGAGGCTATAAAAGGAGGGTAAGCCTCCAATTAGAAAAGGAGAAACCCTAGAGACGATAGAGCGAGGAAGAACCCTAATTTCCTCCACACTACACTGTAATACACCCAACGCAATCAATAAGAAAACAGGAGCAAGAGTCTACATTGAAGAGTGGACTAGCCGAGCTTCCGGGCCGGTGAACCACTATAATTTCATTGTGCTCATCTCCTTTTCCTCAATTCCCTCAGCGTTTATCACCAACTAGCACGGGCCTTGTAGCTCGGACACCCACACTTGATTTCACATACGTCTATACGCATCTGCTCGTCCTCGATAAATTAACACCATCAGTTTGGCGCCGTCTGTGGGAACGACTGTTCCTATTACAAATAAGCTGACCTCTCAGTGACTGATGGTATCAACTCGAAACATGAGCAGAAGCCAAACAAACCCACCACGGATGCAGGATCAACAGGAAGCCACCAACGGTAGACAACCCAAGAATGTCCAAGATACTAATCCCCCCATGGGGGATTCCCCCACTAACAACGAGATGGAGGCCCTTCGTCTCGTCAACCAACGTTTGCTAAAGGAAAACGCATAACTCTCGAAGCTCGTACAACGCCCACAGGAGGCACGACCGGCCCAAGAAGGCCAGAATAATCCCCCTCACAGGGAACAACGACACTTGGACCCCCTCAGAGAGGTCAATGAAGGAGGAGAAAACAGCCAGACCAGGGGGCATGTTCCCTACCTACCCCCTAGGAATGGCCACAGCGAAGAGGTGCAAAGTCAGAACGATGAAGGCGAGAGGGACAATTTTTTCCCTTACCAACAGGAAAGGAGATAACAGCATTGAGAGCAGTGCTTCAAGGATATCCAGCAAGAGCTCAGTCACATGAAGGAGGCTGTAAAGAGCAAGGCTCCGGTTACAATGGATGCACTGGTTCAACAGACTGAGTCCCCATTCACCACTGGAGTGCTGCACTTTTCTCTCCCACCGAAGTTCAGAGTGCCACAGATAGAGGCCTTTGACTCAACGAAAGATCCCGTAGATCATCTCAACACTTACAAAAATCAGATGGAGCTGCATGGGTACCAGGATCCTGTACGTTGCAGAGCCTTTTTCATCACGTTAAAGGGCTCTGCCCTAGCCTGGTTTAACAGGTCCCACCAGCCTCAATCTCATCATTTAAATAGCTCTCCATAGCTTTTGTATCTCACTTTATAGGAGCTCGAATATACAGAAAGTCGAGCTACCACCTGTTGAGTATGAAGCAGGGACCCCAATAGAACCTGAGATCTTATGTTCAAAGGTTCAACTCGGAGTCACTAAAGGTAAATGTCCCGGATGAAAAGTTTGACATCACTGCATTTATAGCCGGTTTGGGAGTGCAATCTAAAGACCTTATGTTTTCTATCTCGAAAAGCCCGCAAGCAAACATGGCAGAGGTGCTCGCTAAAGCAAAGAAGTACATTAATGGCGAGGAAGCTCTCCTCTCTAAGGTGGGGAGCTCGTCCACGCAAAAGGATAAAGGGAAGGAGGAGAAAAAGAGGGACCGAAGTCCCAGAAGAGAAAGAGGACGTGATAGGTCTCCAAGAAGAGACAGAGATCGCTCCCCAAAGAGAAGAGAAAATGTTAGGGATCGCTTAGGTCCTCCACAACCAGATCTGCAGCCAATATATCCACCTCGGCAGCTCACTCCTCTAACTGCCTCGGTGTCCCAAATTCTGTATGAAGTAGAGAATGAGAAGTTTTTGAGGTGGCCACCTCGGATGAAAGCAGACTCAGCAAAGAGGGATCCCACCAAGTACTGCGAGTTCCATAGAGATCACGGTCATCACACTGACGATTGCATCCAGTTCAAGAAGAAGATTGAATACCTAATTCAACGTGGACATTTGCGCCGCTACATAGCTCATGAGGATCAAAACCAAGCTCTCCCACCTCCACCACCTCGGCAGCAAGCCCCTGCTCAACATCAACAACCCTTGGGGGAAATCAGGGTGATATCCGGGGGATTTGCAGGAGGTGGGGAGTCCAGTTCTGCTAGAAAGGCCCACCTGCGAAGAGTCAAAACTGGAGAAGCACTGGAGGTGCATACTGTGTCCAAGGCACCCCGACTGAGCACCGTTATAACCTTCTCAGACTCTGATATAGAAGGTTGCCAACATCCCCATGATGACCCACTGGTGGTAAGGGTTGTCGTGGCAAACAGAACAGTTCATCGAGTCCTGATTGACAACGGGAGCTCGGCAGACATCATTTTTGCCTCGACTTTTGACAAAATGAACATAGGAAGGGAGAAACTGGAGCCAGTGAGTGCCCACCTATTGGGATTCTCCGGGGAGAGAGTATTACCACTAGGATCCATTCAGCTCGTACTCACCATGGGAGACCCTCCGTGTCAAGCCACCATAACTGTGAAGTTCCTGGTGGTGGATGTTCATTCCGCATACAACATGCTACTGGGAAGACATTCTCTTAATGCGATGAAGGCCATCCCCTCTGCCTATCACCTGGTTGTAAAGTTTTCAACAGAGAATGGAGTGGGAGTGGTCCGAGGGGACCAGCGTATAGCCAGGGAATGCTACACGGCTTCGATGAAGCAAAAAGAAGTTGAAAGCATCCACGTGGATGAGCTCGACATGAGGGATGAGCTGGATACGAGACCAATGCCATCAGAAGAGCTGGAATCTATTCAGCTTAACGAGGAGCCAGAACACCTTGTTTACATCGGATCCAAACTGAGCAGAGAAATTAAGGATCTTCTCATTCATTTCCTGAAGGAAAACATTGGGGTATTTGCTTGGAAGCAAGAAGACATGGAAGGTATTGACCCCTCGGTTATTACCCACAAGCTAAGTGTAAACCCCACTTACAAGCCCATTAAGCATAAGAGAAGAAGTTTCACCTCAGATAGACAAAGGGCAATCAATAAGGAAGTCAGCAAACTCCTCCGCGCCAAAGCAATCAGGAAAGTAGACTATCCTGTCTGGTTAGCCAATGTGGTTCTTGTCAAGAAGACCAATGGCAAATGGAGGCTCTGTATTGACTTCACTGATATTAATCAAGCGTGCCCCAAGGACAGTTTTTCCCTACCTCGGATTGACCTCATAGTGGATGCCACGGCTGGCCACGAGCTCCTCAGCTTCATGGATGCCTTTTCAGGCTATAATCAGATCAGGATGGACCCCAACGACCAGGAGAAGACCTCTTTTATCACTGAGCAAGGGACATATTGCTACCAAGTCATGCCTTTTGGGTTGAAAAACGCTGGAGCCACTTACCAGCGATTGGTGAATAGAATGTTCCAAAAGCAGATAGGAGCGTCCATGGAAGTCTACATCGATGACATGTTAGTAAAGTCGCTAAAAGTAGAGCTCCACATTGAGCACCTAGCTGAGTCATTCCAGATCCTAAAAAAGTACAAGATGAAGCTTAATCCTGCAAAGTGCGCATTCGGAGTTTCTGCAGGGAGGTTTCTGGGCTTCATAGTTAATAGTAGAGGAATAGAGGCTAATCCAGAAAAGGTAAAAGTTGTGCTCAGCATGCAGTCACCCTCAAATACAAGAGAAATCCAACGCTTGACTGGAAGAATAGCTGCTCTGAGTCGTTTTGTGTCCAGATCGAGCGATAAATGTCAGCCCTTCTTTCAAACTTTAAAGAGGGCATTCTAGTGGGATACACGGTGCGAAGAAGCATTCAAAGCATTAAAGAATTACCTGAGCTCCCCTCCTGTTCTGGTGAGTCCCTTGGAAGGGGAGGTCCTTACTCTCTACCTAGCTGTTTCAGATTTCTCAACTAGTGCAGCACTGGTTAGAGAGCGAGACAGAGCTCAGCAACCAGTCTACTACTGCAGCAGAGCTCTGAGGGGAGCAGATGAGAGATATCCAAAGATGGAGAAACTTGTTTTAGCATTGGCAACTACAGCTAGGAGACTTAGGCCATACTTCAAAACTCACACCATCGAGGTTCCAACAGACCAGCCGATGAAGCAAGTACTGCATAAGCCAGAGTCTTCAGGGAGGTTGGTTAAATGGGCTATAGAGCTTAGTGAGTTCGATATTAGATATAAGTTGAGAACTGCAATCAAAGGACAGATTTTGGCAGATTTCATCGCAGAGTTCACTACAGCAACACCCATGGAGGTCACACAACTGGTACCTGACCTCCCCGTTTGGAAGCTTTCAGTAGATGGGGCTGCTAATGCTCAAGGAAGCGGTGCAGGTTTAATTCTGACCTCTCCGGATGGGATAGATGTCGAATATGCTCTCAGGTTTGGGTTTAAGGCCTCGAATAACGAGGCTGAGTATGAAGCTGTCATCGCCGGGCTCAATCTCGCTCATTCCATGGAGGCAGAACAGCTGGAGATCTGCAGTGACTCCCAACTAGTGGTGAAACAGATAGAGGAGTCTTACGAAGCGGGGAGCGAAAAATGGTCATTTACCTCAGAAAGGTACAAGAACTAATCAGGAAGTTTGTGCAGGTTAAGGTCAGACACGTTCCCAGGACAGAAAATTCACGAGCATATGCGTTGGCAAAGTTAGCAACTACCTCACAAGAGGACTTGGGTAGGCTAATACCAGTGGAGCACCTTCCAGAGCCTTCAGTGAGCATTGAGAAAGAAGAAGTGCTCCCAATCGTAGCTCAGCCGAGCTGGATGGACTCCATCATAGAATACATGCAGAAACGGAACCTTGCCAAACGATGCCAAGGAGGCCTCCAAACTGAGAGCCAAGTCAGCTAGATTTTCTTTGCTGCAGGGAAATCTGTACAAGCGAGGTTTTTCAGCACCTCTCCTTAAATGCGTGGGAGATGAAAATGTCAACTATATACTCAGAGAAGTACATGAAGGAATCTGTGGCAATCACATCGAAGCTCGGGCTTTGGCAGGAAAAACACCGAGGCAAGGGTATTATTGGCCCACTATGCTCAAGGACGCCATTGAATTGGTTAAGAAATGCAAGACTTGCGAGGAGCATGCCAACATTTCACATTGTCCACCCGAGCTATTGACCTCGGTGATAAGCCTATGGCCTTTCCAGCAATGGGGTTTGGATATACTTAGACCCCTTCCCACCGGTGTGGGACAATGCAAGTTTGCCATTATAGGGGTGGATTACTTCACCAAATGGGCGGAGGTCGAACCTTTGGCAACAATCACCGAACAAAAGGTGCAAAATTTTGTTTGGAAATCTATAGTTTGCAGGTTTGAGGTTCCCAAAGCAGTTGTATCTGACAATGGAAAGCAGTTTGACAACCCAAAGTTTAAGAGGTTTTGTGTTGAGTTCGGGATAAAGAACTACTTCTCAGCTCCGGCACATCCTCAATCCAATGGACAAGCAGAGGTCACCATCAGAACCATAAAGGCAGCTTTGAAGACTAAACTAGAAAACCTAAAAGATAAGTGGATGGAGTACATCCCTGAAATGCTGTTGGCCTACAGGACCACTGCCAGATTTGCAACTCAGGAAACCCCGTTTGCTTTGGCTTTTGGAACCGAGGCAGTGGCACCTGTCGAGGTGGGGCTCCAATCACCTAGAGTTGAATTTACAGACGCTGAGCATAACGATGAATCTCTCCTACTGAACCTCGATCTCTTGGATGAAAAGATAGACAGAGCTCTGCACCGCATCCATAGTTACCAAAGGAAAACAACAAGGTATTATAACAAGAGGGTTAGGCACAAAAGCTTTAAAGCTGGGGATTTAGTGCTCAAGAAACTCCTACCTGCAAGAAAGGACCCCACTCATGGGAAGCTGGGACCTAATTGGGAAGGACCCTACATCATATCAAGGGTGATCAGACCTGAAAATTACGAGCTGCAAACAGAGGAAGGAAAACTCTTACCTCACTTTTGGAATGCAGAACATCTTAAAAGGTTTTTTCAGTGAGTCTCCTTTGTAACGAAGAGATTTTCAATAAAGCGGCAAGTTTTTTATTTATTCATGGGTAGCTGTTCAACATTCCTAGAACGCTGAACTATTCAGTTCATGACACGAGCCACGCAGCTCACGCTGAGCTATTCAGTTCATAACTTGAGCCACGCAGCTCACGCTGAACTCTTCAGCTCATAACACAAGCCACGCAGCTCACGCTGAACTATTCAGTTCATAACTTGAGCCATGTAGCCCACGCTGAACTATTCAGTTCATAACTTGAGCCACGCAGCTCACGCTGAACTATTCAGGTCATAACTTGAGTCATGCAGCTCACGCTAAACTATTTAGTTCATAACTTGAGCCACGCAGCTCACGATGAACTATTCAATTCATAACTTGAGTCACGCAGCTCACGTTGAACTATTCAGTTCATAACTTGAGCCACGCAGCTCACGCTGAACTATTCAGTTCATAACTTGAGCCACGCAGCTCACGCTGAACAATTCAGTTCATAACTTGAGCCACGCAGCTCACGTTGAACTATTCAGTTCATAACTTGAGCCACGCAGCTCACGCTGAACTATTCAATTCATAACTTGAGCCATGTAGCTCACGCTGAACTCTTCAGCTCATAATATGAGTCACGTAGCTCGCGCTGAACTATTCAGTTCATGATATGAGCAACATAGCCCACGAAGAACTCCAAAAGTTCAGAAAAGAGCCTAGGAGCTCGCAATAGGCTACTTAATTCATAAAAAGAGCTCTGAAGCTCATGATGAGTTCCCTAGTTCATAAAAAGAGCCCGGCAGCTCATAAAGTCAATAATTTTGCTTTAAGAAGGACTGAAGTACTTCTCGAAGCAATGAGGGCAAGAGGAACATAAAGCAAAGGAAAACATAATTATGTTTCAAGCTAGAAGTCACATCGCAATTCAAAGCAAAAGTTCAGAACAAAAATTGTTTTTCAAAGTTTGTATTTCAATGTACAAGTTCAAAATACAGGAAAGGTGAAATAAGAGTCACATGAACATGATGAGAGCTTTAAGTGTCTAGGGAATGCGTAAGTGAAGGATTCTGCAGCTCAGCAGATGAGCCTTCGACAGCAGGCAGAAGAGAAGAGCTTCCAGGGTTACCAGCTACACGGGTCTCTACCCCCATTGATTCCGAATTTTGAGCAAGGCCCTCAGTCACAAGGTCAGCTGAGAACGGTATAGTGGCAGAAACAGTAGAAGTTACAGTTGGGAGCTCGGGAATTGCAGCAACAGAGCCTATCCCAGTAGAAAGGGCTCCAGAAGTCTCAGCATGAGGGATGGACATCTCAACACCTCTTGGGGTAAAGTCTGGAGGAGCCAAGCTGTCCCCCTCGCCATCTATATCAGTCTCCTCCAGCTCTTCCTCGGCAGGAATAGTAAAGTTGAAATCAAGGTCTGGATAAGTCTTTGTAGCTCGGCGTTTGAAGGCAAGCCATCTAGTGGCCCACTAGGTGGTGACGTCATCCCTCAGCTCAGCAATAACATCGTCCTTTTCCTTGACAAGAGTCTTTTGTGCCTCGAGCTCGGTGCAGAGTACAGCATTTGCCTCAGTCACAGCAAGATAATCCTTCTTTATGCTCCGCAAAGAGCTCTGGGCTTCAAAGGTTTCTTGACTGGCCTTAGCCCAGGCCTCGGATTTAAGTTTCAGCTCTTCCCTGGCTATTCTTAGCTCATCCCTGGTTTTCCTTTCTCTTTCTTCAGCAGTATCTTTGGCCGTTTGTAAGCCCTGAAGGGAAGAAGCCTGGTTCTCCAATTCCTCCTTGAAGCCTGCCACCTGAGCTCGGAGGTCGTCATTGTCAAAGGCGAGTTGGGAAACCTTAAACTCGTATGTTTTTAAAGCTTTGACAAAGCTCTCAGAGGATTGGATCCTACTCATCAAACCTTTTACATGGAGAGCCAGCTGGGGACAGAAGAGAAAGCAAGAAAAGGTAAGCTTAAGGTAACAACATAAAGATAAATGGATGTATAAGGGGGCAAGAGCTTACAACTGCTGTTCCCTGAAGAGCTGAGTTGATGGTCTCCTCAAGAGGCATGGAAGAAGCCTTTTGAACGTCAAAATCGGTAAGAACAGAAGAAATTGCCCCAGCAGCAAGCTCATTGTTCTCAAAAAAAGAGTCCTCACTCTCCTCCACCTTGGGGCGTTTTCCTTCGTCACACCCAGATTTCTTTGGAAAAGATTCAATAATCTTCCCTGAAGGACTATAGGAGAAATTACCAGGTTGAAGGCCAGAGACCAACCTCAAGGCTTCTTTGACCTCAGTAGAGGAAGAAGAAGCCTCGCTTGGCTCATTAGTTTGACTTGAAGTGGGTTGAATCCCTGATGACATGCAGGCCTCAACGACTGGTGGGGTGTTCAACGATTGAACCTGCTTTGATGAAGTCGAAGCTGGAGAAGAAGAAGACACCCCCAATTTTTGAATCTTAGCCCGAGTAACAGGGCTACGTCCAGAGCCGACCACAGCTTTCCGTTTGCTACCTTTCCCACTCTTCGATAAATGGTCGATCTTGGCCTAGAGTTCCTCAGATGTGGGCTTCATTATGAAAGACCCTGGAAGATCTGAGCCAAACCAGTTACGCATATATGCGGAAGTAGGAAGGAAGGCAGCGCAACTTATTGGAAAAAGGAATTACCTGCTACTTCTTCAGGTCTGACAGCAGAAATGGGAAGCGGGGCTTCTATCGTTATCCTAGGAGGACTAAATCCTCTCTTAACCAGAACCCAGGGTTGGATAAGCTCGGAGTACCTTCGCGGGTCACACTTGACCAATTTTAATCTCACCTCCTCGTCCTCAACGCTAAGTTCAGGTCGGGTACCTAGATACAACGCAAGCAGAGCAGAGTCAGAAACTTATGATTCTCAAAACAGTACTCAGTCAACTCAAGCAAGGACTCACGCAAGTTCTCTGGAATAGTCCAGGCTCTTGGGAGTGTCCATTCCATCAGCAGGGTTGTATTCCCAATTGGTGCCCCCAATAAAGAAGAAACGTTCTTTCCAGTGTTTATGGGAGGACATAATAGGAGAGATGATCTTTCTAGCGTTGGCTCACTTGGAGATATACAAGAAGCCCTCAGAGGAGGTCAGCTTGACGTTGAAAAAGTCCAAGAGCAGGGAAATGCTGGGAACCCCGAGGTTATGGTCCTTAAAGAAGACCAAAAGACCCACCAGAACACCCCAGAAGTTAGGGGAAAGCTGAGAGGGACAAACTTTGAAATATTGTAAAATGTTCTTGATGAATGGGTGGAGGAAAGCGAAGGCCATTCTCAAATGCGACTGATTAACCATCAAAAGTGTTATTTTATTATATTTAATGATTGGTTAATTGCATATTATTTGTGATTAAATGTGTTAAATTCCTTGATTTTCTAGTTTGATACTTTTTCTAGCTGTTTGGTTTATTTTGCAGGTAAATTGGTTGATTTAAAGTAATAATCGATAATGCAAGTGAAACAATCACTAGAGGAAGAATCATAACTGATAAGGATTGAAGAGTCAAGATTGAGATAGGAAGACTTGAAGATAAATCAGCAATTTAATCCTTATAAGAGTTTAAGTGAGAAGAAAACTCATTTAAAGTTGGATTAGGAAAGTTTCCTAAAAGATAAGGATTTGACACGTTTTCATTATTTTGGACATAACTTTTGATTCTGATATCGGATTTACTTGATTTTTATGGGGTTGGAAAGAAGACTTCAAGGGCTACAGAAGTGTATTTCACGAAAATTTTGTGATTCAGCCTCTAAATATGCGAAATTCAAGTTCGAAGTCTGGACATATTTTGTACCCGCGGGCCCCAAGATTTATGCACGGGATTTAACCTTACAAGACATCTTTTTGGGAAAGGAATTCTTTCCAACCTGTACTTAGGATTTATTTTACTATAAATAAAGGCTCTCGTCTATTGAGAGAGGGGAGATTATTTTATTCTTTTTTTTATCTTTTTATTTTTAGTTCGTCATGTCTGAGTAGAAGGCTAAGCTAGGGCTAGGGGAGAACCTCTCAATGAAGTACGGTAATGTTATTGACTTTGTGCTTAATGATTTATGATGTTTTGTTAATTTAACTTCTGATTTTTTTAGCAAAGTTTTTATTCTGTAAAAATCCTTGAGTCGTTGTGTCATGTACATCGATTGCTTGAATTTCCCTGCGAGTAAATAACCAGTTATTCCACGCTTGAGGTAATTATCATTATTTCATAAAATAATATAATTGGATGATTATTCAGGTTCCTGAATAATCTTTTGATTGTAACATTTGGTTTTCTTACTTGATTTGTTACTTGAATCAACCGACATCTGATTTGTGTTTCAAGTTAAGTTTTGAGTCTTCAATCATTATTGTATGGAATTGAGAGGGAGTACCCGATGCTTTAGTATTTTCTATTATTGTTTTAAAACCAAATTTATTGTTTTCTAAATCTCTACAAAAATTATTTCAAAACAAATTTTCTTTTATTTTTCTTTGTGTTCTAAGTTTTTCACAATTCCCTGTGGTTCGACCTCGGACTTCCGAGTATTATATTACTTCGCACAACCTGCACTTGGGTGATCAATTCTAAAGTTGTAGTTAAAGAAACAAACCCTCTTATGAACTTTGGCAACATAAAGAGTGGAGCTGTCTGGACACCAGGGCTGGACACCAACAGGAAACCCATAACGGGCAATGAAAATCTTCACAAAGGAAGGGTCGACCTTGCTAGGGCCCACGAGCTTGGCATGCTCTAGGGCAGCTCCTAAGTATGATGTACCACCAGAGACCCCAACCCCACTGACTTTGCACTTGCCTTTGTCAGGCTTGGAGGGCATAGGAGAAGACGATGAGGGAAGCTCCTCGGCATTGACCTCGGAGTCAACAGCGTTAACACTAGGCCTGTCAAAATTCAACACGACACGATTAACCGACACGAATTAAACGGGTTTGGGTGAGACCTTAACGAGTTCGAGTGATAAACGGGTTGACCCGTTAAACACGTTTAATAAACGGGTCGTGTTCGGGTGAGATCTATCAACCCGTTTATCACCCGTTTACCCGTTTAAAAAAAAATAATATAATAATAAATTAATAATTATTTTATTTTAAAAAAATTAATCAAAATTAAAATATTATATACATATGCAAACAAGAAACCAAATTGCTAAGTGGATGAGAGATTGGCACTTTGGCAGTCCCCCATTAAGTACAGATTATTCCTTTACTTGCATTGCAGTACTCGATGTGGGACAGGCTACATTACAAGGTCTTCTTGTGGGTCTGCAGTGCATGCATAATGAAACCTTTTCACTTGAATCCCACATCGACAAACTCAAAGAAGGAGACCTTTCCATGCCTATAAAAAGCTGCTGCCCCTTTCTTTAGTGACTCAACCTTTTCACTTGCCTTTGCAAGTTTCAACCAAGTGGAAATCTTTTAATTAAGAGAGTACAATTGTTGTGGATAATTAATGGAGTTTAAAATTTTAATAGAATAATTTTTTAGTGTGGGTTAAAATTTTAATAGAATAATTTTATGAAAATTAAACGGGTTAAACAAGTTGTCGTGTCAACCGTTTATTAAACGGTTCGTGTTCGTGTTGAGTTTTTTCACCCATTTATTAAACGAGTCGTGTATGGGTCTATATGTTTTTCACCCGTCACCCGTTTAACCCGACACGTAACCGTTTAACCCGACACGTTTGACACCCCTAGTTAACACCGGGGAAGTTGTCGATTTCGTCACCCACTTCTCCTAATTCAGTCTCCTCCTCGGCAGACCTACCTTCTAAGAGAGAAACAGAGGAGCGAGTGGCTCCAGAAGAGGCATACATGTTTGGGCAAGAAAAAAGAAGATCGAAGGAACGATAGAGAGAAAGAACACCAGTCAAACACTCCTTAATAACCCTAGGGTCAGCACAGTAGCTTCCAGCAGCAAGTATGTGCACAATAGAACTCCAATCTAGGAAATGGGGAAGAGGAGACAAGCAATAGTCACGGGACCAGAAGTAAAAGAACCTATGAGCTCAGAAACGCAATAACCACCTCGAACTCGAGGGATCCAGAACGAGAAAAGATGAAAAGGGGACAGCAAAAGCGTACCTAGCCAGGGAAGAGAAACGAGCAACAATCCAGAGCGAAATTGAAGGAAGGGAGCACTGCGGATCCTTAAGTCGAACACAAAGGACTCGATTTTGAGCAAGAATCAGAAAGCTTCAAGCCGGGAAAGCTGGAATCGAAAGAAAAGAAGTCGAATAGTGAAATGAGACGGTTCAGGTAGCCGTTTATAGATTTAAAGCTTAAGAAACGTGAGCTGAAACGTGCGCGGGAATCGAGGAAAGCCATGATTGCTGCAAACCGTCAAAAGGCTTCAATCACGTGCAAGCCAGGGTCAGCCACGCGCAGGTCTAGCTCGGTTTAAAAATAGCTCAGCCCCTGCCCAAGCTCGCTTGAGACAAGGGCTGGGGGGCAACTGATGATACCTAAAATAAACCCTAAGCACGAGCCCAGGAAATGAGCTCAGCTCGGGAGGTCAGGTAAGATACGCAGAGCTCGTCGAGCCAGAGTTAAAGCTTCCCCAAGCGAGATAATATGGGAAGCGATGAGGGGACATCAAGATGATAGCGAACACCTCCGAAGTAATAGCCAAGCTGAATTCAAGGCATAAAACCCTTAACCAACCAAGATCCTCTCCAAAGATTAAAGAGGATTCCACGGATGGAAGACAAAGATCTCGGGATAAAGTCCACTAAACCAGCCCTATGGAGATTAGGTAACTCCTTCATTGGGAAGAGTAAGGGGGAAGGATCCCTTGATTATAGAAAGTAAATCCGGGTTAGAGGTAAGCAAGAGGCTATAAAAGGAGGGTAAGCCTCCAATTAGAAAAGGAGAAACCCTAGAGACGATAGAGCGAGGAAGAACCCTAATTTCCTCCACACTACACTGTAATACACCCAACGCAATCAATAAGAAAACATGAGCAAGAGTCTCCATTAAATAGTGGACTAGCCGAACTTCCGGGCTGGTGAACCACTATAATTTCATTGTGTTCATCTCCTTTTCCTCAATTCCCTAAGCATTTATCACCAACTAGATCGGGCCTTGTAGCTCGAACACCCACACTTGATTTCACATACGTCTATACGCATCTGCTCGTCCTCGATAAATTAACACCATCAGAAATAAGTGTTCCAAACTAGGGATGACTTACTTGCATTGTATACTTAAGGTAAATTTACATTTTTCTATGAGATGAATATCATTATTCTTCACAAACAACTATAATATAAAACAGGGTCGGATTTAATAAACTTATTCGACGATCTCAAATAGACTCATCAAACGACCACCAACATCCCTCTCAAAATCATTCACATTGCACTATACCTTCAGGCACGAGTTACCCCTAGTATCTACAAAAAATATAACAAAAAACACAATCAGCTTCAAAGTACATATGAGTGAGGGCATTTTCTAATCTTTATAGTGTTATTACATAACATTTAATTCTTGAAATAGTTTACGTACAATGCACGTGTGCACTAATTAATATTTTAAAAAAATAGTTAAAATATAAAAAAAAAAATTGGAGTGTATATTAAAAAATTAAATAGCTAAAATAAAAAATATTATTTATTTTATAGTTAAACTAATTTTTATTGTAGGAGATGCTCTTAGAGAGATATAATCATTTTACAAAGATATATTTTTCGTAATGTCATGATCAAGTCAGGATTTGTCGTGCGATTTATAGATCTTGTTGACAATCCAAAAAAAGCAGTAGTCTAATATGATAATATCCTTAAAAAAGAAAACGTGGGTAAGTCTTTAATCTAATGAATCTTTGAGTAGCTCGATTTGTTATAGCCTATAGGTAGGATTGGACAAGTTTTAGAGTTGAGAGTCAATAATTATTTATAGGTCCATCCAGAAAAGGAAGACTAAATCAAGAGGTTTATAAGAAAGAAAGATCATACATCATTATCACACCCATCATTTTTAATATCTTTGGTAGATCTTTTTTCAAAGGCACTTTGTTGGTGGTGTAGATTTGAGGTTGTAAAAAGAGGATAATGATCAACATGAGGATAGCAAAGGAGGCATTACCTATTATCATACTCAAATGTATAGAGTTTTAAGATTAAATTATAATTTTTTAATGGGTGGATTATAATTTAATGAATTACGATCGGTCATAAAAAATACTATTTTCAAAGATTGAGTTATATTTTTTAAAAATAAATTAAATTATTCATGACCGATCATAAATATTTATGATCATAATAAAATATTTTTAATATGACAATACACTTTTTTTTTTCCTAATATTATAGTCTTTTTTCTAACAATATGGACTATCTGACGCATCAGAATGAGGAACATTACGATTCTTTATGATCGAGTCAATATAAAAACTCTGAATTCACAGAGAGAATAAAAAAAAAACTCTGAAATATGATATTGTTGAATGAATAATCTGTAATACAGACGAGTAATATAAATAGGAACAATCAAAACTCTAATTGTTCTCATAACTAAAACGAATTTCCTAACGTTACAAAAAATAAAAATATGTGATTTTCCTAATTAACATAAAGACACATGTTGTTTGGAATCTAACAAGATTAAATGGCGCTGAATTCAGAATCTCTTATGATTTATTATTAATTTTTAATTTTTTTATTAAAATAGCAAAAATAGAGTTTTGAGAGCCTAAATAATAGAATTCGACCCAAAATTTAAAGAGCTCGTGGCAAAACGATTTAGATCAAATATTACCGGTCCCACTGAATTTCGAGTCTTATCTATTATTACTTTTTAATCTTTGATTTGTACCTTAAAAATAGAACAATCAACATATTTCAAATATTCTACAGCTGCATGTTCTAAGTCACTGTCTAACATGAAAAGGTCACAAAATAGGGAGACCACAAAAGATATGGGGGATGCAAACAGAGGTGGAGGATATGGGCGAGTGGAGTGGAGTGGAGGGGACCCACGAGCAACTTAATTATCAGGTGATCATGCGTGACAGTACACCAGGCGTGCACGTAAACAGTAATTTCTGTATGTTTACTTTCTGGGCCCTTCAATCATAAGACAGATAAGCCTTTTAAGAAAAACAAATAAAAAATAAAAGAAAAGAAAGCCTACTTGCCTACGTATAGACTAGAATTGTAGGCTCCCTGTTTTGCAGATTGCAGTAACGTAACGTACTTTTATTTGCAAATTTTTTTGAAGGAAATAAAATTATAATTATTTAAGAAAAATCATGATCGATCATAAAAATTATAATTTAATCATAAAAAATTATAATTTTGAATATGGTCATAATTTTTCCCTTAAGGTAATGGAATCGTTATTATTAGTTTTGTGATTTTTTTTTATTTTTTTAAGATTATTTTTATTTTTTTGTGATGATGTTTAATTGATTTTTAAAATGTAGTAACTTGGTTCAAAAAATTATAACTCAAACCTTAATGGTGTGTTTAGTAGGAGGAATGAAAAATCGAAAGGATAAAACATGCACATATAATTTACTATTATACCCTTTCATATAAAAAATAATTTTTTCAATCCAAATAAGATTACAATTTGAGAATAGTTAATAAAAGGATAAAATATGGACTGTTGCATAAAATGGTCAAAATAGCTATTTATTTCAAAATTTCTCAAGTTCTGTGTTTCTAGAAAAATCCAACAGTAGATATAACACATAGTGAAGGGTATAGAGCTAATTACAACAATCCCTACTATCCAATTTTCCTTTGATATCAAACAAAAGAAACTCCTTCTTTCTTTTCTATTTTTCATCCATCTCATTTTCATTCAAACCAAACAAGGGCAAAAATTAGAACATAGTCGAATTTTTTTTATGTGTCCAACCAACCTGTCACACTGCTAACCAATTTTGAGGATAGATGGTGGATAAGGAGTTGAAATTGGGGGTCAAATAAGTCCAATCAACGTGATTTTTGATCATCCATTCGTTTGTAAAGTGTGGATATCCATTCGGACAATAGATCTCAGGACAATAGATCTCAAGACAATAAATGGTGCATCATGTGGGCCCTCTCCCATGTTTTGGTTGGATGAGTGCATAATACATCTCCACAAAAATTAAACTCGTGTTTGGTTACGATTATGTGGTGCTGGACAAGTCTATGATACCAAACTCGTGTTTGGTTACGATTATGTCGTGTTATCGTACCATCTTTTATTATTTGGAAAATGTTATTTGGACCTAAAAATTTGACATAATTTATTGACTTAATGACGTGACTTCATTGGAACCATTGGATTAATACCAAGTTCCAATGTTTGATGGAGCCCACAGTCAATCCAAAGGTCATAGTGAATTAGGTCAGCAAATTAGGTCAGTAAATTAGGTCCCAATAGCATTGCTCTTATTATTTTTATAAATATTTTTACTATAAAAGTGATAAAAAATAATTATAATAATAATGATAAAAATACTCATAAAAACTATAAATTATCTATAAAAATTATAAATTTTTTTATTATAAAATAATTCATAAAAATTATAAAAATACTCATTAAAATATTAAAATTTAAAAATAGAGTACCGAAGCCTTAGTCAAGTCCATTTGGTGCTATTGTCACTGGAGATACAGGGATTGCTCCATACGAACGCAGCATTGATAGGTGTATCGTGTGTGTACATACACTGTGTAGAATGTATGTACTCCCCCCACTTTATAAATGACACCTTCCCTCACGCCATCAGACAGACCAACGTTCGAAAAAACCTGATCACGATCTTGACCACTCATTCTCAGGGGCCCACACAAAATCTATAAAAAAAAAGAAAAAAGATCACGGTACGTTGATGTGATGAGACGCTGCCACGTCATCAGCCTAAGTAGAATTGGGGGGGACCATCCCCCCAAACCCAAAGTCCCAGATCTCCTGCCACTTGATTCGTGTCATTTGCCAATCAATATTTGCCATAAGTTGTTTTCCACTTATCCAAATTGCCCTTCCTTCCTTTTCGAGTTCTTGTCCAAAGCTTAATGTACTGTCTCCAATTCATCTACACCATCCTATCATAGAGTGAAAAATCAGTCCTTTTTTTTTTTTTTTTTTGTTATATTAGATGATATTATTATTTTTGTTTATGTTTGTCCCGATTATTTCATCGAACTCTAACACTGGCCATCATAATTTAAAGATATTCTCTTGAGAAAAAATGATGACTGACTCTTAAAGGATGTGAGAAATATCGAATCTGATACCACTTACTTTATTAGAGAATAGACCTGACCACCGGCTCGAATTCATCTAAACCATCATCCAATTGAAGTGTTTGATCATAGGGTGACAAAAATGAGTCATTTATGTTATACTAGATGTTTTTATTTTAAGTTCGCATTTATATGTTTAATTTATGAATTTGGAATTCCAAAATTGATCAATAATCTAATTTTACATTTCTATTTGATTTTTGATAAAATTGAGTGCAGTAAAACTAGTATCCTAAGTCCGGATTCTTTTGTCGTAAAAGGTGAAAAATAATCTCTTGTGTCCTAGCTTTGAATTTTAATTGTATAAAACTCAAATTTAATTTATTCACGAGGTTTAATAGTCTAAATTGAAAAGAAAAAAAAACAAATAAGAAGGGCCATTATCCTCTTTATGAAAAACTATTTATATATGGTAATGGGATCCTAATTAAAGTTTGAGCTTTGCTAGACTGATCAAATTTTTGGCTAAATGATGTGAATGACATACACCAACAAATAAAGTAACATAAAAGAATAAAGTTATGCATTCTAAATGTGTGTATCAAATAGTACCGTAACATATTGAGCATTGAATGTGATGGGACACTTGAGAAACGATATGATTCCAACACGTGTCATTGGCATCAAGGGCATTTCCCTTTTGTGATGAAGCCACGTGTCCTCGGCAACGGGGCACGTCCCTCTCTCTGATAAAGCCACGTGTCCTCGGCACCGAGGGCCCCTTGCTCAATGCCGAGGGGCACATCCTCCTCTCCTGTGAAGCCACGTGTCCTCGGTACCGAGGGGGACATCCTCCTCTCCCGTGTAGTCACGTGTCCTCGGCACCGAGGGTCCCTTGTTCCCTGACGGATCCATACATTCCATATGTTACTAGACTGAGGCCTAGTTATGGACACGTCACTTGTTTTCTGGGAGGGACACTGACAGATGCAGCACATCAATCTCAGGAGCTTTGCTAGGCTGATCAAATTTTTGGCTAAATGATGTGAATGACATACACCAACAAATAAAGTAGCATAAAAGAATAAAGTTATGAATTCTAAATGTGTGTATCAAATAGTACCGTAGCATATTGAGCATTGAATGTGATGGGACACCCCTGAGAAATGATATGATTCCAACACGTGTCCTTGGCATCAAGGGCACTTCCCTTCTGTGATGAAGCCACATGTCCTCGGCAACGGGGCACGTCCTTCTCTTTGATAAAGCCGCGTGTCCTCGGCACTGAGGGCCCCTTGCTCGATGCCGAGGGGCACATCCTCCTCTCCCGTGGAGCCACGTGTCCTCTGCACCGAGGGGGACATCCTCCTCTCCCGTGTAGTCACGTGTCCTCGGCACCGAGGGTCCCTTGTTCCCTGACGGATCCATACATTCCATACATTACTAGACTGAGGCCTAGTTATGGACACGTCACCTGTTTTCTGGGAGGGGCACTGACAGATGCAGCACATCAATCTCAAGGGCATGTTATGAATCATTGGTTTACCATCCCTAATAAAGTTAGAATGACAGAAAAAATAAGACACTCAGCCAAAGGGAGTTAGACGCGTGGCGTAAAGTACAGGACGAGGGGTAAAAGGACAATAATACCCCTGCTGACACACGTCCGTCTCAAGCAAGCATTTAATAAACCCTCAGTTGATGGGACATTCGTAATGACTAAAGAAGTCGAGGAGAATGAGCATTAAATGCTCCAGGACTCGAGCATTTAATGCTTCAACATTGAAGAAAGAGCATTAACTGCTCGGGGGCCCGAACAATAAATAACGGGGTCTCTCCCATGCAAAATAGGGGGCACACTGCCCCATGTCTGGACTACCTAAACCATCAGAAATGATGAGGCTTTGGAGGTATAAATACTTCCCAAAAATACAATGTAAAGGAACGCAAAATCACCTTTCAAGAACACCAACAGTGCTTTTTTCTTCCCCTCTTTCAAAGAACTGACTTGATCGTCGGAAGAGATACGCCGGAAAACACTCCAGCGCCCTTCTAACCCGTTTTTTGTGTATCAGGCAACCCCTTTGGCCGCCGGAGTCAATCAAACAGTCTCCAAAGCAATTCTTCACCACTCCTTAGGCCCCCTTTGGCCATTTTGTGCTTCCCTTTGCCATGAGATCGTCGACTCTCGAGGCGAACACGAGCTCACCAAAGGAGAGATCTATTCCTATTTTTTCATTGTGCGAAAATCTTCGCGCACAAAATGTTTAATGGAAGTCGGTAAGACCCACTAATCAAACTATCCACACTAATTTAGTATAAAAAAATTTAATAAACAATTTGATAAGTGTAACAATTTTCAACGTTAAATTTGATTTGTCACACCATTGAAGCCACCAAATAAAATTTACTGTTTACCAATGTTACATGGACTAATGTTACATAAACTTTATTTAGTGATTTTATTTGGTTATATTATCAGTTATTAGATTGACGGTGGATCCCGTTACTAGTTAAAACTCATTGTCAATTCAATAATTATGAGATATCGTGTCATCAATTAAGATTACTAAATTAGTACTCCCAGAGGATTGAGAAAATATTCACCGAAACGGCGATACCATGCACAGTTGATTGAATCTTCCTTGGATAGTTATTGATTTACATGTAAGAAGAGTGAATAATTATTTATTTATATAAATAGATAATTATTAATTTATGTGGGATCTATTTTTTTATTTTTTTATATATTATTAATTAGTGATACGACGTGACAATAATGTGATATCACCGTTAGAATGAATATTCTTTCCAGAGCATTGTAGTTAGGTTGGTGTCGAAACATGGAATCGCAATCTCCAAAGAGGATAAAAGAAATTACTAAATCACAAAAAAGGAGTGTATAAATGATAGCACTGAGCTATTGGATCTTTCTCAGTGCTGCTTTGGCCAATAAAGATATACTAATTTTTAAGGCACTTCTCAGACTCTCTCCCCTCTCCACCCTCCACCCTCCACTCTCCACTATCCACTCCTCTTTAGAGGGAGAAAATATAGACGAGAGAGAGAGAGAGAGAGAGAGAGAGAGAGAGAGAGAGGGGAAAAACACATAAACCCATCTAAGAGAGAGGGAGAGAGAAATGTTTGCAGGAGACAATGGAATACAGGGAGACCCAAGGTTGAAAACCATATCAGATGCCATTAGAGTCGTCCCTCACTTCCCCAAACCAGGTTTTCTTACTTTAATGATGCTCTACATATGAATTATGATATGTACAAGTTTTTTTTTTTTTGTTGGTTTATATGAAAGCTTTCGTAGAACAGCTTACATGGTACTTCTTGTGTTTGTGTGTGTTTGTGTTGGTTTTTTCTAGGAATAATGTTTCAAGACATAACTACTCTGTTATTGGATCACAAGGCGTTCAAGGACACTGTTGACATCTTTGTCGATCGTTACAGACATATGGACATCTCTGTTGTTGCTGGTATCCCCCTCTGTGTGTAAATATTTTGCAAATGATGAACCTCCAGTTTCGCCAAATTAGTTTTCATTATCCTTCTTTTATTGTTCTTGCATCTTCATACATTGCATGGCATTCACTAAATTAGCTTTGTGAAAAATAACTTGCTGCACTATGCACTTTTTTCTGGGTAGAATTGTGTATTCCAGTAGAAATGGCTTGAGAAATTAATCTGAAATAACTCAAATAATAAGAATATATACATGGTTGGTTGCAGAATTTCTTGTCATTATTTTTATTGTTGGTTAAAGTTTAGGATTTCAATGCCGAACCATCCCTTGGAGCCAATCGGTTGCTTGAATCTTGACACGATGAAGATGAAGGCGCTCTTAAGCCGCTCTCGCTAGAAAAGCAAGATAATCTGTTTTTTCAAACAATTTACACATTCATTACAAATTCTTGATGATGAAGCTCTATTTTTGCCAAATTGGGTTCTTTTTATAAACTTTTAGATGGAAAAGAAAAGATTTTGTTCTGTTATCTTTCATTTGTAGTTCTAGAGGCTTCATGCATTGCATATCATCCACTAAATTAGCACTATGAAAAATAGTTTGTTAAACCATGCACTTTTTTCCGGGTAGAATTGTGTATTCGAAATGAATTACCCTGGTTTCGCATATTACATAATTATATATTCAGTTCCAGTAGAAATGGCTTGACAAATTAACCTGAAAATAACTCAAATAATGAGAAAAATATACGAGGGGCCCAGGATACTTCCAAAGGGAGACGACAAACAAAGCGTATTAGTTGATTGAGCCTTGCTCGAGATCGCTGTTCCAGTCAATCAAGATGTAAAAAAAAGAATCGTAGTCTGTTGGTTATATACTTTCACATGAGAGGTAAATGTGCTTTGTTTCATTGTAAGATTATGTAAAATGTTACCTCTAAAGGACCATCGTTTAGGTTGGACTTATTATTGGAGATAAATAGAAAATTAGAAACTAAAACACTGCCACAATTGAAGTTATGGCCAAATCAGTTTTTTCACCAGGTGAAATCATCAAAAGTTTTATATTCAATTTCAGATGCCATGAAAGATTACACGAGGCTCGTGTGCCACAAAAGGCGAGAGACATTGATTTCACTTTCGTGGAAAACATATTGACCCTCTCTGTGTCCCCTCACCGTTAGTTACTAGATAAGTTGGTTATTACTCCATGTTACATAAAACCAAATGCCCGACTATTGCATTGAAATTTAGATAATAGTTCATGTTGTTTGTTCACTTGATGGAAATGGTGTACAAGTCACTGATCATATGTGGAAATGGTGTTCAAGTCAAATTGATGATTACTTGAGGATTGGCTTTAGCATCCTTTTCCTTGGGAAAAAAAAATGTTAGAATACTGAAACGAAGAAATAGGGAGTTTAAAAGTGCAATTCAAGAAGATAAGAATAAATAACTTTTTTACCCGATTTGGCTTCCAAAAAAGTTTGACTTAAGCAAAAAATTGTACAGAAAGTATTTCTCAGAAACCATGTTAATAATGATTTCTTTTCTCACCAAGTTGCATTTAAAAGGAATGAAAAAGTTACATACACAGCTTGTCTAGTCAGTCGACTAACATGTCATTTTTGGATGTAACGATTTGTACCTCTAGGAGTGGAAGCGAGAGGATTTATGTTTGGTCCTTCGATTGCATTGGCCATCGGGGCAAAATTTGTTCCTCTACGTAAGCCAAAAAAGTTGCCAGGTATGATTTAGATTTCGATTTGTTGTTTGGTGAATTTAGAACTCTGTCTGTTTTTATCTTGATGAGCTTAGCAACTAAAGCACCTGCATTATTATAACATTGTGCGGGAATATCCCACGAGCTCGGGAATAGAGAAGCAATTCATATCTGCAAGTGAGACCAATAAGATCTGCTCATTAAATTCTGCCAGTCTAATCCATCATCTTACCAAGTGCCTCTAAACGGTTTAGTTGAACTTTGATAGGGTTTCCAACATGCCCTTGGTGGATTTGGATTTAGGCACTTATTTTCTTTGCTTCCTTGCTATTTGAGCCATTCTCCATTTCACCATAGTTCCCAGAATTTAGCTACACAAATTTAATTATTTTCTCTAGTTTCGAATAGATAAAAAATTTGAATCAAACATTTCAAAATTATTTATTTTTAGGAGAAGTAATCGCCGAAGCTTATGAGCTCGAATATGGTGAGGATTGTTTAGAGATGCATGTTGGAGCTGTTCAACAGGATGAACGTGTGTTGGTTATTGATGATATCGTGGCTACAGGTGGAACCCTAGCTGCAGCAATAAGGCTTTTGGGTGAGGTCTTTGATGTTCTTTTGTGGCTTTCCTATCATAGTTCCCTGTGAAAACTTAATTAGACTGGTTTCTTAGCTCTCTGACAGATGACTAACATGATTGAAATCGTTGTTCACTAGAACGTGCTGGGGCTGAGGTAGTTGAATGTGCTTGTGTTGTTGGGTTGCCAGAGATCAAGGTAGTTTCTGTAAATTTCCCTTTGTATTTTTTTGTGTTAGATATTGCAACCTAATTGTGGGCTTCTAATTAGACATACTTGGTCTCCTTGTTCGTTCTCCAGTAATGTCAATTTACAAAAAAGTTTACTCAAGTCATTCTTAGAGGTTTCCCAGCTTTTCACTGTCATTGTATGGCATGTAAATCCTCTCACAAGGTGATTGTGGGGCTACTTATGCATCATAGTTTGGAATAGCTTAACTGCATATTTGGCTGAAAGTTAGCCGAGTATCCTTCTGCCATGCATGGCCATTGTAAAAATAGTAAGCATGACTTCTTTCATATAAGACTTAAAGGAATACTGATGTCTGATTTTAGGGTAATTCCTTCTTGCTAGTTGATTGACTTTTTATACCAACTTTATTGATTGATTTGGCTTCATTAGATGTCAATGGCTAGTATGCACATATTTCGTTAGTATCGCTGCCAATGAGTTCGCAACACAGCATTCTGTATAAAACCTTGAGCTGCAGACTTCGGTGTCTTAAACCCTGAACCTGTTGAAGAAACTTATCTGGATCATACTATTCCTTAAGAATTGTTTTGATTCGTGCTGAAAGCACATAACTGTGAAGGAGGAGCAAGTGAATTTGTAGTTTGTTTTCTCTTGTTCTACTTATATACTCTCCATTTTCCCTCTAAGATGCTAACATATAGCATTTGTGTAAACCTTCAGAGTAAGAGCATGTTTTAAAACTTATCCTACCCTCAGTTCCAAGGCTTTTTAAAGTTCCAGGCTAATGAAACACATTGTTGCCGCTTACAAAGGCTTAATGTGACAAAACTACTCTTTTGAGTCTCTTGTGAATTAGAATGCCAAAACATTTACACCTTGGTGGGGTCTGCTTAATTGATAGTACGTATGATCAGCGGGCTGTAGTAGGATAAATCATGATAAAACTTGATCTTAGTTGTTTTCAGAGTTACCGCTTTACTGTTTTTTCCTCATTACTCACCTCTAGAGACATCAAATCTGTCCATGACAATCAGGAACAAATCAATCATTTTTTTGGGAACCCTTTCCAGGTGGTGTCATTTTCCCTATCTGCCAATGCTCTGCATCTGCACTTTTGTGGCTATGTCTATGTTCCTGTTTTCTCCCAATACCATTTGACTAGACTCAACTCAATATATTCTAGTCCAACTACATCGATACAAGTTGACAGATATATTAACGTTTACCATATATTGAAGCGTCTGATTTTAGGAGTTGATTATTCAATATAGACATAAACAATGGTTCTCCAAAATGTCAGATTTGAAATAAGAAGCCTCAAAAGATTTTCCGATTATGAAACTAGTTCCTTCAATTTATACCATTTCAAATTTTATCCATGTCAGTTAATCGGTATCAATACTTGTGCTCTCTTTGTTATTTTCCTAGTAAGTTCACCGTGATTGCCTGTTTTGTACAATTTCTGAATTGATTAGGAGAGGCCCTTTTTTTTCCTTCAGGCTGAATCCTATGATTGCATCCTTTGCAGGCAGAGTGCAGGCTGAATGGGAAACCAATATATGTCCTTGTGGAGCCTCGCCAATAGACAATTCTTTTCTTGGTAATTCTCTGTTGTGCTTTTCATTTTCTCTTGCTCTATGTACGTGCCATGGGCATGCTTCTCTTTACCTAGTCATATTCCTCATCATTCCCATTCTTTAACACAAGCTACGTTCTGCACATGGATCTAGACGTTTGGTACTACTATAACGCATTTTGAAGTTTGCCATTATCTTTGTGTGGATAGGGTGGTCTTTTAGGAGCTAAATGGAGCATTTTCTGGTGGACTTGCCATTAGCCTCGAACCCCCCCTCGGACAAGCCTGAGAACTGCATGAATGAGTTGGGGAATATTTTTTTGAGAAGTCAAGAATTTGAGGGTGATCAGTAGAGGTAACCAGGCAAACGGTCACGTATGCTATATGTAATGTGGCTCTCTGAGGTCTCAACATGGCTTTCAGAAGTCTATGCTCCACAGTTTTCGGCCTCTCCCAACATGGTGGTTCTGTAAACAAGCTAAGTTCAACTTCAGTTTCCGTTAGTATGAGATTTGCTTTGCAATGTCATTGTCTCTCACTCTCTCTCGCTAGTTCAAGCGTTCGTGGAAAATTTTACAACTCTTTTATGTAATAATTATGTGATTTTAGAAAAGAATGGAGATAGTGCTCTGAAAGTATCTAGCTAATTGTTTATAAGAATAGAAGTGTGACCTCTATTCTGTCATAGCATGGCGTATTATGGGCTTTATTTTTATTTTTATTGGTTTAACGGTAAGGGGTGTGTGGGTCAACTTATGTGCACCTCGACTAATCTTTCTCAGTCCGGTCAAAGACAAGCTATGCACGCTGGATAGAGTATCCATGAGAGATAAATTTCTCATGGCTTGATTTCAAGGAATTACTAAGATTCAAATTCAAGACGTTTGAATTTATATGTCGTTCATGTTATCACTTGATTTACCCTTTAGCGTGTGTTTAGTTTAAGCATTATGAAGGACTGGATTACATAATGTCGTACATTCCTTACTCATCCATTCGACTCTTGGACTAATTATAGTGAAAATATATACTCATCTCATGTTTGATTCAAGTATTAAGAAGTAGTGGGTCTCACATTTATCCCATTCGATATTTTTTTTGGATGGAGTATTGAATGATGGTATAAACATTAAACTATTAAAGAACCCTCAAGATAAAGAGTGATATTTATATCCTCTCATATTTATCCAATCCAATATTTTGTTTTGATGGAGTATTGAATGATGGTATAAACATTAAATTACTAAAAAACTCTCAAGATAAAGAGTGATATTTATATCTTAGAGATATTTAAGGATGAAAATGTCTTTTGGCCTAATACACCCCAATTGGAATATTTAAACCCACAAAAAATGTGGATTTATTTAAGAGGTTGCATATAATATAAATACACTATTCATCCAGGCCGATATTATATTTAGGTGATAATACCGAGGTCAAAATGTATATACAAATATGAGTATAAGAGGGATAATGTGAGTCTGATGTTATTTTTTTCAATCCCTCTTTGTTAATACCTAAAGCAAATACACCCTTATTTTTTTATGACACTTTGGTTTCGGTGCCATTCACCTCCTTATTTTTTTCGGTCACAGAGTGACATGGGTTAAGAGTAATTCAAATCAAAATTTATGATAGAGAATTATTTTTTGGTGTAGCATGGAAAAGATAAGGGTTAATCTCAAATTACACCTTGAAAAATTATTCGAATCTCAATTTACATTTTCAAAGATCAAAAATCTTAATTTGCACCTTCAAATATAGAAATTTGTATCAATGCGCACATCAAGCTATCTGCCGTCAGTTTGCCGTCTAAAACTAAATGGATAAATTACACTTAAACACCCTCATGCTTATTACTTAATCACCTAGATCCCTCATATTTGAAATATTTACACCTACATCATTTGAGAATCCAAATATGACTAAAAACATTCCCCTAATTGGACATTCAAATAATTCTGTTTAAGTGATGTATTGCATTTGATATAAAAAATATTATATAAATATCTGCATTATATTGGACATTCAAATAGTAAGTTTAATTTTGAACTTTAGAGTATAACGGACCCACAAAATAAAAGGTAGTGTGAAATTATAATTTTTTTATTAGGATGAAATCATATTTTTTAACGGTTATATTAACAGATATCAACAATAAGGGGTTATGTGTTACACGTGCACAAATGTCAGGGGTATAAAAGTAATATTCTAAATATGAGGGGTCCAAATGATTAAGTGACAAGCATGAGAGGATCTAGGTGTAATTTATCCATTTAGTTTTAAATGGTCAGGTGCGCATTAATACAAATTTCTATTTTTTATGGTGTAAATTGAGATTCAAACAATGTTTAAGAGTGCAATTTGCAATTAACCCAAAAAATAAATTTTGTTAGCTCGTTGGGTCCAAGACTCCAAGTGTCACTTACACTTTGAGATTGTTCATATATAATTGTCTATAATTACACTTGTATTTATATAATTAAGATTTATCAAACTATTTATTAAATGATATGATCAATTTGACTATAATCTAAACTTATGAAGTATAAACTCATATACCAACTACTATATGTCAATTTAATTGAACCATAGAACAATTGTGACTTCAAATTCTACTCAAACTTAATTCACATTTTAAAATTAAAGTTCACAATGGATCATAGTTTTATTTTATCCACACGTTCATTATTCGAATCTCAATAAAATTTATTTTAATTACCTATCAAATCTGTAAATTGTACCCACAATTCGTTCTCTAAGACCATACCATAATAAGAGGGTTAGACTCTAATATCGAAATTTATTTTTAATATTATATCTTTTTTTTATCCAAATAATGACTTGTGAAAAATTCAATTATTTTAATAATATTTTATTTCAACAACCACTACAAATCCTGTAAACCAAATTTTATTTTGGGTTAATCTCAACTTATACTTTAAAAGATCACTCGAATTTCAATTTATACCCTTAAACTTTAAAAATATTAATTTACATCCTGAAAGATATAAATATGTATCAATATGCACCTGACACTAACTACCGTTTATTTTGTCGTTAAAAAAATTTGAGTTAATTATAAATTATACTCCTCAAATTTTAAATATTTCATATTTATGATATAAAAAGAATTTCATCCATTAATGCTCATTAAATAGTTCTCAATTGTATAATATCATAACATTTTTGTGTCGTATTTCGTATCGAATCAATCGCGTTATGTCATATATTTCATATTTACGACAATTAATATAATACTATTTAATATTTTTTAAAATTTAAAAAATACCTATTATTTCCTATAATACTCGTTAAATAACTATTTTATATCTACAGTTGTGTTATTCGTATCTAATTTTAATTTGATCAGACAATCAAAAGATATGTGTCTTACTGTAAACATAAAATAGCTATTTAACGAGTATTGTAGGCATAAAATAAATATTTTATAAATTTTTAAAATATCTTTTTATTGACTCGAATACGACATGAAGATATTATGACACGATACAATTGAGAGTTATTTAACGAACATTAATAGATATAATTCTTTTTGGATCATAAATATGAAATATTTAAATTTTGAGGGGTACAATTTATAATTAGCACAAACTTTTTTAACGGCAAAATGAACAAAGTTAGCTCCAGGTGTACATTAATACGAATCTATGTCTTTCAGGGTGTAAATTAATATTTTTAAACTTTAAGGGTACAAATTAAGATTTGAGTGATATTTCAGAGTATAAGTTGAGATTAACCCTTTTATTTTTCGTTACTTTATCCTATTTCCTTGAAACGAAGAGTCCAATTAGTACAAATTTTTTTAACGGTAAAATGAATGGAGTTAGCTTCAGGTATACATTGATATAAAATCTATCTTTTAGGGTATCTATATAATAAAGTAGAGCTGAGTTTGAATTTTGGAGACAAAGAGAGGTCCAGATTGTTTTGTGACAAAACATAAATACATCCAACGGACAACGTAATTTTAACATAAAAAACAGTTCAGATCATCTCAAAAATTTTGATCTAATGGTCTACAATGAATACTGAATTTTATTTTCCCGCCAAACAACATTTCCTTTTTTAATTATCAGATCGTTTCAAAATTATCGATCTGACTATCAAAATTTTTATCCCGCCTAAACGTTTTAATTTTGGAATCCCCCCTCAATCACGCTATTTTCTCACGAATCCAAACTTTTCTCTCTATTTTACTTTATATCCATCATTAACGCCCTAAATCTTTCTCTCACGCACATTCCTTCTTTCTCTGGCCCTTCAATCACGCCCAAACTCTTTCCCTTTCCACCATTAACTGTCTCACCTCTCTCAGTTTCTCACAAATCTTTGTCATTCTCCTCAGTCTCTCATATCTCTCTGTGCAGACTTTGACGATGGGCATACCTTCTTCAGCGATGCACGACATAATTTGGAGACCCACTGGACTGATCCACTCCGACCACCCACTCTCTTCCATCCAAATTGTATTGGCAGTAACCTAACCTCCGGAAGCACTCTCGTTACTTATTTGTAATATTGTGTTCGACACTTCCTATGGGTTTTTTTGATTGTTTCTACCAATTACATTTTGTGCCCAACTAAAACTAGCAATATTTTCAAATATTGTTCTATTGGCTTCTTACATGCAAGTTGTTTGACAATATGCCTAACAGATGGTGTTTTGCCTTACTTTTCGAATTTTCATTCATTGATTGCACAAATATTTGGCTTCTCCATGGCTAGCGCCCTCAAAATGGTTCGTCGACGAACTCAATCCCCGAAAGGAAGATAAATTAGATCTTTGCTGCTGTGGCCCTCCAAGACCAAGGTAAGGCTTCTCGCTCTGTATTAAAAAGTCTACTGTATTGTTTATTAATAAGTCTAAGGCTTCTCATTGATTTTGTTGCCAAACAGACTAAAGATCGTTCTTGATTGTGTTCTTCATTTCAGTAATTTGTTGTTCAAAGACATCCAATAGTTGCTCAGGTAATTGTTTGTTTTGCATTTGTTTGGAGGGGAGCAAAAACACAAAACAATAGCTAAAAATCTGTTAACAGGTATCACACTAATTCTATTCAAAACACAACTCAATTTCATAAATAACTTCAATATCATATCAAGAAACACAAAGGGAAGCTTATCTATGTTTTTTCAGCAATAAACATACAAAAAAAAGCCTCTTAAGACTCAATAATGGAGCTTCAGTTCCAGTGGCAGAACAATCTTCACCGCCTCTGTTTTAAGCCAAAAAAAACTCTGATTTTTTCCTGCTTTCCAGTTCCTTTACTGTCCAACAACTCTATGATTTTTCTCCTAGAAACTCTCTCTATTTTTTTCATGTAAGAATTATGTAAACCCACTCTCTCCTACCTCTCTTTCCTACTGAATTTTTTTTGGGCACACACACATATTGGGCACACACCCAATTTTGATTTCAACTTCGATGGCTTATAAGCTTATGAGCAGAGGTGATAACTTTTGTAGGGGTATGTCGAAACATCTCAATACTTTTGAAGACTTCTTTACTGAAATTATGGAAGCAGGTACACATCTGTCGCTTTTCTGAATTGATTATTTCTATATTCTATAGACTCGAACTCTTCAATTTGATGATTTCTCAAGTCCCAAGTTAAAAGAATGAAAAGAGAAATCCATTTTGTTGTCCAAAAAATATTTGACTGGTTGTAAATTCGTATATGAAGATGTTCTTTTTTAACCTTCTTTTTTACACAAGAGTTGGTGATTGAGTATTTTATTGAGTATTTTAACTTTCCTTTCTACCTCATTTGTGAGTTATGTTTCTGTGAGCGATTTAAGTGGCTTTTCATTGTAGTTTCTTGACTGTAGCTACTAAATTATTTTTAACTATTGTAGGGTATGGTCAAAGCTACAAGTGGCTTCAAGGACTTTGATTGAGCATGTGAACTCTATATTCTTGGTGATACAACAAGCCAAAGTTTGTTATGATAATAGTTCAGGTTCATAATGGAATGATGTAATGAGATTTAGTAAAGGATTGGCTCTTTATATGTGTTGGGCAAACTATCGTGCTAATTTTGAACACTGATTCATTCTAGATTGTGATATGTTTAATTGTTTACTTCTAATAATGTATTAGGAGAAGAAGACATCACGCTTCTGAATTTTTTGAACTAGAGCGTATATACATGCATGCCCAATGAGATTTCTTTTTCTAGGGAGCCTCAACGTGGAGATGTATGCAAAATGTTTGTTGTTTCACTTTCGTACAAAATCACTTAAATTGTGACAGAGTTAACATTTAATTGCTATTTGATTTGGGCGTAGCATGCGGGATGTCAAATGAACATTATTGTCTAAATGAAAAAAAGTTGTTATCTAAATAGTTAAATAATATGCCCAGTGCTCAAATTTTTTTTTGTTGCATAGTGTCTTCAAATGCGTTATTTTTTGTGTTAATGATTGACTCATATTGATTGACGATTTTTTTATGTTACATAGTTCCTTTGGGCACAGACAATTTTCTTGAACGTTGAACCATTACTTGGTTTATATAAAGCAATTGTTCTGCCTAAAATAACAATCACAATATATCTTTTTTGTTATCTTTTTCCTTCAACAAAATAGTTACAAAGGAAAAAAAATACTCATTTTGAGTGTTTAAGTAGTTTCATTTTCATATTCATAGAATGTCATACTTAGCTTTCATCTTGCTTCCTTGATAGTAGTTATCATAGTAATACCACTTTGCGTGAGACTGTCATTGGGTAACGATGGGGCTGATGGTAGCGTATGGGTGGATGGTAGAAATATCTATACGTACAATTTAATTCTATACCTCATTTTGCTTAGAGATTCTTTCAATGAGCTTTAATTACTATGATTGGGTCCGTGTTTTTGCTGCAATAAGAGATATTCCAATTGCTTATAGATACAACTAACGTTGTTACCAATATTGTATCCAACAAATTAATGGTGCCATAATCAATGCTTATAGGTTCTCTCAAGAATCTAGGAATAAAAAATATGCTTAGAATTTCATCAATTCAAAATATGAAGATAACTTCATCAATTCAAAAAGCGAGAATCCACCAATTTTTATGTGTCTTTTTTATTTATTTTTATTAAGTAATACATTGTTTGATAATACGTAGAAAATATAAATTCTTAACCATTTGGTATAGTCAGTATAATGTAAGGATTTAGTTTTGTGTCAAATCATCTATGTTACACAAAGCCTTCATGTACAGGTAATTGCTTGTGATTTTTTATTTATTACGTAGTGTATTCAGGCACGGACAATGACTAATAAATTAATATTTAAAAAGTTAATCTCAACTTACACCATGAAAAATTATTTAAATCTTAATTTATACTTTTAGCCTTTTATTTTTCGTTACTTTATCCTATTTCCTTAAAGCGAAGAGTCGGAGTTCTATTCTTAAACAGGCTCCACGGCAAACCGCCACAAACCCAAGTTTACTTCTTTCCTTGAAGCTTTGATACACTACCATCTCCTCAAATTAAGCTTTTTCCACTCAAAACCCTAACCCTAACTTCCCCAAATCAATCGTTGCTAGCTTCAATTCAAAGTTCTCAGAACACAATCAATCGGTGGTCGTAAAAATCTAACACCATGGTGTTGGCAGAGTTGGGGGGGAGCATTGCTCGTGCTCTCCAGCAGATGAGCAATGCTACAATCATCGACGAGAAGGTTCTCGCCGATTGCCTCAACGAGATCACCCGTGCTCTTCTTCAGGCGGATGTTCAGTTTAAGCTTGTTCGCGATATGACGAGCAATATTAAAAAGATCGTCAATCTCGACGATCTCGCGGCTGGACACAACAAGCGTAGGATCATACAACAGGCAAGCTTTTATTCTTATACCAGATTCCTATCTTTTCTCTGTATCCTCTGTTTGATTGCGGTGAAATTTAAGGGGTTTTTTTTGGTGGTTGCTGCGAAATTAAGGGCAATTAAAGGAAATTTGTAGCCTTTTGCTCCTAGTGGATTACAAACTGCCCCTGAACTGAGACAAACGGTTGATGTAGGCTCGGTTAGGTGGAGAGTGCTGTGCCCTTGGCATGTTAAGTGACCTGGGAATCTTGGGGTTATGGGGCAAAGAGGACTAAGACAATCTTATTTGTTTGATCAAACTGTTCACTCATGTCCATATGATGGGTGGAATTATGTTCATGTAGATTGAAAAGTATTTTGTTTGATACATGGAGTCCATATGTGTAATGAAAAAGATACTCCACAAGCCTAAAAGAATTTACTTGGAAGTTGACACTTCACTCATCACGTTCTTGCTAGTCTATCATTAATTTTGTGTATTATCAAGTTTTTATAAATCCATTTTGAAAGTACTCTCTGCCCTTTTAGAGATGGAGTTTGATATAAGAATAAATTGTTGCCTTCTTCTGATTTACCACAAGTTTTTCCTTTTGAAACTATGTATTCTTGATGTATAGCAAGAGGAAAGGAAGAAAGAAAACTAGTACTTTGATAGTGGAATTTAAATTGACAAGGTTTACAAAATTTAAAGTAAATAATGGGATTTTAATCTCATTATTATCACGTTCTGGCGTGAATTCTAAAAGATATGTCCATATTAAGTTTTCTCAAGCTGTATTTCTTTCTACTAACTAAAGCTGTGTTTGTACCACAATGTTTTTTGGCAGTCTATTACCTTTCTTTGCCCTTCTCTTCTTCTAGCCTAAAGATATCGTAATCATTTTAACTGTCAATCAAAGATCTGTTGGTATCCTTCAATCTGTGCCGTTCTTGATTTCTTTGTATGCTTGTGTGCTGTTGTAAGAGGTTTTCTTTGATTCTAGGCCATATTCAATGAGCTCTGCAAGATGTTGGATCCTGGGAAGCCTTCATTCACCCCAAAGAAAGGGAAAACAAGTGTGGTCATGTTTGTAGGTTTGCAAGGTATGTTTCTGTCTTCAGATTATCTTAGATTGTGGTTATATTTCATTGATATGTCATACCAGAGCATGTATTTGATTATGGGTAAGCTGGAATACCTATGGCCTTGACTCTGAACTCTTGCTTATCTGCTTGCAAATATTGTCAGGGTCTGGGAAAACAACAACATGTACAAAGTATGCATTTTACCACCAGAAGAAGGGCTGGAAACCGGCTCTGGTGTGTGCAGATACATTTAGAGCTGGTGCTTTTGACCAGTTGAAGCAGAATGCCACTAAAGCCAAAATTCCATTTTATGGGAGGTATTTTGTTTCCGCAAATTGTTTGTTTGATATTCTCTAGAAGCTTGGTAGAATTGTTATTTGATTAGGTTTTGTTTCAAATAATTGGGAGAGTTTGTCCAAAAATGAGTTTAACAGACCTATAGCAAGAAGATAAAGTGAGAAGAAGAAAAGGAAAAAAGCGGGTGGTGACTCAGACAAAGGAGATTGAGTTGTATCTTTCCATGACTGTCAAAAGAGTACGCCATTCAGCTCAATATGATGAATAATAATTTTGAAGCCTCTGCAATTCAACATTCAGTAGAAGATATGCTTTTAAAGATATCTTGATGAAGTGTAGAAGGGAAACTAGAGAAGTGCTTCAGACTGCAATCCCTGCATTGAATTTTCTTTTGCGGTGACTCTGATAGAGGAAATTCGACTGTATTTTTAGCATGAGTTTGCCAACAGAGTAATCAACTCAACTCAACGAATAAATACATCATTTTAATGACTCTGCAACTGAATTTTCAGTCTGCAGTCACTTTGGGTGAATATTTTTACCTTTCAGGCTCCTCAGTAAAGAGCCAACTAATAGTTAACTATTATCTTCTCTCATGACTCTCATCCTATCATGGAATAGAATACCATACCTTGTCTATGTCAAAGGCACTTTGGTTGAGAAGGATTGATGTGCAGGTTTGTCACTTTATTTGGTCCATTACATGGAGGGTTGGACGAGAGGTTCACTTTGGTTGAGAATGAGTGCATGCAGGTTTGTCTCATTCTTTGGTCCATGATATTGTGGGTTGGAAGAGAGGTACATAAGAATCAGTTTTCAATGGATGAAGATAGGTATAAGAACTTCTGTACTGGTGAATTGGAAGAAAGTTTTGAGGCTTAAGCCTGAATGTGAACTCAGTGTGTGTTTTTGAATTTTTCTTGGAAGGTCTCTCTCGGAAGTGGCTATCAAGTGTTTGGAGGTTCAAGATGGTTGGTTGGGTAGAGGGCATGATTTGATGACTACTTTGCTGTAGGAGAATCCAATTGATTTGACTATGGATGTTTGAATGATTTTGGTCAGGAGAATCCGATTGATTTGACTATGGATGTTTTAATGATTTTGGTGGGTTTGAATCAAAATCAAAATAATTTTGCTATTCTTATTCCTTTGGATATCTTTTGAGATTTGAAATGGATGGTGTGAGTTTGTCAAATGCTCGACAAGCCGCTACATTAGCGGCTCATAAACCATGTTCCTCTACCAAGTTTGGTTTGATCCGCATTTTTATACCATTTAGGTATCATAGACCGAGATGGAGGTTTTCATTCCTTACCTACTCTTTTCTTTCTAGTATTTTCTGTCCCACAGCAATTAGGAATAGAGAATCTATATCAAAATTTTATGGGCTTTTAATGATGCTCTTATCTAGCTGAGTACCCCTTAAGTTCAGACTTGATT
This sequence comes from Ilex aquifolium, assembly GCA_951799425.1. NCBI lineage: Eukaryota > Viridiplantae > Streptophyta > Magnoliopsida > Aquifoliales > Aquifoliaceae > Ilex > Ilex aquifolium. The sequence goes on from OX637410.1 coordinate 18,760,054, forward strand.
ATATCACTAAATTTTAGGAATGGCGTTGTTTATAGCTCATCTGTGTGGCCTTCGGCATATCAAATAATTATCTTGTTGGGTCAACAGCTACATGGAGTCAGATCCTGTGAAAATTGCAGTGGAAGGTGTAGAAACATTCAAGAAAGAAAATTGTGATCTTATCATTGTTGACACAAGTGGGCGTCACAAACAGGAAGCAGCTCTCTTTGAAGAAATGCGCCAAGTGTCTGAAGCAACGGTATATTTCTGGTATTTTATTCTCCACGCATCATGCTACTTCTGTTTACAAATCCTAATGTCTTATATCTGAATCTTCCAGAAACCGGATCTTGTTATATTTGTTATGGATAGTAGCATTGGTCAAGCTGCATTTGATCAAGCTCAAGCATTCAAGCAAAGCGTTGCAGTTGGAGCTGTGATTGTTACTAAGATGGATGGTCATGCGAAGGGTGGTGGTGCTCTTAGTGCGTAAGTCTCAGTTCTATGCTCGTAGCATCACTACCTTCTATTGTCAATTCTTAAATAACATTCTTTTAGCTTTATGTTTCTGCTTCTGGATTTTATGCATTTACTTATGCAGACTTTGATATCTGGCAAATCAACTATATGAGTTTATGTGGCCTTTTTTTCTAAAATAATGAAGTGCATCAATCAAGACTCGAGAGTTCTTACTTGCATTAACCAATAACTTGTAAAGTGATATATGCTCAATCTCTCAAGGTGATGGAAAACCTGCAGCTTTAGGGATGTAAATAGGGTCTGTTTATATGATGCAGACTCCATATGCTGCAGTTTTGTGTTGGAGATCACAGTTACCTTTTTGGCTTTTCCAGATTGATGCTACACTTAAATGTTGAGTTTTAGATAAACAGAAGTTTTGCGACCACTTTTTTTTCTCCCTATGCACCACATTCATGAATTTTAGCATTTTAGAGCCATTGGCTTAATTATAAGGAGTGGATATGCATCCAGAAAACCTTTATTACTCGGAATGAAGCCTCAATTCTTCGAACCTGGCAATTTGATTCATAAATTTTCCGGAACCATAGGTTTTTTTCCCTTTTTTTTGTGATTTGTATTGTAAGGGGAATGACTTTCAGCGACATGCAATGATGATTGCCTTAAAACACTTGTTGTGGTTGAAAAGCATTCTTTGACAGAAGTTGAGTAAGAATATTTGAATTGTGTTTAATGTGTCATTTATTGTATTATTAAGGTAAAAAATTATTTGGGAACATATAAAGTTTTAAAGTTATTTAGTGGTGTTAACTTAGAATTTTGATTATCTTATGCTCTCTTATGTGCAGAGTTGCTGCCACAAAAAGTCCTGTCATATTTATTGGAACTGGAGAGCATATGGATGAGTTTGAAGTTTTTGATGTTAAACCATTTGTCAGCCGTCTTTTAGGTTTCTATCTCCATCTCTCAATCACATGCTTATTATTCATGTTAATCGTTACAAGTTATTTTACTTTTTATGAGGCCCTTCTGACGTTTGGAGCGTCTTTATTTGGAAATTTCTATTTGAGTAAGGCATGGGTGACTGGTCTGGATTTATGGACAAGATTCATGAAGTTGTTCCAATGGATCAACAGCCTGAGCTTCTGCAAAAGCTTTCCGAAGGAAGCTTCACCTTAAGGATTATGTATGAGCAATTTCAGAACATACTCAAAATGGGTCCTATTGGCCAGGTTTGTCACCTACACATGTAGTTTGATTGAAGTTTCATTGCTATTTGCAGCATTGCATGCTGTTTGTAATTTGTGAACCTTTTTACCTATAAGAAAGCTTGATGAACATTGTGAGAAAAAATTGGGTGGTGGGGGTAGGGTGGTCCCTGGCGAAATCCCCTTGCGTATTATTTTAGTCAGAAGATGACAATGAAGACGATAGCTGATGTTTGTGACATCACTTTTTAGATTGATCTAATACTAGCAGCTCAACTACTGTCTAAATGGAGATTTATCAGAAAAAAAGAACTGTTGTCAAAATGAAAGTAATGGGATTTGGGAAGGAGTTTGATGAATTCTTGCACTGAATACCAGAAATTGAAAATCCAGTTCATTATTTATTTTCGACTTATAGGATTTTTTTTTTTGTTATTTTAAGATTTATCTTTACTTGGTAATAGAGGTATATTTGGGATCTTTGATTTAGGGCTTTTGGTTCTCTAAATAAAGGCATCCATGTATTAGTTTTAAGCTGACTTTGAGTATCAATTGATTGAGATACTGCTTTTCTCCCTAATTTTTTCCCTTCTTAATTATTCTCTTCTTCTTAAATCTTATTTTCACTCTCATAATCTCATTTCTTCTTCCCGGTCTACAACAATATTAGAGCTAATCTGATCTACATCAGGATTCTTCATTTGTCAACCAATTAATGTTTTGTCCTGCTATATGCGTTTGTCTGATTCTCCTATTTGTTAATTTGTCAGTGACTCATCCATGATTCATTTGAATTTTGAACTCATCTTCTGTATTTTGGTTGTGGGTACAAGTTATCAGTTTTCTCCCTTTTTGGCTAGTTATTTATGAAGATCAACTTTTTTTTTTCAATAAATTTGTTTAACAATTTAGTTGCTTGGTCTTTGCAGGTTTTTTCAATGCTTCCAGGATTTAGTGCAGAGTTAATGCCAAAAGGCCGGGAAAAAGAAAGTCAGGCGAAGATCAAACGTTACATGACCATGATGGATTCGATGACAGATAAAGGCAAGTAGTGATATTTTATGGAAATTACTATGATGTTAACTAGCCCAATTAAAAATTCTAATATCTAATATATTTGCAGAGTTGGATAGTCCCACTCCGAAGATCATGAATGACTCAAGAATCATGCGGATAGCAAGAGGGTCTGGTCGTCAATTGAGGGAAGTGATGGAAATGTTGGAAGAATACAAGCGACTTGCCAAGATTTGGAGCAAGATGAAAGGGCTTAAGATTCCGAAGAAGGGAGAGATGAGTGCCTTGTCCAGAAATATGAATGCACAACACATGAGCAAAGTTCTTCCCCCTCAGATGCTGAAGCAGATTGGTGGCATGGGTGGCTTGCAAACCTTGATGAAGCAAATGGGTTCTGGTAAGGACATGATGGGCATGTTTGGAGGTGGGGATAAGTAGTATTTTTTTAGCTGACAAGAAGTTGCAAATGGCAAGCTTAGTTCATTATTGAATGCGACCACAAACAGACCCTCCCCGGTTGAATGAAAAAATGATCCAACCTCCAAACTTGATTCATTGCTGACCACTATTTTGCTAATAGGTTTTTTCTTTCCCCGAAGACTCGGAGAACCATTGTATTTGCTTCTTTTTTTTGCTTTGTCCAATACCTAATGTTCTCTTGTAAGTTTTTTGGTAGCTATATTATGTGATTGGAGGATATCAATAAAATTGAAATGTAAGTTTTATCGAACAACTATAAAGATAACAATGTTGTATGAGGCAGAATGTTGGGCAATTGAGAAACAACAAAGTGACAAAATCAGTGTAGCGGAAATGCGAATGCTAAGGTGGATGTGTGGAAAAACTAGAAAGGATAGAATAAGAAATGACCGTATTAGAGAAATGGTAGGAGTAGTTCTAATTGAGGATAAGTTAAGAAAAAATAGATTAAAATGGTTTGATCATGTTCAACGGAGGCCAATAGAGGCATTAGCTCGAAAAAGTGAGATAATCTCTCTTAATGGTACTAAAAGTAAGGATAGACTTAAATTAATATTGAATAAAATATATAAAAATATTTAACTTAAATGAGCGTATAGTGTATAATTGAAATGAATGGCGAAGACGGATTTACATAGCCGACCTCAAATGATTGGGACATAAGACTTGATTTGGTTTGATTAATGATGTAATATTATAAGAATTAAAACATAATTAAAATTAATACTATTATTATCAAAACTTTCCTATCAAATGATGTGAAATATTTATTACCTCCACATAACGGGAGTCTTATTTTTGATCATAAAATAATTTCTTGACAGTTGATCGAGATGCCTAGTTTAAAAAGAAGAGACCCACCATCAATTATCACGAGACTAATGCTATGTATATATACATATATTGGTGTTATTGAAGATAGGAGATACAAGTAATTAGGGGAAGACAAAACAAAACAAATAAAGGGGTTCATCCTGCTCAACCCAGAGCATGGTTATTGTCTAGATTAACTTTGCGACTGGCCGCATACGAGATGTTGTCTCCATCTAGCTTCCCATTGTAATTCATTTTGAGTACCCATCTGATGAGTTCATGAGCTGCAGTGTTTGCCAATTGGTATGTGTGGATCATTCCCCATTCCTGGTGTTGTGTGAACAAGTACTTGACGTCTTAAATGATAAAACTAATAGTCCATTGAGACTCAGCTTGGGAGTCCCCTTCAATGATTACACAACTCTAGTTTTATGCATTAGTCCATAGTTCTGCTATTCTTGTTGCAAGTGCTTTAGCAATTAAGGGGTTTGTGTCTGAGTCACTCTCAATTATAGCTCCTAATACTGTTTCATCTGGCTCCATTGCAATTGCAGCCTGGCATGAGCCATTTGGACCAACTGCTACATCAACATTGATTTTGATCTCGCAATCTTTAGGTGGAATCTAGTTGAGCTGATGTTGATTTGGTTGTTCCAGTGGTTGGACTGCTTAGGTTGAGGTCTAGTTCCCTTGAATTCCATGTACATCATTATGATTCTTGTTGCATCTCAGGTAAGGAAATCTGTGTGTGATTGAATTGGAGTTTGTTCTCCATTTCCAAATGACAGCGACAAGGATCGTAATAAATAGATTCAGGGGTTCATTGCTTCTATTGGAGGTGCCAAAGAGGATTGTAGGATTAAGGATGTTGTGCACCCATTCTTGTAATGTGAAGTGGTGGAAGGAGTTTGTCCGCAGTCCCCAGCTGGTAAACCATATTGCTCTTGCCAAAGGGCAAAGGAAAAAAATGTGCTCTGCAGTTTCTAGGCTTGAATTACACATAGGGCATAGGATATCAGAGATGTGGAGTCTGGAGGTTTTTTTGTTGGTATGCATTCAGAGGCTAACCTCCAAAGGATAATCTTGTGTCTCTCATGCAATTTAGTAGTCCACAATTTGTTCCAATCCGCTGGTTCTAGGTATTGGCTTGTCAAAAACAGATCTTCTCTTGATAATTTATAGGCCGACTTTGTGTCAAAATCCCTTTTCTTGGATGGGATCCATATCATTTGATCATCTCTTGGGAAGGTTGGTAGCTTTATGCTCAATATTGCTTAAACCATGCCAAGAGAAAATAATAAGGCAGAAAGAAAGCCAATGTTCCATGTGTTGGACTCTTGATCTATCAACTTTGCCACTTGAACAGGTAAATGAACAATATCCTACTCCAGTTTAACTCTGAAATAGTGCAGGTTAGGTACCCAAGGGTCTGTACAAATATTGATCTTGTGCCCAATGCCAACTAGGTAACATGCTCCCTTTTCTATCAAGGGTTTGCATTTCAGGATATGCCTCCATATAGGGGAAGCACCATACTGTTTTTGAACATAGAAGAAACTAGATCTTGAATAGTATTTTCTTGTAAGCTGAGAGAATCATAAACTGGAGTTTCCTGAGATCATTTACTATCCTGACTTTGCTATAAGTGACTTGTTTATATCCTGAGTCTTTCTAAAACCAAGTCCACCCATCCCTTTTGGTCTGCACATATAGTCACATAAAGTCACATGACTTAATAATCAATACAATTATTTGATTAGTTGTGAATTTTGAAATTACATGGAATTCGCTTTCAATGCAATGACTACATTCAATTAGGTCTCTAAATTACAAAATGCAAGTTGATCTTAAAAAAATGACTTGATTTGTTAATTTGATCAATCACAATCATTGTATAGGTAATAGGTCCTGGTATTTATTGGAACTCATAGTTAAATCAATAACAATGATTAATCAAGTTAGTATTTTAAATTCATATAACATGCTCCTATAAATTAGGTCTAAATAACATTTTCCTATATACCTGGTGAGATGATAAATGTTTCAAGTTCAGGTCTTTGGTAACACTTTACAAAGTGAATTTGAAAACCTCAGTATTTATCAAAATTTTCGTACCAAATAATGTGATACATTTATTATCACCGCATAACTCGTGTCTTATTAATATTCTACTATATACATATACTAGTTATCGCTCGTACCTTCAGGTACGGAGTAATAAATAAAATGATCAACAATAAACATATTTATATTCACACCCAAAATCAAATCACAAACATAGATGAGAGAGAAAAAAATATAAGCACCGGTTATAATGGAGGTAAGAAGTGGTATTGGTGGTGGGGTGGCGTAGTGGTGGTGGTGGTAGTTGTAGCAAAAGTGGTTGTGGGGTGGCGATGATGGTGGTGGTAGTTGGGGGGGGGGGGGGGTGGTGGTGATGGTGGGTAGTTGTGGTGGTGGTGGAAGTGGTGATGGTGGTGGGGGTAAGTGGTGGCGGCGGGGCGGTTCCAAACACTATTTTTTTTTTAAAGTACTCATAAATAGTTATGAGTCATAGATACACTTTTAAAAAGTTACTTCAAACACACTCTTAATGATCTATTTTTCCTATTAAATTTGGGGTGTTACTATTAACCGTCGAATTAACTTTAAAGAAAAATTTAAAGAGATATCAACCGCGAAAAGCAAAAGTCATTTTATTTATCTTTTTAAATTTGAATTGTATTGTACTTTATTATATAAATATTTGTTTTGTTTTGAGAGAATTCAAGGGTAGTTAATGTGGCTCATGAAATTTAATACAGACATTTTGTAAAAATAATGTTAGAAAAAACTAAAACAATAGTACTATAACTATACAGGGTGACATTGATCCCTATTACCAACCTGTTATCGTGCACACGACTGCTCATACGACATTTATTCCATAACAGCAGACCCAGAAGATCATGCCTAGTCTAACAAGAAGAGACCCACCTTCAATTATCACGAAAATAATGCTACCCCATACTAACTCTTTCTCAATCCCCTCTTATCTTTACTGTGTTTAGCCGCTGCAACCCACGCTTGGATGGTTCCAAACTAGGCAGTACGTACTAGCAGTCTACTCCTTCGAAATCGCCAGGTCATCTTTGACATGTAGTTGGGTCTGTTGGGTGTGTGGTGTTGCATGGTATTGGGCTTTGTCATTAAAATATATAGAATATAGAGTCTCAAAATTTATTGAATTTTTCTCTCACTCAACTCTACTATCATTGTGTGTAGTTCCCTATTTAGTCGTGGCATTTATATTGTATTTAGTCGGGTTTGTGTTAGGGCCGACCCTACCATAAGGTCAACAAAATCTGGACTTTAGGTCCCATGTTCAAAAAAAGCCTCAAAATTTTTAGGTATATAGTTAGCCCAAATTAAAAAAATTTAGACCCATAAGATTTGGGCTCCCAACAAAACCTTATAAAAATCTAAACCTAATCAAAAATAAATTTCAGTAGTTTGAGCTTATCAACCTAACCTATAATATTAAAAATAGGGTCATTCGGAAACTAGTATACCAAAACATACTTATTTGTCAAAAAGTCTTATGTGAAAAATATTTTGTTTTTAAGTCCATCTTATATGGAAAAGGTTTGTTTTGTCCTTATGTTAAAAAAAAAAGTGTTAAGAAATCGGCGAAAATAAAAGGAGTTTAAATAACTCAATTGTCACCATATCTTCATTAAACACATAATGGAATTGCAAGATTGAAGGGAGATAGAAACTCACTCCGAAAAATCTTCTGCAAAATCTCATTTACCCACTTATGTCGATGTTCAAACACAAAAAAAAATTTGGGACTTGACATCATAGTGTGACGACCCAATGTAGAACAATAAAGTGGCATTATAATGTGACGATCCAATGTGACAGGTTTGGACACTACAATTAAGCACACACGTTCCCTTAGGTTTAGTAAAGTGACATTATAGTGTGACAACCTAGTGCGACATTCTTGACATAAGGCTTTGGACAATATAATTAAGGGAAAATTGTGAAAAGGTATACATTTTCATACTTATTTGTGTCAAAGTAGCTCAATATAAAACATATGTGTATAAGTACTTTTATGTGTAAATGTTTGGTGAAGAGGTACACTTTTGCTGAATTGTAATTTTTTCTCTTACTAAATTGTCCTTTTCCTTTATTAATTGGAGACAAATATGACAGTTAGATTACGGATTCAGTTTCCTAATTTTATGATATATCTTTTTTGAATTTTAAATTACCTATTCATGTGTAATTGACCAACCGTTTATTCAAACATTTCATACCTATTCCTCTATCATTCAAACATTCCATACATATTCCTCTATCATTCAAACATTTCATACATATTTCTCTATCAGTCAAACATTTTCCTCTGTCATTCACTCTATTCCGTAATCGGGTTTTCAAACATATTCCAATTAGTTGCAATGGAGAAGTGCATCAGGTATGTCGTCCGTCTCTTAACGTCAATCATGTTCACGTGAGGATAAATGTCAATGATGATGACTCAAATAGGGATGATCGTAATAATCAAGATGATGATTCTGATTCGGAAGATGATTTGCTGCCTCGCACGATAATGTCACAGTACTACAAGACAATGTCACATTGGTACTAGAAAATGTCAGTGCTACAAACCAAATTCACACTGCTACAAACCAATGTCACACTACTGCAAGTCAATGTCACACTGCATACATTGACATGACGCATGACACAATGTATATGGCCTCTTTGATTTTATTTTTTTGGGCAAATGATCGAACACTTGGTGTGCATGTAGTACCAAACACCAGAAGTAGAAAGGTAATTGAGGGAAAAAAAAGTAGATAAAATAAAAACGTTGGGAGAGACAACATTTTTCTTGAGTTATCAACTTCTTTTCCAAAAACTTCAATGATCTTCTTCTTCAGCGATGAATTTTGATATGGTCGTCACTGTCTGACTCCGATATTTCCCCTTATTCATAGTGAACCCATCAAAAAATCCAGCACTTATTCAAAAGGATTTTCACATCCTATTCAGCGATCAACATGAAGTTTTGAACATAAATGAGGTTTTAGGGAAGGTTTCTCACAAAACATTGGAAGAATGTATATTTTTCAGCGAGATTTCCACTTATTCACGGTGAAACAATCAAAAACTCCATTGCTTGTGAACAGTGATTTTCACTTATTCAGCAACGATCAACATGAAGTTTTGAAAATTCAAAAAGGAGGTTTTATAAGTTTCGGTTGTGGAGGCAAAAATATAGGAATCGGTTCTCATTCTACTGATGGGGGTATTTTAGAGATTTGTTAAGGGTTGTGTACTTTTTAACCTATGTTTTTAAAAGTGGTACTTTCTACCCTATAATTTCTAAAAAGGGTACCAGCCCTCTTAAAACCCTATAATTAAATACACACATCCACTTAGTTTCAATAAGAGTGATATCATAGTGTGACAACCTAGTGTGACATCTTTGATATAAGACTTAGATACTAACTAAGTGATTAGAAAATAAGATTATAGCGTTGTTAGAGTAGAAAATTATTGGAAATTTAAGTAAGTGATTAAAAAAAATATTATAACATTTTTATAGAGGAAAATTATTGGAAATCTAATTAAGTGATTAAAAAATAACAAAGTATGTTAATAAAAAATAAAAATCAAAACTTCATACCTGATATTATGCTCCCCCCATTTGAGAAATTTGAACGTAAAATTTGTTTAATACAATCGGATTTTGATGACTAGTTTTTGGAAAATATGAATTTTGGTCGGTGGTTTTGATAAATTCGGAAAAGATGAAATTTGGTGAAGATGAAATTCATCAACGACTGAAAGTAGATAAAAAAACGTTGGTTATCCTATTTAAAATTCAAAAGTACCGTTCTACTAATTTAGGAAACTGCCAATAAACTGAAACATATCCCAAAAATAAGGAACATTGGCTGACAACACTATTAACATAATCTTTTCAAAATTCAAACTGTCAATTATCTATTAATTTAAGAAATCATTTATCTTATAAAACAGAATAAAAAAATTGTCAAATCTTGCATATATTAACTAAAGGGCAATTACGTACTATGAATTGTCCTTTAGTTAATGCTTAAAAGCCTGAGCTATGGATTTAAGAGGAATAAATCCTAAAAGGTATATTCCTTCACAATTTTTCCTTAATAATATACCAAAATAATTTTCTTTTTTAGAAAACAAAAGCTAATGGTTAAAAAAAAATTCCAACTGGTTAATTAAAATACACCACTCATTTGTAACCATTCCCTCTTGTGTCCAAAACACAATTTAAAAAATCTCAAACACCTATCTCATCTCTCTCCCTCTCTCTCTACTAAACACAAATCCTCTTTTTTTTTTGTTACGATTTTTTTTTATTTCTATTAGGAAAAATATATCAAAATATTTTTGGTTTTTTATTAAACTTGAAAAATTAAAATCCGTAGACCATGATTGTTTAAAATTAAAATTAATAAAATCTTTCCTATGATTGATTATTATAAGAAAAGATTAGGTGAATTAGTGATATTATCAATATAAAAAGATATGGTAGCGAAATTTAAACATAAAAAATAATAATATTTTTAATCTAAAAAAAAAGAATAAATTTTAAATAAAAAATATTAATATGAAAAATAAAAACCTCATTTTTAATTATCGTTTTAAGCCTCAAATACTCTTGGGCTCCCATGGTTTGTGTTGACACATTTATTAAGCTTATTTAGTGGGTATATTTATATATATGTGTGTGTGTGTGTGTCTATATATATTACTAGTTATTGTCTGTGCCTGAAGTCACAGAGTAATAAAAAATGGTAAACAATAAACATATTTGTATTCATATCCAAAATCAAATCACAAATATAGAGATGAGATAAATGAATTTAAGCATCGGTTGTAGTAGGGGTGAGATGTGGTGGTGGTAGGAGACGGTAATGGTTGTGGTGGGTGGCAATGACCGTGGTGACGGTGGTGATGGTGGCGGCGGCGGTGGTGGTGGTGGTGGCGACGACGACAATGGTGGTGGTGGCGACGATGACGATGACACCGACGATGGTGGTGGTGGTGGCGGCGACGATGGTGGTGGTGGCGATGGTGGTGGTGGAGGCGACGACGGCGGCGGTGGTGGTGGCTGCGACGGTGGTGATGGCGGTGGCGGCAACGGTGTTGATGGCGGCGGTGGCAGTGGTGGTGGTGGTGGCGGTGGTGGTGGTAAAGGTAGTGGTGGTGGGGGTGGCGGTTGTAGAGGTAGTGATGGAGCGGTTTCAAACACAATTTTTTTTTTTTTTAAAGTATTTATGAGAAATAATTTCTAGAAGTACTTTTAAAAAGTCACTTCAAACACACCATTAGGGGCCTATTTTTCTTATTAAATTTAGAGTGTTAATATTAGCCGTTAGATTAACTTTAAAATAAAATTTAAAGTGATCTCAACCGCGAATAGTAAAAGTCATTTTGTTTATCTTTTGAGATTTGAATTGTAAACTACTTTATTATATACTAGTTATTGCCTGTGCCTGAAGGCACAGAGTAATAAAAAATGATAAACAATAAACATATTTATATTCATATCCAAAATCAAATCACAAACATATAGGAAAAATAAATGAATTTAAGCATCGGTTGTAGTAGGGGTGAGAGATGGTAGTGGTAGGAGACGGTGATGGTTGTGGTAGGTGGCAATAACCGTGGCGGCGAGGGTGGCGGCGATGGTGGTGGTGGTGGAGACGGCGATGGGGGTGGTGGCGGCGACGGTGGTGGCGATGGCGACGGTGGTGGTGGCAGTGGCGATGGTGGTGGCGACGGCGATGGCAATGACAATGGTGGCGGCGGTGGTGGTGGTGGTGGTGATGGTGGCGGTGGCGGCGATGGTGGTAGTGGCGGCGACGACGATGGCGGTGGCAGTGGTGGTGGGGGCGGCAGTGGTGGTAGAGGTAGTGCTTGTGGTGGTGGGGGTGGTAGAGTTAGTGGTGGAGCAGTTTTAAACACTATTTTTTTTTAAAATACTTATGAAAAATAATTTCTAGAAGTACTTTTAAAAAGTCACTTTAAACACACCCTTAGGGGCCTATTTTTCCTATTAAATTTCGGGTGTTAATATTAGTCGTTAGATTAACTTTAAAATAAAATTTAAAGCGATCTGAACCGCGAAAAGCAAAAGTCATTTTGTTTATCTTTTGAAATTTGAATTGTAAGCTACTTTATTATATATATATATATATATATAATGATTTATATTTGTTGTGCCTTGTGATCTTTTATTTTTTTCAATGTTATATTGATTTCATGTGTCATTAATTTTGTCTCTTCACTAACATATATCAGGAGTACTGAAGTCATGCTGTTTATGTACCCCACGGCGCACTCATTTTGGTGTATCTAATGCGTCTTGTGAGCCAAGTGAAGCCTTCCCTACCTGGCCACCAGACAACCCTTCTCCATTCTGCTGTTGTCCTATAAAGCTGTTGAACAGCTTATGTACTCCATCATAGAGTGGTCCTCCTCAACTCTATGAACAAAGGCTCCTCTCTCTCTCTCTCTCTCTCTCTCCCCAGACACACACATTCTTCATTCATCCTCGGTTTATAAGTACTTGTTTTCGTTCTCTACTTTCTGTGTATTTCCTCCAAACTTTGTTTTGTAGGTTGGAGCTCTCTCTCTCTCTCTCTCTCTCTCTCTCTCTCTCTCTCTCTCTCTCTCTCTCTCTCTCTCTCTCTCTCTCTCTCTCTCTCTCTCTCTCTCTCTCTCTCTGTGGGCTGAGTGAATTGCTTAGTAACCCTATAGCTTTAGAGATAAGTACGTGTGAGATCCAAGGGAGGTGAAAATGTAGACATGTAAGTCCTGTCATGCTCTTCCACAGCTTTCTTGAACGTCCTTAATCTATCTCAGTGTATTGATTAGGCCATGGAAGCTCAATAAAGCTGTGGGAGAATATGGCGAATGAGGACTCTTTTGAAACGCTAGCTCCATCTATCTTCCACCCAATTCTTATCATCATGTCATGGTGTATATATTGGTATGTAACTCATGACCACCTTTCTCATGTAAATTAACACTTCTATCTTAATTCGAGTTGATTTCATTCCAATTTGATAGCATAGGATTAAATTTGTTTATATATATATATATATACTAATTATTTCTCATGCCTGAAGGCACGGAGTAATAAAAAAAAATGGTCAACAATAAACATATTTGTATTCATACCTAAAATCAAACTACAAAAGATAGAGGAGAAATAAAAGAATTTAAGCACTAGTTATAGTGGGGGCGAGCGGTGGTAATGATGGTGGGCGGCAGTGGTGGTAGTGGGTGACGGTGATAATTGTGATAGATGATGATAATCGGTTGTAATGGTGGCAGCTATAAGTGACAATGGTGATGGTGGTTGGGGGGGGGGGGGGGCAGTGGGTGTGATGTGATAGGGGTGATGGTGTGATAGTGGCGATGGTGGGGGTTGTTGTGGAAGAGGTGATGGTGGGGGTGACAGTAGTGGTTACAGTGACGGTGGTAGTTGGGTGATAGGTGTGGCAGAGTGGCGGTGGTGGTAGTGGTGATTATGGTGGTGCGGTGGGGCTGGTGGTGGTAGAGGTGTTGGTGGGGCGGTTTTCAAATTTTTTTTTTAAAAGTATTTATGAGAATTTATAAGTATTAAAAACACTTTTTAAAAGTCAACTCAAACCCACCCTTAGAGCCCTATTTTCCATATTAATTTTGGAGTGTTAATATTAGCTGTCAAATTAATTTTAAAGTAAAATTTAAAGAGATCTCAACCGTGAATAGCAAAAGTCATTTTGTTTATCTTTTGAGATTTGAATTGTATTGCACTTTATTAAATAAATACTAGTAATGCACGACGTGCGTTGTACGTAAAATTTTTTGTTGAAATATTTGATAAAATATATAAAAAAATCTAATTATGTAGCTACATTAGATATTATTCATATTTATCATACTTAAATTATTTATATTCTCTTTATAACCATAAACATTCAATGGACTTATTTTTTATAATTCTTTCATTCGAGCTACCAAGTGGTAAAGTTTATAAATTTTTCTTTTCTTGATTTTTTTTTTGGTATTTCTTGTTTTTACTTTGTGCATCAGTAATTTTTTACCAAATTATTTTGATTATGAATGAAGAGATAAGATAAATATATCTGTTTTTAGGGATTAGAGATGATATTGCTTCAATGGAGTTGTCAACGTGTATTAATATTGGGTTTTTGAAAAAAAAGAATAATATTATTTTTATATATCATGTTAAGCATAACATAACCATTCAAAAATTTTATAAAGATAGATAGATTTGTATGATATGTTAGAGATTAATTTGTTATTTAAATACAAATGAATATAATGATAATTTGTATATTTAAATACAAAATGACATATTAGCATTTATAGTTTTTTATAAGAGTATAATATTAAATCAAAAGTTTTTTATGTTAAAATACTTTTATTAGTAATATAGATATATGAGTACCCATTGATTAAATTCTTGTGTGTGTTATCATATTTATCACAATAGAGCCTTTATATATATAGGGTATTAATGAGTTGACGATGAAAACTTTTTCAAGTTTGTTTAGAATGCGAATATAATTGTTTTATTCTTTCCATATTAGTGGGCGGGTATAAAAATAGTGAGTTTAATATTTTTAGGATTTATAGTTTAATGAAGTGAGAATGGAGATTTGTGGGAGTGAGAATAGATTGATGGAGGATTGGTGTCTGCAATGGTAATACCTATAGTACCCCTATTCTTCCAATCACTCATACCCACATTTACACATAACTTCTTATAATTTATCGAATCTCACTCTTAGGAGTGTTTAAATTTTCGATTGGCCGCAATTTCTTACCCTACCCGACTCTACCCTACCCTACTGAATGGTTAATCGCAAAAATCGAGTAGGAATGCGGAAGAGTTTTTGGTCTTCTGATGAAATCGGATAGGAATGCGGAATACCCATCAATTTTCGTATTCCTACCCTACCCGCATCAGCTTTCATCGCACAAGCCTCTGCCTCCGTAGCTCAGGCCTCTCTCTCTCTCTCTCTCTCTCTCTCTCTCTCTCTCTGTTTGGGGGCAATCTGGTGGCCTTCATCATTCAGGCCTTCATCTACAGATCTGATTTTTTTGTTTTTTTAAGCATCAAGTTAATGAACCTTAAAACCCTAGCTTTCAAGCATCGTTCAGTCCTTCTCTGTTTTTTTTTTATCCAGTTAACATCAAACATGAAAAACCCCTTCTCTATTGATTTAATGTGTTGTTAAATTGGTGCATGTTATTTAATTGAATTGTTAAAATAATTCAAAAATTAATAGCTATAAAAGTGTTTACCCAACTTCCTACCCAATTAATCGGGTAGGAAGTCGGGTAGGAATACCAAACCTGATCGGGTAGGGTAGGCCAAGAAAAAATTCTTCCGCAAAGTATCGGGTAGAAAGACGAAAGACTATATTTTCTACCTGTAGGGTAGGGTGAACACCCCTACTCACTCTCCTATATTTTTTACTTTTCTCTTATCTCACTCTATAATTGAACACAAGAATAAACATGTGCAAGACCACTAGTTATAATAAAGTGTCATTTTTTACTCCGACTATGTAACTATGCTTATAGTTTTATTTCAGTAAGAAAAATGTTACTTGGATTTAAAATATTAACTTGATTTGCTGACTTGATCAATTACAACAATTGAATAGATAGTTAGTTCGAATAAATATTGGGACCCAGAGTTAAATCAACGATATTAATTGATCAAGTCAATGATTAATTTTGATTTTTTGATTGGTTGTGTGTGCACTTACTATATTAGAGCAGCGAAGATATTTTTTTTACATTTGTGCTCTCTATCTTGAATCTATTACCAATATACGGTTGTTTTACAACTTAAATACCAATCTGCGGCACTTTTGAACTTATTTACCAAATTACGACACTTTTTGAAAGCGGATTCAATAATTCCGCTTTTATTAGAAATCGGATTCAACAACTCCGCTTTTGTTCAAAAGCGAATTCAACAACCTCGCTTTTTAGAGAAAAAAAAAAATTTTTGGACAATGAGAAAAGCGTGTTTTGTAAACAGGTTTTTTAAGGTTTTTGTGAAAAACGTGTTTATTAAACACGCTTTTCACACAAAACTGGGTTCTCCCTAGTTCAAAAACTATAGAGAAATGAAACTTGATTGTGTCAAATTTGACTGCAAAGGTGGGTAATTTTCTGTTTTTTCTTTGTGATTCACTTCAATATATTTCTCTTCCTTTAGCTAGAAAAGTAGGAGAGCCGAAAATCACCAAATGCATTGATGAATTTGGAGACGATGGAGATGACTTGTCTTACCCATTTTGGCTGCAGAGTTGTAGATCTCTTCTGAGATACTGTATGTGAATGAAGATGAGTTCCATAACTTCATGGCGTTTCTGTTCCCTCCACCACTTCTCAATTCTCAAACTTACACTTCTTAAAACAATTAAGGCCTTCTCAAGAAATTGGCCCATGGCTGATTGACCAGAGCATTAAAGCATCTGCTCGTTCTTTGACTACTTCAGAAACATCAGAAACTTCGGCTCTAGTGGGTGTAGGGTATTCAATCATAGATTCAAGCAGCAACTTCGGCTCTAGTGGCTTATTTAGTTGCCTGCACAGCTGAACAATCCTTTGCTGCTCAGATGGGACCTGTTCCAATGGGATCTGAGTTGTTGATCGATCAAATCATGGTTGATTTTGAAAGATTTTGAGGGGTTTTAGAGATGGGTTTTGGTAAAGAATGAGGAAAGATGGAGAAGGAAGCACACCAGTTTCAACTATAAATGCAGAAGGAAGCACACCAGATAAAACAGGTGAAAAGCGTGGTTAATAACCACGCTTTTCTCATTGTCCAAATTTTTTTTTTCTCTCTTAAAAGCGGAGTTGTTGAATCCGCTTTTTAACAAAAGCGGAGTTGTTGAATCCGCTTTTTAACAAAAGCGGAGTTGTTGAATCCGATTTCTAATAAAAGCGGAATTATTGAATCCGCTTTCAAAAAGTGTCGTAGTTTGATAAATAAGTTCAAAAGTGCCGCAGATTGGTATTTAAGTTGTAAAACAACCGTATATTGGTAATAGATTCCCTCTATCTTACCATGACAATGGATTGACAGTGACACTGACACACAATTTATCTGATAGAAAAGATTCTCAACACTTTTTCCTTCCTTCACCAATAGTCATGTTTCTTTTGTTGATTGTGTGGTATTCCAGATATCAAATATAGTGAAATCACTTATGGAACTTTCTGATATGAAGCATGTAAAGTATAAGGAAAAACAGTAGCAATCAAATCCTTCTTCTTTGCACAGAAAGAGTGTTAAACGAAACAGTTACAGAAAACAATTACTCCCAGTTTTGCACGAAACAGAAACAGTTACATGAAATAGTTACACGTAACAAATCGTATAATCCAATATAATTACTAACCCGATTGCAGAACAGGAACTGATATTGAACTTTAGGTAGATCAAGGCTAGTGTTTGACACTATGTCCTTAAGACAGATTTCGCCCCCACACACGGTGCTTATGGAATATCGAGCGTCTGCCTCCCAGGATACAATGATCTTCACACAGATAGAAGTAGCACTCCAATCTATCTGTCCAGCGAACCAAACTTGTGTTGTGTACTCTCCAAATGCACTGCCTTAATACAATGCACAGACTGCCTAATGTAATGCACTGTCTGCCTTAAACTCTCTAATGAAAATAACCGAATGAATTAAGTGTCTTTATGAATGGTAATGATCCTGGGTAGTTATTGGCCCTTTGGTGACTTTCCGGACAGTCACCACTCTAACAGACGCAACCTAAGAATAAATCAACAGCCAGTAGACACCAAGAGAATAACTGTTCACCTTGAACAGATACAATCAATTTCGGATTAAATCCGAATCAGTGCGATCCATGGATACCGAAATCAATTTCGGGTTAAACCCATTTAATTAAACAAATTTTGTCCAAAAAATTAGGCTTGGTCTAAACCACACTCGTACCCGAGCCCGGCCGGGCGGCGCGCGTGTGGTCGAACCAAAGGCATGTAGGTGCTCGCTCCGCTCATAAAATTGTGGTACCCCTTGGGGCCCAACCCATGGAGCAAACTTGGACTCTATATGCCCATGTTGGATCTCTTCCTTAACCAATGTGGGATTGGTGTCAAATCTCACATTGCACTTTGCTTTATTTTTCACTCTTCAAGAGGGTCACTTTGGAGCCTATTTTCTCATTCATTTCTTACTCGATTTGAGCAAATGAATATACTACATTATTCTCCTCATGGAGTAGAATATGAACCCACGAAATATTATTCAAAATAATAATCGGGTCCCACTTTAATTTAGGCTCAAAGTCGACCAAAAATCTGTTTTGGTCCAACATCTTTCAGTTACTCACTCTACCTAGCTTGGTCTTTACCAACATTCTGTGAAGCTTGTCATATTCGATAGGAGGGTTGCATCTTAGCTGGTTTTGAAGTCAGTGAAAGAGGCAGAAATGCTGATTCTGATTTCTCATGCATCTCCACGGATGTCTGTGTACTATTAGTTCAGAAATCTACTATACTTTCTGTATGCATGTGATCATCTCTCTCTCTCTCTCAGAGTGAAAAAGAAAAGGTCTCAATCAAGTTGCAGCTGATTTCACACTTGCCCAAGTAAGATCACGTAATAAGTTGTTAGTACATGCATGCAGTAACGAATGCAGTACTTGACATGGTAATTTTCAAAGCTATTTGTCTCTTCTCTGTGGCCCCTATAAGTGGAAAATGGACAGTACCCAAAAAAAAAAGTAATGTTATGCTTACAAATTTTTTTTACCAAATCTCTATCTCAAATGACGTGGCACAGTTTTTCACCATCGGTCAAGGGAAAACAGAACCTAATCCCATAGCCACAATATACCAAGCTCAATCTACATGGGGAGAAATCCATGAAAGTAGAGGCAAGGAATCCCAAGACACAACAACACAGAGCAGAAATGTCCCAACCCAAACGACATGGAGTCCACCGGTCAGGGTAATCTCAATATCAACTGTGATGGTGATGGCACCTTCAACACCAGAGAACAGAAAGCTTCAATGGGCATTATCATAAGGAACCATCTGGGGAAAGTGGTGGATGGGAGAGCAAGGAGGATCCCAGGAATTTCAAGTCTATATTCTGAGGCAGCGGCACTGAGGGAAGCATGCATCATGGCAGTTACTCTGCAATTCAAAAATGCCATAATAGAGAACGACAATGCATTTATCATCAAATATGGAGCTATTGAGGAAGCCCCCCTTGGGAAGTTGATGTGTTCGTTAACTCTCACTCACACCCCTAGACAGAACAACAAACCTGCCCATTAGGTGGCAAAAAGTTATCTGCACCATAGTCTTCCCCAAAATTAGGCTTCTATACTCCCCCTATTGGATTAGGGAATCTATTAGCTGTTGATTGTATTTCTTTCTCAAATACTTGAATGAATACATTTTCACAATTCAAAAAAAAAAAATTCATTCAATTTATCAAATTAACATTCAAAGTCAGGTTAACATTAAATTTATCAAATTAACATTCAGTTTCATCCAATAAATATTCAATTAATCAAATTAACACCAAATTAACATTCAATTCATCAAATTAATAATCAATTCATTAAATTAATATCAACAATCATCCAATAAATATTCAATCACACTAATGTTATTGATACATAATTTAGGAACATAATTTTGGGACATAATGTATTGTAATCATTGAATTGATAGTGGATTTAATGTTGGGACCCGTTGATAATTTAATGTCCACAATCATTATGTCCCCAAATTATGGTCAGTATACAGAATGCACGAGGACTACATTTTTGACTCAACGACAGATATTACCTAACCCAAGTAGGTGGTCTAATCCACCTAAAGGTTTTTTTAAAGTAAATTTCGATGGAGCTACGTTTGAGGAGAGAAAATGCTCTGGAATTGGTGACAATCAATACTTTTACCACCATATTGATTAGATTTAATATCATTAAGGATAATATTATCATTGTTGTAGTAAGATTTACCAGAACTGTGGGTAATTTACCACAATTAAATGCATATTTATCACATTTTAGGGCGAGTTTACCACGATTGTGGATAAGTTTACAAGTTTAGAGGAGAATTTACGACTTCTTTGATTAAGAATACGACAACTTTGGACAAAATTATGAAGATAAATGGTAAATTTACCACATAAGTGGGTTAAGTTAAAACCATGATGGATGAGTTTACCATAATTGGGGCAACATTACAACATCAAAAGGAAAAATCTACTATAATTTAGGGTTAAATTAAAATGGTTGTGGATAAAGTTATTAGTATATAGGTCAATTTTACTTTCATTTTGGTTAATATTACAATAACCGTGAATTACAATACAAACTTAAAGGCAAATATACGGCATCGGTGGGATGCACTAGTGTCGTATTTACAACAATTGTGGTTAAAAGTGACAATTATACTGTTACCACCATACCGGTTAGATATAATATCATTAAAGACAAAATTACTAGAGTTTTGGAAAAATTCAATTAAGTTACCCTCTAAACTACTAAATTTGTCTACAATTTTGGTAACATTACCCTCAATAGTGGTATATATACCCTTAGTTGTGGTAACTAATCCACAATTACAACTATTCCTCTAAATGTGGTAATTGGTACCTTCAACCCCTTTTGTTGTAAATTCGCATCCATTGAGTCGATTGTTGTTATTGTAAAATTACCCATAGCTATCGTAATTATGACCCAAATAGTAGTAAAATATACCTATAAACTCGTAACTTTGTCCAGAATGTTTAACCTAAATTATAGTAAATTTACCCATAATTATTGTAACGTTCCCTCAATTGTTGTAAATTTGACTACAAAATTTTAAATTAACCCACTTCTGTTATAAATACATCATTTACTTTCCAATTTTGTCCCCTCCTGTTATAAAATACCAATTGTTGTTGTAATTTTGCCCTCAATTGTTGATGTTTACTAGTATTTGAGATTATATTATAACAAAAAGATATATGTGGACAATGTAAAGAAGAAGCAATCGGTAATGCCGATTGCCTTATCTTTACTTTGACACATAACCAGATCTGCAGCCTTCTGTCGCCAACAACTTTTCGGTATGGTATCGAAAAGCTTGTTGACTATACCGTAGACAACTCCTAAAAACTAAGGTTATCAATGTATTTCTTGATAAACTTGAACATTTAATGTTTACATTGTAGCAATTAGTCCAAAAAACAGGTAATGTTTGCCACGTGTTTGTAAAAGAGTCACTCATGTATAACGAATTTCACTTAAATTCATGATGAGTAATCCACCAATCAATAAAATTACGTAAAAAAAAATCCAAATTCAGCATAAAAAGGGACGAGTGACAACTTAAGAGCATCTCCAACAAGGTTTTGTATTTTAACTATTCAAAAGTATATTTTTTTTTAGCTACTCACTTTTTTAATACACACTCCAACAAATTTTCTATATTTTAACTACTTTTAAATATTATTTCACATATTTTGTACATTTGTTGACATTGTTGGAGGGAGAGAGAGAAAGATAGAGAGTGGACAACAGAGATGGAAAAAGATAAGAGGAGATAAAAAAAATTATAAAATATTTATATAAATTGCTATAGTGATATTCTATATTTAGAATATCACTATAGCAAATAACTATTTTAAAGCATTTGAACATATTCTGTTGGAGCATAATTTTTGTCTTTTATTAGCTAAATTTTAGCTATTTTAAAATTTTACATGTTCTGTTGGGGTAGGAGTAGAAGTGCGTATGTCTGACCTTTCTCCCCCGTGATAGGAGTCGATTTTAAGTCATGTTCAAAATGATGGAGGACAATAGGCCATTTAAAATGCTTGGAGTCTGATGAAGGTCGATACATCAAGAGCATTTGGAGAAGGATCCCTGCAATTCACACACCCTCGACTATTTACCTATCAACAATCCATTTGGAATCGAACAAAGCCTAAAATGCACAAGCAAACATGCAAGCAACAATGTGTTGAAATGCGAGGGGAAGTCTATGGCAGTATGCTATCCAAATGACTTTCTTTACATGAGCACAACCATGATGCCGCTATGCACCTGCATGGAAGCAGTATAGATTACACAATACACAAGTTCTGGCCAAAGTGGCCAGAAATCGTACAACAAATTACACTGGATACTCCTCTACAAGACGAACCTTGTTCAATATCTCGTCCAATGCTTGCAATGCAAACTTGTAACGATCATGTGATTTCCTCCCTTCTTCCACAACCTGCACAACGCGTTTATACAAATGGTCATACCTGTGAATGGGGCTATCGATATCAATACCATTGCAGCCATTATGATGTACATAATTGCGATGAATGTCCTTTCTCCATCGTGAAAGAATGTATTGAGATGGGATCTCCTCCACACCATTCTGGTTTAAAATGTTCAGTGCATGCCTGCATAAATAACCCTTGAAGTTGAATAGACCACATACACAAACTACTTCTGCTTCAGCTGTATTGAACATAACCTCATAATCTCTAGTTTCCATCCTGTTTTCCTCAACTTCAGCATGTTCTTTAACTAGGTATGTTATGACTGACCCATCAACACTTTCTTGTCGTGTGCTAAAACAAGAGTACATTCCCTCCACTTCGTCCTGGAACTTCTTAAATATATTGGTCGTATACAATTTCGCCAGCTGCAACTCAAAATAAAATCTCGATTTTAACATAGGACTAGAATTCCTGGACTCCAAATCAGCCAATGCTTCTAACTGGAAATTTTTTTGTAGAGCTGGATCATAATTATTGAGGAACTCTTTCAAAGGAGTCTGTTTATGCAAACATCCCCCCAAAAGTGGAGTCACAGCCTCACTTTGTTTGAAGGGAAACATTCCTGCCAAAAATGTATCCTTCAAATAGGCAGGAACCCACCGTTTACGATCTTCATACGATGTCTGAAGCCATGTATGATCTCTAATTCCATAACGCTGCATCATATCCTCCCAGGCTAACTCAAACTCATCTGTCCTCAGTGAGTGGTAAACTGCTCTACTCAGTGCCACCATGATCGCTTCACATTCACGCAACCCTCCCAGTTTCTCTGGAACTTTCTTCATGATTTGTGACAAAGATAGACAATGAACGGCTCTAGGGAAAACATCTACAAGAGCAGTTTGCAATGATTTACATTGGTCAGTAATGACAGCTTGTGGAGGGCGTCCTAGCATATATGTAAGCCATGCCCTAAACAGCCATGTATATGACTCCACTGCCTCACCTGCAAGCAAACCACAGCCCATCGGAATAGATTGTCCATGGTGATTCACTCCAGAAAATACTACCAGCGGCACTTCATATTTGTCTGTCAAGCATGAGGTGTCAATTGCCACGACATCGCCAAAGTAACCATATGCAACCCTAGATCTTGCCTCAGCCCAAAACAAATTCCGCAAATATCCTTTCTCATTAAGATCCATCAGATAAAAGAAGTTTGGATTCATCAACTGCAAATGACCGAAAAAATTATAAATCGCCTGTGCATCCCCTTTTTTAAGCTTCAATTGGTTGGACTGATCAACATTGTTCCTGAATTCTCCTTCATCAACATATGAGTTTCCATCATCTTCTGAATCAATAACGACTGTTCGAAACAACCTAATTTTTTGAATTTCTTCAGCACTATCTAATTGCAGTGGTCTCTTGGTTCCAACACCCAAGTTCTTGTGGGATTTGTAAAATTTTCCACTTGCTGGACTAATCAAATGGTTGTGTTCAAGCTCAACTTCAATTATTCTCCACCTTTTGGTCTCTACCAGCCTGAACTTAATCATTGCTGGACAGCCAGTTCTGGTTTCTGGTCTTGGCCGGTTCGCTTCACTTTTCTTCTTGAAACCTGCACTGCTGCAACTAAGTTTTCCTCTATACCTTTCTTTACTCTTTCTATACCAAGTATTGCTTACTCTGACCCCAAATCCTTGTTCTTTAGCATAACAACTGTAGAAGTAATAAACATCCTCGTAAGATTCAAACTCCATTCCAACAGCTGGAGGCAAGGGGTTTTCTCCTTGTATAACACCAGTTTGGCCAACATATTCTGTCATTGCACAATCTCCTTCAATCTCAAATTCATCAGCATCTTCATCATATATAGGTTCACCATTGAGTGAAACTTCATCCATCTAGAACAGAAAGAAATAAAAGAATAGGAGAGAAGAGAACTAGTAACCATTGAGGTCATAAAAATGCATAATTAAAAGCCATGCTAATGACAGAATCCAGCATTTATGTGGACATATTTGTAGCTCCAATTTCTTTTCTCCATCAGAAATGTATTCTTAAAGATAATAGGCATTTGAAGCTCAGGTATTTGTAACAAAAAAACATTCGCATAAAAAATAGGTATTAACAGCAGTGGTGTCAAATGGTAACGACTATAATGTAATAGTTTCTACTTGAAAGGATGAAGGCAAACGTTTTTTTTTTTTGGTCTGTGACGAAGGCAAAAAGTGGAAACAGCCAAATAGGTCATATTTCAGGAGAAGTTTTCAACAAAAATAGTAGGGAAGTACTCTTTTAAGTTATTTCAACCTAACCGTCACCACAACTCAATCAAAGCTGAACTCTTATTTCCAGTCATAGCCTTAAAAGCTCAATGGAAATTGCAATTTGAGACTCTTTTAGAAGGATAAGTTTGCTGAACAATGAGCATTAAAGCTAGAAAGTCACAACAGGATGACCCCTCTTTTAAGAAATTTTTCCTTCTCTCAAAAAAAAAAAAAAATTCCTCTCACAGATTCACCTCTTTTCACTGTGAAAGGCAGTCAACTGAATATGAATTTTTCGTCAAAAGACTCTTTATCAAATCAACCCAGGTTAAGTGTCAAAAAAGGGGGGGAAATGGGAGAAAATATTTTCTTCACTCAAACTTCTATAAGTTCTTCCCCTCACTTCAGACACCTGTGGAATCATTTCAGCTCACAAATCACAAAACGCTTTTGTTCGCATGCAACAGAAGCAAGTATCAGTGATCAAAGCCCTATGATACACTTGAGCTGACATAACATTGTCCATATATTGCTGACAGAGTACACAAGGCAAAGATCAGTTAAAAGTTTATAATAATGCTGATCATTGAATTATGTTCTTTAAGAAGTGTACATTTGTGAGTTCTTTTTTTTTGCGTTTTCTTTAGGGGTGGATTATGGAAGGATTGTACCTAAAATTAACGCGAGCACCTGGGATTCTTCTTTTCCCCTTCTTGAAAGAAGAAAAAGAGAACAATATAGTTTCAGATTTGATTCTGATTATAAGTGGCCCATTCGTAACATAAGGCTCACTCTCGCCCGGTGGTTGTAGGTTACAACCCCACCCCCCTCCTCCTCCCCCTCCCCCACCTCAAAAAAAAGGGGGAGGGGGAGGGGGAGGGGGAGGGGGGGGGGGGGGAGGGGAAGAAGGATTGTGCCTACAGAAAAGACTGAAGAAGGGTATCCCTCCCACCAATAATTATCGAAGTGAAGGACAACTGCATCAACCTATCTTTACTTCAAGACAGCAAAGAATATAACTAAAGTGGCTCTAACTGTATGATTTTCAAATTCAAAAATTACATTAAAAGACATGAAATTTAACAATTAATCACCATTAAACTGTACTCAATGCCATCCGATAACAGTTTGACTTCGAAATCATTACAAATTTTCGCACATATTTCACAGCTAAACCATATTTCAACACATTAAGGAAAAAAAAAAAAAGAAGAAAAAATACGACCAATCAAATATTACCTTTTTGAAGTAGCGGTGGTGGTCGTGCTGCTGCTAGTATCTGATCGGAGATATTGCCGGGGTTGCAAGGAGGTGAGTTTTCACCGTCAGACCAGAAAGTCGGCAGAAGAGGGTGTACAGAGTGGTCTATCCCTCCGTAGGTGCTTTAAGAATTTTGCAATTGTAAAAGGGAGAATCGCACTTTCTACCTTCAAAAATTTAAGAATTTTTACTTCTCACCCTTAAAAATTATATTTGTTAACGAAATGAAAGGGTCACATTGCAATATTTTTAGAATATTAAAAGTGTAATATGAGAAATCTAATTTTTGAGTGTATTTATTGGGTTAATCTCAAATTGCATCGTGAAATATCGTTTGAATTTTAATTTGTACATTCAAATATTAAAAATTTTAATTTGCACCCTCAAAGATAAAAATCTGTATTAATGCGCACATCAAGCTAACAGCAGTCAGTGTGCAGTCTAAAACTAAATGGATAAATTATATCTAGACTCCCTCATTCTTGTCACTTAATTATCTAGACCCCTCACATTTAAAATATTACACCTACATCTCTTTAGAATCCAAATATGACTAAATTTTTTCTCTAATTGGGTATCCAAATAATTATGTTTAAGTGATGTATTGTATTGGATATGAAGAATATTATATAAATATTTGCATTATATTAGACATTCAAATGGTAAACTTAATTTTGAGTTTTAGAGTATAACGAACCTACAAAATAAAAAGAAGTATGAAAATTATAATTTTTTATTAGGATGAAATCATATTTTTTAACGGTTATATTAACAGATATCAACGACAAGGAGTTATGTGTTATACGTGTACAAACGTCATAACGTATATAAATAATATTCTAAATGTGATGAGTTTCAAATGATTAAGTGACAAGTATGAGGAGATTTAGGTATAATTTAGTGAAAATTGGAAGTGAGTCCCCCTAGATGTACTTGTTTGAAGATGAGTCCGGCAAGGAAACTTATAAGGGTTTAAGTCCATGTTTAAAATTATATGTAATGACTTAAGTCCACTTTTTTTTTTTATCTCAAAAATACCCTTCCTTGAAAGGAAGTTAAATTAATTTCCTATTTTGGAAATTGTTATCCCTTAATTCAAGGTCAATTAAAATATGCCAATAAAATCTCTATCATAAATTTAAAATTCAAATTCAAATTCAAAGATCTCTCTCTCTCTCTCTCTATATATATATATATATATATATATATATATATATATCAAATTCAAAGCGCTCTCTCTCTCTATATATATATAAAATCTCCATCATAAATTTAAAATTCAAATTCAAAACTCTCTTTCTCTTTCTCTCTCTCTCTCTCTCTCTCTCTCCCTCTCTCTCTCTCTCTCTCTCTCTCTCTATATATATATATATATCAAATTCAAAACTCTTTCTCTCTCCCCCTCTCTCTCTCTCTATATATATATATCAAATTCATGTTACTATTTTTTTTATTATGTTACTACTTTTGTTGAGTATGTTACTGTTCATGTTCCTATTATTTTGAGCATGTTACTGTTTTTGTTGAGCATGTTACTACTATTATTTTACTAAATATTAATATTCAATGTTACTATTTGTTTTGTTTTTGAATATTACTATTTTTTGTGTTTGAATGGTACTATTTTTTGCGTTTGAATTTGAGAGAAATAATTATTGTTAAGTATGTTACAATTTTTGTTGAACATGTTACTGTTGTTATTTTTTAAAAATATTAATATTGAATGTTTCAATTTTTTTTTATGTTTAAATGTTACTATTTTTTTGTGTTTAAATGTATTATTTTTTGTATCCAAATCATAACTTTTTTTGTATTTGAATGTTACTATTTTTTATTTTTAATGTTACTATATATATATACCTAACCTATATATGGATATAGATAGATAAGAGAGAGGCAAAATTTTAATGTTAGTCAAACTCTTAACCTATATATGGATATAGATAGATATGAGAGAGAAAAGATTTTAATATTAGTCAAACTCCTAAGATTTAGGAATTTTTAATTTTTAGTTTTATTTCACTTCTAAAGTGAAGGGATAGTATGGTAAAATTGACAAAAAACGGACTTCATAACAAATAAGTTTCTTTGACGGACTTAAATCCAAACAAGTCCATATAGGGGGACCGGCCTCCAAATTTCCCTATAATTTATCCATTTAGTTTTAATCAGAAGTAATATTCTAAATGTGAGGAGTTTCAAATGATTAAGTGACAAGTATGAGGAGATCTAGGTATAATTTATTCATTTAATTTAGTCAGAAGTAATATTCTAAATGTGAGGAGTTTCAAATGATTAAGTGACAAGTATGAGGGGATCTAGGTATAATTTATCCATTTAATTTTAGACGGTAAACTGACGACTGTTAGTTTCAGATGTACATTGATACAAACTTTTATCTTTAAGGGTGCAAATTGAATTTTTTTATTTTTAAAGATACAAATTGAGATTCTAACGATCTTTCGGAGTATAATTTACGATTAACCCTAAAAAAAATTCTTTAAATTTTTTGGTATATAGAATCCAATTCGCCCATAGTACAGTGATGGTCTATGCAGTGCAATTTGGGCACATAGTTAAGTAGTAATTTTTAGTAGTAGTAGTAGTTTTTCTGGATGTCCCAGTCAAAATAGTCTTAGATAGTGTAACTATAAGGACCTATTTATAAAACCAGGCAAAGACATAGGGAATAAAGCCAAGTAGATAGGGGAGACAGTGCATCATTTTATGTGGCCTGAGAAGAACAAATCATTCACCTATCTGTAGGAGCAATTTAAATGGTTATAGAGCTTAATCTGGCATTGACAACAATATACAACTTTATTCCGCAGCAAGAGCCAAAGTTCAAGAAAATCGACATATATACTTTATTTGATACAACCTTCAAATGGATCGTTAAACTAAATTCACTCCCTTTTTCCGATAACATGATGGCTTCACCACCTACCATAACATTCTCGATCAAATCAACAAGTCTCTCCGCAGAGAGGATTTTGATTCCTGAACCTTGCTGAAGCTATATACATCAACCATCACCACCCCAAATATTGCAGACCAACTAAACCTTGTTAACATTAACCAACCCATCTCTGACAATATAGGTTTTCCTCACAGGTCTTTGCTAACTGCCAATATCAAAGCACTTCTGGTTTGAAGGCATCAAGTCAGGAAAGCTTTTTGTTCCCTCAGAAACAGAACCTACTAGTGAACACAACTTCCGCCCACTAAGAGCCTGTCTTCACCTTGAATCTGCAAAATAGTATTTTACGCGCACAACCTACGACAAAAAAAATCAATTGAAATAGTCTTCTCTTCATATTGCTAACTCTGTTTCAAATTGCTGTTGGGAACATACGTTATGCACAATCACAGGTTGAAGCGATAAGGGTGGAAAGGATGTTTGACAGGTTTAGGTTACAGAAGATCTTATTCATGTTTTCCTTCAACATCATGAACTCTGTTCAGTGATTCTTCAAAAGCCTGCAATGCAACCTTGAAATGGTCTAGAGAAATCACCCCCTCCTCAACAACTTGCAAGGCACTTCTGTATAACTGACTAAACCACTGAATCCGTTCAGTAACATCAACATTATTGGAGCCATTGTCAGGAATATATAAACGCTTGTAATCTTTTTTCCATCTTGATAAAATATACTTAGAAGGGATCTCCTCCACCCCATTGAAGTTAAGCACACATAAAGCATGTCGGCATAGATAACCATAGAAGTTAAAACAGCTGCAAATGCAACGAACTTCAGCTGCTGCTCTATTGTACAGAACTTCATAATCCCTAATCTCTCTCCTATTTCCCTCACACAAAACACGCTCCTTGACCAAGAATATTATAATTGGCCCATCAATGTGTAATTGTGTAGTACTGAAACAAGAATACATCTCCTCAACCTCCAATTGAAATTTATTAAATATTTCTCTAGTATACACTTTAGACAGCTGCAACTCAAAAGGACATCTTGTTTTCAATGTGGGAGTTGAATTCCTCGACTCCATGTCTGCTAGTGCTTCTTCCTTGTGCTTCTTTTGTAGGGCTAATTCGTATTTATCAAGAAATTCTTTCAAGGGAGTTTGCTTGTGCACATATCTATCAAAAATTGCATTCAAGGTCTCACCAGGCCGTGCAGTGGCCAATCCCGCAAAGAAAGTTTCCTTTAAATAAACTGGAGCCCATCGAGTTCGATCATCATACAAAGACCGAAGCCACTCATGATCAGTAATTCCAAAGCCCTGGATCATAAATCCCCACGCCGCTTCAAAGTCAAATGGTTTTAAAGACTCATAAACTGCTTTAACCAATGCCTTTTTGATGGCATCATAGTTGCGCAGCCCCCCCAATTTCTCTGGAACTCTTTTCATGATGTGCGACAAACCAAAACGATGATGAGATCTTGGAAATACCTCTGCAATTGCAATCTCCAAATTCTTGCATCTGTCTGTAATAATGGTTTGTGGAGAGCGTTCTGACATGCTCGTAAGCCAGGCTTTGAATAGCCAAACATAAGACTCTGTTGTCTCTCCTGCAAGAAGGCCACAACCTAGCAACACAGATTGGCCATGGTGATTTATTCCCACAAATGCCACAAGAGGCATCTCATATTTGTTTGACAAATATGTGTTGTCAAAATAAACTACGTCACTGAAGTAACCACATGCAGCCCTAGACCGGGCATCTACCCAGAACGCATTCCTCACACATCCTTCATCGTTAATATCCATCAAGTAAAAGAAATTTGGGTTAGTCAATTGCATACGACAAAGATAGTTATAAATGGCTTGTGTATCACCTTTTTTTAAGTTCAACTGATCTGGATGATCAGAAGAACTTCTGGCTTCTCTTGCACACGTATTTGAGTTCCCATTACCTCCTGCATCAATCACAAGTGCCCGGTACAACTTGATTGTTCGTACTTCAGCATCAGTGTTTGGCTGTAACTTCCTTTTGGTTCCAGTGCTCATCTTCTTGATTGACTTGTAGGTTCTTGCACCCAACAAGTGGTTGTGTTCAAGGGTAACTTCAAGTACCCTCCACCTTCTAGAGTCCACTAAACGCATCCTTATCATTGCAGGACAACCAGTTCTGGTTTCCTTCCGTAGACGGTTTACATCTTTTATTCTTTTAAAACCCTGGCTGCTGCAACAAAGTACTGCACCATACTTCTCTCTACTACTTCGTTTGAACCACGAATTTTTCACCCTTACACAAAACCCCATCTCTCTGGCATAACAATTGTAGTAGTTGTAAGCATCTTCGTATGATTCAAACTCCATTCCCATAGCAGGAGCTACGAATTCCTTTCTTCCTTCAAGAACACCATTTTGACTGTCCAACTCTGTTTTCTGATCATGTCTCTCTTGCAAAGCCTCACTGCCTTGACCTACAGTTACTTCTTCACTGTTAAGAGAAACGTCTTCCATCTGAAATAGCAATCAACCCCTATGAATATGTAAGATTAATAAGAGACAGTATTCACTGGCAAAATAGACACATAATTAGCTCGTAGACATTTACAGAACAATATCTGTTTCCTGCTGTCCATAAGTGCATGAACTATGAAGGAACCTTGCCAGTCAAATCATATTCTAGTAAAACAGGATGCTATGCAGATCATAATCTCTGGCCCCATGCTTATATTCTGAAATCTCAATGTCAGTGATACGTCCATTAGACAGTCTTAAAATATATTTAGACATGAATAGACCTACAAACAATATGAAGACAGACCCCCCCCCCCCCCCCCCCTCCACAAAAAAAAAAAAAAAAAACAACACAAAAAAAAAAGTCTAGCCTCCATAGAAGTAGTTTGAGGCATTAAATACATCTCTAGCATAGCATTATAAAGGAAATTCCCCTTGTACAAACAAGTGCTAGAATGGCTTGATTTCCCCATTTGAGCTTGTTTTCATGCTTCAGATTTTATACTTACTAACTCAAATTATTACTGGTTGTTTCTTTCTACAATCCTGGATTTGTACAGCTGAGTCATGTCGCTGAGGGAAGGCAATAACTAATTTACTACATTAATTGTCCATCAAGTTGGGACAAAAAACCAAAACCTCCATTGCATCAATTATTTAGCTTGGGTGACGGTCTCTCTCCCCAAGGGTGGAGCCAGACTTTTCGTGCAGTGGGGCAATCTAAGATCATAATATTGACATTATTTTTGCAAACACAAAAACTAACAATAATTTTATAGGTGTAATTTCATCAAAAGAACAACAATTAGAGTCAAAAACCATATAGACAAGCAATATACAAGAAAGGCCAAAAGCAAAAACTTACTATAAAAATTTCCACAATTTCCAAGATTCAAGACTATTTGAATAAACTACTTTCATAAGATCGAATTCATTTATGTTGTCTTTACCATACAATTTTCAAGGATGGTAAATTTTCCAATGAGATTGATACACCACCAATCAGATGATCTTTTAATTCAAATTCAATAATCAAAACTTTATTATATGTTATAGCAAAAAAAAATGGCCAACAATAACCAAAGACCTACTAACTGTATAATAATAAAAAAAAATAACAAAAGTTATCAAAATCGAAAACGTACTGTGTGTAACATATGTTTACCAACTTCGTGTGGCATTTATTCGAGGTTAGTGTCGAATTATTTATTTGAAGGGTTTGATAAATTCACCTATTTATCACTCAATTTCACTAAGACTAAACCTCCACTAATTCTGTGTTAATTTTATTGGTCATATTTAGAATTGTGGGGACTAAAAGTTGTTTCTCAAATTTATCAAAATAAGAAAATTTCCGCTACCCTTAGGGAAAAGATATCAAATATGACTATTTGGCATATCCACTAATCTGACCATCATTAAGTTCGTAGCAAATGAGATATTGGACTACACATAATCAAACTACAATCCATAAATCCTAAATATAATCCAAACTAGAATTTCAAGCAATCAATCAAAACAATTTAATCATCAGGAAGAAAGATAGCACTGACCCACCCAGAATCTCAGATAGTTAACTTGAAGAGAGGGCTGACAATGAATACTAATAGGTTATAAGCAAAATTCAAGGCTTCAACGAAAATCCATAGCATCGCAACAATAAGGCTTCAACGAAAATCCAAGATAGCCGAGTGGCGACCCAAGACGCAAAAAAGAAAACCTACACAGCCCCACAAATAATACACCAAACAAAAAATCAATGCTTCAATTCGGCAGGAACTAAAACTAATTCTCTAATATGCAAAATCTGATTTAGTGCTATCCTTGGACATGTCAATCCCTATTTCCTAATGGTTGAGAATCTATAGAAATTAGGAAAAAAATTTATGGTTAATGGGTTACCTCTCCAGTCTCCATAGCTTCGACATAATCTTCTAGGGTTTCTTCATAAGCTGATTTGCATAACATTGAATCAGAATAATCGCTCACATAGGCATTAATAGAGTAGATTTGTAACCAGTGGGATTGTTTTAGGAAGATTGGGACAGTGGGTGACTGACTTAAGAGTACATTGCGATGTGAAGAAAGGGATGGGAACCTGACCTGACCGGAGCCAAGAACCAAGTGGGCGATTTGTTTATGAATATAGCGAACGAAGAAAGAAGAGAGCCAGAGAGGGCTGGTGAAGTCGTGAAGAAAGGGAAGTCGAGTTTTGATGGTTTTAAAATTACACTAACTAACCTTATATTTTATGACAATTTCAGTGGGGCAAGATTCAGAAATTTTTAAAATTTTATCTAGGTCCTAAATTTTTTAAAATTCCAGTGGAGACCCACTGCAGATCATAAGACTGCGTTTGAGTCTTGACAGACCTCAATTAAGGCAAACAAACGAGAAAGGTTCAGTTAGACAAAGTAATGCTTTCTTTGTATGTTGATAAACTAGAAAGAAAAATAAAACCAAAAGATTTTTTCAATTAACCCATGATTTTAGGCCCGGAAACCCTAACATTTAGTAAAATAAAGTAATTTCTTGAAAAATAAAATCAAGTAATCTTGTTGTTTAACAACGCAATTCGTATCAAAGAAGAAATCTTAAGGGATTGAGAAAGTCTTGCGGTATGTTGCAGATTTTGTCAACCAAAGAAGATCATTGACATTGCTCTAACGAGAGTAAAGATTTGTCATAGGCGCACTTATATATTTTCATGTTCATAGTTGTTTTGTTGAATTGAACCACAAGAACCGGCTCGATTGGAATTTGTTTTTCTAGAATGTGACTTCTATTCCGTACGGTCAGGGTTTAGATCCCATGTTGTGTTCTTTGTTTATTTAAATACAATTGCCTTGTTTTTTCTTTTTTAATCCCAAATATAATTTGTTTGTGGAAAGAAATATTATGCTAATCTATAAATACATTTTTTCTAAATAATAAATCTTCTATTAGGTATTAATGGATATCCAATAGTATATAATTATCATTAAAAAATGAGTATTGAAAGTGAACAAAATTCAAATCAGTCTATCCAAGTTGCGCAATAGCCTATGCAACTTAGTTTTATCTCAATAAGATTTAAAATAAAAATATCAAATTGAACTTAAAAAATTAACAGGTGAAAAATATCACTTATCAAAGAAAACGTACACCGATACGCGCACCAAACATATAAATATGCATCAAAACTCATATATTTACACAATTATGGTTTTCAATTTATGAAACCAGCCGAGAAATAAAAGACATTGTAATGAATATAGGTTTTCTTATTGAACCGAACCACTATCAATCATTGTCTTTACATTCTGAATCAGAACAAGCCCAATTATTCAGTTCTTTCATAAATCATACCAGAGAGCAGCTTTGATAGAACTTCTTTATGTACACAGTACACCCAAAGGTAGTTCGCTACTGTACAAAACATATGGGAAAGCTTGGTACATGAAACTGTGTGCGAAAGAACAAACAATTCTATATAGAGAATATTACACTTGCTTTCATTGGTTATACATGGAGAGTGGGCCTTGGCTTATTGATAACCTGGGCGTCAAGTATTCGGGCGATAAAATTATCTCTCAAGTGCAGGGTGAGACTGTTTACATCTAACTCTGTGAGATCTGCAGTGACAGGAGTCACATGCACCGAGTGATCCTTCTTTCATTTCATTGATTACACATGCTTGTCTGCCGCAAGACGAACCCTGTTCAAGGACTCCTTAAATGCTTGCCAAGCAACCATGTAATGATCTTGAGATGCCATCCCTTCCTCAACAACTTGCAAGGCACGTCTATACAAGTGATCAAACCATTGAACAGGATTCGTAATATCGATATTGTTGGAGCCAAGATCTGGAATGTACAGGCGCTTGAAATCCTTTCTCCACCGCGACAGAATGTACTGACTGGGAATTTCCTCTATGCCATTGTAATTTAGAACACACAATGCATGCCGACATAAATACCCTTTGAAGTTGAAGCAACTACAAATGCAGCGAACTTCTACTCCAACTTTATCGTACATAACTTCAAAGTTCCTAGCATCCCTCATATCTCCCTCAGCATCTCGTTCTTTGACCATGTATGTGATGATTGGCCCAGTCGCATGAATTTGTGTCACACTGTAACATATAGACATCATCTCAACCTCATCTTGGAACTTCAAGAACAGTTCTTTTGTATACACCTCAGATATCTGTAACTCATAATTGCACCTTGTTTTCAAGATGGGGATTGATTCTCTTGACTCAATATCATCAAGTGCTTCCTTTTGATGTTTCTTTTGTAGAACTAGTTCGTACTTTTCAAAAAATTCTTTCAAAGAAGTTTGTTTATGGACATACCCATCAAAAAAAGGGTTGTTCATGGACTCACCTGGTTGCAAAGTGAGCAGCATTCCAGCAAAAAAAGTATCTTTCAAATAAACTGGAGCCCATCGTTCACGGTCCTCATACAAAGTTCGAAGCCACTCATGATCCCTAATTCCAAAATGCTGTATCATATCTTCCCACGCCATTTCAAATTCATCCACCTTTAATGGGGTGAAGACTGTTCTATTCAGTACTGTTTGAAATACCTCATATTGCCATAGTTCTCCTAATTTTTCAAGAATGCTTTGCATGACAAGGGATAGACACAGCCGATGGTTAGCCCTAGGAAATACCTCCGCAATCGCACTTTGCAAGGCCTTGCACCGGTCCGTGATAATAGTTTGTGGTGGACGTCCCAACATACATGTAAGCCATGCTCTCAATAACCAGATATATGTCTCCATGGTTTCATCTCCAAGCAAAGCACAACCCAGCAAAACAGACTGCCCATGGTGATTTACTCCAACAAATGCCAAAAGCGGAATCTCATACTTGTTTGACAAGCATGTTCTATCAACTGCAACCACATCACCAAAATAAACATATGCAGCCCTAGACTTAGAATCAATCCAAAACACATTCCTCAAATAACCTTCATCATTGAGATCCATCACATAGAAAAAGTTGGGATTCAATAGCTGCACCCGACAAAAATAATTGTAAATGACCTGTGCATCACCTTTTTTAAGTTCGAAGCACTTGGACTGGTCAATATGGTTACTGGTTTCTGTTTCATTTGAGCTACCAGAGCCCACTGCATCTACAGCAGGCATTCGATACAACTTTATAGTTCGTACTTCTACATCGACTGTTGGCTCTGACTTCCTTTTGGCTCCAGCATCCATCTTCTTGTGTGACTTGGAGTTTTGTGCCCTTTCAGGATCAAATGAATGGTTGTGGTCAAGCTTAACTTCATCCACCCTCCATCTGTTGGACTCCACTAGTCTCAACCTTACCATCGCTAGACAACCTGTTCTTGTTTCTTTCCTTCGACTGCTTGCTTCTTTCATTGTTTTGAAACCCTCACAATTACAACAAAGCACTGCACCGCGCTTCTCTTTGCTGTTTCGTTTTGTCCATGATGATTTGACCCTGATAGCAAAACCCAGATCCTTGGCATAGCAATTATAGTAATTATAAGCATCATCATATGACTCAAATTCCATCCCTACAAGTGGTGGGGGATAGCCATTTCCCTGGGATACACCGTTTTGATCGTCAATTCTGGTTGTATCAATATCTCTGTCAATCTCATGGTCATTGCTATCAATCTCCAGCATTTGCTCATCGTTGTTCTCATGGTCATTGCTTTCAAACTCAAGCACTTGCTCACTGTTGTTCTCAAGGTCATTGCCTTCAATCACAAACACTTGCTGACCATTTTCAAGGTGACCTTCAATCCCGAGCACTTCCTCACTGTCGTTGTCAAGGTCATTGCTTTCAATTCCAAACAGTTGCCCACCATCAATCTCATGGTCAGTATCCTCGTCCTCAAGCAGTTGCGCACTGTTTTCAGAACCATCTTCCATCTGGATAGAGAATTAAACCCGCAACATAAAAGTAAAAGGTGAACAATAACAAAAACAATAAATAACCTATCAAACCAAACAAGATAGATGAAGGTCTCAAAAGTATTACAAGTATATGTATGCCAACCAAGTTTGTTTTTGCCCATAATGTTTTTCAGTTGTTTTCCTTTTCGACTGCAAGAACAAATAAAGTCTATTGTTATGTAAGGTAAGGTAGCAAAAGACACCGAAGAACTCGTTTATTTTTATCTTTTCAATCATTTATAGCAACAAAATATATCATGAACAATTCGACAAGGCAAAACTTCTAATTTATTCTGTATCTTTTATATATGTACACCTGGTTAAAAATACTGATTGCGACCAACTCCTTTTTCCCAGGACATTACTGATCATGGCATGTAGGGCAGTGTCAGAAGTTCATGTTGGGGAAATCTCCAAGAGAGGGGATGTCAGATGTATCGGAGAAATTTTGAATTCTGGCCGTTTTAAATTATGTTGCTCTTGATTCATATTCCACCTAAAATGTTTTTTGTAGGCACAAAATGAATAGTTCGAGTGGTCAGTTGAGCATTACAAAGCTTGTCAAGTGAAAAATGTCATAGGGTAACACATTACAATCCCCACCCCAAAAACAATCCCCCCCCCCCACCCCCCCCAAAAAAAAAAAAAACACAACACCCCAAGCAGGAGCAACCCAAACCCAGTGATCAACGGGGAAGGGGGAGGGGGGTATTTAGTTATGGGTCTTAATACTGCCAAAAAAAATTAATACCCATAACGAAAATGAGAATAAATAAAAAAACTCACCTAAGGTATGTTGGTATAATTAGCTACTCAGGTACAAGTAAGGTTAAGAACCTCTAACTCTTCCTCTATTTTCTCAGGAAACAAACATGGGTTCTTTTCACATTCACTGTTTGTCATAAGATTATGTCAAAATGGAAACTTGGAACTACAACTGAAAACCTAGAGATATTACACAAAAGTAATGATAATCTAAAAAAGGGGGTAATATATTATACTTAGAACGACCCCGTTAGAAGAGAATTAAAAGGAACTTACGTTGATATGGAGATCTGAGTTCAACGATAAGTCCTCGTCGGCCGGAGAAAACAAGCTATCGTCAGTCATGGTTGCATCAAAAGTTTCGTGGGTTGTGTCAAAGTCTGAGAGGTTAATTTGTCTGTTGATAAGACAAACAATCAGTAATGCTTTGTTTGTCTGTGTATAAAGTGTAACAAAAAAAGAAAAAAAATATATTTTCCCAATATCACCCACGGTTTTAAGTCTGAAAATCTTAACATTAAGCGAAATCAAGTAATTTCTCAAAAAATAAAATCAAGTAATCTTGTTGCTTAACAACGCAATTCGCATTAAGGAGAAATCTTAAGGGAATGAGAAGGTCTTACGGTGTATCAGAGATTTCGTCAGCCGGAGAAGATCACTGGCGTTGCTCCGACGAAGAGTAAAGACTTGTCACATGTGCGCCTATACATTTTCATGTTTATAGTTGTTTTGTTGAATTGAACCACGAGAACCCAACTTAACTGGGGTTTGTTTCTCCGAAATGTGGCTTCTA
This sequence comes from Ilex aquifolium, assembly GCA_951799425.1. Taxonomy (NCBI): domain Eukaryota; kingdom Viridiplantae; phylum Streptophyta; class Magnoliopsida; order Aquifoliales; family Aquifoliaceae; genus Ilex; species Ilex aquifolium. Next base: position 18,798,809 of record OX637410.1, read on the forward strand.
TCAAGTACGGTTAGGGTTTATCCTCTATTGTGTTCTTTGTTTATTTAAATACAATTGACTTTTTTTTTTAATCCCAAATACGATTGGTTTGTGGAAAAAAAATATTATGCTAAACTATTACTACTTTTTTTTTTAAAGAATAAATCTTCTATTAGGTATTGATGGATATCCAATAGGATATAATATATAATTAAAAAAAAGAGTATTGAGGGTGAAAGAAATTAAAATCATTCTATCCATGTTGAGTAATAGCTTATGAAGCTTGGGTTCAAATCTGAATAAATTTTAAATTAAATATTAAATTGAACTTGAAAAATTAACACGTAAAAAATATGCTAAAACTTGACTCACTTATCGAGCAAGTCGATTTCGCACAAGCCTTAGATGAGCTCAACTTGAGTGGAAGCCAAATAATTTGATTTGCTTATAAGCTAACCGTAAAAAATACATACATATTCACACCAAACAAATAAATTATAAATATGCAACAATACCTATATATTTGCACTAAGTATGGTTTTTGATGTATGGAAAAGATCCTTCATGAAAAGTATATATTTTGGTGTAAAACATTTCACATTGAAACCAACCCAAAAATAAGAGACATTGTAATGTATAGGCTTGGAACTAAAAATGGAAACCTAGATAGATTATACAAAAGTAATGATAATCTCAAACAAGGGGTCTAGGTTCAACGATAAGTCCTCGTCGGCCGGAGAAAACGAGCTATCGTCGGTCATGGTTGCATTAATAGTTTTATGGGTTGTGTCAAAGTCGGAGAGGTTAGTTTTACCCTCACCACTCCCAGCTTTACTTATTTCATTATGGTCCTTGTAATTTACTGTATTTGGCCAATGAATGGGGTCAAATATTATTTTCTCGGATTGCTACTAGCTGGTCTCGTTTTTTAATTTTGTTTTTTTTTTGGGTAAGTATATAATTTAAATTTTGTTTTCAAAGTTTTTCTTATTGAATTTATTTAATATATACCCAATTAATTTATTTTCACGTGTAGTCAATTTTATATCATATATATGTTGTGAATAACATATTTATTTTGACTAATTTATTAAGCATGTTTGATTAATAATTCAGTTTATGACTTGAACTTGTTAAGCCTAAATTTATACCCCACATTATTATGTTATTGAATTATTATTATATGAAGTGTCAAGACGTGGAAATGAGTGTCATGAACATGTGGACAATGGGGTGAAGTGAAAATTGCTACAGAAAAAGCACAATTTCATGTGATGAAACGGCATTTATAACTCATTTTCCTCTTGCTCAGTCTTTTTCTCTGTTTCGAAACTTTCTCTTTTCCCAGCGCATCACATGGATAGTTAATGAATTATTAAAGTATATAGAGTGAAATTAATTTTTTTTTTAATTAATTTAAAGGATTATTAATTAGTGAGATAGTGGAACAATAGTTATATTAACCAAGAATTGGTTTTTGATTAAAGAATACATAATTCTGTAATTAGTTAATTAATTAAAAATTCTAAAAATTAAGAAAAATGGGGGCCCTAACTTTGTAATTAATTAAATAAAAATTCTAGAATATATATATGATTATATATGTATATGAATTTTAAATTGTAATTATGAATTCAAATAATGCATAATTATTGAAAAAATATAAAAAATATAGAAATAAAATTTTCTCCCTAACTTTGTAATTAATTAAATAAAAATTCTATAAATTGTGTATAGTTTATATATATGAATATATATGGATATGAATTTTAAATTGTAATTATGAATTCAAATAATGCATAATTATTGAAAAAAAATAAAAAAAGATAAAAATAAAATTTTCAATATGCCCCTCATATTTTCATTAAATGAAAAAAATTAAAGGCTTCACACGTACGCCCAACAAAATTCACTCATCACGAAGAATTTAAAAAAGACAAATTCAGTATCAGTAGGCAGTTAGTGGTATTCATTAGATTCAAATTTGTCAACTCTAAACCGTATCAATGGCTCACTCTCTTCTCTCTCCTCCTCATCTCAACTTTTCAATCACTTCTCCATCATCAACCAACCACACCATCAAAGCCATAGATTCCACTGCAACAGCGGTATTCACACGTGTCTATTGGAGAAGTAGAAAAGCTGTGATAGTTGTTTCTAAGGCCTCTGAGAAAGACAAAGATACGCCGGCATTCAATCCTTTTGGGTTCGTCACCGATAATCCTTCAAGTCGTAGCGTCATTTAGTTTCCCGAGAGTCCTGCCAAGGACGGAAACGTCGACCAAATGCTCTATGTAAGACCAATACCATTACATCCCTCTAGATTTATACTTCATTTGAATATTTACTCGTAAACTTACCAATTCCTATGTCATTTGTGGATTTCATGCAATTCTGAAGGAATTTTCTTTTGTTTTTTGGCTTTACATATCTGTTTACGTAAGAGTTAAACTTGAACTTTTCTGTTCGGTCTTTGTAATTCTTTTAGACTATTCAAAAGTTGAGTTTTCTGAGTATAATTTGTACCTAGGCACTGCAAAGCGATAACTATGGATGCTTTTTGTGATTGTACTTGTAGATTTTCTGTTTGGAGAAATATGGCCTTGAGGCATACAATTAAGTCATTTTGTATTGTACTTGTGATTTATATAATTTTCGTTGGATATGCATCAATTTACTCATTGAAAACAATACAAGCGGAAGGGGAAGGGGAAGACCAAAATAAATGTGGTTTGGTCTGTCACAAGTATATTCCATTTAGTGTCATGTAATGATGGAGACACCTATATCTACCTATTCACATTGAAAATGTACAGCAATGGTACTTAACATACATGTTTTTTAATTCTAGAGAATAGAAGACAAAGGAAAGGATTTTGGCTCTTACATCAAATTGGGGAAGTTTAGATGGTTTGTGATAGAAACAGGTAAACTCTGCAATGCTATAGTATCTGTCTTGTTATCTCTCAGTATTGTAAATAGTCAAAAAGTGGCCATTCAGGTCCGCCTGACAGCCGAGGTGGAACCATTGTTTTTCTTCATGGGGCTCCAACACAATCTTACAGCTATCGAGTTGTTATGTCTCAGGTATACAGCTGGTTTTAAGTATGACCATTCAAATTAAGACACCTGATATAACTATTGGACCGGCATGGCATTGTGCTTCTGCAGTGCTAAAATATTTACTTCTCATTTCCCTAATCTGTTTTTGGTTTCCTATTTTTTGTAACCTGCTATTCAATTTTATGCATGTTCTAGAGTAGCCCTCTGTAAAGTACTTTCTTTTTTTATCATGGTTAAATGTTTACTATGATTAACAGGTAAATATGATTAAACTATTTTCTGTGGCTGAATGGGTAAATGTAAATAAACAGATTTATAGTGGCTAAAAGGTTAAAATGTGAATGATAAGCCATCGTATTAAATGATTTGGGCCGTTGTTAGACTTTCTCAAGTCGTGAGCTTAAGGCAAGATGTTCTGTTTTATGATATAGATAGTTGCACACTTGAATTCTTCCTCTAAATTGCATCTGAAAAAAGAGAAGAAAATGATACTCATAACGGTATAGAAAATATGGTCTTCCTAGTTAACATGGCCTTTATGTAGGAATGGCATTGGACCAGACCGGGGCAGGGGAGTAGCCTCCAGCCCGCATCCGCTTAAAAAAGTCCATCCATCCCCTGTCCACCACTGTTCATGGGGCAAGTTTTAATCTCCATCCCCGCCCCGCGAGAATCCCCACCCCCACCCGTCCCCGCCTTCACCAGAAAAGCAAGGCAGCAGCACACAAACCAGCATATAAGATTGACAACACAAAGGATATCACCTAAGAAGGAAATTTTGCACAAATAAAATAATCCATCACCAAAAGGCCCAGACTAAAAGAGCTCAGATAAATGTAAATAGTTAAGCCAACAACTGAGAGATAAAAACTAACAGATCTTTTTGCAAATCTTTGAGAGATTACAAGTCACACATGATATAAGTTTTGCAGACATAAGGTTCAGTTCAACAAACATTTTTAAAGATGGTTTGACAAGATTCAATAGAGCTAAGTTGATTGGGTGATTGTATCAGGCCTTCTGCTGAGCCGCAAAAAACCTTATCAGGTGATAAACCCACAAAAAATCTTACTTAAATCCACAGTTCTAACAACAAATAGTCCGTTCAGTTAATATAGAATGCGAAGCCTGTTCAAAAGGCAAACTCCATATAAAGCCTGTTCGCCGATTGAACAATTGAATGGGGGGTTTTGTGATTTAGGGTTGAATATGTGGCTCTGCAATTTTGTGTGTGTCGATTGACTTACAGGGGTAAGGTGAGAGAGACGGGCAGGTGGTGGGGGTTTGGGACAGAGAGAGGGGTAGAAAGAGAGAGAATGGAGGGATACATACTAACCTGGTCAAATCTGTGTGTGGTGCTGGTCGAATCTGTGCGTGGCGCTGGTGCTAGGCGGAGGGTCGCTAGTCGCCGAAGGTAAGAAAAGAGAGAAAGAGGAGAGAGGGGGGGAGGGAGAGAGAAGTATTTTCCACCATCTCCAATGGGAGATCTTCAATGGGGGATGGAAATCGAAACCTTATTCAAATTTGAGTATAAGTGTATAACAAACAAACAAACAAACAAAAAAAGGGTGAAATACTTAATTTAAGTATAGATATTTTTAATGGAAAAACTTAAATTTAAAAGAAAGTAAATTCAAATTTAAATGATAATAAATTTAAATTTAAAAGAGAATAGAATATGATAATTAAATTTTGGGAAAATTTCAGTCACACCCCTCCTAGTTTACTATATCTTCAAGGACACCCCATCTATTATCAAAAACATCATTAACACTCCTTCTAGTTTATATTTAAACATCACTAACACCCCCTACCATTAAACTATCATTTCTAATAAAAGAATTAATCTAAAATACCAAAAATGCCCCTACATAAACCTCAAGTAATTTTTCTACATAGAATTTTATTAAAATTCGAGCCGATTAAAATTTATTTTTCTACATATTAAAATTTGAACTAATTAAAATTCGATTGAACCTGAATAAATTTTATTTTTTTTAACGTATTAAAATTCGAGCCTATTAAAATTTATTTTTTACATATTAAAATTTGAGTCGATTTGAACTCTACCCGAATTGTTAGCGCCGATTAAAATTCGCTTTCGAGTCGATTAAAATTTATATTTTTTTATTTGTTAAAATTTGTGTCAATTAAAATTCGATTTATTAAAATTTGAGTCAATTAAAATTTATATTTTTTATGTTTTAAAATTTGGGCTGATTACAATTCAATACGAGTTGATTAAAATTTGATTTGAATCAATTAAAAATAATTTTTAATTGGTTCAAATAGAATTTTAATTAGCCCAAATTTTAATACGTAAAAAATATAATTTTTAATTGGCTCAAATTTTAATATGTAAAAAAATAAATTTTAATTAGTTTGAATCGAATTTTAATTCACTCGAATTTTAATACGTAAAAAAAAATTAGAAAACAGAGTGGGTCTCATTGAAGATATGCTTATCTAGAGGAGGTCTCATTGAAGATATACTTACCTAGAGGGGGTGTGGATGAAGCTTGTCCTCAAATATATCATGGGCAATTTAGTAAAATTACATTCTAGTTAATATTTTTAATTTGACAAGGGGTGTCATTGAAGATTTAGAAAATAGAGAGAGTATTCTTGAAGATATGGTAAACTAGAGGGGGTATGGTTGAAATTTTCCCTTAAATTTTTAGTAGAGAATGTAATCTAATCATTGGTGATTTGAATAAATGTTTAAGTCTCTCTTGATTTGGATAAAAATTTGAGTCTCCCACGATTTATGAAAAAATTTGAGTTTTCTTTAATTTGGTATAAATTTGGGTATAGCATTAGAGAATATTTTTAAGGGTTTTTTTATCCAAATTTAAATTTGAGTTTAAAAAATGATAAGGATTGGAGATGTTCGGTAGGACGTTTTGGCATATTGAATTAATATACTTAGCAATGCATAATGCGCGTAAATAATTTTAAATAATTATTTTTTAAAATCTATGAAAATTTAAATTTTATGAGTAATTAAATTAAATAATAAATTAAGTGTCGAAGAATTAATCTTTTTTTATTCCTAAACTTAAATATGGATTTATTCTATCCCCTCTTCTATAGAATTTACTCTTTTGCTTATAATGAAGTTTCCTTGTAAGATACTTCTTGAAAAAATAAGTTGCATGTAAGATCATTCTTTTGAAGTGTTTGCACATCAAATTGTATTATAAATTGATTGTATTTTTTTAGTCAAATAGGTTAATTAGATGTAATATTATTGTTTTGGATTAAAATATTGCTCTATTGTAGTATACAAAAAAAAAACATAATTTGAACTTTGATTTTTTATATAAATATAGACATTTTTTTTTTAAAAAGATAATATATTACTTACTCAAATCAAAAGCTATGAAGCTTACATCACATATTTAGCCTATACGTACCCTTGCTTCTTTACAGAAAATCCCCTAAAGCTGCAGAGGTATTTCAGCTTGGACTGCCACACTGAGCAACAATTGCATACACTCCTTTTTTGCTCCTCCCTGTGAAGGCTCCATCACAATTTAGCTTAACCCATTGTTGGGGAGAAGGTTTCCAATTTTCAACTTCACCCCGCCCATCATGTCTTGTAGGCTTAGTTCTGGTGGGAACAGTTGTAGTGGTATGGAATTCCTCCATTGCCATTACAATCTAATTCAGAATATCCATGCTCTGGGGTTGTCAATGGTTATACACCCACTCATTGCGAGCTTTCCATATGAACCGGCATATAAACGCCAGTAGCGATTGTCCCATAAATCCTTGATCCCCATAGCTGTGTATGTTGTTGTCTTTGAGATCTTGTAAATACTTCATTAACCAATTCTCAATTCTGCTGATGTTGCGTCTATCAATAGAAATTTGCAGTGGTGAGGATTCCCACACTGAAGCTGTAGAAGGGCATAAAAGCATATGTGCTATCGTTTCTTCCTCTTCTCCGCATATAGGACATAAAGGGGTGTTAGACATTTTCCTCTTCCACATATTCCATTTAGTAGCTAGAGCTCCATTAGCCATTTTCTAAATGAAGAGCTTGATTTTTTGCCAAGTTTGGAGCTGTTGTATCATCTTCTAGAGCTCCTGGGGTACTCTGTAGGATGATGAGGCAGTTGAGTTTCTATGTCCTCTCTCCACACTTTGAAGCTACATGTGATAGCCACTCCTTACTGAGTAATTTTCATTCCTAGAATGATCCCACCTCACCATATCATTCTGGTAAGTTTCACTAAGAGGAATTGATAAAATATCCCTAGCAATCTCATTTGGAAAAGTTGTCAGAACTAGGTCAGCATTCCATCTCCTCTGGGAATTCTGAATCAGCTCCCGAACTCGTGTGATGTTACTATTCTGAGTGTTTATTATCTGTCCATGGCCTTTTACTCATCTATCCTCCTAGCAATTTATAAGGCTTCCATCTCCTATCTGCCAATAACATCCTTTAGCCACCAAGTCTCTGCCTTGTAAAATACTCTTCCAAATCCAAAAACTTATGACTCTAGGATTGGCTTGCAATATAGAACTATTTGTCAAATATTTGGCTCTAAGGACTTGGGCCATAGTGATTTAGGATTCTGGACTAGTCTCCAAGCTTGTTTAGCTAACATAGCTTTGTTGAAGCTCTCAAGGTCTCTAAAACCCAGTCGTCGTCCCCCCCCCCCCCCCCCCCCCCATATTTTCTCCTAGTCATTTGTTTCCATTGCTTCCAGTGAATCCCTTTCTCTCCAGAAAGCATACTCCACCAAAGCCTCCTTATGTTTGAGGTTATTGCTTGGCAAAAACCTCTTGGTAATAGAAAAATAGACATTTCATATGTAGGTATAGCCTGCACCACTACTTTAATCAAAACTTATATGCCTGCATGGTTTAAAAGCCTCTCCTTCCAGCTTGCCATTTTATTCAGAATTCTATCCTTCAACCAGTTCAGGACTTGTCTTTTTGACCTGCCCCATTCTGTAGGTAATCCAAGGTATTTCCCAGTTTGTTGCAATATTGGAACTCTAAGGCTTTGAGCAAGCTGTAGCTGGACTTGAGGAGGTGTGTTCCTGCTGAAAATCACCCTCGACTTGTTAAAATTCACTAACTTCCCTATAACGTAGCAGTATTGGTTGAGGATGTCCATTAGTGTCTGACATTGTGCCCTTGTAGCTGCAGAAAATAGGATGGAATCGTCTGCAAAAAGTAAATGAGATATAGAGGGGATAGTTCTATTCAATTTAATCCTTTGTAGTGAACCATTAGGCATAGCTCTATACATTAGAGTTGTAAAACATTCAGAGACCAAAATGAAAAGGTAAGGGGAGGGAGGATCCCCTTGTCTCAATCTTCTAGAGGGAGTAATTCTAATAGCCTTCTCCCCATTAGCAAGAATATTGTATGTCATAGTAGGAACACACTGCATGACTAGTGAAACCCATTTATGCCCAAACCTCATTTTAGTAAGCAAGTCCTTGAGAAAATCTCACTCAACACTGTCATATGCCTTGGCCATGTCCAATTTAACTGCCATTTGATACTTTTCTAATCCTCCTCCTTAGCCTCATAGAATGTAAAACCTCTTGGGCCACAATTACGTTATCTTGGATAAGTCTCCCTTCCACAAAGGCACTTTGGTTCTGTGATGTTGTTAGGGACATGATAGGTTTAAGTCTTGAAGACAAAATTTTTGAAATGATTTTGTAGACAAAATCACAATAACTTATCGCCCTAAATTCCCCTATTCTCTCAGGGTTAGGCACTTTTGGGATAAAGGTAACATCTGTTTCATTCAACTCTTTTAGGAAGAAACCTGACTGGAAAAATGATCAGACAACACTGCAAAGCTCTCCTTGGACTATATGCCAGTATTTTTGATAGAAGATACCTGGAAGTCATCAAGGCCTGGTGATTTTAGAGCTCCTAGCTATTTAATCTCTTCAATAGTGGGAGGACTCTCCAACTGCATGTTCATCTGTGTTATAACTAGCTGTGGGATCACCTATATCATATGAGTATAATTCATCTTCCCTTATGTCTCAAAAACATTGTTAAAGTGCTCAGCAGTATGAACAATAAGTTGTTCCTTGTCCATCACTTATTCATCATCTACATTCTTGAGCACAATAAGTATGTTCCTCTATATTCGTTGAACCATAGCTGCATCTAAAAAAAAATAGTGTTTTTATCCCCCCATTTTAACCATTTTAGCCTAGATCTTTGACCCCAATACTGCTCCTCTCTCTGCCATGCCTTTTCCATTACCTCCTTGATCCCTTTGATTTCCTCTTGGGGAACATTAGGATAATCTCTGTTTTGGAGCTCCTCTAGTTTAGCCTTTAGTTTTTCAATCTATCTTCTATTGTTTGAAAATATTTAGAGCTCCATATTTTCAGGTTCCTTTTGTAGCTTCATAATTTTTGTTTCAGCTTAAACATTCTTGACCTTGCATTGGTTCCTCCCAGCTTTGTTGGATAACTTTGTTGCACTATTCCTCATCTGCCCAATAAGCCTCAAACTTAAAGGGTCTTTTAGACCTTTTAAGTCTTGGCTCAGTTTCCAATAATAAGGTGAATGATCAAATCTCATAGCTGGGAGAGCAGTTGAGGTAGCCTCTGGAAATTGCATTCTCCAACTAGTAGAAGCCAGAGCCTTGTCTAATTTCTCTCTTACATTTGCTAATCCCCCCTATGGTTATCCCATGTGAACCTCCACCCTTTGTTCTCCAATTGTATAAGGCTAGTGTTGTCAATGAAGGCTCTAAAATTCCTCATCTTATAAGCCTCTCTTTCTCGTAGGCCTTCCTTCTCACTATGGCTGAGAATATCAATGAAATCTCACACACAGATCCATGGGAGGTCTAAACTTATGCTAAAATTACTAAGTTTTTGCCATTGCTGGCTTCTTTCTCATAGTAAGGGTGATCGTAGATGAAGCTCGTATGCCAAGGACCATTCATTCCTTGTGCCTCCATAAGCAGGTCAATTTGATTGAGATCTTGTGCAATCACTTTCTATTGGACTTCATTCTTCCACATGACACATTGGCCTCCAGGAAACCCAGTTGGATTTATAACTACTTTCCCATCGAATCTAAGTTCCCTTCTTATTCTTTCCACTCTTATTTTTGTATTTTTTGTTTCACTAAGGCATAATGCTTGGAGTTTATACTGGACACATAGGTCCTTCAAGGCTAGAACTGTCAAGGGGGCCCCTAACCCTTGGCAGTTCCATACGATCAGCCTTATAGGGGAGTTGGGGCATGTTTAGGCCTGCCTCCTCGACCATTGTAGAGATTTCCTCAATCCATTCTATGTTGACTTCATGTAGTTGTTCTGCCAATCCTTGGTCCATCTGTTTTGTGGCTTTTTTCCCTTTGAACTTTCTCACTGATCTGCGTGTAACAATTGAAGATATTTTCTATTTTATTTCTTTGGTTCCTCCATAGTATACTCTTCCTGAGCACAGGAATTGTTCTTACAAACTGAGCTTTCCTGACCCCTTTCTTCTGGTTCCTTTGGTAGTAATTCAAGCATCTCATCCTCTCTTTGACAAAACTTTTGTTGTCCTTCCTTCAAACCCAATAGGTGGGATTTGCCTCTTAAGTGATAGGCTTTGAAAAACGTAGGCCATGCAGTGATCAACTAGTATTTCTGGCTTTGAGAGAAGAATTTCTTCAATTGTCTTTGCAAATTCATTTCTAGAAGACTGTTTTGGATGTTGGCGTAGCTTTTGTGTGTAAAGCAAAAGATGGGTTGGTTATGCGTCTTGTGGCTTGGTTAATTGGATTTGTTTTGATGTTATCCAGTTTCAGTAGTGGGCCTAGCTGATCCTGCTTATTATAGTTGTCGATCTGGTTATGGGTTAGGCTTGTAATGGAGCAAGTAATTTCCGATGAGTCTTTTTCCTAAGTGTGTTTTGAGTTTTGGGCTTGAGTTCCAAGGGTCTGGGCTTCAGTTAATTGGGTTTTGTCAAAGGTTAATTTGGAGATTTTAGTGTGTGAGGGACATTAAGGTAATTTAGGGTAGGAGATAGTGTTTGTGAAGGCTAAATTGGGTTAGTGAGGTTCGGGTCTGTGATCACAAGAGATATCAGAAAATGACAATCTGGAAATAAGGGTGCACTTACCTCACCCCTTTCTGTTGTTGTGTCAATCTCTACAACCTCGCCACATGTCAAAGTCTAAGATGTTAGTTTTACCCTCACCACTCTCATCTTTACTTATTTCATTACGATCCTTGTAATTTGTTGTATTTGCCCAATGAATGGGGTAAGATATTATTTTCTCGGATTGTTGCTAGGTGGTCTTGTTTTTTAATTTTGTCTTCTTTTTTTTGGTAAGTAAATAATTTAAATTTTGTTTTCAAAATTTTTCTTACTAAAGTTTATTTAATATATACCCAATGAATTTATTTTCACATGTAGTCAATTTTATATCATGTATATGTCGTGAATAACACATTTTTTGACTAATTTATTAAGCATGTTTTATTAATAATTCCATTTATAACTTGAACTTGTTAAGTCTAAATCTATACCCCATATTATTATGTTATTAAATTATTATCATATGAAGTGCCAAGACGAAAATGAGTGTCATGAACATGTGGACAATGGGGTGAAGAGAAAATAGCCGAAGAAAAAGCACAATTTCTTGTGATGAACGGAATTTATAACTTGAATTCAATGAAATTATTCAACGGTCATTGTTAATGATAAATTTTTATTTATAAAGAACCTATTAAATTTAATTTTTATGCAATGCTATCGAAAAAATTAATTTTGAGCACAAAATTCAAAAATTGGTTTATACCATCATAAAAATTCATTTTTAGCAATATTATTGTCCTCTTTTTTTTCTTGTTTATAATGTAACCTTATGTCTATAAATAAATTATTGTCACAAATAATAGTTCATATGATACCATAATAAAAATGAATTATAAGTCAACGAACTGTTTTTTATATAAACCATATTTCTATCCCTATTTTTTTTATAAAAAAAAAAAGTCCCTTGTTTTTTTTTTTTACGGTCATCAAAATAATCCACAAAATATCTTCGTCAATACAAACAACACTCATCCATGTGATTACATCATAAAATGGTTACTAATATTAATTCATTAATCTTTTTGAATACACTAAGTGAGATACTTATACATTGGGTGTTTTAAAAAATTAAAAATTAACAATAAAACTTTTTGAAAATATAAGGGGGACAATGAAAATTAGTTCTATCACTGGCCACATGAATAGTTAATGAATTATTAAAATTTCTAGAGGATTGAAACTATTTTTTTTAAAAAAAAATTGAATAAAAGATGATTAATTAGTAAGATAATAGAACAGTAATTATATTGATTAAAGAATATATAATTTTGTAATTAATTAATTAAAAAATCTAAAAATTAAGAAAACTGGGAGGCCTAACTTTGTAATTAATTAAATAAAAATTCTAGAAATTATGTATAGTTTATATATATATATATGATTATATATGCATATGAATTTTAAATTGTAATTATGAATTCAAATAATGCATAATTATTGAAAAAAATAAAAAAAATTCAATATGCCCCTCATCTTTTCATTAAATGAAAAAAATCAAAGACCTCACACACACGCCCAACAACATTCACTCATCATCACCAAGAATTTAAGAAGGCAGATTCAGTCTCAGTAGGCAGTTAGTGGTGTTCGTTAGATTCAAATTCTCCACCTCTAAACCGGTATCAATGGCTTGCTCTCTTCTCTCTCCTCCTCATCTCAGCTTCCCAATCACTTCTCCATCATCAACCAACCACACCGTCAAAGCCACAGATTCCACCGCAACAGCGTTATTCACCAGTGTCTATCGGAGAAGTAGAAGAGCTGTAACAGTTGTTGCTAAGGCTTCTGAGAAAGACGAAGATACGCCGGCATTCAATCCTTTCGGATTCGTCACCGATAATCCATCAAGTCGTAGCGCCATTCAGCTTCCCGAGAGTCCTGCCGAGGACGGAAACGTCGGCCAAATGCTCTATGTAAGACCAATACCATTTAGCCGCTCTTAGATTTATAATTCATTTGAATTTGTGCTCGTAAACTTACCGATTCCTATGTCGTTTGTGGATTTCATGCGATTCTGAAGGAATTTACTTTTGTTTTTTGGCTTCACATATCTGTTTACTTACGAGTTAAACTTGAACTTTTCTGTTCGGTCTTTGTGATTCTTTTGGACTGTTCAAAAGTTGAGTTTTCAGAGTATACTTTGTACCTAGGCGCTGCAAAGTGATAACTATGGATGCTTTTTGTGATTGTTCTTGTAGATTTTCTGTTTGGAGAAATATGACCTTGACTTGAGGCATACAATTAAGTCATTTTGTATTGTACTTGTGATTTATATAATTTTCGTTGGATATGCATCAATTTACTCATTGAAAACAATACAAATGGAAGGGGAAGACCAAAATAAATGTGGTTTGGGACAGTACTTCTCTGGCAATCACCTGCTGCAAGTATATTCCATTCACTGTCATGTAATGATGGAAACACCTATATCTACCTATTCTCATTGATAATGTACAACAATGGTACTTGACATACATGTTTTTTTATTCTAGAGAATAGAAGACAAAGGAAAGGATTATGGCTCTTACATCAAATCAGGGAAGTTTAGATGGTTTGTGAGAGAAACAGGTAATCTCTGCAATTCTGTAGTATCTGTTTTGTTATCTCTCAGTATTGTAAATAGTGAAAATGTGGCCTTTCAGGTTCGCCTAACAGCCGACGTGGAACCATTGTCTTTCTTCATGGGGCTCCAACACAATCTTACAGCTATCGAGTTGTTATGTCTCAGGTTTACAGCTGGTTTTAAGTATGAACATTCAAATTAAGACTTCTGGTATAATTATTGGAACGGCAAGGCATTGTGCTTCTGCAGTGCTAAAATATTTACTTCTCATTTCCCTAATCTGCTTTTGGTTTCCTATTGATGGTAACCTGCTATTCAATTTTATCCATGTACTAGGGTAGCCCTGTGTAAAGTACATTCTTTTTTTACCTTGGTTAAATGTTTACTATGGTTAAAAGGTAAATATAGTCAAATTATGTACTGTGGCTAAAAGGGTAATGTAAATAAACATATTTATAGTTGCTAAAAGTTTAAAATGTGAGCGATAAGCCATCGTATTAAATGATTTGGGCCGTTGTTAGACTTTCATAAGTTGTGAGCTTAGGCAGGATGTTCTGTCTTATGATATAGATAGTTGCACACTTGAATTCTTCCTCTAAATTGCATCTGAAAAAAGAGAAGAAAAATGGTACTCATAATGGTATAGAAAATATGGTCTTCCTAGTTAACATGGCCTTTATGAATATAAAATTGTAAAATATGAATTTCAATTTTCAACATTTAGGGAAGAGACCCCTTGGACTATCTTTATTGTATGTGGTTGCTTTACCAATTCAGTCTGTACTTTTCTTTAGTGATTCTTATAGCATTGATCCTCAAAAGCTATTCTCTCTTTGTTGACTAGATGGCAGAGTTTGGGTTCCACTGCTTTGCACCTGATTGGATAGGCTTTGGTTTCAGTGACAAGCCACAGCCAGGATATGGATTTGACTACACTGGTATGTTATTTTCCCACAGTAGCTCTGGCCTTATCAAACTGAGTTTCTGAATTGGTATACTTTACTGTGGCAGAAAAGGAGTTCCATGACGAATTTGATATATTACTAGACGTCCTGGAGATCAAATCTCCAATTTTCCTAGTTATCCAGGTTTGAAAAACATTGACAAAGACTGAAGTTTATCTGTGTTGTTTACAACTAATATCCAGTATTGCAAATGGTTATTCTCAGTATGACAAGGAATTCCTTCTACATGTACTATGATGCTAGGTTTATGTGTTTAATGTGTACTTAACACATTTTTTTGTAGGGATTTCTTGTAGGTTCATATGGATTAACTTGGGCCGTGAAAAACCAGAGCAGGATAACGAAGCTAGCT
Organism: Ilex aquifolium; assembly: GCA_951799425.1. Lineage (NCBI taxonomy): Eukaryota > Viridiplantae > Streptophyta > Magnoliopsida > Aquifoliales > Aquifoliaceae > Ilex > Ilex aquifolium. The sequence goes on from OX637410.1 coordinate 18,813,824, forward strand.
ATTTTGAACACACCATTGACAGTATCATCTCCCATTCCTGGACTGTTTCAGCAACTCAGGTTCAAATATTATAACACCTATTGGTATTCCTTCTGCAAACTAAATCCAGTGGATTACCATAAACTTGCACTTAATTTTGTATTCTTATCCTAACTTTAGTTTTCATGTTGACCTTTTTAACACTTAATTTTTGCCATTGGTTGTGGGTGGTTACGTCTTTATAGGTCTATCATACGGAAACAGGGAAATATGATGCTTATTATATACTTGTCTGAATGAAAAAAATGGTGCATTGACCTCAGGTCTGTTTTGCCTAACATGTTCCATGTTATGTTCTATTGTCTTCACTCAATCCCGCTTTTGAGGATAAAACGGAGACCACAGAAATCAATTTTAATTGCACTGGATGATCCCGGAAAATATTAGATTTTAAGTAAGATCTCATAGATCCACAAATCAAATTGATTGCATTTTCATAAAGTGGGCACTAGGCAATGTGTAAACAGGATGAAATTCCTATTAGGAAACTGCATGCATGATTGTTGGTGCCATGACATGCAGTACAATACTGTCACCATGATGCCTAATTAATCAACTCACAACATCCCTATGTGAAACTAGCTTTGACAATTCTTGAGATCAATTTTAATCTCACCAGAGAGTGTCCCTCAAACAAAGAGGAATAATAAAAAGGACTAGATACTGAACTCTTCTGCAAATGGAAAGATAGCTCCACATGGTATGCTTTGGGCTGAGGAGATGGATCTCTGTCTTCGCGGCATCCTTTACTCTCCAATTATAAACCTGGAACAGTTCACGTAAAGTATGATAATTTGCACAGTTCTATATTAGTTAGTACTTTTAACTATAGTGTAGTTTGCCTTGAAAGTTTGATGGGACCCTGGTAGAGAGTCCAATTTATGAGCATGCTGATACATGTTGACTGAGCATGCTGAAACAATTGTTTGCTGTGACCACATGAAAAATGTACCCTAGACTGAAACCTTGTGTAGACTTTTTGTGCTTTACTTCTTCCAAACCAGCAACAAAATTGATAGCATTTGATTTTACATTATGAGATGTGGTTTATGATAAACAGTTGGACTTTCTCTGTGACACTGAAGGGACCTTTTATTTCCTTTAAATTTTGTTTCTATTTGGAGAAGAGATGGATGTTTTGCCACTCTTTAATGGTGAACATCACATTGAATTGCACGGTTGCTGTGTTACTTCAGTTTATAATTTCTGTAGACTTACCATACATATTATGATATTGGATTTGTTTTTTTCTTTTCCTCCAGAATTCCGCTGTTTGGTGAATTTACTTGCCAGAATGCTGTAATGGCTGAGCGCTTCATTGAAGCAGGTAGCGCGTATGTATCCAAAAGTGAATCTTCTATCTGAGAGTTTCCTAGTTATACTTGGACTTCTACTCATCTGCAGCTGCATCCGCTCTTGATCACCTTGTTTGTTTTGCCAAAGTGATCACATTTGACTTTATGATCAACTCTGTATTCTCTGGTCCACATATATCTTTTTTTTTGGGCCTTCCCTTGCCCTTTCATTGCATTCTTTTCATAACACTCCTTGTAGGTTACAATCACTGGTTCGTTATATGTTTTCACAGCTTAAGTTGTGTTTGCCACTTCTATCTTCTCATATGGTTCATTTAGTATTGATGACCTACTCTTCCCATCTTCCATCTTATATCATTTTTGCCAAGCTAATGATATACAGGTAATATTTAAGCAAATTGCTTGATTTTAGCATTGAAAACAAGCTTGACACCAGTATTCAACTATTAAATGGTCATTCTTTGCAGGTCCATTTCATGTTTGATTCTGCTTCCCTCCTCCCATCCACTCATTCACGTACAAAGACAGTCAAATTTATATTGTCGTCTGACTTACTCTGCCATAGATGTAACATGTCACATACATTTCTTATTGGATTTCTTTAGGATCGACATTGAGTCCCAGAGTCTGTCTTAGAACTATACTACCACTTGCCCTAAGATCCTAGTATCATTTGCTAGTCTTGCTTCATATAAAGAGAAACATGCTAATAGTTAGGGAGACAATTGAAAATGTGTGGAGGGTGTAAACATGCATGCCAAAATTTATTTATGCAAAGCGTGCAGAATTGCACATAGTTGCTTCCCATATACGAGTATGAAATCAACACCAGTTTGAAAGCATTAAGCTAGTTCAGTTAGTTATTTCTATGCATTAGATGAGATTGATCCAATTGTGTTGTGTGCCATTCTCTCACAAAATGACTATTCTTAATGGCAGTTATGCCCTGAAGTTGGAAAAGGCTGATGTCTATCGATTACCATATCTGGCTAGCAGTGGACCGGGATTTGGTTCGTAGTGCTATCCTCTTTTACCTCTCCCATATTATGAAGCTTGTAGTTTTTATCCACAGAAAATGAGGAAACATAACTTTTAAATATTTTTATGCTTCTGTCGTTTACTTTGGACTACAGAAAAAGGAGCTGGCCTACTTTTGTTTTCGATTAGCTTGTCTTCATCCCGTAATCATAAGATAATATCTTTCACTTCGAGGATATTATAGATTAGACCACCACCTCTAAGTGAAAACAGCTATAGCAATGGTCGCTTAACATTTCTTTGGATGGATAATCAACCTAGTAGAGTCAAATAGTCCATGCTCTTTGAAGATGCTTCTGCTGGAATAATTTTAGTTAATGCAAAATGTAAGATCCTGTTTCCCATCATGATGTTAATTGTTGAACTTAATTAGGGTAATGCTTGCAGGCTAATATCGGTTGCAATATTATAGATTGCAAACCAGGTTTGGTTACCGAGAAGTCTTTCGACCTGGAGAAATTCAATATGGTAGTCAAGCTGCCAGCAGACATTTTCATTTTTACTTCTCTCCTTTTCTTTTTGCTTTTCCATTTGGCCCCAAGCATGGAGGGGGAGGGGGGATGTTCGAGGAAGGAACATAGACATGCAGCTTAAAGAGTAAGGGTTTCATCAGACAACTGGCTGCTCTACTCACAAAAGGTTGAGGGAAAAATAAAAGATTTTGGTGATTTGTTTTACCTTGTAAACTAGTTGTCATAGATATGGTTGCACCAGATGGCTGATGAGAGGTGTCATGTATGATCAGTGATAAGTGCTGTGAGTTTTGCATGATCATTAACACGGAATATAAGGTTAGGGAGGCCTGCAATTCTTTGGCTTATAAATGACGGGCATGATGAGAATGAAAGAAACTAGACCGAGATATTTGAACTTTTCGTTTTCTTATTTTATGTTTATTAAAGCTCTCACCGTGTATGCCATTTGTTTGATGTCCTTCTCGTCCTTTCTGCCTATGCACCCATTGGAAAAGCCCATTTCATTTATAAATTCGTTTTCTAAATGAGATGACTAAATTCCTGGAGACAACATGAAGTTGTTCATGCCTTTATACCAAAGAATCTGAGCGAAATTAAGCTCCACCTTAAGTATTCAAAATCTAATATGCTTGTTTTGGTGGTACAGCTCTGCTTGAAGCTGCTAGAAAAGCAAACTTCAGAGATATCTCAAACCAAATAGCGGCTGGCTTTGCATCTGGAAGGTATAATATTACTGGTGAAAACAAAGGAATGATCATAGACAATATTATTTAATGTGATATATATTGGTGATATGTGTTATGATTTTTGGCAAGCATTTTCACCATTTTGAGTTGGAACATCCAACAAGCAAACATAGGTGACAGAATGGCAATTTAAGCAGCGTAGAAAAACTTAGTAAGAGTACAATATCTTATTGACAGCTGAGAATGAATGAATAACTTGCTCGGGGGAACTTTTGGACCTGTTGTAACTGAGGGTAACTCAAGTTGGATGAATTTGAAGAAAAAGTAGGACAGATTTCTGCTTGGGCCTATTTAAAGGGATAAATTTCTTAAGGGGGTTTTAGTTTTTGTGTCCGACGTTTTCTTCAGGTTGTGATGGAAACTCAGATTTGCATTTCCTTTCTAGTGGTAGAAGGTAGAGGGCAAAGTCATACACGTAGGCTGAATTTGGAATTTCTACGACCATCATTTCACTTCGTAACTTTTGTTATATGATTTCACTGGCTTGAACAGGACAATGCATCGCAACCTCATAACAGTGGTCTTATAATGTCTGCATCTATCTAAAGGTTTCATATGCATTTGTGAAAGCTGTGTGGCTACAACGATATTGTAGCCTCCAACATTTATGCCAACATTCCATGCCACTATTTTGCACATGTTACCTAAGTTCTTAAATGATATTATTTTTCATGCCATTAGCCCTTTTTTTTTTCCTTCTTCTGTTCCTAGATTATGGAAACTTGGCTTCATGGTTTCAGATGGGATAAACCAATATTGGTTGCTTGGGGAATATCAGACAAGTATCTTCCTCAATCCGTGGCTGAAGAGTTTCAAAAAGGAAACCCTACTAATATCAAGCTTAAGTTGATTGAAGGTGCTGGCCATATGCCACAAGAGGACTGGTAACTAACTCCAACACATAATTGCTAGACAACCACACTCTGTTTCCATTTTTCGTTCTGACCGGTGTATGTGTATTGCATTAACAGGCCTGAAAAAGTGATTGAGGCTTTGAGAGTATTTTTCTAACATCACTGCAAGCAGTATCATGTATTTAGAGAGCTATATGTGTGAAGGTAAGAGATGCTCTTTTTCCCTCCTTGGAAATGTAAAGCTTCTGTATCCTTACAGTTGTAATTTTTGCGATTTTACCCGTGTCAAGAAATTTCTAATTTCCGTGTCCTAAATAAAATCATCCAAAAAATGATCATTTTGATGGAATGATGTAATTTATGAGGAATTTCTATCTCTGGTTGAAATGATAGGGAATATGTTTAAGTCTTCCAGTGTATCCAAGCGGCTCAAGATGGTCAGGATTTAGGTGCTCCTTGACAAAATTGGCTGCCTCTGAGTAGGGAGATTTTGCAAAACACATAAAATATAGACATGTCTTCCAACAACACCTGCAACCAACCCCTCTAAAGTTCTTTTCCGGTACTTAAACAAATTGTCTGCAAGAGCTCCTGGAACCACCCACCCCTATGTCTTAGGAGTTAGAAAAGGTTCATAGCAAAATAATATGGTTCTTGCTTGAGGATCTAAGAAATCAAAGTTTACTTGATAAAAATATCGCAAATAATTCCCACACCAGTTGAGGCTGATATCAACTTACAAAAAAAGGATTTGCCTAATAAGTTCACAAAAAAAGGTTCGACTATTAACACAATAGCAGATCCATCTCATCCCTTCTTCTGAAAAATGGAATGGAGTAGGCTCAACTCCTTGGACTATTTTGAATAGCCAACTATTTGGCCCTCTTCTTTGGCTGTTTACCATTTTGACTGGTGCCGACCTTTTCCTTCGATGTCTTCGTCACCTTGGTTTGTTTTTTCCTCATCACCTTCTTGGGATCTCTGTCATCAGCATCATCATCATTATCACCATCGCTAACATCATCATGGTCGTCACCACTTTCCTTTGCATTTCTTTTCGAAGGAGGCTTCTTACCTCCTCTGGATTTTTTCTTCTGATCTCCATCATCTTCATTATCGCTTCCCTTGGACTTCCTTTTTGCAGGTGGTTTCTTACCTCCTCGACTTTTTTTCTTCTGACCTCCATCATCATCACCATCGTCGACATTGTTTTCATCATCATCACCGCTGTCATTGTCACGTCCATCAGACTTTTTTCTTTTTGCAGGATGTTTTTTACCTTTGAGCATGGTTGTCTTCCTCCCTCTTCCTGATTTCACACTTCCAGCATTTTCCTCTTCCTCATTTCCTGGTTCATCGACATCATCTTCCCCATTTCCATCTTTGTTTTTCTTACTAGTTCCTTTCGGTATACCTTGTGCTTTTGCAGCTTGAATTCCACTTAGCTTTTGTAATTCAGGTACATAGGCTGTTGTCTGAGGAGGAGGAGGACTCTTTAAATCAATTAACAGAGCTATACGAAGAACCTAGAGGAATAGTTTCCAGAGACATACCCTGCCCCCCGCAGTAATAAATTCAATTTTCTTCCCTGCCATAAAAAGGAAGTTCATAAATATTTCTACCCGAACAAATTGAAGACATCCAAAGTTGTAGCAGCTAAACTGTGTGCAAAAGCAAATCAGATGTGGAGTTCAAAAGAAATAAAGACTCAAATATAATTGGCACCGAAGATAAACTCAGGACACAAGGTCACTCGAATAGCAGAAGCAAGGTGGAGTAGACATATATAATGGAGGAATATATATCAATCAAGTTGCAGAGCAGAATCATAAGCAATCTAAGCAAAAATGAACACTGCCATCTAGAATCAATGATATCCCTCCACTAATGCAGAAGTGTGGACAGGATGGCCAAACTGCCAAGCTATAGTCAGTTCATGAACTTAATTGGTGATTTGATAACTCTCAACCATATAGAGATCCTAAACCATTTTCTTCTGTTACGAGGTCATTCTCTTCTTCGAAAGACGTACTAAGAATGGACTATAATTATGCAAGAAGCTTTGGTTCATACGTATGCACTCAAGTAGTAGGTAAGTAAAGAAGGCTAAAAGCAAGCTAGTAGTGTGCGTAGCTTGAAAGAAAGGAACTCAGAAAGAAGAATATAAATAATAACTGCAAAACCTGCTAAGGTATTGCAATCCGGGGTGACATCAACAAAGGACTGCCATCAGAAGTAGCAATGCACAAACAAACTGTTCTACCTTACTGAAAAATTCAGCAATCACAATTAAGAGACAACACAGGCATGAAAAAACAAGATACTCCCCTGTATGCTATAAATCAAATCAAGCTTTAAGTACATCAACCTAAAAAAAGCTTTAACTGGTGGCCAACACTCATTTGGAGAAGAGTAACCACATCAAATGGTAATGCCATGGAAGAGTATCAACTAAGTCAGGAGCCAAACCATCAATAAATGCCTTGCCAGGCTTCTTTTCGCGGGAATGGAAAATCCAATTACTAGGAAACTGGCTACTATCTGCCCCAACTTCAACCGCATTATCAATGACCTGCAAAATCAATTGTATGTCAAAATGATCACCTGTATCAAAATAGTCTTACCATTAACTTTTCCAGGCTTTTTGCCCCACCGGAAATGAAATAACCATTCCAGTGGGAAGCGGCCGCAGTCGGCATCAACTCTTACTGCAAATTGGATAACCTACAAGTAGTCCCCTCTAGCCTAGGTATAAAGAATTTTTTACAAAAAAAAAATTACAAGAAAAGAAAACAAGTCAATGTAAATATGATCATCCACCTCTTTAATGCACTTGTGCAATGCAGCACAGTTTTCTTTGGACATGCCCGAAGCCATTTGCAGCGGATGGATTCTTGCCTGAAAAACAATTAGAACGTATGATACTAAACAAAACTAGACTCATACTAGAGACGAAAAATTAAAGGAATCCCATAGTGACATGAAGATGCACTCAATCATCGAATGTGTATCTGCAGACCTCCATCATTACCAAAATTGCCACCTTAGGCAGTCATGGTAACTGGCAAGAAAAAGCAAAGATAAAGAAAAATAAATGACACTTCACTAGAGGATATAACAATTATAACAAAAAAACATACGTAATCAAACTGTTCACTTTGGAATTCAAGCCAAGGACTATAATTAATAGAATTTCAACTTCATCTGTAATTCCAGTTCAAAAAAAAAACTTCACCTGTAATTGATACATGCCTATGAAAACGTAAAAATATCTTCTAGTATACACCCCAAAGAATTGTGAAAGTTCACAAATTGACATTGAATCCAAGGTCACCAAACAAAACAAAATGATCATTTTGAGAGGATGAGGCAGCCTTATAATAACTACTATAGGATTGAAACCAAAAATGGCTGAGCATGGTTTTTAACTAACATGCTGTGCATCCACTCCGAAACAATCTTGAAGGCCATTACTAATACATTCCTGTAACTTGAATGACATTGTGCATTAGTAAGCACATGGTCCAAAAAATAAATCTTACAAAGCATTAAGAGGAGTAACTTCAAATAAAATGTTACAGTTTCCCTCCCAAATCAAACTAGAGAAAAAGGCATGAAAACTGAAAGTTGGAATCCTAAATAACTCATATAAAACACAATTGAACTTTAAAGCAATAGAAACAAGTAAATTATATGGTGACAGTTATGAATGTTAGGGAGGATAGGGCACACTTACTTGGAATATCACTTCATCTGCAATCCAATTCCCAATGCCTGAGATAAAACTCTGCACAAATCAACAGCAATTAAAAAACTTTAATAGTTGCTACTTGATATTAACGAAGAAAAATTTGATACAAATCTGAGTCATTGTAGTATGCTGTTTTTTCCATCTCTTTGCATGAACTTAAACTTTGTACATGGTGCAAACTACAAGGCAGCCATTTTCTTTGGCAACAAGTTCAAGACAGCCTAAAAGCCATTAAATTAGGCCGTGGAAAAGTTTTTGAACTCGTTCAGGCATGTAAAATTATCAGAAGAGACACAAAAGAAATTGATCAGCCATGTACTTTATGACAAAATTGATGGCTTGCAATTAGCTGACTAATGATCAAGAATGACCTTTAAGGATATTTTTATCCACTATTCACATGTCGATATATGTAGTAGCTGTCCTTTCCGCATATAACTGTGCATAGGTAAGGACATTCATTTTGGGATGATTAGTCATCTAATCTGTTTTTTTTTTTTTCTATTTCTTTTTTATAAGAATAGGAAAAAGAATACACCATATTTACCACATGATAAAGACACAAGTAGTTGAAAATCAACTGGAAGTATAGAATGGAAATGGGGAAAGAAAACAAATCGAAGTCCAAGCTGTGACTATCCTCGAATACATAGGGAAAAAGTACATACCCACACACACACAAAAACCAATAAGTACATGGAAAGTAATGCTGCCGCTGGCCATACTGAATCAAATTTTAAGCATGCATACACAAATTTCTTGGCTAAGATAATGCGAGTAATAAAGCAAAGTGGTTTCAACCTGATCAAGTAAAAGAGCCTTAATTCCAATTTTCTTCTTGCTCAAGGAGTTGAAGAACTTGTCTATTGGCATTAGTTCCAATAAAGCATCTGGACCAAGCTCAGATATTGGGGGCACAGCAGCTGGCTGTAACAACATAATCATTATGACAGCATAATGAGGATGGCCATCCAAGGCAGAAAAGCACGGAAACTGTAGGACGATGGAAGAATGTTGCGTGTTACATTTTCAAGCAAGCGAACTTTAGCGAATCTTCTCTTATCAGTAAATGACAGCTCCAAACCATCATCAAGCTGCAGAAAGAGTAAGAAAAACAATTACTAAAAACGTGCACAGATGCTTGTATATGTCTTCTAGTTTTGAAAATGCAGAAGAATGATGTCTTCTTGCTCCTAACACATGATTAGAAGTATACAACTAAAAAGGTCATAATCTGTAACAAAACAATGTTCAAAATTAGTATGATTGTGGGCCCAGCAAACATAAAAAGCCAGTCCTTCACATGATCAATTTCACAAAGAAAACATCCAAACCAATAACTCAAAATACACTATACGCTAGACATATATTGAATAGCTAAAACTTCATATTGCCGGTTATCATGAGATGACCCTCAAATGGGAGCCTATTAAAATAATTAGCATTGCAGTCTTGAATGCAATGATTTATCCTATACAAATAGAGACTGCAGTCCAGTGTGACAAAAGGATATATGCAAAGCCAAAGTCCAAGACTTATCAACCGCCTTGCCCATTTCTTATTCCCCACATCAACCACAAGACAGAACTAAAAATATCAATTAGAGAATGCAGATATTCAGGGCAGAGCCAGACGTCTTCCTCAGTGGGGGAACCTAGACTACATTAATATTAAAATTCCAAATGTTCACAAAAGTATAATTTCATTAATAGAACGCCAATTCAAGGTGCAATCCATATACCTAAGTGATATACAAAAGAAGCCAACGAAAAAAGTTGACTATAAATCTATCTATAAGACCTAACAAAAAAATTTTGAACCAAAAAATTGGGTTCAATCATATATTGAGTCTATACATGGAAAAATCCAAATTGTTGAGCATCTTATAAATCTTCACAGTTGTTCCGACGAGTTTTCATATTTTGGAAGCATTGTATGATAATTTCATTATCAATAGTATTGAAAATCTCTTTCTCAACATATGCAATCAAGCAATCGTTCATCATCCATTGCTCTCCCATTCGATTGTGCAATCGATTTTCACTATATTCATTGCTGAAAAGGCTCTTTCAACTATTGCAGTTGCAATCGGCAAGATCAATGCTAGTCAATTTCACTATGACTTTGTTTCTCCACTACGATCATTACTCAATCTAATGTTGCTTTTCTTTTAAGGAAGTTTTCCATAACTGATTCAAAAATTAATTTGTTCAATCACAAACTTAGTATTCATCTTGGAATTTTAACAAACAATTGAAACTAACTTAAACTGTGACTATTCTATTAATCTAAACCTGGGAATATGAATTACTTAACCTATCACAACAAAACTATTCAAACAATCAAATAAAAACAATTTAATCTAACACATAATGGAGGACTACAAGTCTCAATTCCAATTCAACATATAAAAATAAAACAAATGGGAGGACTACAAGTCCCAATTCCAATTCAACATATAAAAAAAAAACACAAGATAGGATTACAAGACCCAATATCAACTAAATATATAAAAAAAAATAAACCATAGAAGAGGACTACAAGCCCCAATTTCATTTCAACGTAGAAAAATAAATACAGTACTACAAGCCTTAGTTTTTAATTCAATACATAAAAAATAAAACACAAGGGAGGACTACAAGCCCCAATTTCATATTTTCAACGTATAAACATAAAATAGAGGACTAACCTATTTCACAATGTATTAGCCTAATCCTTAAATCCCCATATGACCTGAATAATCGATCCGATCTTCCAACGATGCCAATTTGAGTCGCATCATAATACATTCATACACATGATCAAATCATCATAATTTAGTTCAAGTTTAGATTATTAAATGCCTAATTTCTACTATTAGGAAAAAAAGTTCAATGGGCAGGGAAAAAAAACCATAGTTACTGCCCAACAATTAAAAATATACAAAACATAAAAATCGAAGAAATCGTAATGGATGGGTTACCTCTCGACAGACTATGTACGATTAGCTCCCATTTTATTTAAAACCATCCTCTCAATCGACCCTAAGAAACGAAAATTGACCTCTGCCATTGTGACGGGTTAAACCATGAACAACTCTAGCCTTCTGCGGACCAGAACTAACCAAAACTAGCAGCTTGAAAAATGATGGAACGAAGAACGAAGGGGATGGAGGAGATTTGTTGCTGGAGTGGAGTTAACGGGCTTGTTGTCCAGAGCTTGAAGTTTTGGCTTTTGATTCCTCTCAAGCACCAACGACGTGAGGCTACTGGGAAAGGAGGCTTTGCCTTTTAAAACACTTTTTTTGTAATTTACGAATGAAACCCATATGTTTGTCAAAATATATAACTACCCAGAATTTTTTTTAAAACTTTTCAGTGGGGCAATGTCTAATAAATTCTAAATTTTTTGAAATTATACTCCCAAAAATTTTTATACAGATATTAGCCAACCACTCTAAGGTGTCCAAATAAAAACCGGAATGTTTTGTATATAAAGACAAACACTCCCCCCTCCCTCTCTTTTAAAAAAAGGAATCCATCTCCTACTAACTAGAATTATGAACTCTACTTCTACCAACTAGAAATTTGAATATAAGGAAAAACAGTCAATGTACAAAAACCGCATTCTGAAATAGCTAGCCATTCCACTAATCCTGAAAGAGTTCAAAGCATTCTAAAATCATTAGCCATGCCTCCATCATCATGAATAACCAACACCTTCATCACCAAACACTTCTTCATAACCCACATCCATCTCAAGCTTTTGATGGCATAGAAGATTCAGAAGAGTGTGCAAAGAAACTTGGTTGAAAAGCAAGAGTACGCAAAACTGCATTATATGTGTTCACTCACCAAAGAGCACTAACTCAAAAATAGATTGCCCAAACCACAAAGGCCAATGAAAGGGAACAAGTAATGAACACTTCTATTTTTAAGTCGGCTAGATATCGATTTCTCGCATACATAAACAAATCATAATACGAGGTCTCTCTCTGAAGGGTTGATTGTAGAATTAAGTGCAAACATACAGTTGGAAGGAACACATTCCAGAAACGAAGACATTAGATAAACAAATTTGATCAGTTATGAGATAAGGGTAACAAAAGGCATAATCTTGTTCTTGACAATCGAAACAAGCCACTGACTGTGCACGTACAGCTATCCAAAGTACAAACCAATTTAGCAACTCTTAAGTACTTCACCCCCCCCCCCCCCCCCCCCCACTTCTTCCTCCCTTTAGAGAAGATAGGAATTAGTGATGGGATAGCAATTCTTACTTCAATAAAAAACTTGGAATACTTGGAAGGCCACTCATCAGTGTCATTTACAGCAGATCTGCAAGAAACAGCCATTTCATCATGATCACCATTCTTTTCAAATGCGGAAACCAAGCAACACATGTGGGAACAGTTTATCCCTCTATCATATCTTTTTTATTGATAATGATTGCTTTAAAACCCTAATTAGGATGACTGTACATTAATGGACTAAACCCTTTATTTCATCAACTACTGATCATCTACTAATAAGAATGATTTGACATCCGCCACTTCATCTATTAGGAAAATGAAAAAACCTCACCTCTTATATTTTGTAACTGCAACTCCCTTGATATAAATAGCCCCCGCCATTCCTAAAAGATAACAAATCAAACAAATAATGGGCCAAATAATTAACATAAGCCCAAAACATAAGATTATGCATTCATATCTAAACTGTGAAAATGCAGGAATGAAAGGAAATTCAAAGACTAACTCAGGCAGTTCACTCACCCTGTCCGAGACTCGACAAACAAACTGAGCATAACACCACAATCTTGATTAATTGGGTTAAACCTTTAGTATGTAGAAAACCAAAAAAATCTATATATACAGATGTACATATACATAAATAATTGAAAATTCTCTTTCTTTTCCATTCCCTGATTTTCTATTTGGTTGCCTGAACATCTTAGGCAACAAAAAGAAATCAAAATTTGAGTCCATCCACCAAGCCAAATAGTTGTATCAAACTCCCAGCAAAGCGTTTTGATTCCCTTCCAAGCCCCTAATACGAGTAAAGACTCGAGATTTAGCATATTCTCATCTCCCACATTTTCCTTGCGAATTATATGACACTTTTAACCATACACCATAAAATCAAAACTTCAGATAGAGAAGAAAGCAAAGCACAGAAGTCACCATTTTCATTTATCAATAAAACCGATTGTTTCTTATCAGGGAAAAAAAAACACAGAAGTCGCATGCCAACAGGTGAAGCTTGCAAAAATCAACCCTACCATTTGCTGGTGGAACAAAAGAACCCAAATAGTACCAATGTAAATTCCCTTTCTTTTCCTATATTTCTCATCAATCAAACCCAACCAAACACTTACAGAAAGCAAAGACACAAACAGCGAGCTTATTAATATGAATTTTATCGTAATATATCTTTTTTAGCAAATAAAATTACAAAAAATGTAAGCCAAACAGCTCTAACAGGTTCAGAGAAAATGAAAATAAAAACGCAAAGACTGAAAAAATCGTCTATTTTCCCACATTTTTGCAACAAGCAAACAGAGCTCTGATCCTAAAACATTAAATAATCACTTTCAGTTCAGATAGTAAAGAAACTATGAGCGAACGATTTTCTAGGGTTAGGAATACTTGAATAAATACTAATCGTACCGAACTGGAAAGAAGGAAAAGGAGGGGAATCGAATAGGAGCCACATATTTTTGCCCTTGCGATGAGCGGCAACGATGGTTTTGCCGAGAAGAGAGGCTTCGAAGTCTTTAGGCGATACGCCATCGATGACCTTGGGATCATCTGCGATTATCGCTTTCTTGATCTTCTTGCCGATACAGTGGTCTTCGATGGCTCTCCGAGCGGCCTCTACCTCCGGGAGCTCTGGCATGGTTGAGGTTCAGACAACAACACTCTTACGGGGTTGGAGTTTCGCGCGCTTTTTGGGTTGCTGGAATGTTATCAAATGGTTAGGTTTTGTGAGGTTGAAGGACTGCGGGGGTTCAGTATCTCTGCCACGGGCCGGGTCGGGTGTACATGTTCAACCCATATTTTAGTCCAAAAAATAGTCTGTTAAAAATTGAGAAATTTGGAAGTCAGTCTCTCTATATGAACTTGTTTGAATTTAAGTCCGTCAAAGAAACTTATTTGTTATGAAGTCTATTTTTTGTCAATTTTACCAGACTATCCCTTCCATTTAGAAGTGAAGTAAAATTAAAAATTAAAAACTTTTAAATTTTAAGAGTTTGACTAACATTAAAATTTTTTCTCTCTCATATCTATCTATATTCATATTTGTTGAACACGTTACGATTGTTATTTTTTAAAAATATTAATATTGAATGTTTCTATTTTTTATGTTTAAATGTTATTATTTTTTTGGGATATATATATATACTAGTCATTACCCGTAGGGCTGTCCATGGGCCGGGCCGGGCTTGGGTAGTGTAGGCCCAAGCCCGTACACAGGCGAGTGGCGGGCCAGGCTTGGGTAGGGGTAAGCTACCCGCAGCCCAGCCCGTCACCTATTGGGCGGGCTTTGCTGGCGGGCTTTCTAGGCAGGCCTATTTGGGCGGGCTTTGTTGGGCCTTTTGGAAGCGAACTATTTTAAGTTATGGCGGTCATTTAATTATAAAAATTGGTTGAGCAAATTTAAAAAGTTAAGTTGTAATAAGTAATTTAATGTAATATTGAACATATTCGTAGCATTGATAATTGATACAAATAAAATGGCTTCTAGTATTACCAATAAACATAACTAAAGAGAATTTATTAAAACTAAAACATAAAAAAAAACAAAATGAAAAGTAAGGGTTTGATAATATTATCCAAATTATATTGAAATAAATCTTATATTAAATAAAACTCTAGTGCATTCATTTGAAAATTCATAAACTTGTCATCAATTAATGAAAATAATTAGAAATAAATAATAATAAATTTAATTATTTTAACAATTCATTTTTATCTTTTAAAAGAAAGAATATGAAAGGCTTGACTATGTGTAATATTAATGAAGTTTTATACTTTTATTAATATAAATTTCATATTAATAATGTTAGTATTGTGACTTGTGTTAGTCAAGTTGTCCAATTAAAAGTTTAACATCAATCTAGTCTTATTAATATGAGTTCTAAATTAAATAAGACTAGTATTGTCTTTATATATTGTTTTAGAGTTAAAGTAGTCAATCAAAAGTTTTTCTTAATAGTGTACTTTTATTATTAGTATAGATATGTATATACGGTATGTGGGCTTCGGGCGGGCTTCGGGCTTCGGGTATGTGGGCCGGGCTTCGGGCCGGGTAGTGGGTTTAGGAGTAAACTCAAGCCCTTTCTTAAAGGATATTGGGCTCGGGCTTGGACGGGCCAACTATCGGGCCTATTTTTTTCGGGCCGGGTAACGGGACCCGTGGGTAACCCGGCCCATGGACACCCCTAATTACCCATGTCTGAAGACACTGTATATATATAAAAAAAAATCACACTTCAAAACAATATATAACACAAAATACCAATCAATATAGGCCCACTATTCAAAAAAAAAAAAACAATCAGTAAAATGCTAACATTGTTTAACCAAAAAATCCCAAATTAGAAAAAATGAGAATCCATCAAAATACTATGCTTATTATGGTAATTGAATTTTATATTTCATTTTAAATAACACGATTATACGTATTACCAATATACAAAATAACCATAAAAATAAAAAACACTCTTAATTTAAAATTGTGTGGATTTGAAAACTTCACGCCCAAGAAGGAGCCCCATGACTGCACAATTCACCTCGAAGGCATATCACCACAAAAAAGAATAAGCCTAGGCCCAATGATCCTTGCATGCCTTCCCCTCAGCAGCCACGACCTTTTTCCCGTACAACCCTATGTTTTTTCGTAAATAAAATCAAACAGTTAGTAAATCAGTCGACCCATGACGATTAAAATCATAGAAACTATAAAAAAAATTGACTTAACAATTCATCTAAATTTAATTGAATAAACCAACCTTACTAACCTAGATAATTGAATGCATAAAACCTTGCAAGAGTTGTCACGGAAGTCATTTTGCATGTGTTTGAAAGCCACTGCTATGAATCAAGCTTCAGGTTTAGAGTTTGCTATACCAAAATGTATTGCATTAATTTATAATTGAATAATAGCCTTTCGGTGCAACAAAGAGACCACAAAAGTGGTTCCCAATATGATAGAAAACTAAAATTTGAAATTATTTCTGGTACTTCGATTACTTAGCAATGTTTTTAGTAGTTTTTCACCGTTCTATGAAAAGGAAAGCTTTGTTTCTTATTAAAAAAGACCACATCAATTCACTGTAATATAACACAAAATCCTTCCATATTAAGCAACATATGCTTTTGACCAAAACAAACAAATAGAGATAGAATGGAAGCAAATGCATTGTAATTTATGTTAGTATCTTTGGACATGATCTACATGTTTTGGTAATAATACAGGTTCATATAGTGTTATTAGGTGAAGTTTGATTCACAAATACTAAAATCTGTATTTTGCTGATGTTCTTCGGAAAATTGATTTTGGAGGGATCATTCGTTAAATTTGTATGATCACCCTTTTTCTACATGGCATCAGTCACTTGAAGAAAATACACTTTCATAAACTCAGCTTCATTGTGATGTGTCATTCTGACCGTAAAACTCACATTCACCAGAAAGAACAGTACAAACATGTATATGACACTAAACATCAAGGCATTTGTGAGCTTAAATAGCATGCAGCTCACCAAACACAATCAAACATCAAGAATTGGACTCCACACCATCTCTTATCGCATATACAAAGTAAAGGGGACCACTTTCTTATAAACCCACTATATAGAACAGACACACACACACACACAAAGCATAAGAAATTAGATAGAAGTTCTCATTAGTTCACAAATAAAAAATTGGTATTTTGATCAATCATTGAAGTTTCCATTGAGAATTTCAATAATTTTCTTCCTTGCCCTATAGTTTGACCAATACATGGTCATCATCAGTTTTTATCGAATTTTCCCAAGAGGAGGAGGAGGATAGCTTCTACTCATAGATCACAAATTGGTGATTTAAGAGCAAATAAAAGGTCAATCAGCAAACTGAAATTTGTTGGAGCATGAATAAAGTCCCCAGTCAGCGGAAAGGGGAACTAAAATCAGAAAAGAAATAGGATTGATAATCAAACAAAATCACAAACCTAAACAAATTTGTAATCATAATTGCAAATAAAACAAAAAATGCATTTCGCAAAAAAAAAAAAAAAAGTTGAATAGAAAGAGGAAGAAAGAAAGTTACTTGAGATGCTACCGTGGGGGAGAGAGAGAGTGGCATGTTGGTGCTGCCGTCGCTCGCCATTGCCATTCTTGGCACCAAGGATTTGTATTGACACAAAAAGTCTCTTACTTGAGAGTAAGGAAAAAAAAGAGTTGTAATTTTGCTACATTTTTGTTCTGTCTTCCACAGTGTACTCCTGACAGCCATCCATAGATTAAATGTTTTACTATTTTGTCTTTTGTTCAAATACAGTACAGAGCCTTACATGGACTCTTGAGATGTTGAATAAAGAAATCCCTAAATTATAGTTCAAAGGTGCTCTAACTACCCAATATATCCAATTCAAAGAAAAAGAAAAATAGTAAGATAAGTCTCATTCCCAATGAACACAACCTTAACTATCAGCTTGAGAAAATTTACACTTACTTGAATGGATTGACTATGGCTGATGTGGTTGATTGCCCTTGGATTGTCACAGGGGACTTCAATACTATTGGTTCTCTTTATGATAAAGCAGCAGGAGCCTCCTCAAGCCTTAAGAAAGTGGAGGAGCTGCAGACTTTTATCTCGGACTGTGGTTTAATGGAGCTCAGTTTCAGTGGTCCCCGTTTTACTTGGTCAAACAATAGACCTGGGGCCGCTAATATCCAAGAACGAATCGATAGAGTTTTAGTCAACCCTCTTTGGTGTGACTTGTTCCCTTCAACCCAAGTGATTCATGAGGTTCGACTAGGCTCTGATCACTGTCCTATTGTCATTGAATTTGGGGAGAGCTTGAAGAAGGGGTCTTTTTACTTTAAGTTTGAGAGTATGTGGCTGGAAGACCCTGATTGTGAGGAGGTCATTAAGGCCAATTGGTTACCTAACCAGACTGGCTCTTATGTTCTTCATGTTACTAACAACCTGGAGCTGTGCAAGGTGCGATTACTGGAATGGAGTAGACACAAGTTTGGGAATAATAAAAAAATTCTCCGAAACTTGGTGAAAAATCTGGGTTTTTTTCAATCGCTTGACCCATCGGAGGAGAATCTTCTGAAGGAAGCTGATCTAAGTTCTGAGATTGACGCCATCCGGCGTAGAGAGGAACAGTATTGGATGCAACGCTCCAGGATAAATTGGCTTAAGGGTGGTGATCAGAATACGAGGTTCTTTCATCTGACTACTCTTCAACGTCGGAATCGTAACTTTATCGCCCGACTTAAGAATGATGAGGCAGTTTGGATTGACAATGAGGATGATATCACTTCTCTGATTAAGGATTATTTTCAAGCTTTATTCACGACTTCTGGGGATAGGGACTGGTCTGAACCTCTTTGTGCTGTTTCCAGTAGGGTTTCATCTGTAATGAACCAGAACCTTCTATGCGAGCTATCCATGTCGGAAGTATGGCAGGCAGTGTCTGATCTAGGAGCTCTCAAAGCCCCAGGTCCTGATGGATTTCCGGGGATTTTCTTTCATCACTTTTGGCATATCGTGGGAAATGACATTTTTATGATGGTCAAGGATTTCTTTGAAACTGGTTATCTGTCCTCTCATGTTAATCACACTAATATTGTTCTAATTCCAAAGGAGCCTGCGTCTGAATCTATTTCACAATTTCGTCTTATTGCTCTATGTAACTTTGCTTACAAAGTGATTTCGAAAGTAATGGTTAACAGATTGAAGATCTATTTGGGTTCTATTATATCTCCTAATCAAGCGGCTTTTATCCCCAATCGTCAGATCCAGGACAGTATCTTTATTGCAAATGAAATTTTCCATCATCTCAAAGGAAAAAAGAGGGGCCAGGTTCCAGAGATGGCGATCAAGATGGACATCAGTAAAGCCTATGACCGAGTTGAATGGGATTTTCTTGAAGCCACTATGATCTCGATGGGGTTTGCCAGTCGATGGGTTCATCTTGTCATGCAGTGTGTGTCCACCGTTTCTTACCATGTGGTCTTCAATGGGGCTTGCAAATGTGAAGTCCGCCCACAGAGAGGTTTACGACAAGGAGACCCACTTTCCCCTTATCTTTTCTTTTTTGTCTCTGATGTTCTATCATCCATGATCTCTCAAGGGGTGGCTTCGAAACGTCTTATGGGTCTCAGAATTAAGAGGCGTAGTCATATCATTTCACACTTGTTTTTTGCGGATGACTCTCTCTTTTTCTTAAAAGCTAAAGATGCCTATATTAGGGAGTTTATTAGGATCCTTTTCTCCTTCTGCCATGCTTCTGGTCAAACTGCCAATCTCCAGAAATCTGGGATAATCTTTTCTGAAAACACTTCAGTTGATCAAAAGGCCAGGCTTTGTTGTGCTTTAGGGATGCAGACCCTTCCTCATCATGCTAAGTACTTGGGAATTCCCATGGCGTGGGGCAGCTCTAGGAGTGAAGTGTTTGGATATATTCTGGAGCGAGTGGCTAAAAAACTCCAAGGTTGGAAAGGGTCGTGCCTCTCCCCTGCTGGAAAAGAGGTTTTGATCAAAGCTGTGATTCAAGCTATCCCTAATTTCGCTATGTCTGTGGTGGCCTTCCCTAAGAGTTTTTGCGAGAAATTGAACTCCTATGTTAGATTTTTCTGGTGGAAGGGGACGGAAGAGAGAAAAGGGATTTGCTGGAAAAAATGGAAGAATATGACCGATCCCAAGGGGACTGGGGGGATGGGTTTCAAGGACTTCAAGGTGTTTAATCAAGCCCTCCTTGCGAAACAATGTTGGAGACTCATCACTCAGCCTGACTCTTTCTGGGCCAAATTCACCAAAGCAGTCTATTTTCCCAATGTGGATTTGATGAAGGCAAGACGGGGAAGCAGACCCTCCTGGGTTTGGAGTAGCCTGCTCCATGGCCGGGAATTACTTGAAAAAGGACTTATGTGGCAGATTGGCGATGGTAGGGAGGTGGACTTTTGGAATGATCAGTGGATTCCCTTCTCCCCTTCTCATGCTGTCTCTTCCCCAAAACCTCCCCTGTGTCAGATTTCTAAGGTGGCTGATGTGATAAATTATAACCCTCTTGGGTGGGATTTCTCTCGTCTGGCTGCTGCTGTTTCTAAGGAGGATTTTAATTTTATTAAGGCCATCCCGGTGTCTATTAGAGGAGGGAATGACAAACGTTTTTGGTGGCCCAATAGCAAGGGTGTTTACAATGTTAAATCTGGCTATGTTCTGGGCAGCAAGAGTACAGTGGATCTTTCGGTGGGCTGTTCTTCTTTCCATCCTCATCCTAAGCTCTGGATCTCTATTTGGAACATGAAGGCTTTGCCTAAGGTGAGGCATTTTTGGTGGAGGGCCTGTCACAATGTGGTGGCCTCACAGGAAAATTTATTTAAACTCAAGTGCTCTCCCTCTCCTTGCTGCCCTCTGTGTTCTTATGTCCCTGAATCTATTGAACATATTTTGTTTGACTGCGAATGGACTAAACGAGTTTGGTTTGGCATGAATCTGTCTCTTGGCTGGGAAGAGAACTCCTTTTTGTCGGTGGCTCAACGATCATCGAGACTCTTGGAATCCATCGGGGATGCTTGTTGTAGGCTTGAGGTTTTGGGTAAAGTGGCTTCTGTTGGTTGGGTTATCTGGAAAGCTAGGAACCAGAAAGTGTTTTGTGATGTGGAGGTTAATGCATACGCAGCGGTTTTGCGAGCCCAGAGTCTATGGAACGACCAATTAAGGGTGAATGCTGTCCCCCAGCCGATTTCTGAAGCTTCAACGACATCTGAGGATTCTCCCATTCTTCCCGTGGGTGAGGTCCTTATCTGCTGCGATGGGTCCTTTACTCCCAAGTCAGATAAAGCCTCCTGTGGAGTTGTGGTATGCAAGGAAGGGGGTTCTCTTCTCCATGGAATGGCTAAATCCTTTTCGGCTAGCTCTCCCTTGTTTGCGGAAGCAGAGGCTGTTCGGCAAGCATGTCTTTTGGCTGACTCTCTCCTGTTATCTAATGCTTCTATTTTGAATGATTGTCTTAGTGTTATTAAACTAAGTTCTACGGAAGATGTCCCCCCGTGGGAAATTAGCTCCATTGTTGATGACATTAGATTTTTGGCTAGGTTACATAACCTAAGCTTTTTACACAAGCCTAGAGCCTGCAATAGGGTTGTTCATTGGGTGGCAGTTTCGATGCTAACCAATTCCCTGCCATTGGATTGGTTAGGCTCCCCCCCTCCCGAGCTGAAGGCTTCACTTTTGTCCGATTGTAATTCCAACTTTCCTACTTAATATTATTTTGCATCTTGTTCTGATAAAAAAAAACATAAAAACCAAACTTAAAATCCAGCCGCCTCAATTTCTAAAACGTCATCACAAACCCAATGACGACACTAAAAATTGTAACGCCATCAGCTCCTCCAATGCCATTTAATTCCAACATAGGAAAATCAAACACCGAACATATTCCATCAAGCTTGCCCTAAAAGAAATCATATTTTGGAAAAATTCTAATCCATTTTTTGAAGCATAATCACAATGAACTTTTTTTAATCCCAATCAATGTATGGGTATAAAACTTTGGTTAGGGTTAGGGTTAGGGTTAGGGTTAGGGTGGGGGTGGGGTTCCGTGGTGGATGGCGTTGGATGGAGGCAGTCACTGAAGGTTAATGGATAACGGTGGTTAATGGATCGATGGATTACAGAGTGGAGTGAATGAGAGTCGAAGATGATGAGAGACGAAGCCAAAGATAGGGAGACACCTAACATCGGTGGTGGGTGTTGCTGGCGGCGTCGGTGGGTAGGTGGTCGCAGTTGTTGTCAATCGTCGCTGGGTTGTTGGGGTCGCAGGTCTGATGGCTGAAATGGGGATAATGAGAGAGTTTGAATGAGATACAGAGATGTATGAGAGATAAAAAGGTGTAGTAGAGTCCTATGAGGAGAGACTTGTTTATGGGAGGAAAATAAATTTAGGCGTTGGCAAGAGAAAGAGATAAGCGGCTGATGGCTTGAATTGAGATGAAGATGGGTCTTTATCCGCAGAGGAGAGAGAGAGAGTTTGGCTTGGGCTGGAGTACGTGGGTGTCGTGTGTGCAGCTAAAATGGGTGGAATTTGGGTTTTAGATGGGATTGAAGAAGATTTGAGAGATTTCGGAAGAGAGAGAGACATGAGTCAGAAAATGTTGTTGGGCGGGAAAACAAAATTTAGTATTTATTGAAAACCGTCAGATCAGTATTTATGAGATGATCTGAACCGTCTTTTATGTTGGGATTATGTTATCTATTGGATGTGCTTATGTTTTGTCTCAAAACGATCTGGACCTCTCTTTGTCTTTTGGATTCAAACTTTGCTCTACTTTATTATATAAATATATATATATATATATATATAAAATAACATTAAAAATAAAAAATATTCAAATTCAAACGCAAAAAATAGTACCATTCAAACACAAAAAATATTAATATTCAAAAAAAAAAATAGTAACATTGAACATTTAATATTTAGAAAAATAATAGTAGTAACATGATCAACAAAAACAGTAGCATGCTTAAAATAATAGTAATATGAACGGTAACATATTCAACAAAAACAGTAACATGAAACATTCAAGCCAAAAAATAATAATATTTTAAGAAAACATGCAACATATAATCGGCATGATTGTGGATAGACGAGAAAACATTAACCAAAAACAATAGTAAACACGACGATGACATTGCCAAAATGCATATCGAAGGCGATGACCGCTGCTTGAGCAATGAAGTGATGGAGACTCAAAATTTCGGACTTATTAAAGAGAGGAATGTGAGATTGAGACTGTAAAAAGTTTCTGGATAGGTCCAAAGAGAAGGCAGTCCTCTTGACCGGCTGTGATGCACGATGGTGGTGGTGGACACCGTATGAGGTGGATTGAGTTTTTGAGGAGAGAAGTCTGACATTGATGAAACCACTTTGTTGTTGGAAATTGATGCGGAGGGCGCAATGGGAGATGGAGGAGAGAGAAGATAGCGAATAAGCCATAGAGGAGAGAGACAAACGAAGATGGCGACGACGTAGCCACTAGCTGGTCGGAGAGAGAGAGAGAGAAAGCTTTGAATTTGAATTTTAAATTTATGATGAAGATTTTATTGGCATATTTTAATTGACATTGAATTAAGGGATAACAATTTCCAATATAGGAAATTAATTTAACGTACTTATTAGTAAGATTAAAAACGGACTTATCACCAAATAAGTTTATTTGACGGACTCAAGTCATTATAAGTCCATCAAGGAAGACTCAGCCCCAATTTTCACTTAAAAATTTTGTTGATGTAGGGGTGTTAATTGAGTGGCATGTAAAGGTATTAATCGAGTCGGTCTTCTTGAGTTTACGTATTCTAAAGTTTGACTCGACTATGAAGAGACTTGTGTAGATTTAGCTTGAGTTCAATCATTAAGTATGAAGAGACTTGTGTAGATTTAGCTTGAGTTCAATCATTAAGTCTAAATTTTTGTTCAAGCTTGGCTTGACAAAAGTTTGTGGGCTTTTAAGTCGAGTTGGAGCAAAAACGAGCTCACGTTTTTTTCAAAAAAGATTACAAAAACTATACCCTAAATTATTTAATTTATGATTAATTAAACTATAAAGTACACAATTTCTTAGCCAAAACCCCAAGAATATATACAATCACCCATAAACTTAAAGAGACTCAAAGAAAAAAATAAATGACTAAGTTTTGAACGAATTAGCTCAATTGTAATTAATGGTGTAATTTATGTGGTTGTGTAGTAGAACTCGAGGCTCAAAAGGGAGAAATGGATTGAAAATTCGTAAGGGACGTTAATAGAGTTCACTAGAATACCCAGTCAGACCTACTAAGCTCTCAATAGTTAAACAATCGACACAAGGATGATAAAAGAGAATAAATTTATAGTGGTTCATTAGCTTGAAAACTTGGTTAATCTACTCTAATGGAGTCTCTTGCTCCTAGGGGAGTATTATATTGCTTGGGAAAGACAATTATAATGCTCTTGAGAGCCGATTCAAAGATATTCGATCATCTACAATGTGAGGGAATAATCCCTATTTATAGTGTGTAGAAGCATGATCCTTGCGTAACCAGCGTGAACCTTTTGGGATTGTTACGACTCATGTGATGAAATATTTGGCCGTTGGAGGCTACATTCCGTAGACGTAACGTGACATTCTAGAAGGTGTAAGTTGTTGTTGTCATAGTGTGCACGAGGGTCACGTTGGTACTGACTTCCGATCTACAGTTCCCGAGTTAAGAATCATAAGTTGGGAGGTCTAAGTTGGAGTCACAAGATGGGTAGCTAGAGTCTGGTAGTTCAGCTAATTCGTCTGACCTGCATGTCTCGAGTTGAAACCCAAATTCCGATGTCATCATGCGGGCCCCTATCAGGGGCATACTTCTGAGTTGTATCTGGACCAAACTTAACTTTGGATAATTTTTGGTATTATCAGTAATGAATTAATTTATAGATTGAAAGTCTTATGATTAAAAACTACCAACGTTAGGTTTAGAAAAAGATGGAACCAAGTTATATAATACGGGGAACAAATACAAGTTTTTTTATTTCAATAACCAGTTAAATAACTACAGAATTATTGGCCTACTCTATCTCAATTCACCATTTCAAACCTTATACAAAAAGGTCCTTCAACCTATATAGCAATTAAAGAAAAAAATAATTTGGTATCTTTCTGGTCAGTAATGGAATCAATCATTAACTTTGTTGGTGATGGTGTTTAAGGCTTATTGAAGACACAACGGTGATGGTCTTATTTGACTATATGGCCTATTTTTGAAAAACGGTGACAACATAATAAATCAGAGCAGGAGAGGAACTACAAGTTGAATTATGCAACCAGATCTGGATCAAAAAGGAAAAAAAAACAAAAAGACAATGCAAAATAGAGAGGAGTCAGAAGAGAGTTTTGTGATGAATAGTTAAGAAAAAAGGGGGAGGCCAATCTAAAACAAAAAGAAAGGGAGAGAATGAGAGAGCCAAAAACGAGCATAGCCCAAGCCAAGTCAAGTAGCTTAAGTCGTTTAACAGCCCTGGTCTATTTGTCAAGTTAAGAAATTATCCATGTGTCACATAGTTAAATAGTTGAGCACAGTGTTATCAGAATTAGACCGGACATCGAACTGATAGAGAGATCAAGTCAATGATTCACTGGTTCAATCATTAGGTCAACTGGTAGGACCGGTAGTATAATAAAAAAATTATACAACCTAATAATTTAATTAACAATTTATAATCACGATAAAAAATACTTTGTATTGTGTGTGTGGTGTATAATGTATTGTGTGCGTCTTCACTGCTGAGTGTGTGTATTAACTGTGTGTGCATGTGGACCGTCTATTGTGCATGTGGAGAGAAAGAGAGAGAGCATAAGAAAAAAAGTGGAACTCGCAGAACTCATATAAGGAAAAAGGGAAGAGGCAGAACTCAAAAGGACCTAGCCAAGACGCGGGGGGGGGGGGGGGGGGGGGGGACAGAGAGAGAAAGAGGAGAAGAAGACTAACAAAGCTTAGGAGGAGATAATGGCTGAGAAGGACTTCGAGTTCGAGATATATGATGTGGGCATTGTTCAAGAGTTAGATTTGGAAGAATCGGAGGCAGAGAAGACGGAGACGAAGGGGCTGATATCGTTTTGAATCGGCCGACGAAGACGAAGGGGCTGGTATCGTTTTGAATCGGCCGATTTTATGAATCTTCAGTACATCAGTTTTGGCCAAAATTGGCGGATTTTCTGGTTTTCCAACGGTTCGATTTCTTTGGCAATTTAACTAAAGAAACGGACCGTTTTAGGTCCTGATTCACAGTTCGACCAATCGGTATGGTCGGGTTTTGATAACATTGGTTGAGCAGACAACGAGTTCAAATCATTTATTAAATAGAGAAATTAAAGTTAGGATGATATTTTATAAGGACAAAATAGGAATAACTCTTAAATGACTATATAAAAACTAAAATGGGATTCTGTAGGGTGAAACCATCTCATATGATGAAGTCTCGTAATGAACTAATTAATTCTATAGACTCAACTAACAAACCAATGGATATTTTTTTTTTTTTTTTTTGATAAGGCAAAAGTAAATAACTTCATTAAGTAGGAAAGTTTCGGTTACAATCAGTCAAAATAGAAGCCTTAAGCTCGGGGGGGGGGGGGGGGGGGGGAGAGCCTACCCAACTCAGCGGTAGTGAGCTGTTCATAGCGGCGGCTGCAACCCAGTGAGCAGTCTTGTTACTGGCTCTAGACTTGTGTAGAAAACCAATGGATATTGACTCGTCCCATAAGGATGAGATATCAACATGGGGCACCCAACTAAATAGGTCACGTGATTTCTTTTTGGTGGGGGAGAATTCTGCTCATATTAATCTCACATCACATCAATAATCTTTCTTTATATTATTTTTTTTAAAAAAGATTCTCTTAATAGATTTTGGCAATTTATTAGTAATGAACTCATTTATATATAAATAGTCGCACTTTTTTTTGTTCAACGATCAGGAGTGTTCGTGTCAATTTACGCTCACCTCGACTAATCCATTTTCTAATACAGTCAAAAGCAAATCAATCACGCTCACCTTGACTAATCTATTCTCTAATACAGTCAAAGGCAGATCATTCACGTCGAAATTAAGATATTCATAAGGAATAAATTTCTCATGGTTTGATCCCAAAAAATTGTCAATATTCGAATTCAGGATATCTGTGTTTACAACTCGTATTTAAATTTATGATACTAGCAATACACGACGTGTGTTGCACGTGATTATATTTAAATAATAATTTTATTATAAGAAATTTAAATTATATATGTAATAAAATTTAATATTAAATTACATGTGAAATAAATAATTTTTATTTTAATTATTACTAAATCTAATTATAGATCTATTTTATCACTTTTTGAGTATCTAATTTGTCATTTGTTTAGGTATCTCCTTGACCCATTAAACATTTTTTTTATATAATGAAGTTTCATTGTAAGATTTTTATTATTCATATTAGATTTTATTTCATCATATAAATATAGACATAGATATAAAAAATTGTATGTAAATATACTACAAAATAAATGAGTTCAAAAGAATTTAGAAATCAAATATAATTAATAAAAAAGTCCAAAAGAACTTAGAAGTCAAAGAGACATAGAAAATAAGATTTGGATAAAAGTAATAAAGAATTTAGAATTCAAATGTTGTTTATAGATGTAAAAATCGGGTAAATTTGAATTTTATGAAAAATGGCAAAACGATAATTTGTCACTACGGTACGGGCTGAAAACCCAAATTTTTCTAGAACTCGGATGAAAAAACGGACATCACTGTTGGATTCTTCTCACGAAGTCTAGTTACCCTGTCAATTTTTGTCGAATTTCAAGACAGTCAGATTTTTTGCGTTTTACTAGGCGATCGGTGTCACGTGACCTAAAAACGAGATGTGGACTAAAATTTCGAAAGTTGAAAAATAATTTTTAAAAAGTTCATATAAAAATATTTTGAACTTGAACCGGGACGAAATTTAATTGTTTCGGGACGAAACCGGACCCGAGAATAGAGAACTTGTGGCGCGATGAGGGCCAAGCATTCCAAGGGGTATAAATAGGGGAGAAAATCTAATTTTCTCCCCATTCTTTCTGCTGGGTTTCGTTGGAGAGGGAAAAGAGAGAGTTCAAGATTTCTCTCTACGATCTACGGAGTTCCTTTGGTTGGAATCCTTCGGGCCAAGTATTAAAGTTGATCTACACGAGGGCTACGCTTACGTACCAAAAAGACGGATTTCACCGAAGATTCAAAAACGAAATTTTGGGAAAATCAAAGTTTGAACTTGGGTAGTGTTGAAAGTTTCTACAACTCGTTTTTACGTTTCGAGCGGTAAAGTTTTCATCCTAATTAGGTTTATTTCCAACTTAGGTTTGAAATATGAAATTGGTAGGGTGTTAGAGATGTGATATCATGTTTGTCACTTGTCTATTGTTGTTGAAATGTGGAAAATAGATATAGAAATGAGTAAAATTAATTATAGCTTGAATTGGGTATGTAGAAATTATTTGAGGTGATTTCTTGAGTATGTGATGAAATTGGGCATTTTATGTGATTACATGATTTAGTGCCTTGAAGGTGTTTGATTAAATGTCTATGTGTATTAAGTGTATTAATTACATTGACTATGTTGTAACATGCTTGGAAATTGATGTTGGAAAATGTTGGCATATGCATATGATATATTGACATTGTGATTGTTGATGGTTATTGAAATGTTCATATTGTGCACATGACATATGGAACATGTTATTGAAATTGCAATTGAGATCTTAGTTGCATAACAATGAGAATTGCAAATTGGGCATATACATTTGCATAAGCACGGAAAATATTGCATTTGTGGGCATTACATGAGTGTGGGTGTGTGCATGTTGTTGGATCAAACACCATTTTTTGTGGTTGATAAGTAGGCTCGGTACAGTCGGACCAAGGTTCGACAGAGTCGCACGGTTGTATGAAAAACTTGTGTCAGGTATAGCAAGAAGGGTTAGATACTCCCTAGGGTGCAAGACCCGGTTACTGGTTTATACATTTCTGCCAATTAAAATCCAAAAAAGTGTATCGGTGTGCGGAACAGGCGGTGAGACACCAAAATCCCACTACCCAACAAAGACACATGATTTATTTTTTTTAAAAAGGTCATTTGATGTGCAACATCAATGACAAGGGCTTGGAATGCCCGATTTTATACTCATGACATTGCATGGGTGATGGGAGCCGGTAAAGGCTCGGGTTGAGTTGCATGTGTGAGTCTCATCTCATAACATAGCATGACATAAATGATCCATCATTGAATTGCATATTATTGAATGGATGATTGTGATTGTTGAATTTGCATGTGAACATTTCATATGCATCTAGATTGGGAAATAGTCTCTTTAGGAGATACTCTATTGAGCGTGACTCACCCTTTATGGAGACAACATGTCAGGTGCGGTGTGAGACCCGATCATGCATTGCATGCATATTAGCATAATTTTGTGGGCTAAATTACAATTATGTGAAATTATTAAAGGGTTAATTAAATCAAATCTTTCATAGCCATGATATGTGTGAGCATGCATTGGGTATGTGGACCCTATTAGTGATGTATTAGTGAGACCCATTCATAAGAATTTCAAATGTGTAAATACTAGTTGGTCGATTTCGAAATCACTTAAAAACTTGGGAGGAAGCAAGTGTAATTACTCAATTAACTTTACACATGTTGAAGTATGAAGTTGCTGAGTCAATTTTAAGGCCAAGTGTATATGGCTATGTATGCCGTGTGTGTGTGTATAAAGTGTAGGGTGTGTGTGTGTGTGCACTTTAAGGTTTAAAGGTGTGTGTGTTTAATATATAATCTCGTATGTGTGTGTGTGTGTGTGTGTGTCTGGTTCTTTGCTGAACTGTGAGTGAAGGTGAGCAAGAGAGGAAGTGGAAAAATAAAAGACATCAAGAAAAGGTTTAAGTGTGTGTGTGTGATTAATTTATAAAAATGGGCTGGTTTATTTGAATTTCAATGAGCTGTTTTATTTTAACTGCAAAACACTTTTTTTTTGTTAGTTTAATTAAGTGAATTAACATAATTTAGGGGCTGTTAAGTATGTGTATTAAACTAGGTGTGAGAAAAATATAAAAAATGCATATTGAGATGCTTGGAATGTTTTGAGTGGGCTAAGTCGAAACCGAAATTATGAGAGTGAAATGGATGGTTTAAAAGTTCAATTAGGGGCTGTTTTGCATTGATTAAATGTGTATGTGAATTTAAGTGTAGCGGTCTTAAAAGAAAAGAGTGATAGAGGTTGGAAATGAGTGTCGGTAATGCCGAAACCCTGATTTCTAAATGTTATTATCACATGTGTAAATTTTAATCCGAATGACCTGAAATTTTGCATGCTGCATTTTTAAATAATGTTTGATGTAATAATGTGACTTTCGAATGCAAATGAATGTGATATCTAGTACGGAATGTATGGAATGCCGAAAGTGCAATTTTTAGGATTCGGGGTCGAAATGTGTGAAAATGGGCCCCCAGTCAATGTGTTTGACCTACGTAATCCTAATTGTGATTAATGTGAGTGATTTTGGAGATTTGTGGAGAAAATATGATCTCTAGAACAAAAGTGCTAATGTGTGAGTGGATAGTGTGATAACCGGAGTTACCGGGGCACTTTGGGGTGCATCATTTTACATGCATTAGTACATGATTAACTATTAAATGTGATAAATGTACTGATATTGTAATGACAAATGTGTTAGGTGGAACAGGTGAAACAGTCGGTGTTGGAACAGATACGATAACACCGGCAGGATCCACCAATAAGACCGAAGGGTCGTAGATATATTTGAGGTGGGTGTATATCTTTATATGTTTTAGAAATGCTATTATAAGATGATAATAAATGATAGAATTTAATAACAATTCTCCAGGATAATGTGCTACATGTTTATGTGATTGAATGATGTTTTGTACTGTGTATTGTGTGACGCACTGTTTGAGACAGAGGCGTCGATGCCTGATCACTGGGCGTGCAGTGTTGTGCTAGCACTGTGGTGTTCCCGGGAGGTTCAGGAGACACGGATCTATGTGGGATCGATTACCCGACGAGGGGTAGTATGGATGTGATGTGACTTGTGAATTTTTTGGAATTAGAATGATGTTGTTGTTTGATACGTGTATCTACATAGTATCTACCTACTTCAGTGTATTACTATCATTTCCATTTCATATACAACATGTATACTCACTAAGCGCGTGGTTTAGCTCACACCCCTATAGTTTCTCCTTTTCAGGTACTGTAGAGGAAGATGCAGACCAGTCCACTGTCCAGTTGATTGAGTCTTGAATAATGTTAGGGTGATATCACTCAGGTTGAGTGTCGGTATGATTAAATGCTGGGTTGTGTATTATATTTATGAGAGATTATTATGGCAAGTTAATAGTATATATTTGTATATAGACTCAACAAGCATACTTTGTGATGTATGCTATGTGGGTGTAGAATTTTGTATATGTCTATAACCTGAGAAACAAACACTTGGTACAGGTGTTTTATATATGGTACAGGTTATGAGACAGGTTTTACCATCATGTTTATTGACTAAGGTGATGGGTGGTGTTGTTGCACCTATGAGATTATTTAAGGTTTGATTAGTCCAGATTATACATATATATAAACAAGTGTATCAAAAACCTAGTTGCGTCTCATCCTTTGGAGACCGGGATGGGGCGTGACATGCAGGATATGCGCCGATGGACGGCTCTCAATCAAGCCCTCATGGTTGAAGAAAAGTCGAGATGTGGCTTTTGAAACATGTGTTGTAAAAATAATTATGTTATTTAGTTTTTGACATGTGACATTGTAAAGGATTGTAAAATGAACTCATATGAACTGTATTTTGCTTAAAACTGATGTTATATGAGTTTGGTATGATGTTGTATAAGTTTGGAATGGATTGGAATTGAAAATGAATGAATCGTAGGAAAACTAGTAAGACCTACCGGTAGAACGACGAGTTCTTCTACCTGTAGAACTTGTCCAGTAGGTTAAACCTACCTGTAGAATTTCAAGTTTTGCTGTAGAACTTTTCCAGTAGGCTAAACCTACCGGTAGAACTTTTTCAGTAGCCTTTTCTACCAGTAGATCTTGCACATCTTCTACCGGTAGGTTTTGTTAAAATCTCAAATTTTGAAATGTTTTGCTAGGCCTATGGGTCTTGGGTTCTTTTGTTTAAATGATATAAATGGACATTAAAATGAGGATAAATTGATGTATATTGGATTTCAGATGGGTCATATGATGAAGTATACACAAGTTATGCATTTGGGAGTGCCCGGTATAAGTGGGACTCTGCCCAAATTTTGTGTTGTTGTGATCCCAGTAAAAGGGATGTTGTGCCGTAGTGTCGGGTTATGTGACATTCACGGGTATTTTCGTGAGTTGATGGATGATCAATAGATTAATAAAGGACCCCCGGTTTTAGGGGAGTCACAATAGAAGAGTCCAAAAACACTTAAAAGTCAAATAATTTAGAAAATCAAAATTGGATGAAAAGAATAGATGGGTATCATTGATTTTATATTAATAATTAGGGATAAAATAGAAAATCAAAAAAAATTCACATGTGCTGACATTTCTAAATAGTATAGATATATAACATATGAAAGCGAGAAACAAAATTGAAAAATTAGGAGAATATCTCATTTTAAGAGGGGAGAGGGGGACCTTCCTATTGTTTGACTCATAATATAAAACAGGATAGATTTCAATAAATTCATCCAACGGTTTCAAATAGACTCATCTAACGGCCACCAACATCTCTCTTAAAATCATTCATATTATACTGTACATTCAGGCATATGTTACTCTAATTTCTCATAAATGTTGTGCACATGACTGGTTTAATTACCAGTGCAACTACCTTTCAGACTCTCAGAGTCAAATAAACATATCATTATTGTACAAAGAGTAATGCTACAAGAACTTAAAAATTAGACTTAAAAACTAGACTTGATAATTACAGTTATTGATTTCACTATAGGTCTCAGTATTTATTGAGACCTACTACCTATTTAATGGTTGTAATTATCAAATCTATTTTTTTAAGTCTAATTTTTAAATTTATGTAACATTATTCTTGTACAAAACAAAATAGAATAGCCAACCGGGAGAGTCTACGGTACCGCCTGGTCAAATAGCGGTACCGTACCGAAAAAAATTTGTTGTTGTAAATTTTTTGGCATTTAATATTACTCAAATGTATGACTGTAAATTTTTTATCATTAAATATTATTCACTAAAGGTGTAACTTTGTTTATAAATGTAATAACATTACCTTAAAGGGTTGTAACTCACTTCAAATACTTGCAACCTCAGCCGCCGTTTTTTTGTGGTACTTTTACCTTTATCAGTTGTAACATAACCTTAAATACTTGTAACATAATCTTAAATGTAGTAATTTTACCATACATAGTTATAACCTCACTTTCAAAAATAGTAATTTTACTTTTAATTGTTGTAACCTTACCTACAGAGTTTGTACCTCACCTTTAAATGTGATAACTTTATCTCAAGAGTAATAACTTTGTCTTTGCAAGTAGTAACATTACATTTAATAGTCATGATCGATCATAATTAATTAAGATCGATCCCAATGCCAAATTTTTTTTTTTTTTTGCGATTCCCCTCAATTAGGATCGATCATGATTAATTAAGATCGATCACAATGCCAATTTTTTTTTTTTTTTTGCAATTCCACTAAATTAGGATCGATCATGATTAATTAAGATCGATCCCAATGCCAATTTTTTTTTTTTTTTTTTTTTGGGATTCCACTCAAATTAGGATCGATTATGACTATATGAGATCGAACTTTTTGCATTTGATGGTTCAAAAATTGGGATCAAACTAAATTTATGGTGGTTCCAATTAAATAAGATCGATCACGACTAGCCGAACTTTTTTTTTTTTTTTTTTTCTGAACTGGTCCTGATCCTATATTTAGTTATATCAAATTGACATGTAATTTCATAAAATTAATTAACATTTTATGAATTAATGTTAATTTTATGAATTTTAAATTTATAATTTTGAATGTTAATTTAATACAATTGAAGGTCAATTTAATGTTATTTTTGATGAATTGAGTGTTAGTTGAAAAAAATTGAAAATTAATTTCATAAAATTACATGTCAATTTAATGTAACTAAATATAGGATCGAGACCAGTGCAAAAAAAAAAAAAAAAATATTCGATCTCATATATTCATGATCCTTCTTAATTTAAGTGGAATCGCAAAAAAAAAAAAATTTGGCAGTGGGATCGATCTTAATTGAGTGGAATTGCAAAAAAAAAATTTTGGCATTGAGATCGATCTTAATTAATCATAATCGATCCTAATTGAGTGGAATCGCAAAAAAAAAAAAAATTGTCACTGGGATCGATCTTAATTAATCATGATCAATCATGACTATTAAATGTAATGTTACTACTTGCAAAGGCAAAATTATTACTCTTAAGATAAAGTTATCACATTTAAAGGTGAGGTACAAACTCTTTAGGTAAGGTTACAATAATTAAAAGTAAAATTA
This sequence comes from Ilex aquifolium, assembly GCA_951799425.1. NCBI lineage: Eukaryota > Viridiplantae > Streptophyta > Magnoliopsida > Aquifoliales > Aquifoliaceae > Ilex > Ilex aquifolium. Next base: position 18,848,363 of record OX637410.1, read on the forward strand.
CTATATTTTAAAGTGGGGTTATAACTATTTATGGTAAAATTACTACATTTAAGGTTATGTTACAACTGGTAAAGATAAAAGTAGCACAAAAAAACGACGGCTGAGATTATAAATATTTGAGGTGAGTTACAACCCTTTAAGGTAATGTTACTATATTTATAGGCAAAGTTACAGTTTTAGTGAATAATATTTTATGATAAAAAATTTACAGCCACAAATTTAAGTAATATTAAATGTCAAAAAATTTACAACCACAAATTTTTTTTGGTACGGTACCGCTGTTTGACCAGGCGGTACCGTAGACTCTCCCTAGCCTAAAAGGGCAGCTGCACCTGGTACCATCAATTAAAAAGTCCCATTACTATTACTATCGGTACCATAAAAGTCGGTACCACTGACAAAGGGTCACAACTTCTGAATGTCACCAACAACTCAAAATCATTTATTTGAGTCCTACAGCTTGTGGGGAAGATAAAAAAATTAATAAAAGGTTCAATACCCAAAAAATTTGATATTGGATTTTAGATGGGTCATGTGATGAAATATACACAAGTTATGTATTTAGGAGTGCCAGGTACAAGTGGGACTTTACCCAAATTTTGTATTGTTGTGATCTCGATAAATGGGATGTTGTGCCGTGGTGTCGGGTTATGTGACATTCACGGATATTTTCGTGAGGTGATGGATGATCAATAGGTTAATAAAGGATCACCGATTTTAGGGGAGTTACAATAGAAGAATCCAAAAACACTTAAAAGTCAAATAATTTAGAAAATCAAATTTGGATGAAAAGAATAGATGAGTATCATTGACTTTATATTAATAATTAGGGATAAAATAGAAAATCAAAAAATTTTCACATGTGCTGACATTTATAAGTAGTATAGATATATAACATATGAAAGCGAGAAAAAAAATTGAAAAATTTGGAGAATATCTCATTTTAAGAGGGGAGAGGGGGACCTTCCTATTGTTCGACCCATAATATAAAACATGATATATTTCAATAAATTCATCTGACGATTTTAAATATACTCATCTAACGGCCACCAACATCTCTCTTAAAATCATTCACATTATACGGTACATTCAGACATATGTTACTCTAATTTCTCATAAATGTTGTGCACATGACTGGTTTAATTACCAGTGCAACTACCCTTCAGACTCTCAGAGTCAAAAAGACATATCATTATTGTACAAAGAGTAATTAAAAATTAGACTTGATAATTACAGTTATTAATTTCACTATAGGTCCCAATATTTATTAGGACCTATTACCTATTTAATGATTGTGATTATCAAGTCTATTTTTCTAAGTCTAATTTTTAAATTCGTGTAACATTATTGTTGTACAAAACAAAATAGAATAGCCAAAAAAGGGCACCTGCACTTGGTACCATCAATTAAATGGTCCCATTACTATTACTATGGGTACTGTAAAGGTAATAGTCGGTACCATTGACAAAGGGACACAACTTCTAACCAACAACTCAAAATCAATTATTTGAGTCCTACAGCTTGTGGGGAAGATAAGAAAATTAATAAAAGGTTGGATACCAAAAGGTCTCTCCCCCCACCCCCCTCCGGCCGCCGGCCGGTTAAAGGGGTTGATTTTGAAAATACACTGGTTAAGGGAAAAAAAACTAAAACAAGGGTGTTTTATTAAGATACTGTTTGATAAATTTTTTAGATTTTTTTTTTTTTTGCTTTTATTACAATTTTCTCTTGATGGATTTGTTCACTTTCATCAAGCTTAATAGCTCGAAAACATGTGTTTTTTTTTTGACAAAATTTATTTTTTATTCAAAAAATAATTAAACTTTTTTTAAGGTTACCCTAGTGAGCAAGATATCTACAAAGTTTGGAGATGATTAGACGAATGCGAGTTATATACAAATAAATTATTTGCTTGATTTGAGCATATGAAATATAAATTAGAATAAAACAATTTTACTATTAGCCACTTTAAAATGTGCAATAGTCATTTTGTCATGCATGGACCACTCCAAGGGTGTATGCGGGAGCCACTCACTTTTTTTATCTTTTTTTTTTTTTTTTGCGCTATTGAAAAAAATGGATAGAGGCAAAAGAGAGTGTGCAAAAATCACCCCAATAGATTCTTACTGGTGGGATAATGAAGCCCCCGACCGCGCTTGTTACTCCTCTTGAGAACGAACCTAATTAGACTAGTATAACGGTCAGCCATCGAATTTTAATGTGGACTCTAAAACTCGAACCTTCAACATCAGAATAATTCGATGGATACATTACTGGACCACCCCACTTAACGGTGGCTCACTTTGTTTCAATGTTTGTAGGCGTGACATTGACTTCGTTTGGCCAAAATGTCTCATCTCTAATAGCTATGGCATGTGAGGCATTCATGTCACGATAGTGTAGCAAACCTCGTGTTGGCTCTTAAAACATGTTATGTTTCTCTATACCCAAGTGAATGGTAACTCCCATGTGTTAATTTTTGAATGACTCACCCTACCTAAATCAATCATCATCATATTGGCCCCTACTATCAATGATATCTAGTAATGTCCTTGTGAGCACGTCTCTCTCTCTCTCTCTCTCTCTCTCTCTGATCCTATCAAAATTAGTTGACTAGTTATTCTAGAGAAGTGGGTTGGAGATGCTCTTAACTCATTAAAATGACTTTCATACCCCTCCACTCTTCTTCTCCGACTACCCCACGCAATTCTTCTTATATCTGATCTAACAGACCATTCAATCAGATCCCCCAAGAGACCAAAGATCAAAAGAAAATAAAAATCACCAAGCCATGCCATCACCACTCCTCATCAAACAAAAACCCAAAATCCAAAATATAAAATATAAAATCCAACTAATCAAACTTCCAAAAACCGAACCTGTGTTTCCAATTGTTATGGGTCCAAAAATCCAAAACACCCTTTCATGGGTTGCCGTGGATGGTTAGAATGGAGACCTTTGTACATGTTGATTTTGAAGATGTGAATTTGCTAGTCGTCTTCTCTCAGCGACACATTTGTTATGTACACGACATATATATAAAGATGTATATACCTATAGGTATATATATAGATCTATTGAATCAAAATAAGCCCTATTTTATTATGTTTTGAGTTTAGATTAATAGATTTTCTCCATTTTATGGATTTGTTTTGCAATATTTAGGTTTGTTTGAAAGACATTCAAGGGTTTGGTGGGTTCTTCAATTTGGGTTTTGATTGGAGCTATGAAAAGGAGAAGGTGGGTGGTCGTGGGAGTGGTTATTGATGGAAAAAGGGAGAGCTTTGTGTGTGTGTGTGTGTGTGTGTGAGAGAGAGAGAGAGAGATTTTGTGAAATTGTGAAAGGTGAGGATTGATAACCAGTTGGAACTCCCATGCATGTGGTGTGGCCTGTGGAGGTGGTGCAAACTGGAGTGCTGGTGGCTATATTTAGGATGATCTAATGCCAGTGTGCAAACAAGTTGGAGGATTGCAGAAGGAAAGAGGGGAGAGGTAGGTAAGGGTATTTAGGTCTTTTCATATTTCCATTTTTTTATATTTAGTCTCCCAAATGGAGAGTGGTCCACAAACCCAGTTAAATTGAACAGAAAAAATACCGGTGCATTTCAGTCTTATAATCACAAAGGGATTATGTGCTATTTTTAATTTACAGAGAGATAATGTGCAAATAAATAAACTATAAAGGGTATAAAATGAAATTTGCCCTTGATTTTAATTTCAGCTTGAGTTCAAAAATATAAATGATGATAGTATTCGTGTTGAAGACGGGAAGGTTTGACTCCCAAGTTAGTTATCAAAGAGGGTCTAATTTACGGGGTCTTCATATCTTGTTATTAAAATTTTGGTGGTAGTACGATGACGGGCTATTCCGAAGAGATTTATAGTTATGACTAATCGAGCATTCTACATCAGAAGATACCTTCATGATCACGCCCAGAGAGGATCAATACCTCCTGGTTGCTCCTCTCCCATTTTTTTGACAAAAAAAAAAAAAAAGACCCAAAAAATCTTGTAAATTGGGTTGAGCTTCCCATTGATCTCTCAACCGCACGTGCACCACGTGTCTTATTTATTGCGATGGTACCATACCTTGCAATAATCAGTTTGTATTAATGCTCTTCCTTCCCATGCAATTGCTGACATTGTTGACATATTTTCATACTAGGTCTTATACACCATTGAAATTTGGTATTAGTCCCAATCTCTATTTCTTTGGTTGCATGATTCACGAGCGTTACTGTACATACGTCAAATCACCATATTAAAATCAACACCAAAAAATCAACGGTCAGAAATGTTCGAATCAACTTATGCGCATCTCGATTAATTTTCTCTCAAGTCCAATTAAAAATTGGTTATCCACGTCAAGATTATGATATTTATGAGGGATGACTTGGTTTAATAAATAAGCGAGCATTGGTTTCATCTCGGTTTCGCGATGAATTGGCAGAGATGAAATAAGCAAGCATTGGTTTAGTCTTAAAAATGGGTTGACGTATTAGACCCGTTTAACAAATAAATCGATACGAAACTAATTAAATACAATTTTTTATACGATATGAATCGCGCCTGACTTTGAATGGGCTGTGCATCGATTGAACAAATTTTAATATGGTACAACTAATAATACATGACACGACACAATTCGATTTATTAATAGGTGAATGGTGGATACATTTAGAAGTTAATCATACTATAATTAATTATATTGCTGATATGGATGTAAGAAGTCTATGTCTTAGATTCCTAAGTTGATACCAAATCTTTTCCTTGCCCAAAATGATTTCTTTATGCTTTAATTATCTTTCTACTTGTGGATGGCTTCATAAATTGGCCATTTCACCAAAACTCAATAAAAAAAAATGATAATAAGTCGTAGCCTCCTTCATGTTAATTTTGGCTGCACTTCTCAATATATTCCACTTCGCCAGTCAACAAATTGGGTTTTGATCGGATTTTAATTGATTCGAATTTGAATTCGATTTCAAAAATTTGATCTGAATTCGACCTGATAATCTAACAAATTTTATTTTCGTAGTCCGTATTCGAAGATGTTAACAATCTAAAAAATCTAATTCTATTCGAATAACTTAATTAACTAAATTTTAACAAATTATACCTAAATGTTAACTACTTTTTTTTTTAAATAATCACTTAATTTTTTTAATATTTTATATAAAAATATATAAATAATTCGGATTGAATTATAATCGAATCGGATATAGGTCGATTCAAATCCGAGTCTGTGAAATATAAGATATCGGATTCAAATTAAAATTTGAATTATCAATAAAAAATATTAATCTATATCCAATTAATCAGATTCAGATTCGTATCAAATTCGGATCAAAATTCAATCCATTGACCGGTGGATATACCACCACTGCATATGTAAATTGGAAAATGCTACTTAACCCAAATGAAACCAAAAAATTAAAACCCAAATGAATATCATCCCTTGGATGAGTGTGAGATGAGTGAGTTTCACCGAAAAAATTGATGGGATCCACTCATCCAAAGGATGATATGCATTTGAGTTACAATTTTTTAGATTTTATTTGGATTTTGTAGCATTGCTCACGTAAATTCAACCAGCAATCTGCAACCTTTACGTTGGGAAAATTATAGTTCAACCCCCTCAATTATAACCCTGGTTTCGCTTCATCCCTCAACTATATATTTTTCAAATTGTTCCCTCAAGTACTTGAATTAGTTTCACACTGTCCAAAAATTAAAATAAGTAATTCCCTCAAGTACAGGATATTGTTATTACAACTAAATCTAAATGAATCACTATTACAATGAAACAATAAAGAAGTCCATAAAAAAAAAAAGATAATACAATTCCAAAGAGGTGGACAAAGAAAAACATAATCCTATTCTATGAGTCCGTTTGGTTAGCAATAAAAAGATGATGGAAAGTGAAGTGAAAGAAAATATATTTTTATACATGCATTTGCGTTAGCATGAAAAACTTCTAAGAAAATTTTAAAACAATTTCATTCTATTGTTTGAAAGAAAGGAAAGTTATAAGATTTTTTTTTTAATTATATAAATTATTCTTAATTATTTTAACTCGGTCTAAAGAAAAAAATATTTTTTATTATTCAAATTTTAGAAAAATTGGCTCCTAACCTAATTCAGGGACAAGAATCAACTCGAATTCTGATCTCTAGACCAAATTATATAGTTAGCCTAATTTGTATAAAGTTTTTTAAAATTAATAACTAATTGAATATTTTTTTAAAAAAATAAGGATAAAATGAGAAGTTATGTTATTAAACACAACATTCTTGTTTTTTCTTGTGTTTTTTGCAAGAAAAAAAAGTTAGTTAGATGTGAAAAAATTTAAGTATGGAAGAAAATTATTTTTTCTATCATTTTTTATTTCATGTTAAACAAATATATGTAAAATTTAAAAAAAAATTATTTCTTACATTTTCTAATATTATCTTGCTAAACACAGAGATTGGTACTTGTTTATGACAAGAATAGACTCTTGATCTTCTAAGTTCTAACTGCGATTATCAAGGGTGGGTAAAATTAAACTATAATTGTTGGTGGCAATATCAATGTTACCCTGAATACATGTTGGTAGGCAAAAAGAATCTAAATGATAAAAAAGAAAAAATTGTGTTCTCGAACTTTTTCAGAATCAATCTATATAATAAAGTAGTTAGATTGTTTATCTTGAACTTTTCGCGGCTTAGATCATTTTGATTCGATGGTCCTAATTAGATTTTTATTCATTTTACAACTCTAAGACTTCCATCTCTCATATAATTCTCTCTATCTATTTGTCTTATACTCTCTCTATCTCTCATATTATAAATAACACTTAATGTAAATAAAAAATAGCACATTGACTATAAACACCAAATAATATTCAACACGAAATGAACCTTAGATTGTAAATTAATATATAATTTTATCAAAAATTGACATTTAATTTTATCCAATTTATATTCAACTTTGTTGAATTAATATCAAATTAATTTTTATTATTATCAAATTAATATTTAAATTTATTTAATCAATTTTTTGGGGTATTAAATTATATCAATTTTTGGGATATTAAATCAAATTTTATTTGATTTTATTAAATTTTTAATTTTTTTGTACTAAATTTGGAGAAGGGAAATTTTAAAAATAATAAAATTTGTTGGGATGAAATTATCAATTTATGTTAACAATATTGACGGAAGGGAGACAGAGGGAATCTCCGTGTAATGAATTTCAAACCTCAGAAGGTCTTTGTGTTATTTATAAAATGCAGGGGGTGTCTATGTAATATTACTAAAACTCAGGGGATGTCCATAATTTTTACCCTATTTTTTAATTAAATATTAATTTATTTTAAAAACTTGAATTATTGTATTTCTAATAAAAACAGTTATTGATTAGGAATGTTTGTTGGTAACTAAAAAAAAAAATGTGTGTAAGTGTGTTTCTGTGTATATTTATATGTGAATGATTAAACATTTAGTAATTAAATTTATAATTATATTGTGTCATTTGGGGTTGAATGGTGATAATAATGATAAATTTACGAGTTCTATAAATGACCAATATTTGGTTGATTTTATTTATCGTTTAAAGATTGTGAATTTAATTGTATTCTGTTAGTGTGTATATATATATATATATATTTGCTTGTGATACTTATTATATGGAGATAGGATGGATTGAAAATATGGTGGTTGAGTTTATAATTATATTGTATTATTAGATTGAGTGGTAGTAGATGTGGTAAATTTGTAAGTCTTATAAATGTGCAAGATTTTATTTATTACTTAAAAATTGTAAAATTTATTGGATTATGTTAGTATTTTTTTTTTCCAGATGCATTTGTATATGTAGTGTTGTTTTGAAATTTTTTTATTTATTTTTATAACAGTTCCATTAATATGGAGGATATGGTTGACGATATATTTCGAGTCATTTTAAAAGAAAAATTTGTATGAATATTTTTAAGCCATTATTTTTAAATTTGGATAATTATTTAAGATTTTTTTATTTATTATACAATACTTTTAGGTATGGACAATGACTAATCCTACTATACGGGACAAACAAAGAATATTATTGACTGTCCTAAACGTATGGTTTTAGTGCCAGTGCCGAACAGCTTATTGACGGACTAGTCTTGACAGAAAGTATAGGACGATTTTGATCAATATTGGAGCATCCTAGACAAGTGGTCAACTTGCTGGCAATGACTTTGCATTAATCTACAATTATATATATATATTTTTGTTGTAGAGTGTTTAGACTTGTATTGATTACTCCTTCAAACTCTGAATCGACCACCGTAATTCAAGTATATGTCCCTTGAGGAACAAAAGTGACTAACTGTTATATAGTGTGAGAAGTATTGAAGTTGAGACCTCTTACTTGCAAAAGAACAAACTTAACCATTGGATCACTCCTACCTATGTATATATACACACACATATATACATATTATATTGGGGTCTAATGAGCGAGATTTAATTGCACCATAAAATTTGTGCACCAAAAAAAAAATTGATTTCATTGTATTAAATAGAAAATTTTTTCCATCTCTTTCTTTAATTACACAATTTAAAATTAATTTAAACTCGTTATTTAAAAAAAATGACAAAAAAATTTCTCAAAATATATAATCTAAAAAAAAAATCAATATGTGTACATTATAATATTTGAACAAAAATTGTATTGAGCCACTAATTAATAAAAAATATATGATTCAATTTATAATATAAATAAAAGATGTAATAGAAATGAGCGATAAAAATATGTGTGAGATAAATTTAAAAGACTCTAGATATAAGAAAGAGATAGGAGAGAGGATACTTAGTCTGACATAGGAGAGAGAATACGTAGTCTGACATTGGTTAGCGTAAAAATGTATGCGTTGAGTGGAGTTTTTAAGTTTAGGGTAAAAAAAATTTGAGGAAATTTTTTTTAGCAATTGAATTGAATTGAATGAATCTTTGTCAATCTTGTGATAGCTTAACTTAAAGAGTTAAGTATTGAGCCACTAATTAATAAAAAATTACATGATTCAATTTGTAATATAAATTAAAGATGTGATAGAAATGAGCGAGAAAAATATATGGGAGATAAATTTAAAAGACTCTAGATAGAAGAAAGAAATAGGAAAGAAGATACTTAGTCTGACATTGATTAACATGAAAATGTATGGGCTGAATGGGGTTTTTGAGTTTAGGGGAAAACAAATTTAGGGATAATTTTTAGCAATTGAATTGAATGAATCTTTGTGAATCTTGTGATAGGTTAATTTAAAGAGTTAAAATCAATCTTATTTTATTATATAGATGTATGTTTTGAAAATTCTCCTCATTGATGTAGTGATGAAAACAAGCACTAATAACAACGAAAAATGTGACAAATTTGGATTGAACTCTTAACCCATTAAACACTAAAATTCACTTAAAAAATGCCAAAAATAAAAAATAAAAAAATTTAAAATCTCAATCTGAGTAATACTATTTAAACTTAAAAATTTGACTTTATTTGTTGATCTGATTTATTATAACTTTTGAATTGACTAAAAATTTTATCAAACAATGAAACTTGGTCCAATTTCTAATGAAATCACGTCAGATCAACAAATAAGATGATATACTCATATGGTCTATGAAGTACGGATACGGATACGACGATACGGGATACGGCGATACGGATACGGTGATACGGTAAAACTTTAAAAAATAGGATACGAATACGGCTAGGATATGTCCATAAAATATATATTTTTTTAAATTTTATTATTATATTTAATGTAATAATTATGATTTATAAAATGAATCATACATCTATCAAAGATATATAATAATAACTAACCATTATATCATTTATAAATCATACATTCTATATCGCATACATATTGCATAATATATGGAGATACTCGGCGTCGATCGGCGTCAAATACACTCAGTCGTCGATCGTGAGTGAGTGAGAGAGAGAGAGAGAGAGAATCAGTCGACGATCGACTGATGGGGGGCTGTGGAATAAAAAAAATTAGGGTTCTATAATATATTTGCAAATAAGGGCTCAAACATATTTGCTCTTGTGCCCCTATATTTTTTAAAAAATTCAAGTAATACCCCGCCGTATCCGAAGAGTATCCTAAGCGTATCCCATCCGTATCCAAAAATCAAATTTATTTTTTTAATTTTTGGATACTTTTCAACCGTATTTGATACGTATCCAACTATATCATAGACGTATCCGTATTCAAAACGTATCCGATACCGACACTTTGACCATTTCGAAGTATGCGTGGTTGATAGCATATGGTTAATGGGAGAAACTGAGGTTCCAACATGTGAAAAGACAAAAAGCTCGGCCGCACTTGGTACGCCTCATCAATGTGCCACGTGTCACCATCCAAACGGTCACGTCCTAAACTTCACCAGTTTGTGTTTTTTGTCTGAATGCATGGGCTAATTTTCCCCTTAAAAAAGGAGACAGCACATAAATCGTGTAGATAGAGAGAGAGAGAGAGAGAGAGAGAGAGAGAGCAATCAGGCAAGGCAATCAAGGAGAGGCCAGGATTTGTCACAAATCCGCAGGAAGGTAGACCCAGAACCCTTATCCTATCTTCTTCCGACCCTTTCACAACATCTCCTTCACCAGTTTCAATCTCCAAAAAGCTTAACTCTAATTCTCCCTCCCTCTCTCTTGCATGGTTTTCATTGTATATAACCCATTGTTTCTAAGAGTTTTTCAATCACAGTTGCTGTTTTTCTATGACTCGTAGTTATTTCTGAAATGAGTTTTTGCAGCTGCTTCTAAGTTCTCACACACATATATATATATATAACTCTTTCAAAGCCAAGAACAAGAAGAACAAATGGCACCAAGGTCAGGCAGGGGCAAAGGAAACAAAACTAAGACAGATAAGAAGAAGAAAGATGACAAAGGTTTGAATTTCTTTCTAATACTTAAATCTTATGTATTCAATGATAACTTGCAAAAAACCAAGAAAGAAATAACCAGTAACTCTGCTTATAACGAGGAGGTCTTTCTTTTCTTGTGCAGGGGTACCAAGTGTTCTTGATATAACTATCATCACTCCATATGAAACTCAAGTTATACTAAAGGTACTGAATTGATTCTTTAGTAAGAGGACCTGAACTTTGTGGAAATACTAATTTTGCATCATATAAACTATGTGAATCTATGGTAATGAAGGGTATATCAACTGACAAGATACTTGATGTAAAGAAGCTACTAGCTGCCCATGTTCAAACATGCCATCTTACAAACTATTCTTTATCCCACGAGGTAAGTTATAATTATGCACATAACTCCAAGTTCCCTTTAATATGCATTTTCTTAAGTTATTTTTTTTTTTAATGTTGATGATAAGTCATGTGTGGTCATGAACAGGTTAAAGGACAAAGGTTGAATGATAGGTTAGAGGTGGTTGCTCTAAAGCCCTGTTTGCTGAGGATGGTTGAAGGTTGGTTGTGTTCCTATACCTATATGCTCTAAACCTTGAGGTTCTCATGGGTGCTATTATCTATTAATTAAAAATCTTGGGTCTGCTGAACAATTATAATTTACCTCGAAATTAGAAAAATAATGTTATTGAATTTCAATATAGGATGATAATTATTCACGTGTACCTTTCAATTTCATCACATTTTCTCGAAATCTTAAAAAGTACCGTTGGGTGCCAAAGTATAGAGAAATACACCAACATGCCTTTAATCTAATAGTATTCTTTATTTATAGGAAAATGTTATTTGAACTTAATTTGGGAATCTAATCTAGGGACCTAATGATGTATAATCATTGGATTGGTTGTGGACTTCATCTAACATTGGAACTCACAACTAATCCAATGGTTTCATTGAAGCCACATCATTAGGTCCCCAAATAAGGTCCCTATAGCATTGCTCTTATTTATAAGATTTTGTCTATTCCAAGTCAATGGTTCAAATACTTCTTCCTCTCTCCTCTCCTACAAAAAAAAAAAAAGAATATTGAAAAATATCAGTAAACTCCCCAAAGATTTATTACAATTATAATGAGACTCTATGAGGTTTTGATAATGCCATTAATCTCTTCTGAATTCAACTTTTGTATCCCCAAAACCTCCCTCGTTTCAAGTTTTGTGCCTTCCCTTATACCAAAAGACAGAAATCCAATACGGAAGGTTGGTGATTTTGATGAAATGATACAGGTCTCATTGATATTATCATGGAACTCAAAATACACCACAGGTGTCTCGAAAATTTTAACACAACCAAATTGACACCGACTTGTAACCTTTTACATGTATAGTGGTCGGCGGAGTCTTTATTCCGGCCGATCAAACTAAGATTATGTTTTATAAATTAAACGGTCAAGATTAACGCACACAACAATTTACTTTTTTTTTAAAAAGTAAATAACACAACACTTTCAAAATAAACCAACACTTACAGTAATTTATTAAAATTGTTACAATGTGGTCATTCTATTAACTTCTATTGATTATTCGTCAAAAACAAACTCATTGACATTAAGGGTACAAAATAAATATTTTTAAATCATTCAGGGTACAAAGTGAAATTCTCCAAAAAAATTGATGTTAAGATACACTTACGGAATCATTGCCCAAGAAGTTCCACCTTAATTACATTAATGCCACTAACGTTGCAGAGGACTACACGGACGAGTCTCAGGCGGTGGCGCAAGTGCGGAGGCTACTGGACATCGTCGCATGTACGACCCGCTTCGCGAAGCCCAAAGCTGGAAGATCCACCACCACCGCTGTCTGCGGTGGAGTAGCAGAAGGTAAAGCCAAGAGTAGTGGGACCAATCAGAGCACCACCTCCGGCCCAGCATCTTCGCACTTAGATGGAGAAGCCCGAGCATCAGAGCCGTCAGTCTCGGCGATTTCTGAGAGCTACGACATGGTTGCAATTCACCCAGTACCGAAGCTCTCTGATTTTTTCGAATTCTTCTCTTTCTCTCACGTCTGTCCTCCTATACTAAGTGAGTTTTTCCTCTCTTTTTCGTTTTTTTTTTCATTGAATAATTTTAAGAATAAGATTTTTCATATTCTCTCTCACTCACTCTCTCTCTGCTTTGCAGATTTGAGAAGAGTGGAAAGTAAGGATGAGGAAGAGGCCCGAGATGGTGATTACTTTGAGATGCAGGTTAGGACTCTCTCTCTCTCTCTCAAATTCTTAAATAAATGCGCAGATGCCACTTCTTTTTTGTAACTTTAGCATCTAAATACTTCAGGATTTGAGTTTTAAGTTGGGCCTGGTTCAAATGGTGGTCTAACAATTTAATTACTTGACATGCTTGGGGGGAAAAACGTTCGGTTGCTCCTGTCCTGCTTTTGTTCTTCTTCTTGTTGGTGTCCTTTTCTTTCTTCCTCTGTTTGGTGATAATGTTGGTCTAGCATTTCAATTTAATGTAGCTAATTAAATTGACATATGCAGATTAAAATCTGCAATGGGAAGTTAGTACAAGTGGTTGCTTCAGTAAAAGGGTTCTACACTTTGGGAAAACAGTTTCTACAAAGCTACTCTGTGGTGGATCTTTTGCAACAGATAAGCCAAGCTTTTGCAAATGTAAGTGCTTAATCTTTTACCCAATAAGTAGTGGTTAGCAACTCCATGTCCTCACATAGTTTTTTATCCTTCTACAGCAGTCAATTGTTACAGCACTTTTAGCAAGTATGATTTCACTGATATGTGATTTTGACAAAAAGCAAGAGAACGAGAGAAAATATGTTTCGGTTTTCTCTATGTTTGATTCATTAGTATATTTCCAAAATGCATGATTGTATGTTGCCTTTGTTTATTTGGGTCCTTTTTGTCCAATAGATAGTCTCTTAGCAATTTGCTTTCAGAAACAGATCACTTGAACTGTAAAGCATAGTTATTAAAATCGTACGATTCGCGATTCGATTTGTACGATTCGGTTCGATACAGGTACAAAACTATTCGTATCTTATATGAGAATCGTTTTAAAGTTGAATCACGTCTGAATCGTACGATTCATACGATTCGATTCGTATCTCACGAATAGCACGATTCAATCATTTTTTTTTAAAACCCAAATTTTTGGCAAAACGATGTCGTTTTGTCCGCTAAATAGTAAAACGACGTCGTTTTGTTTACAGAGGAACCCACGCCCTAAAAAAACTCAACCTATTTGCTTGTTATCTCTCTCTGACGTCGTCTAAAGCTCGTCTTTCGTTGTCTAAAGCTAAAGGTCACGGCTAATGCTCTCGAATCATTGGTTGATTGTTGCTCTCAATTCTTTCATGAGTAGTTTGTCAGGTTCTAATTTTTTGTTTCAACATGTTGGTTAGTACGTTTTCTCCCAATCAATTTTTTTATTTGTTCTTTTTTCATTCATGTTTGTAACCTAATCTATACTGTGTGTCACTATTTTAATTCTTGAATAACCATGGTTCTTTAATGAATTTTTTTTTCAAGTTGTTAAATTTGAAAATAGTTAAGTAAAAGATGAAAAAGAAACAAAAGGCTAGCGTCTTTCCATTTAGACGATGTGATTATGTCAATTGATTATTTTTAGAATGCAATAATGTTCAATATTCAATATTTTGTCTATTTTAAATATGTAATATTAGCTTTTATTTTTGTTCAAATTTTGTGTCGAATCTTGCGATTCACGATTCGATACGATTCACGATTCTCAAATTTAAGATTTCGATTCACGATACGAATTGTGATTTAACAACTATGCTGTAAAGTGGTGAGTAATGATCTGATGGTGTGTGCAGGCATACGAGTCCTTGATGAAAGCTTTTGTAGAACATAATAAGGTGACATGTTATTTACTTAAAGAAGCTTCCATTGCAAATGCAATGATATCAGAAGAAGTGAATAAGCTCTTTCTCTGATGTTTTTTCCAGTTTGGAAATCTTCCGTATGGTTTTCGTGCCAATACATGGCTTGTCCCTCCTTCTGTTACTGATTCTGCATCAAACTTCCTGCCCCTTCCAACAGAAGATGAGAACTGGGGTGGAAATGGTGGAGGCCAGGGAAGATACGGTGAATATGATCTTAGACCATGGGCAACAGATTTTGCGGTATTGGCTAGCCTTCCTTGCAACACTGAGGAGGAGAGGGTGGTCCGAGACCGGAAAGCTTTCTTGCTTCATAGCCTGTTCGTTGATGTCTCAATTTTTAAAGCTGTCTCAGCCATACGCCAGGTATTAAGTTCTTCTATGAAGGAAAAAGACGCATCAAATTTATCTCCAGGCTTAATCTTGCATGAGGATCGTGTTGGGGACTTGACTATTACAATACAACGAGATGCCGTGCATACAAGCTTGAATTCAGAAGTAAAAATTATTGGAAGTGAATCATCCGGTATGTCTGCTAAGGATGTTTCTCAAAGGAATCTACTGAAAGGGGTGACTGCAGATGAGAGTGTAGTTATACGTGTAAGCAATTATTCCTCATAACTGCGTGGCTTATTTTTTGACTTATTGTGATTGTACAAATAAAAAGCAACATAAGAGCTAAAAGTTAAAAATAAAGCGAGAGGTCACATTTCTATATACCCGCACCCTAATTTTTCTATTGTTGTCAGTCTAGGTTATTTAGGTTACTCCTCCCTTTCTAAACGAATATTTTTTCCAAGTGTACTTTAGATACAGGTTGCTTTGTCAAATATTTTATATGAATAAAGCCTTATACATTTATAAGCGGTAAAGACAACTCATTTTTGCAATGCATCTCTATTAGGACCATATTAGTAATTGAATTAGGCCATTTTTGTTTTGCTAAAATTCCAATACAAATTCTCCCTCTTCTCCCACTGAAAAGTTACATTTTGTGGATTTGGTTGTACGGTTAGGTCATAATTGATAGAATTTTGAAAAACTAGAAATACAAGATTTGAAAGCTCGAAGGTTGTTTTGTAAAAAATGTTGTAAACAGTTCTCTCAAGGTTGTCCTTTTTTTTCCTGCTCTTTTCTGATTTTGCTCTGACTGGGAGAACTGAAGCAAACAGTTGAATTTTGCAGGATACTTCCTCACTAGGTTGTGTTGTTGTGAGACATTGTGGATACACTGCAATTGTGAAGATTGTGGGTGATATTAAGAAGGGAAAATGTATGGCTCAAGATGTGGATATTGATGACCAACCAGATGGAGGAGCCAATGCACTTAATGTTAACAGGTTTCGCTTGATACTCTGCACATAAAACATGTCAAGGATATGAAATGGCTTGTCATCTCTTCATTGGAAACAAAGAAAAATGTTTTTCACTCCTCTGTATCTGTGCCAAAGCTAAAATTAGTGTGGCAGCTATAGTGCTCTTTACCATGATATGATGGGGCGTGATATGTAGCATTATTAACTAGGATGCCCATATTGTCAATTTATAGAAGAGTACTTAGTCCACCTGCCTAATCCTCTCTTTGATGGGTACCAGACAAGCCAAAAAAATTGGGATCGCAACACATGTTGATTTATCCACGCCTTATAGAGCATGTTTGACTGTCAAAGGATTCTCCTTCCTGTCTTAAATTTATGAATTACAGTTTATAGATGGAACTTTTAGTTTATTGCATGTTATCCTTTCTAGTAGTACGGAGCACTGGAGGACATGTAACTGAGTCTGAAAGACTCTGAAATTACTCATGTTTTTAACTACTTTGCTCCAGCATGTACTTGCACTGCAAAGTAAAAGCAAACATTGTAATGCTCTAAGAGCAAATGATGCCAAAATATGCAAGTGCCTTTGTTGTTATCATCCTTAATAAGGAGAGCTTCTAATTTGCATAGCTGCATGTAATGGGCTCATTACATACTACATCTTCTTGCAGCTTAAGGGTTCTGCTTCATGTGTCATCTAATCCCGAATCGCCCGGAGGATCCCAGTCACCTCAATCTAAGCTAAATGATCTTGAAACTTCAAGAAGCCTGGTTCGTAGAGTAGTCAAAGAAAGCTTGTTCAAGTTAGAGGACAAAACAATGGGTTCCGAAAGGTCTGTCAGATGGGAACTTGGTTCTTGTTGGGTGCAGCATCTACAAAAGCAGGAAACACCAGTGGAGAACAGTGCTAAAAGCCCCGAGGCTGATAATAAAGCTGAACAACTGGTTAAAGGACTTGGGAAACAATTTAAAATGCTGAAGAAGAGGGAAACAAAACCAAGTAATGTTTCTGGTCTGAAAGTTAATGACGAAAATGATCTGAATGCCAGCAGCCTAAATGTAGAAAGCAGAACTGGAGAGTTAAATGATGGCCAGTCTAACCGTGAGGTGGAGTTGAAGAAATTAATTCCTGAAGAAGCATTCGTACGTTTGAAAGAAACTGGGACAGGCCTTCATTTAAAGGTAATATTTTCAATTATTGGGCATTATCAGCTTATGGAATTGTTACGCTATTAGTTTGACAAGCCACAAAAGAAAAGGGGCAAAAAGAGTGGATGAAAGCAGTATCACATTGCTAATGACATGTTATTATAGCTTCATCAACTGATTAGCTGTGTATCTCATTATCGTTGTTGTTTTCGATACAATGATGTTCTTTCATTATTACTTTTCTTTAAATTAACCGCTTAAACTTGGTTTATCTAACAGTCGGTGGATGAGCTCATCAAAATGGCACACAATTATTATGATGAAATTGCTTTGCCTAAGCTGGTAATACTTGGTGTATGCATTGAGTTTGATTCAATTTGAAAGTTTAGGGTTGTCTTATGTAATCTGCAAACTTCACTATCATTATGTTTATTAGGTAACAGACTTTGGATCTCTTGAACTTTCACCGGTTGATGGACGCACACTAACTGATTTCATGCATCTAAGAGGACTACAAATGCGTTCTTTGGGTCGTGTGGTGAGAAAATATTCCTCTCTCTCTCTCTCTCTCTCTCCCCCCCCCCCCCCCCCCTCCCTCCCTCCCTCCCTCTTCGTGTTTGTGTTGTCGAATTTCCAATTAATCAAAAAGTTTAAGCTGTTGGAGAATGCGCCCAGCCATGTATATCAAGCTCTCAGTACCCCTTCATGTGTGACTCCACATCACATGTGGAGATGACAAACAGAATGGGAACATCCTCGTGCACGAACATGAGAGGGGAGACATATGGAGACTAAGAGACTTAAACCCATGATCTTCTGGAACCAAAGTTTTGTACAAGTCAGACAACCAAGAGCTTACTTAAGCCTATAGGAGTGGGCCTAACAATTTATATCAAGCTCTCAACATGCGAACACGTGCCTGAACTCTCATTCACAATGCCTACGTGTGCAGGCCAACTCCAATTTGGCTCTGTGCCAATCATAAGTATTCTTTTTAAAATTGTTGTGCATGATGCATCAAATATAAAACATCTTCATCAGCATTAAATGAATGGTATGAAACAAAGTTTTGCAGAAGAAAGGCTTTTGATTTTTTTTTACTTGAATGCATTAGTAACTATGTATTAAATATGATCTTTATTGTACACACCAGGTTGAACTTGCGGAGAAGCTTCCTCATATTCAGTCTCTTTGTATTCATGAGATGGTCACTCGTGCTTTCAAGCATGTACTTAAAGCTGTTATTGCTTCAGTGGACAATGTGGCAGACTTGTCTGTAGCAATAGCATCATCTCTGAATTTCTTGCTTGGTGCCTGCTCAATGGAAGATAATGACGAAAACTCGAGTGACGATCACATCATCAAATTACAATGGTTACGAACGTTTCTTGCCAAAAGATTTGGTTGGAGGCTAAAAGACGAAACCCAACATTTGAGAAAATTATCAATCCTTCGAGGACTTTGTCATAAGGTATAATCTACATTGATTCCTGTGAATCCTGGTTTAGTTGAGAACTAGTTTTTTACAATTTCAATTTATCCAGGTTGGGTTGGAGTTGGTTCCAAGAGACTATGATATGGATAGACCAAACCCTTTTAAGCAATCTGATGTCCTCAGCATAATTCCTGTGTGTAAGGTAGGTCTCAGTCTCTGTCTCTCTTCCCCAAATAAATTGAATTTTACTTGATGTTCCCTCTAGATAATTCAATGACTAATGGCTTTTCAATAACCTCGGTATCCAATGATGCTCAACAGCATGTAGGATGCTTTTCTTCAGACGGGCGAACTCTGCTAGAATCATCCAAGATTGCACTGGATAAAGGGAAGCTAGAAGATGCTGTTAATTATGGGACTAAGGTGATAGGCCTTCCAATAAAAATCAATGACCTGTGTGAATATCATTTCTGAATAGGACAAAAACTTATCCAGTTTATCTCTGACTTGAATGAAGGCACTGGCAAAGATGATAGCTGTATGCGGTCCCTATCATCGAGCAACTGCAAGTGCATACAGTCTTCTAGCTGTTGTTCTTTACCACACTGGAGACTTTAATCAGGTAACACATAACCTGTGTTGAGAGAGCATCCATACTAAACGTAAAAATGGAGATCACAGACTGGAAATACTAAATGTAAAAATCCCACTTAATGCCAAGTCTCCACAGGTATGTGAAAACCGTGGATATCATATGCAGTAACGTACAGTATATATGTGTCATTTTAATAGTGAACTGTTCTATACTGGGAGGCTGCATCCAAATTTAGTAATAAGCTACTGAATATATGTGAACAATTGAACATAATCCCATACATTTGTTTCTTGTAATGCTAAGCCACCAGCTTTTCTTTGTTGATGATGTTGCAAACCAAGAATGGCATCTGAAAATTTTGATACTTGCATAGCCAACTTTTTCTTGTGTCTGACTTTTATGCTTCTTCCTTCTTTAGGCAACCATATATCAACAAAAGGCTTTGGATATCAATGAGAGGGAGCTTGGGCTTGACCATCCAGATACAATGAAAAGCTATGGGGATCTTTCTGTGTTTTACTATCGTCTCCAACACATTGAATTGGCACTGAAGTGAGTTTAAAATGACCTTGTTTGCACAGATTATTCTTCAGTCTGATTACCAAAACTATGGCCTTTGTGCTTCCATTTTTTTAAGAATATAATTCAGTTTTAATGTTCTTAATTCAACTAAGTTCTTCCTGCCTCAATCATTCTGTTGAATCTGCCTTTTTTGCGTCATTCTCGTTCATTCTGTTTGTGTAGTTAAGAGATGTGAACATTGCATTGTTTTTTGGTCTTTCCACTCGTTTGATTTCTTAGCCAGAATTGATGGTTTTATCTTTGGCAGATATGTGAACCGTGCTTTGTTCCTTCTTCATTTTACATGTGGTCTGTCTCACCCAAACACAGCTGCAACTTATATAAATGTGGCTATGATGGAAGAGGGCATGGGAAATGTAAATGTTGCTCTCAGATACCTGCATGAAGCCCTTAAATGCAACCAAAGATTATTAGGAGCAGATCACATACAGGTCTCTCTCTCTCTCTCTCAAACTTCACACACATGCACACACACAAACCCCTGCGCTTGCATGTACACACACAAATGTGCACAAATGCATATATACATGCATATCTTCAGCACAGATGCTTCAAGCCTCCTAGGAGATAAAGTTACTGTCTTTTCATTTGGCAGACTGCTGCCAGCTATCATGCCATAGCAATAGCGCTTTCCTTAATGGAAGCATATTCCCTCAGTGTGCAACATGAACAAACTACACTACAGATTCTTCAAGCCAAACTTGGTACAGAGGATCTTCGTACTCAGGTGACTACAATGTTATGACACCATTTGCCATTGTTGTTACTATCAATCTATCATGCTGTATTGGCTACTTTGGCTTCTTTGTTAATTGTTAATACCACTATGTTTCTGGAGGGAAAAAGACAATATTGAAATTTGTTGCAGCAATTTATCCCTAGACGTTGACAAATACAGACAGAGGCTTCATTTGAATATTCCCATTTCTTGTCAATTGGGAAGACTTCGTCACTGTAAAAGTATTAGCATGGATAGTGGTGATATTTCCCTATAATGTTTGTAACAGCAATTTCTTTATGATCTTGCAATTGTGAAATGTTCCTACTTGGTCACACTAAGAGTTGTTAAAAATGCTCAATTGAAATAGTTGGGTGCATAATTGTTAGTATCGAACGATACACAATATAATAAATTTTGATACATGAACAAAACAAAAAGTATCGCTTAAGTGTATCAGTTTGCTCCGTATCGTGCGATACATGATACAATACATCCGATACAAGATGATACGTACGAGATGCCCAATATGGGACAAAACAAATCAATTTTATTTTTTTTGAATTTTTACCAGAAAATGACACATTTTCACTTAGAAGTAATTTTTTCAAATATTAGGTAATGAAACTTCGTCGTTTCACCATCTACCGTTTAAAAAAAATAAAAATCTTCTTTTTTATTCGTTCCATCATATGAACAAATAGTTTGATTGTTAAAAATATCCTTCTCCGACTACTTTAGATCTTAGAACTAGAACTCTTTAAATTTTGATATTGATGAATTATGTTAGAAACTTCCATACTTAGATTGTTAAGTTTTTGTTTTGGTCCTTGTAGTCTCTTTAAATTGTTTTATGTGAAAAATTTGTGGTGCAATGAAATGTTATTATGACATTTTGTCATAGGTATATATGTATTAAACAATTGTATGTATCTTACGATACACAATATGTGATACATTGTGTTTGAAAAATGATACGCTTTCCAATACATGTTTTGACAACCTTGGTTGGGTGTGAATGTGTGATTGCACCGACTGTGAGAAGCATGTCATCACTCAATCAACTGTCATAAAGTTATGAAAGATGCAAACTGATATATTGATGTACATGCAGGATGCTGCTTCATGGCTTGAGTATTTTGAATCAAAAGCCTTCGAGCAGCAAGAAGCGGCACTGAATGGAACGCCAAAGCCAGATGCATCCATTGCCAGCAAAGGCCACCTTAGGTATTGACATGGTATTGCCCAATTACGTTGTTTAAACTGTGATCATACTTCAAAAACCTTTGATCTTTGATTGCAGTGTATCAGATCTCCTTGATTACATAAGTCCTGATCAGGATTCAAAAGCAGGAAATGCACAGAGGAAACAGCGTGCGAAGGTAGTTATCTACATTCTTTTAAAATGATACCTTTTGTCCCTTTTGGGTTATTTGAATTATCTGATCCTCAAGTCACCATTACTATGCTACTTCTGTCTGGATGAACTATAAATACCCTCCTCAGCTTAAAGTTTACCAAGAAATTGCCAACTGGTTGGTAGATTCAAATCGGCATGGGAGACCAAATCTAATAGAGGAAAATTCAGACAAAATTTGTGTTTTGGCTTTTTTTTTTCTCAAAACTTAGGAGAACTTTGGCAGTATTTTTGTTAGTTGAAATCTGGAGGATACCTGAGAGAGCCATTAAGTAATTCTTCCCTAATTAACCATAAAAAGTACTTGTTTGTTTTCAGATTCTGAGATGGCTTATATGTTATTCTCGTTGCAGAAACTTATGAAGGATTTTCAAACTTCTGAGTTTTAGTCATAGTAAATCACCTGTGAATCAAAATCCAAATAAAACCATGTAATGCAGTTTGCTTTTTTCAAGATGAATTTATATTTTTTCTCTTTCCTTGATGATCTGTTAGGTGTTGGCCATTAGCGACAAATTCCATGAAGTGCAGCATGATGCAAGAAATGACGACACTGTGACTTGCGATGGAACAGAAATCTCTAAGACCCCAGCAGACAGCAATATAGAGGAGGAGAAGGCAAATATGGTTCTTCCTCGAGAACCTAAAGATAGCGATAGCGCCACACTTGATCTTACAGTTACAGAAGTTTTCCAAGAATCGAGCTCAGATGAAGGCTGGCAAGAAGCCAATTCTAGAGCACGGTCAGGAAATCGCGCTGCTAGGAAAGGTCGAAGGCGACCAGATCTTGCTAAGCTAAAGATAAGTAGTTCTGAATACCCTAATTTTAGAGAAAGCAGTTATAGGAAGGAAGCCATTTTGCAAGGACAGAAAACTACGTACAACACAATTTCAATCGAATTGTCTCCAATGAAACCGTCCAAGGTTCTTAGCTTGAGTGCCGGTGAGGATTTGAGTAACCTTCCGGGAAAAACTTCACCTTCCAAACCTTCTCCCACAGCAGTCTCCAAAGTTTTCCCTACTCGTGCCAATCTCACAGGCATAGCTTCAAAATTTTTGTCATACAAAGAAGTAGCAGTGGCACCACCAGGTACGGTTCTAAAGCCCTTACTGGAAAAAATAGAAGAATTAAATGGTGAAGAAACTGATACCCAGATCTGCAATAGTCCACCCGAGACATCAAAGGACGATGGGAGTGACAAAGGCGCCATAGATGCAGCAATAACGGATGATGCAGATTTGAACGGAGTCCAGGAAGGTGAAGTTCTTGGAAGTGGACCTGTTTTGGAAAAATCTGCACCAGAACTTGAAGACATTCCGTGCTCAAGTGATCAGGATAACCTTGTAGAAACTAACGGCAGCAAACTTTCGGCTGCAGCTCCACCATTCAATCCAGGTGCCTTCCCTTTGACGCACCCATTGAACTCAGTTGCTGTCACTAGTGTATATGATGTAATAGCCAGCCATGGAATGCTTGCAGAGCCAGTGGGATTCCCATCAGTTGCTGCCAGAGTTCCTTGTGGGCCTAGATCCCCCCTGTACTACAAAACGAGCCATTCTTTCCGCATGAAACATGGATTTTTGAAATACCAAATCCCGATCACAGAAAGAACTGGACTTGGCTCTGCAAGAATCATGAATCCACATGCCCCAGAATTTGTTCCTCGAAACGCTTGGCAAGGAAATCCAGAAAGTGAAGATTCAGAAGGTTCAACTGATTCAAAGTGTTTGGTTGATTCTAATGAGGGGTTTTCTTCTGAAAAGAAACATGAGAAAAAGGATACCAATGAAGTTAAAGATAACAGATCTAGGAAAAGCACTTCACATGCAGAGAAGGCGGAGCTTGCAAGACAGATACTGCTTAGCTTCATTGTTAAGTCAGTTCAGCATAATTCAGATCCTGCGAGTGATCATCCAGTTAGTGAGAAGAAGAAACCTGAGTTTTCAGAAAGTTCTAGTGAAGCAATTGCAAATGACAGCGCAATTATAAAAATTGTCACTGGGAATGAAGGAAAGATAAAACTGGCTCAGCAAGCTGAGAATAATGAACAGCTAAAATCTCTAGATATAAATAACAATAAGCATGGCGATGGAGAAGGATTTGTAGTTGTCAGAAAACGGAGGAGAAACCGGCAGCATTTCACAAACCGGGTAAGTGGGCTGTACAACCAGCAATCCATCTGTGCATCAGTCCGTTGAAGACATGGTAGAGTTGAAACGAAGTCAAGCGAAACGTGTTCTCCTTTACATATATCAATCCTAGTCTGGCAGAGATCTCTTCAAATCAACCATTTAACATTGTAGAAATGTCTGAGAGACAATGTGGTAGAGTTTCAGGTATAACTTGTTCTACTTCCGTTGATTGAGAAGCGCTTGGGATGTCTAATAATATCTGTAAAAGACCGAAGGGTTGGTTTTTTTCTTTACCCAACCATTTTGTTGATTAATGAAAATCTAATATGTTTTTCTTGTTAATTTGTTTGTTTTCTGGTGGAAGCTTAGAACTGTCAGACCAGCCATCTTGTTTTTTTTTTTTTTTTTGTCAGACATTATTACAGAGGAAGGGACGACGAGGTTCGAATTTCCCAAGGTCTAGTGGGGGTGGTTGGCCTATTTTTTTTGTCAACTGTATTTGCTTTATGGTGGAAGCTTGGGAATTATTCTGATGAAAGTTTAGGTAAATTATAATCAAAACTTCTTCTCCCAGGTGCTCTTTTCTATTGACTAGCTTCATTATGTTCTGCTTGTGTTATTGTGATTATCACAGAATGAGGAAAATAGACAGATTGGTTTCTTTGTAAGATGCCATTGTTAGGGGCTCTTGTTTCTGGGCATATCGATGGGAATAAGAGCAGGCGGTGAGCCAGGCATTTCATTTCTGGCTTGCTCGTTTATTCTACAAATAATTCCTTGGCATTAGTATCGCCAATCGATCCTAGTTCTCCGGGCACTACAGTGTGGGTCGATACGAACGAGAGATTAGTTCAATTCAGGCGGGACCAAAGCCAAAAATGGTCTGAATTCGAGACTCATGGTTTTTTTTTTCTTGGATGATGATCGGGTGCTTGGTACAATCAAGTTGAAAGGTGAAATACAAGAGATTGGTGGTCTAGGCAAACCCACAAACAAATATGGAACATCATGTAGGAATTAGGTTTATGTGGGAAATAATTTGGACCAGTCCTTCAAAGGGTGCATTTGTAAAGATGACCCAAAAAAAAAAGAGTTTAGAAGGTGATTTTTTCCCCAACTAGATTGGTCTTCTTCGAGTCTCGGCGCAGTCATAAAGTTGTTTTATTATGACTTGGGCGTCAAGAATTTGAGTTACTGAAAGTCTGAAACAGTCTTTCTGCATGCAGGAATAAGACAATGTATACCTAAAGATTGTGTACATTAGAATCTCCTTAGACTTTGAGTGTTAGGAGCATTGTGCACGGGACTATCCTTTTTTTTTTTTTTTAAAAGAAGATCGAACTTCTTAGAGCACCTGCCTAATTCTTTTTGATACATGCAATTTCTCAAAAAAAGTAACATACTGGATGCAAGTGAAGTGACCCATCTAAATAGGTCACTCACTCTAACTAGTAATAAGTCTCGTATTAATATATCTAACTTGATGATTTATTAACTCTTTGGCGGTCATCCCGCCATTCCTAACTTTAGGAAGGAAAGAAGTTAGGGATGCCCCTTTAGAAAGTCTCCCATCTTGCCATTCTTGACGTTAGAAATGAATGAAGTAAGGGATAACCTTTCAGGAATGAGTTACTTTTCTCATCTTGTCATTCCTGACCTTAGTCAAGAATAGAGTAAAGAATGACCTTTAGCTAAAAAAATGAATTTTTGTTGTCTCCCATACCTTTTCTGAGGGTATGGAGCCACCGTTGCGTTGGCATAATTGTCGAGATAAAGCCCGGATTGTGACCCTAATTGATAAAGGTCAAATAATTGTTAAAGTTGCTTAACAAATATATGATTATAATTAGAATTTCCAGACCATGGGGAGGACATTCACCCTCACCCATCTCCTATCCATTATTGAAGAAGAAAAAAAAGTCATGCAAGCAGTCAATCACAACATTGCATCACATGAGTCATAGATTTTTCTGTGGGACTTAGAAATGATCTTTTTTTCACCATAGAAATGAGAAAACTAAATGTGGTATAGAATGATGTGAACACATGACTTGTACATATTAGCTACCAGCTAATATGCAATTCAAAGATTCCTTTTAACTTTAACAAGCCGTAGAAACTGTTCTTGGGCTTGCACATCACCATCATAGAAAACGAAAAAGGAAAGATGATAGAGAAAGCTGAACAGAAAAATACGACTCGTAATAATGTAGAAAGCATGATTAAGTTGAAACAAATACGTTAAACTAAGTCTTGACGTGAAAGAATCACTCACAAAACAAAATTTTACGTTGCGTTTTCTATCTCTGAATATTTTATTCTTTCATTTTCGTTTGTTTGTTTGTTTGGGATTATGTGCATAACATGTAAGTATCTTGGAATTCTTGCTAACCTTATGCTTGTATTCCATATTCAAGTAAGGGGAAGAAGACAGAATTAAGCCTCGGTAAATGACTAATTCATCCGGCAGTCCACCGGACTATGTTACCAACCCTAGGCCGTCACGTGACAGCCCGTGAACAACCCGATAGCAGTACGAGTAGGACCATATGGCATATGCAATCATTTTGGGCCCCTAATACCGGAGACTGTAATGATTAAGGTCTGTGACGGTGGCCCGCCAGGTAGGCCCGTGTCCTGATCCATTGGCGCAATTAACTACTATAAAGTAAATTAATTTTAAGATCACACTGTGGGATGTTATTTCTTGGCTGGGATAGCTTGGCCCGGTCTGACAATCAGCTAACCGACTTGCTCCGGGCTGTTGCCTGACAGGCCGATCAGGCCCTGCAGAGAAGATGAAGTATTTTTTTGGGATAATTGTTTTTTACCTCCTTGTAGTTTTGGATAGATGCACCTTACCTACTTAACGTTTAAAATTATGCACATTACCGCCTTAAAGTTATGTACCAAAATGAAATAATTAACACCGTTAATAGAATAATAAAATTACCATACTACCCCTTTTTTTTTAATGGGAATAGAAACTTAGCTTCTAATTAGCTTCCAATTATTCATTTAATGGATAATAAATGAATAAAATTAGCTTCCAATTATTCATTTAATGGATAATTAAATCTGGGAATAGAAACTTACTCATTTAATGACCCTAGCTATTTTAGTATAAAGGGCATTTTAGGCACTTAGACAATATTTTTTTTGAGGGAAACAATGAAAACAAAGTCCACAACATATTTTGAACATGTGAAGTACACTCTCCGTTAAGTTGGATGATAAAAGTAACGGTTTTATTTTGGTACATAACCATAAGGGGGTTATGTGCATAATTTTAAACGTTAAGTAGGTAAGACACTTTTAGACGAAACCACAGGGGGGTAAAAAACAATTAACCCTATTTTTTTAGTAGGACTAATAATCGAGTCGAGCTCGTATTTTTAAACGAGTTTAAAAAATTGTTCAAACTCGGTTCGTTTAGAAAATGTAAACAAGTCAAACCCAAAATGAATAGAACATGAGCTGAACTTAAGTAGTTCGATTATTTTACATATAAACGAACCAAGTTTTTTAGACTCGTCTTTTAAACAAGTCTAAATTTTTTTTTTCAAACTTATCTCGTTTAACGTACAAATTCAACTCGAATCAAGTCATATCCGAGTCAAACAGAAATAATTCGACTTAATTATCAACCTCACTTTCAAGTGAATGCAAGGAACGTTCCATTGTCATGTTGGGAAGTTAAAAAATGCTAAGTCCATAGATAAGATTCTTGCTGCCTCCCTGTCACGATCTAGGCAGAATTTAAGGCATATATAGTCCTTTTTTTTTAATGTCCTTTGAGACTTCTGGTGTCATTTCTAACTTAAAATCATAGATTTCTAAGTAGTTTTTTTCTTTGGGTTAGACACTGTTACAGAGAATGAGACCGCGAGGTTTCAAATCACCATCTTCTGTAAAATAGACTTTTCTTTCTTTATGTGCCCAAAAAGTCAAAAACGTCACTTCTCCAACAGGTTCCTAAACTATGAATACAGTAATATTAACTTTTGTTGGCCACAAGGTCCATCCTTTTTGGGGAATGAGATGCCCCCACCTATTGTTTTTGATGGGATTTATAACCTATAGTTTTTTTTTTTTTCCTTCCGTTACATATTCGGGTCTCTTGGAATAACGACTAATGTTTTCGAAAACAATGATCCCCTATCTTTTCCTTTATGTGGAATAACCATGATAAATTGGTAGGAGCCATAAATTTTTTTTTTTTTTTATTCAACGGTTAGGGTGTTTGGACCAGCTTACGCGTATCTCGACTAATCTTCTCTTTAGTTCGGTCAAAGACAGATCACCCACGCCGAAACTAGAGTATTCATGAGAATAAATCTATTATGATCTGGCTCCAAATGATTACTAAGATTCAAACTTAACTCAAGAATTATGATTTCATATAATGCAATTTTGATCACCAATTTTATCTGTTGATTACCATTTATAATAAGGGTTCTTAATGAGTCGTGTTATATTTTAATAGCGTTTTAACTTGTATTGTCTCAAAATTTTCTCAACTATTTTCTTACCAATTTATAATCGTATATGTTTAACCAAGTTCATATCAATCCGCTTACTTAATGGGATTGTTGGATCTCGCATTCATCATTCAAGCTTATTAAAACTAAATCAAAATACGCTAATTTCGTAGACTAGATGTGCATGGAGAAACTTTGGCCACTGTGTGGTGCACACCATAATAAATCTTATCCGGTCAGCACTGAACAAAACGGACGACATTAAATTAATTACAAAGGCCTACCGTTACTCTCTTCGTTCGTTGGCTCGGTATTGACATATGGCTATCTCGTTCAAAGACATCCATGCCTTAGCTAAATTGAATTATATTTGGTGAAGCAAACCCTTAGTGTAAAGTTAGCTTCCTAAGAACTTGGATGTGTGTTTGGTTGGGTTACAAAGTGGTTCGGGCAAAATCACAAGTGGCATGCAACGACTATGTCATTAGCTCAAGTTATTATGACTCCTCAACTCAGAGTATGTCTATTGCTGTCAATAGAGATTTGCTCACTAATGCTATTATAGGAGGGTGTTCCGCGAAGGGGGTGTCAGGCTAACCTCCCTAGGGACCCCTATGTCCCTAAGCCTTGACACATTAAAGTAAGGCATGACCCCAACAAATGCTTGTCATAGGTAGAGACAAGACATTCTAAAGTCCGAGACTTGATATGTGGGGCCGATGATTGGTGGGACCCATCGTTGACGGAAGTTCCATACATGATTGAGGAAGACAGTGCATGCATGGGCACGTTAGACACAATCAGTTGGTTGATTGAAGCCTTATACATGGCTAAGGAAGACAGCTCATGCATGGGCACCTTGGGCACAAGCAAGCAAGGCTAGCCGGTGGGATCGAATTGCGGGGCATTGCTAGCTTGGAAGACCAAGCCATGGGTTGGACATGACTTGGCACGAAGAAAATGCTAATTAGGTGTTGTGTGGGCTCACAAGGAAGGCAGGTGCATGACATGTGAGGGGATTCCGAGCAGTTGTGTAACGCACCAAAAACCACCCTGGACGGCATTACATTCTAAAACCATTTACATAATGAGAGCACTAAGATAATCCATCAATAAGAAAATTTTTCCATTCATCATCCATATAATTTACAATATCATCCTAAAAGAATAAGCCAAGCTATGTCCACAATATCAAAAGAATATGTCACACTATGGCATTTACATCTTAAGGATCAAACGTAACTTAGCAGCGGAATAACAAAAGAAAACTAAACTTCACATGATTTCAAAATAAATTCTCAAGTCTAGTACAAAAGAAGCTATGTCTCTACAGGTCCACCTCGGGATCTAGATTCCCCTCGGGTGGGGCCTCCCAATACCCCGGCTCGTCAACTCCGAGATTCTCCTCTAGCACCAAATCTGAAAATGTTTAACTGTAGGGGTGAGCACGAAGCTCTGTAGCAAAATCTTCCCAAACTCATACAAGGTTTAGAAAAACATATATAAAATGGTCGGTCTCATTTTACAAATATCATATATAACTTTTGAAGTAAAACAGAGACATTTTAGAATGGATCTCAAGTTTAAGTAGCAACAGTAATTTAAATGAACAGTAAAAGAAACCAAGATCCAATACATATCCATTTCCCAAAATATAAACCATTTTTCCCACAAGACCTTGTGGAATCTCATACTCCCACAAGTTCTTGTAGGTAACCATTTACCACATTAATACAATAATCCATAAATTGAATATTCCACAACCATATGTATATGTATCTCAAACATGATGCGAGGCAAACCCCATGAATCAACACATTGAGTAATATCTAACCCACACACACCCACACAAATCTTTTCAAAGATATCCATCCTTTAGGAAGGGCGTATGTCATACCAATGGCAGTGACGTATCCAACCCAGGTATTAGTATACTAACCCTCTGACATGGCACCCATGAGCAATAGTTGTTTAGTCTTCTTACCAAAGCACTAACCCCACTACGAGTGGTAGGAAAAATGTCAACCCACACGGAGCAAGCAACACGTCTACCCACTCTACGATATCTCGTCAAAGGCCACCCATGGTCATCCCACACTCATAAGAGATACAATACCAAACTCAATTTCACAATTTACAAGTATACCTTAAAAATCTCAAATTAAGCATGTGACATTTTCAATAACCAACTAAGAAAATGCAAGAGATCACAACAATATCATTTTATTACTCAACACAAAACACTATAGTTTCGAAATCAAGAATAAAGGAAGAGTTCAAGAGGAAAACTCATCACTCTTGAAAACTAGGGTTTTTCAAACCAAAAAGAGATTTCATGGGTATTCAACCCTAACTTTGTGTAAAACATGTTAACAATTGCAAAAGAACCAAGAAACAATGAAGTCATAGCAAATACATATCATTAAGAATCAAAACATACATATTTATTAACCCTAACATCAATGTAAGAGAAAGAGAAGAAATCCCCTACTTGGTGTTCTTGAAATCTAGGGTTTGATCTTGAATCACTCTTAAATCCTTTGTTTCTCCCTTTTGATCTTGTGTTTTCTCCTTATTTATTCTTTTCTAAGACTCTCTCTAGGATTCCAAGAGGTGTGGGTAAGGGTGTAGTGAAAGTGTAGAAGAAGAGAGTAGAAGAATGGTGTTCTTGAGGAATTTCGGTTTTGATCTCTATAAGGGTTAACTCTCTCAAGATCTTTGTGTTTTTCTCTCCTTTTCTCTTCTCTTAGGGCTCTAAGATGTTTGGGGTGAGAGTGTGATAGAAGAATGGGTCAAATGAGGCTTAAAAGGGTGTTTTAAAACACCAAAATCTCGAATTTTACTGTGCCAATCTTCGGGTGTACCGGTACGCTGTACCGGTACGGTTTAGCTACTGGTTCGGGCGTACCGGTATGGTACTGTGTTCCAGTACACTTCGGCTACTTCGACTTTCAGGGCAGTTTTGACCCATTTAGAGGTTGAATTGGAAAATTTTCATGAAATACACTTTTATAGCCCTAGATGTATACTATCTACTGTCCAAATTTCAGATCAATTGGATATAAGGATAAAAAGTTATGACCAAAATACTAAGCAGTGTCCAAGATCTCTTTTTACCCAAATTCTTTCTAAGTGTGTTTTCACTCCGGAATACTTCCTAACTTCCAATACGCCCCATATTACCTCTCCCAATGTTTTTCGACCTTCCGGATTCAATGGAGAACTTATTTTGACCTAAAAATATTTAGAAACTTCCATAATCCCTCTTCTCAAGTTTACACACCTTCGAAACTCAAACTTCTCAATCCATTTGTCTCCCTAGTATTTATTTCTACTATTACTACACATATCCACATTTTTTTACAACAATTATTTACTATATATCTATATACATATATAAAAGAAGATGCGGGGTGTTACAAGTTGAGGCATGTGCACTATAGCTGGTGGCAATTCCGAACAGTTGCTAGCATGTGCATGGTATGCAGGGCCATTCTACACAGTTGCTGGCATGTGCACAGTATGAGGGAAATTATTGGCATGTGCACACGTCATGCACATCAATTATAAACAGTTGCTGGTTGGGTCAGCCAACAGTTGCAGCTACCCCTGTCATGATCAACACATTGTGGGAGTGACAGAGGGACTCAGTTATGATTAGCAGGTTGTGGGAAGCTTTGTGGGCGAATCTGACTAATGTCTTGCATCGCCTAGGCAGTTGGACTTGTAACCGCTACTTTGTATGCTATTTATTGGCATGCTAGAGTTTACAGTGCAACCAAGAGAGTTTGGACACGTTTTGTAAGCAAACTCTTAGCCGGTTTTCTTTAAGCTTGCTGAAAAGTAAAAAATTTGGTCATTTGGCCTGTAATGCTTGTGTGCCTTCTGTGAATTTGTGTGATTGTCCATATTCTGTTCATTGTGTGCTTCTGTGAACGATTGTGTGCATTGGCTGTGACTAAGTGTTAAATTTCAATGTTATCACGAGGCAGAAAATTCGAGTGTAATTTGATCCTCATGACACCTAAACAAATGCGACAATCCACAATTGAAAAAAATATTAAATGTAACCGTTACACCACGTTAACAGTGTCACGTAGTATAATTGTTCACTATTAAGTACACAAGTCAACAAATGAACTCTACTAAAATTTATAATCATCTAGTCATGTAATACATAATCACCTCCATAATACAGAAATAAACTCCATTTTATTTATTTTATTATTTTTTACTTTTCTTATTACATGATTACACCAAATATTTACTCCCAATAAATGACAACTTTTTTGCAGCTTCTCATTTATCAATGCTTCAAACCCATTTTAAACAGCTTATTAATTAATGCAACATTCAAAGAATTTAAGAGCTCAGTTTTGACATAATAAGAGTCAACGAAGAGATTGATCTTTATCTTTCCAAAATAGCCCATTAATATAGATTGGAATTGAACGAATTGAAGGTGAAAGGATTAGAATGACCCTTACAATGTTGCAAACCAAAGGATAATTCATATGTCCCACAAAGAATGACATCGAAAACTTAAAAGAGCTTTAAAAATTAAACAACATGATTGGTGCTAAAACACAAAAAACAATTGGTAAAGCAAACAACTAAATAATAACATTCATTAATTTTCCAAACAACAAGTGCTAAGTAGTCAAAGAAAATGAAAAAAGAGCAACGGAACTTAATTTACTGATCTAATCAGTTATAATTATTGAATTGATAGAAAGTTTCAATATTCGTTAAAATTAATTAATAATATAATAATTATGTTTGATTAGGCAGATAAATTATGTTAGCGAATCAATTCACGATAGTATTATTGATTGAAGAAAAAAAAAAACCAAAAGTAGGAGCTTTCTTGTTCAAATAAACCAAAAGTAGGAGCTTTCTTGTTCAAATAGGTAAGTTAGTACATCTTTCAAACACATCAAGACCATCACATTCCATCAGGACATAACCCAGATTAAATCCCACAAGAATATATCTAATAACGCACAAATATTTATAAAATATCAGACACTAAGAAGAAGATGAATTGTCTCTAGGTGAGGAAAGAGGAAACAAAGGTAGGAGCTCTGGTGGGTCAGACCCTCTGGGTGTACTGAGTGGACTCGGGTGCAAGTAAAAACCTTTCTCTGCAATGGCTCTCTCTTCTTCTTCCAGAGGTGATCTAGGCGTTCTTGGACTTCCTTGTCCCAACAGATCCAGAGGTGATACAGGTGACACCATAAACATCTCTCCACCAAACCCTAGAAAGCCTCTTTGCCTAGCTGAAGTTGGAGTTGACCCACAAAAGCCACCACCTGAATTACCACCACCATTGTTGAGCTTAATCTCGAGCTTGATTGCACTCTGTCTTCGTTCATGAAGCTTAAAGGCTGATCGCCGAGGACCCATCTCGCCGGAGGTAGGTTTTCCGGAGAGGCGTGCCGGAACGGTGACTGGAAGCTTTTGGGTTGATGGGTCTTGGGTTGCACCAGTGAGTCTCTGGACTACGGCTCTGAAGGTTGATGGGTCGGCTTGGACAAAGGTGGTATTGGATGTTGAGCTTGGGTCGTAGCCTACATGCACTGATGATGAGGATGCGGAGGAGACGTTGTTGTTATTAGGGTTCGAAGATGCCATGAAAGAGATTGGGTGTAAGGGGTGAGCTGAGACTGAAAAAGAAAGCAAGAAAAAGGCCTGAAATGTGAGGTTTTTAAGTGTCTCTGTCTTTGTAGAGAGAGAGAGAGACAGAGAGAGAGGAGAGGAGGCTTTTGGCTTTGGTTCCCGCTCAAAGGTGCTTTATGGGACATGGAAATGGTCAGATACTCCGAGAAAGAAAGGAAAGAAACAACGTAGTAAAAAAAGTTGCTATTTCCACTCTAGTTCAATTGTTTTTCCTTCCTGATACCCCTAACCAAGAAATGGAATGAAAAACGAATGTAACACTTAATATGGTAAATGAAACATTAATTTTAAATTAATAAAGTGAAACCAAAAGTCATTATTATTTCTACATTATTTTATTTGTATTTTTACCCTTATTTTTGGTCATTCGACATTATCCTTGCAAGTAAGTCGTATTTATGGCTTTCAGATGATTTATCTATAAATTACTCTGATTTCATGTCTATTCCGTGTCTAACCCTATTCTTTAGGTCATCGGCATTTGTATGTATAGTCTTCGCTTGAAAGAGAGTTTCGTCTCAAGCCAAGAATTGTTGATTACATGTTAGTGAACAGTATTTTTATGCTACAAAGTTGCATTGGAAGTATTATATGGTTCCCCACTTACCAAGAAAAAAACATGAATGGCTTGATTGAAAGACAAGATAGAATTTGAAATTAAGGGTGCAATTAGACGGACTGATAGTTCAACTCGGATTGAACCCATGTTATAAAACCTCCAAGTTGAATTGAAGTTCAACTCCAAGCAATTTGATCTCTATAATTTGTGTAGTATCGATACCTAAATTTTTGAATTTGGGTTGAATTTTAAGATTTAATTTGAGTTAGTTTCTCATTTATATAATTTTAAACTGAGCATGAGTTTATTCAAATTTACATCAAGCAAGATTTTTTTTGTCTAAATTTGATCCGAATACCAAAAAATTGTATTTAAATAGAAAATATTATAAGTTAGGCTTTGAATAAATTCATTTGAATTACCCCTTACCTGAAAAATATGGGCCAAAAAAGAAGTGGAAATAGTAAAAGAGGTGAGTTTTCTTTTTGTTTCTGGGTCATTATTATTATTATTATGTAACATAGACAAAAAGAGTTGAAAAGTTTGAAATTTGTAAAAGAGGTTAATAAATAGAGGGTGTTAAGTGTGGTGGTTTGACTGTTAGGTTTTATCGTTTCTTGTCCAAAAAAAAAGTGTGGTGGTGACAGTGGTGGACAGCTGGCAATGAATGATGAGTGATGAGGGCGGGGTCAACGGGGCACTGAAACGGGAAACGAGGAGGACGAGCCAGCAAGCACAGAGCCAGGCAGACGGCTCCGATTTTTTGGGGTTTGTTTGGATGAATTTTTGAAAAAAGTTTGGATTAAGTTTTACAAATTTTTTTAAATTCAAACTCTTCTTTATAAAGATGAGATTCAACATTAAATATAGTTCATATCCATATTTGGTATGTTTATAGATATATCACTATTATAATAATATATTTGTATATAAATGATTATTTTGTCATTTTATCAATTAATCCAAAACTATGTTTGTATACGTATGAGATATAATTGTCTTTTTGTATTATAAATCCGTTAACCCTCATCCGAAACTCACCTCCCCCCATGGGTTTGATGAAACCCATGATTTAGGGTTTAAGGTCCGGGTCAATAGGAGGCTGGACTTGGTAATCCAGACTTCAAATTTTTGGCCAAACATGAATTTTGTGTGTTATTTGAACTATTTTTCCTTAACCCATCTTTCAAAACCCCCTCATCTCACTTACCAAACAGTCCTTTGTGTTTGTGTGTGTGTGTTTGAGTGTGTGAGAGAGAATTAAGATTCCTTTCTTTTGTTTTCTTTTTTTCTTCTATTCTATGTTGTTGCTGGCGAGGTGAAATTGAAAAATGAAGTGTCCATTAAAATTTGGGTAAATTATATTTCGACTTCTTGAGATTTTTCATTTAATTATGTAGACTCCTTCTAGTATGATATATCACATTAACACCCCTTATCAATAACAGTACATTGACGGATGTGACAGAAGTTTTGAAATGACCTTTTTACCCTCTTAAAAATAAAAATTCATCTAACCCAACCCCAAAAAAGTGCAAAACCCATATAAAACCAATACCCGAAACAATACTAAACCCAAACTCGAAATTAAACAAAAACCCATGAAATACCACCCCTAAATATAATCTCCATCTTGGCTGCCTCCACACCATCACTAGACCCGTTCCCATCCTCCCCCTAGGTTCCTCTCTCAGTTTATCTCCACCCTCGACACTCTCAGAGGTCACCACCAAACTCACCACAAGAACCCCAGTTGAGAGAAAACCTCGATAGAAGATGGCATTGCAGGCTATCAATAGATCCCTAAGGATCCGAGAACATAATGTTGGAAAAAGCCCCAAAAGGTCTGCAAATTGATTTAATGGTAATAAAGGAAGTATTCCGGCGGTTGAAGCTTTAAACCAGTAGTTCTACCACATGGATTACATGTTCTTTAATTTCCTCTAGCACAATGAAATAGTTTTTTGACACTTAATTACATAAATCTGTAAGATATAGAGTATAAAAAACGATTGAATTTGTTTTTCGAATTTCAAAGAAATGAAATTAATGAGATTTTTCGTTCATTGATGAATCCGGCGTTCACTTTTGAGGAAAAGTGATGACCGGTTGGCATTTCTTCAAGGAGTTGATATTTCGTTTCCTTAACCGGTTTTGAAAGATCAGTAATTATGTTTTGGGGTACCACCGCCATTTTGCCTCAAAATGAACTTTGTTTCCAAAAAAAAAAATTAATTGGACTTTTTTCTCAATTAAGTCCTACAAAGAGGACCGACTTTCATTTTTCCCTAATTTAATCCTTTATTTAATAAGTGGTTGTTTGTTTACGGTTTCTTTCCTCTACCCTTTCTATCATTCTTTTTAGTCGCTTTTAAGACTCGACAAACGACCCATGGTGAATAGACCAGTTCGAAAGCCTGGTGGACATTGGGTCCGGATCCAGACCAGCCCGTTATGTGGCAGCCTACGTACAACTGATCAGTCCAGTGGGCTTCATTTGCCTGATCTGATATATTATCTATCATTCATTCAAGTGAAATTATCGCTGAAACTTCTCTACCCCCACCGCTCCGCCCAGCTCCTACGAACTTAAATCATTACATTAAGTGGCTGAAAGTTAAAATGATCTGTCAAAAAAGGTTTTAAGAAAAATATATTTGAGTGAATCTGAATCCCTTTTTAAAAGGGTTGCATGGCGATTAAATAAGAGATACTACCGAATAACTCTTAGAAGGTTGGAAGGTATCAAACCTCACAATGACAGAAGTCTCGTGTATTAAGATGAAGTCATGCAAATTTGCTGCAGGGTGCATGCAGTTGAATACTTAAACCCTAAGGTGTCAGTCAGAAATGGAACCTTAGCAAGAGAACGTTTTATTCACACACACCCTCCATAGATTTAACTTATTCAAAGAAAAAAAAAAACCAGGAATATCAAGTATCCGAAAAATGAAAAGGGAGCATAAAGAAGTGAAACTAGAAAGAGGATGGTCACTGAGCAAAGAGAAAGGTTGAATCACAGAGAGAGATCAGCCAAATCAAAAGTCCTTGCAACAGCTTTGCACCAAGACTCCACCTTTTTCTTTCTCAGTCCTTCATCTAAATTTGGATTGAAAATGGTAGCTTTCTTCATCTTTTCTCCAGAAGAAAATATTTCAGCTTCAGTCCAGACCCCAACAGCTATTCCAGCAGCATAGGCTGCTCCAAGAGCTGTTGTCTCTATGTCAGCTGGTCTCACCACTGGGTTACCCAACAAGTTTGCCTGCAAATCATAACAACAACAAATTATATGGCTAAATGAGCCAGATAGGGACAGTAAATATAGCCCATCCATTTATTCAAAAAGAAGGAAACTGATTAGACGATAGAGCCAAAAAATGAAGACAGTTCGGTATATAGCTATAAACGAAAATTCCTACAGGATAAATACAATATTACAGACGCTAACTAAATGCAATATAGAGATTATTATCTGTGACAATAGCCACGCGGACCTATTGATGAAATCATTTTCTATACAAGTGAACTTGATTCCTGACCAACTAGGTGAAACATTAGTGAGGAAGGAAACAATGAACATTTCATACTGGATCAAAGTCAAACTAAGGATCTGATGGAAACGAACCGTAAAAAAAAGGAGAGGACATGTTATACAGTTCTATCTGACCGTTTATTTATCTGACCGTTTGACTAAAATTTTGAGGAGGCTCTTTACTTATATGAACTCACAGAAGGCTGCATTTTTGTGGCTCTAGAAAATCACAACACCATTAGTTTACAACACAATATTAAGAAATATAAATAAGAACATCTTCGCCAAGCAAAAGTTAAACTTCAAATGAAATCCCCTAGCAGTAAAGATATCATAAAAAACTTTAAATGTATTTGAAATTTTATAAAACGAGCTAAAGAAAATGTCAGAAAACACCTATTTATAATTCTCATGAGGTTAAAAGAATTTAGAAAACTAGAAACAAGATCATATTGCTAATATCAAAACAAAGCAACAAACCGATTGGCTAAAATTTGAGAAGAATTCTCAAAAAAAAATTAACGGTAGGCAGCAAAACACAGAGCACACAAACAGACTTGCTGCCATAGTGATATTGGCGAAGAAAAGCCATATAGGTTGTAATTGAGCAAATGCCATGAAAGGGGAAAAGGAAAGAAAAAAGGACCTGAATTTGCATCAGAAGGTTATTGATTGTAGCACCACCATCAACTCTAAGCAAAAACTCCCCCTTTTCATTTCTAACCTCACCCTTTTCTCCTGCATCCTTGTGCATCGAATCCAACACATCCTTCACCTGAAAGCACATACTCTCAAGCACAGCCCGAGCAATGTGAGACTTGTTTGTAAACCTTGTGATACCGATACAGATCCCTCGTGCATCATCGCGCCACCATGGAGCAAACAATCCATTAAACGCAGGCACAAAATAAACTCCACCTGTGGAGTCAACCTGCGATGCCAACTCCTCAATCTCGCTTGCAGTCTTAATTATCCCGAGACTATCTCTAAGCCACTGAACTGCAGCTCCTGCAATAGCGATTGAGCCTTCTAGAGCATAGTTTGCCGGAGAATTGGGTCCGAGCTTAAATGCTAAAGTACTTAAAAGCCCATGGTTGGACTTAATTATCTCTTCGCCAGTGTTGAGAAGAATGAAAGCCCCGGTCCCATAAGTGCTTTTGGCCTCGCCTTTCCGGCAAGCTTGCCCCACCATTGCAGCATGTTGATCACCAAGACATCCAGCAATTGGAACTCCGGGAATTGGCCATCCCTTCGCTATATTTCCGATGATCTCAGAGTTACTAACAATTTTAGGAAGAATTTCTGCAGGAATTCCTAATGTGTTCAATGTAGGTTTATCCCAATCAAGTGTTTTCAGATTCATAAGCATAGTTCTCGATGCATTCGACACGTCAGTGACATGTAAACCATTATCAATCCCTCCAGTTAAATTCCAAATCAACCATGTGTCTATGGTTCCAAACAGAGCATCCCCTTTTTTCACAGCTTCTTTGACAGTATCCACATTTTCCAACAACCACAATAGTTTCAATGCACTGAAATAAGTACTTATGGGCAGCCCACATGTCTCAACAAAATGGGTTCTTCCACCTGGTAATTCGTTCTCTAGTTTCCTGAACACAAACGAAAAAGTGCTACGAAATTCCAAATTCCAATACTAACAAAGCCAGAGAAAATTCACAAAAATTTCAAGAGAAAAGTGAAATAAATTTTAAAATCAACAAAGACGTAGTTCAGAATTAAACCATCCGAGAAATGGGTATTAATTTAAATCTTAAACTAATAAGACCCCAGTTTAGAACTAGATTTCACAAGAAGAAAGATTGATCATGATCCCAGAATTAGACAGACCCAGTTCACAAGCTGACCATCGAAGGAATGGGTATTAATTAGAAAAATGAATAGAACTGCTCAGATCTCCAAAATCAAAAACAAACGTAACAAAAATATGTGATCAAATGAACAGAAATGGACCTGCATATAGGACTGGTGCGAACATCCATCCAAACGACGGCGTTATAGAGAGGGCACCCAGTCGATTTGCTCCAAACTACCGTAGTTTCCCTCTGATTGGTGAGACCAATCGCCTTCAATCCACTGTCAACGTTGTAACCATCAGCAGTGGCCTTGTCAATAGCTTTTGCAATACACATTCTCACACTCTCCAGAATCTCCATCGGATCATGTTCAACCCATCTATGAAAGCACAGCAGAGAAACATAGAAATCAAACACCACGAAACATATCAATTGCACAAAGAGAGAGAGAGAGAGATGTAATTACCCGGCTTCCGGGTAGAACTGAGTGAACTCGACCTGGTGAGATCCAATGGCACGAGCGAGGGAGTCGTAGATGAGGAATCTGGTGCTGGTGGTTCCTTGATCGATTGAGCCAATGAATACCTCCTTTTTCGCCATTATCGTCTGTTTTTCTTTCTTCCTCGATTGTCTATCAGGTTGGCTTCAAACACAGAAAGAAGATCAAAACAGAATATATAATACAATACTAGAGAGAGAGCGAGAGAATAGCTATTCAGGTGAAAAGGATAATAAGCAAATTTTTGGGTTTATCCAATTAGTGTTGACATTTGAAAATAAATATATGGGCTAATGTCATTTTGTACCCTAAAAGATATTTTGATTTTCAATTTATACTATCAAACATTAAAAATTTTAATTTGTACCCTCAATATTATGAATTAATAGCAATGTGTACTTTGCTCAGACTACCATTTAATTTTTCGTCATAAATTGAAACGCGTGAGTTGTAAATACTTCGGTCATAAGCTTATGTATAAATTCAATGACTATTGACACCTCATGTGAGTTGCACATAATAGACTTAGTCACTATTTAATTAACGAAATTTTATTTTCGATACATAAAACAATACCAAATTGATCGTAGATGAGTATCTGTAGCGATGGACACATCTCCTCCATATGCCCGAAACACTTGTAACTCATGTGCTTCAATTTTTGACAGAAAAATTGAATGGTAGTCTGGGCAAGGTCCACATTACTATTAATTCATAATATTTAAGGTATAAATTAAAAATTTTAATATTTGAGGGTACAAAGTAAGATTAATCCTAAACATAAATATCTAAAAATGACTTAACAACTTGACATTTTCCAGTCAAACAAGAATAATAATTACACTAATTCAGAACAAAAAAACCCAATAAAAAAGGGTGACATACTATTTTTAATCAATTGGTTTTGTCTGTGGGCCCGTCTGGCACAAGTACCAATTAGAGATTTTGACTTTGTTGTGTGGAGGCGGAGAGCACAACATTTTGTGGTTGAGAGTGGGTCCGTTTTCGTAATTTACGACGTAAATTACTTTGTTTTCGGAGATCTTGATAAATAAATAAACAAATATCTTACCATCTTTTACGGCCATTTATTGCCACGTGGAATTTGTTTTATTTGCTTGACTTCTTTGTTTGAGTTTGATGTGGCTCCGCGGTCTTCCCGTGCATCGGCAACGGTCCACAAAGATCGACCTACCACACCGAATTACACTCTTGTGGGACCCTTGGGAATGGGTCTTAGACAGAACCACAGGTTTCTTGTGTGTGGCCAAGTGGCACTTTTATATATATTTTTAAATTAGTAGCATTTTTAAATAAAAAAGTCTTAATATTGACATTTTAATATATTAGTTGGTCCGTATTGTATGTGAATCATTTTAAATTATATTTTTTATTTTTGGTGTTTATTTTGTATGATATGGATTATATGTTGTTGTTTTTATAGTATAAAATGATGTTAGATATCAAAAATATTTTTATGTTAGTTTGCATGTCCACGACCAACCAAGCTCAACAAAATATTTAGAGATACAAAATATATTGTTTTGGCCAGCCTTTATTTTGTAACTATCAAACTATAGAAAAAATAAGCAACTAAAATTTTAGAGTATGCAAAAAATCTCGTCAACTGCATTTGTGCAATAACCTTCTCTATCTTTATAGGCCTTTGCCCTGTTCATTCGTTCAAACTCGTGGCATTTTGTTCAGCATCTCTTTTATTGCAGTGCACCAGGATCTGTTCAAAAAATTTTGGAACCTACCAAATTTCACACTGCAATCTTTGTAACTAATTATAAAGCCTCAACTATGCAGAATGAATAAACAAAACAATTGAAAAGAACAAAGAACAATAACACACTATTAGCATCTAATCAGAACCCTCAAACAAAATAGACTTTTTTTTA
This sequence comes from Ilex aquifolium, assembly GCA_951799425.1. Classification (NCBI taxonomy): domain Eukaryota; kingdom Viridiplantae; phylum Streptophyta; class Magnoliopsida; order Aquifoliales; family Aquifoliaceae; genus Ilex; species Ilex aquifolium. Next base: position 18,891,012 of record OX637410.1, read on the forward strand.
TTTAAAGAGAAGATGTATATGTACTAGTTATAACCCGTGCCTGAAGGCACGATAGAACATAAAATTCTAGGCCTCCAAAAATTGATCTCACTATATTAAATAAAAAAAATCTTCATTTCTTTGATTATTTCATTCAAAATTTATTTTTACTCATTATTTTCTTAAAAATATTGACAAAATTTTCTCAAAATACGTAATTCAATAATTTTTTTAACATGTATATACTATCGTGTATGGATAATGTCTAAAATAAAAATTATGTTAAACTATAAATATTAAATTATTGAACATGTGATAAAAATAGATGATGTGATGATTTTGGGAGGAAAAATGTGTATGGGATAAAATTCGACTCCCTGTGAACAACCACGTGGTTAATATTTGTTTGTTATAACAGTTAAAATTGATGAAATGACTTAATTGACATGGAATTTATAGTTAGGAAACTAAATTGAAATAATTGAAAGTTCAGGAATAATTTTAAAATAAAAAATAAAATTTGAGGACAAATTATAATATTTACCCAACCGTGAACAACATACCTTGCTATTTATGAGCAATTATTCTCCTGTTATAAGTCCTTATATAGTCTTGTAAGGGTATCAATTGAGTCTGGTGATGTCATTTTCTATTCGAATTGTGTTGTTTTGAGGGCTTTTTTTTTACCATATTTGTGTTGTGTTCCTGTATCCATAAACTAAAACAATACATGAGTAATGTGGTATTTGATAAAATTGAAAACTGAAGTCTGAAAAGTGAAAGTTGAATGCTGAATTTGTGAACTATTTGGTATTCACTGAAATTTAAGTACTGAATTGAACTAAACTGTTTGATAACTACACAGAGTTGACGTCTGAAAATAAATTAATTTTCAGTTTTACCCTTCCACTCTTTAATTTGAAAATATTTATAAAATATGTCATAGCATAAATAATAATCACTATTATTATATTGTAATCTACATTTAACAAATATTTGATCAAAATAAATAAATAAATAACATTTGAATAACACAATAAGTGAACAATAACAAATTGAATAACATAATAAGTGAACAATAACATCTGATAAAAAAAATAACAATAACTAATAAATAATCAAATAATATTAAAAAATACAATAAATTATATTTCATTAACAATATGTGTGTGCGCCGCCGCGCGCGCGCGCGCGCGCGCGCGTGTGTAAGTATGTGTGTGTAATTGTGCGTGTAGTGTGTGCAGTGCATGCATTTGTGTGTGTAATTATAATTATGTATGTATATTTTTGTTACAGAAGAAAAAGAAAAAAAAAAAAGATCGACAAGGAGAATATATAAGTTAGGGGTTTTGAAAAGAAGACTAATTAGAGTTTTAATAGGATTGTGAAATATTTCGGGGCATAATTGTTATATTGTAAATATTATTAGAGATGATTTTACTGAGCGCTTTCAGCTATCAAAATTAAGTAAGGGATCTCCTATTTAATATTGTAACCTATTTTTAAGGAGCACTTAACATATTAAGAGAGTTTAAATTTTGATTATCAAATGAGTTTAATTAATAAATACTGAATACATTCATTTTAAGTGTTGAATTTGTATTAACAAACACACTCTAAGACTTACTCTCATTCATCTCACATAGATCTCTCATATTTTAGAAATTTACTTGATGTTCTCTCTCTCTCTCTCTCTCTCTCTCTCTCTCTCTCTCTCTCTCTCTCTCTTGGATGTGTTCATGGAAGCTATCAAGCTAATGTATTTGCTGATAGTAGTCCTATAAAAGGAAAGATGCAATCCAATGTTACACTACCTTGCTTCCTTTTCAACTATTCAAGCTTCTACAATGGACAGCTCAAAGCTAATGGGTAAGGGATTCCTAAAGTCAATGATGTACTAAGGCCCTGCATGACGCAAAACTGGCCCATTCAGCTTCATATGAGACTACCGTACCAGCTATTCGTATACACTCAACTCAATAAAATTTTAACCCTAACTAGAGGCCGATTACATGAATAATGTTTTTTCATTGCATTGTATCACGGGACATATATTCTGTTATACCATAAGTCATCTTAAATTTTTTAGAATATTTTGTTCAAATCGAATACCGAGGCACTCATGCTTTATATTTTTAAATTTAGGTTACACAACTTATATAAAAATTCAGCTTCGATTTTCAATTACAAATCCAATTCAATTATGAGTTTAAATTAGGTGTAGTTTAAGTTTGATTATCGATTACTAAATTTTTTTGTTGATTTTAGTGCATTTATGTTGAACTTGAATTTCGAAACTTGGGTTGAATTAATTTTTTATTGATTTTAGTGCATTCATGTTGCACTTTAATTTTGTTTCTCGATTTTAATTAGAGTTAGGTGTCGAAAATTCGAGATTCTAATTGTGGCGCTCGAAATCAACTTATCCAGTAATAGAATAATCTGGGTTGTGGTTCAAAGGGAATGAAAATATGTCTATGAGACAGAAAGCGTGCTGAGTGTAGCAGGTGAGACAAAGACAATAATATGAGTGATTCACCTCAGTTGAATGACTAAGATTACATTCACGGTAAGGGAGACACTTGCTCATTGGGAATTGTATTGCTTGAGAGAGGGGGGTTGCGGTTACAATGTATTTTGCTGAAAGTCTTTTACAGAATAATTCTTAGGTCACTGTTGGGTGACCTTTTTTCTCATATATCTTTACATAATGGCATCGTTTGCTATTTATATATCCCGTCTCTAGGGTTTTGTGGTGGATCTTTTCCTGGCCGATTTTGTGGTCCCTTCCTTGTTTGTTTTGTTGTTGGGCCTGCCATTCCTGACGTTTTCATGCGCCCACTATGCCCTGAACGGAATACGTGAGCCATTTTTGTCAGGTACTGTCCCGTTGTCTCCTGTCCACGTGTCGAAGTATAGTCATTGGCGAATTGCCTGGTGCCGAACTCTCCACTCCCAAGCGGGTATTTGCACCAAGTTTGTCTATGCCGAGCTGACATCTATTCCAAGCCGAGTTATTGTGGGCTTCCATGGAACTGGACTATGGTCCAGCTCGGGCCTACTGAATGCTATCTGGATGAAACGCTTGGGTCATCCTGCGTGAGCCCAAAGAGATTTTAGGCTCTGAAGGGACCCATACTTAAATCCATCATTATCCCTAACTAAGTCCAATCCAATTTTATATTGGTTTAAAATTATATTGACAAGGCCTAATCCATCAAAATAATTATCCCTCTTCTTTCAAATTGGTTCATGTTGACCTGTATCATTAATTAAGTTAATTAAATTTTAATCACGTAAGGTAGATTAAAGGCTGTGAGCCCCACATAAACAAGCCTTGATGATCTGAATTGATTTGGATGAAAAAGGGAGACAGTCTCTTATCAGAAATGTTATCTGCACCAAATTGTGCATTAAATAATTACAATTAGGGAAAATTTCAGTTACATCCCTTCTAATTTATTATATTTGTAAAGATACTCTTTTTATTATAAAAAATATCACTGACATCTCTTTTTTATTTATATTTAAATATTATTGACACCCTCTTGTCATTCAACCACCACTTCTAACAAACTTTTTTTTTATCTAAAATACAAAAAATATTCCTACATAAACCCCAAATAATCTTTGTACAGAAAATTCGATTGAAATTCTAGCCGATAAAAATTTATTTTTCTACATATTAAAATTCGAGTTGATTAAAATTTATTTTTCTAAATATTAAAATTTGAGCCGATTAAAATTCGATTCGACCTGATTAAAGTTTAATTTTTTTAAGAATTAAAATTCGAACCTATTAAATTTTTTTTTAACGTATTAAAATTCGAGCCAATTTGAACTCTACCAAAGTTGTTAACGCCGATTAAAATTCGCTTCGAATCGATTAAAATTTATATTTTTTTACTTATTAAAATTTGTGTCAATTAAAATTCAATTCATTAAAATTTGAGTTAATTAAAATTTATATTTTTTTATATATTAAAATTTTGGCCGATTAAAATGCAATGTGAGTTAATAAAAATTTGATTTGAGCCGATTAAAAATTATTGTTAATCGTCTCAAATAGAATTTTAATTTGCTCAAATTTTAATACGTAAAAAAATATAATTTTTAATTGACATGAATTTTAATACGTAAAAAATAAATTTTAATTAACTTGAATCGAATTTTAATCTGCCTGACTTTTAATACGTAAAAAAATTTAAAAAATAGAGAGGGTCTCATTGAAGATATGTTTATCTAGACAGGGTGTGAATGAAGTTTGTCATCAAATATCATAGGCTATTTAATAAAATTGTATTTTAGTTAACATTTTTAATCTGACAAGAGTGTCAGTGAAAGTTCAAAAAATAGAGAGGGTGCTCTTGAAGATATGATAAACTAGAAAGGGTGTAGTTAAAATTTTTCCTTACAATTATTAGAATAGTTGTATCTATTACTCCCTCCGTTTCTAAATATCTGTCGTTTAAGGTTTTTGCACAGAAATTAAGGAAACTATTAAATAGCTCTAATATGAGTAAAAAATAATTGTACAAGACTAAAATACTCTTATTCAATACGTATTGGGAAGGAAAGGAATATGAAAGACACTTAGCCTACACCTAATCTAATGCATTGAAAAGTTAAGGGTAAATTTGGAAGAAAAAATATTAAATGTGTTTTGATTTCATTAAACGACAGATATTATGGAACAAAAAAAATTATGTAAAATGACAGATATTTAGGAACGGAGGGAGTATCATTCAACGGTTAAGAATCATTTGATATACAAATTTAACTTAGGAAAGTCTAAAGTATCGATTTTTTTTCTTGGTATCATACCAAAAGTTACAACTATTTATGAAAAAATTACACTTTTAAAAAAAAAGTTATAACTGTTCAAACATGATCAATTATGGGCTTCCCTTAAATAGTTATAATTTTTCTCTTATAATTTGTAACTTGATTTATAAAAATTGTAATATAACCTTTAAAAATTAAAAATTATTTATCCAATGCATATTTTTAATGCATAATTAAAAATTATTTGCACAAAAAAAAAACGAAATAAAATAGTAAGGATTATCCTATCCAATGCACACCATTCAACACACGTAGACGTCAGTAATTACTCAAGCCGTTCCAAAAAGAGCTTCCTCCTTGTCCTGACCAAAGCAAGTACCAGGTGTGTACACGTCCACTGTAGCTGATGTACTCCATTGACCTTCAATTCCTGCTTTTGATTACAACTATGCATGTTAGAAATTGTCGGGTTAGTCAGCTTCGCATCGATTTTTAACGAATTTGTGTTAAATTTTATTTTATATTTAATTTATTTATTAATTTTGTTATATTAAACTCGTGTTATATATTTTTTTAATTAATTTTATTTATACCAAATTTATTTATTAATTTTATCGTGTTATATCTACTCGTTTACAAAACGAATAATTTAAAAAAAAAACTCAAATCCTTTAAATCTAAGTTATTATACATATTTATAAAACATAGAAATCAGGGTATTTTGTGCTGAATATATATATCATAATTGGAAAATTGATTGTTAAAAACAATAGCACCATCACTAAAGACCTCCATAAAACATTTTATAGTACTACATACATGATTGCAGCTTGTGATTGAGTTGGTATTGGCAATATTAATGTGCATAAATGTCAAAGAAAATACTTATCCATTCAAGATAAGATATCTATAAAAACTTATTAATGATGACATAACATATTTTTTTTTTTAAAAGATTGAAAAATGTAATGTCCACATGGAAGGCACACATTGCGTTACAAGATCGTGTAATAATAGAGATAAATGTGTTACTATTCAAAATTTTGAGAGTCGAGTGACAAAAACCCATCTTATCATTTCAATGAATTTTGATATATTAATATTAATGCAAAATTAACATAGGACAATACGATTGTATTAGAAATCGCACCATAAAAATCATACTATTGACTTTTGCCTAAATTTAGGAATATAATTCAAATCGAAGTCAAATTCTTAAGAATTAGATGAAGCATGGAATAAATTCATAGTTATTAGTAGAAACTAATTTATCAATTGTGAATGTCACATGAATTTAATTAGTTATCTAACAAAGTATGTTTTATAAAAATCCTAAGTTCCCATTTCCATTCTATCATTTTCGTACCCGAAACTTATTATTTTTTTCGCCAAAAATGCTATTAGGACCTATTTTGAGAATTTAATGTAGGGATAATTAGATCGTGCATATTCGGAATAGCTCCCTATAGTATGAGTAATTCTTTATGCACCAAATTTGTGCATTAAAACTTACAACCAAATCAACTACAGTCTTTGGATTAGTGATAGAACTCACTAATCTAACGATTGCAAGTGATTTGATGTACGAATTTAGTGTACAAATTTGGTGCATATAGTATTACTCACTGCAATTGTTGGATCACTGATAAGACTCACTGATCGAACAACTGTATGTGATTTGATGTAAGTTTTGGTGCATATTGGACAAATAGTATTGCTCTTTTTCGCTACCCCACAGATCAGCATGTCATCCTTAAGCCCCGACCGTCTAATAACCGTGACCCTTTATTCATTCAATTGGACAGCCCCTTCAACGCGCCAGGTATGAGGGTTCACAGTAACAATATGAACCCAACTACATCCTAACAATCCCTCTTATCCTCGGACTTTCTCTCACTTATAAATAAATCCTCACTCCCTCGCAACTCCCAAACACTTCCGAGTTCCGAAAGCTGTGACTCTTTTTATCTTCTCTTTCATTATTTATTTCTCCGGCGAGAATTGTAGAGTTTCGGAGAGCCGGTGACCACCATGGGGTCGGCATTGCTATCAGATCTGGCTACGGAGATCATTATTCCGGTGTGTGCTTTGATAGGGATCCTGTTCTCACTGGTCCAGTGGTTCCTCGTCTCACAGGTGAAACTCTCACCGGAACGAAATGGCTTGTCGCCGAAGAACAACAAGAATGGATACAACGATTACTTGATTGAAGAGGAGGAAGGTATAAACGACCATAACGTCGTCGCTAAGTGCGCCGAGATTCAGAATGCTATCTCTGAAGGTTAGACTCACACTCTTACTAGATCCCTCAAGATTCGTGGCGGATCTGACATTGTTTGTGTTTGCTTGTTTTTAAGTGTATATCCATCCGTTCATGTAGATCTATGTTTGGTTCTGGAAAAAAAGTTAGAAAATTAAGAAGAAAAAAAGAATTTAAATATTGACCTCTGATATTTAATAGTTTGATCAGTTTTATAATAAAGATAAAATCTTTAGCTTAGTAACAGGGATGAGCTGGGAACATGACATGAACAGTTCTAATCTTGGCAAGGTCACGAGGGATAATTCTCTCGTGTATTTTCATCGGACTGGAGAAGGAATTAGTCGGCGTTACTCACCGTAAACAAAAAAAATCTTTAGTTTATGTTTGGTTACTGAGAAAAAGTAGGGGAAATGAAACGACTCATATGAACTAAGCCACTTTGTTGTTTTTATGTTTGATACAGTTTTTAATTTTTTTTTTCAAATAAACATTAATAAAAGCTAAGTAGCTTTAAAATTTGATATTTTCTTCCTTCCTTTTTCCTTGCATTTTCTTGTCGGCGACATTTGGATAGTTAGGGTTTTACATGAGAGACTCAAGAACTTTGGTTTAATGAGGTTGGAGTGGGCCACAGATAAGCTAGCTGTTTTCGATACGATAGATCTGCTTTATTACTTTTGTTCAAAGGTCTTATTTTTTTATAATATTTTATATAATTTATTGGTTTTTGTTATTGTTACCTGGATACTGGGAAGATTTACATTATTATTAAAAAAGCATTATTAGCACTGGGCTATAGGTATAACCGGGGGTTAATCTCCTGTGTCGTATCTAAGTAAAGTGCCCTTGCTTTTTAGTTTTTATGATGGTGATTGATGATTAATGGTTCATTGGTTCTAGGCTTCTAGCACATTTGCTATTGTTTTTGTTTAGTTGTTTTGGGAGTGTGGTCACTTCCTGATCTATTACATACGAGGGATATAAATCTATAGCACCGGAAGTTAATTTTCTGTACTATACCAAAAAATGTATGCAAGTCGTTGATTTTGGTTTGAGAACATTAGTCATGAAAATAATAAGACAGAACTAAACAATAAAATAATTAAGTGACACATTGGGATTGGACAAAAAAGGGGGTGCTGCAATTGCACATGGCATTTAAGTTGTTCAGTAGTATCAACTATGGATTGTGACTACTGCTGGTAATAATATGTGGTGGACCTGGGCATTGCCTTTTTGGGCCAAAGTGTGGATGCTTTTGTTTGTTGGTTTCCTGTAAGATATGCTGGAATATTCTTCCCAGTTGTTGGGTTCACTAGTTTTCTTAGAAACATAGCCCCCGTTAATTGCACACCTTTCTTTATAAACTCCAAATTCTCCCTTTTCTTCAGATAGAAGGAAAGGGGTGGGGCCGTGGGGGAAGTTGAAGGCAAGTTCCTTCTTATGGACTGTTTGTGGCATGAAGCATGTAGAATCATATGAATAGAACTTTATTACTAATGAGGTAGAAGGGGCACAATTGCAGTGATAATTTCAAATTGAAGAAAAGAATAAATACATAGTATTGATATTTACAACTGGTGTGCATTAAGTTTGTTGTCCTGTTTTTTATTATTATCTTTTGGCTTACATGGTTGACCATCTTGCTTTTCCATTTACAAAGGTTTTGTACTTTTATCCAAATTTTATATGCTAATAATACTTGCCGTTTCTGGAAGTGTGCAAAATGCATGTGAATGATAAAGGAGATCTGAGGGAATCATTGTGTTGATAAATATTGTTGATTTGTATTATTATTGATTTGAATCTAAAACCCTTGATTCTCCTTTTTTATTGTTTATTGTTTTATTGATAAAAGTGATCAATTAGTTTGCTATTTGATTATTTTAATCAGGTCTATGTGAATAAAGTCCTTGCTTTCCTTTTTTAATATATCAATGTTGTTATATTTTGCCAGATAGAAAAAGCGTTTTGGTAATAATTAACAAAAAAGCCTGGGAGGTGATGCAATTTGTTTAGAAATAATTTTTTGCTCCAGCTAGTTTGGCATCTCTCATTTGGGAACATCATGACCCCGAATGTGTTTTTTTATCAAGTTCTTAAAACAGTCTTCTTTATCGACCACCTAGTTTTCCTATGTTTTGCAAGTTTGCACTTTTTTTTAAACATCAAATAATGTCATGTTTTTTAAATAACACATTTGATGGACATCTGCTGCCCCTGAACCACCTGCTATCAGCTTGAGCTGTACTAGCGTCACCCCGGAAGGGAAAGGTGCAGGCATGCAGCGTCTACATCCCACTGTCCCAATTATGCATGAGGGTGGGTGTATAAGTGATTAAAGAAGCATGATTCATTACATATTTTGAATTCTTTTGCTGCCACTGTTATAGCTCTACTCCACACCCTTTATGATTGCACACTGATGAATTGTAGGTATATTGCATGGGAAGTGTTATATATTGTTTGCATCAGTGCTGATTTTTAAATCAGATTATTGTGCTAGACATCTTTTGTCTTCGCGTTCGATTGGTTTTGTTGTTTGTGCATTAAAATTATCCCTTTCTTTCTCAATGCATAAAGTATAAAAGTGGTGAATCGTTATGCAATTCATCTCATTATTCTGTTCTTACTATTCTTTATAGTACGACTATTATGTGTTTTAGTTATATGCACCTCTTTATGCTAATTTTTAAATTGGTGTTTTGTAACAGGTGCTACATCCTTTTTGTTTACTGAATATAAGTATGTGGGGGCTTTCATGGTTGCATTTGCAATTCTGATCTTCCTCTTCCTTGGCTCTGTTAACAACTTTAGCACAGAGAGCCTTCCCTGTACTTACAACAAGGAAAGGATGTGCAAGCCAGCACTTGCCACTGCTCTTTTCAGCACTGTGTCCTTCTTGCTTGGTGCTATTACCTCAGTTCTGTCTGGTTTTCTTGGGATGAAGATTGCTACATATGCAAATGCAAGGACAACCTTAGAAGCAAGAAAAGGTGTTGGAAAGGCTTTCATTGTTGCCTTCAGATCTGGTGCAGTGATGGGGTTTCTCCTTGCTGCAAATGGCCTTTTGTTTCTTTACATTGCCATCAATCTCTTCAAGTTGTACTACGGCGATGACTGGGAAGGACTTTTTGAATCAATCACTGGCTATGGCCTTGGTGGTTCCTCCATGGCTCTGTTTGGAAGAGTCGCTGGGGGCATCTATACAAAGGCTGCTGATGTTGGTGCTGACCTTGTAGGAAAAGTGGAAAGGAACATTCCAGAAGATGACCCTAGAAATCCAGCTGTAAGCTGCATCGCTTTCCTAAAATCAAAATACTTGGCATTTCCTCCAGGGAAGCTTGCAATAATTTTGCTTTATCGTTACTTTTGCAGGTGATTGCTGACAATGTCGGCGATAATGTTGGGGATATTGCTGGGATGGGATCTGATCTTTTTGGCTCATATGCTGAATCTTCTTGTGCTGCACTTGTTGTTGCTTCTATCTCCTCTTTTGGAATAAATCACGACTTTACTGCAATGTGTTATCCTTTGCTCATTAGTTCAGTGGGAATCCTTGTTTGTGTGATCACCACCCTCTTTGCAACTGACTTTTTTGAAATCAAGGCTGTCAAGGAAATCGAACCAGCATTGAAAAAGCAGCTCATTATCTCCACTGTTCTAATGACTCTGGGGGTTGCACTTGTTAGCTGGATTGCCCTGCCGTCATCTTTCACAATCTATAACTTTGGTGCTCAAAAACTTGTGAAGAATTGGTACACTTTGCATTTTTTGGACAAAAGTTCGCATTTTCTCATGAAAAAAGTTTGCATTTTCTCATCCTCAACTTTTCGATGAAAATAGGCATCTAGGTTGTAGAGGTGTTTATATATTTATAATTTATGTTGTATTAGTCAGACTCTAAAAGAACTTACTTTTAGTTGGGTTAGGCACTACATACCTGTTTTTTTCTTCCGGAAAGTATCACTACAGACCTTCATTGGCTATAATTTTGCTTTTCAGATAGTCTTCTAGGCTACCAATTTTTTTGTGTGGATAAGCTATTTGGCAGTTATATATGTCGTATGGTCTGATAAGTAAATATAATTGCATGTATAGATGTTGGTGTAATGTGGCATCGTATTTTGGTTTTCAACAGTGAATGTCCCTTCAAGGAACATACAACTTTGAATTTCTTACAGTCAATTCATTAGTATTTGGACTTGATCTCCTGTTTTGAATGCTTATGGACATTGCTGTCAGATGCAAAATGCTCTTGTTCTGGTCTTTAATATTTGCTTGCATGACATAATAACACAAACTTTTGCAGAATCAAATCCATAAATAGTCTAATGAGATTCAGTTCTTTGAACCACCATTTTTTTCGGAGTTGTCAAGGATTTGTGAGAAAAGAGTAAACATTTATGTTTGTGAACCTAAATTGGTTGGCTATCATGCTCACTTCTTGTTGTTTTTTAATCTCTCTCTGTCTTTTCTTTTCTTTTTTTTTTAACTTTGGTGGTTGAATACATATAATGCAGCTTTTGCACATAATGTGTCATTAAGAAGTTTAGATATACAATGCTGATAAAAGTACTGTAGCTAAGCAGTTACTTACACAAGTTGGGTTTGCAGGCAGTTGTTCTTGTGTGTGGGTGTTGGTCTTTGGGCTGGACTTATTATCGGGTTTGTGACCGAGTATTACACCAGCAATGCTTACAGGTACTTCTCACGGTAACTTCACTAGATTCCTTCCTTATTATGGTGATAACTTTCCTGGACGAGTCCTTACATTTTGCTTCTAAATCCTCCCTATGCAGCCCCGTGCAAGATGTCGCTGATTCCTGCAGGACTGGAGCTGCCACTAATGTTATCTTTGGCCTTGCCTTGGGATACAAATCTGTCATCATCCCTATTTTTGCCATTGCAATAAGTATTTTTGTTAGCTTCAGCTTTGCTGGCATGTATGGTATTGCTATGGCTGCTCTAGGAATGCTTAGCACCATCGCCACTGGATTGGCCATTGATGCTTATGGTCCCATCAGTGATAATGCTGGAGGCATTGCTGAGATGGCTGGTATGAGCCACAGAATCCGTGAGAGAACTGATGCCCTTGATGCTGCTGGAAACACCACAGCCGCTATTGGCAAGGTAATATGATATTCTGTTGGGCTACATTTGTTGATGTGGTCTTTATTTATGCATGCATAGGCATATATAGTACTGATGCATGTGAACATGAAGCCCAGTATGTGTGTTCATATATAATTGTTTCCTTGCTGGTTCATCAGTTATATTATTTCTAATTTTGTAAGCCCTGTTTTTTTTGGTCATTATGTGGTAAACCCTGTTACATCCACATGGCATTTCTTGCTCTGTATATCTACACTGGATGTTGATGGGACTCGTTTTTCTATCACAGTTTCTTAGAATTGGGGATAAAGAACCTTTTGCTAATATTAGTTTTGGTTGAAATAATCAGTAAATTGTGCTGCTTTTTAATTGTGGCAGTGTGCTGCCTTATGAACTTTCGAGTTGCATTTGTTTCATCTTGCCATGCTATGCTGGTTTCCATTGTAATTGAATTTCTATTTTGCATTTGTTTGTAGGGATTTGCCATTGGATCTGCCGCACTGGTTTCATTGGCATTATTTGGTGCTTTTGTGAGTCGTGCCGGAATTTCAACCGTTGATGTGTTGACCCCAAAGGTCTTCATTGGTTTGATTGTTGGTGCCATGCTTCCTTACTGGTTCTCTGCCATGACCATGAAGAGTGTGGGTAGTGCTGCTTTGAAGATGGTTGAGGAAGTTCGCAGGCAGTTTAACACTATTCCTGGTCTCATGGAGGGCCTTGCCAAGCCTGACTACGCCACTTGTGTCAAGATCTCTACTGATGCATCAATCAGGGAGATGATTCCCCCCGGTGCCCTCGTCATGCTTACACCTCTAATTGTAGGAACATTTTTTGGGGTCGAGACTCTATCTGGTATTCTTGCTGGCTCTCTCGTTTCTGGTGTCCAGGTAATGTTTAAAACCAAAACTAGTGGTCAATGAAGAGGATATTTTACTTTCTACCTATAATTGTTCATGGACTATGGAAACTTTTTTTTTTTTGGTACATCGGAAAGAAAAAGAAAAACAACAAAAAAACTAGATAGAGTTCCTAGCAAAAGCAACACTAGCCGAGTCTGCTAACAAAAGATTAGCCAGCTGGGGAGGGGGAGCATCAAGCTCAACAAAAACTTCCAACTGCTGGACGCCAATATTGGCCAAAAAATCTGCACACTGGTTGCCCTCTCTTAGGGTGTGGATAATAGGAATCTTCCTCCTTTCCATAATTCTTCTACACTGAGAAATGACAGCACGATTTGGGTGGGTGATCTCCGGATCCTTGGACAGTAACTTTGCTGCTTCAAGAGAGTCAGTCTCCACTATAATCTGAGTGATGTTCCTCTTCTGGACCATCTCCAATCCCTTGTGGATAGCCCATAGCTCCGCATGTAAACTCGAGGAATTATCAATTCTACCATAGAAGCCTGCGAGCCATCTTCCTTGATCATTCCTTATGATCCCTCCTATTCCTGCAACGCCTGGGTTGCCTTTGGAACATACTATGGAAACTTTTTATTCAAAAAGATGTTACCAATTATGGGAGTATTCAACATTTTCTTTTATGTTCACCATTGAAATCTGTTCTCAATAGTTGCTGTTTCATGCCATATATGCTAACAGATAGCAATATCCGCATCCAATACCGGTGGAGCATGGGACAATGCTAAGAAGTATATTGAGGTAATCATCTTTCTGGAGATTGTCTAGATGGGTTGTTTTTTTTTCCGGGTTTTAGATGTCCATAGTTTTCTTTTGTTGAATTTTTGTCAGGCTGGTGCATCAGAGCATGCTAGGACCCTTGGGCCAAAGGGATCTGAACCACACAAGGCAGCTGTGATTGGTGACACCATTGGAGACCCACTCAAGGACACTTCAGGCCCATCGCTCAACATTCTTATTAAGCTCATGGCAGTTGAATCACTTGTTTTTGCTCCCTTCTTTGCCACCCACGGTGGCTTGCTTTTTAAGATCTTTTAAGATTGAAGAAGGGATGATGAGAAACATGTGGGGGAAGAGGTTGTCGATCAATCTCTTTTTCCCTTGCAGCTGTATCTCTTTGGCCTTGGTTATCTTCTCCACGTCTTCACAATCTCTCTCTGCATCCATTTTCTTCCCGAGTTTGGGATTTTTAAAGTTAGTCCTTAGTCAATATCATTTTTGATTAACTTGTGATGATGATGACAGTTGTGGTGGTAAGGATGATGATGAAAATCGTCCTTCTTCGCGAAGGAGAGTTACGGATTAGTTCTTTTGTACTTTGTAGAACTGCCACTTGCCTTATTTTCTTTGTAGAACAGCTTTTCCATTAAATCTAGGAGAGCATGGACAAAATGTTGCGTAATTTTGTTGGTTTTCTTGTGATACTCTTGAATGATTGGCTTTTGTGCTTTCGCTTGCATTCTTGCTTTTTGAGAACAATATTTCTATTTTATATCACTAGTTAGTGCACACGTGCGTTGCACATGAACCGAACCATTTTGAGCAGAAGTTTGGGAAGATTTCAAGAGGAATGTAATTGGGATATTTCACTGGAGCAAGATGAGTCTTCCATGGCTTTGATCATTTCACCTCACAAATCGGATTAGCAACAAGGTGTGCAGGGAAAATGAACATGTGGAGCAACATACGTAAGATAAGTAACTGCATAAAGCAGAATGGGAAGTGAAATCTCCGAAGCACTGCAGTCTCTGCTCCTTGTGAATCCCTTCAAATGCAATTTGAGACGACTCATATTACTGAGTTACCATGTGATAGTTTTGGTGTTAATAGAACTACTTGATGTCTAGCTCATATAACACCCGTAGGGTAACATTGTTGACTTTGACATTCTCGACTGCATGGAAAGGCATTAGTTCTTAACATTTTTGGGGTCATGGTTTCATCATTCAGACAACTTACTCTATCTGCACCCTAAGGAAAGATTATAATCATGGTTATAAATGAAAACCATGTTCATCCTAACATAAGTCAAATTTTCAAAAGATCACTTCAATTAAAGAAGAAAAGGGTTTTTTCTTATGCATAAAAACCACCTCCACCGCTAGGATTTGCCAAAATTAATAAAATAAAATTATCCGAAACCCACAACCATAAGCTCCAAAAAATTGTGTAGTTTAGTACCTAAAAAAAAGGGAAAAACAAAAAAAACAAATCCCGTCTATTTAGCAAGGTTTTATGCCAACCTATGGTTTTTTTTTTGCTCTAGAAGCATTGATTCTATAAGAGAAATCCATTATTCAGAAAGATCCCCAACCAAGCCTAAGCTTTCCATTTGATTTCACAATAATGAACGGTAAAACTTGACATATTTTGAATCCTTAACAAATGCAAAAAAAAAAGTTATAATTACTTTAGAACTCCAATAAGGACAAAATAAAACAAGCAGCAATTGCATAGGCATCCATGCCACGAAGATTTGTCAAGCTCTTTGTGCGAATAAGCAGCAACTTAATGAGCATCCATGTCAACATTGCTCAATAATGAACAAAAGATTACTTCACCCATATATCAATTACCAATCTTATTAATAAGCAAACAAAATCAAAGAGAACAATATGAAAGAGGGTAGCAATCAATTTTGGGTTAATTGCTTTTTACCTCATGTGGTTTCTTCTAGAACCACCTGATCTACTTGACGTTTAAAATTATGCACATTACCTACTTATAATTATGTACCAAAGTGATGTAATTAACACCATTAACAAAATTAAAAAATTATCATAATACCCACATTTTAAAATCAGATTTTTTGTCTGATATATATTGAACCATAAAACTAATAGAACATGATAACAAACTAACACATTTCAATCAAACATGTCAATCTCTTTTTACCTCGAGTGAGGTTTTGATTCGGGCCAAAAATCACTTATGTTTTTCTTACATGTTTTTTGATCTGGGACCAATGCCCTACTTATTTGGGTATTATACTTAGACCTCGCAAAATTCGACACGACACGATTAATCGACACGAATTAAGCGGGTTTGGGTGGTAAACGGGTTGACCCGTTAGACACGTTTAATAAACGGGTCGTGTTCGGGTGAGACCTGTCAAACCGTTTATCACTCGTTTACCCGTTTAAATAAAATTAATATAATGATAAAATAATAATTATTTTTAAAAATTAGCAAAAAAAAAAGAGTAAAAAAATCAATAAAAAAAAAAAATAGTAGTTCAAAGACAAAAGAGGAGAGATGGAGAGCAGTTCATGACAAAGGCAAACCAACCCCTTTTGTTTTTGTCCCACATCAGCAAATGAGGGGAGATGGAGAGGGTTGTCTTGCCTATAAAAGACAGTGGTCTCTTGCCTTTTTTTTTTAGCCTTTAAGTCTGATTTTTATGTGAAATTTGGTTAGAAATTCTTTTTTTTTAGGTAAATACAATTGGTAGTAAAAAAAGTGGTGTATTAAAATTTGTTGATATAATTTTTTTTTAAATTTAAATGGGTTAAACAAGTTATGTCGTGTTACACGTTTATTAAACGGGGTGTGTTTGTGTTGAGATTTTTCGCCTGTTTATTAAACGTGTCTTGTACGGGTTTACATGTTTTTCACCCGTCACCCGTTTAATTCGACACATAACCGTTTAACCTGACACGTTTGTCATCCCTAATTATACCCTATATTATTAAGAGTATTTTAGTCAATTAGACAATATTCTTTTGGAGAGAAACAATGAAAATAAAGTCCACAACATGTGTTTGGGCATGTGGAGAACACTATCTTTTAACTTAAATGATAAAAGTAACTATTTTCACTTGATTTCATAGCTAGAGAACAGGGACACTTATGCTCCATTTGGTAGGAATGATGGAAAGTAGGAAATATGGAAAGTATGAGAGATACACTTTTTATCCTTCAAGGAAGGAAAATAGGAATGATACACTTTCCTTCCTTTGTGTTTGGTTGGATGGATGGAAAATAAAAATTGATAATTTTTTTTTTTTTTACTGGCTAAGATTAGGGGTGACAATCGAGTCGTATCGTGTCAGATTCGTGTTGAGTCATTACGGGTTTGTGTCGAATATTAGTCAAACCTAACTCAACTCATTTAACTAATTGTGTCGTGTCGAGTTGCGAGTTGACCTGTTTATTTATTTTTTATTTTTTTAGTTTTATTTTTTAAATTTTTAAAAAATATATATATATATATATATATATATATATATATATATATATAAATACATATTTTATAATTGTATTTTTATATGAAATTAATGTATATATTAAAAGATATATAGACAAATAAGATATATCTCAACACAAATAATTAATTTTCCATCCATTTTCCTTCCGATTTTGGAGGGATTGATTTTGGTGAGTTGGAAGGAAAATTAATCATCCACTTTTCCATCTTTCCTACTTTCCTTCCTTACCAAATATGATGTTTTATCTATCCCTTCCACTTTCCATCATTTCAACTTTTCATCCTTCCATTTTTTCATCATACCAAACGGAGCATTAAGGTTGGAAATCAGAATTATGCTCGAAATGCTAATAATTATTGAGCATGAGTTTATACCTAATCAATTTTATGTTTCAGATTATGCCTTAGTTATTTCACATTAGGTCATTCTCATGACTCAGACTATTAATGCTTAATAATTGTTGAGCAAAGGTTTATAGCTAATCAATTTTCTGTGTTAGATTATGCCTTAGTTAATGAATCAAACTATTGAGTTAAAGGATTGAGGATGACCTCCATCTCTCTTTTCTTTTCTTCTATTTGGTATTAGGGTGAGGGGGTGTTTCGGCTAGTTTATGTGCATTTCGACTAATTTCCTCCTCAGTCTAATCAAAAACAGATCATTTAGGCCGATCATCCAGACAAACTTAATGCTAAAAAATTATCAAATTTCGAATTCAAAATGTTTGAGGTTGCACTCATTCCGTCTCCATTAGAATGTCTTCATGCAAGGTTGACATTTGTTTTTGATATTATGATCAAGGTGGTTGCAAGACCCACATTTTCGCAGCCAGGCTTTTTTGTTCTCTCTATCTTTAGTTTAGAATCGTAGAAATCAATATGTAACCTCCCCGTGTAGTCAACTATGAGATGGTTCTCTCCACTCTCTGGGCTTGGATTTACTTGACCGACTCATTGGAAATCAGCCACGTTTTTGCCCAATCAAATACCATATAAAATTAGGTCTCTCAATCATGTCGAGTCAGTCGAATGTCTTAACGGATTAGTGTGTAAAAGTATTACACTGATATCCGATTTATTAATTTATGTCTAATGAATATTGTCAAATCGGATTCGTGTCGTATACGAATCGTGTATGATGATGTACAAAATAGTCTCGTGCAAGATCAGCAGTCGAGTGTGTGACATGGTGTAATTAATGGACAATAAATAAAGTAATCAATGACAGTAATGTAAATTCTGACAAAAAAAAAAAATGACAGTAATGTAAATATTAAGTCAACACAACACAAATATATATAGTGGTTCGGTCCAGGTGACCTACTTCACTCTGGAAAATTGCAACGGTGCCCGGGGGGTCTTTATTGATTTTTTTTTTTGGGTCAAGGGGGTCTTTATTGATGAAGTAAGGTAAACGAAAGAGAGAACAATGGTTAGCTCCGGGAGAGATACAATGGTTAGGAGAAAGAAAAACTATGTGTGTAGAGAAGTGTAGAGGTAGAGCTCAATGTGTCCTCTCATTTAGAGAGAACTTATAATTTATAGACACAGAGCTTTGGTTATGGCGGTGACTTGAGAGCAACTGTACTAATTCTCTGGGTGTCTACAAAAGGTAATTGTCATAAAATATTGTCTTGATTTTCGAGAGGGAGTATCCCGACAATTGCTGACCACGTGCTCTAATCCTTATGGATTCCTTGAACTTTGGACTGAGTTGGATTTGCGAACTAGGCTTGACCCGCCTTGTAGCTGATTTGGGCCTACCTCATTAATTGGGCTTGACCCAGTTAAATTTGGTCTCGTCAATGTATAACCGGTATATAAACGAGTCATATCGTATATTTCTTTTGAGTAATCAACTTATCTGATACTTTATTTGTTTAGTAATTAAGTTATGTGAGATTTATATGCTTATGAAATGCATGCTTTAAACAATACTTAAATTTTGTAATTTCGTGATCCCACCGGTGAGGGCCTATCGGGGTGGTCGTTGGGCGCTCTTCCTTGCCCCCACCCCTTTTTTCAGTTATCAAAAAAAAAAAAAAAAAAAATTTTGTAATTTCGTGTGTGGTAGTAACAGGTCAGGTGAATATTGACACCCCTACATAAAAATATTGTGTCAAAATAAATCGGCAGTGTTTACGGAGCTATACGCCATGCCGATTGCAACTCTCACTTCCACTAAGCTAATTGTAGCTGTTGGGATTCAACGTGGTCCAACCTTTTTGGAGTGCCTGGCCCGGTTAGGCTACTAAGTAGTAAGAGCAAATTAAAAGGCCCGTATATGGGCCTGTTGGGCTAAGGTGTGCTATGGATATAGGCCATAAAATTCAAAAAAGATATTCTACTCGAGGCCCTTATGAGAACCCATAAGGGCCTTGTGGTGTGCTGTGAAAATCATTCTCTGGCCCAAAAATTAAAATCACCCCCCGTTTGAGGGTGTGCCTTTCTCTCTCCCCTCCCGCGCTAACCTCAAAAAATAACTCTCTTTCGGAAAGATAAAAAAAAAAAAAAAAAAAAAGGAAAAGAGAACGAAAGAGAAAAATGGCGGGCTAAGCAGATTCCACTCTCTTTTGAGTTCTCATTCAAAACTCTCTCTCTCTCTCACACACACACACACACACAGAGTTGAATTAAGATGCAGGGCAGAGCAGACGACTCTGTTCGGACGAAAATGGAGGAACTTAGATTGATATGCGACAGAGAAATTCCGATTCAGCAGCAGAGAATGGATTCCGCCATGGTCTCCTTTTCAAAATCGCTTGAATCTACTAAGGCCAAAGCACAAGAAACTGTTCAAAACCAAGGTAGTTTCCATTCAATTTTTGAATGATTACTCTTTTTTCCTTGTTAAATTTAGGGTTTTATAATGGTTTCTTATAGTATGAGATAATTTACTGATTCGTGTGGAGTTAGGGTTTAGTGAGAGCTATATTCAATTGTGTGTGGGTCTGAACGTTTTAATAGTTGGTCCACTTTGTTGATGACAAAAACTAGGTTACTGTTGCTTCTTCAGTGGTGAATTTACTATTTTATTTTGTGGAGGAAAGCTGCGAAAAATCTGAATTTTTTATTTTACTTTTGCTATTACAGTGAAACTAGGGAAGCTAAAAGCTCAACTGAGAGATGCGGAGGATGATTTAGTGAAAGCTCTTGCAGGTATCTCTTGTTGTTGGTGTTGATTTGCATTTGGTGAAATTAGCTTATGGGAACTGAAATTTAGTCTTCATTGTTTTATTTGGGTTGGTACAAAATGTTGTGTGAAATGGATTCGTTTCAAAAGATGCAAGAATTTGTCTCTGTCCAGCTTGCAGCAACTCTGCTTTTTTGATGCATCTGCAGTGAAAACCCATAAAGAGGCAAAGCGGCTGGTCACAGTGGACTCCATAGCTGCGACAAAAACTAGAGTAGAAGAACTTAGAAGAATTGTGGAGGATCAAAGGGCTAGGAAAGATAAATATGCTGCAATATTATCTCAACAATCTGAAGGTAATCTTTGTTCTTTCATGTGAGCTGGCCTTGACTTTGTCATTCAATGTAAGTATTGCACGCAATCTTCTCGATTTTGGGAGCACTTTATTTAAATGAAATGCAAAAGGTACTACTTGCCGAAGTTATCTGGCCCATAACAATTTAGATAAGGAAAACATTGTTCATGTGAGATATCAATAAAATATGCTGGCCCCAGCGTAGTTTTATTTTTAGAACTGTCAATTGGAATTTTTCCTGAATTACTCCAGTGAAACCATGTACATCTAGGGTGTTTAAAAAAAAATTGGCTATGTTCAGCTAGTAAAAAACTGCTAAAATAAAGTGATGCTAAGTTTTAATGTATCTTTACCAGTGTTTTATTTCTTTTTTTCCCCTTCTCTTTTCTTGGAAGTTACTTTTACGTATTTTGTTTCTTTCTTTCTCCCTCTCTTTTCTTAGAAGTTGGCCTTAGATGTCAGTTTTATGGTGTTGTTTATCTATCCATCCTCAGTATATTTATTAGACGATTTGCAGTTTTCTGTCCCAAGTATGTAATTTCCTTGTTTTCCGCTTGTGTTCTGCTCATTTTTTTCCCGCTTTTCTCTGTTCTAATCAAGCTTTGGCAGCATGTGAAGAAAAGCATGATGAGGGCACTGAACATAGAGAACAAATAGAAGAAGCCATATCGTGGTTCAATAAGAACCTTGGTTTCTGGATAGAATCTGGACATGGTACATAAATCCTAAACTCTCAGAATATTTTTTTCTTTTCTTTTGGTCAGGAGAGGTTTTTAGTTTTTTTTTTTTTGTTTCTCTAGGTGTAAAATTTATATTCTCTAACATTAATGTGAAGAATCCTATTGAGCAATACTCCTTCACCATTCGGCATGAGAATGATATTTACACTTGTAAGTATATTTGTTTTATTAATTCATTGAATTTTAATCTTGAAAAACATTTTATAAGAGCATTTGACTAAAAATATTCTCAATTTTCAGTGCTCGACTGTGATCCACATCTTAATGACACTAAAGAGTTGATCAATGAGTTGAATAGAAGCAATGGACTATTCAAATTTGTCAGAAGTATGAGAGAGAAATTTCAAGAATCCGCAGCATGTGGTATGACATTATGTCTTGCATTCCTCTCCTTTGCGTTATATTCTGTTGAAATTTGATAGATTTATGGAGGCATTGACCCTTACCGGTAGTGCTAATGAAATCAAACCAAAGGAGGTGCTTGACATGTCTATGTCCCACATACATGTGACATTTTCCCATAAATGTCATGTGCAATAATGGAAAAGGATTAGTAGCGTGTCTGTTCTTGATTCCCATAGGGTACGACTTTTGGTATTATTTCTAAGGAAGTGTCTTATGATTCTCCAGAAATTTTTCCTCAAGCTACATCTATTGATCAGGATTCTTCCATAATCTCTGTATCTGCCCCAGTTTCTTCAGTTTCGACTGACAGAAGTGAATATCTAGCCAAGACAACAGAGCTTCAACTTGGAGAAAACAACAGAGCTTCCAGGAAAGTTAATCATGGCAGAGGTGGTAAACAAGCAATTCTGTCTCCCAGATCTGCTTCGTCACTTCGCCGATCCCCACGCTTTAAGGTATTGCCATAAATCCATAATGATAGCCTGCTTTCAGCCTGCATTGTCTTTAATTTTGGTCTGCAGAAGGCATCTGTGTGGAATGTAATCTCTTATGGAACTACATCAGGGAGGGATTGGAATTGACCATGATAGAGTTTTGTAAAGTTTTTTCTCATTTGGTTTTGTCTAGAGAACTCCACCTGCATTGTTCTTCTAACCTTGGACAACTTGTCCTACATGGAACTAACACTTGTGTCAAGTGGAGAGCCAGAGGAAAACTTACTGTCAGATCTTTATGAACATGGACATGTTATTAGACAGTAAAGTATGCCCTCAGATTTATTTGATCATCTTGCATGTAAAAGGGAACGAAAAAGTTCATCCACATCTCCCTATTATTTGAAATTTCACTGCATATGTTTTCACTTGGTCTACGCCCCCCACTGTCATCACGCATTAGTAACAACTAAAAACATACTGACATGCTATATTCACTAAAAAAAATAATAAAA
This sequence comes from Ilex aquifolium, assembly GCA_951799425.1. Taxonomy (NCBI): domain Eukaryota; kingdom Viridiplantae; phylum Streptophyta; class Magnoliopsida; order Aquifoliales; family Aquifoliaceae; genus Ilex; species Ilex aquifolium. Next base: position 18,913,860 of record OX637410.1, read on the forward strand.
TTTGCCTATATTTTTACCATGCACAACCCCTCCTTTCCCCAACAACTCCGATCTCCTGCCAAATGCATCCCCTCCCCACCCACCTGCAGCCCTCTTGCACCACCACCACGTCTACTGCCAATTAAAGCCCGTCTCTACCCATTATCTGCAGCCCTCTCACATTGCCACCAGCACCATCACAACCATCCCAATTCAAACTAACTTACTTAATGCATTCGAATCAAAATTAAAACCAAATACTATCCGATAAAAACCTAATTCAAAATCTGAAATAGAAATCAGACTCAATTGAATTTGGTTTTGAATTATGAGAGGGAGAACCATCACCCCGCCACTACACACCTCCCCACAACTGTGCACCGCCACCGTTCCCTCTGCACACACCACTAGAACCCAACAGAGTTAAAACTAACTGAACAAATTGTATCAACCAAAAAATATTAAACAACCACCTGAAATGAAAATGGAAGTCAACTATTCAATCTGAAATGGAATTCCAATTCAAACTAACTCAACAAATTCAAATGAGAAACAGCATATTACTGCCATTTTATTATATTGAAGGCAAAAATTTAGATAAAAACTTCAAAATCTGGAATTGAAATTATAGCCAAGCGATTGCGATTTCGATCTAGAGTAAGACAGGGAGGTGGGGGGAACCATCACCCCACTACTGCGCACCACCACACCTTACTGCACAACTTCACCATCGCTGTGTGCCATCATTCCACTCTTTTGAACCACCACCACCACAAATTCATCTTGAGAGCCAATTCATCAAAATCAAATTTATCAAGACTATCAAAGAGAATATGAAGAACTCAATTTGGGTGAGTGGGGGGAAAGAGAGGAGGAAACGAAAGAAAGGGGCTAAGAAGGATTCGTTGGTTATTGAGTTCATTTGCCCAAGCCCACCCCTAATTGGCTTCAAAGCTTTCTTCACCATCCCAATCCTTGTCTCTCTCTCTCTCTCGCTCGCTCACTCCCCCCTCTTCTTTCCAGCGGGATAATGGGTTCATTGTGTGGTGGGACATTATTGGGGTAGTTGGTGGATGGGAGGGGAGGGCGTAGGAGAGGTCTTTGGGGTCTCTCTACTTGCACGTGTTGTCTAATATCCTAGGATATAAGTGAAATATATGTTTGGTAAGTTGATGAAGCAATTGTTTCCATGTATTCTAATCCAACATTGACAAGGGTGTCAGTCAAATTGCAGTTAATAAAGAGAATGCCTTCGAATATATGGAATCTCTATGGGATCAGTGAGATTTCCCAGAGAACAATATGACAGTTTTGACTGATTATGTACCATCAATATTTCTGTTGTAGAGTGAAGCTATGAGGTTATGTTGTCTAATGCTGTGCCTGTATGTGTTTTTATGCCTGCTTTTCTCTTAAACTGGTACATGCATGACTTCTCTTTTAAACAGGGTGTGTGGTTCCTGTTATCACTATATGGTCAATTTGTGGAACTCAACCTACATCTTCATGCTCTGTATGTGCAACAAATACCACCATATCAAGAGAATTAGCATTGTTGGTGCCGTGGCACTAGTATATGCAAAATGCTAAATGGGCGTTGGCTCCTCCAGCAGCCTGCTGTACTTGAAAGCTTTCTCATGCTAGGTGTTTGATAGTCCTATTTTCTATTTCTCATTGACTATAAGGTTAATGGGAAGGAGTTTGTTCCCACGGGGGTATCTGGCATAATTAGAGGGGCCTTTATAATTCACGGTGCCCAAATTTGATTTATCTATAAAGTTTCTTATCCGAGACCTTGAATAATTTGGCAGGTTAAGAAATGAAGATGAAGCTAAGGCTGTGCTGCCTGTTCATACGATCACCTGCTTTAGCATGCTTGCTTAGCCCTAATTCTTGACTTATGGAGTGTGTAAATGGTAGATATATGGCGAAGATCTTATTTTGCTTTCATCGATGTTTTCAAAAGTAGAGTTGGAGATCTCTAAATATCAAAAGTGAAGATATTCAATTGACACAACAGCTTCGTGGTGTTTTTAAAATTGACATGTTATGTATTATTAGCATTTGGGCATGGAATGCCTGGGCAATAATTCTGTAAAGTGTATTATCAAATATTTTTCCGGGGTCATTTTGATGTAATTGTAATTGTTTGATTTTGCTTGTTATATATGAATGATGCCTATTTTTGACAGAGGCCATGGGTTGAAAGACTAATTTGAATCAGAAGTTCTTCAACTGGGTCATTATCAGAGACTATAGTATTGCATTTGATATTATACTGAAAATTGTGACTTTTTCACGTGGCAATTTACATTGTTTAAAAACAAAGCACCAGTTGTGAGATGGGCCATTAATAGATGTCGAGGTCAGTGTTAGAGGACAACCTGGTTTGTGTTAGAGGACAACTTGGTCTGTGTTTATTAACATCTCTTATCTCAATTATATGTTGTGGAAACAATCTCTTTGTTTGCAAGGGTAAGATTGTGTACATCTAACCCTCTCTAGATCCTGCAATGGCGAGAGACTCGTGAATTAGTTACGCATTTTTTTTTTCTATCTCAATCACATGGGATAAATTAACACCACGGTCTCTTCAAATTTAATGTCCCTCAAACATTTGTGATCCAATGAGAAGAATTTGTGATAATAGAAGCACAATATTGTATTATCATCTTACTATAAACTTCACTACTCAATAATTTATTCGAATGTCGTTGTTGTTTAAGAAGCGTGTTTAGGGCTCCAACTCTTCGACACTTCCATGCTACAATAGAGAGACCGTCAAAGTCTCATTTTACAATTGTAATGATAGTTACATCATACTATGTTAAAGCCAAAATTTTGATTTTGGGCAACTCCTTACCTCCCATTAACTAATATTGGGTGTGCATGATGGTCTCAAAAACACCATATAATCTATTTTTTTTTTTATGGGAAGCACCATATAATCTATAGGGTTATGAATATAAACTTTTAAATAAAAGATTAGTAAGGGGTTGTAAGGTTGAAAAAATTCTTATACTTGCACCAAATGTATGTATATTCCTCTTTCCTATACACCATTTTAAGTAAATTTCAATAAATGAGTTCTTTGATTTGAGTCTCATTACCATTGCTCAATATCAAAAAACAAAAAGTAATTTATTATAACTAGTGGGTACTAAATTTTTCAGATAGAATTTTTTTTGTTTTTTCGAAGTCAAGGTTTGAAAGGTTTTTGGTAACAAAAATCAAAATAAACTATAAATTTTCTCCAAAAATCAAAATACACGATCAACTTTCTTCGGACTTTTCTACTAATAGCTAAAAATTCAAATAACTAATAGGGAAAAAAGATATGATAACCTATAGTTTAATTGAAAACATTGTTCTTGATAGAATTTAATGGCGAAACAAGATTTATCTAACTCTAAAAATATTGAAACAAGGTTTTGCAGTATGTTGCTGGTGGGCTAGATAGACTACAACCTTCGCGGCGAAAAATGTTCGGGCCGGCCCAAATGCTGATTCGAAGTCATCCGAAAAGGGCACAGTTCATTTACATGGTTTTTACCGTTTTTCATGAATCCCAGTTCCGGAGAGATGTTTGTTTGATATGTTTTTCTCTCTACTTCTGGAGCAAAGTGAAGATCTTATTTGGTTATGGAGTGTGCAAATGGTAGATATAAGGCGAAGATCTTATTTGCTTTCATCTATGATTTCAAAAGTAGAATTGGAGATCTCTAAATGTCAAAAGTGAGGATATTCAATTGACACAATAGCTTCGTGGTGTTTCTAGAATTGACATGTTATGTATTATTAGCATTTGGGCATGGAATGCCCGGGCAATAATTCTCCAAAGTGTATTATTAAATCTTTTTCTGCACCATTTTGATGTAATTGTAATCGTTTGATTTTGCTTGTTATATATTGATGATACTTAAAATAAATCCCAGACACGAGCTCAGGAAAAGAGCTCAGCTCTGGAGGTCAAGGAAGATAAACCGAGCTCACCCAGCCACGGTATGAGCTCGACCAGTCAACACTTGTACTCCCAGCTGAAGACACAAGGTGATAAATGTTAAGAGGACAGCAAGTCGACAGCAGATACCATCATAAGGAGAATGAAGTCAATCCCAAAGCATGAAATCTGTAACCAACCACGATCCTCTCCTAAAATCAAGGAGAGGATCCCATAGAGAAAGGCGAAGATTTATACCAGGAGGAGGCCTTGAGAGCCGGCCGAATGGATTTTAAGCGATCCCAGGATTATAGATGGAGGTAGGGCTTGATCCCTTCAATATAGGATATAACTCCGGATTAGAGGTAAGCATGAGGCTATAAAAGGGAAGGACAGCCACCATTGAGGGGGGGAGCGACTGGAAACCCTAATACCCTGAATATTCTACTATAACACGTTCAACTTGATCAATAAGATTGAGAGGAGCCATCTGACTCCAGGGCAGAGTGGACTAGCCGAGCTCAGGCCGGTGAACCACTATAATCTCGTTTTGGTGCCACCTCCTTCCTCACATCCCCTAAATATCATACTGCATTATCAAGCATAGGCCTTGTTGCTCAGAGATCGTACTTAGCTCTACACAAATCATTCACATCAGATGACCCTGTTCCCTAGCTCATACGCGTAGATTTACGCCATCAGTTTTGGCGCCGTCTGTGGGAACGACTGTTTTTGTTACAAGTAAGCTGATTCCTCAGTGACTGATGGTAACAACTCGAAATATGAGCAGAAGTCAAACAAACCTACCACGAATGCAAGATCAGCAGGAAGCCACCAACGGCAGACAACCCGGGAACATCCAGGAGGCGAATTCCACCATTAATAACGAGTTGGAGGCCCTTCGCCTCGTCAACCAACGATTGCTAAAGGAAAATGCAGAGCTATCAAAGCTCGTACAACGCCCACAGGAGGTACGACCGGCCCAAGAAGGCCAGAATAACCCCCCTTACAGGGAACGGCGACACTGGGACCCCCTCAGAGAGGTCGACGAAGGAGGAGAAAGCAGCCAGACCAGGGGGCATGCTCCTTATGTACCCCCTAGGAATGGCCATAACGACGAGATGCAAAGTCAAAACGACGGGGGCGATAGGGATGATTCTTTCCCTTATCCACCGGACAGGAAAGAGCAGCGCTGGGAACAACGCTTCAAAGACATCTAACAAGAGCTCAGCCACATGAAGGAGGCTGTAAAGAGTAAGGTTCCGGTTACAATGGACGTCCTAGTGCAGCAAACCGAGTCCCCATTCACCACTGGAGTGCTACACTTTCCCCTTCCACCAAAATTCAGGATGCCACAAGTAGAGGTCTTTGATGGGACGAAAGATCCCATAGATCACCTCAACACTTACAAAAACCAGATGGAGTTGCATGGATACCAGGATCCCGTACGTTGCAGAGCTTTTGCCATCACATTGAAAGGCTCTGCCTTAGCCTGGTTTCACAGGCTCCCACCAGCCTCGATCTCATCCTTTAAAGAGCTCTCCATAGCTTTCGTATCTCACTTTATAGGAGCCCGGATATACAGAAAGCCAAACTACCACCTGCTGAACGTGAAGCAAGGTCCCCAAGAGAACCTGAGGTCTTATGTCCAAAGGTTTAACTCGGAGACATTGAAGGTAGACGTCCCAGACGAAAAATTCGCCATAACTGCTTTCATTGCAGGGTTGGGAGTGCAATCAAAGGACTTGATGTTCTCTATATCAAAGAACCATCAGGCAAGCATGGCTGAGGTGCTAGCCAAGGCAGAGAAGTATATAAATGGCGAAGAGGTACTCCTTTCTAAAGTAGGAGGAACATCCTCACGAAAGGAGAAGGAAAAAGAGGAGAAGAGAAGGGACAGGAGTCCCAGGAAGGAAAAAGGGCGAGAGAGGTCTCCTAGAAGAGATAGGGACCGCTCGCCAAAGAGAAGAGGAAATGTCAGAGATCGCCTGGGCCCCATGCAGCCTGAACTGCAGCCCAGATATGGACCCCAGCGATTCACCCCACTCACTGCCGCTGTGTCGCAAGTTCTGTATGAGGTCCAAAACGAGAAGTTCTTAAGATGGCCACCTCGGATGAAGGCAGATCCAGCCAAAAGAGACCCCACCAAGTACTACGATTACCATAGAGACCATGGTCACCACACTGATGACTGCATTCAATTAAAGAAGGAGATCGAGTTTTTGATCCAACGAGGTCAATTACGTCGTTTTGTAGCCAATGACAACCAGAACCGAGCTCTTCCACTTCCACCACCCCGACAGCAGGCACCTGCACCGCACCAGCAGCCTCTAGGGGAGATCAGAGTAATATCAGGAGGGTTCGCAGGAGGCGGAGAGTCCAGCTCAGCCAGGAAAGCACACATTCGACGAATCAGAGCCGAAGAAGCTCTTGAAGTGCACGCTGTGTCCAAGGTACCACGTTTGGATACAACTATCACTTTTTCAGACGCTGATCTGGAGGGATGCCAGTATCCACATGATGATCCATTGGTGGTACGAGCTGTGGTGGCTAATAGAACCGTTCATCGGGTCCTAATCGATAACGGGAGCTCGGCGGATATCATTTTCGCACCTGCGTTTGACAAGATGGACATAGGAAGGGAGAGACTCGAGCCAGTAAACACTCACTTGCTGGGATTCTCCGGGGAAAGGGTGCTCCCCCTAGGTTCGATCCAGCTCGTGCTCACCCTAGGGGACCCGCCTTGCCAAGCCACTACCACGGTGAAATTCCTAGTAGTCGATGCACCATCTGCATACAACATCTTGCTTGGAAGACCATCCCTTAATTCTGTGAAGGCAATCCCATCTGCCTATCACTTAGTCGTGAAATTCCCTACAGATAATGGAATCGGGGTAGTCCGAGGAGACCAGCGTATAGCGAGGGAGTGCTATATGGCTTCTATAAAAAGAAAGGAGGTTGAGAACATCCAACTGGACGAACTCGACATGAGAGATGAAATGGAGACAAGGCCAATGTCATCGGAAGAGCTGGAACCAGTTCAGCTTGATGAAAAGCCAGAACACCTCGTTTATGTGGGTTCCAGACTGAACGCTGAGCTCAAATGACTCCTCATCCAGTTCCTAAAAGAGAATATAAGAGTGTTTGCTTGGAAGCAAGAAGACATGGAGGGAATTGATCCTTCGGTTATTTCCCATAAGCTAAGTGTGAGCCCAACTTGCAAACCCATCAAACAGAAGAGGAGGAGCTTTGCCCCCGAAAGGCAAAGGGCAATCAATGAGGAGGTCAGCAAACTCCTCCATGCCAAGGCTATCAGGGAGGTTGATTACCCCACCTGGTTAGCAAATGTGGTTCTTGTAAAGAAAACCAATGGAAAGTGGCGACTGTGCATTGACTTCACTGATCTCAACCGAGCATGCCCCAAGGATAGCTTTCCCTTGCCTCGGATTGACCTAATAGTGGATGCCACAGCCAGGCATGAGCTCCTCAGCTTCATGGATGCCTTCTCAGGCTACAACCAAATCAGGATGGACCCCAGCGATCAAGAGAAGACCTCCTTCGTAACTGAACAAGGATCATACTGTTATCAAGTCATGCCCTTCGGGTTGAAGAATGCTGGAGCTACTTACCAGCGCTTGGTGAATAGGATGTTCCAAAAGCAAATAGGAGCATCCATGGAAGTTTACATTGACGACATGTTAGTAAAGTCACTCAAAGCAGAGCTTCACATCGAGCACTTAGCTGAGTCATTCCGAATCCTAAAGGAGTACAAAATGAAGCTCAACCCTGCGAAATGCGCATTCGGTGTCTCAGCAGGGAAGTTTCTGGGTTTCATAGTTAGCAACCGAGGAATTGAAGCCAACCCAGAAAAGGTCAGAGCAATGGTGGAAATGCAATCACCATCCAACACAAAAGAGGTGCAACGCTTGACAGGCAGGATAGCTGCCCTGAGCCGTTTCGTGTCTAGGTCAAGCGATAAATGCCAGCCATTTTTTCAGGTCTTGAAGAAGGCATTCCAGTGGGATGCCAAGTGTGAAGAAGCATTCGGAGCCCTAAAAAGCTATATGAGCTCTCCCCCCGTTTTGGTAAGCCCTTTAGAAGGGGAAGTCCTCACCCTCTACCTAGCAGTTTCAGATTTTTCGACAAGCGCAGCGCTGGTTAGGGAGCGAGACAGAGCTCAGCAACTAGTCTATTACTGTAGCAGAGCTCTGAGGGGGGCAGAGGAGAGGTATCCAAAAATGGAAAAACTTGTTCTAGCCCTGGTTACAACAGCTAGAAGACTTAGACCTTATGTCCAGGCTCATACTATCGAGGTCCCAACAGATCAGTCGTTGAAACAAGTATTGCATAAGCCAGAGTCTTCAGGGAGGTTGGTTAAATGGGTCATAGAGCTCAGTGAGTTTGATATCAGATATAAGCCAAGAACTGCCATCAAAGGGCAAATTTTGGCGGATTTTATCGCAGAGTTCACAGCAGCAGCGCCTATGGAAACCACAGATTTAATACCAGACCTCCCCATATGGAAGCTTTCAGTAGATGGAGCTGCCAATGCTCAGGGAAGCGGTGCAGGAATGATCCTGACCTCCCCAGAAGGAATAGACGTCGAATATGCCCTCAGATTTGGGTTCAAAGCTTCAAATAATGAGGCAGAATATGAAGCTGTCATCGCCGGGATTAATCTTGCTTGTTCTATGGAAGCAGAGCAGTTGGAGATCTGCAGCGACTCTCAACTAGTGGTAAAACAGATAGAAGAGGCCTACGAAGCAAGAGGCGAAAAGATGGTCCTTTACCTCAAAAAGGTACGAGAAATAATGAAAAATTTTGTGCAGGTTAAGGTCAGACATGTGCCCAGAGCAGAAAATTCACGAGCAGATGCGTTGGCAAGGTTAGCAACTGCCTCGCAAGAAGACTTGGATAGACTAATACCAGTGGAGCACCTCCCAGAGCCTTCAGTGAGTATCGAAGAAGAGGACATGCTATCAGTCGAAGCTCAGCCGAGCTGGATGAACCCCATCATAGGGTACCTGCAGAATGAGACTTTGCCAAGTGATGCTAAGGAGGCATCCAAGCTAAGGGCCAGGTCAGCCCGATTTTCCTTGCTACAAGGAGGTCTATACAAGCGTGGATTCTCAACGCCTCTCCTTAAGTGTGTGGGGGATGAGGATGCCAATTATATACTCAGAGAGGTACACGAAGGTATATGCGGCAATCACATAGGGGCTCGGGCCTTGACAGGAAAAGTACTAAGGCAAGGGTATTTTTGGCCCACCATGCTCAAAAGTGCCACCGACTTAGTAAGAAAATGCAAGACTTGCCAGGAGCATGCCAATGTGTCCCACCATCCTCCCGAGCTCCTAACCTCGGTGGTAAGCCCATGGCCTTTTCAGCAGTGGGGTTTGGACATTCTGGGACCCTTTCCCACCGGTGTGGGACAGTGCAAGTTTGCCATCATAGGAGTGGATTACTTCACCAAATGGGCAGAGGTCGAACCTTTGGCAACAATCACTGAGCAAAAAGTTCAAAACTTCGTTTGGAAATCGATAGTTTGCAGGTTTGGGGTTCCCAGAGCGGTCGTGTCTGACAACGGAAAGCAGTTCAACAATTCGAAATTCAAAAGCTTTTGTGCCGAGCTTGGGATCAAGAACTATTTCTCAGCTCCTGCACATCCCCAATCCAATGGGCAGGCAGAGATCACAATCAGAACCATAAAGTCAGCCTTGAAGACCAAACTAGAAAACCTGAAAGGCAAGTGGGTGGAATACATCCCTGAGGTATTGTGGGCCTACCGGACCACCGTCAGATCTGCAACTCAGGAAACACCCTTTGCTCTGGCCTTTGGAACCGAGGCAGTAGCCCTTGTGGAGATAGGGCTTCAATCACCAAGGGTGGAATTTGCAGATGCCGAGCACAATGATGAATCTCTCCTGTTAAACCTCGATCTCTTGGATGAAAAAAGGGACAGAGCTCTGCATCGTGTCCGCATTTACCAAAGGAAAACTGCAAGGTATTACGACAGGAAGGTAAGGCATCGAAGCTTCAAGGCTGGAGACTTGGTACTTAGGAGGCTTCTGCTTGCAAGAAAGGATCCCACGCATGGAAAATTGGGGCCCAACTGGGAAGGGCCCTATATCGTGTCAAGGGTAATCCGACCGGGGAATTACGAATTGCAAACAGAGGAGGGAAAGGTCCTACCTCACTCGTGGAATGCCGAGCACCTTAAGAGATTTTTTCAGTAAGTGTTACTTGTAATAGAGCTATTTTTAAATCAGAATGAGCAAGTCTTTTATTCACCCTTCAATGGCTTCCAAAGTAAAGGCATGAGCTCTTCAGCTCATAAATATACGATAAGCTTCAAAGCTTATGAATACAAGATGAGCTCTTCAGCTCATAAATATACGATAAGCTTCAAAGCTTATAAGTGTAAGATGAGCTCTTCAGCTCATAAATATACGATAAGCTTCAAAGCTTATAAATACAAGATGAGCTCTTCAGCTCATAAATATACGATAAGCTTCAAAGCTTATAAGTGCAAGATGAGCTCTTCAGCTCATAAATATACGATAAACTTCAAAGCTTATAAATACAAGATGAGCTCTTCAGCTCATAAATATACGATAAGTTTCAAAGCTTATAAATACAAGATGAGCTTTTCAGCTCATAAATATACGATAAGCTTCAAAGCTTATAAATACAAGATGAGTTCTTCAGCTCATAAATATACTATAAGCTTCAAAGCTTATAAGTGAAAGATGAGCTCTTCAGCTCATAGATATACGATAAGATTCAAAGCTTATAAATGAAAGATGAGCTCTTCAGCTCATACAAGCTTCAAGGCTCATAAAATTCAAGACTGGTCTCTTCTTGGAGACACCAACAGTCAAATTCAAGACTGGTCTCTTCTTGGAGACACCAACAGTCAAATCCAAAGATGGTCTCTTCCTGGAGACACCAACAGTCAATTCCAAAGCTAGTCTCTTCCTGGGGACACCAACAATCTTTCCCCATGACTAGTGGTCCTGGTGCACTGCCTACACACTCGCGGACCCCAATGTGTTCAGAACAGCGGATATCACCCGCGTTGTCAGTTGAAGATTAAGGTATGTACACACATGATCTTCTGTTTTCCATCAATGTTCGCGGTCAGATCTCTGGAACTAGACAGGAACTAAGGTCAGTGCAAACATGATCTTCTGTTCTCCATCTACGTCCGCGTTCTGAACACCAAGAGCTCATATATGGGCATGCATACTCAAGAATGAGAAACCTAGAATTCAGAGTATCCAAGAATATAAACGTTCGGAAAAGTGCAAAAAGAGTCATAGTCTGGTATCACTCAAGAAAAGAAAGAAAGATACAAGGAAACAAAGATCCTAGTCCTTTTTAAGTTGAGACTTCAGCTCAGCAACCTCTTCCTTCAGGCTAGCATTCTCCTTCTTCAGCTCGTCCCTCTCATGTTCAGCCTTGTGAAGTGAATCAAGAAGCTTCTGACCCATGGAGGTAAGGAAGATGGTGGACAGAGAGTCAGGCGAAGGGGAGCCATCCCTCTTACGCTTCCTTGAACTCGTGCCGGTGCTCCTATCCTCGTCAGAATCCCCGTCCTTATCAGAATCAGAGAAAGAGGTCCAGGAAGAGTAAGGAACAGAGGAAAACTCAAACTCAGTAGCCTCAGCCCCAAGCAAATAGAGGTTTGCACTCGTCATCAGCTCGGAATAAGTCCTAGACTCCACAAGCAGCAATTCGTTGATATTCACCATCCCTGGTACATCCAGATCAGGTGGACCTGCACAGCAGGGACATAGTAAGAGTATATCTTCAAAAGGAAGTGTTCGAAAGAGCTCGGCTTGAGCTTACCAATGCGAGAGAAGCTCTTCCAGGACCGAGGAATCCTAGCTTTACGGCAGCGATCCTCAGGAGACCTCCAGGACTCTCCAGAGGCGAAGAAGAAACGCTTAGACCACCCTTCAGGATTGGAGGGAAGATCTAGAACCAAATGGCGTAAACTGAAATTCCTCCAACGGAAGAAACTGAAGCAGGGGGCATCATCTTCTTCAATCTCGAAGAAGTATAGAAACTCAGAGACGAAGGGGAACCTGCCAAGGGCATGCAGGCGGCAGAACAAGAAAAAGCTTACCATAGCAGCCCATCCTCGTGGAGAAAGGCGAGAAGGACACATGCCATAGTAGGCAAGAACTCGCCCAATGGCCGGATGAATGGGAAGGCGAAGTCCCATGTCCAGAGCACCTTCAAAGAAGCAGACTTCCCCTCGAGGGAGGTAGTTGCAAGGCTCGTCGGAGGTAGGGACTCGCAAAGGCAAGTCAAGATCAGGAAAAAACCGTTTCTTGATATCCACCAAATCAGAAGATTCAAGTATTGAAGGAGACAGGTAGCGACAGTGCCACTTCCATTCGATTCCAAAGGAGGTGCGTTCCTGGAACAGAGAAGAAGCAGAAGCAGCCATCGGAAGTGCTGGTAAGGAAAAAGATGCAAGAAATCAAGAAGAAAGTCAAGAATATTTTATGCAAGAAAGGGAAAGAGGAATTCAACAGATGGTAAGAAGCTTAGGAAAAGTTGGGAGCTTTTCAGGAAACCAAGAGTCAAGAAAGGGGGAATCAGTTGAGCTTTTCAGATCGTTTAGTTTCTTAATTAATGAAGGTAGTTACGGTTATGGAAAGTGGATGCGGTTATGGAAAGTGGTTGCGGTTATGGAAAACGATTGGAGAAAAAGGCGGGAAAAGAAACTACCCCTCCTATTTGCACTCAAAACAACCTACAAGAATTCTGACCCCACCAAGCAACATATCCTCCATATTTGAGCTCAGCCCAGTCAAAAACAAGAGCACTTGTATAGCAAGTCTTGAAGGCCTGCAATTCTAAGAGCCCTGCTCACGTTAGAAAGGAAGAGTTCCTGGTGGGTTCCTCGGTTCATCAAAGAAACTTAACAGCATGTAAAAGTTCATAGCCTTGCTTAAAGAAGGCCTAAAGCACTCCTCAAAGCAAGGTGGGGGGAAGAGAAATGTGAAACGTAGAAGAAAGTCTTCTATATATGAAACGTAGAAGAAAGTCTTCTATTCTCAGAAATATGGAGCATTGAAATTTGTTATCTATTTCAGACAAGAGAGCCATGAAGCTCAGAAAGAACCCTTAGGTTCAAAAAGACGAACTGTATAGCTCAGCAAGAGCTCATAGGCTCGCAAACTCGAGCTATGTAGCTCAGAAGGAGCACACCAGTTCAGAATATCAAGCTGAGCGGCTCAGAATAAAGAAGAATAGGGACTGGATCCCTAAGAGACCAACTACCGAGCTCAAAAGCTCAAGAGAAGCAGTTGAGCATAACACCAAGTCTCCTGTACTCTTCAAATCTAGTAATTTTGCTTCAAGAAGTGCACAGCACCCCTCAAAGCAAAGGGGGAAGGAGGATATGTGTAAGCATAAAGCAAAAAAAAAAAAAAAACAAAGCAAAACAAGTAAGTGTGCAAGCGAAAGTCAAAGGTATACATGAATATGATAAACCAGCAATGGAGAAACAAGATGAAGACCACAAAGTAGCACAGGGTCCTAGCCCAAGTCAAAGTTACATCTCAAAAAATTCCTTACAAATAATTACAATTAAAAAGACCTAAGTTTCTGGGGGGGGTAATTGAAGGATCTCGCAGCTCAGCAGATGAGCCCTCAGCAACAGAAGCAAGGGGAGAGCTTCCAGAAATGTCTTGGGTCCCCACTCCCGTTGATTCCGGATCTTGGGCAAGGGCTTCAGTCACCAAGTCAACTGAAAATGGTGCAGAAACAGGAATAGAAGGATCTGCAGCTAGGAGCTCAGGAATCGCCGTTGGAGGCTCAGAAAGTACGATAAGAGCTCCAGAGGTCCCAGGGGCAGGTATGTCTTGACTCAAGGCTGCAGCTGAAGGAACCGAGGCATCCTCCTCATTATCAGAGCTAGACTATTCCATTTCTTCTTCGGTAGGGATAGAAAAATTGAAGTCGAGGTCAGGGAAAGCTTGGATAGCCTTGCGCCTAAAGGTAAGCCATCCAGTAGCCCACAATGTGGTGGCCTCATCTCTCAGCTCAGCAATTTCTTTGTCCCTCTGTTGGGCCAAGCCTTCCTGCTCCTTGAGCTCCTCGCAGAGCTTGCCATTAGCCTCGTTGAGGGCAAGGTAATCTTGATTGACCTGGATGAGCTCTTTCTTGGCGTCAAAAGCCTCTTGGCTAGCCTTGGTTCACGCCTCAACCTTAAGCTGCAGGTCCTCCTTTACTAGCCTTAGCTCATCACGAGCTTTCTTTTCCCCTTCCTCCGCTCTGACCTTGACGGTCAATGTGTGTTTGAGGTCAGAAGCCTGCTTCACCAATTGCTCATTGAGGTTCCCCACCTGAGCCTTGAGGTCTTCATTCTGAGCTCTGAGGTCTTCGTTCTCAAGAGACAATTCAGAAACCTTGGCCTTATACTTCTTCAGAACCTGAAAAGAGCTCTCTTGGGACCGAACCCGATGCAGTAGACCATTCACATGAAGGACAGCTTGAAAATGCAAAAGAACGCATGAGACCACGAAACAAAAATAAGTGAAGAAGGAGAAGTGATAGCGCTTACAACAGCAGCTCCCTGAAGAGCTGAAGAAATGGACTCCTCAAGAGGCATAGAAGCGGCCTTCAGAACATCAGACTCAGAGAAAATAGAAGAAAGAGCCCCTGCAACAAGATCCATGTTGTCAAAGAAGGAATCCTCATCCTCTTCAGATTTTCTCTCTGTCTTCCCAGAAGCAGTGTATGAGAACTTTCTGAGTTGGAGGTCAGGGATCACTCCCAAAGCTTTCTCAACCTCAGAGGAGGAATGAGAAGCCTGATCTCCCTTTCGAGCAGGCACCGACCCAGGATGGGCCACTGAAGGAGGAGAGATGACTACATTTTGAGGGATGCCGGATGAGGAAGGCGGTGCCTTGATGGGAACCAATTCTATAGTAGCAGAGGGGGGTGAAGGCACCTCCAACCTGAGAATTTTAGCTCGAGTGTTTGGACCACTCCCAGAGCTGACCCAAGCCTTGCGCTTTCCAGACCGGCCACCTCTCATCAGTTCTGCAACTTTAGCCTGAATCTCTTCTGGAGTAGACTTCATGGTAGATGGACCTGGAAAGTCTGGATGGAGTAAGGAGATGTAAGGAGAAAAAGAATAGAAGGAAAGATGATGAAGAGAGGAAAACAAGTGACGATGAAATTACCTTCGTCAGCCCCTAAAACAGATAATGGAATCGCTAGAGTCGCCACAGGAAGGCTCAGACCTAGCTGCACCAAATTTCTTGACTCAATCAGGTCGGCGTACTTCTCCGGCTTGATCTTCGCCAACTTCGCTAGCACCTTCTTATCTTCAGGGCTGAGCTCAAAACGATCACCTGAAAAGAAGAAAGTGTGTAAGTAAGAGAAAGGCAAGAGGCCTATAAGTTCCAGACCAGAGCTTAGTCGACTCAAGTAAAGACTCACGCAAGTTTTCTGGTTCAGTCCAAGCCGTAGGGATACCGAGAGTATCAGTCTTATCAGCAGGATTATACTCCCAATTGGTGCCCCCGACAAAAAAGAAATGCTCCTTCCAGTGCTTATGAGAGGTCGGAATGTTAAAAATAAGCTGCCTAACGTTGGCACGCTTAGAGGCATACAAGAAGCCTTCAGAGGTCGGTTTAACGTTAAAGAACTCTAGAAACAAGGAAATGCTGGGAACCCCGAGTTTATGCTTCCTGAAGATGACTAGAAAACCAACCATGACGCCATAGAAGTTGGGGGAAATCTGGGAAGGGCACACATGAAAATGTTGCAGAACAACCTTGATGAAGGGGTGCAGAGGAAAGCGAAGACCGTTATCAAAGGCGGCAAGAAAGAAGCAGACCCTATTGCGTACTTGTTCTACATAGTAGACGGATCTGTCTGGACACCAGGGTTCGACCCCAGGAGGAAAACCGTACCGAACTTTATAAGCCTTCATTAGCTCAGGGGCCTCTTTGCTGTAGCCCACAGACTCGGCATGCCTGAAGGCCGACCCCAAATATGAGGTCTTCTCTTCAACCCCGACTCCACTCACCTTGACTTTGCATTTATCAGGTCTGGGGGGCATGAGAGAAGAAGTAGAGGGAGGCTCCTCGGTACCCACCTCGGTTTCTACAGCCTCCACACCAGGAAAGTTATCAATTTTGTCACCCACGTCTCCTAAATCAGTGTCCCCAGACCTATTGCCCAGTAGGGAGACAGAGGAACAAGTAGCACCGGAGGAGGCAGACATGATTGGGCAGGAAAAAGGAAGATTAAAAGAGCGATAAAGAGGGGGAACACTGATCAAACTCTCCCTAATAACCCTAGGGTCAGCACAATAACTACCAACAGCGAGTATGTGCACAATCGAACTCTAGCGCACGAAGCGAGGAAGAGGGGATAAGCAATAATCGCGACTCCAGAAATAAAAGAACCTAAAAGACCAAAAACGCAGCAACCACCTCGAACTCGAGGGATCCAGAACGAAGAAAGGGGGCAGAAAACACGTACCTAGTGGAAAGAAAGCAACGAACGAACCAAGGGCCAAATCAGAAAGGGAGGCACTGTGGGTCTTCAAATCGAACACAGGGGAACCGATTTAGAGCAAGAAATCAGGAAAGTTTGAGTAAGATCGTCTGAAATCGCAAGAAGAACAGAGACGAAGAAGTAGAGAAGAAGATGAATAGTGCGCAGAAACGGTTCAGGTAGCCGTTTTGGGGCATTTAAAGCTTGGGGAACGTGGGCTGAGACATGCGCGGGAGTCGAGGAGAGTCATGATTTCTGCAAACCGTCAAAAATCTTCAAGTCACGTGCTGGCCACATGCATATTTAACTCTGACTGGAATACAGGTCAGCCCCTGCCTAAGATCCTAAGGCAAGGGCTGGGGGGCAACTGATGATACTTAAAATAAACCCCAGACATGAGCTCAGGAAAAGAGCTCAGCTCTGGAGGTCAGGGAAGATAAACAGAGCTCACCCAGCCACGGTCTGAGCTCGACCAGTCAACACTTGTACTCCCAGCTGAAGACACAAGGTGATAAATGTTAAGAGGACAACAAGTCGACAGCAGATACCCTCATAAGGAGAATGAAGCCAATCCCAAAGCATGAAATCTGTAACCAACCACGATCCTCTCCTAAAATCAAGGAGAGGATCCCATAGAGAAAGGCGAAGATTTATACCAGGAGGAGGCCTTGAGAGCCGGCCGAATGGATTTTAAGCGATCCCAGGATTATAGATGGAGGTAGGGCTTGATCCCTTCAATATAGGATATAACTCCGGATTAGAGATAAGCATGAGGCTATAAAAGGGAAGGACAGCCACCATTGAGGGGGGGAGCGACTGGAAACCCTAATACCCTGAATATTCTACTGTAACACGTTCAACTTGATCAATAAGATTGAGAGGAGCCATCTGACTCCAGGGCAGAGTCGACTAGCCGAGCTCAGGCCGGTGAACCACTATAATCTCGTTTTGGTGCCACCCCTTCCTCACATCCCCTAAATATCATACTGCATTATCAAGTATAGGCCTTGTTGCTCAGAGATCGTACTTAGCTCTATACAAATCATTCACATCAGATGACCCTGTTCCCTAGCTCATACGCGTAGATTTACGCCATCATATATGAATGATTCCTCTTTTTGACAGAGGCCATGGATCGAGACACCAATTTGAATCATAAGTTCTTCAACTGGGTCATTATCGGAGAATATAGTATTACATTTGATATTACTAGATCATGCACACGTGCTTTGCACATGAATCATTTTAAAATATAAATTTTGTTTTAATTTTAATTTTATAATTGTTTAAAATAATTATGTAAATATAACAACCTATAAATACTTATGAATTGAACAATGTAGTAAACTTGCTACAAATTGTACAATTTATACTGTCGGAAAGAATATTAGTTTTTATTTCTTTTTCTATTACCTCCTACAGTTTTGAGTAATTATTTTCTTATAAAACTATCTCCTAAGATTTAGAAATTTTGACATGAAACTAATAATTTAGATGAATTATATTTACAATATCATTGTAATGACACAAATACATATTACGATATGTGGATATATATATATAATAACTAAACAAAAATACAAACACTTATACACAATTATTAGTGTTAAGTTCTGGTGCCCATACAATCATACACAATTAAAAAAAAATTAGGTTGTAGAAATGAAATAAGTAATTAAGTTAGTTGCGATAAACACATTAATTTATTCATGAACATTCTTAGTATTAGTCATCATCCAACAAAAATAAAAAAGTAAAACAACCCCACTCTAGTGTTGCGAATAAGATGATGCATTGATACTAAAATTGTAAAATAGAAGAAGATGAAAAATTAGTTTTTGATATTATTATTGACGATACAATAAAATAAATTCTATAATAAATAATACTCAATGTGTCTTTATTCATAGTTTGATCATCAACTAATAAAAATAAGTCTAATTCCTTTTAACAATTAAACTTATCTTTTAAAAGTTAGATGAAAAGCTTGAATATGTATAATACTAATGAATTTGTATCAATATGAATTTCGTATTAATAAGGTTAGTATTGTATTGATGCTTTATTTTAAGAGTAAAATAGTCTAACAAAATTTAATGTTAATCAAGTTCTATTAAAAGAGTTTTACTTTAAATATGGTTAATATTGTGATTATGTATTCTTGAAGGGATAAAATAGTCAAACAACATTTTTTTTTTGATAGTGTACTTTTATTAGTAATATAGATATAGATACTGAAAATTGTAACTTTTTCACATGACAATTTACATGGTTTAAAAATAAAACACAAGTTGTGAAACGGACCATTGATAGATGTCAAGGTCAGTGTTAGAGGACAACCTGGTCTGTGTTTATTAACATCTCTTATTTCAATCACATGTCGCAGAAACAGTCTCTTTACTTGCAGGGGTGAGACTACGTACATCTATCTCCCTAAACCCCGCAATGACAGGAGTCTCGTGCACTGGGTACGCTTTTTTTTTTTCCTATCTCAATCACATGGGATAAATTAACACCACGGCCTCTTCAAATTTAATGTCTCCTCAAACATTTGGGATCCAATGAGAAGAACTTGTGATAACAGAAGCACAATAATATGTTATCATCTTACTATAAACTTCACTACTCAAAAACTTCTATTTGAAGGCGGTTGCTGTCCGAGAAGCACATTTGGTGGCCCTAACTCTTTAACACTTCCATGCTCCAATAGAGAGACTGTCAAAGCGTCATTTTACAATTGCAATGATAGTTACATCATACTCTGTTAAAAACCTAAATTTTGATTTTGGGTGTGCATGATAAGATAATAGGTGAATTGAGTATGTCGCTGGTGGGCTATATAAACTATGACCTTCACGACGAAGAATGTTTGGGTCGGCCCAAATGCGGATCCGAAGTCATCAGAAAAGGGTATAGTTCATTTACATGGGGTGCATTTGGATAATAGGTTAAAGTGGGTTAACATCCATATAGATAGGTTAATAAGGCAATGGGTCCCATAAATCCATTGTTTGAGAAGCAAAAATTGAGCATATATTTAATTTTTTAGTCTAACCTTGACCCGGGTGCTATAGTTTTTTTTTTTAACCTATATAGACCGGTAAATTGAAACCCACGATAGAGGTGGGTTTAAAATTCGGCCCTGTCCGACGGGTTGACCCGTTGAACCGGTGTTTAAATCGGGTCAGTTCACTCATTGGACCGTTTATGCACTAGGCTGAAACCCGCTAAACCGTTCCCACCCGGACGATTTTATATTTTTATAAAAGGCTGAGTTTTGGGCATTTTGCCCTAAATCGACAGTCTCACTCACCTGGTCTGTTCATGAAGTCGAACGAAAAAAGCGAAGACCAGCCTCTGCCTCTTCTCTTCGCAACGATCGATCAGCCCAGTCCCTCTCTCTATCTCTTTAAGTTTCTCTCAATCTCTGTTCTCTCTCTGTGCCGCTGCGAGCAAGCAAAGGACGAAGCCCGAGGCTGCTTCAAAGCTCCATTCCATTGAAGAATCGAGCCATCGACAACCATTGACACCAGGTACACCACTCTCTCTCTCTTTCGCATCTGGATTTTTCTTGTTCTTTCTCTAAAATCTGAATCTATGACCCCTTATACTCTTGCATATTATTTACATCATGAAATATATTTAGCTTGTTGGAATCGTTGACCTGGATCTGATTTCCATTTTTATATTAGATCTATGTGCAGAATCCTGAACAATTGCACGTTTTCTTTTGGGATAAATTTACATTTCTGGGAATTTTAAAATTTGGAGCATTAATTTTATTCTTTGGTTTCTGGGTATTGATCGGTCTACTTTCCTAACATGGTTTCGGTCTCTCTATTCTCTAACAGTAACTAATCTGCTTGTACTATATTTGATTTGTAATTTTTGATATTTATACATTGAATCTTTGATAATGCTATGAGCAAACATGCAATTATAAGTAGTTTAGTATATAGAATCAAAAAAGTACAATTTACAACTTGTGATTACAATTTACAATATGTTATAAGTAGTTGCTGTGAAATGAGATGATGTTGTTGGGATCATTGTTGTTAGTATCGTACGATACGCGATACGTATCGTATCGTATGACACGTTACGATACAGAGGTAAAACGATACGAATCGTAGTTTTGTATCGTTTTTGCGTTGTAATGTCCAATACACGATACGTTTTTACGATACGATACGTATCAGTATAATAAGAATGATACGCACAAGGCTATTTAAATTTTTGTTTTGGCTGGAACGTCATTTTGTGTTGAAGGAGACTGATTTTTTAATCCTATAGCCACTGAAACGACGTCGTTTCAGTGGCTAGGGTTTACAAAAAAAATAAAATCTCTCTTTTCTCTCCATCTTCGTTGTCTTCGCTGCTTCTGGGTGTTCTTCACGACGAAACACAGCAGCTTCTGGTGTTCTTCACTACGACGAAACACATCAGCTTCTGGGTGTTCTTCACGACGATGAAACACAGCAGCCCCAAGTCTCTCTCTCTTTTCTCTGTTCTTCACAACGATGAACCCTAGCCCCTCTCTCTTTTCTCTTTGTTCTTGACGATGACGAAGCAGCCAAGCCAGTCGAAGCATCCAAGCCATCGAAGCAGCCAAGCCAGTCGCTGCCTCTTGATCTGCAGCTTCAGCTGCCTTCTTCTTCTTTCTCCAACGACTCCAACAAAACTTGTGTAGTGTAAGAAATGCTGTTAATTTATTTACAAAGCAAATTTTTTTTTTTGGTTTTTTTGTATCAAAATTTCTGAATCTTGATTAATGTTAAATTTTTGAACTATGGTGTGAACTTTGCATTATAATATTAGTGAACTATGTTGATGATTTGAATAGTTGGTAGAGTATTAATGACATGTTATATTTTTATGAGTCTATGATTTTTTTTCAAAGGTATATATATTTTATTATTATTTATTTAAAATTGCGCCGTATCTTATGGTACACGATACGATACAATGTTTTAAAACCCGGCCCGACCCGGTCACCCCGGTGTCTAAACAGGTCCGGTTTATCTATTGGATCCACGGTTCAAAGTATCGGCCGAGACCGATATGACTCGGCCGAGTCGTATCCGTCTCAACCATGACCGATCCGATATCGATACACGATACATAAATATCATGAGTCACCCATGATTCGGCAGTGAATCGGTTATAACTCGGTAGTATCGGCTTGACTCGGACTCATATCGCTTGAATCGGGCAAGTTACATCGGACTCGAACCAATACTGGTAGAAACTTAAGCAAAATCTCCAAAATCAAAATGGCAAAGGAAAAAAAGAAATGGAGAAGAAGATCTGAGACCTAAATTTGCATTTTTCAAACCCTAAGTCACAAAAAATCAAAAGTAAATTCACCCCTTTTTGCAACTACAGAAATAGAAGAAAAATTGAAAGAATTGTAAGACATACCTGTTAAAATAGAAGACACAGAAAGCCCTATCATAATCGCAAAAGCCCCATTTTCAATCTTCTTCTTCTTCATTTTCATCGTAGAAGCCCTAACATCGCAGATGAGTCAGAGACTCAGATCTCTCCCAGCGAGTAGCGTCGACTCTAGACCCATCGTCTCTGTGCTCTCTTTCTCGATCGTTTGTCTGTTTGTCGAAGTCTTCGACAGTGTTTTCTTTGGGTCAAAATACATGAGACTTTGGCCTTTTTTAGGAGTGAGACCCAAAAATTTATTCCCCCCCTCCCCCCCTTTTTGTTTTTTCTGTTTTAGTCTAATTTTTTTAGTTATATAATTTTTAGTATTTATCATATATCTAATTAAAGCTTAACTTCTTAAGTTTGTTTTTGTATATGTATTGATGATTTAATAATTAAATGTACAGGAGAAAATACATATAATTTCTAATTAGATACATATTAAATAATTAGATGAAGAATTTCTTTATAAGTAGATTTTCATTTTTAAAGCTACTAGATCGTGCACACGTGCGTTGCACGTGATTTATGTTAAGTGTAATTTTGATTTTAAATTTTTGTCGTATTATTTTGGTTTATTGAAGATTGGAGTATATAAATATGTGACAATTATATTTTATTTGTGTTTAAATTATTTACTAATCAAAGTGCAAAGTCTATAAAAAAAAAAAAAGATGTGGCATTAGCAACACCTATTTTGTTTTTTTTTTTTAAATATAATTACCAAAATCCAAATCAGAACTGACTTTTAAAAAACTCTTCTCACTTGTGAACATGATTAATGTTTAACATAGTGAGGTGAATGCAAAATATTAAAATGTATCACCCTATTAGATAGAGTTTTTTGCTCTGTAAAAGACTGAAGATATAAGTTCTAGAAAATTATTGTTCGTCACAACGGCTCTCTCTTTCTCCACATGCGTGAATGGACAACATATTCTAATTGACCAAAATGTTTTTCCTTAGTTTTCTTGATAATGAAAAAGACCGTCTAATTTAAAAAACTATTTTTTTTTATTTATTTTGGTGGTGGCAGAAGGGAAATAAGATGAAGTTTGAACACTCAACCATTTGTGTGCAAGAGTGAGCCATTACCACTTATCCACACCCTTATATCAACCTAATTCAGAAAATTAAGTGGCTAGATTAGGCAAATACCGAAATGCATTCAACATACATACCCATTTACATATATTAAGAGAAAATGTATAACAATGAAGCTACCAACGAAATACATTAATATACTTGCCAATTTAAAAAAAAATTAATATAAAATGCATAAATAGTGAAGCTAAAAATAGATTACACTGTCTTTTGGAATACATTTAACTTCTACATATTCCACCTGTAAAATGACATGCATCATTTTATTTGTTAATTCTTTAAAGTAACGACACATACAGCTGCTAAGAAACTATTAGGAGCTAATATCATAAACTATAATATTTGAATATAATGAAACTCACTAATATAAGCAGCAAACAAGTATCATAGTGTGTTTGGCATCATGAAGTTGAGGTCTTACAAATAGAATCAAGGAAAATTTACTCAGAAATTTTCACTGTTTTTTTCTTGAATTCCAATTCCGACGCTCAAGTTCCACGTCAAACATGGCAGTATCATTGATTAGACTTTGCTATACACAATTTATCTTAATCTGATCAAGCAATGAAGTTGCTAGAGCAGTTAATCTATCCATCACTACTGGATAGTTTTCACTACTGTTTTGAAACATGTTAGTTGGTTGGAACACCTTAAACCTTTTTCTTTTTGTGCAGTGTGAACAATCTAAACTAAGCTCCAATATGTACTCAAACATCACAACATAAACTATATAAATTCTCTAAATAAGCTACACATCTTACAACTTCATTTAAGAACTTCATCATATTGAAGTGCACATTCTCTGAAAATATGTATTAACTAATCAATCAAGACGGTGATGAACTGAAAACTTTTACATTATATAAGGAGCAAAAGACTTGTACAAAGGAAGTGGACATGATAAAACTCAAAAGACTAATATCATCAATATACCCAATCTAACATTCATTGGACCTACTCAATTAAATGACACTTTGGCTAATATTTTTCACATGATATGGAGCCGAACACTCGTGAAATTCACCAATCCTATTGATAGCCCCCTTTCGTAATGGCCACAAAGCCTGGATAGATGAAGTAAAATGAAATCAAACCAATCAATTTCTTACCAAAACAGCTCATGCAAAGCCAAAAACAAAAGAAAGTGAGACTCGAAATGCATACTCAATCTGCAGATAAATTAATTATTTCTTGAAACCCACAAATTTTTTTTGGTATTTAGTTTTTGAATCAACTATTTTTCTTGTGAAATGTCTGTAGCAAATAAAACTCACAAAGCACAATCAATCAAGAAAAAGGATAAACACATAGTTCCAAAACATAGCCACCAAAGGATATATAGCATATTTTTAAGCAAAAAGTTACAGAAGGTACCACTGAAGAATTGCATATTCTCTCATAAATTTGTCTAGTACTGAGAGTAAATTCACTAAAGAAAAAACAAAAATCAAGAATTTGTATATATACAAAAAGAGACAGAGAGGGTGTGTGATAGAGAAGAGCAATTTATTATATGTTCAATTTGGTACGAAAGTTGCAAGATTCAAATTCTTTGAATATCCAAAACTAAGGGCATTAAGAGAGAAAATGGAGGGGCCCTTGCCAAGACAAAACTGAAGAAAAACTAATTAGAAGGCAAACAACTTTTTTGTTTTTTTAAGACTAAGTGGAAGGCAAGCAAAGTCTGCATAATTGAACCATGAGATTAATTTTTCAGCTAAACGTGAACCTATCAACACAATGCAAGGATCTGAAGGGATCTGATAGAGAAAGAAAAAACAAGTACGAAAAAGGTGAATAGATAGAAATGTTTGAACTTGAACCTCTATTTATTTACTTGAGCTTTTCTTTTGTGTATATATGAGAAAAGTCACGATCATGTGCCTCGTAGATTACAATCTTTTAGAATTAAAGCCAGATAGAGGTTGAATAATGAGAGATCTCTATAGAGAGAGAGAGAGAGAGAGAGAGAGAGAGAGACCTAGGATAAAGAGAAATGGGGAGGCAAAGACTGAGATATCATAAATTCACACCCACATACATAAGAAGAGCCAAGCATTG
Organism: Ilex aquifolium; assembly: GCA_951799425.1. Taxonomy (NCBI): domain Eukaryota; kingdom Viridiplantae; phylum Streptophyta; class Magnoliopsida; order Aquifoliales; family Aquifoliaceae; genus Ilex; species Ilex aquifolium. Next base: position 18,938,911 of record OX637410.1, read on the forward strand.
ACTATTTATAGATTCTATAACTCAGTCAACATAAATATACATTGATGTACAAATTGAATCTAAGAGACACAATTGTTGCTTCCAAATTTTGAGTAGAAGTACATATATTCAAGCACTAAAACAAGAGAGAGATTCACATGTATATATACCAAGCTCAAAGAAGTCTAAATCCAAGAAAAACAATTAAAATGACCTAGAAATCGTCACTTTATTCTTTTTTCTAACCATCCTTTTGAGTTTTTTCTCTAATCAGTCACAACACGATCATAATCCCCTTGACATCGCTACAATGTAGATACTTTTCATTCAATTAAAACCACAAAGATTTAAAACAGCCAAAAAAAATTCTAAATATCATGTAACAAAGGGAAAAAAGGATTGATAGCTCACTTGGAGAGAGATAGATCGTAATCATCTTTGGAACGAATGAATTACCATCATGGCTTCTACTGAGCTATTTTCTCATCAACTCCTATAAACAAAAAAATTAAATCACGACAACACAACAAGCATTCACTTTTGAAAACCAATGGTTTGAATACAATTCTTCCCTGAGCAGCAGCCAATAAGCATTAGGATAGGATGCTATGAAATCATTCCAATCACTGAAAACATATTTTTCAAAAGGAATGTAGATTTTTCAATGACTCAACCACTGAATATCTTCACAGTGGGAGGAAAGGACATTCACATTTTTTTCCCGAAAAGAAACAACAATTTTAGAAAGGACAATCACATTGATTAACTAAGATAGGAAAAAGCTTTTTACTACAAATTTTTTGTTCAATAGTTGGTAGATATTGCATCGCAAAATCTAGAAACTAAAAGAAAAGGTGAGTTCTCAATAGCGTAACTAATATAACACTCAAAACTTTTGGACAATTAGAAGGGATCATGAGATTGCCTGGACAGAGTGGCTAGTCAAATGGCAAAGCTACATTAGCCCAAGGCATAGTAAGTGATAAAGTTTTGGCCTTTACTGAGTAAATTTCACCTTAGTAACCATATGACATCGTGGCAGCTCCAGGGCTAGGGAGATTTAACTAATTGGCCAACCCACCCTTATTGGAATTTTGTTGAAATCAATTCACTCCCTCATGTTAAGGTTCAGAATCAGATAAGCTTACATCCTGTTGATGGCAACGAAATTGGTAGATAGATTCTTGTTCAAACTCTAGCAATCAGTCATTCAATGTGAATATTGCATCTTTTTTACATTAGAGACTAAGAATGTCCTATAAAGTGTCCAAAAATTAAGAATAACACAACAATTGATGTCGGCATCCCGAAAATGAATTACACATTGCTCTCATTGCAGCTCTTACATCTTCTTGATTAAGTAGCCAACCAGAATGCCTAGTAGACATTCGGTAGTAGTGATATAATAAAATTATTAAAGAATCAAACAAGAGAAAAATAGAGAAAATTCAAGCAACTGATATATCATCAAATAATTTAGAAAAAAAACTAACCTGTAAAAAAAGAAACACAAAATGGAAATTTATTGGCTAAAGAGATGGCGGGAGGAGAAATCTCTCTTCCGATTTTTCTCATTGTAAACTCTACATTACCAACACTTGACTGGTTGGTCAGATCCATTAGCCTTTATTAGAGCATAGATTGAAGAAGTATCAATGACAACACAACATTTTGTCATATTGAAATCATCACACAAACACCAACAAAGTGATTGATATAGTTAGGCTCCCGTAAACATATAGTTATGCTGTCAATATCTTCAAAAGCTAAAAGTAAAAACCATAAAAAACCAAAATTCAGGCACAAATTTAATTTATAGTAATGAGACACAGTGGATCTATATTAAATAACATGAATTCCGCTAAAACTTAGAATTTAGAGGAAGAGCATTACCGCACAGTGAAATGCCTTGAACTCGAACTCGGACGAAAAGACCTCTTCCTCAAGATGCTTGGCTTCAATTCTGCAACAGTAACAACACCAATATGTATTTCTTATGTTAATACTTTGATTCTTTTCTGAATCATACTCATCAATTTATCAAAATTCATAGAACTTATTTCAAATATCTAAGCATTAAGCTCACTTAGAAATCAACACAATTTGGAATAATTAGAATTTGAAAACCTATTGTGTCTGTTTTTACCTATTTGATGCGCAATAATTTCTAGTTATCAGTAAGGACTAAACATATCAAATACAATAACAAATAGGAAGTATCAACAAATAATATTGTTAGTGTCACCATATCGTTGCTCTTAACAACAAAATGCAATATTATATGAAGTAATTAAGTAATGGTCCGAAAGAATAAAAGTTGAAATTATAGAAGTCTATTGTTTTGGATGTTAATTGTGCCAATAACACCAATCAGGTTGTAGACCTTCTCAACTTTTGTTCCATTGGTTTTCTTTCATTTCCAACAAACTTCCGGCCAATTATGTTGCAAGGTGGGTTACACAAACTTTGGTTCTTGATAGAAAAGTTTTTTGATATTAGAATCACTTAAGCTTGGTCCTTAAAAGACCACCCATGCTTCACTGTAGTGTTGTGTGTCTCGAGCGACCAACCAAACCCAAATTCTGCTCTTGTAATAAGGTGAATCACTGCCAGATTAATATTGAAGAAGTCTAAGTTCAAGATCAAGACAAAAATGGAAAATAAGTTGCGATATCCATTAAAACATCAAACCAAGAAACCATATTATTATCATTAGATGAATGCGGAGTACATAATTTTTAAATTCAAAAGACCGCAAATATATTCCCGCTAGCAAAGAAAGACTTACCTTTGGAGAAGTGTTGAAAATCACCCTTACAATTCTTGCAGATATTTTGTACGATGTATTACATGAGAAGCATATCAATATGGATATAGAATTGAGGAATGAAGCTGACACTTTTATACTAATTATCGGCATCAAAGTAAGCAGATTGTTGTATTAAAAATTGTAACTAAAAACAAATTACCTAATCAAGCAATAGACCGATGGTTGCACAATTCCAATAAACAAAAGCTGGGGGCGTCTGACAGAGAAGGGCGAAGAGAGCAAGGCATTTTAATCATTAATCGAATTCTACAATTGAATTCCAATATGGCCAAAGCAATGGAGAAGCCCTAAAGGACAATTACAGAGAGACCGAGGGAGATGGAGAAGGTGAAGAGAGGGAGCACCGAGTGGCACAAGAGAGAAAGAGAGTGAGAAGTAACAACACAGAAGTTACGAGAGAGAGAGAGACAGACAGAGAGAGACAGAATAACGGCAGAAAAGCTAAGAGGCGCAATTACGGTGAATTAATGGAATCTGAAACGTAGAAGGCCAAAAATCTGTAGAGCCACTAAGAGAGAATTAAAGAGAAACATAGGGAGATGGGGAAGATATATATATATATATATATATAGAGAGAGAGAGAGAGAGAGAGAGAGAGAGAGAGAGAGAGAGAGAGAGAGAGAGAGAGAGAGAAGTGTTGTAACTTGTAACGGTAGAAAAAAGTGGGAAACAAAGGTATTAATTTAGGTTTAGTGGATCATTATTATGAAGGATAAGAAAGGCATAATTCTATTTTTGGAGGGTAAAAGAGGAAAAAAAATGTTTTTCACATATGCCGACTTTTTAAAGTAGTATAGATTAAGTTAACCATATATATATACTTATATTTTTTTATAATTTTTAAAAATTATAAATTAAATTATATTAACCTTGAACATAGATGATAATAAATATTTTCCGGTAGCATCCTTATTATTCTTTTTTGCAATGGTTAATGTGTTAAATAATGTCTTTTAGGGATATGATGTATGAATAATGATGTTTACATTTATTACAATTTTTTCAAATTTTTTTGAGCCTTCTATATAGTATTTTGGGCGTATCAGCCGATACCGCGCCGCGACCGATATGTCTCAGTGGGTTCCTAGTCAAGGGCCGATACCGTGATCTTGAACTATGATTAGATCGATTATGCACCAAAACCAGAGTAAACTGGAGACTCGTATAAAACCGGAAAAAATCATTAAACCGGACGAGTTCACTAAATCGGCCGGATTTTTTTATTTAGTATAAAATCTAATTTTGGGGGGACTTTTAGACATTTTTGCCTTCAGCCCTAATCATTCCTTTCTTTCCCCGTTCCCCAACCAGCCCCCTTCTTCGCGAAGAATTGAACAGCCTCAGTCTCTCTCTACCTCTGGTCTCTGCTTCACCTTCACTGCGAGCACGAAGACTCGATCGAAGACTCGATTCGAAGGGGAAGGAACTTTCGATCCCTAACCTTCTTCACTGCGATTTCGATTTTCGAAGGAGAAAGCTGCTTCACCTTCACTACTTCAGAACTCCATCTACATCGAGGCAACAAATTGACGACGACCACCAGGCACCGCAACAGGTATACTACTGACTCATACACTCTCTCTCGGTTTGTCTACTGACTCTACTCTCTCTCTCAGTATATATTTGATTGATTATTTGTATTTTGTATACATTGAATTTTGATAATTGATATTGCTATATTTTTTTACATTGACTAATATTTTTTTTTGTGGGTTACATTATATACATTGAATATTGATAATTGATAATGCTATATTTTGAGAACTGTTGGGTTGATCTGAGTTTGATCTCAGTCTCTCTACTCTATCTAACAGTAATATGTACATTTTGTGGGTTGCATTTCTTTTTTGTGGGTTACAATATTGTTGGGATATTATTGATACTAGAAATTTTAAGCTTGAAATTGATTTTAGATATGTGGTGCTCTTTTATGCTGTGAAATGAGATGAGGTTGAATTTATTGCCTTATGTATCTCTATTTGACTTTATATGTTTGTTGTTATTATCATAATTATTGTAATTTTTTAGCCTATTAATTATTATTTATTTTTTTATTATATGACCGGTTCGACCAGAAACCCAACGGTTGAACCAGTGATCCATTGACCCGGTTCCTCTGCCGGGTTGATGTCCGGTTTTAAAACTATGATACGATACGATACACTATTTTTAAAAAAGCGATATGCCTTCCGATACACGATTTGATAACTATGGTTGGGATGTTATTGTTATTATTGTTGCTGTGAAATGAAATGAGAGAATTTACAACAATTTACAACACACTAACAATTACGATATTGTTGGGATGTTATTGATGCTAGAAATTTATTGTGATTTTTTAGCTTATTTATAATGGTCAAATAGTATTCCTTGTCTTGTGAAGGCTTTGCCTTTTCGAGGTCAAGGGTTCAAGTTCTCTACTCATTTTCCTCCTTCCCCCTCCCCCT